>CM076947.1:22657500-23938750 GCA_039566865.1 Aurelia coerulea | reverse complement strand
GGGCAAATAGTCTCTTAAGGCCAGCATAGGTTCCAAATCTTTACAAAGGCTGGTTTAAAATTGAGTGACCTAGTTCTTTGAACTGAATGACTTCAAACAAACTTTACCTATTTCTCTATAATTCTACCGTTGGACTTTTCTGAAATCTTTAATATTTTCAGAATTAGAGTATTTTTCTTCTTTTTCAAGAATTCAGGAAAAATTTTCAAAAAATCTTAAAACCATTGTAATTTCTAAACCGTTTGACGCAACATGAAGTAATTTCGATGAAAGTTTATGGATGCCTACAATATGGTATCAAGCAAAAGTCTGTCACTCATCTGGTTTATGATTTATAAATTTGATGACGTCACATCCTCAAATGAGCTGAAATGTAAAATACGCTGTAATTTCGAAAATATTCAAAATTTCTGGAAAGTCCAACGGTAGAATTATAGATAAGTATATAAAGTTTCTTTCAAGCCATTCAATTAGAAGATATAGGTCATTGAATTTTACACCCACCTTTCACGCCGAGTTAAAGATTTGGAACCTATGCTCTTAAGGCCGATGTCTACTGCAGAGGGTTTGGTTAGCGACTAGCGCACTTTTCTACTGTGCATGCTCTGATGTTAGAGAGGAAGAACACCAGAGGAGCACGCCATTCACCGACCAAAACCACTGCAGCAGAGGTTAGCCTTAAAACAAATCAAAATAAAAAGGAAACACAGTCTAGGTTACAGGTAATGGCGTCTCAAGAAAGCTTCCACAATATTGTCATTTGATCTGCTAACCATCAAAAATAGCTGGACCGAAATAAGAATGCATTTTTACATCGTGATTTGCACGTACTTAAAGAAGACCTGTAAGAACGGAATAACCATTACTCTTGACTATTTTATGCAACTTTTCGAGCTCCAGCCTTACTACATACTGCTCTTAGCGTAGCATGGTTCGTCTACCACTCAGCTGAGAAAAGTGAGCAACCGGGAATAGGCGATTTTATTCCTATATGGAATTGTGTTAAATAAGAATAAAACCAACCTTTTCGTTAGTGTCTTGAACTGATCATCTTCCATAAGCAGGCCCAAGTTTTGAAGAGTCTACGGAAAAGGAATAGAACAACGTTGAAAGAATAATAATGTTATATACGTATGATACCATTACAACTTAACAACCTTCTGCGAATCTTGTTCTTTATCTACAGAGTGATATAATTACCAATTTCAAATAGCAACGTAGATACTTTGCGTTACATCAGTAATTAAACAACAATCAGATTCTCTTTCCACTATCAACGTAAAAACACTACAGTAAGAACCCGCAAAATAGAAACCTGTTTTTTCAAAACAGCCTGTTTAGTTTCTTTTTAAAAGGTCATTAATCTGGAAACAGGCTGAAAGGTTTCTTATCACATGGTTAAGAAACCTTCAGTGATTTCAACTTAAATATTTAAACAAACCCAGAGCAAATTCTATCGAACGGTATGTTCTTGTTACCTCTAAAATTACTCAACCACATCATACATACCAAGTATACAGATAGAGATGCTTTTGGATAAAATCTCTAAAAAATGTTTGGCACCTGATTTTAACAAAGATCATTAAATATGAATTTTTGGGTTCCTCTTATAAGAAACCTTCCTAAAATCAGGCTGAGAAGTTTCTTATATGGGGGCACCATTTCTCGCAAAAATCAGCCTGAGGTTTCTTATAAAGTGGTTTCTATTTTGCGGGTTCTTACTGTATTAACGGAGAATGAAAATGGAGGGCTCCTTGAAAATCAGCCTTTGCTGAAGGGCAACCATAAACCCTCCTTATATAAATTAGATGAAATAAAATGAATTAAATGAAAATGAATTAAGCTCGCAGTATGGGGGACTTATCTAATTTCGGAGGCTACAGAAGGGGGCTTAAACGTATTTCAAATAAGCTACTAACAATTTGAGCCAGTGCTGAAAGTTTCTCAAAATTATCAGATTTGGAGTTCTCGTTGTCATGAACAACTGTAGTGATCAAAATATGTTCAATTATTTCCTCCAAGATAAATAAGATCTCCTTGACGTAGACAAGAGATAACACAATAACCTATACTTGTCAAATGGCTTACCAAGCGGAATTCCTTCTTGGAAACTTTCCCATCTCCATCATAATCATATTTCAGAAAAGTTTTCCTCAAGTCTGCTGATCTTTGCGTGATATGATCCTGAAAACAAAACATGTTTAAAGAAAACTTTGGGACTGTTGTTGTTTCTTCTTAAATGTTTCCAAAGTATTTTACCCACTTCCCTGTTACTGATGACGACAACTCGACAAGGATTGAAATTTCCTTTACTTTTAAACATGGTCATGCAAGTGTAAAATGTAATATACTACCGGGTATCCCAAAAAAAATTGTATGCGGATTTGGTTGACCCTAGCAATGTGAATTTAGCTTTAATCAATGGCTAATCACTCTAAAAATGTTCCTTGATAGTTAACTTGAACATAGATACCTCGTTTGTTGGTATTGGTGCTTTGAGAGCAGAAATATCAATCTTGAAAGCTCAAATTTGCGTTCACTTGCAAACCAGAGCTTTGGCCTTTCGGACTAAGCAAATTCCTGAAGCACATCAAAATTAAGAACTAAGATTAATGAAAAATTAAGAAACTGCCCAATGAAAAATCAAGAAACTGCTCAATGAGTGACTGGGGGGTGATCTAATATTGTTCAAATTTCATCACGGCTATCGTTGATTTATGCGTTGTGCCGTAAGGAATTGCTTAGGCCAAAAGGCTAAAGCTCTGGTTTGCAGGAAGAGGCAAATTTGAGCTTTCAAGATTAACATGCCTGCTCTCAAAGTACGAATATCAACAAACGAGGTATCTATGTTCAAGTTAACAATCAAGGAACATTTTTAGAGTGATTAGACATTGATTAAAGCTAAATTCACAGCGCTGGAGTCAACCAAATCCGTGTACATTTCTTGGGACGCCCGGTAGTATTCTCTTACCTGTAGAACTTTAATGCATTCATTGGCACTCATCACAGTTGTACGGTTGAGTGCATGCTTACTTGCTTGCTGTAACCTGCGCAAGATAAATGAATTTCTCAAGATCTATCATTATGTCCATTCGAATTCTTTCATACAGTTGATTATAAACGAGCAAATAAAGTAAAATACATTTGTTAAAACTTAAAAAATTTGTACATTCGTGCCTATTTCAATTCGCATCAAAGTGCTTATCTTTACTTTATTTATTTATCTTTCCACAATTGCACCACACACAACAAGAAGACTTTTCTGTATTGATTATGCCCGAGATACATCTCAAAATCATGTACGAGAAGAGCACTTGACAAGATATTAGTCGGGGACGTGCCCTCCAAGCTTCAAAAACATACCCGTTCCTATACTAATTTTTTAAAAAAGTATCCCAACCTCATACTAACTTTTCAAAAATGGCCTATTTGCTCCTTACACCAAATCGTGAAAAATTATACCGTTCCTTAAACAAAACTCGTTAAAGTGGATATTCTTCCCGATGGCACGTCCCCAGTCCAGAAAATATAAGTACTGCCCCTCCCCCCGAGTTGGCGTCAAGATCTATGAGGTCTAATCAAGTCCAAGGCTCAAAGGACAGGTATTCAAGATACCATTTCGGGTCAGATGCACCTGAGCGGACACGGCTTTCAAGGAAAACAATGGTTGAATTGAATTGCATTGTTAGAACTGATTGTTGATTGGCCTATTAAAATATAGCAACAGAAATTCTATAATCTGATTGGATGATGCAAAATTCGATCGTGATTCGACTGATTCACTCTTGCAAGAGTACGTAAATCTGCAGCATATTCGATATAATGTTTATCGAATTCAAAACGCGGGGAAATGTTAAAAGTGTGTCTGCCAAAAGTGCAAACTAGCCACCAATTCGAAAGTTTTCATACAATTTAGCACAACTGTTATCATTCCTGAAAAAGTAGTTTGCTGTTTGATTGATTTAAAAAGAAGAAATATTGAAATAAAAAGCAAAACCAAGCCTTGCAGATGTTTCAAACGTCGAAGCTTTTCCGAACTCACCTAGACGGTTTTTATATTTTTTTCAATGAAGACTCAATATCGTTAAAATACATGGTCTAACTACGAACTACAAATTAAAACTACTAACAAAATACAGTAAAAACCCGCATATAAGAACCACCCACTTATAAGAACCTAACGCCTAAAATGTTCTTATTTCACCCCATTACATAAGAACCTATTCATCCTGAAATTCAAGGAAGGTTCTTATCTTAAAAAAGTTAAATGTAAGCTACTGGTTGGTAATATGTGATAAAATGTTGTAACAGATATAGCCAGATACAAAGCATTTGTAAAAAATTCCTTGTTTGTATATTGTTCTTTAGAAAATTGTGTCATTATAACGAGTAGGTGAAAACATTGTTTTCTTATATTTGGCCTAAATTCCCAAAGATCTGTAAATAATTCTTTGATAAGAACCCATTTAAGAACCTTGCATCCTGTTTTCAAGAATAGTATTTTTTTTTTCATATATCCATTAAAAAAGTTACAATACATAAATACAAGCTACGCTACTTACAAAATTACTTTACAATACTACTCGGACGATACCCCGAGGAGCAAAAGACTATGACTACCCCGGGGCCATAGACACAGAGGTTAAAAATAAACTACTATAGTCTGTCTCAAATTTCATGCCACGAGAAATGTCTGCGATCAATTCGAATTTAAGAAGGGTGGTTTAGGTATCATCGCAACTACTGCGTGGCATCTAATTTGAGGTAGACTTTAAAAATACACGACTAAAAATAAAAGAAAGGGAAAAAGGAACATGGGACATGGGAGATGGTGGCTGTGGTTTTATGACTTAACCAGATTTGTGGATGAATTTAAGCGTTAGCAGGAGTATATCTTTATTAACTTCATCTGGGAAATTTTTATCACCATACAATAAAATCTGCTTTAGAAGACTATTTTGGAGATCGGTATGTCCATATGGTCATTAAAGCAGAAACTCCAGCGAGAAGGTCTCTACGTGGTACTGCAAGGGAAGGGCAAAGCAACAAAAAGTGTTCCGTATCCTCAATACCATCGTTCGTAGGGCACATCGGATTAATGGTATCCTTAAAGTTGTTCTTGAATTTGTGAAAATTCAATTTACTGAGACCAACCCTGAGTTGAGTGAGATGTGATAAACCTATTGGGTCATGAATGCCAAATATAGATCTTACCGGGGGTCTGATTATAGATAGTAGCTTCTTTTTGAAAACAGCAACAGACGGTGCAAGTCTAATCTCAGGATCAAGTTCATTCCATTCGGATAAGCAATGAGGATAGAAACTAGATTTAAATTTTTCTGTTCTGGCCTTTATTTGCCCAACGACATCTTGGTTGCGAAGAGAGTAGTGTGACTGTTGAAGTGGTGGGATTGGGTCCTTAGTATAAACAGGAGTGAAAGCAAAGTGAGGCGTCTGCTCCATCTACGGCAGCTCAGTTCAAAAAGTTCCTGTAATAGCTCGCGCAGCAGAATACTGCAAGGTTCTTATATGATCAAGTTCATTTTTTTTCCTTGAAAATATTAGGGTCTTTATCAGCGATTATATGAAAAATGTAGGTTATATATCATCTCTTACCTTGACTGTTGATCTGTCTTCATTAGTTCGATTTTCTCTTCACTTTCATCAGTTATTCTTGTGCTGAGTCCCTTCAAGTCACCTGGTGTGATGTCAACGCCCTATGAAACAAAAGACACGCTGTTGATTTTGAGAGTAGAGACGTCAAGGGCTGGCTAAAGTCTTTAAAAAAGATCTGGTTGACCATTTCTCACAAAGCTTTTGTAAGCATGATTCTTTCTCCTAAGAAAATTTTTAACTGTTTGCGTTATCCAGGGTGCTTGGCGAGGTTAATCGTTTTAACTTTGTTAGGAATGAAGTTGGAATAAATGTTCGATGGTATATTATCGAGATGCTCTTTCCAATTAAACATTTCAATACTTTTCATGATGGTGATGATGATGACACTGTTCATGTAAGGATGGATGAACACCAGATTCAATAAAGAGGTTTCTGCAGATTCAAGGTTCTTATTTGAATACAGGGTGTCCCAAAAAAATTGTGCCCCGTTTGCCTGAATTTCGATTGCTGCAGACAATTTGAATACAAATGGCCCCGTTTGCCTGAAAAGATTTCTCGTCAAACTTGTCGATGATGTTGCTCTTCAGATATTCAATTAAAGTTTGCCACCATCCCCATAAAAATCCATTGAAAAATGATGGAGCTATGACCTTCAGGAGACCAAATTTGCCCGATGACTGAAACCAGCGGTCGGCCATTTTGTCTTACTACTTTGTCTTACTATTTTTCAACCAATTTTAAAACAGAAAACAATTTACAAGAGATGACTCGTTTGCAAGTCTTATCACGCAATTTGGGGCTCAATATTACCCCCAGGGGCGGAGCGCGGGTTGGGAAGTGTTGAAATAAGGTCCTCCAAAAGTTTGTTTTCAGTTTCTCGATTTATCCACTTCAGAATCAACCCAAGACGATCGGCCAGTTTTCGTTGATTTTTCAAAATTTTCTCCCAAGTTTTGGACTTATTACATGTGAAGTAAGGGGTCAAGATCAGCTGATCGTTTGTTTATGTGCCCTACTCTACATATCGATCGCGGGAAATACATCGAATAAGATATTCTGAAGTGGAGCGGATTCCCTGAACTTCCAACTGTTACTAGGGCTGTCGGAATTGGCCGCGCTCGCCTCAATCCCTTTTTCCAAATTGGCAAATGGTCTATTCTCCAAATTGTATACAGATACCATTCGATTCAAATTCATTTTTAGAATAGCAATAAGGGCTATTGATGGCTTGAAATGAACTTCAGGTACTTTGCTGTGATTCTGTTTGCAAGATTTCTCGGAAGACGCATTAATCATTTGTGAAGTCCCTTTTAAGTTCAGAAAATGGTAGTTCAGAAAGCATTTGTTGCAGAAAATGGCAGTGCAAAAACTCCAGGCAGAGCATAATGAGCCATTGAACGTTCATCACTGTTTGTCATAACCATGAGGAATTTCGCTGTCGCTAAATATTGAAGTCAATGTGAAAGTAATTAGTGCACTTTAGCAGGGAAGTAAAATACTGCATGCCCAAGAATCACACTGTTTTGTCTTGGTGTATTTCAATTTCATTTTGCTTTGCTCTCACTATTACAGGATTAACTGCGTTTTGGAAGCAACAGAAAGACATTCTGAACAAACCATACTAAAAAAAGTCAAATCTCTGCCCGGGTGATTTATTCTTTGAGAGAAACTGAGAATATCAAACAAGATAAACCAAGGATATAATATGTATCCAATATTAATTCAAGCAAGAATGCAATCACTACCAATTTAATAAAATCACTGTTTTTAGCTTGGGCCTCTCGACTATGCTGATATGCACGATTCGAATGCAAGACCGCCCAAATAACTATATTTCCAAAATAAGTTAAGACAGAAAGTAGCAGATGTTTTCGTGATTGCAATAGTTTTAAAGAAAGTCAAATCAAAGCACATCACAACTTAACGTCAAATTCAAAAAGCGGAAAAGTTTTCAATTAAAAATTTCCGTAATTCTGTTTGGAGAATATGAGCTTTTATTGCATTTAGTTGTTACACACTGCAATCGTGTCAATATTGCCCAAAGCCACCTGGAAAAGTACAACTTGAAAGAGTGACAAAAACATTAAGTTGATCAGGAAGAGTAGAAGGGATGGTTATCAAAAAATTGAAAATTAATAAGATGCACCAGCTTAGCTCTTCAAGACGGACAGATATTTATCTCATTTTGAGTACACTTGGGTTCGCTATCAGAAGTTGAAAATATAACATAAGGAGAAAGAGCGCGACTGATCAGGACGACCAAAAGGTGAGGAAATAGTTTTGTATTTTGTACCTTCATTCACTCTCTACTGCGAGGCTTTGTTGTTCAAAGCTTTGGTGTCTTACCCTGTTTTTTTTTTAGTCTTCTCCTCCCTACGCTTTCCCTCCTGGAGGCGCATTTTCAAATTTAAAGCCTGACGAAACCAGTTATGGCGCCTTCTAGATCGCTGCTTACAGTGAGCTGGACAGTTTCGATTATGTGAGAGAAGAACCCGAGAAGAAGAACACAGAAGAAGAGCAAACATGGTGGTTTTAGCATTTAGTTGATGCCAAGCATGCTTTAGTTAACAAAGGACTGGAGGTATGTTGCGAAGGTTGTTGATTTTTGGGCATTAGGCCAAACTAGATAGGCCTACATAATAGCCTAACAATAACATGCTAACATTTGATCTTCATTGTTCCCGTGATCGTTTTTTTTTTTATAAGAAACTGGCTTATAAGAAACTAGTTCTACGATGACCAAAAATTTAAGAAACTCTAGTTCTACGTTCAAGAACAATTAAGAATTTCTAGGTAGAATAAGAGTCGGTAGATTACGATTCGTGCTGGTTCGTGCGGCATTGCGTTTGTAAATATCAAGTCTTGACTCCAAAAAATTGGTAACTTTTTGCCTTAATGTGCATGGTTTATTCGTGGTGACAATATCGATGCAAAATGAAAGCCCTTTGTCGATAAGCAGGCTCAACGTCGAACCATAACGTAATTTAGACCCCAAAAAATAAGAAACTAATTAAGAAACTTTTACAACTAAAACATCGACATTTTCATGCAAAATTGAGAAACTTTCTTGTAAAAAAACGTGTAGTGTCTGAATTACGTTGAAAGATTGACAGGCGGAATTCCCTGGAATCCACCTTTTCAAGGTAAGAGGCGCGAAAGCGGAAGTTTTTTGTTATTTGAGGTATTGCATTTTTGAGGCCAAAATCTTGTTCTGCGTACAAAGTTTAGCAAAGTAACAAATTTTCACATTCATATATGTCTCCATTTCAAAATTATGACAATTTTAAGAATTTAAAGTCACAAGGGTTTTGACCGTGAAATCAAAGTTTGGACAAATTTTTGTCCAAACTCCGATTTCCACGGTCAAAGCCCTTATGAATTGAAATTCTTTATATCATCATAATTTCTAAATAAAGACAGATATGAATGTGAAAATTTGTCTCAACGCTTGGTCTCAAGGCTAAACTTTGTACGCACAATAAGATTTTAGTCTCAAAAATACAAAATCTCAAACAGCAAAATACTTCCGCTTTCGCGCCGCTTACCTTGAAAAGGTGGATTCCCTCCAAACAGGAAGAAATATGTCAAATAAATGGAAGAATGATCTCTTGGAGAGGTCAGCCGCCGCTGAGGAAAAGAAAATCGATCCATTTGACCTGATTTACTAACAACGGGTTTAACTATGGCTTTAACAAACGGGTCTCTGGAAGGAAGTTCATTGGACTTTCCCAAGTCGTCTTCTAGCACAGAAGTTCATCAACGTTGAGGAAGTTCGAAGTTGAAAACAGAGGAATTCAGGGCCGTGACGTGCAAGAACCGAAATAATTGTGGTTTTCATGTTTACTCACTAAAAGAGATTTGTTTACGCACTAACTCACTGGAACTGGAAAAACGTCGAGGAAGTAAGAATTCCTTGTTTTGGATTTTAAAGGCACACTGTCATGGATGTGATTGGCCAGATCTTCAGATAAAATCAATAACAAAAGATCTTAGATTTGTATTCATCAATCCTTTGTGCGCTGGAGTCATGGATTCATTCCCAAATAAAAAGATTCATATCTTTATCATCGAATTTATTTCTGTGGTAACTGAAATAACTGAAGCTTGCCTAATTCCTTTCTTTTGGATTGTCTTACTTACCCAATCAGCGCCATGATAATTTGCCTTTAAGAGTAGGGGAATTCATATAGTTCAGTGACGAGGAGATAAATAGTGGAGAAATCAAAGCATTGTGGCCATTGTTGGCTTTCATGTTTACTGTGAGGTTGTGTTTCCACGGAAAAGTCTATTGGCATCAGGACTTACGAACGCTACGATTGAATTAAAACGATCTACTACTTCAAGAGCAACGTCGGTAAGTTTCTCAGATAGTCCAGATAGATGTTATAAGCAACTCTTTATCAAGAAGGCCTTTATATGAGAAATGTCAGCCCGTGCTGATTTTAAAATGGGCTGAGTTTCAACTCACTTGGCAGGTCTCACGAGGGGAGGGGTAACTCCTATAGGGGGCCTGGTATACCAAGGGTGGGCATGTAGGTATGGAGATAATTGTCCTATGTATGTCCCAAAAATCGGTTTATTTTGTTCTTAATTGGACAATGTTTGTCCTCAAAACCAGTCAAAACCAGGTTTTTTATAGGTCTTTAAAAGTAGTTCATTTTACACTGCAAGTATGGACTATCTATATTTTGCGATCTATGTCTCCAAAAGTGGGTTTATTTCAATGCCTGAACCTAGACAATGCTGTCATCGGAATTGCTATGTCCGCAGAATCCGGACTTTTTTCGTGAATTTGGTAGACAAAGCTTATCTGACAATCCTCTGCCATTTCATTGA
Source organism: Aurelia coerulea (assembly GCA_039566865.1). Taxonomy (NCBI): domain Eukaryota; kingdom Metazoa; phylum Cnidaria; class Scyphozoa; order Semaeostomeae; family Ulmaridae; genus Aurelia; species Aurelia coerulea. Next base: position 23,928,298 of record CM076947.1, on the reverse strand, counting down.
AAATAACGGTTTATTTCTCAAGTAATTCTGGACAACTTCCAAACAAAAAGACGTCAAATTTTGAAATAGTGTGGATATACGGTTTTTTATGTCTGAAAGACGACAGAGGTGGAACCACTTATGCGGTTTGTCCAGATTGTATCTTGTATCTTGAGGACAATTTGAGGCAGATAGTTAAGAAACTGGTTTATTTTTAGAATAGTTTTGACACAGGCGGAAACAGTTTTGCTAAGACTGGGTAGATTAAAGGTGTTTGGAGAGACAAAGGTGGAACCAAGATGGTGGGAGAAATGGATGTTTGATACAAACTTAGACTTAAAAAGAGCTGAAAACATGTAGATTTAGCAAAGGTTTCCATTGCAAATGTCTGTCCCCGAAACCAGTCTTTGGTGGACAGTAGATGACAAAATTCTCCAGAAAATGGGTAGATTAATTTTTTCTCGTGGACATACATAAGACCATAAAAATTACAGTACATGCCCACCCTTAGTATACTTGCCCGGGTTATGGGTTAATTTGCGATATTTTGCCCTGGTTATAGCCTGCGTGCAGGTTATGGATCATGTTTCGTGAATTTTGCCCGGTTAATGGGTCGGCTTTAGCGAGATTTGCCGCAGTTATGGGTAAATATTAGCAGTTTGTCGCTATTCCACTTATTTTTTATATAAAAAACTAAGAATTTGGGCCGGTACTGAGAGTTTCTCAAAATTATCAGATTTTGAGTACTCAGAGTTTCTTACGAGTTTCTTAGAGGTTCCATAACAATCCTCGTGTTCACTACCTGTGCGGCCAGGTAAAAAACTCGGAGATGTCGGAGATGTCGGAGATGTCGGAGCAAAGATTCTCCGACATTTCTCAACTCCGACTTTTTTACCTGGCCTTATATGCTCTACTAAAAAAGTCGGAGATGTCTTATCTCCGACGTTTCTCAACTCCGACTATTTTACCTGGCCTTATATGCTCTACTAAAAAGGTCGGAGATGTCTTTTAACAATTGAAATGGGTGAATTTGACAGGTTTTTTTTGTTTCATTTACAACTGATAAGAAACTTTATAGCAAGAATTAGTTGAAAAACGTCATTTTTAGTAAGAGCAATCTGAAAAGCAATCTAGCAGACACTTTCTTTCATTATATTTTTCACTTGTTCCTTGTATGCACCCCCCCCCCCCCCCAGTAACGACCCCGCTGAAACGATGCCCCGCCAAGGTTAAAGGATGACCCGCCAAAAAATGTGTTTCCCCGCTAAGTTTGAGTTGCAACATTTCCCTGCCTTGTTTCTGTTATTTCCCCGGTGAAATGTTTGTTTCCCCGTCGAAAATCATGGATAAATGATCTATTTCAACGGGAAGTTTTGATATTTGATAGTCCAGGATTCGATTGCAGGTAGCTTGAGCCACTTTTATATGCTTTCTTTTATCTACGTTTTCTTTATTTCTCGTTATTTTCTCGGTTCAAAGAACTATATTTACCGTCCACAATGAACAGTGATAAATTAAGACGTTAAGACAAAGTTACTACAAATTTCAGGGCCTAGTTTCTTATTGATTGAGTGTTGTGACGGCGAATGAAGAGAATTTGAATTGTAGAGAGTTATATAATATGCAATCTCTGAACATCTCCGACTTTTTTAGTAGAGCATATAAGGCCAGGTAAAAAAGTCGGAGTTGAGAAACGTCGGAGATAAGACATCTCCGACTTTTTTAGTAGAGCATATAAGGCCAGGTAAAAAAGTCGGAGTTGAAACGTCGGAGATAAGACATCTCCGACTTTTTTAGTAGAGCATATAAGGCCAGGTAAAAAAGTCGGAGTTGAGAAACGTTGGAGAGTCTTTGCTCCGACATCTCCGACATCTCCGAGTTTTTTACCTGGCCCTACCTGTGCTGTGCCCTCTCGTGAACATTTCAAAACAAGGTATGAGTAACCATGTAAACATGCTTCTACTTATCCGTGTCTTCTCAAACACAGGTCATGGCAACTTTTATCCAAGCTATTTCTATCGTCTATTTAATATAATCACATCCCATGCCAAATCTTTAAAACTGTTTACATTTGGGTTAGATTTACTGGAAACCATTGCTTCCTTTCAAATATTTGAAAAGTAACTTTAGAGATTACATCAGTTTGAGTTTCAAAACTTACACAACGAGAACTGCTGAACAACTGAAATTAGTGGAATCACTGACAAAAAACCAACAAAGAGATCAGATGACCAAACTTCATATCTCAGATTAGATGTCAACGCAAAATCACTCATACAAAGCACGTTCAGTTGTTTTTATTCGCTGATATTTTCACGTGATATCCAACTAGAGCTGGACAATAGTTGATTGCCTTAGCGAGGACAGATAATGTTACAATAGAACTTGCTACTTTTCATTGACACCTAGATATGAAGCAATTTACGACTGCAGACAAAGGGAATTCCATGCTCGGTTGGTCAAGACTTAAACAAAAACAAGGAAAGCCGCAAAAATTACCCTGAAACCCGGGTCGCTAGCGTGCTCGTTGTGCATTCCAGAAATGGTTTTTAAGAGCAAATATTAGCACATATGGAAAGAAGAAGGATACATCTAAACATTTGCCTCGGGCATTTTATTCATTTTGTGCAGAAGCCAATTGGGAGGGGATTCAATTCATTCTCGTACTTTTTAGGTGTAAAAAATAAAATGCCGGAGGCAGAAGTTTAGATATATCCTTCTTCTTTCGATATGTGCTAATATTTGCTCTTTAAAAACATTTCTGGAATGCACAACAAGCGCGCTACCTGGGTTTCAGGGCAATTTTTGCGGCTTGCTCTGTTTTTATTTATGTCTTGACCAACCGAGCATGGAATTCTCTTTGTCTGCAATCACAAATTGCTTTGTATCTTGGTGTCAATAAAAAGTAGCGAGTGTTATTGTAATGTTATCTGTCCTTGTTGATTGCCTTAAAGATAGCGCAGATGAGTATTTACAAAGATGCATTGCCCTCCACCGGATAAATGCACTAAAGATGGCATCAGAGAATCTTTTACCATGACCCTTCGCATCCACATCTTAAACCAACCAATAGGATATTTCTTTGGTTGTATCAAACACATAGGCGTAGGAGATAGGGGGTTGGGGGGGCTGCAGCCCCCCAAAGGTCAGGAAAATTTGCAAAAATCAGCCACAATCGGGCAGAAATCCGCCTCAAGTCGGGCAAAATTTTCTCAAACAATGGATTTTTGCCGGGCAGCCCCCCCAAATTTTATCTCCCCTACGCCGATGATCAAACAGGGGCTTGGTTTGTAATACAATAGGAGCAGTTGCTTCTGATTGACATCTCAATTCAAAGCGATTAGTGATTGCAGACAAAGGAAATTCTCTCAACCAGCAAATGTTGCCCCGAAACCAGCAGGGCAAACTCTCGCCTTGTGCACGCGAAAGGTGGTTTAAAGAGATGATGTGTGCTTATAAAGAAAGAAGAACGGTAAATATAAAGTTCTGCTTGGCGGACTTTGCTTATCGCTTTGCTTGGAAAAAACAAGCCCAGAAGAGTTGAAGGATGGGTAGTTAGACACCACAGATATACTTCAGCATATGTGCTCCTACGGAGGAAAATCTATATCTTTCTGCAGAGGAGGCTTCGTACGCTACCCCCGATGTAGTAGTAAATAACTTTTCCTCCGCAAAAGAACTAAGCTGCAGCAATGAAGTACAACTGCGGTATCTAGCCACCCATGGTTGATGCTAATTATATGCAGCTGTATGAAAAACGGTAAAATGGAAGCTACTGCTCCTCCACAGCAGCTACAAAAATGGGGCACGATCTTCAGGGACACCTTGTAGCCCTCTTAATTGAAACTTTTCTTCATTTCAGATTTGCAATTCAACACAAAGAGTATGGCAGAATGTCCATACAATCTCGATGTAGTTCCGGGTTTACGTTATTTCCTTGGCATCGTCAACACACTGCAAGGATTAGCTGACATCATCGGCAACCTATTTGTCTTTTATATCGTCCTGAAGAACAAGCGTCTACGCACGCGGTCAAACGCATGTTTAATGTCACTAGCCGTCACTGATTTTGCCGTTGGGATGATACTCGAGCCAATGCATGTCATGCAATTCTTTTCCGCTAGCTACCGTAAGAATTGCGCATTTAACACTGTGCGGCGATTCCTGGCTACGCTCTTTATGGGTGCGTCGATCGGTTCAATTGCTGTCGTCAGCTACGACCGGTACATGCATCTATCAAAGACTGTTAACTACCGCCAGCACATGTCGAAACGGAAGATCGCGTTTCTTTTGATCTTATCCTGGTTAGTGCCGCTTATCCTTCCAGGATTTCGATTCACAAGTGAAGCAGCATACAAGATTATGATTATCATATACATAGTCTTCATGCTTGCTGTAATGATCACGTGTTATGTTGTCATTATTCGAATTGTGAAGAAGAGAGAGAACGTCCTAAAATCAGCAAATAATTTCGACAAGTCTAAAGCAATGGAAATCAAGAGCCACATCAGAGCTGCGAAGGCGATTGTACTAATCATCGCTATCTTCTTGTTGTCATATGCTCCCCTTGCATTTTATCACGCCATCACAGCAATAAGCAGCCTCTCTTCCAGCAGCAACATCATCTCTGCGAGTGCAAGAGAGACTGGATATGCCGTTCTTATGACGATTGGAATGGCAAATTCTGCAGTCAATCCCGTGATATATTACCTTCGAATCCCAGAATTTAAAAAGAGCTTCAAGAGATACCTCAAATTCTTGCTTCCGATGTTGAGAGAGACAGTTTCAAATGATTCGAGAAGCGAAACAAAGGATATTGCCACCATAGCTACACAACTTTAAAGGTGGTGTGAAGCGAAAATTTTTATTGATGCAAATGAATAGCGCAGTTGAATGATAAAGAATGTCGTTTAAATTTGTTTGATACCTCATTTCGTTTTCAAGTTATTCACTGATATTAAGTTGCAGCTGATGACGTCATTTTGTTTGCAAATTACTAGGGTAACATATGGAAATATAACTGTATCTGATTTTTGAAAGGTCACAGTGGTTAGAAATATTTCAGCTGAGCTGAATAGATGTTATATAAATTGCCTCATGACTTAATATGATGTTTAGAAAGGCATGTTGATTGTACAAAGTTTTTTAATTAGATTTCTCTTTGGAAACATGGCCAACCTTGTATACTTTCTTTACATTTTGCAAACAAAATGACGTCATCAGCAAATCGTACAAAACAGTGGATAACTCTAAAATGAAACAAGGTATCAAAAAAATTTAAACGACATTCTTTATCATTCAACTGCGCTATTCATTTGCATCAATAAAAATTTTCGCTTCACACCACCTTTAAATAAGGCTCAAATCTTTAAAAAAGGTGAGCGTAAAATTCTATTAGATTTTTGTTTGAATTAGGTGGCTTGAAAGGAATTTAGGGTACTGTTCTGTAAATCTGCCGTGGAAATTTTTTGATATCTTGATTAGTTTCAAAATGGCGGCAATAATTTTGAGACTGTGTGACCTCATCAAATTTCTAAATCCAAAAACCAGAAGAGCTACAGATTTCTTGTCGTACACTTTTATAAAATATGGTTTTCTTGAATGAAGATTGTATTATTTTCTTCTGTTGATTTAAGACTTACAAGGATTTTAATTTTTTCAAAATATTCGATTGTTTCTTTCAAAAATAATTAAAATGCCGCTACTCTGAAAATAATGAAGATATTAAAAATTTCGACGGCAGTTTCACAGCCAAGTACCACAAGTTCCTTTCAAACCATTCAATTCAAAGGAAAGTGCAACAGAATTTTACACCCATCTTTTTAAAGATTTGAACGATATTTGAGCATATGCTCTTTGAACAGCAAATGTTGTTTGCTGATTGGTGAACTTGTCGTTACCTACCAACCCAACAGCGAATGAAACAAACGTCGATAAACGTTACCATTGAGAAAAATAGGTTACCTATGAGTTTTCTTATAGTTACTTCAAGTTACAAAGGGTTAATGTCTGTTACAAAGGATCATGGATCAATATCAAGCACCAGTGTACTATCTGTTTATGGAGGGCATACAACATAAATAGGAGCTTATTGCAGCCTTTTGAATACGTCTGGCTAGAGCGTAGCAAGCAGTATGTAGATAAAGTTACTCCAAGTTATAGAGGGTTGATGTATGTTAAAGAGGATTAGTATCATGAACCAGGCCACTATCTGTGTGCAAAGGCTTCATGTATAAGGACTGAATAAACAGGGGTCCGCGCAGTCTCTTGAAGACGTTTGACTAGAGCGTAGCAAACAGTGTGTGGATAAATTTACTTCAAGTTACAGAGGGTTGATGTATCTTAAAGAGAATCAGTATCATGAACCAGGCCACTATCTGTGTGCAAAGGCTTCCTGTATAAGGACTGAATAAACAGGGGTCCTTGCAATCTCTTGCAGACGTTTGACTAGAGCGTAGCGAGCAGTGTGTGGATAAATTTATTTTAGGTTATAGAGGGTTGATGTATGTTAAAGAGGATATGAACCAGGCTACTATCTGTGTGCAAAGGCTTCCTGTACAAGGACAGAATAAACAGAGGTCCTTGCAGTCTCTTGAAGACTTTTGACCAGAGCGTAGCAAACAGTGTGTAGATAAATTTACTTCAAGTTACAGAGGGTTGATGTATCTTAAAGAGGATTAGTATCATGAACCAGGCTACTATCTGTGCGCAAAAGGCTTCCTCTGAAAGGAAGAATAAACCCGAGCATCCTTGCAGTCTCTTGAAGATCTCAAAACCCGAAAACCCGCACGATTTAGACGTAAAACCCGAAACCCGAGGGCTAAAATTGATCAAACCCGCAACCCGTGAAACCCCAAAGCCCCCCTCTTAAAGAGGATATGAACCAGGCTACTATCTGTGTGCAAAGGCTTCCTCTGTACAAGGACAGAATAAACAGGGGTCCTTGCAGTCTCTTGAAGATTTTTGACTAGAGCGTAGCAAGCAGTGTGTAGATAAATTTACTTCAAGTTACAGAGGGTTGATGTATGTTAAAGAGGATATGAACCAGGCTACTATCTGTGTGCAAAGGCTTCCTGTACAAGGACAAAATAAACAGGGACCCTTGAATACATTTGACTAGAGCGTAGCAAGCAGTTTGTAGATAAATTTACTTCAGGTTACAGAGGGTTTATGTGTGTTAAAAAGAATTAATACCTACAAAGACTTCCTGTACAAGGACAAAATAAACAGGGGTTCTTGCAGAATCTTGAAAATTTTTGACCAGAGCGTAGTAAGCAGTATGTAGATAAAGTTATTGTAAGTTATATTAATACCATGGATTATCTGTTTGCAGAGAGTTGGGCTTCCTACTCAGGGACCATATAAATAGGGGTCCCTGCATTTTTTTTAAGACTAATATGACTGGAACGTAGACGTAGACGTAGAACGTAGGAAATTGTAGTTGAATAAACTTGTTAAATATGGAACGAAAGAAGACAAAAATGTCAGTATTTTTTAGATCATTCCACTTTTCTGACCAATCCATTTTTTAGATCAATCCTTTTTACCGCCTTTCGATAAACAAATGGTTATCGAGAAATTAGCTGATTTCTGATGAAGGTGCTTTTGCAAAACAGCAATACGCTGCCCACTAAAGTAGAAAGCAGAGTTGCTTTAATAAATCGATCGCAGTTGATCGAATTCGATTGAATCGAACGCTGCACTGTCGATTAAGTGGAAACGAGAAACGCGCTTCAACGTTTCATTACAATAAATGTGTAGTTTACTTGAAAAAGATTCAGGAACAAAAAGCCTCAAGAACTCTGGCGAGATAAAATAACTGAGCAGGCAAAGACAGTTAGGTAGTTAGCTTGCACTAGATAAGTGGACCTGGCAAGACAAATCAACCAAGCATACAGAGAAGACGTTACGACCATCACCTCGCACCAGATTCGAGGAAATGAATCAGTAAGGAAATATGTCCTCTTGCTATCAGAGCCTGGAAATACCAACGATTCTTGCCTACATGCTAGCAGCTGTAAACATTTTACAAGGGCTTGCATCATCAATTGGTAATTTAATCGTTTTTTGTATCATCATCTCACCAGATTCGAGGAAATGAATCAATAAGGAAATATGTCCTCTTGCTATCAGAGCCTGGAGATACCAACGATTCTTGCCTACATCCTAGCAGCTGTAAACATTTTACAAGGGCTTGCATCATCAATTGGCAATTTCATCGTTTTCTGTATCATCATCAAGTTCAAAAACCTCCATACAAGATCCAACGTCTGCCTCATGTCTCTAGCTACAACGGATCTCCTGGTAGGACTCGTCTTAGAGCCTCTACATATCATGCAACTATCTTCAGCAGAGTACAGGTCAAACTGTAAAATGAACACTGTAAGGAGATTCCTGGCAGCACTCTTCATGGGGGCATCAATCGGATCTATAGCTGTAGTCAGCTACGACCGGTATATGCATCTATCCAAAACTTTGAATTATGGCCTATACATGCCGAAGAAAAAGATTGCCTGCTTGCTGATGATGGCCTGGACAGTTCCATTAGCAATAGTTTTCACTCGATACATAAGTGAATTTGTTTACGAAGTCGTCATTGTCGTCTATATCGGCACGATAATCGCGATTATGGTCACATGTTATTTCTTTATCATTAGAATCGTCAACAATGGAGAGAATTCCCTAAGGATAGCGATGAAGACTCCTAAAATACACCAAGGGCCAGATAGAGAGCATTCCAAACTGAAAAAATCTTCACGTGAGTTAAAGAGCCATATCAAAGCCGCGAGAGCGATCATTTTCATCATTGGTACCTTGTTTTTTACATTTGCCCCAATCCTGGTCTATTTTGCCCTGGCAGCCATGAGCAGCTTGTTTAAATTTTCAATTTTCACGTCAGATATATCGAGGGACATTGGATACACTTGTTCCATGACGGTTGCCATGGCAAATTCTGCAATGAATCCGGTGATTTACTGTCTACGGATACCAGAAATCAGAGCAAACTTCAAGAGATACGTAAGATTCCTGTGTCCAGGGTTTGCACGGGGAGCGCAAAATCAGGTGGCCTGTGAGACATTATGTGAAAAATATGCGGTATCTAATAGCTGACATGGACATATTTGAAGATTAAGAAAGAGTCTGTCTTAAATTAGATGTCACCTGCAAATGCCCGCGAATAACAACGATAGAAGTGATCTGCAAAGGAATTTTGCGTTATCGCAAATCTCAGGTGACATCTAATTTGAGACGGACTTTAGATGGATCCTAAAAATACTGGCGGGTGGGTGTCCCGGGGGGGGGGGGGGTACTTGACTTAAATTTGTACGGGGGTGTGCCCACGAAAAAAATTTTTTTTACCCTGCTCCAGAATTTTTCGCTCAAAATGATAACCTGTTCTAGAAAAAATTGATGAAAAGTATGCTCAAAAACATGAAATTTGACCAAAAAACGACCCGATCTAGCAGAATATTCCCCTTTGACATGTTTTGACAACCTGCTCTAGAGAAATTGCCTCATTTTGATACCCTGTGCTAGAAAAAATTGGTGAAAACGATACCCTTAAAAACGGCACATCCCCGTTCATTTCATTTCATTTTTCATTATTTTTACACGGTAGCCCCGTCAATCGAGAGGATTGCTTTACAGGGGGCCGTGCCAAACTTTACAATATTACCAAAAATTACTAACAAATTACCTATATTTACAATCTAAAATAAAAAAAAATTAATGAAAAATAATGGAGTTAGCCTGAGAGAGGCAAATTACTCTTCAGCCTACTTTTAAAAATGGGTGGGTGTCCTAAAATGATATATCGGCGTTTGCCGAGCCATACAGTCATGAAATATTTCTATATTTCTACCTAGCATCCGAAAATAGTTTTAGGACGCTTATCGTCGCAGCGTCCTGGTCTTTCAGCGTCCTGCGTCACACAGGGCCTTTCAAACAGCGCAGATATTTTTGGGACACCCTCTAAATGATACATAATTGTGGGACACCAGGAGCATAGGGCTCAAATCTTTCAAATCTTTAAAAGGTGGGTGTAAAAGTCTCAGGGTATTTTGCTGTAAGTCTGCCGTGGAACTTTCTGATATCTTGATTCTTTTCAAACTCGCGGAAATTTAATTATTTTTGAAAAAATTCAAGGAAAATTTTGAAAAACTTTAAATCATCGTACATTCTAAACCACTAGAGGAAAAATGATATAACCTTCAAGAAAATCATAGTTTATGAAGGTCTACAATATGGTGGCAAGCAGAAACCTGTAGTTTTTCTGGTTTAGCATTTAGAAAGTTGACGACGGCATAGACTCAAATTTAAGAAATGCCACAATTTTGAAACTAATCAGAAATATCTATAATTCTGAAAGTAATCAATTTGAAACTAATGAAGAAATGGTCTGCCTTCCACCTCAAGGCTTTAGAAGCGGCTTTTATCAAACTTCGAGATCCCTTCCTCTGCCGACAGAAGGAGTTTGTTTTGACCTGGCAATTGTTTTGAGTTGGCGCCAAAGACTGATATTTGGCGGCTGTTGATTGAATTTAGCCAAATATCAAGGGCATATTTACAGCAAAAACCCGAAATTCCTTCCAGGCATAGTTCCAAGCCATTTCATGAAAAGAAAACTGTAATAGAATTTTACACCGACTTTGTAAAGATTTGAGCCCCATGTTGACACCAGACCAGGTATTATATGTAATTAACCCTGAGACATGTTATATATAATAAAACATACGATAAACCCCTGAAATCGGTTGTACTTTATTCATAAAGGCTTGGCAATCATTTACAGTGCGTGTAAGCATGAACAAATTGGCCTCAATCTTTTGGCTCGTTGGAGAGACAGACATTCCAAACGGAGTAACGATAATGGCAAGATTCTTAACATCACTGAAAGGGTTCTGCAAATATTTCAGTTGATGACGTCATTCATTTTGCACCACGAATCAAAGATTAGAAATCTGCAACTTTTCTTTGACCGTTTGTGAGATTCCTGCTAATATAGGAAAGAGAATGCGTCTGAGGCATATCTGTTTGAAAAATAATATTTCACGTCCCTGGAAGAAACTTGGTTCCAGGCCCCTTCTTGTTGATTGGCTGTTATTGAACGTTCACAAGAATTGAAAGTGGCCATAAAAACAATAAGCTCGGTCGAAACAAGGGCGCCCACCTTGTAGGAAGTGTGTTTATTCCCAGTACTGTAGAGTGATTGGTGTCCTGTGACCCAGTACAGAGAGTGTCCTAGAACCGTACTGTGACACAGCAGTACATAGAGTCAGTCCTCTCAAGGTCGAGATGACGTATGGATAACTTTGTGGTTTCAAATTCCGGTGTTTATGTAACATGAGATCAACTGTTATACGATCTGGCCACAGGGAATCAGACAGCGTGATTTTTGATTGGTCAACATTAACAGGCATTAGGATTTGAAAATCCATACAAAGATTAACAGGACCGGGTCATAGGACACCAATTACTACGCGTAAAGTACCGGGAATAAACACACTTCCTACAAGGTAGGCGCCCTTGGTCGAATGAGGTTAAATTCCGGATGGGTGACTGCTTGCAGGCCTGACCTCACAACTCACCTCACCGTCCTGCGAAAGGGACGTTAAACTTGGGGTCCTTAACATAACTTAATACACTTAACATAATAATGTTAGAGAGTCTGGTACCCAGGGTAGTTCAAAACAAAAATTTCTTCAGAATATCGAGGCTGGACAAAATTTATAGTATTCTTATAAAAAAAGAGTGTATGAAAGTGAAAATCCTCATTACACGTGCAACCTCATTGTAACACAAAGCTGGGTAGCTTAATGCCTTTCTAACAGTTTGCACCAAAACGAAAGTAGGAAGCTGGTTACAGCTGAAAGTAAGATAAATGTTTGTTTACAAGAATCGATAAACACATTTTAGCTTTGACATTGTTTTTAAAAACGAGCTGTCACTGTCAGCTTATTAAAATCGAATGAAAGGTAAGATTAAATGTTTGTTTTTCAGAATTGAAAATCAAATTTAGCACTACACTTGTTACATTTCACCATAGACCTTGTTACTTGTCAGAAAAGAGGTTTGGATTGAGCGTCCAAATCTAATAAATTTTGTGAAGGAAAACAAAAGCATGATCCCCGTTCTCAGTAAAAACATTGCTAGCTGATGCAAAAAGTTGCTTCGGATCTCAACACTTCTCAGAGAGTTTGTTATTAACTACTTTGCGCAAAATGAGTTAGGAATGGTTTAGTTTACACACAGGCAAGTGTTATTGGACTTTTTGCGTTATTTCTTGAATTTCCATTTATTTTAGCTGACTTTTCTTTCATTTTAATAACAACGTTTAATAACACAAACTTTAATTTGCAAGTCGCAAAATGAGACCCTTGCATGATGCATGCTCGCACTTTGTTTTGTAATGTTACACAACAAAATCAGCTAACGACAAATGAAAATAGCGAGAAACAAGGTCAGAAGGCAAATAAAGCTTGCCAGTGTAATAAATCAGAGGCGGTCAAGTACGGTAAATTGTGTCACCCCACCTTTGTCCTGAGAACGAAAATAAACCAACCCGAATTTGACCAAGGTCCATGCCATAAAACTTATAAAAAGCCAAGTTTTTAGGACATAGCTGGTCAACACCAAATTACAGACTTTCTCGCAGTGTACACTGCATTCTTCCCTTATTTTCTGACCACTTGTAACCACTTCTGACCACTTATGCAGAAATCTCATTGAGATTTATAAGAAACTTATCTGGGGGGACAGGGATGTTCTAGAATTGGGGAAGGTACAATTTTCGCTTTTTCAGGTGTAAAACACAATTTTTGGATATATGTCTTCTTTTTGGGTTATAAATACTCCCCATTTAATAACGAATCGAATGATGTATAGTTTATACTTGTTATATCGCATACGTGATAATCAAGAGAGAAAACACCGTGAGTGGTCACTGAAGGGGTACAGTAACCTCTGCCTAAGACTCATGTAATCAGTCTATCATGAAAGTAGGAAGCTTTAGTCTTTTTCTAATCGAAAGTAGAAGTTGTTCTCAAAAAGCAGGTCACTACTCGTTGGTAGTTACATATTTTGAACATATGAAATCGAAAGTAAAATTGAACGTTTGTTTACAACAAATAAATACATATAGCGTATATCAGCACTAGAAATTAGAACCTCACAGAACTCAGGTAAACCAAATCAATTCAGCACACAAGGAAGAGCGCGAAGGCTGTTTATTTCCCAACAGATTTGTAGAACTGAGCAAACCTAAGAGATTATGGCCTCTTGCATCCATAACTTGGAAGTACCAAAGATCATCACCTATACCCTTGCAACTGTCAACATAATACAAGGCCTAGCCTCAACAATTGGCAATTTCATCGTCTTCTTCATCATAGTAAAGTCAAAACGTCTCCATACAAGATCTAACGTCTGTCTCATGTCTCTAGCTACAACAGATCTCCTGGTAGGACTCGTCTTAGAGCCTCTACATATCATGCAACTGTTTTCAGCAGAGTACAGGTCAAATTGCCAATTCAACACAATAAGGAGATTCCTGGCAACGCTCTTTATGGGGGCATCAATCGGATCTATTGCCGTTGTCAGTTATGATCGGTATAAGCATCTATCAAAAACTTTCAATTATCGCCAATGCATGAAGAAGAAAAAGATTGCATTGCTGCTGATGCTGTCATGGCTCGTGCCACTTGCAATGCCGTTCTCTCGATATATCAATGAGGTTGTTTACAAAGTCGTCATTATCGTATATATCTCCATGATAATCGCGATAATGATCACGTGTTATATATTCATCATTCGAATCGTGAAGAATCGAGAGCATTCCCTGAGGGTGGCGATGACCCAAAGCAATTCACGTGCACGAGAGATGAAGAACCATATAAGGGCAGCAAAGGCGATTGTTCTCGTGATCGTTTTCTTGTTGATCACATTTGCACCACTTGCTATCTACTTTGCCGTGGTAGCAATCAGCAGTTTGCTCAAAAAGTCGATTTTCATGTCTGCTACATCGAGAGAGATTGGATATGCTTGCTGCATGACTGTTGCCATGGCAAATTCAGCTGTCAATCCCGTCATCTACTATCTGCGTATCCCAGAATTCAGAGCAAGCTTAAAGAGATATGCACGATCCTTGTGTCCAGGATTTCGAGGGGTCGCAAAAAATGAGTCGAGGAGTGATGATGAAAGAGAAACTGCATCCTCAAGTGTCTGAAATGAGTGATGTCGCATAAGCAGCGTGTGTCTCACACAAAAGTGAAAGATTTGAGTTTATCTACAGCATTGTAAACATAGTAAATTGTCTTTTTATTGGTTAACTTGAACATCTACATGTTAAAAGTAAAAGCAAAAGATTATTTTATGCGTAATACAGTAAAAACCCGCACATAAGAACCTAAGATTTTGAACTCAGCCTGTTTAGGTTCTTATGCTATGAGGCACATCCAGTAATCAGGGTGTAGGTTCTTAACATAGGAAAATGTGTGAATCTAAATCTTAGCCAAATCCATTTACATTCTTGGTCCTATCCACTTCAACTCAAGCTTACCCAGTTACCCCTGCAGGCCCTCCCTATCACAGTTCTGTAAGGAATGTTTTGGAGTTCACGAAAGAGGTTGATTGGCAAACAGATTGCATTTATTTCCCAATGGATGAATGAAACGGTTTATTAAGAACCTAGTTAAGATATCAGCCTGAAATGGTTCTTATTTATTGGGTAAAAAATATATTATTTCAGGCTGTAAGTTCTTAATAGACGAAGAGTCTTATGTGCGGGTTTTTACTGTACCATGCTATGTATTACTGTTTAATTTCTTTGAGTAGTGTCGTTTAGATGAACATGTATCACTAGATATTGTATCCACGAAAAAAACCTTGCCATAAGCGTATGAGCTACAGGGGGGGGGGGGGGGGGCTCGCCCAATGTAGGACAAATTTGCAAACATCGACCTTTTGCGGGCAAAACTCTGTCCTTACTGTATTCGGGCAGAAATGTTGGTAAACAATGGACTTTTAATCGGGCAGCACCCCTCCCCCTTAGGTTTTATCTTCCCAGATGCTTATGTTAATTAATCACACACTTTAGTCCGTTAGCCAATCAAAACCTACGCGAATTAATTTGCGATTTTAGCTAAATATACGAAGTAAGCAGGTGTAACAGACTATTTCAGTTCTATTGAAAAATATTGACATTCTAATCAAGAAAGAGAGGTTATTTGTTAGCAACAATGTTGATTTAGTTTAAATTTAAAGGCAGAAACACCGCAACACGACAAAAAACAACAGCAAATACGATTAATTTAATTTTTGCAAAAATTAAATTAATCGTATTTGCTGTTGTTTTTTGTCGTGTTGCGGTGTTTCTGCCTTTAAATTTATTCATTTTTTCGTCATCGCAAGCATCTTCGGATCCGGCAATCGACGTTGGTATCGTGGCCTTTACTTTTTCAAATTAAATTGATTTAGTTTCCCTCAAATAATTGGTCGTATTCGATTGACACGCAAATAAAACCGTTGTTGAAAAGGTAAACAAGTAAATAAAGTAAAATATAAGCACTTTGATGCGAGCTGAAATGAGCACGACGTTTCGAGCATAGCCAGTTATCAAGCAAAGAAAAATTAGTAGCACCGAGCATTAAGAAGTTGAAATAAGCACGTTTCGAGGATAGCCAGTTATCGAGCAAAGAAACGTTAGTAGAACCGAGCATTGAGAAGGGCTGATGAAGAATGAAGAAGTCGTTGTTGTGTCGTTGAGAACGGTTCACTAGAAAATGAGCAACTTCTAAAAATGTGATCGCACATAGACAAAGTATCAACAAGAAGATGCGCAACAAGCCACCTGGTGCCTGAAAAAGGTAGGAATTATCAAGCCTGTTTCACATTTGCTGTTAGACTCGTAGTTTTGATGACTGTCCATCTACACAACATATGAACCTTCACAATTCACAACTTGGTGGAAAATTACCTTGTCCAACAATGATGGATTTTGTAATACAATAGTATCAGTTGCTTTTGAATGACACCTCAACTCAAAGCGATTAGCGACTGCAAACGAAGGACAGTTTTGATGACTGTCCATCTACACAACATATGAACCTTCACAATTCACAACTTGGTGGAAAATTACCTTGTCCAACAATGATGGATTTTGTAATACAATAGTATCAGTTGCTTTTGAATGACACCTCAACTCAAAGCGATTAGCGACTGCAAACGAAGGACAGTTTTGATGACTGTCCATCTACACAACATATGAACCTTCACAGTTCACAACTTGGTGGAAAGTTACCCTGTCCAACATTGACAGATTTTGGAATACAATTGCATCAGTTGCTTTTGATTGACACCTCAACTCAAAGCGATTAGCGACTGCAAACGAAGGACATTTTCTCGATCAGTAATTCAAAACAAACAAACAAAGCCGCAAAAGTTTCCCCGAAACCAGTAGAGCAAATTATCGCCTTGTGCAAGCGAAAGGTGGTTTCATGTGCTTATAACGAAAGAAGAAGGGTAAATTTAAAGAAGTGCCTGGCGGATTTTGTTTATTTGATTCAGAAACCAAACAGAAGGCATATAGATTCTCGCGTATTTGGGGCTTAAATGAAGCAATTACCACACAGCTCCTGAATCAAAAAAACAAAATCCACCAGAAAGATTTTTAGATTTACCCTTCTTCTTTCGTTATAACCACATGACTTCTCTTAGAAACCACCTTTCGCTTGCACAAGACAAGCGTTTGCCCTACAGGTTTCGGGGAAACTGTTACGGCTTTGTTTGCTTTAAATTACTGGTCGAGAGAATTTCCTTTGTCTGCAGTCGCTAATCGCTTTGACTTGAGGCGTCAATCAAAAGCAACTGATGCTCTATTAAAAAATTACAAAATCTGCTCTTATTACCCTGACCCGTTTGCGGAGCCTTGGACGATGGGGGACTCTGGGTGGGGAGCAGTGACGGGGAGAGTGGTTCTCGTTATGGTTCTCTTGGCTAGGGCTCCGATTAGTCATCTTTATTTTATCGTGTATATTTTGCCTGACGTCAGCATTGGTTCCAAATCTTTAAAAAGGCTGGTGTAAAATTCGATTACCTATTTCTTTGAACTGAATGACTTTAAAAAAACTTTAGCGACTTCTCTATAATTCTACCGTTGGACTTTTCTGAAATCTTCAATATTTTCAGAATTAGAGTGTTTTTCTCATTTTTCAAGAATTCAAGAAAAATTTTCAAAAAAACTTAAAACTATCGTAATTTCTAAACCGTTTGAATCGAAATGAAATAATTTCGAAGAAAACCATAGTTTATGGATGTCTACAATATGGTATCAAGCTAAAGTCTGTCGCTTTTCTGGTTTATGATTTAGAAATTTGATGACGTCACACCCTCAAATGAGTTAAAATGTAGCATATGCTGAAATTTCGATAAATATAGAAAAGTTCTGAAAAGTCCAACGGTAGGTTTAAAGATAAGTAACTGAAGTTTGTTCAAAGCAACTAAGTCAGAAGAAATAGATCATAGAATTTAAAACCCACCTTTTTACGCTGAGTTAAAGGTTTGGAAGCTATGCTCCTGACGTCCAATGTGAAACCGGTGCCAGTATCCACAAAATTGTTTATATGAAGCAATCAGTATATTTAGTTCTTTTGCTCCTCTTGGTATCGTCCTGGCAGTGTTGTATAGTAGTACAGTATTGTCTTGGGCAATTCGTTATTGTAAACTTTTAATAATGAATATAGAAAATATATAAAACCCTTTAAAAGTACAGTAAGAACCCGCAAAATAGAAACCACTTTTTAGGAAACTTGAGGCTGATCTTGTTGAGAAATGGTATCCTCAATAAAGAAGCTTCCATAAATTTTAAAGGGAATAATCTGAGATAAAAGATGAGATCCCATAGGTTTATAAATAGCCTATTGTATTTGATAATCCACCGCGTGGCAAAAGAAAGAAAAACCAAAAGGTTTATCTTTATCCTATTTATAGACGGACGCCATATTGCTCAGGTCATTCACTTTAATTGAAAACTGAACAAGCTGTCTTGAAAAAATGGTTTCTATTTTGCAGGTTTTAACTGTAGATCGTAAATTTAACTCGAACTGCATGTATTTTTTTCACGAGAACCAAAGAAATTACTTCTTCTTCCTTTAGAACATTTTCGTTTCATTCGACTGTGGATTTGGCTTAACTTCAGTGCTCTCAACGATGGCTTCTTGCATTCACAACTTAGATGTACCGACAACTGTGGCCTATATCCTTGGTATCATAAATATACTGCAAGGTCTGATGGCTTCACTTGGAAACCTGATGTTCTTCATGGTCATAGTCAGGAATGGGCGGCTTCACACGCGGTCAAACGCTTGTTTGGCATCACTGGCTACAACTGACATGCTAGTAGGAATCATATTGGAGCCACTACATATCATGCAGTTCTTCGCAGCAGAGTACCGCAACGACTGTGGCCTAAATTCCGCACGAAGATTTCTCTCGACGTTCTTCATGTGCGCATCCATCGGTGCTATTACAGTTGTCAGCTACGACCGCTATATGCACCTCTCTAAGACTGTGAACTACACACAGTTCATGACGAAAAGAAAGGTTGTTGCTTTGTTAATAATATCCTGGCTGGTACCATTGATGATGTCGATGTTTCATTTCACCAAGGAAATCGTCTTGAAAGTGTTCGTGATTGTGTATATCTTCACATCGATCGCAATCATGATTACATGTTACATTACAATCATTCGAATCGTAAAGAATCGTGAAGTTGCCTTGAAGAACTCATCATCAAGTATTGACACGTCAGTTGCTAAAGAAACTAAAACCAACATCAGAGCTGCAAAGGCGATTATTCTTATCATTGCATTTTTCTGCGGTACATTTGCCCCGATGGCGTTCTTCTTCAGCGTCATGACAATAAGCAGTCTGTCGCACAGCGTTCTGAAAATTTCGGCTGAAGCAAGAGAGATCACGTATGCCTGTCTTGCGACGGTGGCCATGGCTAACTCGGCTATTAATCCTATCATTTATTACCTGCGTATTCCAGAATTCAAAGCAAGCTTTAAAAGATATGCAACATCATTCATCCCAGGTTCCCTTCAAGAATCAGCATTTGGTAACCAGACAAGCAGTCAAACTATGTAACAAGGTACTGTTGAGATCTTCAAATTCCTAGACTAAATACAGAACATGCGAAAAAGAGTTATCACTATTCTGCTATGAAAGTGTGGAACGATATTCCAGTCGATATTAGAGAACTCCAGACTATTAGTCACTTCAAAAAAGAACTAAAGGAATACTTGAAGAGCCGACTGAAATATGAGTTTAAAAACATGACCCCCTGGAAGAACAGCATCTTAGGTTATTTTCTTATTGATCCCAGGAGGGGACTTCAATTGGTAGACGACGGAGGGTCAGATACAGCACCTTCTTCGTCAAAAACCATGGAATATACTGAATTATTAGACCTAGTATCAATAGCGTACGCATTAAAGGGTTTGTTCAAGGTCAAAAGCTTGCATTTGCAAAGAGCAACAAAACCAAAATCTAACCAATTCGAAA
The DNA here is from genome assembly GCA_039566865.1 of Aurelia coerulea. Taxonomy (NCBI): domain Eukaryota; kingdom Metazoa; phylum Cnidaria; class Scyphozoa; order Semaeostomeae; family Ulmaridae; genus Aurelia; species Aurelia coerulea. Next base: position 23,908,759 of record CM076947.1, on the reverse strand, counting down.
TAAAATTGCACACGCAACGTGAACAACAGCTCATCAAGAAAACAATGCTGTGTCCGAATGTTTTTTATCTATTCATAGACGAGCCTATGATTTACCATTGCATTACCATTGCATTACTATTGCATTACTATTGCATTACCATTGCATTACCATCGCATTACCATTGCATTACCATTGCATTATCATTGCATTACCATTGCATTACCATTGCATTACCATCGCATTACCATCGCATTACCATTGCATTACTATTGCATTACCATTGCATTACCATTGCATTACCATTGCATTACCATTGCATCACCATTGCATTACCATTGCGTTACCTTCGCATCACCATTGCATTACCATTGCATTACCATTGCATTACCATTGCATTACCATTGCATTACCATTGCATTACCATTGCATTACCATTGCATTACCATCGCATCACCATCGCATTACCATTGCATTACCATTGCATTACCATCGCATTACCATTGCATTACCATTGCATTACTATTGCATAACCATTGCATCACCATTGCATTACCATCGCATTACCATCGCATTACCATTGCATTACCATTGCATTACCATTGCGTTACCATCGCATCACCATCGCATCACCATCGCATTACCATTGCATTACCATTGCATTACCATTGCATTACCATCGCATTACCATTGCATTACCATTGCATTACTATTGCATAACCATTGCATCACCATTGCATTACCATCGCATTACCATCGCATTACCATTGCATTACCATTGCATTACCATTGCATTACTATTGCATAACCATTGCGTTACCATCGCATCACCATCGCATCACCATCGCATTACCATTGCATTACCATTGCATTACCATTGCATTACCATCGCATTACCATTGCATTACCATTGCATTACCATCGCATTACCATCGCATTACCATCGCATTACCATTGCATTACCATTGCATTACCATTGCGTTACCATCGCATCACCATCGCATCACCATTGCATTACCATCGCATTACCATTGCATTACCATTGCATTACCATCGCATTACCATTGCATTACCATTGCATTACCATCGCATTACCATTGCATTACCATTGCATTACCATTGCATTACCATTGCATTACTATTGCATAATCGCATGCATCCATATATTTATAGACAAGCCTGTTTAACCTACCGGTCCCTGCCAGTATTTATGAAACCTTTCCCGAGGCAACAGACAACAGACAAAAGATTTCACTGTCTGAGCCAGTCTGAACTAATCACATTCTAGCCCAAAGAGATATTACATCGATACCCAAAAAGTGCCTGACCCCCGTCATCCACCAATAGCCAGTACCCCTGGGTATCAAATAGATGTGGTATTTTTAAATGTAGTAAGGGTTGCATATACAATGTTGTGCCCGAATGTTTTCTTTGTTCTTTTCAAAGACAAGCCTATTTACCATTGCATCACCATTGCATTTCGGGACACCGAACATTATTCTGGCCAATGTATAATATGTATTAGAGATTCATTTTGACATGTAAAAAAGTAAAATTATATCAAAGCAAGCAATTAGTTGGCAATAAGAGCGAAAAAAATGAGTATTCTTTCAAACTTTGTCCCTTTGATATTATGGGTTGACTGTGAGTACATGTTCACAGTTGCTTGAAAATAGGGCCGATACCAGCCATGCCTGCGTAGAGGGAGCGTAGGCTCCAAACCTTTGAAACAGTTGGTGTTAAATTAAATGGCCTATTCCCTTGAGCTAATAGCCTGTGTACAAATGGTCTGGAACACAGGCTATGAGCTGAACGAATTAAAAGAGCCATTCACTATTTTGCTTTACATCACCGTTGCAATTTCCTCAGATTTTAAACATTTTCAAATTTTCTTCTTTCTTAAAAATTCAAGGAAAAATTGAAAAAAGCTTGGAACCATAATAATTTCTAAACTGTTCGAGACAGCACAAAATAATTTCGATGAAAACCAAAGTTTATAAAGGTCTACAAAAAGGCATCAAGCACAAGTCTTTCATTCTTCTGGTTTATGATTTAGAAAATTAACAACGTCATGTCTTCAATGATTTGAAATATGAATATGCTGAAGCTTCGAAAAGTATTCAAGATTTCAGAGAAGCACAAAGGTAGATATAGAATTATGGAGTGTAGCCGAAGTTTCTTTCAAGTCATTCTGTTCAAAGGAATAGGTCAAACAATTTTACACCGACATTTTTAAAGATTTGGAGTCTGTGCCCCTGGGGAGGGGGGGGGGGGTAAAGAAACAAACTGTTGCTCAATTTTCTGACGGCAAAGTCATTATCAACAACAACAACAACAGCAACAGTTGCATCAAAGAATACGTCATAACTGAGAAAATCTTTCAGTAATCTGCAGTATTCTTAGTTCCAGGAGCTGAATGTGAGCTATCAACTTCCGTGTTGGAAAAGCAACACACAAATACGTAAATTTTCGAATAAATTCCTTTTCGGTGATCTGAGAGTTTCATTGTAACAAACCAATAAAAATAATGCGCATACAAAACTGATTCTACATTTTCACAGTTGGCCATACAATAACATTGGCAGGGAAATTTCTAGTGAAAGTCTTGATAGGTTATTAGTATTCCAAACGAGTACTAACTTCGCAATTTAAAGGAAATGAAAGAATCTGGAATGATAAATATTCACTCAAGTATAATGTGCTCAATTCGTGATACGCTGCATGAAAAGCGAGGGCGGTAAGTGCGCGAGTCAGTAAACAAAATTTTATTCTTTAAAGTTTCGATACCGAAAGGAGAGGAGCTTCAATTCCTGGTTCCTGGTATCTTTTAGTGCATTATTTCGCCATGCTGTGTTATTTTCTCAATTCAGAGAATCCTTAACGAATGTTTTCACGTCACCTTATTCCTCGTTCACTGGAAAAACAATGCGCATCGAATATAGCCAAACACAATGCTGATGGGAGTTCAAACTCGTGACACAACCTCAGAGTGAGTATATGAATGTTATCTCATTCTAAGAGCAACATTTATTTTGTGGCAGTGACCTTATTCCTCGTTCACTGGATATGGCCAGACGCAACGCTGAGGAAGTGCACTCGTGACACAACTTGAGAGTGAGTGTATGAATGTTATCTCATTCCAAGGGCAACATTCATTTTGTGGCCGCGACCTTAGTTTCCTGTCAGCTTGCTACACATCACTGACTGTTACAAAAGCAGAACACAACCTGAGCCAATTTTATTGGATGACGAATTCCATTTGAAGTAAAACAAGAAGAAAAGTTAGGAGTAAACAAAGTATTACAAGAAAAATTTTGAACCAGCGTTGGAGCTGGCGTCGAAGGTAAGATAGACTGGCAGAGGAGCATAACACGAATATAACAAACAAAGTTGCTGGAAAGTTGAATAAATGCTGCAAAAACAGAGATAATACTTTGCAGAACAAAATAAATAGAAACCAGAGACAGAGAACGTGCAAATGTTGGGAGCGTTGGAACATAAGTTGCTGAATTCTTAAATTAATAGATAAGGACAGCAGTCTCGAAGGGACATCCAAGAGGCACTGCTAAAATAGAAAAACGCCAAGATAAAATAGAAAGAAAAGGAAGATAGACTGCCAACCCACAAATCTTGGGCGTCAATAGTTTCCGAGGTTGTTGTGTTGTTCCTAAGAGATTTTCTGATTGGACTATTTTGATCACTAAAATTTTCTTACACATCACCAAAGAACCTGCACTTTAGAAGAACATTACAGTAGCATCAGTGGATACCTTGCTAAGTTGAATCAACTGAATAAAAAGATGTAAGTGTACTTAACAGTGCTACGCCAGACAAGTTCAGAAAGACAAACTGCTAATGAAGCACTGTGATATTTGCGACTCGAGCATTATAAAAGCATACACTACTTAACATCCTCACGAAGTACACGACGTACAGACTCAAGCAATACATTGCGACGACTTCAAAAGTCTGGTCTGCGTGCGACTTCTACGGGTGAGGAAAATTGAAGAAAGGAAATACTCGTTCAAGCACTAAAACAACGATAAGGTTCAAGCAAATCATGGCTACCTGTCAATACAATCTCGCTGTTTCGACGAACTTGCGTTACACACTTGGCATAGTCAATGCTATTCAAGGCTTAGCAGCGTTTCTTGGAAATGCTCTTGTCTTCTTCATTGTTATCAAGAACAAAAGATTACATACGCGGTCCAATGCCTGCTTGTTATCATTAGCAGCAAGCGATTTATTGGTTGGTGCTATTGTTGAACCAATGCACGTGATTCAATTCTTTTCAGAAGACTACAGGGCAGATTGTGTCTTCAATAAAATAAGGAGATATCTGTCGACGGTATGTATTTTTATTCCTCAACAGAAGGGTAGATTTATCAACAATATGACAGGCTACGATAATGATTAAACCAGGATAGGCACAGCAATATAGTGTAAAATTTGAGAATATGCTAGGTAATGCTGGGTAATGCATCTTGTAGAATTTTTTGCTATGATTTTTTGTCGTATTACTTGTTTGTCATGCACTCGTCTTTTCACAAACTTGCTAAACTGACTAGTACTACTGTCATGAAAGACTCTTACAAGAACTGTAGTTAGATACTAAATAAATGTAGTTATTTTCGGTTGAATGAAATGAATTAGAAAATAACTCTATTTCGCTGCAGGTGTGTATGGGTGCCTCAATCAGCTCAATAGCAGTGGTAAGCTATGATCGTTATATCCACTTAACACGAACAATCCACTACCTTGATTACATGCCACTGAAGAAAGTCATCATTCTTCTGGTTATCTGCTGGTCAATACCAATACTGGTGCCATTACTCCGCTTGACAAGTGAAGCCGTATACAGTGCATGCATTTTGGTGTATGTCATCCTCGTGTTCTCTCTCATAATCACGTGTTACTTCGTTATCATAAAGATGGTGCGCAACAGAGAAAAGGCCATGCAAGCGAGAAGTATCAATCAATCAAACGCATTGGCAATGAGGGGTCATATCAAAGCAGCAAAAGCCATTATTATTCTCATTGCATGTCTCATGCTTACGATCGCCCCTTTGTCTGTTTACCATGGCGTTACAGCTTTATATAGCCTCACCTCAGGTCCCTTTTCAATCTCAAGCCACACGAAGGAGATCTGCTACGCAGTGCTCATGACCATTGGTATGGCAAATTCGACAGCAAATCCTGCGATATATTACTTCCGTATGCCTGATTTTAGAGCGAGTTTCAAGAAGCTGTTGCCGTGTTTAAAGAAGAAGCCAATAGGAAGAAGTGCAAAGTTTTATGTTGATGATAAAGCTGAGTCAATGACAATGGAATCTTCTCAATAGATGATGACTGAAGATTGAACTGAAAGAAATCAGGAATTTGAGCTGACTCTTTGCTTACCTATTTATTCTAAAGGCCGTTATGTATTATCAACAACCCCGGGGGGATACTCTCATTGTGGCCTGACAGGGGGTCCAGTCAGGGTTAAAGAGGTCCAAAGCAAAATCTTTAAAGATACCCTGAAATGGTAGTATCTTTTTGCAGAAACCTCCAAATGGTAGTTCGTGGACCTAAAATTGGGCCATTTGGTAGCATCTAGTATAGGGAAAATTTCTGCAGTTTTTCAAAATTTTCTAGCGTAAAAACTGATCGAACAAAGCAAGAAAACTTCAAAATTCATTGATAATCATTGCTGCAACGACCATATTGCCATGCGGAGGAGCCTACTGAGCTGAAATCTTTCAATTGTCCAGGAATCTTAGAATACCCTCCAGTTGGTAGTATGTGTTTGAAAAATAGGGCCATTTGGTAGCCATTTCCTAAGACCCTCAAACCGATTGGACTCCCTGTTAGGCCATAATGGGAGTATCCCCCCCCCCCCCGGGTCAACAACTTCCAAATTAATCTATTTGCATGCCGGGTGAGTCAAGTAAGAGTTAGAACATTTGCAAGCTTGTAATTTTCGAGAAACACATCAGATTTTGTAGCCAGAGCCAGATGACGTCATGTCTATTTATGCTATGGACGACACATGATTTTGTACTTTGCTGATTTTAGTTTTAACATTGATATAGAAAAAGAGATTCTTTACAATTGATTATCATTGTGTGGGTGAAATGTCAACTGAGATAAAGAAAATATAATTAGTTAACATCGGTTTTACAGGGTCTTAAGTCACTAAAAAAACTGAAAAATCTTATTTCGCAATCCCAGCTGGACCATGCGTACCGTGCATTTGTCGAAAGCCATCTGCGATACGCCAATGTTTTTTGGGGGAGTCTTACTAAATCAAAATTGAATACCCTCCAACGTCTGCAGGACAGAGCCCGTTCGATTATTGATAAGGCCAGACTAAAAGACAACTGGTCTCATAAGTGGTTGACCGTTGAACAACTAATAAACTTTGATCGATCAGTTCTTTGGGGTAAATACCATCATAGGACCCAGCATTCCGATAAAAGAACAAGGAATTGCAGGGACCTACAAATCCCAAGAAATAATCTTGAATATGTCAAGAAAGGCTTTCACTATTCGGCTCTGAAAGCTTGGAACGATATACCCATCAATATCAGAGAGCTCCCTACACTTAGTAGATTCAAAAAACAGTTGAAAAGTTATTATATGAGCTGAGCTGAACACAACCTAAAACACGACGCCCTGGAAGAGCAGCTGCTATCAGATAGGTTACTGCACATAATTTTGCTTTAACTGTATATAGATTATATTCATGTATTTAGGATAGTTATTTTCTTATTTAAGTATTGCGTTAGTAAGCTGAAGGGTTTTTGTGTCTGAAGAATTAAAAATGAAAAAATGAGGATGTCCCATTAAAAAGTATACAGATGTGGTTGGGTAAAGCAATGAGAATTTCAATGTGAATGAAAAAATTCAAACTTCCCACCAAAGACAAACAAACGCGTTCGACTGAACTGCTGCGAAGATCAAAATCTCAAAGTAGCGAGCGAATTTACGAGATCTTTTTCGCCCCCAATGACTTGTAGTTAGGAGCTTTTTGCTTTGATAGCTCGAACAAACATTCATCTAAGTACTGATAGCTTGTTTTGCAGTGTAGCACTTCAGGAAAACCCCTTTTGCGACGTTTTAGGGTCGATGGTTTTGAGAAAAAAATAGCAGTTGATTTAGGCCATGTCCGTTTCTGGAGGCGCACAGACAATGTAAATTGATTGGTTCAATTAAACGTAACATTAATCAAGATAAAGAACAATTGTTTACGACAACATCCGTCGATGAAGCAGTTGATTTGAAATTTTGAGAAAGTATGCAACGTGTCAATGACAGACAATTTCTGGAAATAAACGTACAGATTTGATCGAACATCAACAAATCATCAAGAAGAAATCATCCGATCATCAAATCAGTCAATCATCAAATCAGTAAATCATCGAACCATCGCAATGCCACTTTGCAACTGAAAATCTTCAGCCTTTCAGAACATTTAATTTCTTCGACAGTCGATGTGGCTCAACCTCAGTGCTCTCAACGATGGACTCTTGCGTTGATAGCTTAGAGGTACCAACAACCATAGCCTATATCCTTGCTGCCATAAGTATCATACTAGCACTAATGGCCTCGTTTGGAAACCTGCTATTTTTCGTGGTTATCCTAAGGAATAGGCAACTCCACACGCGGTCAAATGCTTGTTTAGTATCATTAGCTACAACTGACATGCTGGCAGGAATCATATTGGAGCCAATACATATCATCCAGCTCTTTGATGGAGATTACCGCAACGACTGTAAACTAAATTTTGCGCGAAGATTGCTAATGACCTTCTTTATATGCTCGTCTGTTGGTGCTGTTACAGTGGTAAGCTACGACCGTTATATGCATCTCTCCAAGACTGTGAATTACTTAATATTCATGACAAAAAGGAAGATGATAATGTTACTGGTAACATCCTGGCTTGTATCATTAATCATATCAATGTCTAATTTTGCGGAAGAGTTCATGTCGAGAGTTTTCATCATTGTTTTTATCTCCATATCATTCACAATCATGATCACGTGTTACGTTACAATCCTTCGAATCACAAAGCATCGAGAAGATGCCTTGAGATCGGCATTAACTTTGTCCACAACAATCATTCACGCGTCAATTGCCAAGGAAGCTAAAACACACATCAGAGTTGCAAAGGCGATTAGTATCATCATCGCCTTATTCTGTCTTACATTCGCCCCATGGGCTATATTCTTCATCGTCATTTCAGTTAGCGAGCTCTCTAACAGTGCTTTCTACACATCGTTACACGCGAAGGAGAACGCGTATGCCGTTCTTGCAACAGCTGTCTTGGCTAACTCGGCAATTAATCCTATCGTTTATTACCTACGGATCCCCAAATTCAAAGAAAGCTTCAAAAGGTGTGCGAGGCCATTCTATGCGCTTTCCTTACGAGACATGGGGTCCAGTCACAATGGAAGCAATTCTAGATGTAGCAGGAGTCAGAGAGGCAGCTCCACCAGGGCTAGCAGGAGTCAGAGAGGCAGCTCCACCAGGGGTAGCACGAATCAGCCAATCAGTTCTATCAGACGAGATACGAACGACAGAGCCAGTTCTATCAGGCGTGACACGACAGAGAGAACCAGTTCTATCAGGTTTGACACGAACGAGGGAGCCAGTTTTATCAAGCGCGATACGAAAGAGGGAGCCAGTTCTATCAGGCGAGACACGAACGAGCGAGCCAGTTCTATCAGGTTTGACACGAACGAGGGAGCCAGTTTTATCAAGCGCGATACGAAAGAGGGAGCCAGTTATATCTGGTGTGGTACGAAAGAGAGAGCCAGCTCCACCAGGAGAGACACGAACGAGAGAGCCAGTTCCATCAGGCGAGACACGAACGAAAGAGCGAGTTCCATCAGGCGAGACACGAGCGAGAGAGCCAGTTCTATCAGGTTTGACATCGAGCAGACTGAGCTCTGATTGGTAAACCTTTCAGAACACGGGAGATCATTTTAGCGTGATGAATGACTCACGGTTTCAACAATCAAAAATTGAGGTAACGAGGTAGTTAGAAAAGCATGCATTAGGGATATATTTTGACATGTAAAATCATTGTGTTAAAGCAGGCAATTCGTTACGCTAAACTGTGAATTGGTCATTATTTTTAAATCTTTTTTTAGGAGGTGATAAAAGGCAAGGAAATAAACCTTTTAGCTATTCTACAAAAGAGTCTGGATGGAGCTATATTTTTTACACTTTTATACGAAAGGTGCAATTGAGTGGCGTTAAAGTTTCTACCATTATTGAGCAGATTCGAAAATTCTATGATTCTACAAAACATGTCAAAATATCGTTCGATTCAGATTCTTTCGTAGAGCAGCTAACAGGTATATTAGTTAGGTTACCATTAAGTTACCATGACTTTACCGTAGGTTATCATACCGGGTGTCCCAAAAAAAGTAGTCCTGTTTAAAAAGTCACCAAAAATTGATCATCAAACTTTTCACAAAATTTTCTTTTTGAATTGCTTTCTCAAAGACCTAAAAATATTCACAGATGGTAAAATGTCTGCTTTTGGCGTAGCAAGGTAGAAAAATTACACGTTGAAAACCTTATTTTGAGCTATAGTTTTTAACCAAAATACTCAATCTTGCCAAAGAGTCCACTTTTTCAGATTTTTTATCATCGCTGAAGTATCCAATGATAGTGAACATTTATTTCTGTCATTTATGACCAAACTAAAAATTTTACATGCGCAAAGAAATTGATCTTGTAATCATCAGTGCTTTTTTGCAGTATGATTCAAAACCAGGTAGCCTTGATTAGAGCTAAATTTGGTATTCATTTTACTAATTTCAAGATCAGTTATGTCTTGGAAAATATTTTCGTCCTTGATCTACTTGACAAAAAAAGAAAATTGAAGATCGGCCGTGTAATAAAATTTTGGTGAATTTTCAAACGGAAGTACTTTTTTTTGGAACATCCGGTAGCTTACAGTTAGGTCACCACGATGTTACCACAGGTTCTTTGTGCCAAATAGATTTCATCAAGATTTTCATTACGACACTTGTTCATAAAGTTTTTATGTTGGGGGTAACGTTTTCTTGGCTCACCCGTTACAAATGGTTTATCATTGAAGTGAACATAAAGGCTTCAGTGGTAAGTCTACTCAAATGCCGTTTAAACACAGGTGTTAACTCAAATAGTCTATATTAGCGTTTAACAAAAATCTCCCAAAGCAAGATTGTAGCTGTTAATAAAATAGTTTCATTGCAGTGTTTTCTTGTCTTGATAGACAAGTAAATGAAATAAAATATGAGCACTTTCCTGCGAATTGAAACAAGCACGACGTTTCGAGCATAGCCCGTTGGCTTGATAATAGGCTGTGCTCGAAACGTCGTGCTTAACGTCACTGCTGTAAGGCATTGTAAGGCAGAAATGTTAGGGAAATTTGTTTATGATTATGGGCACGTTTTGAAGGTCTTTTGAAGAGGCTTTCTCGAGAAAATCCCTCATAATTTCAGAATGGAATGGCCGATTTCAGTCAAGTAAATTTTATACTAAATTTGAACATTTCTACCATTAAACAATATATTTGGCGATATCATTGTCTTGATATCCATGGAGCCGTGACCTTCTAAACGGGGATTCTTTTTTTCTAACTCACTCGGTACTATGGTTGTAACTTCTTTGAAATTGTCATGGATTCTTCAAAAAGAAGAAAAACAACCTATTCTAAGAATTTCAAAGATTTCTGAAAAGTCTAACGGTAGGATCTACAGTAAAGGAGCTAAAGATTCTTACTGACCTTTTCAAAAGATTTGAAACCTATGCTGGCCCACGACAAATCTCTTAACTTTTCTATGATTCATTTGGTAAAGATCAGTAATAAATCTACTGGTGCTTTCCTATTTAATTAGACAGGTTTGATTTGGATAAACTGAGTTTACATCAGAAAACGCCCCATGATAGATGAAACTCCATGCAATTAAGATGGCGGTAAAGTTTCTTTCCAACCACAAGAAACGCAAACTTCTCGTGTTCCCTATATGTAAACAAATAACCGGACAATTTGAATTTTTAATTGGTCTATCACTGGTGCTGATTAATTAGATTTTTGTGAATATCGAAGCAAAGACTTACTGATCGATCAATGCTAAAGCTATAAAAATGCAGAATAGAGCTGCGAGCTGCTGAGAACTACTGCAGAACGACGCAGCAAATAACCGTTTCCTGTATCATCTACAAGCTATATCAACAAAGAGACACAAATACGGAAAACCAGTTCAATTCCTCATATTTCCTCGAGTGGTAAAACTGACGGCTTAAGAAAGAAACCGCTCTCTGATAAACAAACTGAATACTCAAAGAACTAAAGGTAAGTCAAAAAGTATATATTGCAAGAAACTTTATCAGGTAAATCTAAAACTGCGTTCACACGATGCCGGCATATTTTGAAAACGGGGAAAATGTGACAACAGCAAAATTTGAGCTGGCGTTCACACGATACCAGCAAAATGCCGTTTTCAAAATGTGCTGGTTAGAGTCTCGTTTTCAAAATCTACCGTTTTCAAAATCTGCCGGCAAAAAATGTGCCGTTTTCGTGTGAACGGGAGGCCTATCCGTCATATTCTTCACCGTTGCGGTTCCTTAATATGCCGGCATCATGTGAACGCAGTCACATGATGTTCCCGAGAGAGTTAAACTGATTACTGACAGCTTCCAGATAGCACAAACTTCGAAGAGATAGTTTTATGCTAAATAGACTGAGGACTGAAGTATTAGAGCTAATGGCAAGTCATAGAAGTAAATATTGAGAGATACTTTATGAGGTTAGTTTGGACCCATGGTGTGCTTCAGAGAATTGAACTGACAGCTTTCAGATAGCATGATCTTCGAAGAGACACTTCTACGAAAACAGACGGAATACTCAACAAATCTACCAAAGTATTAGGGCTGAAGGTAATTCATAAGATTACACATTCCAAGATACTTTATCAGGAAAAACTGTACACATGATGTTTCCTGGATAGTTAAAACAAAAATCTTCTAGATAGCATGCTCTTTCACAGAGAAAGTTCTATGATTAAGAGTCTGAATACCGAATAAAGTATTGCATCATTCTTCAAAATGTGCCGTTTTCGTGTGAACGGGAGGCCTATCCGTCATATTCTTCACCGTTGCGGTTCCTTAATATGCCGGCATCATGTGAACGCAGTCACATGATGTTCCCGAGAGAGTTAAACTGATTACTGACAGCTTCCAGATAGCACAAACTTCGAAGAGATAGTTTTATGCTAAATAGACTGAGGACTGAAGTATTAGAGCTAATGGCAAGTCATAGAAGTAAATATTGAGAGATACTTTATGAGGTTAGTTTGGACCCATGGTGTGCTTCAGAGAATTGAACTGACAGCTTTCAGATAGCATGATCTTCGAAGAGACACTTCTACGAAAACAGACGGAATACTCAACAAATCTACCAAAGTATTAGGGCTGAAGGTAATTCATAAGATTACACATTCCAAGATACTTTATCAGGAAAAACTGTACACATGATGTTTCCTGGATAGTTAAAACAAAAATCTTCTAGATAGCATGCTCTTTCACAGAGAAAGTTCTATGATTAAGAGTCTGAATACCGAATAAAGTATTGCATCATTCTTCATCATGGTTACCAATTAGGTTTTCGAGTTAATTCGCTTCGAATTCGAGCCATAAAGCACAATTTTATCCATCAAACAATCAGATATCTTGTGCCATTGTTGCTCTTTGTAAACTTGAACATTAGTGACCATTGGCTTCCTATTTCAATTTCAGACTGCCTCGAATTGGGAACGTTCAAAGCAGCAACATGTCTTGTATTTTCAACATGGAAGTAGCAAAGAGCCTTCGACTCACATTAGGCGTCATACATATCATAATAGCATTGGCTGCAACAATCGGAAACCTTGCAATATTCATAATCGTAATAAAAAACAATCGTCTACGTACAAGATCATCTATCAGTTTATTGTCCTTAGCTGTGACAGATTTGCTAGTGGGCATCGTAGTTGAGCCTACGCATATTTTACAAACATTTTCAACGAGGCTTCGCAACGATTGTTTCTTGAATGGTATTCGCAGGAAAATGTATAGCATCATCCTAGCAGCATCAGTTAATTCTCTTGCTTTCATTAGCTACGACAGATATATTCATCTGACAAAAACCGTTAACTATCGACGTTACATGACAAAGAAGAAAATCGCTCTGTTGACTGCTTTCACATGGGGGATGGCATTTATCGTACTGCTTTTCCGCACCATTAGTATTGCAGTGGATACTATAGTGGCTACTACTCATATCCTATTGGGACAATGTGTCATGATCACGTGTTACATTGTCATCATTATCACCGTGCGGAACCAACGACGTCGCGTGTCACCTATGCTTGTGCACAGATCACGAAGGGAAGATATGTGGAGAAATGCCCGCGCGGCGAGAGCGATTATAATCATCATTGCCGTTACTATCATTACGTACCTTCCAATAGCTCTCTTCTATGTTTACGTGGTTATATCCGACCTCTGTTCAAAGTCACCGACAGTATCTCTGGAAGCAAGAGAGACCAGTTATCTAGTTACCCTGACAATCGCGATGTCATGTTCCGCCATCAATCCGCTCATATATTACCTCCGTATCCCAGAATTTAAAACAAGCTTGAGACGAATACTGGTAGTAAGTCCCCCGAAGTCTGCAGTCAGGAGGTCAAACGAAACTAGAATGGCGATTATCTGTCATAACTAAAATAGACATTGATCATATATCAAATCAAAGATATCTAAGGACATCAACTGCACATAGGTTCACTTTATCTTTATCGATTTGTCCCATCAAAAGGTTTTATGTACAAAGGAAAGCAACTAGACTCAGTACATGTCGTAGTTTCGATTTTTTTACTGAACTGATACTGCTACAACTACCACTCACTTCTCGGAAAACTCCAAAAACAGACTAGCCCCGCACTGATATCATATATACCACAATAAGGCGTAAATCATCTGCTATTTTTTCTCAAAGTCACCGATCCAAAACTCCACAAAAGGCAGTTTTCCAGTACTGCACCACCATAAAATTAGCTACCAGTACATGGATGAATGTTTCATTTTGCATGGATGGTTTCGGCACATTAGGCCTACGAGCCTTAACCGTCCGGAAAATGCCACCTATATCCCTAGCTTGATGAAATGTGGTCTTTTATCATGACCATATAATGTTCTGCTACATAGTACATTACGTCTTTTCTCTCCCTTGCGTACTTTGAGGGGGGGGGGGGGGGCAAAAGCCTTTTGAGCAAGTTTTACAAAAACAATAACCAAAAACAAACAATGACCAAGCAACAACAACAGCCAACTTATGAAGAAGCTCGACAAAATTTGATGTTCAATACATTAAAACTAAAATTGAGATCAGATAACCAAAGGTTTAATCATCTTGAAAATGAGATAAAACTCTAGCCAACCTATAAGATTCTTTCATTCCGATAAGGCTGTTATGCAGCTGTTCAAATCAATAACTTTCAGTCTAATATTTTGCAAAATATTTTCTTGCGAAAACATCAACTCTGGAACATATTAAAACTCAATTTCACCTTTAATTAGCGGCACTAAAAATCAGTGAAAATAAATCCAGAGGAAACAAGATAAAATTTGGATGTCAACGACATATTAAAAAGAGTGTATATGTATATTATACGTATTAATTTTCTTTCTTTGCGTTTCAAACAGACGTGTCTACAATAATTACGAAATAAAGGGAATCTAAGCATTTGCTGGGGAGATGAACTGCTAACCCTATTGTTTTGACCCATTGTATTTCAGCTTAGTTGTGAGCGAATTAAAGTTGGTGCTCACGATGTGATGCGCATTGTTGCTATTGTTTCTTCTCTTTTTCTCAAGGTGAATGAATCGAAACTGCGCATGCGATCTGAAGCCATGTTTTGGGAGATTCCTTCAGGCTTACAACTTATCATATCCGTATCTCCTACAAGCATAAGCATTTCAAGGTTGTTCAAACCACTTGCGGTTACAATCTAGCCGATCAGATATCAGTATTTCCTGTTGACATAGATCAGTACGGAAACATGCTTTGGCGCTGTCTAGGTTTATCATCTTTGCATGGCAGTTTTCTATTTGGGACCAGATATTCTGTACCATTTTAGTGCATATGCGCCACTTGTGCGATAATGTCTTGGTAAAACTTCTCTTAGATTGAATTAGGCAGGTCCAAAATGCACTTTGTACCAAAAAAGATCCAAAGTGGATAAACACTACAGATTGGTATTCAGGGCAGTATTTTGTGGCATTTTCCTGAATTTGTGCTACGTTTGTGACAAAACTTTTGCACTTGCTGCAAGCTTTGAAATCAGCACCTCAAAATTGTAATCTGTGCCAAATTGGTACTAATCGATGACATTTATCTTTGGGTAACAATTTTAGTTTGGGACCACAGGTGAGACGCAAAGGCAGAAAGGGATAACAATTTCTGCCTTTACGTTCCACCTGTGGTGCCAGTAATTTCACTAATTTTAAACAGACATGAAAGGTAAGCTGTGTCATAAATTTTGACTTAATCAAATGAATCCAACATTTGATAATCGATCTTACGCTGAATGTCACTCAGATTTCACTCAATTCAATGTGTGGGGATGAGTCAGTGGTAGCACGCTTGACTGCCAATCTGAAGGTTGGTGGTTCGAGTCCGAGGAGAGTCGCCAACTCTTTGTAATTCCAGGCTAAAGGAATCACGAGGTGTGGTCACATCAAGAGGAAGGACCAGAACGCTGCTTCGACAAGCTTAGCTTCTCTGCGTCCTAAAACTACCTTCGGATGCTATGCAAGGTAGAAATATAGAAGAAAAAAAAATAGTTCACTCAGATGTTGATATGCCTAGAGAGAACTACGCATTACAAACACAGATTAAATCGACCATATGGTAAAGAATCTTACGATGAATTTCTGTCAGATTCCGTCATTTCAGAAGGCAAAATGCCGTTAAAGAGCATAGGTTCCAAATCTTTAAAAAGGTTGGTGTAAAATTGAGTGACTTATTTCTTTGAGCTGAATGACTTCAAAGAAACTTTAGCTATTTCTCTATGATTCTACCGTTGGAGTTTTCTGAAATCTTTAATATTTTCAGAAATAGAGTGTTTTTCTTCTTTTTCAAGAATTCAAGAAAAATAAAAAAATAAACTTAAAACCATCGTAATCTCTAAACCGCTTGATGCAACATGAAGTAATTTCGATGAGAACTATTGTTTATGGATGCCTACAATATGGTATCAAGCAAAAGTCTGTCACTCATCTGGTTTATGATTTAGGAAATTGACGATGTCACATCTTAAAATGAGCTAATATGTAAAATAGGCTGTAATTTTGAAATATATTCTAAATTTCTGAAAAGTCCAACGGTAGAATTATAGATAAGTATCTAAAGTTTCTTCGAAGCCATTCAATCAGAAGAAATAGGTCATTGAATTTTACACCCAACTTTTTACGCCGAGTTAAAAATTTGGAACCTATGCTCCGTTAAAATGAATCATGTATGAATTGCTCAAATGGTCCATATGATAATAAATCTTATGGTGAACTTTAAACAGATTCCGTCATCTTATTAATCAAATACACTGCTTCCTGGATGAAATTACGTAACCTACGCATCAGGAACACAGAATCCTTAATGCCGTTGAACTAAATTTTATATGAATTATTCAAAATCGACCCTATGTTAATGTATGTTAAGGCAAGCTTTAAACAGATTTCGCTGTTTCATTTTTCAAATAAAAGGCTGCCTGGACATGATTACGTATTATCAACGCAAAAGGACGAATGCCATTAACTGAATCACATTTGAATCATTAGAATCGACCATACGATAATCATCCTACCGCTGAACTTCTATCAAACATCAGAATTTTCAAAATTGGTTTTGTTAATTGAATAACTTTTCTAATTATCGCGATCATGAATAATGTTTTCAGAAATCTAATAACATTTATATTAACAAAAGAGCTTAGCGCCAGGTGGCACAGGCCTGTACACTACATTTCCTCATTAATCAGAGAGAAATTGATTTAGACATGAACATTGGTGCACAGCAAAGGTGGAAATTCTTCGTGTAAAGAAGTAGCGGGATAGGAAAGGTGTTTTGAAGAATGAAATAAAAAGAGTGTTTCATTCTTTAGATTTACGCTGTAACAAGTTTAGACATTAATTGGAGGGAAACTAACAGCATAAGGCTTAGCCATAAATGTTGGTGTGCAGCAAAAGTGGAGATCCTTCTAGCAATGGCGTAATGGCAAGAGAAGAGGGTAATAAACATAGTGAATTACTACAACTACTCTTGCCTTTTTGATATTCAGATTTCTAGACTGGACAGCACTTAGACATTAACTGAGAGAAGTTAATAGTACTAGCTTTGAGCATAAATATCGGTGTACAGCAACAACAGAGATAGTTCTAGCAAATGAATTGCGAGACAGGAAGACAGGTGTTTCGAAGGATGGAATAAAATCAGGGCGCTGCTTCTTGTATGTACTCTTGCGGAATAACCTGTAAATGTTGGTAAGCAGCAAAAGTTGAAATGGATCCTAGCAAAGTAATAGCGAGATAGGGAGAGGTGTTTTGAAGAAGGGAATGAGAAAGTAAGAACAATTGCAATTCTCGTACTCCTGCAATTTAGATATGATCTGAAGTTTAACCTGATTTGAGTTTACTGCATTGAAAAATTGGAGACACTCAATACGGAAAATATTCTTCTTAAAGAGAATTAAGGATGCAAAGGATGTTTTGTAAAAGCCAATAAAGACAGTCAGTTGAATTTCGTCTTCTCGCAGTTTGAATAAAGTTTGAAGTGTAAACTGCTTAGCGGTTTCTGTGATGAAAATTGGAGACAATCAATGAGGAATTTATTCGTTTCAAAGAGAATCCAGGACTCAAGAGATGTTTTGAATCAGCAAATAAAACCATTGAGTTAAATTTCGTCTTCTCGCATTTTCGGAGTAAACTTGATTATAAATGATTTAATCTTTCTGCAATCCTTATTGGAATAGTTCATTTTAAACGAAATGGAAATGAAAAAGGAGATTTGACAAAGCAAGAGATGTTTTGCAAACGCGACTGAAAAAAGCGAGTTACATTTCGTCTACTCGCATCAAATTGCTTTGCAAAGGCAGCAGAGACAAGCGTGGATCAACATCGATGTACCTTGGTAGATAACTGAACTTGTTTAGTACATCACATCGTCTTGGTGACAAACTATACAAGAATCCAGAAAGAAATGCATCACATTGCCTTGTAAAGGTGAAACGACTCGATTTTAGTCTACGGGAGCAGCGTTTATCAAAATCGATGTACATTGGTCGACAGCTGAATTTGTTCAGTACTTCACATGGTCTTGATGACAAACAACGCAAGGGACGACACAGAAACGAATCACAGTGCCTTGTACAGCTGAAACGACTCGATTTTAGTCTACGGGAGCAGCGTTTATCAAAATCGATGTACATTGGTCGATACCTGAATTTGTTCAGTACTTCACATATTGCCTTGTAAAGGTGAAACGACTCGATTTTAGTCTACGGGAGCAGTGTTTATCAAAATCGATGTACCTTGGTAGATAACTGAACTTGTTTAGCACATCACATCGCCTTGGTGACAAACTATACAAGAATCCAGAAAGAAATGCATCACATTGCCTTGTAAAGGTGAAACGACTCGATTTTAGTCTACGGGAGCAGTGTTAATCAAAATCGATGTACCTTGGTAGATAACTGAACTTGTTTAGCACATCACATCGTCTTGGTGACAAACTATACAAGAATCCAGAAAGAAATGCATCACATTGCCTTGTAAAGGTGAAACGACTCGATTTTAGTCTACGGGAGCAGTGTTTATCAAAATCGATGTATATTGGTCGACAGCTGAATTTGTTCAGTACTTCACATGGTCTTGATGACAAACAACGCAAGGGACGACACAGAAACGAATCACAGTGCCTTGTACAGCTGAAACGACTCGATTTTAGTCTACGGGAGCAGCGTGGTCTTGATGACAAACAACACACGGGACGACAAAGAAACGAATCGCAGTGCCTTGTACAGCTGAAACGACTCGATTTTAGTCTACGGGAGCAGCGTTTATTGTTCAGTACTTCACATGGTCTTGGTGACAAACAACATAAGAGACGGTAAAGAAACGAATCGCAGTGCCTTGTAAAGGTGAAACGTCGATTCTAGTTAGCGGGAGAAGTGTTAATCAATACCGATAACTGAACAAGTTAATTACATCACATCGCCTTGTGGACAAGCTATACAAGGGTCCACAATGAAACGTATCACATTGCCTTGTAAAGGCGAGAAGTCCCCTGATAAGAAATAGCAGAAGCTCATTCTGTAAACCAGGAAACTTATCAAAATGGCCAGCTGCATCTTGAATTTGATGGTAGCACCTGGTTTACGATACACACTGGTCGCTGCGAACGCAATCCAAGGCTCTCTTGCTACTGTCGGAAACTTCATTGTCTTCATAATAATCATAAAGAACAGGCGCCTTCGCACAAGATCAAATGTCTTGCTAATGTCATTAGCAGCTACAGATCTGCTTGTTGGGTTAGTTGTAGAACCGGTTCATGTAGCGCAATTCCTTTCAGAACACTATCGCAAGGACTGTCGAGTTAATTCTGTACGTCGAATACTGACGAGTTTGTTTCTAGCAGCTTCAATTAATTCTCTTGCAGTGATAAGCTATGATAGGTATCTACATTTGACAAAAACTGTTAATTATTCCCAGCATATGTCAAAGATGAAAGTTACATTGCTCTTAATAACATGTTGGCTTATGGCAGTACTCCTACAAGTTATTCGCTCAATCAACCAAACTATGAACACTGTGGTAGCAATTGTGCATATACATTCCATAATAATCATTATGCTCGTATGCTATATTGTTATCATGCGCACTGTCAAGAAGCAAAGAGTGAGTATAACACAGTCGAACATGGCACGACAACAAATACAAGATACACGGAGAAACGTTAAAGCTGCTAAAGCTGTCACAACCATCATCACCATCCTAATGTTGACGTATCTGCCAATAGCATTATTCTTCGCTGCACTTATCACGACTGGCCTCTCTTCCAAACTGCAACCTATCTCGTCAAATGCGAGAGAGATCGGTTATGCAATTACGATAACTGTAGCAATGACAAACTCAGCTTTCAACCCACTGATATATTTTCTTCGTATCCCGGAGTATAAAGCCAGTTTCAAACAGCTTTTCGGAATTAAATCCACCAACAGCGTGAGTTTGGTAGAAAGACCAAGCAAAATACATATTCAAACAGTTGATTCTTCCTAGGGCAAGAGACGTTGGCTATGCTATAGCGATAACAATCGTAATGGCAAATTCGGATATCAATCCACTAATATACTATCTTCATATTCCGGAGTACAAAACCAGTTTTAAAAAGCTATTCGAAGCAAGTATCATCAAAAACAGTTGTCAAGAACTATTGTCCTATGTATGCCGGATGTACGCCAATTTGAATTGCCGCCATTATGGAAAAAACGCAAAATTTACGATGGGCTCCTGGCCTATATTTTTCATAACAAAAATACTACATTTGTGCCAAATTTGGTGCTTTAACCACTAATCTCACACTTAAAGTGAGCGAAATCTGCTGGACTTCCACCACCACGAGTTTGGTAGAAAGACCAAGCAAAATACATATTCAAACAGAGAGAGATTCCTCCTAGTCCAAGAGACATTGGCTAAGCAATAGCGATAAAAATAGCGAATTCAGCTATCAATCCTCTTACATGCTATCTTCAGATCCCTGGAAAATAAAAAAACTATTCACAGCTAAGCCTTCCACAAAGTCTTCACAAAGGCAAAGCACGGTACAGTTGTAAACAAAATGCGATTCATGCAGATACTCACACTGTGTTAAATTTTATCAGTCAAATCAACAGCAGACAATTTAGTCCAAACAATTTATTATAACACTTTAGGCTATTGCACTTGAACCAAGGTCACCAGAAAAGTTTGCGCACTAGTCTCTACATAACCAGAATAGGTTAGGTAGCATCAATATAAACCATTTTTATCCAAGTATGCTCTCGCTTGTGCTTAGCTATGCTTAGTTTGCAAACCTCAACGATCTAACTCATGCTCTAAGTGCCAGGCATGACTAAAGTTTATTCACACTCTGACTCCACCATCACATAAATACATTCGTAGGCAGTTACAGTATGTATTATCCCTGTCAGGCTTGAACACATCGTGGCGTTAGAGATTTTGTCACTACTGTGCACATTCAAAATCCTACCGGGTGAGTCAGAAAAAGGATCCCCGCTTGGAAGGCCACTGCTCCATGAATATCAAAGCAATAATATTGAAAAATGTCTTGTTTTATTGCCAATATGTTCAATTGGGTTCAATAATTTACCCGGCCTTAATCGGCCATTCCTTCCCGTGGATACAAAATTATAAAACATCGCTGGATTCAGATTCTTTTTCAGAATAGCTAAAAGATCTATTCACAGTGGATTGGCTCTTCTAACGATATAACTCACCTTTATCAGCTGCCCTTCTTCATAATGTGGGGGAAACAAGGTACGGCGTTCATGTCGGATCTCGAGTTGCCTTCGTTATTTTCTTGTACGTGTCTTCATTGAAAAAATTTTAGTTTAAGAAAAACAGAACGAAACTCACCAGGTTCCTGAGAAATTCAGCGTAATGTATTCTGTTGTCATGATTTTCGTCGCAGATCTTCCACAGCCTGCAAAATTAATAAAATTCTTATCTACAGATTTGAATGAAGATCCAACTAACATGAATGAACGAACGAACGTAATGAACGTTGGAATTAATTAGCTAACGCTGGAATTAATTAGCTAATTACTTTTAGCTATCTTTTTTATTGTAATCCAATGATAAGGATATTGATAATAATAATGAAAAGGTTTAAGAGGCCATTTACATGACAAATTTCAACCCGTGTTGAGTTTCAACACGGGTTGAGTTTTAACAGCATTGCTTATTTTGCCTTGCGTTTACATGAAATCTCAACACGGGTTGAGATTAGGTCACATGGTTGCAGACAATAGAAGAAGGAATGTGAGCCCACTCAAATATTTGAATGATTGCGGAAATAGATTCGATCTCCTTTGTTCGCATTCTAATCTCGCCCCGAGTTAAAAAAATTTTTGCGTTTACATGAGAATTTCAACCCGTGTTGAAATTTCAACACGGGTTGAGTTGCCGAGTTGACGAGTTGAGTTGAACCCGTGTTGAGTTTCAACTCGGCCTCCTTCATGTAAACGCGATGAAGGCTTACACCGTCCACCGAGTTGAAACTCAACCCGTGTTCAACTCAACCCGGGTTGAAAATTTCTCATGTAAAGGGCCTCTAGGTCTCAGATATCATTATTGTGAACTTCGCATTTAGAAAAATCTCACGATTCAAAACTTACTAATGGTTGGTTGATTGCATGGGTAACATCCCGGGTAACATGACTTGTGCTTCAATATTAACCCTTCCCTAACCCTAACCATATCCCTGACCCAAACCATAACCATTCCCAAAACTCATCCACAATCTTGGCCAAAATACTTGGGACAAATCATAAAATTGCACTACTTCGGTCTTTGATTACGTGCCCCCCACTCCCCTCGTTTCAAAGTTGCTTGAATCAAACGCCTCTCGACCTTCTCAACATCGAAGAAGGGGGAAAGGGGGATTAGAAGACTCTAAACGTGTGTTTTCTCCTCAATTAGGAGACTCTAAACGTGTGTTTTCACCTCAATATCTTAGGAAACATCATGAAGACACTGAAATTTGCCTGTGTCCCAGCTTCTTTTGGCCAGAATTGTATTTCAAGTTTAACCCTAATCCTAATTCATTTCAAGGTTTTGACGTATTGGCGTACTCCCGAATCTCCAATCGAAACAAAGATGTAAACAAATGCTCACTCTTTGAAGTGTCCCTCTGTTATGGGTAGATGGTAATGGTACAACAAATTCCTGAGCTCATTTTTTGAAATAAATCCATCACTATTTTCATCAATTTTCCTGAATGCTTTGCTGAATGTTTTCCAGTTATCCATTATCTTGGAACGTAGGATGTCCACTGCCTGTCAAACGAAAATACAAACTTTAAAAATGCAAAATTCATAATTGCACGTATCTTAGGAAAGCTTCACTATACAGTCAATCCCCGCATATAAGAACCTACTTTTTGAGAGCTAGGCTGAAATAGGTTCTTATTTTAAAGGTACTAAGACAAATTTCAAGGTATAACGGTTCTTATTTGAAGAGTACCTTGCGTAGGCCATTTTAGAACCTTCGCCAACGATTTTCAGACCTATTATTCGTTTTAGCAGAGTTATGATATATCTAATAACCAATGCTAAGCTTTCAAACTGCAAGGGAGGAGATTCAAACTTTAAAAGCCCACTGGGACCAAAATGAACTTAATAATGGCAATCTAAAATCAACTTTGCTACCCCTGCTATAAGAACATATTTTTCATCAAACTGAAACAGGTTCTTAATTACAAGGTGCATAAGTTAGGAAAAACAGCCTCTAGGTTCTTATTTTTGTAGGTTCTTATATGCGGGGATTTACTATATTGCGTAACACATCAATCACACAATCTCAAAATATGGCTTTTTCTTACTTTTTGTCAGTAATGTATTTTGAGTGGACTGGAAGTATTTCTAGCTACTTTGAAGCTAATTTAGGCCCATTACTAACAAAGTTTCTTTCCTTGACGTATTCTTATATGTACGCACCATTTCTCTTGTAATTGCAGCAGGTGGTATACTGCTGTCCTTCCTTCGTGGATTACGAAGCCAAGGGTGAGCGTCCTGAAGTCAAAACAGGAAAAACAGTCAAAATCAAAGAAGAAACAAAGTTCTTTAAAATGAGAGTGAAATGAAATAAGAATCTTACAAGAGCAAAACTGTTTTCTTCAGGTAATTTTCTTCCTACTTTCAATGGCATGAATCGCTGATTTGCTAACCAATGATGCACAGGCGCGCATCGTTTCCGCTCCACTGGAAAAACTAGAGAAGCAATTTTTACAGTGTGTATTAGGCCTTTAAAAAGCATGGGCTCCAAATCTTTAAAAAGGCTGGTGTAAAATTCAATTTCTTATTTCTTTGAACTGAATGATTTCAATAATTCTACCGTTGGACTTTTCTGAAATCTTCAATATTTTCAGAATTAGAGTGCTTTTCTACTTTTTCAAGAATTCAAGAAACATTTTCAAAAAAACTTAAAACCATCGTAATTTCTAAACTGTTTGAAGCAACATGAAATAATTTCGAAGAAAACGATAGTCTATGGATGTTTACAATAATGTTTCAAGTCTGTCACTTTTGTGGTTTATGATTTAGAAATTTTACGACGTCACACCCTCAAATGAGTTAAAATGTAACATAAGCTGAAACTTCAAAAAATATTGAAAACTTATGAAAAGTCCAACGGTAGAATTAAAGATAAGTAACTAAAGTTTATTTCAAGCCACTCAGTCAGAAGAAATAAATCGCAGAACTTTACATCCACCTTTTTACCCCGAGTTAAAGATTTGGAAGCTATGCTCCTTTAAAATGGGTAGGGTTAGAATAACAGTTGTCATCATTGATAGCTTCTAAATAAGGCAAGAAATAAGGTTTAAATCACTTCTTCAATCAAATTAGCTAGCTTTTTTAGAAGTTATGAGATCAAATCTAGGGCGCGTTTGATTGTTGCCAATTCTAAAAACGGTAGACTTAGTACTTAATAGACTCAAAAATCGTGTTTGGTTGAACAACAAAATTCTGAAAAATAGCAGGTTTGCTAGCCTTGGAAGGCCTTCTAATCTTTCTATTCATAAAGGTAGAAGGCTTGGCAGACTTTGGAGAGATTCTTACTCTCGCAAGAGAAACGCTTGGTGAATCTGAAACGCAACGTTTTTAAGACTTTTGAGTTTGGTTGGAAAATATGTTTCCATCTCTGGGAAGTCCAGTTTGTCAAAACTTAGTAGATTAAGCATTGCCAATCGAACACACCCTTAAAAATTAGCTAACACAAAAAATTGCAACAAAAGCATACTCCAAGCTCAGTGTAAAAGATAAGTGAAATCTCAAAACATACCCTTCCTTCCCTGCTTTCAAAATTATCAAGGAAATCATGATACGAAACGTATCCCTTGCCCTCTGGATCAATTCGATACATCAACAACTTGAACTGTCCATCTGTTAGTTTGAATGGGAATGTATCAAGGATCTTTCGAAATTCTTTCCTCCGTACACGATTGTCTTTATCCTGTTGGATAAATAAAAACAGATACAGTAAATCAACGCAAATGAGAACCTACAAAAATAAGAACCAAGAGGCAGCTTTTCCTAAATTATGCACCTTGTGATTAAGAACCTGTTTCAGTTTGACGAAAAACATCTTCTTATAACAGGGGTAGCAAAGTTGACTTTGGATTCTCATTATTAAGTTCATTATTATCCCAGTTGGCTGTTAAAGTTTGAATCTCCTCCCCTGCTGTTTGTAAGCTTAGAATTGGTTATTAGGTACAGTATAACTTTGCCAAATCAAATAATAGGGCTGAACATCTTTGGTGAAGATTCTAAAACGGCCTACGCAAGGCAGTCTTCAAATGAGAACCTTTATACCTTGAAATTAGTTTTAGTACCTTTAAAATAAGAACCAACTTCAGCCTATAGCTCTCAAAAAAGTAGGTTCTTATATGTGGGGATTCACTGTATGAGATGTATGAAAAATAACCCACAGGGTTTCAAAATTCTTAGGCTGCCTTTCCACTAGTCCGGCTTAAAACAAAAACGGGTTAAAAGTAATCCGTTTTATAAGTGAGTCAATGGAAACGCCAGTTTTACCGTGGAACCGTTCTTGTTCGCTATGATATAGATTAGATATGAGATGAATGAAAAACAACCCACCGGGTTTCAAAACTCTTAGGCTGCCTCCCGGGTTAAAAAGAACGGGTTAAAAGTAATCCGTTTTAGTGAGTTAACGGGAACGCCAGTTTTAGCGTGAACCCTTTCTTATTAGAAACACCAATACATTCTTTCTTCCTATGGTACATACAGTTAATCATGGTACTGAAACAATGTGATACAGAGGGAAGCGTATTTGGCACTCTCTTCCACAGGAAATTAAGGATTCAAATTCTGTGCAACAATTTCAGAATAAAATCAAACATTGGAACAATGAAGGCTGCGACTGCAGATTTTGCAGGCAGTACATTCCTCGACTCGGTTTTTTTTATAGTTTTACACCATTTTTTATTTGAACTTTGTAATTTGATATGAAATTTTTAATTTTATTGACTTGCTTTAGTTGCATATACCGGGTGTCGAGTATTATTGAGCCGGGTGAATATCGAGGATTATTTTGAAAATTATTGCGGATTGATTGAAGCTAAATTCTTATTGCTAGCCCCGATCAAATCTGTTACCTTTTTTTGGAACAACCGGGTATATATTTCTGTAACATTGATTTTAATTTGTTGGCTTGAATAAGATATTTTGTAGCTATGTAAGTTGCCAACTTTAAACAAATTGATAATAATAACAATAAAAGGAACGAGAAATAAGAAAATCAAAACTCACATCATCAAAAGCTAAGAACGCACGTTTGATCGAAGAGTAGTTGTTCGCTACATGGTCTTGAAGTAATGTCCATAACTCTTTCATTTCCATAGGCAACTCAGCTTCTCTTATTGGATTCACTCTGCAGGAAAATGTCAATGTTTCCTTGGGTTAAATGTTTCCTCAGAGAACAATGGGAATTTTTCATAAACACATTGATGGGAAACAAATCATAAACAATAGTAAATTGACACCTTCTCAGAGAACAAAGGAAATTCTTTCTAATAAATTCAAAACAAACAACGAAAGTTTCTCTGAAACCCTTTTTTGTGCATTTTAGAAATTGCTTTCAAGGGTGAGAAATATCGTTCGCACATTCTATTGTCATGGGAAACAAGGACAGCATTTGGCTCAAGTTTGCTCTTAAATCACAATAGCAGCTACGGTTGAGAAACTTGTTTCTTTTTTGAATTGACACCTCAATTCAAAGCCTTGTTTGAGAAATATCGTTCGCAGCATGATTGCAGACAAAGGAAATTCTTTCTACGATCAAGTGTTTGAGAACCAGCTAAATTCAAAACAAACAACCAGTAATTCAAAACAAACACAGCCGCAAAAGTTGTCCCAAAACCAGTAGGGCAAACTCTCGCCTTGTGCACACGAAAGTTGGTTTCTAAGATAACTTCCGTGCTTCTAGCGAAAGAAGAAGAGTAAATCTAAAGATCTGCGTTGTGGATTTTGTTTATTTGTTTCAGGAGCTGTTTTTTAATCGTTTCATTTTAGCCCTAAATACGCGAGAATTACAATGCCTTCTGCTCGGCTCCTGAATCAAATAAACAAAATCCGCCATGCAAAAATTTAGATTCACCCTTCTTCTTTCGTTATAAGCATATAACTTCTCTTAAATACCACCTTTCGCGTGCACAAGGCGAGAGTTTGCCCTACTAGTTTCGGGGAAAATTTTGCGGCTTTGTCTGTTTTGAATTACTGGTTGCGAGAAATCCTTTGTCTGCAGTCGCTAATCACTTTGAATTGAGGTGTCAATCAAAAGCAACTGATATGATGCCATTGTGTTACAAAATCTGTCTTTGTTGTGTTTGAGGCATTTCTTCAGGCACTTCACAACAAATAAAGCTTCGTAAAGTCGAATTCGCCAATAGTTTCAGTACTCCTAACAACGGCAGGAAAATCACAAAAATACTTTGGTCTCCCAGCTTTTAACTAAAATTTAAATCATGCAAATTCATCGAGTACTCTTCTTGCTCAAACCTTTTTAAAAAGATGGGTGTCAAATTCTATCACATTTTTCTTTGAACTGACTGGCTTCAAAGGAACTCAGGGTAATCTGCTGTAAATCTGCGATGGAAATTTTTTGATATCTTGATCTTTTCTAAAATGGCGGCATTTTCATTATTTTAAAGGATTGATGGAAAATTTTGAAAAAATTAAAATCATCGTAAATCCTAAATCAGTAAAGGAAAAATGATAAAATCTTCAAGAAAACCAAACCATTTAGGTCAGTCTACAATATAGTGGCAAGCAGAAATCTATAGCTCTTCAAGTTTAGGATTTAAAATTTTGATGACGTCACAGCTTCAATATAACAAGTGCCGCCATTGTGATAGTAATGAATATATCAAAAGATTTCCAAGGCAGATTTACAGCAAAGTACCCTAAGTTTCTTGAAGCCATTCTATTCAAAGAAAAATGTAATAGAATTGAGCCCCTTGCTTTCCAAGGCCGGATTTCGGGTTTCTTCAATGTGAACAGGATCGAATGATGGAAGATTGGAAATCAATAAGGTCACGAAAGAACTCACTTGTGGCTTGATCTAATTGGTATAGTCTGTCCATTGCCACCTTCATCTGCGTGCTTGAATTTATCAAGGAAATGGATGTATGGAAGCTTATGTGATGCACGTATCCCACATCTAGAAAATGAAACGTATAAATAAAATAGCAACAAAGTCCATTCAAATTAAGCTGGAGTATTTCATTTCGAGAACACATCATCAGATTTTTGACAAACAGCAGCACAATTCATATTTTTGTTAAGAGAATACAAAGAATTGAAAGTGACATAACTGTATAAAGCTAAAAACATACCTTTCCATGAGTTGTGCGAACATAAGATCTGACATGGGAAATACAAAATGGACAAGAACCCGTCTGAGTTCATCTAGAGTTACGTATCCATCTCGTTTCTTATCGAATGCCATAAATGCTCTCTTCAAATCAGAATATTTCAGTACCACCTGGAAAATAACGAGGTAAATGTCATTGCGCACTGGCACATAATTTGCAAGAGCCTGAGATTACAGCTAAACCCTTAAAGGGGCTGGGTCACGTAAAGTAAACACACTTCTTTCGAGACGATTTTGCAGTTCTTTTGACAGGCCATATCAGACAAAATTTCCACTATTTTTTTTTATTACAAAGTCCAACTTTGTAATCTAAGAGGGGGCTCCAGGTCAGTCAGAAAGAAAGAAAGAAAGAAAGAAAGAAAGAAAGTAATTCAGTCACGCTCGTTAAAACAATTAATTAACGTTTTATCCCTGCTAATTGGCACTGAAATAAAGAAAGCGCACAGAAAGCGCATACAAGACAGAAGTTTCCCGCGATCCTATAGCAACATTTGACGTCGGCTTATTTCATGTTAGACAGATTTGACACCGTAAGATGGATAAATCACCATGATGTTTACCCTGGCACAACAACAAATTTACCCAGAATTGGCACGTTCTTGACATCATTAGCAGCTTAATTATGTTAAAACAATCGTTTTCTAGAACGAACGCATCATTAGCCACTTATTGATAGTATTCATTATGCAAATAAGTCAACTTTAGGGGATGATGTAACCGGCAGCCTGCACAAAGGCTAGCATTCGCAGCATCACCGAAGGTAGAAGGACCCTCCTCCTACACAGCTACGGATGGAAACGTCGCAGGTGAAGTTGAGAGGAAAGGTGCAGGATCCCGGCAAACAATGGCCCCATTAACTGGGGGAAGGCACGTGATCACACTGAACCAAAACATCTTCATGCATATGATTCTGCAAAGAGGTTATTTTCGTGACTACTTGTCTCAAACTAGATGCCCGCAAATAGAAACGTTCTTCAGGGTTCTGTATACAGAAGCGTCGTGGGTGGGGGGCAGGGGGGGCACATGCCCCCCTAGCGTCCGAATTTCGGAAAATTTCGGACAATTTCGGAAAATTTCGGAAAATTTCGGAAAATTTCGGAAAATTTCGGAAAATTTCGGAAAATTTCGGAAGTTTGAGATCCGTTCGGCTTTTTGCTGAAATTTGGGATCTTACAGATTTATTTCGTGCGTTCGTAGAGTTGAAGGGCATTTTCCGAATTCCCATTCAAAGAGGGGCATTTTCCGACAGTCTGAGGGAGGTCATATAAAAAAATGTCCTGGGTGCCAGAGCCTTTGTTTGTCGAAATATGGTCCTCGGGATTCCTTTAAAACTGAAGAGAAAATGGCTGGGTATAGGTTGGGTAAGAATTTTCCGAGAAAGGTCAAATCTTCTATCATAGCACTGGTAAATATGGAATCAAGGGATGTATTTTAAGCCAAAGTAAAGGATGTTTCTTCAAAAATGTTCCTCGTGCTCCGATTTATAGGAGAACTGTCACGCAGCTATCAAGGTTTCCTTGTCGCTAATGGAAGGCATGATATTGGGAGATGCATTCTAAACCAAAGTAAAGGATGCTTCTTCACAAATTTTCCTCGTGCTCTGATTCATAGGATAACTGTTACAAAACGATCAAGGTTTCCTTGTCGCTAAAGGCAAGCATAATATTGGGAGATGCATTCTAAGCCAAAGTAGAGGATGCTTCTTCGAAAATTTTCCTCGTGCTCAGATTCATAGGATAACTGTTACAAAACGATCAAGGTTTCCTTGTCGCTAAAGGCAAGCATAATATTGGGAGATGCATTCTAAGCCAAAGTAAAGGATGCTTCTTCAAAAATTTTCCTCGTGCTCTGATTCATAGGATAGCTGTTACAAAACGATCAAGGTTTCCTCGTCGCTAAAGGCAAGCATAATATTGGGAAATGCATTCTAAGCCAAAGTAAAGGATCTTTCTTCAAAAATTTTCCTCGCGCTCCAATTTATAGGAGAACTGTCACGAAGCTATCAAGGTTTCCTTGTCGCTAATGATAGGCATGATAATAGGAGATGCATTCTCAGCCAAAGTAAAGGGCGTAGCCCCAAAAATTTTCCATTTCAATGCTCCAACGTACTTAATTTACCCTGGCCACGCCACTGATTGTGGCACGCTCTATTCCCATACAGTTTATAACAAACTAATCTGTATTATTGTTTCGATTGAATACCAGATCAGTGTCTTGCTATCTTTCTCAAAATGAAAGTGCTATTTTGAAGATGAACAAAGGAAACAACCATATATTGTAAGATTGCAAAAATATTGGTGGATTTTTAGCAGTAACTTTATTGTGGATTCACCCGATCCACCAAAATTTACCCAGAAAACAATGGCCACGTGTGGGCAACAATATAGATTATAGAGATAACAGATTTGTTTATGGTTATGTGACCATAAAGGCTATATGCTAATCAGGATGCTATATGCTAATCAGGTTACTTCTGCGATGATTGTTCAAATTTAATGCCAATACCGTTCATTGCAGCCTGGGGGGGGGGTAATACCCTTCAACAGACGTAGCATCAGTACAAACAACAAACACATTTCATTCTTTGAATAATTGAACAAGGAGTGTTTGATCCCCCGGCAATGGAAGCATTTCCACCCTTTATCAGTGATTTAACAAATGATTCTTTACCGTGAAATGATGCCATTACTATGTTTTAAATTGCCATTAATGTCGCCAACAATGGCTCTTTCATTTTGCGTCTAAAATTAGGAATACTGTAATTCTACAAAGGTGATTAGCATATAGCTTCCTGATTAGCATATATCCTTTATGCAGAGGGGATGACCCTTCTGTGTTAAGGGTCCTTTCAAAACTCAGTACTTAAAGGTCCTAGAGGTCATAGGGGTCTTAGGGTCATAGGGTCCGGTTTTTCCAGTATGCCATGAAAATGGCGACAACAAAGGATAACCAAGAGACAACACGTGCAAGGCATGCTGGATGAAACAGACCCTTTAAATGCAAAGAAACGGCTACAGAAAGTGCCAATCATCACAACGAGACCAGAAAACGCAGCCAGAAAATGGAGATTGGAAATCAAGGCTGCTTGAGTGTGGATCATACAATGGGTCATATAACACAATTAATGTACTGCGTACAACTGCCTTTGTCTGCGGCCTTTTTACCTTGGCCTACCCTGGCTTTCGCTCCCCTCTCACCCTCGCTGTGAACAAAGAAAAGCATAGCAGCAAGGGCGGCTCTAGGCCAGGGCAGAAGGAGACTGTTGATCAACACAGTGTATGTAACAGTTTTCTCTCTTGTTACAAGTTTATTTTGGTTGTAAATTTTGAGATACCTGGGGTTCAGAAAAAACAATTTCAGTCCAGGGTGTCCCAAAAAATCGTGCCCCGTTTGCCTGAAGATTGTGACAAAACGGCAAAAGATTCTCGCCAAACTTTTGCATGATGTTGCTCTTCGGGTATTCAATTAAAGTTTGCTACTATCCCCATAAATATCGGTTGAAAAATGGAGCTATGACCTTCCAAAGACCAAATTTGCCTGATCACTGAAACCAGCGGTCAACCATTTTGTCTTACTTTTTTGCAGCGATAAATGGCTTCATGGAAAAATGAAACAGCAGCCTCCAACGTAGTAGCTCTCGTGAAAATTCCGATAAGCATCAGAGAGTTCAACTATTTCTTACCTCACATGAAGCTATTTATTGCTGCAAAATAGTAACAATCGTCAGGCAAACGAGGCACAATTTTTATGCAACGCCATGTGGTATCTCACCTTTTCTCTGAATTTCTGTTCAAGTTGTGCCAGAGTTAGACTGTCCAAATTCTCCTTGCTTCCAGATGATGGTCGGACATTTCTGTTCGTGTCTCTACTGTTTACAGAACGATCCAGAAATACTAAAATGGAAGAAAATATTCAATGATAACCACGTACAGTATTACGAAACGTCGAAACGTCGTGCTTATTTCAATTCGCATCAAAATGCTTTTATTTTACTTTATTTACTTGTTTATCATTATTACAGTATTACCCCACCACTAAGAAATAGACTTATAAGGAACTGCAGCCTGCCCGATTGCACCATGGTCATTGTCCAACATTTGGTTTGATATAACATGTATATGATATTTATAAGAAACCAAACAGCCTGGTTTTACAAAATGAGTTTCTTAGTGGCGGGGTAATACTGTGGCTCAAAAGTGTTATCCTGTTTCCACAATGAAGGATGTGTCCCGAAATGATGTTTCGGTGCTCGCCGATTTGCAAAATCAATAATCAGACGACAATGCTGTAAGGTAAATGGGTGAATTTCCGCTACTGATATTATAGCCTTTGGTGCACCGCAAGGGTCATGTCTTGCACCACTTCTCTTTCTTGTCTGCATTAATGATCTTCCTAGTTGTTTGAAAAGTTCCCTTGTATCCATATGCAGATGACACAAGCATTTACAATGCCTTTGAATTTGTTTCAGAAATTAATCAGGCAGTTAATGCCTAAGTAGAAGCTTTGAAAGGATGGCTTGAAGATGCTTGATGGAAGCAAGTTGTCTTCAAACGTAGCTAAGACTGAAGCACTGATTATAGGGAGTAATGGTAAGTTGCGACAAATTGACTCTGTCGATTCAATTAAACCTCACTTTCAGATTGGTTCCGCGGGTATCAAGTTGGTTAAGGAGACCAAATACCTTGGTGTTTAGGTTGATCTTCAACTAAAATGGACATCTCAATTGGCCTTAACAATAAATAATAAAAATAAAATAATAAAATAATAGAATAATAGAATTAATAATAAAAACAATTTAATGGTTTTGGATACGCAATTTTTGCGTTCTCGCCAAGTTCTCCTGATATCAAATGTGAGCATGGGCAGTTAGACACTGCTGGTGTGCTTCTATGGAGGAGCGCTGGATGACATGTATCTGCGGGGGAAATTTTTTGTAGTACTGCGGAGGAGATATCGAAAGGATGAAGATATCCTCCGCAGTACTATAACAATTTCCCCCGCAGATATCTCCTCCGCAGGTGGCTTTTAAAAACATTCTTTGCTGACGATATATTTCTATTTGCAGGATCAGGACGGCTTGTTATTCCAGTTTTCCTTATTCTCTTTGAATTTGAACCGACTTGACAGAAAAGATTTTGTATAACTGAAAACAGATTCTAAACAATCATGATATTTCAAGCACGTGAAATTAAACCCACACATGCTACGGGTGGTTAAAGATCGCCTACAAAAGAAATGATGAAGCTCTTATTGCAAATAGCTAGCATGCAGAATCAGGCATCCTGGTTTTTCTTAACTCTCCAGCAGTTTACAAGCTTCATGCTGCTAAAAGGACAGAGACTTTGTTGCACAGGCCATTGGCAGCAAGAAACACGGAATACACTAAATTATTTAAAAAACAGATCACTCAAGAACAATAGATCAGCCAACGGTTTACTTCTACACAAATAATAAAAATTTTTCGCCTGGCACAGGTCTCAGCAAATCTTCAGATTATCCAGAAATCTTCACCTTTCCCTTGTTAAGTCCTTTCCCACTATGGATGGCACGTAGTTAATTAGCCTTGTTGTTTTTGTAAATAGTTGTTGTTTTTAAATGAATAAAGGAAAAAAAATCTTCAGATAAAATTTCGAGAGAAAGTAAAGAGAATGATTACGGTGCACTAAGAAATTATCCAATCAGAGAATGGGTAAATACTGTTCATAATATCTTACACAGTACACTCAAAATCCGATGAGGTGCACTAATATGCATTTTTCATAAGATGGAAACTTCACCGGAATTTCTACAGTCTGAAACGTTTGGATTTTAATGTGCAAGGATTTAGTAGTTTACTAGTTCATTGTTCCTGACAAATGTGTGTGGTCAATAACAACTAACAGTTCACTCAGCTTCACAGATCCTTATAAACCAAACAAACTGCAGAAAACAATGGACACGTACCTGAAAACAATAGTGTTTACAGAATTGCTTATTATTTGGCGACGGAGCCCCTACTTACCACTCGTATGAGGCAGGGACGTGATACTTTCAAAAAGCGATAAATCAGTCAAGGAGCTTTCAGATTTTGACGATGCGGCACCCCATTCACTCTTATCATCTTTAAACCTCGAGTGTCCTTTCTCTATCGGTGGTATGACATCATATTTCGAGGATCCAGCACTCCATGACGATTTCTTTTTCCCCGTCTTACTCGCAAAATCCTGGTTGTAGCTCGTTCGATAAAAATCCGTCTTAGAATCCAAAGAATGATTCAGATTCAAAGGATTTCTTGAACCCCTTGCAGGGACGCTTTTTCGTTTGCTTTTAGAAGTTGAATTTTTGGATGTGAGCATCTTGGCTTTGAATTTTTATCAGCTGGTCTTTGACTGTGATTCGTGAAAATAATTTAAGATCTTTTGGTCACTGGTCTTTTGAGCCAATAAAGTAAATTTTCATTAGTCTCGGAGCTTTCAGCGTAGCAACATTCAGCTCATAAACTTTCAAGATATTTGCCTCCAAGCGTTCACAAAATATGCCAGATTGAAACAACTACAGTTTGTCTCTGCTGGTTTTTAATCGCCTTGCCAAGCCTCTAGTAAAAGTGATTCGAGCATCCTGATTTCTAACAGCCTCAAATCTTTCTTTTAGCGTAGTTCGCTAAATAGATGGTAAACCTTGATTTGCTTTGATGTTATCTCTGTCAGCGCATATTCAATGGAAAGAGATTCTCGTCAGCGATTTACCAATTTCAAGACCAGAACAAATAAAATTTCCTTTCTGCTGCTCTTGTCTATCTCCTTTTACAATGTTGCTGCGTAATCTGCAACTAGCAAACCCTTGCCATTGATAATCGTAAGCGATTTAATGAAACATGAAACAAATAAATTACGTGAACAATCGACACTTCAAACTCGAAAAGAAACTCAAACAGGTCCCAAGATAATACGACCAGATTAGCACTTCATAAAGCAATTGATGCACTGATTCAAACCATACACAAACAGACAAAAGTACTTCTCTTGATCGTCAACAATCTGTCTCTCCAAAGTTCTTCTGTATCTAGGCCTATTTTCAGTTGTTTCAATATAGTAGTTGCTCAATCTTTTCGCCTCTGTACACTTGTAATGATCAAGAACCATCAATTAAGCAGTGTAACCAAGGAGATCTACACTATAAACAAAGTCCTCCAATCAGTTGTTTCCATTTCCAAAGGCAGCGAACTGATGTGAGATTTCTGATGAAGTTCAGCAGGGGACCTAGAAACCATTTGAATGATTCGAAAGAAACGACAGTACAACTGTGTGTTTCGATAGAAAGCTCATGTTTGCCCGCTTTTAAGTGATGTGAGTTTGTTCATAAAGGCAAGGACTTCGTAGTTCTTTTGTAATTCTACAGTAGACAGTGAATTTCTGTAGGGAAAGCTTCGTCAGTTCCATCGAGAGCTTATACTTGCCTCCTGTCAAATAATGCGAGTTTGTTCGTGAAGGAAGAAGATCTCATACTCTGTTTGTAACCTTGCCGTAGATTTTGTATTTCCATGTGCAATGCTTCATCAGCTTTCATGAACAGTAATATATAACCACAGACAGCTCAAAATATGTAACAATCTAAGCAAGCCAGTTATCAAGTACCACAGATTATAGGCAAATCCAAAGCAGGAAACGACAGCTTTCAAGCCGGCTTCGTTTAGATTAGTTTAGATTAAATTAGCTTGCTTCAGATTAGCTTTCAAGCCAGGTTCAGCATACAGTAGCAAGGAAATCCAGTTGTGAATCAATAATTTGTATTATCTAAGCAAGCCAGTTTATTAACTACCAAAGATGTGAAAGGCAAATCTACCAGCAAAACATTAGCTTTGAACACAGCTTCGTTCAGATTGACTTGCTTCAACTAGCTTTATCATCTGGTAGCAAGAAGATCCAGTGGATAATCGAAAACTTGTGCAGTCTAAGGACGCGATTTTACCAATCACCACAGTTATCACAAATCTAAAGTACCAAACGTTAGATAACAAGCCGGCTTCAGCTTCTTTTGGATGAAATTAGCTTGATATGCAGATTTGCTTTGAAGCTACCTTTAGCATACAGTAGCGAGAAAATCCAGTGGAGAATCGACAATTTGTATAATGTAGGCAGGCGAGCTCATCAATAACCAAAACTTTTAGACCAAATCTGGCATTGTCAAGGAATGTTAGCATTGCAAACTTTAAGCTTGGAGATAAACTTAATTCTGTATGCATAATTCCAGCTCAGAGATCCATAACAAGCTTCAAACCATAGAAGGTAAAGTTTCACGAGAATTCCTTGCCACAAATTCCTTAAATTCTGACTCAGGCTCAAGTTTTTACAGCAGAATAATTTCTGGATTAGCCTGCAATGGAAATTTAGGCCTCATAAATAAATCATGTTTTCCAATCGATAAAAGTACTCTTGTTGAATTTTGTATTAGATAATTTGGAGTATTTCTTGGTTTTTTAATCTTATCTTTGTTTTCAGAACAGCGACGGATAACTGAGAATGTAGTAGGACACCAAATCTTCTATCTATTATCTATAATGTTCATCATTCATTCATGCTGCGTTGTTCAGATTGCAAGTAAATAACGTCAAACTGCACTTTTCTTCAAAACCAACGGATACAGTTGTCAAATCTCTGTGATTTTATTTGAATGGTCTTGAAACTTGGGATAATTGTCTGCTAAAAGCTTTCTTAATTTCCAAAGCAAATTGCTCCTCCTGCTCGATATTCCAAGCGTAGTTGAAATTGCAATTTCCTGAAGTCCAAATGATACAGGAGTTAAAACCTCGTTGATTCTAGCAGAACGTTTTTGAAAACTTAGGACAACTTGTAGCTCATAAAATCTAATTTCCAGAGCAAAATGCTTCACTTCACTTTGAAATTCGTTGTCTTGGTATAAACGTATCTTTGAAACAAGCTGCAACATGCCAGATCAAGAAGTTGCAACACAGAGATCCATCAAAGATCAGACTTAGCAACGAGCTCTCTATCGTCCTGTCCTTGACCAGACCAGACTATGCGAACCGTACTCTTTACTTTTGCACTTTCGTAAATTAGCTGGGAAGAATTTCACGAAATGGCTGCATGACGACATTTACTGCACTTTCTGATTCTGATACCTTATTCTGATTCTGATACCAACACTTCACATCGCTGCCAAAAAGTTGTATTTCATCATGTTTTCTGCAATAATATTTCACCAGCTCTTTCTTGCAAAAATTTGACCTCCAAGTCACAACCTCTGCCAGATTGCTAATCAAGGAGCAGAAATTTCCACACACCAAAGCAGCTTATAAAGTTAAATCCACAA
Organism: Aurelia coerulea; assembly: GCA_039566865.1. Lineage (NCBI taxonomy): Eukaryota > Metazoa > Cnidaria > Scyphozoa > Semaeostomeae > Ulmaridae > Aurelia > Aurelia coerulea. The sequence goes on along the minus strand of CM076947.1, from coordinate 23,870,728 downwards.
ATAAGGCTTTTCGTTGATGCAAAAATATTCATTAGGCCAAGACGAACCCGCGAAGGCTGAAGATACCGACTTCTTTCGATTGAAAGAGGCTTTTGCGTGAAAACATCATATCACATCCAGTCGATTGAAATTAAAGTGAAAGGGAACGTTCAATTTCTAATTTACAAATCAAAGTAAAACAATACAAGATACAATGAAACTCGAGAACAAAGCCAAATGATGTCAGAAAATCTAATTCCTACGGCAACCAGGGCTCGTAAACAACATAAAACAACAAAAAGAGGGGGCAGTGAGCGTCAAGTGCACAATCAAAACACTTTACTTTCACGACAGGAAATAGACTATACAAGTTTGGTAAGGTATGAAATAAAGATGACAAAACTATTTTGTGCTTGATTCTCACGTTAGAATGCTTGTTTGAAGATTTGCAACAAAAATAATAAGCCACTCTTTCTCTCAGAAATAAAATTGTTTGTAGCCTTGTCTGCAGAGAAATTGTTGAGAGAAATTCTTGTGAAAAAGTGAAAAATAACCAAAGAAATAAAATTTGTATGATTTTATGACTTTTACATCAATGCTTGGGATATGAGAATGTTTTGTAAATCTATATTTCTCAAATTGTTTTTTCTTGGGAGATAATGGGAAAAATAGCTTTATTTTATATTCCTCCCATTGGAAAAAATAAATTTCCATAAACTTTATAAAAATAAGTAAAATACAAAAACAATTAAATGGATAAATTTTGACATTGAAAACCCCTGATGCACAAGAGCACTGACTTTACTTGTGTAAAATACAGCTTTGTCAGTGATCACTTCGCGGTACATTTGTTTCGTTTTTCTACAAGTTTGGCTGGAAAAAATTAACTGCATTTTTTACTCAAAAAAAAAGAATAAAACAAAAGAATGAACGTTTTGAAAGTTTCTTTTGGAGTTCCTCGTTTGTCATGTTTGTTAGAAATCACAGAGAAAACTTCCCGTGACTTATTCATAAACTTATGTCTTAAAAACAATGATATAAGTCGAATGGATTCAATTACAGCGAAGAAATAAATAAACATATAAATAAATAGAATAAGAAACCAAAAGAAAACAAGAGCAAAAATGGGGCTCGGCCGGGAATCGAACCCGGAGCCTCTCGCACCCAAAGCGAGAATCATACCATTAGACCACCGAGCCAACCTGACAAATGAGGATACTAAATTGAATATATTCATCAATCCACCAGAACAGCAGCTCACGCCCACGCAGCTACACGCAGTGGCCATCTAATCTTGAATTTGTCACATAAAAAGCCTTGCTGGTAGGAACAATTTTCAAAGAGATACCCATTTACATTTTTTATAAGAAACTGCCCATAAACTGCATAAGAAACTTAACTCTCAAATAGCCAAAAAATTAAGAAACTCCAGTACTGGGAAAATATAACTGAAGAAATTATTTATTTTGACAGACTCAGAGGGAATCCTCAACATACTTTTATTTTATTTCATTTGTTTCCTGTTTCATATTCATATCTTCGTAGATTTAGTTGTTGGTACAATATACCATGTATAACTTTATATCTATTGATGAATTATAAAAAAAAAAATATATTACTCGGAAGGTACTTCAGTAAGTCTAAACATTGGAAAGGAAAGGCTTGATAAACTTTGCTTTGAAATGATCCAGGGGGCACAGGAAGTGAACATGAAGATTGTTGTGGAACTTTTAAGAAACACGGAAGAAACTCCGAGTACTCAAAAACTGACAATTTTAAGAAAGTTCTAGTTCTGGCTTAAAGTTTTAGTTTCTTATAAAAAAATAGTTACGTGTAGTTGTTAAAAACCCTCCTAATTCATGGAAAGAAACTTTCGCGGGAAGGAATTTTGGCGAGTTCGAAAAAACATTTTCTTTCAGTTGAGGAAATCCACAAATTATCTCACTTTATTTTCACTTATTTCTAGCAGTTTCTTCTACGGTATTGCTTGTTGGAACATGCTTGGGTAATGCGTAGACAGTGGCACAGCTTCTTGAAACTTCATTGCGAAATATTCACAAGGGTAAGGGTACAGGATGCATTCACCAAGTCTTCCGAGAAGTGCTCAAGGTTATAAAAAAGTACATGAACAGAAGCACAGATCATTTTCTTCAGATCATTTCGATGTCTGTGCAGTCATATAAATAATGACGTAAAAATATTCGGACGGGCAAATATGTTGCACCGAACTGCATTCTAAAAGGTTTGCACTTAAATTTTTCCAACAATTCTACTTTCCAAAATTTTGGGGAGTTTAAACGTGGATCAAGTCATGATCAAAACTATCAAACAAGCCAAACAATAAATAAATCAATGTCAAATACGCATTTACTTACAGCTGGGTGTCAAAGGTGATCTTGGTTTCAGTTCGCGTGATCTAGGCTCTACACCAAGTCTTCTTAGGAAATCCATGTATTCGACGGTTTGCGCGTAGTTCGGTGTGACAACATGATTTTGCAGCAGCCTGAAATCAAACGAGAAAGATTCATAATTTAACAAGTTTTGAAAACAGGATTTTGACTACCGGGTGAACCAGAAAAAAGGTCCCACTTTTGAAAATTCATCGCATCCAGAGTACTGGATGGATTGGAATGAATCAATATTTGCTTGACAGCCAAAAGATTGAAGTATTATTGTGATTTTTCTCACCTTCTTACGAGCAATGGAAAAGTTGGTAAACTCAAGTTTACAAAAACTTGGTGGTTGCAAAAAGACTGAAAAATGCCTAAAATACTTGATCAAATCATAAAAGACTCCTCACTCAAAACAACAGAGAAAATGAAACTTTGCATGGGTGAGAGCTATCGTATGCACATTTATTACCACGGGATTGAAAATCTTTAGCATCTTATTGAGAATTTATGTCTTATAACTCTTGAAAGAAGTGGAACTCCCGTGAGTATTGTTCTGAGTGAGGAGAGTCCTAACGATTTGATTAAGTGTTTTAGGCCATTTTCAATAATTTTGCAACCATGAAATTTTTGTAAAGTTGAATTTTCCTATATTTGCAGTGCTCGTAAGAAGACGAGAGAAATCACAAAAATACTTTGATCTTTTGGCTTTCAACTCAAATTTGAATCATTCAAATCCATGAAGTACTTGCGGTGCTACGAATTTTCGAAAGTGGGAACTTTCTTCCGGCTTACCCGGTAGCTAAAGAAAATACCGAAAACTTTGCCATCTTTCAGGCCAATCTCCATTAAGGCGAATCACAGCGATCGTAAGTGATCGCCGCATTTTGAGCACGCGCAGTTCATTTTTTCACACCCACAGGCCGGTCGCCGTGGTTCACCTTGGAGTTCAGCTTGCTTGAACTTTTCAGCGATCGCAAGCGAAAGTTATGCAATTTGATTCAAATTTTCAATTCCCATTTCAATTTCTATTTTCTTGCCAGCGATCAAGCTAACAAATGGGGATTGATTTTACCGGCAATCTCAATAACCAATCGCTACGATTTGCTGTCATGAAGATCTGGAAGGCATGTTCTTACAGCATAGGGCTCAAACAATTCGAATCTTTAAAAGGTGGGTGTAAAATTCTATGACATCTTTCTTTGAATTGAATGGCTTGAAAGGAACTCATGTTACTTTGCTGTAAATATGCCATAGAAGTTGTTTGATATCTTGATTTTTTTCAAAATGGCAGCTATTCAATTTTTTTAAAAAAATTCATGGAAATGTTGGAAAATTTCAAATCATCATAAATCCTAAACCAGTGGAGGAAAAATGATATAACTTCCAAGAAAATCACAGTTTATGAATGTCTATAACCTGGTGGCAAGCTGAAATCTGTAGCTTTTCTGCTTCGGGATTTAGAAATTTGATGACGTCATAGCCTCAAATTTAATAAGTGCCACCATTTTGGCACTAATCAAGATATCAATAAATTTCCACGGCAGATTTACAGCAAAATCCCTATATGTTCATTCCAAACCACTTAATCAAAAGAAAACGGTAATCGAATAGCCTGCGCGCAGCCTAAACTCCTCCTCAACGGAAAAGTTGGAGTTGAGGCTGCACGAGGTACGGAGCGACGCCCACCTCCCAGAGAGACGGCGGACACACCGCGCGAGGGAACCCCCACACGCATATCCTAAGCTGCGGTCGCCGCTAGGGAGCAATTCCCCAGTTCAACCGCAGCCCAGTGCCTGCATCGTGAAGGGGACCTCACATCCCGCACAGCACATCCCCCATCCCACCGGGAAGCAGTGCACCGTAGGCTAAATTGTACACCGATCTTTTTACAAATTGTACACCGATCTTTTTACAGATTTGAGCCCTATGTTTGTTCTTATAAAATTTTAAAGCAACCTAGACTAACTATGCCTAGACTTACTTGTCAAAATGAGCATCTTGGAGCTTGAAACAACAACTATCTAATATTCTCTTCAATTCATTCCTCTGGACGTGTCCATCTCTGTTATAGTCAAATAATCGAACTGCTTTCATGAACCCTGCAAACTGAGCCGTGAGCTGCAGCGAAAGAAGAATAACAACTGTAGGGAAGCTCTAAAAAAAGTTCTTAGATAAGAAAGATATTCAACATTTACATAGCCAGTAACAGTACAAGATGTTCCAAAAAAATTGTGCTCCGTTTGCCTGAAGATTGTCAAAAAACGGCAAAAAATTCTCGCAAAAATTTTATGTGATGTTGCTCTTCAGATGTTCAAATAAAGTTTGCTGCCATCCCCGTAAAAATCCGTTGAAAAATGATGGAGCTATGACCTTTAGAAGACCAAATTTGCCTGATGACTGAAACCAGCGGTCGGCCATTTTGTCTTGCTATTTTGCAGTGATAACTAGCTTCATGTGAGGTAAGAAATAGTTTCTGTGAGGTAAGATATAGATGAAAACTCTCTGAAGATTATCAGAATTTTCATAAGAGCTATGACATTGGAGGCTGCCGTTTTTATTTCATCCATGAAGCTATTTATCGCTGCAAAATAGTAAGACAAAATGGCCGACTGCTGGTTGCAGTCATCAGGCAAATTTGGTCTCCTGAAGGTCATAGCTGCATCATTTCTCGACGGATTTTTACGGGGATGGTAGCAAACATTAATTGAATATCTGAAGAACAGTATCATGCAAAATTTTGGCGAGAATCTTTTGCCGTTTTGTTGCCATCTTCAGGCAAACAGAGCACAATATTTTTTGGGACACCCTGTATATCAGTATAGCAGTGAAAAATACCAGAAATGACGCTTCGATAGTATCTTATGAAATTTGATAGCATTTTTTTAATTGGGATTGTAAACAAGAGAAAATATTCAGAGGACAAAATTAAGCATACGTAAGAAGATTATGTAGCCAACAACTTTTATAGCATGTTATCAATATTGGATACTCCATATACAGTATAGAAAGAATGGAAACAATTCATCTTCATCGTTAATTATCCGTAATAATCTTCGTAAAATTCTGAAGACCTTTATGTAAAGATTCCATACCTCTTATTTCGCTGTTTCAAGCCTTATCTAAACCTCTTTACAGCTTTATGTAAAGACTCCATACCTCTTATTTCGACCATAGTATGCTTTGAAAAATCAAAAAGCTTACCCTCTCCTTAAGTCTATGTTCCACTTCATCATAGGTCTCTCCTTTTCCAGCTGATTTTCTGTTTGAAAAACAAACAGTGGTCAGATTTCTCAGTAATGTAATGAATTCGCCGAGTTGATACGGAAACGTTTCAACTCGCCTCTGTAATGACAACGTTCATTGTTGGAGGAAGATACAGGTACAGGTAGGTTCACTTTTAAATTAGATAACATCGGATTAACACGCTAAAATTTATACACACTTTTACTAGAAGCAAGTTACATATGAATTTGCAAATTATAAATTTCTCTTGAATCCCTACTGAACAAGCGTTCCCATTGTTATGCCATATTTTAGCTCATTTGTTGGTAATAGTTAAATTCTATCTATTTAACTTGGGTATTTAACATGATGACGCATGAATAACTTTGTGGTTTCAAATTCCGGTGTTGATGTAATACGAGATCAACTGTTATACGAGTTGGCCACAGGGGAATCAGACTGCGTGATTTTTGATTGGTCAACACTAACAGACGTTAGAATTTGAAAATCCTTGTATGATATACACATATTAACAGGACTGGGTCACAGGACACCAATTACTCTGTGTATTGGGTCACTCTGTGTATTGGGTCACAGGTACAGTACTGGGAATAAACACACTTCCAACAAGTTTATGATAGGATTCATAATTGAATTTTGGTCATTTTTTAAACAGGACTACTTTTTATTGGGACACCCGGTATTTTGACAAATTTTGACAAACCTTGGAGGAGCAGCAACACTCTTTTGCAGATCTGGCATCATAACAGATCCAGTTCGGAACTTTTCAAGAAATGCTATATAGTTTATCATACCACCTTTCTTTGCTCCAATCTGCATGTAAATAGAAATATAATGATAGAATAGGGATGTCACTTTCTCGTTAAAAGAGCATACATTAAATGCAAATGATCTTCAACTGATTCAGGCTGTTTCCAAACCAATACGCTTGAAAGAAGTTGCTTTTAACGACACAACAAGTAAGTGGCTGAAGAACTAACGAACAAATTGCCCAGTTATTGATGATTTTAGCTAGAGATTAAATAATGAATCTTCAAACTTGGCCTGTTGTATACAATTTAGCATGGTCTTTAAAAATCTCGGAGTCTTCTAGTGGAGCCCATGGGGCCAAGACAGAGAAGTCGGAGATGAGAATAATCGGAGATAAAACATCTCCAAAATTTTTAGTAGAGCATATAAGGCCAAATAAATAAGTCAGAGTTAGAAACGACGGAGAATCTTTGCTCCGACATCTCCGAGTTTTTAACCTGGCCGATTTCCATCATGTAAATTTTGAAAAAGATTTAAACATGTTATTCTCCATTAGATACTACATATTTGCCAATGTAATTCTCTTGATATCCAGGGAGCAGTGGCCTTTCGAAAAGGGATTGTTTTTTTATTCACCTGGCAGTTTTTTGGCACACCTACTACAACGATATGGCTGATTTTAGTAACATAAATTTTCAAACAAAAAGTACAAAAATTGTATGGTTATTGAAATTCATATATAAAGTATAAATTACCTTCATAAGTAAATGATCAAACTGATCACCAGTCAGTTGCAAACAGAATGAATGAATAACTCTCCTGAAATCACTTGCATGTACTTGTTGCTTTTTCTCAGTATCAAGAAGCTGAAATGCCTGCAATGGAAAGAAAAAGTCACTCTGTAGAAAAAGCTTGAAATATTGTAATGAGCTACAGCATATCTTAACCAATATCTTCGTCAGTTGAAATTTTCATTATTTCGCTGTTGAAAAGTAAACAGAGACATAAAATTAGATTACAGGAAATCCAGCCAAGCTTTTTCAATCAGACTTAGCAAAGTTGTAGATCAACTACCTAGCTAAAGATGGAGCAAAAAAAATTTGAAAATTTTTCGTGTAGTGCTGGAGATAAATCCATCCTTCTGACATCAACACAAAAATTGAACAAGGATTTGCGAAGCTAGCGTTGACACAGAAACATTGCGATTCATACATTTTTTGATTGCCCAGACTATACAGAACAAAATCCTTTTTACCTGCTTTTTGATAGGCAGAATAATATTGGAGAAATAAACTGTTTTCTGAGGAGAATCGTTTTGCGAAACGGCATCTCGCTGTGCACTAGAGCGGAAAGTAAAGTTACCTTATAGTGTGCTTGGATATGAATTGACAAACAATGAGGTTGACAAAAAGCACAACACAAAAAGTATACCTCTCTCATGTCTGAATAATGCCTTCTAACTTTTTCTCTGATTGTGTGTTCTACTTGAACCATACCAGTCAAGCCGGTTCCAATGAAAGGCTTTGATCCTCCTAAAAGAAAAAACTTATTGTAATCAGAAAACAATTGAATCATCCTGTGCAAAACAGTTAGGCAATAGTTTAGCAGTAATGTGGCCAGCTGCAAAGAGAACTTTACCATTGGTTCACAAGAACTCCTTCTTAATTATTTTCATTGCTGCTAATGTTTGACCATCATTCAGAAGTTCAACAACATTACCAAAGTGGTACCAGATTCTGATGGCAGTGCAAAACAGTCTTGTATATAAATATGCTCTTAACTTATTTTCCTGTCCAACTATTGTGTCTGTCTGTATGGCAACAGTAATGCTAAGCTTGTAAATCATTATTGTTCCACACTGGATGTCGTCCAGCAAGATCATATCATCATATAGGAAGGTAAAACAATGAAGCAAAATGTATATAACTAACATATCAGGCCAGATACCAGCCTTTATTCTTAGGGGGGCAAAGAACCAACATTTTCCGACGCTCTAAAATTAACAACAACAACAGCAACAACCCTAATTTTAGGAACATACGTTAAAACATGCACCAAAGGACTGATGTGCTTCTCTAATGACTAAATTTTTTGGAATTATTTTTCATTATTTTCAATGTTGGTGCCTTCAAAATTGGTCAATATGAAGGAAAAAATGCTGTAGATTCAAAATTCATGTCAAAATATATCCTCGAAAGTCAATAAATTCATGTTCTGTGCATCATTTTCCCAGTAAAATCTTCTAAATATGGGCCTGTAACAAAACAAAAAATCCGACAGGTGGAGTAAAATTTCCGACAAATGGCCTTCTGGGGGGCAGAAATATAATATTATAATAATTGTGAAGATTCAGAGAATGAAATTTGAGTTATATTGAATTGCAAACTTTGGTGATAATGTCAAGTGAAAAATTTTCTGTCTGTAACAGCTTGCTGAGCAATATTTTTTTCAATGATACTAGATCAGACAAATACAGTTTTGAAAACAGTATTGGGAATTACTAAAATTTCTTTCCAGGTCCTGATAGAAGTCATTTGCCAAAGTTGTATTTTCAATCTTTATGAAATTCACTTCAAAATATGTACACCAACTTCAATAAATAGCCTCCTTTTGGAAATTATTGACAATCATTCTGTACAAAATTATAGAGGCTACATTTGGATTCAGGACCCAAACTTTAGTCTAACTAAGAGATTTCATGTTGCTAGTGGTCACAATTTTATAACAATTTAAATTTTAAAAATCTATAAGGGATTTGACCGCGAAAAATGACTTGCAGTGTAAATTTTCACCCCAAACGATTTTTCATATCCTTTATAAATTCTTAAACTTTACATCATCATAAAATCAACATCACAATCACCAACAGTTTATATAGATGCACTTAGACTAACGTTTGGTTGCTAAATCCGAATTTGGGCTTGGCAACTTCATATGAAAAATAGGAAGAAATTTTGATGAATTTTCAAAATGAGACCACTTAATTGAAGTGGTGTATTGATTGCCACTTTTGATCTAAATCAAAACCATAATCATTTTTGATGCGAACCCAACAAAATATAAACATTTACGCACCTGCAGAAACACTGCATCTCTCTTTACCATTATCAAGCAATGGCTCATTCCAAGAAAACATTTTACGGGATGGCAACTCAGGATTCGTGTTTGAACGTTTTAACAGATGAGCATTTCTTTGGTTTTTGCTGTTCCTGCTTTCCAGGGAGCTTCTTTGCAGTGGTGTTTGAGCCATTTTTGGTGATACAAATTTTGGACTTGAGGAACTTCTTCTGGACTCAGGTCTCTGGGTCAAGTTTACAGAGCCAGTTTGTGGCAGCAATCTCACCTCATTTCCAAAAATAGAAGACGGAAGAACTTCAATGTCTGCCATCAAAGACATCTTCTATTTATCCACAGTTACTCTTCCATTCAGGTTCACAACCTTGCAATGTGAGCTGTTTCCTGCAAATCAAGGTAACAACTTCTTATCTGCACACAATTTTATGTTTGCATTCTGCAGTTACATGTCCTCCTCAAGTTACCCATTTTGTTCAGTTGCCACAAAAATTTCTTCTATATCGTAAAATTTCTTCACAAAGCAAAGTTTAAAACATATTGCTTAACTGTATGAACTTAAAAATTAAATTTTCTGATTCTACTGTGTATGATATTTGGGCTTTCGCAACTGCTGGAACTGCTGCATGACAGGAGGGAAAACGACAAGGCAAGAAGGGGAAAACTTTTTTATAGTTTAATTAAGTTATATTAGTGTTAACTGTTAAGTATTTTGTTTACCTACACATTTAGTTATTCAGATCATGATAATTTTCCTTTTGACAGATTTCTGTGTCTTCGACTCTCTTGCCTGCTATCCAGTCCAAGGCAACAAAGTAATGCCACAAGTAAAAATATTGGCCCCGTGCCCCCGGCCTAAATTTTCAAAAACAACAACTTCTTACCTCTGGTCTGGCTCTTTTATTCGCACTTCTCTGTTTTTTTCTCTGTTAGACTTCAAAATGCAAACTGCATGAGTTACAAATTTTTTCCATTTGGTAAAACTGCTGAGAAATTTGGTTATGCTCCATGCATTTGACTTTTACGTTTGTTATTGCAAAAGTCAACTTGCAAATAGAATGAAAAGAGCAGTCCAGTTCCTTCCCGCCTGTTTCAAGATGTTGCTATGGTAATGCACAATTTTCAAAACGAGGTTAAATCCTGCGCCAACATTATGAGCTGCCTTTAAGGGCATGATTTGCAAAAAAAGTTTCTGGTCTTTGTACTCCCTTTAATTTCTCCAATATTATTCGGCCTATCGAAAAGCGGTAAAAAGGATGTTGTTCTGTATAATCCGGGCAATCTGTTAAAACTGCTCGAAAAATGACTTCAAAATGCAAACTGCATGAGTTACAAATTTTTTCCATTTGGTAAAACTGCTGAGAAATTTGGTTATGCTCCATGCATTTGACTTTTACGTTTGTTATTGCAAAAGTCGGCGCCAACATTATGGCCCTGAAAAAGGATGGGTGTAATGGTCAAACCTTTGAAAACAGACCAGATTCTAATTCAAAATGTATCCTAGTTTTTCATCCTAGCAGCAAAACATTGTCACAAAGAATTTGACATGACCAAGCAATGAATGTAATAGACGATTATGCTAACAAAACCTTTGCACCAAAACCTTGATTGTTAGACAAATGTTCTGCTGCAGGACATTTAAACAACAAAACATCCAAATAGCCTAGAACCGTTCACCTAAAAATTTGGAACAAAATTAACAATGTTTCCAATACCTTGTTTAATTCTTACCCTGGCCATCCCCCACGTATTTGCACATACAATATTCCCGGTCCCCCGGCATTTGACTGCAAATTTTTCCCTGGCCCCTCAGGATCTGACAATAACAGGGGCCTTTCCTTATAAGTTACTAGGAATGTGCATTCGCCAAAAACATTTGACCTGCCCCTGGGCATTTGTGCAAGAAATTTGCGCTGACCCCCGAGCTGCCCGAAGGGTGATGGTTGGGGTATGAATTGAACAAGACATGAAGGCCTAAAATTCACTGGAAGTACGTATATCTAACTTATCAATCAATGATTTGATACCAAAAGTAGACAACAACAAAAAGCAAATATGGGTATTTCATTGTCGTTTTTCTCCTTTTATTCTAAAATAAACCAAACATGAGCAGTACATTTTTCACTAATAATGCTAATACTGTACGGCTTATGGATGTCATTCCTCTCTGTCTGATAAAATAACTCTGGCTATGCTACCAGTTTAAATGCCAATAAAATAATAAACCTACAAAGCTGTCACATGGGCTGGGGAGTGTCTCTTAATTCTGACAGTACAATATTTCTTTTAAAATATATCTTTCAATGATTGGTTTTACAATCACTGCGGTGTATCTCCTAAAGCTCCGGTCAAACAGATCAAACATTTCACCTAACATTCTTAAAACAAATGTTTGATGAAATGTTGGGCCTGTTTGGCCACCTTGTTTGGTCACATAACATTTGTTTGGTGATGTTGGATGAAGTTTGATGGAAGTCAAAAACAAATTTTGTTTTTCATTGTTGTGTGAAATGTTTGATCTGTTTGGCCACTCCAACAAACTTTTCAACAAACATTTGACCTCGTTTTGATCCCATGCACGCGCAGATCATAAAAAGTGATGACACTCCTGTTGTTGTTCCGTATTGTTCTTCACTCGTCATTTAGGTTATCGGTTGTCTTAAGTTTAGTATTGAAGGAGAGGAGAAAGCAAATTTACAGGAAATAGAACAACAGAGGAAACAAACAAACACGAATTAGATTATGACGAAGAACAGTGCAATGCTGCAACAACTTTACTTTTTAACTTCCTACTCTCATTCTCGTCATTGTCCGTTATCTTATTCTTTATCGCGCATTTTTTCACTTTGTTTCTTTGTGCACGCTCCGCAGCGACTCAGTCACTGCGCTTCTGATCACGGCTTTCAACAAAATGTTTGACGAAATGTTAGGTGAAATGTTAGTTCTGTTTGACCACTTGCTCGCAACATGGAGAAAACTAAAATTATAATTCCGATAAATGTTGGGTGAAATGTTTGCTCTGTTTGACCAAGGCTTAAGACAACCAAACAATTTCAAAAATTACTGGCAACCGCTTTTGCCCTAAATCACGAGTAGCACCTAAGGGGGCTTTTACAAATAAGAAATTATCTTTGTTACAACAGCACATATTGCTCAGACAGTTTTATTGCCCAACAAAACATATTAATTGTAAACACCGATGGTCTAATTCATTACCTTGCAAGCTGGGAAATAACTAAAATTAACAAATAAAAGCTAAAAAAGATGGGGGCACTATTTTGCCATGATTTGTGGCATTTCAAAATCAAGTTATAAAATTTGGCTGCCTGTTTCCTTTCAGAGTGCATTATGCACCTATCATAAATTCAAATTATCAAATTCTTGCTCTATAAAAGGGGTACTCATTCATCGGTGGGTACTCATTGATTTCTCTTGCTTTCAGGGGTGCTCATGTTAGGGGTTGCTCATTGAAGAATGACCACTCAGGATGAATGGTTCAAGGAACTGTTCAAAGTTTGTATATCAACTGATATGATATGCAAAAATAATATTGACAATGTCCAAGAGATCAGTATCTCAAATTGGGCTTGTTCTTCACCATGAACTTATCTAAAACCTCCCAAAATTTCAGGACACAAGCTCTGTCCATGTGTCGCTTATTCCTGCTGATCGTCAACACTTCAACATCCCATTTCTTGACATTAGGATCAAGTTTGATGTCATCATATTTTACATGAAACCCTCTGATCTTTGTAAAAATTTCTGTTGGGGAACCATCAGGTAACACTGCTGGCCACCCTTTGAACTGCCACATTGGACCTTGCACAAAAACTGCAACAACTCTGTTCCAATCAGTGGGTGTCAGTTTCAATGGCTGATCAACAACTCTCAATGGGACTGTAACACTTTGCATCTGTTGATTCAAAACCATGTCCTTTTTCCTCTGTATCAAAACCTCGCTTTCTTTCACAGTTCCTAACTTTTTCTTTTCTTCTGGACTGGCAAATTTGAAATCTTGAAGAAAGTCCTTCACGTTTAACAACGATATCAGAGATGTTGTTCCAGCTGGGACAATGACAATGGGGGTTTTTGATTCACGCTTCTGATGTGGTATACTTGGTTTCTGCATGCTTGATACAGGCCTTGGTGATCTGCTGGGTGTGGGATTTGCAGCAGGATTTCGTGATACATGTGGCTGGCTTTTACCTTCTTTCATGCTTTCAAGGCTCAGACCGTGGAAAGTAGCACTAGTATCAATCTTGAATCCACCTTTGTCAATATGGCTGCCAAATCTTTCTTGGTCATAACGACTGTATGAAGCAGCGGGCACTGGCTTCTTTGCAGTTTCTGCAACTTCTTTCTTTGCTGGTGTCTGATCTTGCTTGCTTTGACCTGCTTTCCCTTCTTCTTTCGCTTTTACTGATTGCAAAATTGCAAGGACATTTTTGAGGAATATTTTCCCTGTACTTTGTAAGACACTTGTTCTTGTCCTGAGCAATCTCTCCCGCATGACAATATCCTTTGTGACATCTGTTTCAATGTCTGGAATAGCAGTGAATGCAGTAGGGGCACTTGGTGCCTGTTCAAGCATCCCAGACTCTAATTCATCATCACCTTTAATTGTTCCTCTCTTTCTTGTGATAATTTTTCTTTTAATCTCAGCAATTTTCTCAACAGACATAACAGTGTTCAATCCTCCCTTGCCCCCTTTCCTAATTTTCTCAGTCGTAACAGCACCCTCTTTCTTATCTTGCAACTTTGAGGCCAGCCATTCTTGGATGTCATATCGTGCTTGGCCATCATCAGTCCTTGCTTTCTTTGCACCTTCTGATGAGCCTTCTTGAAGTGGCCTCTTCGCTGCGTGTGATGTCGGTCGCTGTACTGGTAATTCCAACGGTGCACTCTTATCGATGCTCGGCGTCGTTTCTTTCTCGCCATTGAGGAAAGCTAAAAGATCTTTCCTGTCTGGAAAACGCACAACCGGTACTTTTGCAGCGCCAGCGCGCTGGACATAAATTGGATGCGAGAGATGAACATTTCTCAGTAAAAACAACAACGCTTCAAGCGAGTAATATTCCTTTGGTGTTGTCCTACATATAACGTAGCTAGTCTTTGCTGTTTTGAGAAAGGATACAGGATCAAATGTGATGTATTTGTCGTCTTCTGAGATCTCTTTCTTGTTGATGTTGAACTGTCGAAGAAGAGTAAGCGGATCCGCCATCTTGATTCCACAAAAACACTCGACTGCGCAAAGAAGGAACACGCTTTGAGGTCTGGGACTGAAAATCCAATAGCACGCGGGGGTTGCCGCAGATTTTAGGGAACGAAATTGGCGCCCCTCCCCCTCCCCCCCTCAAAAGAAGAGAGGGTATGCCAAGATAAGAAAATAATCCATTTTATCATCTTTTCTCATTTTTATTTGTTATCATACTCTGAAGGGTTGAAGCATTATTTTGCCGTATAAATTTGCAAAGTTCGCAACGGGCAACTAGGCTCTGATAAATTTTTTGGAAATATTTGGAAATCAAGTACACCCCCCGGGTATTTTACCGTCTAAATGCAAAATTCGCAACGGGCACCGCTACGAGAGAGGCCCCCGATGAAATTTTTGGAAATATTTGGAAATGCCAAATGCTGAAGAAGGCCTCAAATTTTTCAAATTACATTATGTATCAGATTGCTTATTATCAAATTCTGAAAAAATAACGACGAAATATGAAGTTTTTCTCGTTGATACGAAAGTGTATAGCCTAGTTGAACCACTCAATCTAAATATAGTCTATGTGGTGGTCTCCTTTGAGAAAAGCGTGTTCACTTCTCTGTACGAGACTTGGCAGTCAAGACAGAAGCGTATAGGCTACGGGATAATGGATGATAAAACTAAAGACTTGACACAGTACTGACAGGTTCTAAAATTCTCACTATTTGAGTACCAAAGGTTTCTTGGAGGTTTTTCCGTCCTCAAATCCTCACCGGGTGTCCCAAAAAAGTAACAGTTAACTTGAAGATATATACCTTGTGTGTTGATATTGATGAATTGAGAGCTGAATATTAATCTTGAAAGTCCAAATTTGTGTTCACTTCCAAAAACAAAAAGCCAGAGCTTTTGGGTTTTGGCCAAGGGTTTTGGCCTAACTGCAAAGCGCTTGGGCAAGATTCGTCCTTTGGGTACTCATTTGAATAGAATGTAAAAATGAAAACTGACAAGCAAATTAATTCATGTAGTTACCTTGTATACTTTCTTCATTCAAAATGCATTTACGAAAGTACACCAAGCAAAGCACGAGTGAACATTTCTATGTTCCCTAGGGCATATACGATGGCTTCTTTCATAATAATTTCGAGAGAGATGATACAAAAACAAAAAGCATTTCATTCAAGTTAAAGTTTATGTGTCAAAGCCTAAGGGAATTATTTCGCTGAACTTTTTTGGCAGGTATAATTAAACTTTCTTGTCATTTTTGTTGAACAAAGAACGATGTCTCTGCGGGACAAAATTCGTGAATTTAATTGCAGAATTGAGTTTCGGATCAAAGGTTTGGATTTTGGATTTCTATTGCAATGGAGTAGGAGGCAAATTCTCAATGCACTAATATCAACGAATAATGAGGTATTTATGTTCAAGAGGACTATCGAGGATGATTTTCAAAATTATTGCGCATTGATTGCAGCAGCCCGGGGGGGGGGGGGGTACATAACATGTTCGGGGTACGGGTATGTGCCGCCCATATGGGTGGGCTTTTGGGCCCAAAATTCTCTTAACAAGGGTCCTTTTTCGGCAGATTTTTCATAAACATGGGTGGGGTTTCACTGAAATTCGTAAAAATAGTTAAAGATAGGCAGTTTCGAGCAGTTTATGCCAAAATTCATCATAAAAGTGGGTACCAAGGCAAGTTTCGGTAATTAGAAGAGGGTACCTTTCTGAAAACAGGGCGGCAGATCCCCGTCCATCCACAAGTCATGTACCCCCCCCCCCGGGGATTGCAGCTTGTTACCTCTTATTGGGACACCCGGTATATTATGAAGCCGTGCCACTTCTACATATTTTCGAGTACTTTCCGAATAGCCGATTAATCAGATACGAGAAACAAGTGAAAAAATTAATCAAATAAAAAAAGAGGTATCTAAATACAATGGTCCCAGTACTGAAGTTGCTTCAATGTTCAAGTGACTTGAGATCTGAGATTCTTATAGCGAGTTTCTTAGTAGCGTAATAATCGGTTATTCACATCTGGGTGCCTGAAATTTTCAGGTCAGAAAGTAACATGTATCTGTTCGATGCTGAAGAATGTGTTTTTCCACGAAATAAAACAACACAAACATTTGCTAATAGTATCGAGTCAACGATGTCGAGAGAGGAAAAAATAATCATAGTTGAGGGATAATGTATGAATCAAGAATGCGTTTTTACAACCATGGCATAATCACAAATTACAACAAGAAAACTTAAAGATAATTCATCTTATAATTTCAGAAACAAGAAACAGTTTTCTTATGTAGGTCTTCCACAGCGACATGTAATTCCTGTAGTGCTGGAGCAGCCTCCTCTATTGTTACCTTGGAATCTTGCATAAACGCTTGTATTGCCTTGAGAAAAAAATGAATTCATGTTATAGATCTTTCACCTGATGAAGACTTCATTGATTGAACGTTCGTAATAAATAGAGTGGACCAAAGAAAGCCAGTCTTACGGTCTTCTGCAGGTTAAAATCCAGGCGTGCATAATGTTCAAACCTGCCTGGGAGCGGTAGAAATTCTCTGAAAACCTGCATGCATATCAACTTGTACAGCTAGGGTCAGAAAAGCCTATTACCAGAACCAATAAGGATGCAGGTATCAAACAGTAATAAGTTTTTACTCATGGAGCAACGAAACAATCACGTCGAGGGCCGCTTTTGGATATCAGCTTTGAAAGGTCCACTAAAGAACTGCAATGCCATGTGAGAAGGTAAGAAGAGAATTGGTTGGAGCATGTGCCGCAAGGATTGAAAAAGCAATGTGTCACCATTTGGTTGCTATCATTCATCATCTTACGGCAATTACATTTCATAAAGAACTATTGAAAAAAACTGCCTGCAAAATACTGGTTTGGAAACTAATTACAATTACATTTCATAAAGAACTATTTGAGGAAAACTGCCTGCAAAATAATGCTTTGGTAAAAGCTGCCTGGGAATGTTCCCATGTTCTCATGTTTATGCACGCCTGGTAAAATCATGAGCAACAGAAGGCAAAATGAGTGATTGCAATGGCCTAAGTACGATGATGGATGGCCTAAGCTACTCTCATCGTGATTTGATTACGTAGTTAACTCATTTTGCTGTTATATATGGACACAACTTACTCAAATTCTTCCTTGTCATTTCCTAACCTCGCAATTACTGCCTGAATCGCATTTTCCAACCCATAACAATCAGCATAGTGAAACCAATATTATCGATGCATAGAAATTTGATAGATGGTTTTAAAGATATTTTCAATTATCTGAATATCTTTCTGACCTAGCCCGTACCAGGGTGTCCCAAAAAATTGTTTGACGTTTGATTAGATATAAAAAATAAAGATATAATATATGGACTCAACGATTGGATACACCGATTACCGAGATTTTTCATTAATTTTAAACACCAGAATCTCGCAAATCCACTGAATATTCACAGAGCTGCAAGCTTTTGAAGTACGAGTTTGTGCAAAAGTGCAAAAGCTAAAACCAGAGACCTCTAAATGGCGCATTTGGCAAAAGTAGCATGGGCTATCGTTTCTTTTGTTTCCCGTTTATTTCACAGCAAACCAAAGGGAATTTGAAATAATTTTGATAACTTAACTTTCAAGCATATGGATGCTTTGAAGAATTCTTTCTAGCGAAGTTGAAAATGATTCAGTCTCCAATCAATTGATGTTTTCTGGATGTATGCATTCTTATGCAAATTTTGACGATGTTAATAAGAATTAAATTAGTTTCGAAGTTCTATTTGGTTGGCTCTGATATTAATGAGAGGCATGACATCGGATGACCTTCTTTTACCTCGATCTTGGAGCTTTTACGCATCACAAATTATCTAGAGTGGTGTCGGCCATTATGCCCATGTCGTCGCGAAGTTCCGAGTTAGATCCAAAGAGAGCAATTAATGAAAAAACCAAATAGCCAGATTATATCACCAACTAATGGAGAAAAAGATCACAGAGTATGGATTTTTTACATAAACTCTTTATACTGATTTTAGAAGATTTTAAAGAAGGGGGTAAAAACGTCATCTTCTTCTAGCGTCGCCCATTATGGCCGCAGGAGAAACAATGAACGCTACTCTTCGGTAAAAAGCATTAACAAGAAAAACAGCTTTAATTACTGTTCTTTGTTTATCAGTTGGTACATTAAACCCAAAAATATCAATAAGAAATAGCCTAAACTTCGAGTTTTGGCAATTGAAATACATGCTTCGAGTTGTTCTCAATCCTGCCTTATCTCTTGTGCATGGATGGGGTCTAGGGGTCTCTGGTTTCAGCTGTCGGATATTTTTGATCTTTAAAAACTTGCAACTCAGTGAATTTTCAACGGATTTGCAAGATTCTGGTCTCCAAAATTATTTCAAAATCGTAGGGGCAGACTTATCTTCCCATGAGCCTGTTCATGCTATCGTTATTTTTCAATATTTAATCAAACGTCGAGCAACTTTTTGAGACACCCTGCATCTAAAAAAGTACTCCACATACCTTTTTCATATCAGCTAAGGCTTTGCTGGTCGTTCTCTTCATGCCATGTTCTACATTTGATCTTGAATATGCACCGTGCGCAATATCATGCAAATCCTCCATTATGTCATCTTTGCCATAAAACCCTTTCATCTCTTGTCTCCAAAATGAGAAGCCAAGTTTGTTATGTTGACCAATTCTATCTGCCATTCCATTCAGCCAACGATCCATTCCTCCATTACAAAAGAGTATACATAGATCAATAAAAAACCAGTAGGCACCTTTCTTACGCCGGCTGCAACGTTCAAGTTTGAATTTTATTTGAATAATAATTCTTAATCGGCTACATTTCTGTATGCTATGAATGATTTAATTAATCAAACACAGCTCTTCAGTATACTTGGAAACTCAACGGAAGGACGAGAGTTCTCTTCTTGAAAAACCCGAGAAGGCTGACAAGCCAAGTACCCCTTCTTAAAAGAACAATTGCAAATACAAACTTGTCAGAATTTTGAAAAAATTTCTTAAAGATTCAAAGTTTTTGGTTGCGTTTTTTCCTCCATCGCTCTCTTAGTAACTTTAATGTCTCCATTGTCAGCTTTCAGCATCTTGTTCAATCGAAAGTGGAATTTAAATACAGCACAAATCTTTGTTGCAAGAATTGAAAGGACAATTGAAAGGACAATTGAAAGGACAATTGAAAGGAAAATTCATAGAAAAAAATCCATCACTCTAAAAAGATCCAACGAATGGTAGTTTAGTTCTGTAAGATTATTCGTTCTCGAAATGAAAATGTGACAAACGCTTTACTCACCAGATTTTGTGTAATGGTACCAGTGGAACATATTCTGAACTTCATGTGGTGTAAGAGTCGTTGAGTTAGCTGTAACGGAAATTGTTCAAAACTGTTATTTATATCAAGGTAAAATCTATTCCTTTGTCGTAAGTAATGTTTTAGGAACTGTCAAGTTGCTAAATTCGAGACAAATCAATCTTTCAAAAAGCTTTGAAATCAGGCAATCTTTGCTTGGAAAAATGTAAAGGCACTATAATTTCAAATCTCCAGTTATACCTCAACCAATATTTCTGTTTCTTAATGTCTGCATTTTCTGACTTAAAAATATGTAAATAGAAAAGAATGACAAAAAGGAGAAGATCACAATCTTCAAATAACGACCAGTTCTTGAAAGCCAGAATGATTCGGTTATATTCAGGATAACTGTTGTTCAAACTACTGACAAAACAAGCTAGGAGAGTCTCATAAATTAATTGAATTTTGGATATAAAAATAACAACAAGGCTTACATCAAAATAATTCCAACTTGAAAATCTTGTTTCAACTTTGCATGCAAAGCTACCGGGTGAGTCAATAAAAAGGCCCTGAGTTTGAACAAATGCTGCTCTCTGAATATCAAAGCAATAAAATTGAAAATTGTCTTGTTTTATTCCGATATGTCCTTTTAGGTTCAGTAATTTACCCGGCTTTAATCGGACATTCCTTCGCATCGATATGGAAGATTTTCTGCAGAAAGCCTTATCCAGAATCTACAAGAACGAATGAAAACAACCAGCAAAATTTCCCTTTGTTTTCCTTCCTAGCAATAGCGACACTTAAATGTAATCATGTATTTTATCCACTTGGGAGAATGGAATCCCCCTGAATAAGTTATTCATACCGAGGGGGAAGACTTTTTCTTTCCCCCAAGAGGATAGCACGTGATAAAGCGTGCTTAATTCATTGATGTAAGGTAAACATATTAGGGAAACCTGCTTATGACTGAAGCCCGTTTTTTAGGTTTCTCGAAAAGCATTTTTTTAGAAAATCTCTTGTAAAATCTGAACGGAGTGACTGATTTGGGCCAAGAAAAATTCTAAAAATAATTGAACATGTTAGCTATTCAATCAGATATTGCAAAATATCATTGCTTATATGTTCAGGGAACAGTAGCCTTTCAAACGCTGGGCCTTTTTGTGACTCACCCGGTATTAAGGCAAAAGAGAAAACCAAATTTCTTTGCACACAATGTCAACTATATTGCAGAAAATCAAAATGTAATGAACATCCATACCCATGTCAGAAAGATCATTTAGCGAGTCTTCAAGTTGTCTATGAACAGTTTGTTTGTGCGAATCAAAAGAATCTTTCCCTTTTTTGTAATTATCAGCAACATTTTTCAGGCCAGCAATGATATCTCTGTATTCACCAACAACTTGTCTTGCTTGATAGCATGGCTCTCCTGATTTTAAAACAGAGAAAATATCATGAAATGATTAACAACTCAGGAAAATGTGCCTTTGCATGGATGGCTCCCTGTCCTTGGTAGCACACTTGACTACCAATCTGAAGGTTGGTGGCTCCGAGTCCCCACCCTGCCGAACCTGCTACGCAAAGTTAGGAGAGTCACAAACTCTATGTAATGCCAGTGTAAAGAAATCACGAGGTATGGTCACGCCCACGAGGTATGGCGAGGTAAATTTCAGCCACTGTTTATATGAGATTATTTACCTCGCCTGTCAGCCCCGGGGCTGAGAGGCCACACGGAGTAAAGTCTCTCTTCTGTGAGGTGGAATCTCACCTGGGCGAGGTGAATTTTTCCATATAAACTAAACAATACCGGTATGGTGAGGTGTATTGGCTTTCTGCGTTGATTCCCATTGGTTCATTCGTTCTGATTTCACAGAAGAGAGACTTTACTCCGTGTCGAGGTAAATAATCTCATATAAACAGTTGCTGAAATTTACCTCGCCTGTCAGCCCCTGGTCTGGCAGGTGATGTGTTTTTCCTCATATAAACAGGTCATAAGTGAGGAGATTACTTGTCCTTTGTCACGCATTTCGAAGTAAAGGAACTTTCATAAATCCAATTTTACCTATATTTTACAATGCTTAGAAAAATAGAAGAAAATCATAAAAAAATTTCAGACTTTCGCCTATCAACCAAACTTGGATTCATTCCAATGCCGCCAGTAGTTTCCAAGTAACATATGTGGAAACATTTGAAGTTCGCTTTGGTCTATGATTTACTTGTCATGGAACGCGTTACTTCCATTACTGAGTAAACCACAGGGAAATCAAGAATTAATCGTTGCTAAACCTTCTTCCCCTGTGTCATAGTTGCGTAGCAATAGACTGCCCAGATCCCTCCTGCGCAGCCTATTGCTACGCAACTATAACAAAGAGGAAGAAGGTACGAAAATGATCAACAGCAAGCACAGGGGACGAAAAATTACAATTTTTTTCAGCAAAAATTATTTCGAAAGACAATTTCTATTTTTAGCAACGATTAATTCCTGGTTTCCCTGTGGGTAAACGAGCTATATTCTCTGGTAAATGAGCAATGTTATCTACCAAGGTTATCTACTGACCTTTAATTGATCTTGGATTGTATTTTATCTCACTCTCAGATGGTTTATATGAAGCGAAAGGACGTGATCTTTCAGCAACAGCCCACGGTGAATAATGCATGAATCCCATCATAGTTCTGTCACTCCGTGTTGTGAAGCAGGGCATTCTTCTCTCTGTCATCCCCTCCAATTGATCCTCAATTGCACTGTAAACAGGACTATTGGCACCGGAAATCTTCGATCTTTTCTCGTCCATCTTTCGCTCAGTTCTCATCTTCCTGTCAGCCCTGTCAGTGCTTTTCTTGATTTCGTTAATACGGCTATATCTGAGTTCTGCTTCTTCGAGTGCCTTATACAGTTCATCCACCTATAAAGATTACAGAACAAGATGTAACTTGGAAACAAGATGTAACTGCAAACAGCGAAGAAAATTGTTTTTTCATATATTCAATCAAAACGTTCACAGAAACAACCTCCCCCTACAGAAACTGTGCCTGGCATTTAAATGGGCTGTACAAGATTTTTGTAAACGATCGGAAAGTACGGGACAACCCGCGCACGTGACTAAAGCCTTGGGTTCCTAATGGCGGCCAGTTTGATCGCAGCTTCTAAGTAAGTTTCATACTTTCATTGCAGTGTTTTCCTGTCTATGTCTATGAAATGTGATGGAACTTTTGATATCCATTAAAACGTTTAAATATTCGGAGTTAGAAATATAGAAGAAATCCTCCACAAAAGCTTTGATCACCAAGATTGTCGCAGATACTTTGGATTACTATTCTCTGTGGAAAATCACCCAAAATCGCCATCAGCTATGTTATGTTTAGCCTAAACACATTCGATGATTTGACATGCAGATCCACGCAGAGAGGACGGGTTGTGCAGCCCCTTTGATGTGAAATAGAACTTACGAAGAAATAAAGCATTTACGTTTTCCGTTAGGGAATATTTTCTTTTCAGATGTGGTAGGAAGAAACTTGTCACCAGTTTTTCAAGACTAACCACGGATTATCTAATATCCTAACCACATAACTTGAATCAAGGCTACAAGCAAATTACGTGAAAACTAACTTTGAATTTACCTTCGGGAATGAACTTCGAAGAATTCGAATTCCAACATTCGTGTAAAATTCACCATTGAAACATATATCATGTTTCCCGGCATACTGGATAACTGGTGTTGTGTGCAACGTGAAATCAATGTCAAAAGGCAAGCAGGGTGGGTTCAACTCATTGACCAAAGCTTCAACTTTCAGTTGGTCGATTGTTGCGAGGGTCTTGTCTGATGCTTGGGCAAGAAGTTGTGTTATCTTGTCTTCAAAATCTGTCTTTTCATCCACCATTTCTTTCGTTTTTACCGCAATTTCTTTGCCTTCTGCAACGATAGCTTTGAGTTTGTTGAGATTGTCTGAAAGTACTTTTGATTCTTTGTATCTGTTTAGCATCAGCTGAAATCAAATAAAATAAAATCAAATCAAATCAAATCAAATCAAAGTTGATCAGTTAATGAATCAAAGAATCAACAACAAATCTACTTTTAATTTTGAAATTCACAACTCGTCTTGTTTATCAAATAATGAGGACACCCAAGTTAAGTTCTACGAAAGGTAATAATAATCTATGTTCAGAGAAGAAAATTTGTGGATACGATATTCAAATTTAAACATTGTTTTGAAGCTTAAATGATACATTATGACATCAAGTTTGGCTTCTCGAAGTTTCTTTTATGATAAGAATCAAATCAACTGTCAGGTGTCAAGGCGTCCTCGTCGCTCTGCACTTTTCAAAGAAAATATAAAGCCGAACTATGACTCTGCAGGTTTTTTTTCTTTTTTTGTCAACAATTTATTGTAAATAGGAGTGTATTATATATTTCGCTTTAATATTACTTTAGCATGGCTCCCTGTAAAGCAGTATGTAAATATTGAGTGGATTACCATGGATAAAAAAGTTAAAATGAAATGAAATGAATGGTTTGAAAATAACAACTAACAGACTGAAGAAATTATCTCGAGAAATTATTTGGAACTAAATTGCTATCTTTAACTGAATATCATTTTATTCTTTGACGCATGGCTGGTTTTTAACACTATTTCATTACAATATCAATTCCACTGCCTTGTTCTTGGAATACACGAAGAGTCATGTTTATTGCCAGATGTAAACAATTTGCATAGCGGGTGAGTGAAAAAAAGAATCCGCGTTTGAAAGGGCACTGCTCCCAGAATATCAAAGCAATGATATTGAAAACTATCTTGTTTTATTGCCCATATCTTCAATTAGGGTCAGAAGTTTACCCAGCCCGTGGGTAGGGACATTTTCTGCAGAAAACCATTACAAAACCTGCAAAAACGAGTGAAAATGATGAGCAAAATGTCCTTGCTTTTCCTTCCTAAAAATGACGACACTCATATGTATTCATTTATTTTGTCCTCTTGAGAGAACATCTAACAAGATCTTTCAAACAGGAGCTAGATTTTTGTCAATTATCTTTCCAAAAAGATAGGCCAACTTAGACACGTATTACACCCCCGTCTAAGTGCACCTCGATTTCCTCGGTGAAAACATTCTAGTAAAATAGGTCCCCGGACAAGACGCGAATCTCCCCGGTATGAAATGCCTCACAAGTGAAACCTCGGCTGCAAATTGGCGAGCTCCGGGGAGAATTTTGAGAAAATATTTCGTCGTGTAAACAGTACCCCGCCAATAATTAAGCCGTCTCGTTGCATAATTGGAACTCCCCGGTGAAAATTTGACCATATATTTCGATCACTAGGACCCCGGTGAATATCTGACCTCTCACCGGGGCACTTAGACGGGGGTGTCGTATTTGAGCATACTTACTCTACTGTCTTGTATAATCTTTGAGGCGTCGGCTGATGAGGCAGATTTCTTAGCTTCGCATTTTATTAAGCAAATAACATTGACAACTTTTTCTTTGCTTTCATCCCAGCTCAGACATTTCATGAATTTCCCTCCACTTGTCTTTATGCAGTCTTCTTTCCATTCCATTCCAGGAATAGGAACTAAGGAAATGAAAACACGTTTGAGAAAGAAAGCAGACAAGTCCTAAGCTATTTATAAACTATCAGAACAAGGTTGTGAAAAATCAAAAATCGAGGTTGCAATTGTTCTACTTTGCGCCAAAGGCTTTGATCTTTGGTGGTTGTTGATTAAGTTTAGCCAATAAGTGGCTTAGATGCTATTGGCGTGTGATTTTCAATTTTCTTTTGTTCGTCTGCTATCAAAAGTGGCCTGTTTTATTGTTAATTTGTTCTTCGAACCAAACTGATGAGAGTGCGACGAAACGCGTATTTGGTGATTTCACGTTGATCTTTACAGCACTTACTGGTGAGTTACTAACTTATTTCTTTCCTTTCAGGTTTTAAGATCTATTCGGTTTTTCATTACAGGATTTGACAGTTTTTCTCTCGTTACAGGTTTATTTTGGTTGTTGTTTCTTACACAGGAGTTAACAGTCTTCGTTCTACTGATTTCGGTGTTTTAATGCGTGTATGGGTTTAATGTGATGAGTCCGTTATTGAAGGCTATTTTTAAGATAGATTGTGCTTTACTATTATTATTATTATTATTATTATTATTACTATTATTATTATTATTATTATTACTATTATTATTATTATTATTATTATTATTATTATAATGATATGAATTTTCTTGGGTTTGAGATTAGTGAAGACGGGTATCTAAATAATCGTACCAATTTTGGGTGTCAATCAGATTGGCCAGATCTTCTCAGATATGTTAGAAAGCTAGACGTTTCCATTGAGTTCAGGCAAGGGAAGGCTGGAGTGATTATTAATGGTGAATTTTTTGATGAAGGTGCTCCACTCCAAAAGTTGCTATTCAAACAGACAGTTAATCGAGATGTGCAAAAAGCAAATCGATTGTCAATTCAAGGCCCCTTTCTCTGTATGATTGATGTTCAGTTGAAATCCTCCCATTCAATCTTTTACAACTGGAAAGTAAGTGATTTACTCGTGAAGTTTGCAATAAAAGCACGTTTGAGTCTACTTCCAACAAACTTCACAAAGCATATATGGAATCGTCATAATGACCCTTCTTGCCCCTTTTGCCATCAGCATACGGAAAGTGTCGCACATCTGATGAATGGCTGTAGAGAGTTTCACAACTTTTATAGTAGACGTCACAATCGCATTGCTGACAAAATATTGGAGGTGATCTCAGGAAGTTTAAGTGGTTTCCAGTTTCATGCAAACAAACTTGCAGAATCAATAATGACAGACTATGGTGATGAACTACGGAGGATTACGCATCGTAAACCTGATATCCTTGTCATTGACAATCAGTCACGTAAATGCATTATCTTAGAGGTGACTGTCTGCTACGATCTGTATTTTGAACAAGCACTAAACACCAAACAGGAACGGTATCAGCCGCTGTGCAGTCTACTACAGTTGTTAGGTTGGGATGTAGATCTGAAAGTGCTTTGCTTTGGCTCACTTGGTTGTATCAAAAAGGATGTTTGGACTGTTATGAGATCATTGACAGTAGATAAGTTAATTGTAAAGAACACATTACAGTGGTGCTCAGTATCAAATTTAATAATGGCCAACTATATATGGAGACACAGGGTGAAGAAGTTATTCAGTTGAATTTTTTTTTCGGTCCGTGTTATGATCAGATACACTAAAGTTCTATATTACAATATTCATACTGAATGACTTCTAAATCTTGTGTCTTACACCGTATGAACTGATTATGAATGTAGTGGATAACGTATGCCTAGTAAACATAAGTATTATGTTAACTGAGCTGTCAGCTCGGACACTAGGGCAAACACGAATTTATTATTATTACTATTATTATTATTATTATTATTACTATTATTATTATTATTATTATCATTATTATTATTATTAACAATTTCTTTTACGTTGGCGGAAAAGTAAAAAATATGTATAGCTAATAAGCTAATTAATGCCAACAAATAAGTCAAACCTTAGTTTATAAACATAATTTGCTACTAGCCTACAAAAACCCTAAATCTTTAATGAATACTTTGCACAATCTGCAGATGCAAGTATTTCCATTCCATAATTTTATTTTTCGCTTAAGTTCAGAAAGTGTATTGGAATCTTTAATATCTTTCGGCAATGAGGACCACTAAAGGTGACCTCTGTACTGAATATTCTCTGTTCCGTATGTTGCTGTTTTTATATTTGGCAACTGCAATGATTTTCACTTCTCAAATTTTAGTGAATATTTCTTTCAGTGAAAACGTTTTTCATGAATGTTGGATTTAGATTCTTTTTTGTTTTGAATATTTCAATCATTAGCAATTGCAGATTGTGCTGATGAATGGTAACATATCTTTTCTTCAACTTTTCTTGTTCTGAGGCACTATCTTTGCATACCATTCACAATACTCTTTCGTGAATGCGATTCAGAGGACATGTGGCAAATTGTTTCAAATATTATCATTTCCTGCAGCATCTCGAATAAAGTTGGGTTGCGTTTTTTCTGAAACACCCTGTAAATGACGTAAATCAGTAAAGATTGGACCAACTTACCAGTCTTACAAGAGCTGATGCAATCTTCAGTAATGTCAAAGATGGCTCTGTCCAATTGTTGGTTATTTCTTTCGATATCTGCTTGAATGTTAACCATTTCAAGCCCCTTTTCCACAATCGAGCTATTGTATTTCTCATAAACCTCCGTAATCATTGTCAGCTCATTTACTGCCTTTTCTTTTCCAACCTTTGAGTCTGTTTGGACCTTAGAAAGAGCCTCTTTGACACCTTTGCCAACATTAGCAGCAGCTTGTTGTGTTATGTCTGTCGTGTACTGGAAATGAAAATATATCGAACAGATTTAGTACCTGGTGAGCCAGAAAAAAGTTCCCACATTCAAAAATGTGTAGCACCACAGATACTTTATGGATTTGAATGATTCAAATTCTAGTTAAAAGTCAAAAGATCAAAGTATGTTTGTGATTTTTCTCGTCTTCTTACAAGCAATGCCAATATAGGCAAATTCAACTTTGCAAAAATTTTCATGGTTGCAAAATGACTGAAAAGGTCCTAAAACACTTGATCAAATCATTAGGAAGCTCCTGACAATACGCACAATACGCACAGGCGTTTCACCTTTCTCAAGAGTAATAAGACATAGATTCTCAAATAGATACTAAAGATTTTCAATCCCATGGCAGTAGATATGCAGATGATATCTCTCACCCATGAGAAATTTAATTTTCTCTGTTGTTTTGAACGATGAGTCCTTTATGATGAAGCATTTTAGCCCTTTTTCAGTCATTTTGCAACCATCATGTTTTTGTAAACTTGAATTAACCAATTTTTCCAATGCTCGTATGAAGGCGAGAAAAATCACACAAATACTTCAATTGTTTGGCTGTCAAGCAAATATTGATTCATTCCAATCCATTGAGTACTCTTGATGCTATGAATTTTCAAAAGTGGGAACTTTTTTCTGGCTTACCCGGTATAAAGCATCACTCATGAAATTTAACTATTTCCAATAGACCTGTCCCATACTTATGTCATCCACTCTATGGCGCGCAATGCATCCCAGGATATGCATCGGGTGACTAAAAAAGAACGATTATGAGGGATTTTCTAAATAAAATCCCATCAAGAAACCTTCAAAAACGGGCCTAAAATTACAACCGAATTGTCTACCTTGCAGCAATGACTTTTACATGCTTTAGCATGTGTTATGCTTTTGGGACAATGAAAGTGTTATCCCTGAAAATTTCGGTTGATTTCATCCTCCCAAGAGGATAACACATGCGAAGACGTGTGGAAGTCATTGCTGTAAGACAGACATTTTTGGAAAATATGGTGGTGATTATGGGCCAATAGGGTGTCCCAAAAAAATTGTGCCCCGTTTGCCTGAAGATTTCGACAAAACGGCAAATGGTTCTCGCCAAACTTTTGCATGATGTTGCTCTTCAGATATTCAATTAAAATTTGCTACCATACCCATAAAAATCCGTTCAAAAATATGGAGCTATGACCTTCAAAAGTCCAAAGTTGCCTGATGGTTGAAACCAGCGGTCGGCCATTTTGTCTTACTATTTTGCAGCGATAAATTACCATGCCACAGAAGGTGGGGCTCTACCTGGGATTGAACCCTGTCTGCCTGACTGTTCTGGGTGCAAAGTCAGAGGATTAAACTACTGCGCCACAACACTGTCAAGGGATGCAGATATCACTTTCTCAGCAAGGTAAGATCAGCGAAGTAAAATTTTTAAAAACTTTACCAGCACAGGGCTCAAATCTTTCAAACCTTTAAAAAGGTGGGTGTAAAATTGTACTCCATTTTTCTTTCAATTGAATGGCTTGAAAGGACCTTATGGTACTTTGCTGTAAAATCTGCCGTGGAATTTTTTGATACCTTAATTTTTTTTCAAACTGGCGGCAATTTTATATTTTTCAAAAAATTCATGGAAAATTTTGAAACAATTTAAACAATCGTCAATCCTAAACTAATAGAGGAACCATGATATAACCTTCAAAGAAACCATAGTTTATGAAGGTCTACAATATGGTGGCAAGCAGAAATCTGTAACTTTTCTGGTTTAGGATTTAGAAATTTGATGACATCATAGCCTCTAATTCAATAAATGCCGCCATTTGGAAACTAATCAAATCAAGATAGCAATAAATTGCCACGGCAGATTTACAGCAAAAAACCCTAAGTTCCTTCCAAGCCATTTATTTCATAGAAAACTGCAATAGAATTTTACATCGACCTTTTTGAAGATTTGAGCTCTATACTGGCTTTCAGCACCAAGAACTGGGATCGCAGAAGTGCAGAAGACCTAATCGAGTTCGCAACCCCTTGCCAGGACGTTCTGAAGGTGGGTATCTACCTGGGATCGGACCCTGTCTGCCTGACTGTTCTGGCTGCAAAGTCGGAGGATTAAACTACTGCGCCACAACACTGTAAAGGGATGCAAGTATCAGCATAGGTTCCAAATCTTTAACTCAGCGTAAAAAGGTGGGTGTAAAAAGCAATGACCTATTTCTTCTGATTGAATGGTTTGAAAGAAACTTTAGATACTTATCTATAATTCTACCGTTGGAGTTTCCAGAAATTTGAATATTTTTCTAAATTACAGCGTATCTTACATTTCAACTCATTTGAGGATGTGACGTCATCAAATTTCTAAATCATAAACCAGATGAGTGACAGAATTTTGCTTTATACTATATTTTAAGCATTCACAAACAATAGTTTTCTTCGAAATCATTTCATGTTGCGTCAAACGGTTTAAAAATTACGATGGTTTTAAGTTTTTTTGAAAATTTTTCTTGAATTCTTGAAAAAGAAGAAAAACATTCTAACTGTAGAATTATAGAGAAATAGCTAAAGTTTCTTTGAAGTCATTCAGTTAAAAGAAATACGTCACTGAATTTTACGCCAGCCTTTTAAAGATTTGGAGCCTATGCTGCAGATATCACTTTCCCAGCAAGGTAAGATCAACGAACTAAACATTTTATAAACTTTACCTTGATGTCCAACAACATTGGCAATCCTACACCCTCTGCTGTCAACTCAATAGTAGCATTTTTTACTTCTTTGTATAAATCCCCACGAATCTCAGTAGAATAGGCAACGGTGCTCTTACTCTTCATCTCCGTCGTCATCACAAAGGGACCTTCCATGCCGACCGTCTCTAAGTACCCAAAAATTGTCTGCACTGTACCACCCAATCCAAATTTCACTCGAAGTTTTGGGCCAACATCAACGTTGTTTTCAGCGTTATACATTGATAATGTCGTCTGGGAATTGATCTCACGTTTTTGGCCCTTTTTCGGTCCGTATTTGGTTGGCGGTAGTTGAACTGTGCATCTGAGTGCTGGTGCACGTTGTAGCTTGCATCTAGCCTTGTATATGCTTCTACTTGCTAATGTCAGTTTTCCAATGAACATGAATCCTGCTCTTATTTTGAACGCACCTTCAGGCACCTCCCATTCTGCAAAATCACAAAAAATACCGGGTCACTGGAAGAAGGTAAATTGTCTGTGGCCTTTAATTAGCTACCTGATCATCAGATCCTCCAAACTGATTGTTGTAACAAGGACAGATTGTATGATACAATAGCATCAGCTGCTTGTTATTGACACCTCAGTTCAAAGCGATTAGCGATTACAGGCAAAGGAAATTCTCTCAACTGGTAATTTAAAACAAACAAAGCCCCAAAAGTTGTTCTGAAACCAGTAGGGAAAACTCTCGCCTTGCGCACGAGAAGGATGGTTTTTAAGAGAAGTTATGTGCTTATAACGAAAGAAGGAGGGTAAATCTAAAGTTCTGTCTGGCGGATTCTGGTTATTTGATCCAGGAGCTGCTTTGTAATCGTTTCATTTGAGCCCTAAAGATGTGGGAATTACAATGCCTTCTGCTCGTCTTCTGAATCAAAGAAACAAAATCCACCAGACAGAACTCTATATTTGCCATTCTTCTTTCGTTATCAGCACATAACTTCTCGTAAAAACCACCTTTCGCTTCGTTTGCACAAGGCAAGAGTTTGCCCTATTAGTTTCGGGGAAACTTTTGCGGCTTTGTTTGTTAATTACTGGTTGAGAGAATTTCCATTGACTGCAGTCGCTAATCAGTTTGAATTGAGGTGTCAATCAGCAAAGATAGATGAACCCATGGGACTTATGAACAACATGATGAGATGATTTGGTATTTGCTACTTGCATATAAAACCCAAATTTGACAATTTTAAGATATTTTCACCTCAAATTGTTAGTCTCTTATATTACAGGTATAGTTGAACAGTTACAAAGCATGAATGCTCTGCATTTCAACAGATGGTATATAATATATAACATATACAACAGATGGTATGGTATATATTGATGTTTCTCATATATACCTTGTTTTGAAGATATAATGTACGGTTAGAAGATGACCTAACTACTCAAAGAAACAGGCATCTGTTTGGTCTTTTGCGCTTTTTCCTTTCCAGTTCTAACTGGTTTCTCCCACTAGGGCATCTTCTGAGCAATTTCTCTTTACAAAAGAAACCAATCAGGTTGTTTTTGTAAAATGACTTTCTTAAAGGTGGGACTTTACTGTATTCGAGAAATAAATAGAGGAAATAAAGATACGAACTTCCATCCCCTGAATAATAAGCCATGATGCAATTATCAAAGAATCTCGCTCCCAAAAGCAATGAAGGCGCTTCTGGAAGGCCAAAGGCATCCAAAATTTTTCTCAGTTTCAATCCAGGTTTATATGTGTACAATCGGTTGCTTGTAAATTCAGCTTCTTCATTCTTGTC
Organism: Aurelia coerulea; assembly: GCA_039566865.1. Classification (NCBI taxonomy): domain Eukaryota; kingdom Metazoa; phylum Cnidaria; class Scyphozoa; order Semaeostomeae; family Ulmaridae; genus Aurelia; species Aurelia coerulea. The sequence continues at coordinate 23,837,957 of CM076947.1, read as the reverse complement.
CGTGTTTGGTTTCGGGCCAAGGTATAGGTATTGTCTTTTTGCATTGACACCACCTATAAATTCTATTTCACGACCTTTTACTATGCCAACTTTGAGTTTCGAAATGAACTCTGAAAGAGAAACAAGTTTTGAAACAATAATACCGGGTGAGTAAAAAAAGACCCGGCGCTTGAAAGGATACTGCTTCCTGAATATCTAAACAACGATATTTTGCAATACCTGATTGAATAGCTAACATGTTCCATTATTCAAAGAATTTTTCCTGGCTGAAATCGGTCGCTCCGTTAAGATTTTACAAGGGATTTTGCTAAAAAATGTCCCTTCGAGAAACCTTAAAAAAAGTGCTAAAATCATGAGCGAGTTTCCCCAATGTGCTTACCTTACAGAAATGACTTTAGAACACTTCAACATCTGCTATCCTCTTGGGGAAATCAAAAAAGTCTTCCCCGAAGTATGAATAACTTATTCAGGGGGATTCCATTCTCCCAAGAGGACAAAATGCATTTGAGTGTCGTTATTGCTGGGAAGAAAAACAAGGGGAAATTTTGTTTGTCATTTTCCTTCGCTTTTGCAGGTTTTCGAAAAGGGATTTCTGTTGAAAATCTCTCATATTGACGGGAAGGAAACGCCGATTAAAGCCGGGTAAATTACTGAACCTAATTGAACATATCGGGAATAAAACAAGATAGTCCTCAATATTATTGCCTTGATATTGAGGGAGCAGCAATTTTCAAATGCCAGGAACAAGGGCAGATTTTGTAATACAATAGCACGAGTTGCTTTTGTTGACACCTCAATTCAAAGCGATTAGCGATCACAGACAAAGGAAATTCTATCAACCAGTAATTCAAAACAAACAAAGCCGCAAAATTTTCTCTGAAACCCAGGTAGCTAGCTCGCTCGCTGTGCATTCCAGAAATTATCTTTAAGGGCAAACATGTGCATAGATCAAAAGAAGAAGGATATATCTACACATCTACCGCGGGCATTTTATTTCTTTGGTCCAGAAGCTGAGCAGTAAATGTTTTGATAACACCCAAAAAATAAGAGAATTGAATCGCCTCCTAAACGGCTTTTGAACCAAACAAATAAAATGCCCGCGGCAGATGTGTAGATGCATCCTTCTTCTTTCGATCTACGCTTATGTTTGCCTTTATAAACAGTTTCTGGAATGCACAACAAGCGAGCTAGCTACCTGGGTTTCAAAGAAACTTTTGCGGCTTTGTTTGTTTTAAATTGCTGGTTGAGAGAATTTCCTTTGTCTGCAATCGCCAATCGCTTTGAATTAAGGTGTGAACAAAAGCAACTCATGCTATTGTATTACAAAATCTGGCCTTGTTAATGCCAGGCCTTTTTATTCACTCACCTTGTACATTTTAAAAACATGGCATCAAAATTGATTAAAAGATTAAGAATTTGACTAAGATAAGCTTGAGTTATTTGCAAATCTCACACCTTTCTTACATAGTCCAATACGAGTACAAGCAAAACCTAGCGATCTAGTCTATGTGCAGTTGTAGTTAACCTATGCATGGGTATTAGGAAAATTAGAATGTGTTCCATCTAGTCTATGTCATGCTCTCCACGTTGAAGAAGCTTTGCAGAAGAACATTAAAACAACTTTAGACAGCATGGTGCTCTGAGAAATGGATTCAAAGGGTAATGCTGCCTCATGAACATCCAAAATCGAGATGACATATGATATTACACAGATGATACACAAAGGTAGGCCTGATAATTTTGATTCTTTACAATAATATACAGGGTGTCCCAGAAAAATTGTGCCCCGTTTGTCAGGATATTGTGACAAAACGGAGAAAGATTCTCGCCAAATATTTCCATGATGGTGCTCTTCAGATGTTCAATTAAAGTTTGCCACCATCCCCGTAAAAATCCGTTGAAAAATGATGGAGCTATGACCTTCAGAAGACCAAATTTGCCTGATGATTGCAACCAGCGGTCGGCCATTTTGTCTTACTATTTTGCAATGATAAGTATCTTCACGTGTGGTAAGAAATAATTTCTGTGAGGTCAGAAATAGTGGAACTCTCAGAGGATTATCGGAATTTTCACGAGAGCCATGACATTGGAGGCTGCTGTTTCATTTTCAATCCATGAAGCTATTTATCGCTGCAAAATAGTAAGACAAAATGGCCGACCGCTGGTTTCAGTAATCGGGCAAATTTGGTCTACTGAAGGTCATAGCTCCATCATTTTTCAACGGATTTTCATGGGAATGGTGGCAAACTTTAATTGAACATCTGAAGAGCACCATCATGCAAAATTTGGCGAGACTCTTTTGCCGTTTTGTCGCAATCTTCACACAAACGGGGCACAATTTTTTTGGGACACCCTGTATAATCCCATGCGACATATTGTACTTTTCCTAATACTCATGGCCTATAGTGTATTTTCGTATGTGGATTTGAGGCAGAATCATCAGCTGAAGCTACAATATGGGAGTGTTTCGGGGTTGATGTCACAATATAAAACATACAAAAAAGATCCAGTCAAATGACAAAAATTATTTGGGACAACAATCTGCACTCTCTGTGGCAGTTTTCAATAGAAGATTACGCTAAAGATGGCGGCGAGGAAATTTTTACCAAGATGCATTGCGTTCGAATAACGAATCTTTAACAATAGACCTTTTAGCTATTCTACAAAAGAACCTGGATCGAGCGTTATTTATATACATTTTGATACGCGACGTTCGATCGAGTGGCGTTTGAGCTTCTATCACTATTGTGCACATTCGAAAATTCTACAAAATGTAGCAAAATGTTGTTCGATTCTGATTCCTTTCAGAATAGCTAAAAGGTCTATTCTATATAAATTCGATCAAAGAACGCAGTGCATCTTGGAAAGAAGATCCTTGCCGCCATCTTTAGCGTAATCCTCTATCATCTATCACCAAAAAAAAGCCTCATATGCTCACCTAAAGTGGTGGCATATTTCGCAGGTAGTCTAGTCAAGATATTAGTGCTTGTCATTTCCAGATAGGGAAGGTTGAAGATTTTCCGAGAGTCTGTGCCTCCATTCATTTTTAGCATGATTTCGTTTGATCCATCAACGATGATGCTCGCAACTGCGGGGGGAAAAATAGAAATATGGTTAACACTGACGAGATAGTATAATTCAAGCAATTTATGTCAGGTCACTTCTAATTTATCCATTGCATTGCAACAAATTGCAAAGGATAAGTCCGGGGTTGCTATGATTGTTGATAAAATCAAAGATTATATCAAACATATTAAACTTCGTGTTGATTAAACTTCGAGATCCCTCCCGCTGCCGAAAGAAGGAGTTTGTTTTCACGTTGCAATCGTTTTGACTTGGCGCCAAAGGCTTTGATCTTAGGCAGCTGTTGATTGTATGAGTAGCTTAGATGATATTGACAAAAGATCATATTGTTACGAATGATGTATCGTGCTTTATTCTAGGTTGCCTTTGGCTTCTCTTTGCGAAGTTAATCATCACAGTCTGTGACTTGTGCGTAGTGCCGTCATTAAGCACAAGGACAAAGCGCTCAGACATTAATTTTAAGAAAAAGCTTATTAGAAATTCAACTCTCAGATCGCTGAAAAATCAAGAAACTCCCATACCAGGAAAACTATCATAGAAATTATTCATTTATATCAAGAAAAATGTTTGCACTTGGTTCCTGCATCATACCGGGTGACCTAGCAAAAAGTGACCGAACGCAATCTGTTATAGAAAAAGAAGCAAGAGGCGGATTGAAATGCTTCAAACGTTGTTCTATCGCTTAAAGACTAGCCTACGTCATGAATATTTTTGGCGATCTTTTGGCGCGGTAAATTCCCAAATAAAGGACTTCGAGGATGAGGCCATGCCTGGAATCCTAAAAAAGTCCTCAAAAACAGGGGATCGATTTAAAGCCATTTCAAATCTTCAAAACAACGAAGAGCGTGTTTCATTTGAGCCTTGGAATAGGTAACTGTGCCCGTGTGACCTGGCGTCGTTGTACCGTTATATTGCCGTACTTTCTAGTGTGACAAAAATAAATTGCAAGAAAATGAAACAATTCACATTACAATGAGGAAATACAGTAGTGTGACCGCAGCCATTATCTGTCAGCACTATAACAGCTTCATGAGTAAACAACCTTTCATGTTGGCCTGGCATTTTGGAACGCAGCCGTTCTCTCCAGTCCTTCCACTTAATATTTACCTTGAGTAGAGAAAAATAGGCTTGTATGTAATTACGATTATCCAAGGTTGATTACGCTAATTTTGTAAGTTATTCTGACATTATATGCAATAACGCGGTAAAATCAATTTTGCTGGTGAACGATTAAAGTATACTAAAACGAAAAATACCAGGTGTCCCTGTTTGAAAGGGCTCCTGTTTGAAAAATCACGAAAATTTGATTACATGACCGATCTTCAATTTCATTTTTTGCCAAGTAGATCAAGGACCAAATCATTTTCCCAGACATAGCTGATCTTGTAATTGGTTTAAAATCAACAAAATTAGCTCTTTTTAGGGCTACCTGGTTTTGAATCATACTGCAAAAAAAAAGCATTTATGCTTACCAGATTAATTTATTTGTGCATATAAAGCTTCTAGTTTGGTCATAAATGACAGAAAGAAATGCACACTATCATTGGAGACTTCGATGACGATGAAAAATCTGATAGGCAAAATTGAGTCTTTTGCTCAAAAAGTATAGCTCAAGATAAGAGTTTTCAATGTGTAATTTTTCTACCTTGTTGCACCAAAAGCAAACATTTTAGCATCTATAAATATTTTTGGGTCTTTGACAAAGCAAGTCAAAAAAATAATTTTATCAAAAGTTTGATAAGCAATTTTTGGTGTCTTTTGAAACAGGAGTACTTTTTTTGGGACACCTGATAGCTACGGTATTCTTCCCCTGAAAACTGTCTCTTCCTTGCATCACATCCCGGGGGGGGGGGGGGGTACTTGACTTAAATTTGTACGGAGGTGTGCCCACGAAAAAAAATCTTTTTACCCTGCTCCAGAATTTTTCGCTCAAAATGATAACCTGTTCTAGAAAAAATTGGTGAAAGGTACACTCAAAAACATGAAATTTGACCGAAAAACGACCGGATCTAGCAGAATATTCCCCTTTGACATGTTTTGACAACCTGCACTAGAAAAATTGCCTCATTTTGATACCCTGTGCTAGAAAAAAAAAAGGTGAAAACGATACCCTTAAAAACGGCACATCCCCGTCGGACAAATATACTAAGTACCCCCCCGGGCATCACATTCTGAAAATTGGAAGATAAATCATCTATTCTCGGTTTCAACCCGAGAGCAATGAATCAGAAAATAAAAGGTTCTCTTACGTGCATTGAATCTCAAATTTCTATTTCTGAAATGCAAGTCGCCTGTCATTACAATTCTGTCTCCAGCATCGTTGGTCTCAATTCTCATTGTAATCTTTTTCAGGAACACTCTGTAGCCAATCTCCACTTTGATTCCAGTTAGATATGATTCTATTCGTACTTTTTCAGGAAACATTCGCCCCAATAGAGTTGCAGCCATGATAGATCCAAAGCGTGTGTTCAGAAAGTCACAAAAAGCTGATTTTTTATCATTCTCAGTTCCGCATGAAGAGAGATCGAAGTTTGCGACAAGTAGACCAATGCCACGTCTAAAACCTGAAATGATAGAAAGGCTCTAAGTTTTAACGGAGCTCTAGATTGTGGTCGAAAAGGTGATTTTGCAGCTTTTTGATGGGCAATATCACACAGGCATTTACCTATATTTTCAAAAATGAAAGCAACATTTTGAAGATAAATCTTTGTACTTCACAGAGGAAAAAACCAAACATTCATATCTTTTACGATTGCTCGGATATAAGTGGATTTTTTAACGAGCATTTTTGGTGGCTTGGGTGTAGCCACCAAACAAACTGCAGAAAACAACGGAGAACAATGAACACGTGCGGTGCGTTGTTTACAGATTTGTTTACAGTTTGGAGACGGAATCCCTTTAACAAAGTTGCTGTAAAATAATATGACCTATTTCTTTGAACTGAATTGATTCAAAGTAAATTTTGCTACTTTACTATAACTCTACGGTTCGATATTTTTGAATTCTTCAATATTTTCAAAATTAGAGTGATTTTCTTCTTCTTAAGGAATTCGAGAACAACTTTGAAACAAATTTTAAACCATCTTGATTTTCAAATCTCTTGAAAAAACGTGAAACAATTTGCAAGAAAACAATACTTTATGGATGTTTACAATATGGTATGATGTCACACTCTCAAAGGAGTTGAAATTTTAGACATAATGTAAATTCGAAAAATAATACTTTATGGATGTTTACAATATGGTATGATGTCACACTCTCAAAGGAGTTGAAATTTTATACATAATGTAATTTCGAAAAATAGTTAAGATATCTGAAAAATTTAACGGTAGAATTATATATATGTTGCTAAATTTTTCTAGGGCTATTCAGTACAAAGAAATAGGTCATAAAATTGACCGGGTGAACCAAAGTTCCCATTTCCAACAGGCCAGGATAAATCAAACATTAGACCATTTTCAAATATTTTTGATTTAATCTTTTGTTAATATCCTAAATTATTCTTGATTATTTTTGTTGATTTTACGGATACCTATTTATCGATATATTTACGATTTCTTGAAAATTGTTTGCCTGCGGACTGCCTAAAACGATTGAAAAACAGTGATCAAATCTTCTAAAGATTGAACTTGGCAGAATAAAGAAAGTGCTCCTCTCACTGACCAGGGAATTAGAATGGATTTTCACGAGCGGACGTTTAATGATTGCACAACATTAGTATCACTTTTATCAATACAAAAGCTTTCAATTTTTTATCATTTCTTTGAAATGATACTTGCTAGCTACTGTAGTTTGTGCCTGTAGGGAATTAGGTAGCAGGTCTTCGCATCAAAAAGTCCTAAATCTATACGCTTGTTTGAAATATTTTTCAATTCCCTACATGCACAAACTACAGTAGCTAACAAGTATCCTTTCAAAGATCCATTCAAAAGTCCCCAGTCATTTCGAGGAGCACTTCCTTTACTTTGCCAAGTTCAGTCTTTGGAAAATTTGATCACTGTTTTTCGATCCTTTTTGGGCAGCCTGCAAGCAAAAAATTGCAAGAAATCGTAAATATATCGATAAGAAGGCATCTGAAAAATCAACGAAAAATAGCCAAGAATAATACAGGATATTGACAAAAGAACAAATCAAGCATATTTGAAATTGGTCCAGTTTATGATTTATCGCGGCCTGTCGAAAGTGGGAACTCTTTTCTGGCTCACCAGGTATACCATTCCTTTTTACACCGATTTAGACATTTTGAACCTATGCAATGCCTTTCTTAAGATTTTGGAGCCTAGGCAAACGAAAAACTACAGGGGGCAAATAAAGCAGGTAAATGAGGCAAATTCGAAACATTCGTTCACAAAAGTTCACCTTAAACTTGGGTGCATGCTTAAAGGGGCTCAGTCGTCAAACAGTAAACAAATCCGTAAACTCGAACGTGTCGGGGATTATCCATTGTTCATCCATTGTTCTCTGCAGTTTGTTTGGTGGCTTCACCCAAGCCACAAAAAAGTGACCGTTAAAAATCCACTTATATCCGAGCAATCGTAGAAGATATAAATGTTTGGTTTGTTCCTAAGTGAAGTACAATGATTAATGCCCAAACCGCATCTTTCATTTTGAAAAAAATACGAAAATCCTGTGTGATATCACCTTTCAAAAAACTGCGAAAATCATCGTTTTGTTTACATTTTGACGACGGAGCCCCTTTAATCAACAGGGCAACATTGTGACAAGGTATTGAGGCATGGCAAAGGTAAAGGTAGATAATTTTGATACATACGAGAAAGACCAAAGAAGCTTACCTGGGATTTCTTCGTCAGCGGTTTGAAAGAGATTCCGATCGAAAGAGTAATCACTGTTCTCTTTCTTGAACACAATTGCTGTTGATGAAAATGATATATGTTTAGAAATGCAAATTTAGAGGACATACAAGGATATATGATAAGGGTGGACAGCATAGCAACATCTAGACTTATAACGATGAGCCCCTTGTATCCCTGCAGTAAACCTTGCTCAACAGGGACTCATAATGAAACCATGAAAAAACTAGAATTATGACATTTCGTCCCTTGTTTCCCTGCGTTCTTTGATTTGCAGATATCACTTATTCAATAAACAAGGGCAGATTTTGTAATACAATAGCAACAGTTGTGTTTGATTGACACCTCAATTCAAAGCGATTAGCGACTGCAGACAAAGGAAATTCTCTCAACCAATAATTCAAAACAAACAAAGCCGCAAAAGTTTTTCCAAAACTAGTGGGACAAACTCTCGCCTTGTGCAAGCGAAAAGTGGTTTTAAGAGAAAGTATGTGCTTATAACGAAAGAAGAAGGGTAAATCTAAAGTTCTGTCTGGCGGATTTTGTTTATTTGATTCAGGAGCTGTTTTGTAATCGTTTCATTTAAGCCCTAAATACGCGAGAATTACAATGCTTTTTGGTCGGCCTCTGAATCAAATAAGCAAAATCCGCCAGATAGAACTTTAGATTTACCCTTCTTCTTTCGGTATAAGCACGTAACTTCTCTTAAAAACCTCTTTTCGCTTGCACAAGGCGAGAGTTTGCCCTACTGGTTTTGGGGAAACTTTTGCGGCTGTGTTTGTTTTGAATTACTGGTTGAGAGAATTTCCTTTGTCTGCAGCCGCTAATCGCTTTGAATTGAGGTGTCAATCAAACGCAACTGTTGCTATTGTATTACAAAATCTGCCCTTGTTGGATTCATATCATTACCTGTCAGTAGTAAGTACACAAGCATAAGCAATAAAGTACATAAGCAAAAGTTCATTGCTTTCTTTTTGAAATTACAATATACAGAAGAGTTTATCCTAGACAATAAAATGATATACACAAAGCCGCCAAGCTCATGAATCAATCCCCTGGTGTATGACTAGCCATTCCCAGCATAGTTTCCAAATCTTTTTCTCGGCGTAAAAAGGTGGGTGTAAAATTCAATGACCTATTTCTTCTGTTTGAATGACTTGAAAGAAACTTTAGATACTTATCTATAATTCTACCGTTGGACTTTCCAGAAATTTGAAATATTTTTCGAAATTACAGCGTATCTTCAATTTCAACTCATTTGAGGATATGACGTCATCAAATTTCTAAATCATAAACCAGATGAGTGGCAGACTTTTGCTCGATACCATATTGTAGACATCCGTAAACTATGGTTTTCTTCAAAATTACGTCATGTTACGTCAAACAGTTTGGAAATTACGATGGTTTTAAGATCTTTTGCAAATTTTTCTTGAATTCTTGAGAAAGAAGAAAATCACTCTGATTCTGAAAATATTCCAAATTTCTGGAAAGTCCAACGGTAGAATTATAGAGAAATAGCTAATGTTTCTTTGAAGTCATTCAGTTCAAAGAAATAGGTCACTCAATTTTACACCAACCCTTTTAAAGATTTGGAACCTATGCTGCCATTCCCCTGGTGAAATGGTGTCAATGCCTACTTTGTGTTACATATGTAGTTTTAAGTGTTCTAAGTGCTGTATGTTTTTCTTTTACTTGCTACGTCGTCCCGGGGGGGGGGGCACTCCCATACTTGACCTGACGGGATGTGCCGCTCAACAGGGCGTCCTTTTGCGGTAAAAATTATGCGACAGGGTGTCATTTTCTAGCGAAAATTATGCGACAGGGTATTATAATAGGTAAAAAAATTATGCGACAGGGTATCACAAGCAAAAATTGCGTTTTGTATTTGAGAGGCACTGTATTTGAGAGGCAAAACTTTTATGCGACAGGGTATCACAAGCAAAAATTGCGTTCTACACTGTATTTGAGAGGCAAAATTTTTATGCGACAGGGTATCACAAGCAAAAATTGCGTTTTACACTGTATTTGAGAGGCAAAACTTTTATGCGACAGGGTATCACAAGCAAAAATTGCGTTCTACACTGTATTTGAGAGGCAAAATTTTTATGCGACAGGGTATACTTTTGGCCTATTTTTTATGCGACAGGGTGCAGGGTGTGGAGAGGTTTTCCGCACACCCCCGTCACTTCCCTAGTCAAGTACGCCTCCCCCCGGGTACGTCGTCCATGTTCCTTTGTCTTCACCTTGTCAGTAAGTACATAAGCATAAGCAATAATAGTTTGCAATATTTGATTGAATAGCTAACATCTTCAATTATTTTTAAAATCTTTCCTGGCTGAAATTGGGAACTCCGTTCAGATTTTACAAGGAATTTCTCGAGACACCTTAAAAAACATGCTGTAATCACGGACAAATTTCCCCATCATTTCTACCCTACAGCAATAGTTTGAACACACTTTAGCAAGTGCAATCTTCTTCAGAGGATGCAAAAGTCTTCCCCTGGTATGAAAAACTTATTCAGGGGGATTCTATTCTCCTAAGAGGACAAAATACATAAACACATGAAAATGTCATTATTTCTAGGAAAGAGAACCAAGGAAATTTTGTTCGTCGTATTCACTCGTTTTTGGCAGGTTTTTAAAAGGAGATTTCTTCATAAAATCTCCCACATTCACAGGAATGAATGACCGATTAAAGCATAAGGTAAATTACTGAATCTAATTGAACATATTTTCTATCACGAAAAAAACAGCTAGACTGCAACGAAATCCAAATATTCTATGGCTGCCAAAGCTGGAATGGACATGATGTAATCGAGTTCCAACTACAGCAGCCACTTACATCAATGGACAAATATACATTAAATTTAAGAAAAGAACAACACAGGCGTCTCAGAAAGAAGAACTCGCTTCATCTCACAGCAGATGATTGACTCTAACGAATATACACAAATAGATGAAACACCCAAAGATATCATGAAGATTGTAGTAGACCAGATGTGTTATTCGTGATACAAATGGGAGTACTTCTTCACAAGAAACCCGCTACAAATACTGCAAATAAGATGAAAATGTTGCTGCTGTTTTGTGCTTAAATTCAATCTGAACATATTGGCAATGAAACAAGACAGTTTTCAATATTATTGCTTTGATATTCAGGGAGCAGTATGTATAAAACGGGAATTGTTTTTATAGATTTACCTGGTATAAAGGAGAGGGCCAAATGATAACTACAAGAAATGGAAAACATTCTTATACCTGTTTTTGAAAACGTAATCCAAGTAGCTTGCATGAGTGTTTTTCTGTATAAAGTGTTCACGATCGCATGAAATGGAGTGTTTTGCCACAATAAGCCAACCTTTAAACCCGTCTTTCCTTTCTTAGTAATGTAGTATATGACCTCGACTTTAGGAAAATCTGGTCCACCAACGCCCAAATTCGCTTCTCCTTTGAAACTGGAAGGATAATATTGAAAGAATATAAATTAATATGTTGCTGCATAGAGGTACGAAAGTTGTTAGGAGGAATGTCAATGGCTAGCAATAATGCATATAAGTTTCCTTGGACAAAGCGATCTCGTCTCTGCAACAAAGTCTACATGCAGGCTACTCTAGCTGAGGGGCGTATCACTCTCTAAAAATCCCGTACAGCTTTGGCAAAATCCTTTCGTTTTCAAGAAAAATCCGTGAAAAATCCTTGAAAATCCTATTGTTTAAAAAATATCTCGTACACTTTTCTGGAAATGTGATACACCCCTCGACCCTAGCGATGAACAAGAAAAAGAATAGCTCACCTAAGAATGTATGGTCTTTCAAACACCGCCTGATAATCCAAATGCTCAACAGGAAAGCTGTTAGCCAACGGAAATCGTATTTCATATCCTGGAGACATGTACGACGCACTTGTACGGTTACGAATATCAATCATGTTGAATATATTTGAATGTGCGGACACTACTGTTCTCCTTCCCGTTTCATACAGTATCATATCCACATGTTCATCTATGGGTTTAAAAGAATGAATTAATTGATTGGATTGTACCGGGTGACAGCATAGTGTAAAATTCAGTTACTTATTTCTTTGAACTGAATGATTTCGAAGAAACTTCAGCTAATTCTCTATCATTCTACCGTTGGACTTTCCTGAAATCTTCAATATTTTCAGAATTAGAGTTTTTCTACTTTTTCAAGAATTCAAGAAAAATTTCAAAAAAAACTTAAAACCATCGTAATTTCTAAACTATTTGAAGCAACATGAAATAATTTTGAAGAAAACCATAGTTTATGGATGTCTACAATATGGTATCAAGCAAAAGTCTGTCACTTTTCTGGTTTATGATTTAGACATTTGATGACGTCACACCCTCAAATGAGTTAAAATGTAACAAACGCTGAAATTTCGAAAAATATTGAAAACTTCTGAAAAGTCCAACGGTAGAACTAAAGATAAGTAACTAAATTTTGTTTCAAGCCACTCAGTCAGAAGAAATAGATCACAGAATTTTACACCCACCTTTTTACGCTAAGTGAAAGATTTGGAAGCTATGCTCCGGGTGACTAAAAAAGGTGACCCAAGGAAACCTTTTATATGTGAAACAGGAATCCGCTGAGATTGTAGACTTGCCCCAAGTCTATTTCGTCAAAAAAATTTCGTCAAAAAAAATTGAAGGGAAAAGTGAAAAGCAAAATATTTTGTAATATACTTTCCGATAGACTTATTACAGTTGACAAAACAGACTTGGGGCAAGTCTACTGAGATTAATGATTCAAACTTTGTTTGGTATCTAGCTGAATGACCAGGCTACATCCATATTATTTTTGCTATTTTTATCTATTAGGCAAATTGGCGAGAAGAAGGATTTAGTGAAACCAGGAAGATCTAAAACACGACGAAATTTGTCAAAAATATGGCATTGATTTGATCTGCACGAGACAATAACGAACATAGGAATCGAATGTCGTCGAACGAACGTCGCTCCAAAAACCTCATTTTCACGGACCGATCAGACGGCGAATAAGCGAAGAAGACAAAAAAGAAACCCGTGAACATTTTCCAAATTTCATCCTTCCTTTATCAAACGCAAACAGGACTAGAAGCTGCTTGAAATTTCCCCATTTTATTTAAGAAATCTACTCTCCAGATGCTTAGATATACGAATTTGGATGCCGGTTAAAAGATCTCCAGGTTTGGAGGATTTATGGCCTCACCAATTCACACACAAACCGATAAGGCACTGGACCTTGAACAACTACATCACTTTTTACTAAATCTTTATTTTCGCCAGTTTGCGATCTGGATTAAAAACAGCAAAAATAATGGCCACGTACCCTAGCTATTTAACGACACGTCTTTTTTATAAGAAACTTGGATCAGCACTTAGTACTAACAGTTTCTTAATTTCGCATGAAATTTTCGGTGTTTTAATAGTAAAAGTTTCTTAATTAGTTTCTTACTTTTTTGGGCCTAAAATTGTGGTATTGTTCGAAGTTGAGCCTTCTTCTCGAGAAAGGGATTCCATTTTGCATTGACATTGTCATCAAAAAGAAGCCATGCACATCAATGCAAAAATTTACCAATTTTGCAGTTAAAAGTCAAGAAAAGACGAATGTACCTTTGTTAGAGAGACATAGAATAAGAGAAACATACAGAAATAAAGTTTTAGAGTTTCTTAACTGTTGTTGAGCGTAGTACTAGAGTTTCTTAAATTTGTGGTCATTTTAGTACTAGTTTCTTATAAACCAGTTTCTTTTGGAAGATTTGCAGGTTCCCTATTGAAAGATTTAACTTGTATGCTTACTGGGTTAGCCAAAAAACAACCTTTTGCAAGCCTGTAGCTTGCTGGCTACTCATTAGATTCCATGAAATAATCATCAGTGTACGAGAAATATATCAACTGAGACAGCCAAATTTATTTGGTTAAAATCGGTGAAATTTTTCTCGATTGAAAAGTGATTTTGATAAAAGTGTTTTTCTTATCACAGAATCTTTCAAAACAGGCCTAGACTTCTGGATGAAATTAGTGAACATTTAAACTCAACAGTGATCAAAATAAAGCTTAACCCTAATCCACATGGGGGGGTGGATTCCACCCCCCCCCCCCTCAAGGTTTTATTTGCCGCGTTTTTAAACGACATTTGCTATGTCCCCCAGCCTCCCTGACTTTTACTAATTATCTATCAGCCACATTTTGGTTGAAAAATTTTTGAACAATAGGACTCACAGGTCACGTGACATGCCCATATTTAGAAGGAGGTAGCAGCAAAATCATTGTTTTCAATGATTTCAATGGAATTATTTGATTGAATTATGAAGTATTATACATCAAATGAATCAGCAAACGAAGGGCTTCAATTTGATATCGGAATTTCTGGAATTTGATGATGTCAGCATTTTTTGATAATGACGTCATTTTGGCCGCCATCTTGGACTAATTAGCAATTTGTTCAGGTTTTTTCGAACTTTTTCAATGAAAAACACTCTAATGATACATTTGTCATAGATAATCAGCATTTTGCAGGTTTTTTTGGTCTCTTTTTACATAGAATAAATTAATCGCACAATTGACGTCATAAGAATCGGCTAATTTCTGCCAAAATATCACTCCAAAATCGTTATTTTCAATAAAATAATATTTTATCACCATTTTTGTTGACAAACCGAACCAAAAACTGCATAAAGTTCATGCAAAATCTTCATTAAACTTGAATTCAACTTGAAAGCCTGATTTTCACAGATTTTCAGCTTTGTGACGTCACTGTGACGTCACAAGGCGTGGCAGCCACACCCAAATTACTCTACAAGCTGCAAATTATCTGTTCTATAACTGTGCCAAGTTTTATTGAATTCGGATGCGTCTAAGGCAGTTTTCAGGGGGGGGGGGTGGAAAGCACCCCCCCCATAAATGGTAGCTCGAAAAAAGCCCATATGGATTAGGGTTAATAACTTTCATCCTCCTGCATAGACTTTTTAGATTTTTCAGAAATTTTCCGGATTTATGGGTGGTAGTTTTACGCTTTGAATGGCACAACCCTGTATCATGGACACTTAAGTTACCCCTCCCAACGGATTAAAAGTCGATCTTTGTATGAAATAAACTCTCCAACTTACCAAGAAAGACTTCTTTCCCAAATCCAGATAGCTCAAACTTGCCATAATAACCATTATAATTTATTTGTGACTTCAGCACAAGAGTACAATTAAGTAAGGTTACAATACCACCATACAGAACTTTGACAGGCTCGGTCAGATTGAAGTGAAGATTGATACTCTTGTCTTCCTTCTCGTATAAGATACAGTCAAAAGCTGATTTAGTCGTAGGAGATATGGCTTTTCTGCCGATTCCTTTGTTGGGGTACACAAACAAAGCGATTTGTTTCATGGTTGTTTCAATCCTCATTGGGGTCGTCCAGCGTATGCCATCTTTCGTGATTTTTATACGGAAAAGAATCTTCTTCATTTTCTGCAACAGAGATTGTGAAGAACAGACGTCAGTAAAAGAAAATCTACTGGGTGAAGTCAACATGTATGGCGGGCTGTCGAATAAAAAGTATACACGGCTGATATTCAAAACTGAGATGTTAATCTATCAGCCAAAGGCTAACATCAAGGGCTAACACCTTGGGCTAACATAGATGTGAAAATTTTGTTTGGTAAAATCACTCATCTTTTAGACCCAGGAATTAGGAAAGTGCAGGTCAGTGGTAGCTGAAGAGCAACATATTGCAAAAGTTTGGCGAGAAATCTTTTGCTGTTTTGCTGCAATCTTCAGGCAAACGGGGTACAATTTTTTTGGACACCCTGTAGTATATTTGGGTTAATTGGTCCACGTGTCATCATTTTCACTAAAATTTAACTTTTTGTGGTCTCTACATCCATCTTGAAACATCTAGCCAGGTAGGTAAAAAATTGATTTTACTTTACTTCCACAAGATATCCTGAAAATTCCAAAAATCTTCATTCTGGGCTCACTGTGGGACTTATGTTATCAGTCTAGATAAACATTTACGAAAGTCAGATTCAAATCACCTTTCCATCTTCATCTTTGATATCATCATTCGAATTTTGAACAAAATGCATCACACGTAATCCCTCTTCCACAACGTCAATTCCCTTCTCTGGAGTGAATTTCTCGATCCTACTTCGTACTTCTTCATTGTTAATAAATGTCATACTTCTCGTGGCTACTGTGATGCAAAAGTTTTGTTTCTCTTGGAGAATCCTCATCCTGTTGGGCATTACGTAACCGGTCAGGGCTTCAATGATGGCTGCCAGATCTTTTTGTCTATAATCTATAAACATGACAGCCGCTGGGGTGTCGTATGTCTCCTGCTCAGCGTCAGCATCTGGTTTATGGAAGTCTTGTATGATTATGAAAACTGAACCACCAGTGGCTAGGAGCTGTGGAGCAGCAGCAGGGGCTTTGCAAATTATCTCAAAACCTTGCCCTGCGAAGAAAGAATGAAACCCTGTTAAACTGTAGACTTACAACATTAGCCCCTTGATTCCCTATACAGCTACTACAACCACAACCACCTATCACCACTCAGCCACTCAACAAGGACTCATGCACACAAACTGTTCGAAACCAGAGCAATCAATTTCTTTCGAAGTAGAGCATCTTTTAAGAACCAGTTGGAGACAGACAAAAACGTCTCAAAATCTTGAGACAGGTCATGTTGGAAGCAGTGGATACATTTTCTGGACTAACCTGGCCTACAACATTGAAGGTAGCCTGCGCTGCGTGCAGTCTTTCATTTGTGCGAAATTGAAAAAACGAGAAAGTAGAAAGACTGTCGTATTTTGATGAATAAATCCATTGTGATGTGAACCAATTAGAACATGGTTAGAGATTTTCCGAACAGCAACACAGTCAGCATACGTAGCGTCTTTGTTTTGTGTTTATTTGAAATTGAACAGTTTTAAAGAACAGATTACGTTCATTTATTTAATTCTGCTGAGTCAGCAATACAAGGAATCTATTGGTTATGCGCAGTCTTTCTACTTTCCGGTTCTTTCAAGGTATGTTTGATTGTACCAATTTTGAAAATGGCAGACTTGGTAGACTCGAAATTCGTGTTTGATTGACTCCCATATTTCGAAAACGGCAGGTTAGGCAGGTTTGGTAGGCCTGCTGAACCTTCTGCTCCAAATGGCAGAAGGTTTGGCAGACTTTGCAGAGATTCTCCTTTTCATTTGCGAAACTATGAAAACGAGGCAAATTTGCTCGCGTTGCTGCGGTAATTAGCAACTTTCCTCTTTGTTGCAAAGCACCAGACTCGTGATCGTGTTTTTCAACTGGAAACCTCGTTTTCGTCAGGATGAATCTGAAGAATTTTGTGTTTGATTGGGAAATGTGTTTCCTCTACCTTTTTCAGAATTTGGTAGGTTTGGAATTAATAACTAAACACACCCTCAATTTGACAAAAAAAAAGACTGCACGCAGGCTACATTGAAGGCAGCTCTGAAAGACTTTAAACTACTTGTCTTACCTGGAACAAATATTCCTTTGATTTGTGGCTTTCGAAGGTTCAGCGAATTGATACCAAGACGTGTATTCTCCTTTTCCATTCCTTCTCCAAAGACTCCTACCGTCTCACCTTCTTCTGAAATTGGTCCAAAAACTGCTGTGTCGATCTTAAACTTGGCAAGGAAATCTCTTACATTGACGCTTGCCATTGGCATAGTGATGTCAAATTCAGCTTTGTTTAACTTTTTGGAGATAGTGAATCTCACACTATGGTCGTTACCTATAAAGAAACAATATAAATATGCCTTCTCATAACCTTCCTAGATCAATAATATCTAGCAAGAAGCACTAAGGAGTTAGGAATGCGAAATACAATGTGAAAACAGCAACATCCATTGATGTAAACATCACAAAACGAAAAAACTGGGGCAGGCATTTTGTCTGTTGTTATTCGCGGACAATTTTTCACCTGCTGTCTAATTTGAGACAGAATGTAGTTTTTTCCCCATGTCTTGTTGCTTTTCCTTTGATTATTCATTTAAAAAACCAAGAGGAAATTTAAGGGTAATTTTTAGCTTTCCTCGTGACCTTTTGAAAGTAACTTCTAAGTAAAATTGTCCACAACTCTAGAACAATGCCAGCGATTTGAATACAACAACTTTCCATCAGTAAGTTTGCCCTTATTCTTTAAAATTGTTTGTAGTTTATTGCTCATAACGAAAGAAGCAGGGTAAATCTACCCATCTGCCACGGGCATTTAATTTATTTGGTTCAAAAGCCGATTGGGAGGCGATTCAATTCTCTTATTTTTTGGGTGTAATTAAAACATTTACTGCTCAGCTTCTGAACCAAAGAAATAAAATGCCCGAGATAGATGTGTAGATATATCCTTCTTCTGTCGATATATCCTCATGTTTGCTCTTAAAAAAATGTTTGGAATGCACAACGAGCGGGCTAGCTACTTGGGTTTCACAGAAACATCTGCGGCTTTGTTTGTTTTGAACTACTGGTTGAGAGAATTTCCTTTGTCTGTGATCGCTAATCGCTTTGAATTGCGGTGTCAATCAAAAGCAACTCATGCTATTGTCTTACAAAATCTGTCCTTGTTGATTGTACTACGGTTAAGCTAACGCCGATACAAAATTTTGGGCACATCCGGTGGAAGAATTACTTACCAACAGATGTTAGGCCATCGACTTCAATTTTCATCTTCTCGATGGTCAAATCAGCTTCAGTGTGTTTCCATCCAATGACGAAAGTGCTCTCAGCAGCTAACAATAGATACCTGGCCGCAATTTCATATGATTCTTTTGTTTTCAATTTGAATTGTATTTCCTGCTTTCCGCTACAAGTATCAAATACAATTTCTTGCACGTAAAACTTCTCTGGGATGATAAAATCTTTTGTAATCTGTTAAAATGAAGTGCAAAGTTATTTAATAGTGAACATGGCTGGCTGATTTCTCAACAGCAAGGTAGGAATTGCATCAGATAACAGAGTTTCTCATTTGCTAAAATTGACTGCTTGAAAATCTTACACCAAACATCATATGTAATTGTAACGGCAAAAAGGGTAGAGCAATGTACTGTTTCAAATGAAACGTTGATACATTGTTAGAATTTCTTTTGTGATTACAAAGGAGGTTTAGATCGAAGTGACAGCAAGAAAGGTTATACTGATCAAAATAGCAAAAACAGCAAGCTCTTTAGTTTCGCTCCAATTGTTTCCAGCCTTCATTATGCTATTTTACAAAAGTATTGGTTCATAATTGATTACAAATTAAAAACTGAGAAACAAATATTTCAGCATCCATTGTACAAACTATCCAAGGTTAAAATTATCACTGTTCGTGCTAATTTCAGAAATAAACTTATCGCTGGACATATATTTTCGGACATACACCCTGTCCTCGAAACATGCCTTTTTCATTTCATATCGATTTGAAATTTGAAATAAATTTTATGATCTTCAGGCATATGTAACTATTAAGAGTAGCAATACCGGGTGCGCCAAAATAAACTATGCAAGTTTGGCAGGCCACAATATATCGTACACTGGACCGATTTTGAAGATTTAGGAATTAATCTTTAGCAGAAAGCCTGAATTAGATCCTAGGACTTTTTGCAAATTTTTCCGTTTTCAGTTTTTAGAGCTAGAAGCGAGTTTCTTAAAATGTTCGTTTTCGAAAACATGGAAAACGATGAAAAAACGTCGATTAAATTTTAAAAGATTCAACATGAATGAACAAAGAGAAAACGTTTTCAGGGGGATTTGGGGGTTTAGTACGAACTCTCGTATAGCAGATTACAATTGATCGATATCTAAATCGCAAATCACCACGAACAAGTTCTCTCTTTGTCTATTCATGTCGATTATTTAGAAAATTTGATCGATGTTTTTTGATCGTTTTCAGTGTTTTCGAAAACTAAAATTTTAGGAAACTCGCTTCTAGCTCTAAAAACTGAAAATGAAAAAAATTGCAAAAAATCCCAGTATCTAATTCAGGCTTTCTGCTAACGATTGAGTCATAAATCCTCAAAATCGGTCCAGTGTACGATTTATTGTGGCCTGCCAAACATGCATAGTTTATTTTGGCGCACCCGGTACCGCAACACGACAAAAAACAACAAACACATGGCAAAATCAACAAAGTTAAAGGGGCTCCGTCGTCAAAATGTAAACAAAACGATGATTTTTGCAGTTTTTTGAAAGGTGATATCACACAGGATTTTCGTACTTTTTTCAAAATGAAAGTTGCTGTTTGGGCATTAATCCTTGTTCTTCACTAAGGAACAAACCAAACATTCATATCTTCTACGATTGCTCGGATATAAGTGGATTTTTAACGGTCACTTTTTTGTGGCTTGGGTGAAGCCACCAAACAAACTGCAGAGAACGATGGATGAACAATGGATAATCGGCGACACGTGCGAGTCTACGGATTTGTTTACTGTTTGACGACAAAGCCCCTTAAACTTCCAATATTTTTTCCTCCTGTCATGCAAAACTTCCTCAGAGATCCTTGTAACTGTACAGGGTGTCCCAAAAAAATTGTGCCCCGTTTGTCTGAAGATTGTGACAAAACGCCTAAAGATTCTCGTCAAATTTTTGCATGGTGGTGCTCTTCAGATGTTCAGTTAAAGTTTGCCACCATCCCCATGATAATCTGTTGAAAAATGATGGAGCTATGACCTTCAGGAGACCAAATTTGCCTGATCACTGAAACCAGCGGTCGGCCATTTTGTCTTACTATTTTGCAGCGATAAATAGCTTAATGGATTGAAAATGAAACAGCAGCCTCCAATGTCATAGCTCTCGTGAAAATTCCGATAATCCTCGGAGAGTTCCACTATTTCTGACCTCACAGAAATTACTTCTTACCTCACGTGAAGATACTTATCACTGCAAAATAGTAAGACAAAATGGCCGACCGCTGGTTTCAGTCATCGGGCAAATTTGGTCTCCTGAAGGTCATAGCTCCATCATTTTTTAACAGATTTTTACGGGGATGGTGGCAAACTTTAATTGAACATCTGAAAAGCACCATCATGCAAAAGTTTGACGAGAATCTTTTGCCGTTTTATCGCAATCTTCAGACAAACGGGGCACAATTTTTTTGGGACACCCTATAGTTGCACTTGAATCCTCGTAGCAACAATGATAGCATTACCTGTCTGAGATTCGTACTCGTGAGTAATTCCCCAATTGTTTGATCGAAAGGACATAGCCCTGAGGTCTTCGTGTATTTGTTATTACAGCCATCTTTCACTCCCGCATATTCACAGTCAGTGCTACCTATCTTTAGCTTAGCTGGACGATTTGCTTTCAAAGTGTCAAAGGTACGAGTTTCTGAAAAAAATATTTAATGCTTGAAATTGAATTAAAGTTTAGATCCTAGCTGAATCAAGCTACAGAAGTTAGTAGTAATATCTGAAGAACGTATGCAGGTATTCAGTTTTGAGAGCTTACATTAAAGTCGAAAATTTGGGACGCCTACAAATTTGCGGGTTTTTGCTGTATGTGGCACGAGGGGTATTGCTAAAAGCATTTATCGACCCCCCCCCATGTTGATGCCCGCTCAAGCAACAAGGACAGATTTTGTAAGACAATAGTATGAGTTGCATTTTTGAACACCTGAATTCAAAGTGATTTGCGATTGGAGACAAAGGAAATTCCCTCAACCATTAATTAAAAACAAACAAAGCCACAAAAGTTTCTTTGAAACCCAGGTAGCTAGCGCGATCGCTGTGCATTCCAGAAATTGTTTTTAAGAGTAAACATGAGCATATATCCAAAGAAGAAGAGTATATCTACACATCTACCTCAGGCATTTTATTTCTTTTGTTCAGAACCTGAGCAGTAAGTGTTTTAATTACACCCAAAAAATAAGAGAATTGAATCACCTCCCAATCGGCTTTTGAGCCAAATAAATAAAATGCCTGAGGTAGATGTGTAGATATATCCTTCTTCTTTCGATCTATGCTCTTATTTGCTCTTATAAACAATTTCTAGAATGCACAGCAAGGGAGCAAGCTACCTGCGTTTCAGAGAAACTTTTGCGGCTTTTCTTGTTTTGAATTACTGGTTGAGAGAATTTTCTTTGTCTGCGATCGCTAATCGCTTGGAATTGCAGTGTCAATCAAAAACAACCCATGCTATTGTCTTACGAAATCTGTCCTTGTTCCCTCAAGCACGCACGGATGAACTATAAAGACGCAGGTATTTGAAAAGTCGTATCATGCAGTTAGCAAGTCAATTGATGTTTACTGAAAGGACCAGAGGCGAATCATTGCACGGCAGAAAGCAATGAAAAACAGTAGTGTCTAGACTGACCGGGTAGCCTGTGTCTGGAACGATCACGAGGCATAGCACGGAATGAAAACTATGACTTAATGTGACATGCAACTGGTGAGCTAAAAAGAACTTCAAACGTTTGAAAATTTGCTATTTGGATTAACACTTGATAAATTGGAATGAATCTAAATTTGGTTGATACCCGAATGGTTGAAGTATTTCTGTGACTTCTCCTTTATTCCTGAGCATTAGAAATATACGTAAAATTCAATTTACCGCAAATTTATCACTTCGGAATGCGTCAAAAACGGCCTAAAAACCCTCAATCAATGTTACAAAGAATCTCTTCAATAAATCATATTTCACCCCCCTGAGAGTTAAGAACCGAATCTTTATTAAAGCAGTAAATTGTATGATCTATTATCTTTGCAAAGATAACTTTTCAACCCATAAGGGAAATCAAATGTATTTGCTCATTGCTCGAAATGAGGGGATTCCTCATTTCGTGTGTTTCGTAGTAAATGCTACAAATCTACAAATATTTGGTTATAAATGAGTCGCAAGTTAGACTACAGTACGCACTCGCATGAAACTATTGAATTTAAAAGACTTTAGTATAAATACTTTTAAAATGTGATGTGTTGTGAAAGACTCGAGTTAGGCAAGAATGTGGACATAGCTTTTTAAGTAAAGAAATCTTATGCATAGGGGTCATTCAAACAAAATAGAACATGTGATAAAAGCAATGCTTCTTTGATTCATTTCCAAATGAGAAACTTACAGACTGAAAGTTTATCTGCTATCAAATGTATAAGAATATTTCAGGCTGCAATTAAAAATCAAATTTCCTTTGTACAGGTGTTCATCAGCTAATTAGCTGGTTTTAAAATTACCCGGTATCGCTTGGCATCTCAAGCAATTCTACTGCACAATGGCTGATTGTTTGAAACCATGGCGAGTGTTAAGACATGCATATTGGTGTTAAAACAAGAAAATATACTATTCAACGCTGATAGGCCATGGAATAGACTTGGAGCAATGTTTACTACTTGACTGACCTTGTCCAAAGGCGGTACCAGCAATGAGCAGTAACCAGTAGAATAGCACTTCCATTCTTTATTTCTGAATGAATAAACAAAAGGCATTGAAAGCAGTCAAAGGAGGCGTAAGGGCACAAGAGAAGAGATTATTTAAGGCACAGGTGTCTTTAAATATTTAAAGAGCCGGTCACGCGAACTGAGCAAATCACTGCACGCCTCTCTGCAGGGTCTCTAACCTTCCTGCGAAGGAGAGTAATAAAATTATAGCATATCATTCATAAATATGTCATTTATTTACATGGTTGTTCTAGCATACACGAAGCTAATGAATACCAACTATCTAATACCGGTATGACAAACAATTCTAGCTGCAAATATTACGTGTGCATTTTCTCCCATTTGATCATGGTCTTAAACTTTTTGCTATTATGTGCAAATTTATACCGGGTGTCCCAAGAAAAGGAAACATATTTGATTGGGGCTAGCAATAAGAATTTAAGTCGAATCGATCCCTTGTAAATTTTGAAGTACACTTAGATAGTTAACTTGAAGAAGGTAAGAAGGTATAACTTGAATACTGATACCTTATTTGTTGATATTGGTGCACCAAGAAATGGAATATTAATCTTGAAGGTCCAAATTTGCGTCCAACTCCAAACCAGAGCATTTGGGTTGGGCCTAAGCTGTTAACTCCCTGTGCTGTGGAGTCTCCTCAATCATAGCCAAGTACAAACAAGGAACCTCGTGCTTAGGAATACATTTTGATGGAAATCTGATTCTGAACTTTACAATCAGATTCGCGAATTTAGTCCCGAAGAGACCTCTTTCTTGATTCTACAAAAACTTTAAATTACACCTGCCTGATAAAAGTTATTCATCAGCGAAATAAGTCCCGTGGGCTTTAACACATAGACTATCTTGCAATCTTCATTGCTCGAATGAAATGTTTTTGCATCATATCTCACCAAATTCTTACGAAACAAGCAATCGCACATGCCCAAGGGAACATACAAATGCTCACTCGTGCTTGGATTGGTGTACTTTTGTAAATGCATTTTGACTGGAGAAAGATATTCCTTGGTGATTATATTCATTAATTTTTTTGCTAGTTTTCAGTTTTTACGTTCTATTCAAATGGGTACCCAAAGGACCGAACCTTGTCCAAAAATGTCTTTGACTGAGGAGATTCCCCTAACCACCGCGTTAGCAGTTTAGGCTAAAACCCAAAAGCTTTGGTTTGTAGGTGGACGCACATTTTGGCTTTTAAGATTAATATTCCAACTCTCCGCGCGCCAATATCAACAAACAAGGTACTAATCTTCAAGTTAACTGTCGAAGAGTACTTCAAAACTTATTTGGAATTGTTTCGACTAAAATTCTCATCGCTAGCCCCCATCAAATCTGCTACCTTTTTTTTGGGGCACCCGATACTCCCGGCGGGTGCACTTGACTTAATGGAACACACCCACCCAAGTCCATGATGCTAAAAAAGACCCCCTTTTCACTGAGAAAGGAAGTAAGATTCACCCCCCTTTTCACTGACATTTACCGGTCCTCCATATGAAATTAGTACCCTTTTTTCTGGAATCACTGATTTTAAATACCCATAAAAAATCTATGTTAAGAAATGGCACACACAAAACTCAACTTCTGTAATGGTATGCAACACAAACACAATCAAACAAATTCTATTAAATTCAAGTTTCTAATCTTTGTCTGTCCAATAAACTAAATACTCAGTCCTGAAACCAACCAAACAATTACTCTTTATGCACAACAAATGAATAAGCTGTCCCACCAAAATCTAGATCAGACATCCCAAATACATCTTAGTAAATCCAGGGTGTTGATCTACACACTGGAGCATTCACTGATGTTTTGGGTTGTCTGATCTAGATTTGGGTGGAAGATACTTTATCTTTATCTGAAGACTAAATTATGTTATATATTCTCATCTGTCTGTGTGGGTGTGATATTCTAAATGGAACATAAGGAAATCATGGATTCTAGGCTTATATTGGAAGCTTATAGCAATAAATCTGGTCTATTCCTTATGCTCAATCAGCATAGGAAATGCGAGGAGGCTAAGACCTTTGCCTGGTAGGCCTAGATATTAGTGCAAGGTAGGCATGCATATGTTGGGCCTATGTCATGGTCATGCATGTGTGTGGATGATCATAGGCACAGACAAGCCCTTACAGAGTAATCTAACCAAAGGCCTAATTCTCCAGGTTCTAGAAGATATAAAATCCACCCATAATTATTTGAACGTCTCTTACCATTCGTTGGCAGCATTGCTCCATCTCTAGAAAGGAAATCCAATGTGCTTTGGCCATTTTGAAATGTTGGAATCAAAAGCTAAAATTGCAAATGGCGCTCTTTTCCTAGAAACTTCTCACCACAGGGAAGCAATGCTAGTAAAATCCTGAGAGCGAGAATTTTTCAGTCAACGAAAATTTCGCAAACTGCTACTCCAATACCCAATTCAACACAAACCAGCAAAAACACAGAGATACATTGCAAGAAAGAAGATTAATTTCAAGGAATAAAGGAGAGACAAGTGCAGTGAATGAAAATAAGGAGGTTTCAACTCTTTGCCCTTCAGCTTTTGGTATTGTTAGGATTTCAAATTGGCACGATTAAAAATGGCTGAAAATGGTATTATCATATCATACCGACTTAACTTATGTAATTGCTACAACATCAGTTACACTTCAGTTACATTTATCCAGGATGATTGATAAAGCAAGTATGATGCACAAAAAAAGCCAAGCTTATGTTCCTGAATTACAACTGTTGCTTTTCAGCCAGGCAGTGACAGCAATCTAAATGAAAGCCTAAGAATGTAGGCCATTTTACAACACAACAACCTCAACCTGTGGACACACTATTACTGTCACTGTGTGGACAAACTATTACTGTACTCATGCTACACTCAAGACAATTGTTGACCTTGTGACCTTGCTTTAAGACCAACTGTTTTATACATTATTTCACTTTACTCTTTGTGTTGGGTTTTTCATTCCATTTTTGTCCTCAGCTGATCAGTAAAATTTCAGAAGATTTACCCCTATTTTTAAATTCACTGACTACCTTTGCAAAACATACCCTTTTTTCTAAATCCTAGGTCCTAGCTTTTGGCTAGTTTTATACCCTTTCTCAGTGATTTTATGGACACGGGTGGTGTCACTTTTCACTCAGCACTGCACCCGCCGGGCCGATACTGTACTATCTGACAAGGTGTTCCAAAGAATACTGTCTCTGAACATTATTGAACAATGTCCATATAAGATGAGAAGGAAGCACTTGACGAGAGTTTTCATATTCATGAAGGAGGGTCATACATACATTGGTTGAAGCGCATACGGGAAATAATCACGGCTGAAAATTGACGGTAGGAGAAAAATCTCAAGGGTTGGAAGAACATGAAAAATAGATGAGGAGCGTGCAAATCACTAAACTTTTGAGGCGCCGCCTTTGATGTTGCTCAGTGTTGTTCATACGCGAAGTGGTCATTCCATGGTGAAGTGAATTGGTTAATAGCCAGAATTTGTATGTTTGTTTAATTTCTGTTAAGGTTGCATTTGTAGACAGTTGGTATGGGGGCGGATCCAGCCAGAAGTTGAAGGGAGGGGGAGGGGGTAATTTGCAAAGAGGAAGCCAAAAACACAATAGAAAGAGAGCACGCCAAAGGCACGAGAAAATTTTTTGATGATTATCTGAGAAAAGTTTTCATTTTCTACCAAATAATGCCTTGATTTGTATGTTTTACCCATATTTAAATCGAAGCAGTTAAAAAATTATACGTTAGGGTAAGCATTAGGGGCGCTTTTCTCGCCAAAAAGGGCGCCAAGAAGAGTTATCATTAATGCTAAACGAACTAAACTTTCTATCGAACAATGCTCAGCAAGCAAAGTTCAACGGCAATAAAAATGAAATACTTTCCTCCCTCTCAATCCTAATTTGGTCTTACCAACTACGTTCTTTATCCAAAAATACCTACAGACCTGTATTTTACTTTTTCCTATATTTTCCGTCATACAGGCACATTTAAGGGGACCATTATGGCAATAAGATCAGCTTGAGATTTTAATGCTATCACTGCCACTGTAAAGGGTGTTCTTGTTTACATTTCTAACTTTATATACCGGGAGAGTCAATAAAAAGAATCCCGGTTTGAAAGGTCACGGCTCCTTAGATATCAAGACAATGCTATCGGAAAATATATAGTTTAATGGTAGACATGTTCAAACCCATTTAAAACTTTACCTGACTAAAATTGGCCAGTCCGTTCTGAAATTATGAGGGATATTCTCACGAGAGCCTGTTCAAGAAACCTTCAAAACGTGCCTAAAATCACGAATAAATTTCCCCAACATTTCTGCCTTACACGGGCCTTGTAGCAACTACTTTCGCACGCGTTAGCAAGTGCCATCTTCTTGGGAGGATGAACAAGTCTTCCCCCTGGAACCAATAACTATGCAGGGAGATTCCATTCTCCCAAGAAGACAAAATATATGAATACATGCGAGCATTACCATTTTTAGGAAGGAAAACAAAGGAAACTTGTTCATTGTTTTCACTCGCTTTCGCAGTTTTGGAAGGTATTTTCTGCATGAAATCTCCCATATCCACGGGAAGGAATGGCGGATTGAAGCCGGGTAAATTACTGAACAACATTGAACATATTGGCAATAAAACAAGTACGTTTTGAATATCATTGCTTTGATTTTTATTATCATTATCATAACATTCTTTAAAGTTGGTTGTTAAAAATAGCGCTACTTCAAGAACTAATAAAGACCAACTATTTACAAAAACAAAACAAATTACAGTTCATGATAAAAACGAAAATACCCTAAAATACCCTATTTACAAATTTTGCAACGGCAAGTCTCTCCAATCCATTTTTTATGCATGACTTGAAAGAACAGACGGAGGCGGCACTTTTTGTATCATTAGGCAGGGAATTCCATAATATGCTACCACGAAAAGATAAACTATCGTTGCCATAAGTAGTTGTTTTAGTTTGAGGCAACATCAACAGATTCTTTGATCTTAGATTGTAATTATTGTCCTTTTCATGGAACATATCCCACAAAAAAGAAGGGTTTTGTTGTGTTAAACTGCTATAAACCTCGAACATTAACTTTTGCAAGTTCTTTTGATGAATAGTGCACTCCTTTCCTCTCTGTAACAACTCATCAAAAGAAGATGCAAAATCGTTGATATTCAGGGAGCAGTGGCCTTCCAAATGTGGACTCTTTTTTTTCTACTCACCCGGTATTGAATTGCATCTATTTTTATATTGCAAAACTTGTCAATATTTTAAATAACTTGTGGCTAATGATGCACACATACATGAAATTGAATAAGTCATGAATAAATCAGAGCAGATTTTTAAAAAATCCAAAAACGTTAATTTAACTTACCACTATACTGCTAGCATGAATACGTAATGCATGAGCCAAGTCAAACCAGCTTTCAAGTATGTTTGGGTCCTGCTGCCCTCTCCACTCGAATTCGATCTCACCAGCCTTCAAGTATGCTTGAGTGCCGCTGCCCTCTCCACTCGAATTCTATCTCACCAGCCTTCAAGTATGCTTGAGTGCCGCTGCCCTTACCACTTGAATTCTACCTCACCAGCCTTCAAGTATGCTTGAGTGCCGCTGCCCTCTCCACTCGAATTCTATCTAACTGCAATTTTGCTAAAGATATCTTTATACGTGAATCTATTGAAATACTTCACACCTACAAAAAGAACAGCAAAGTTGCCACCAACCACTTATCTATTTCAGGCCCACCTGTTTATTTGCTAATCACGTCAATAAATATCAATAATATGAAGGATTTTAAATAAATATTAGGGATTCGTTGACTTCCTTGATCAGCAGCTACCTGAAACTGTTTTGCAGTTATAATAGTTGCAAATTATTTTGAAGAGTCAAGAAGTCATTTTTCGCAGTTTTTCAAAGTTTCGTGCAAGTTCTGAAGCTTGATCTTTCAGCAGGTAGAGTGATCATCACGTGAGCCAGTGACGCAAAGTAAATTGGTTGTTCATTTTTGTCTTTGCATTCTCGTACTGAGGCCCCGTTCAAATTACTCTGTTTCGAACGAACACGGAGGGAGATACATCCGTTTTAGGCCGTTCACATTCATCCACCTGACAATCAATACGGAGTCAAAAATATCCGTTTTTGTGCATTCACATCGCTCCCGCTTTGTGAAACTCGTTGTTGAATGTTGCAGCGTTTTCATATTGGAGAGCTGTTAACCCAAAGTGAATTTGCAATAACTCTCATATTCTCAATCTTTGTAGTAATTATAAAATTTTGTTGTTGTTGTATACATTTCTACCTAGCATCCGAAGGTAGTTTCAGAACACTAAGAAGCTGAGATCTCTCATCATAAATGATAGAAAATGTGGATAGATTACTACCGGGAGCGCCAAAATAAACTATGCACGTTTGGCAGGCCACAATAAATCGTACACTGAACCGATTTTAAAGATTTATGACTTAATCGTTAGCAGAAAGCCTGAATTAAATTCTGGGACTTTTTGCAAATTTTTCCGTGATCAGTTTTTAAAGCTGGAAGCGAGTTTTTTAAAATGTTCGCTTCGAAAACATTGAAAACGATCAAAAAACGTCGATCAAATTTTAAAAGATTCAATATGAATGAACAAAAAGAAAACGTTTATCAGGGGGATTTGGGGATTTAGTACGAATTCTTGTACAGCCGATTACAATTGGTCGATTTCTAAATCCCAAATCACCACGAACAAGTTCTCTCTTTGCCCATTCAGGTCGATTCTTTGGAAACTTGATCGATGTTTTTTGATCGTTTTCAGTGTCTTTCGAAAAGTAGAATTTTAGGAAACACGCTTCTAGCTCTAAAAAATGAAAATGAAAAAATTTGCAAAAATCCCAGTATCTAATTCAGGCTTTCTCCTTATGATTAAGTCATAAAGCTTCAAAATCAGACCT
The DNA here is from genome assembly GCA_039566865.1 of Aurelia coerulea. Classification (NCBI taxonomy): domain Eukaryota; kingdom Metazoa; phylum Cnidaria; class Scyphozoa; order Semaeostomeae; family Ulmaridae; genus Aurelia; species Aurelia coerulea. Next base: position 23,807,777 of record CM076947.1, on the reverse strand, counting down.
GTGTACGATTTATTGTGGCCTCCCAAACGTGCATAGTTTATTTTGGCGCACCCGGTAGAAATTGCTATTATTGAATTGTGATGAATTAAGCTCGCAGAAATATGCTTTTTAATACATATGATAAAGTATAATTCAAAACAGGATGACTATAGTTAACAAATTATTATGATAATCGTTTACATTATTTTGTTGGTTTGTCCAAATTCGTCAAAATTTAAAATCAGTAGTTGCGTATCATGATGTTTTTACTTGACGCTTTGTATACATACTTTACGCTTTATAAACTCAGAAAAAACACATTCGTTAAACGGTTTGGCGTAAGCCTTCATCAGTAATCTTTATGCTTTAAATATATAATATATAATACTTTAAATATAAATTACTTTACGCTTTAAATATTTTATGTCAAACTTTGATTAATAACATGCAATGGCAGACTGGTAAAGTTTATTGACATCGGCATTAATTCTCTCCACTGAAGCTCCCGCACTTTCAATCGTTGCATCTTTAGCATAAAGAACACGGCGAAGCTCCTGTAATATAGAGTTATATATATTTGTTACTCTCAAGTACCGAATAAACGGGGGGGGGTTGGAAATGGTTCGATGTAGTAATAATCGGGGATAGGAACAATCGGGGGAGGCTCGAAAAATTGAAAAATAGTCATAACAAAAGCAGAAAAAAATAAAATTTTGGATGAGGACGAGATTGAAGGTAAACAATTTTCAAAATTTCACAAACCTTTGACACAAGCCCCAACATATCAGCATGTTTTTCTTTCTTATGCTCTGGAATGTTCGAACGAGTGAAGGAATTGTGTCCTATTTCATGCAAAGAATCAACGAAATTCTGGTCGCCATAAAATGACGATAATTCACTTCTCATGAAAGCAAGACCTCGTTTGTTATGCTCTGAGAGTCGGTTTGAAAACGTCTCCAAGTAGTCACCCATTCCTGAAATATGAATGATCTTCATCATAATAATCCACAGGGTCATTTCAAAAGCAATGAGGTTTTTGTACCGGGTGTCCCAAAATGATGTCCCAAAATGATGTCCCAAAATGATGTATTATCGTTTGATTGCTTATATGTCCATAACCAATGAACCGATTGTCGAAAACTTTGTTTTATTCGATTGCCGAAAGGCTAAATTGTATTCGAGGATGTTCGTTGTGGTTTTAAGCCGATGTTTTAATGTCGAAAAGAAGATCGATAAACCTGCTAAAATTCAAGCCTTAGAAAGCATGAAAAAAAAGCATGAAAAAGAAACGGCCTAATTTTCCAGTCAACATTTTAGATGTGATACAAAAGGCTGAACTTATATGTCGTCCAGAGAATACGAATTCAGTACTGAATTCAGAGAATATGAATATGAGTTCAGCCTTTTGCATCACATCTAAATATTGAAGGGAAAGGTAGGCCATTTCTTTTCATGCCATCTAAGGCTTGAATTTGAGCAGGTTTATCAATCTTCTTTTCAACATGAAAAAATCGTCGTAAAACAACAAGCAGCATCTTTTGATACAATTTAGCCTTTCGGCAATCGGATAAAATAAAGTTCTTGAAAATCGGACGTAAGCAATCAAACGATAATACATCATTTTGGGACACCCGGTATGCAAGAAAAACACCGACCCCAGGATACTGAATCTATTCAAACCATGTATAAATAAAGGATCAGCAAATGATTTTGAAGTTATAAGACCCAAGAAAGAGATACACAGAGACACTCTGGCATTTAGAGGGCCAGCATTGTGGAACTCACTCCCTGATGGAGTTAAGTTATCAGCAAGTAAGGGGATATTTAAGAATAATATAAAGAATGAAAAGACTATAAACAGTATATCAATTAATAAGGGAACAGTTTTCAATAGAAATAAGAAGAAAGACCATATATAGTATCAGTAGGATACTTCTTACGAAATCCTTAAAACAAATTGGATTTTAACTATTATATATAAATTGAACAAGGTTTAGCTAGATGGCAAGCCCACATCAGCTTTTAGCTGCCCATTTCTGGCCTGCCTGAACAAATACAAATGTATGCATGTATATAAATGTACAATTTGTTAAACCCCCTAACATTAAAAGACGACATTTTCTTCAGTAATTTATTTTAAGTGGGCTGAGAGGAATTGCTTGCCGCATCCAGGCATAGGACCCCTAGTTTAACGTCCCTTCCGAAGGACGGCGAAGTGAGTTGCGAGGTCAGGCCTCTGAGAGGTCACCCATCCGGAGTTTGACCTCACTCGACCGAGCTTAACTTCAGTCACCTAACGAAAACTGCATAAACTGCTCGGCCACTCCCCCCACCGCCTTTCAACGGGCAAAGGCGATATCCTTTCGTGGACCTAGTGGAAATAGCTTGAAGATGATGTTTGTTTTACAGCAGCCTCTCCCTTGCCACTTTCAGGAGAAGAATTGATGACATTTAAAGACCCTTTACTGACCAGCATCCTTTGTGGCCTTCGAATGCTGTTCTCTGCAGCTTCGACTCGTTCGTGATAGTTTCTGACATCCAGAAACTATCACATACCGGGTGACCCAGAAAAAAGTGACCCAACGATATCTGTTATAGAAAAAAACGTAAGCTGCGGATTGAAATATTTTTAACGTTGTTCTGTCGCTAAAAGACCAGCTTACATTATGAGTATTTTTAGCATTTTTTAGATCACGGGAAAGTTCCCGAATTAAGGATTTTGAAGGAAAAGGCAGGCTTGAAATTCTCAAAAAGTCGTCAAAAACAGGGGATCGATTTGAAGCCATTTCAGATCTTCAAAACAACGAGGGGCATGTTTTACTCTGCTTGAGAACATTTTCAAGTACCTAGGGACTATAAACTTGCTCTGAAGATTTCCAACTGGGTTAACTATTCCCATGTTGAAATGAAACGCGCTCTGCATTGCTTTGACGATCTGAAATGGCTGTAAATCGATCCCCTGTTTTTGAAGACTTTTGAGGATTTCAGGCATACCCTTTTCCTCGAAATCCTTAATTTTGGAAATTTACCGTGACGTAAAAAGTTGCGAAAAATACTCATAGCAAAGGCTAGTCTTTTAGCGACAGAAGAACGTTTGAAGCATTTCAATCGTCCAGTTACTTAATTTTCTGTAACAGATTGCGTTGGGTCACTTTTTTCTGGGTCACCCGGTATATTTTGTATCTTAAACTATAACCAGAAACTATCACTAAAATCGTGCAATTATTTTTCTTTTCAGTTTGATTTGTAGACATTTGCCAAGGCCCTCGCCCACGAGAAGCGGTTCTTGTGGATTGATGAGTCAACTATGATCAAAAAAGTAAAAATGAAAACTCTGATTTACCTACCTTTCCTCGTATATTCATACCAGTAGAGCATATCACGTTGCTCATATGAAGAGAGCGACGTCTTGTTCACTGTAATAAAAAATCGGCGTTAGTGATTTCATGATAAGAAGAAACCAATTTAAATGGTAGTGCTGCATTGAAACTAAAATCGATTTAACTGATATTGCAAAAGGAGCAAGTTCATTTCTCATCTGGTGCAACGTTATTATTATTATATGGCATAAGTGAGCATATCCACTACAAGTGTGGCTCTTCAGCTCTAAAAATTAAAGACAAGACTATTTTACAAAGTTAAAGCAATTACCTGAAAAACAATTGATAAGCATATTACAAAGTCAAATTCAATAAGTTAAAAAGATTTAATGAGTCCTTTGCTTTCTTCATCAAGAATGTCTTAACATCACTACAAAACTTGTTATAATTTGTCTCCTGTTTGATATCACCAGGAAGAGCATTGTAGCTACTTGCAGCGGCATCTTGAAAAGTGTTTGGAATCATTGATGGTTTTATACGGATCTCGCTAGTTCTACGTAATGTTTGTTATCTTATCAGCAACGTAAAGTGAATGAACAAAGCAACGTGGACATAATCTAAAAATAGGATTAAGAACGCGCTCATACATGCTATGTATGCATGTATGTTTAAATTTGCCACAAAAGTAAAAAGTTAGAAAGTTCAAAATATGATGAAATAAATACGATACAATTTACATAATACAGCGTTAATAAATACAAGTTAAAATCACCCCCAATTTATAGTGGTAGGGATGGCATTATTGGTCCCCTTAGAGGTGGTTGCAAAAAAATAATAATTAATAGATGTAAGTGTGCTTTTAGATAAAGCGTAATTTATTAAGGCCGAAATCATGAATATGAGAGAAGAATGTCGTTTTCTTCTCTCTGTATATTTTGGAAAAAAATGTCTTTGATCTTGTGTTTGAACGAGTTGGTATTGCATGTGGATTTTAAATCAGAAGAGAGGCTACTCCATATTTTTGGTCCCAAGTACCTCTGGCATTTTTTGCCAGTGTTACTTTCGTGAAATCTAAAGCTACTGTTCCTTTAGCTAAACAATATGCGCGAAGGTGTCGAAATCATCAAATACAATAGGCCAATCCTAGACTTGCATATTGAGCTCTTGAGTCAGCTATTTATCTCCGTTAACTAAATGCAATGTAACTAGTATTTTATTTCAAGGAAAAGAACCCTTATCGTGACAAATAGATTTCCCAGGAAAATAAACGAAAAACCAACATTGAAGCGTAAAGGACAAGTAAATTTGATAGAAACATACTCATTTTCATGATTTCGCCATAAGAATTTACGAGATCCTTCTGGATAGAAATTTTGCTCCTTCCCAGTAAGTTCTTGCCATTGTGATAATGCTCGGAAATTCTATCAAGACCATCAGCTATATCCTTGTATTCGGCAATGACTCTTCTGCTTTGCTGACATGCAGTTGCATCTATGAAAAAGGAAACGTTTCAAGGTGTGAAGACGTGTCAAAAAGGATTGAACATTCTAAATCACATAAGTCAGAGATGATTTACAGATCTTTCAATTCAAATATTTGAAATCAACCAACCAATCAACCAATCGATCAATCAACCAATCAAGTAAGCAAGCAAGCAAACAAGCAATCAATCAATCAATCAATCAATCAATCGATCGATCAACCAATCAAGCAAGCAAGCAAGCAAGCAAGCAAGCAAATAACATTTATTCGTCGATAATACAGCTGATTTAAGCATAAACAGCTGAATTTTCCGTTAACTGTTGTTTGTAGTGACGCGGCTCCAATCCACAAAGGCAAACCTCACAAGGTTCGTAACACTGCGCATTGACCGCTTGGCCACACCCCCAGCCACACCATCAATGAATTCGTATGTTGTATGGTGACACAAGATTCTAAAGGAGGCATCAATCTAACAGAGCCCCTCAAATGTCATGTTTATTGTTCATAAATTGGTACAATGGTACATTCTAAGAGGAATAAAGGCTTCAAGGACCAAACTGTGCACACATGTTAGTCTTTGTTATGAATTCTGTTACTGATCTCTCGTCATTCTCAATGGAACTTCAAATTATCTTTGGTAAAGATTTTTAAAAAATAACATGAAAATTTCAGTTTTATCCCCTGATTCAACTCATAAATCTGAAGCTCTATAACTCAATGCAATCCTGTAAAAACTTTCTCAAACTATGAAGCAAATGACAAGTATCAGACTTACAAGTCTCCACAACAAGCAGAGGTCGTTTTTGACTCGAAGTTCATAACAAACTTAATAAAAACTAGTTTTATCTGGGCTTGTTAGTTGTATAGCAAAATATTGCAAAACTATCGACCTTCTTCAAATTTTTGTGCGTTAAAGGAATCGAGTCCATACAAATAGCTGAGCGTTAACGCTATGCTGACAAACTGCTGACGGCCCTTTGTTATCGCACAATTGTGCTAAAGGCATTAGTAGTGGAGACCAAAGACTTCTTAATAATGCAAGGATTAAGAATAATGCAAGGATTAATACGTCTCTGGTCTCCACTACTAATGACTTTAGCACAATTGTGCGATAACAAAGGGCCGTCAGCAGTTTGTCAGCATAGCGTTAACGCTCAGCTATTTATATGGACTCAATTCCTCTAAGTGACAACCGTCTACAAAGCATGGTATCAGCAGGTTTTGGATACATAAGTTTTTCCCAAATGGACAGAGCAAATGGCGGAAAGGAAGCATGGCTAACCTTTAGTAGCCGTAAAGTTGTACTTCTTCTGACCAGATCGAGGCAGCTGACTTGTAGAGAATGGATTAGATCTTTTGGCAGTTGCCCAGGGGGAGTAATGAGCGAATGCCATGATTGTCTTGTCTCCCTTTGATGTGAATTTAGGGATTCTCCTCTCTGCAAACTGCATCAGCTGATTTTCAACTAAATCTCGCTTTGGCTCTGGGACTTGACCTCGTTTTGATGATTCCTTTTCGATGTCATGTTGCACACGTCTGAGACTCTTCTTAGTGGCATTGATTTGCACATACCGCAGCTCAGCCTCGTCGAGAGCCTTGAAAAGATTATCAACCGATGGATAGGATGATTTCAATATCCGTACGCCAACATTCATCCAGAATTCTCCGTTGAAACAAATGTCATGCTTGACGTTCCTAGATTTCCTGGATTTCGTGCTGAGAATGAAGTTGAGTTGGAATGGCAGGCAGGGCGGATGTAGTGTTACTAGCTTTTCATCGACCAGAAACTTGCTTATTTCAACCATATTTCCACCTTCAGGCTGACTCAACAGATCAGTCATATCTTCATCAATATTTGCATTGTTGTTGACAAGCCTCTTGGCACTTTGGGCGATCTCACTAGCTTCTCTTATAAGTTGGATTAATTTTCCAACGTTCTCAGCCATGAGCTTCATTTCTCTGTATCTGTTTACGAGGACCTAGATGGAAGAGCAAAAGCTTCATGGTTCTTTATTGCGTAAGAGATTATGATTCGTTATTTCTACAAAATATTTGAAACAAAAAGAGCAAACACTACCGTAAAAGCTCTAGTAAACCCCCTCTCTAATAAGCCCCTCCCTTCTGAGTCAAAATTCTAAATAAGCCCCCTCTTTATCAACCTCCCCCCACCTATATAAAATTCCAGGGTTACTAAAGATTTTCCATTTATTGAGCATACCCCCACCCTATCGGATGTAAAAGGCTTCTTTAGTTGACGGATCTGTCCTTTAGGAGAAAACTAATACAAATTTGGCATATCCTACCCTGATTTGCTTCACGTCTTCAGATGCCACACCAGAGGCACTTATTTTCTTTGCTTCGCATTTCAATACACACATGACATTAACGACTTTCTCTTTGTCTTCACTCCATGTCATACATTTCATGTTCTTTTCTCCTTGTGCTGCAGTTACGCAATCTTGCTTCCACTCTACGCCTGGCATTGACACTGAAAGGGATAATGTGAGATATTCTTTGTAGACATTCCAGCATAGGAGTTGATACACAAAATATTGTCAGTAGATTTACATTACATTGGGTATGTTAACAAAATACAGACATTTGAAAACAGCGTAAAAGGAAAGAAACTCTTGAAAAGCCTTGCAAAATACAGTTCATAGCAAGGCGTTAATCATGAACAGAAAGAAATCAGATGATCTTCAGCACTTTTGTTCAAAAATAGCAAATCAGAATGACAAAAAAACAAGAAAAGTTTATATTCCTAGTCGTTCTTTTCCTATACTTTCTCCTGATCAGTATAGGGCTCAAATCTTTCAAATCTTTTATAAGGTGGGTGTAAAGTTGCAGGACATTTTTCTTTGAATTTAATGGCTTGAAAGAAATTTATGGTACTTCGCTGTAAATTTGCCTTGGAAATTTCTTGATATCTTGATTTTTTTCGAAAAAATTCAAATCATCTTAAATCCTAAACCAATATAGAAAACATGATATAGCCTTCAAGAAACCATAGTCTATGAAGGTCTACAATATGGTGGCAAGCAGAAATATGTAGCTTTTCTGGTTCAGGATTTAGAAATTTGACGACGTCATAGCCTCAAATTTGATAAATGCCATGATTTTGAAAGTAATCAAGATATCAATAAATTTCCATGGCAGATTTACAGCTAAAACCCCTAAGTTCCCTCCAAGCCATTTAATTCAAAGAAAACTGTAATAGACTTTTACACCGACCTTTTTAAAGATTTGATCAACATAATTTCCAGGAATGTTAAGGAAGTTAAAATTACAACATGATATAGGTTTCTTACGTTGTAACCAGTAACGTTGTAACCAGTAACGTTGTAACCAGTAACGTTGTAAGGAGGTAAAACTACATATGACCTTCCCTACAACCACACAGACGACCCACGAAAACTTGAAACTTAGAACGACATACCATAAAATCCAAAATGACTGTATCAAATCGTGCCTATATCAAGATAAACAATTCAAAGTGGACAAACAAAACAGTTTAAGCCATCAATAAAATTAAATCAAAGGCCAAGTTACAAAAGGCTGATCGAGCATAAGCTTTCTACTAGCAGCTAGCAGCTGCCTTTAAGGGAAATTCCTCATATGACTTTTGTGGCCCAGATTCAGATTTGATATCAAAACCTTGTCTGGAAACAACTGTTCACTGGCGTTCAGGTTAACAAATTTTCACCGTCTGTCACTTTCCCTATATCACTATATCAAATTCCTTTAAAAATATCAAAATTTGAATCATCGTAAAATCAATATCACTATCTTTGCGAAATCTTGTATCCAGCCTAAAAGAATTGCGTGTCTAATCCAAATCTGGGATCAAAAAGCCCATATGAAGTTGAGAAAATGCACACACAAAACCCGCATATAAGAACCTTACATTTTGAAATCACCCTGTTTAGGTTCTTATGCATATGATACTATTCTTTAAAACAGGATGCAAGGTTCTTAAATAGGTTCTTATCAAAAGAATTAATGACAGATCTTCGGGAATTTAGGCCAAATATAAGAAAACAAGGCTTTCACGTACTCACTATCATGACACAATTTTATAAAGAATAACCTTATTTACCTAGCCTTGTCTGTGTCAATTACATTCATACAAGGAATTTTTTATGCTTTGTATCTACTTAAGTATTTGGCTAAATTTCTTTGAAAAATCTTATCACATATTACCAACCAGTAGTTTACATGTAACTTTTTTTTAGATAAGAACCTTCCTTGAATTTCAGGATGATTAGGTTCTTCTGTAATGGGGTGAAATTAGAACATTTTAGGCCTTAGGTTCTTATCTTGTTGGGTGGTTCTTATATGCGGGTTTTACCGTATGATAAATTAAAACTTATCACACCTGTTTTGCATTTGTCAAGGCAATCAGTAGAAATGTCCACCACAGAATTATCGATGTTAGAATTGATGCCTCGTATCTGCTCCAGAAGATTGTTCATATTAGTAGTATACCCTTTCTGTTCAGCCTCTGTTTGAGTAAGCAGCGTTGCTGTTTCTTGCACCACCCTGTCTGCCTTCTTTTTCCCTGCTGCTGATGCAACCTGTACTCCTGATACTGCCTTTCTGAATTGACTGTTAACATTCTGTGTCGCTTGTGTAAGCAGGTCGATTTTGTACTGCAGGGAAGAATAGTTAATGACAAAGATCTCTTCGAAATGTCTAAACAATTACGATTCATCATGCTTTTGCGAGGGAGGTAGCGCACGAGAGAAAGAAGAGAAATAGAGAATCGAGCATCTTTTTCCTTTCTTCTTTATCTGTACCTCCTCTGCAGGAGCATGGACATTTTCCTCCGAAGAAGCATACTGGATATTGTGTTATGAATAAATGGCAGATGCATTGCTGATTCTTCCTGTGTATCTCTTTCCTGCAAATATGCCATTACCTTCCTCACAACATGCCTGGTTGATGAAGGAATGAGTCAATAAAAAGAATAAGGTGAGTCAATAAAAAACCGGGTGAGTCATCCATTTTAGAATTTACCTGGCTGAAATTGGCCACTCCGTTCTGAAATCATGAGGGATTTTCTCGAGAAAGCCCCTTCAAGAAACCTTCAAAACGTGCCCAAAAACATGAACAAATCTCCCTAACATTTCTGCCTTATACGGGCCTTACAGCAATGACTTCTGCACGCGGTAGCATGTGCTATTCTCTTGGGAGGATGAACAATTCTTCCCCCTGGTATCAATAACCTAAATAAGCTATTCAGGGGGATTCAATTCTCCCAAGAGGACAAAATACATGAATAAATGCGAGTATCGTCATTTTTAGGAAGAAAAATCCAGGAATATTTGCTCATTTTTTTCATTCGTTTTTGTAGGTTTTTGGAAAGGCTTTCCACAGAAAATCTCCCATATCCACGGGAAGAAATGGCCGATTAAAGCCGGGTAAATTACTGAGCATAATTGAAGATATTGGCAATAAAACAAAAAAGTTTTCAATATCATTGCTTTGATATTCAGGGAGCAGTGGCCTTTCAAACCGGAATTTTTTTATCTCTTTTGGTGCACCATTCTGAGAAGAGAGTCGAGCGATACTTTTATACATTCTCATACGAAGTGTTAAATTAAAGTGGCGTTATAGCTTCAGCATAGGTTCCAAATCTTTAAAAAGGCTGGTGTAAAATTGAGTGACCTATTTCTTTGAACTGAATGACTTCAAAGGAACTTTTGCTATTTCTCTATAATTCTACCGTTGGATTTTTCTGAAATCTTTAATATTTTCAGAGTTAGAATGTTTTTCTTCTTTTTCAAGAATTCAACAAAAATTTTCAAAAAAACTTAAAACCATCGCAATTTCTAAACCGTTTGCCGCAACATGAAGTAATTTGGAAGAAAACCATAGTTTATGAATGCCTACAATATGGTATCAAGCAAAAGCCTGTCACTCATCTGGTTTATGATTTAGACATTTGATGACGTCACATCCTCAAATGAGCTGAAATTTAAAATAAGCTGTAATTTTGAAAAATATTCAAAATTTCTGCAAAGTCCAACAGTAGAATTATAGATAAGTATCTATAGTTTCTTTCAAGTCATTCAGTCCGAAGAAATAGGTCATTGAATTTTACACCCACCTTTTTACGCCGAGTTAAAGATTTGGAACCTATGCTTATAGCTTCCATCTCTGCTGGTCACATTCGAAGGTTTTACGAAATGTGTGAAAATTTCTTTCAATTCAAACTCTTTTGTAGAATAAGTTCTTTTCAAAACAATCTTCAAACTTTTCATTACCTGGAAAATGAAATCAGCAGGTTTGTCCACTCCTTTAGTAGTCATAGTAACTTCCACATCATCAACTTCCTTGTACATGTTTCCTTTGACTTTAAACAAGTAATCAAAATCATTATTTGTCCTGCTCACTGTTGTTACTGAAAATTTTCCTCTCACTCCAATTGTATCACAAAACCTGTGAAAAATATTTAAATAAATGATTTGCAGTACAGAATTTAAAAATAGCCTTAAAGACAAATGACGGATATATAGCGCCTAGTTTAAAAATAGAACAAAAGATGGCTTAGTGCTTTCATTTGTGTAATTGATTTGCTAATCTCTCGATATCATCAAATACAATGGAATTCAATAGGTTATATTTAGATTGCCCAGGCCCCTGATTTAAGTCACCTTATATCTCCGTCATTTGTCTTTAAATAACGAACTCATTGCAATAAACCCACAAACTCGACATTAGACACGGTAATCTGTGGAACGAACTGTTAACTCTTGTAAAAGAGTAACAACTAAGTTAACCTGTAACTAGAGAGAAAACTGTTAAATTCTGCAAGAGAAACTACGTATTAAACCCCAAACCCTGAAAGGAAAGAAAATAAGTTAATAGCTGCAATAAAGCCCTAAATTGCAATAGTTAATAGTTGCTCTTTATTGCAGTTATTAACTTATTTTCTTTCCTTTCGGGGTTTAAGATAAATTCGTTGTTTCTCTTGCAGGATATAACTGTTTTCCCCCCTAGTTTATAGGTTTATTTTGGTTGTAAGACATTTGTCAAAATGTGAGGTAAAGACCTGAATAGCTATCGTTTATTAGCCTTGTCATTTTGTTTTGTGAATAAGTCTTCCTCCCTAATAAGCCTGTCTTAAAGCCAGGTTTTCACTAAATCGTAATTCACCGCCGATGATTGTCTTACACCATAGGCAATAACCCCTCTCTGTAGTCTTTGAAATTACATAAGCCTCCTGGGGGCTTAATAGAGCTTTTACGGTAAATCAACAAGACAGATTTTGCAGCACAATAGCATGAGTTGTTTTTGTTGACACCTGAATTCAAAGCGATTAGCGATGGCAGACAAAGGAAATTTCCTCAACAAGTAATTCGAAACAAATAAAGCCGCAAAAGTTTCTCTGAAATCCAGGTAGCTAGCTCACTCGTTGTGCATTCCAGAATTTGTTTTAAGAGCAAACATGAGCATAGATTGAAAGAAGAAGGATATATCTACATATCTAACTCGGGCATTTAATTTGTTTCGTTCAGAAGCCGGTTGGGAGGCGATTCAAATCTCTTATTTTTTTGGTGTAATGAAAATACTTACTGCTCGGCTTCTAAACGAGAGAAATAAAATGCCCGAGGTAGATGTGTAGATATATCCTTCTTCTAAACGAGAGAAATAAAATGCCCGAGGTAGATGTGTAGATATATCCTTCTTCTTTCGATCTATGCTCATGTTTGCTTTTAAAAACAATATCTGGAATGCACAACGAGCGAACAAGCTACTTGGGTTTCAGAGAAACTATTGCGGCTTTGTTTGTCTTGAATTATTGGTTGAGAGAATTTCCTTTGTCTGCGATCGCTAATCGCTTTGAATTGAGGTGTCAATCAAAAGCTGCTCATGCTATTGTCTTACAAAATCTGTCCTTATTAGGTAAAGCACGTACCCTTCGAGATGTTGATCTTGGGCACCAAGAACGAGCATAGGTCCAACATCATCATCTTCAGCTTCCTTACGAAGGTACAAATTAATATGCTTGAAGCTTTTACCATTCGCAGTATGCGCTACCTCACCATAACGCAAAACTGGCAACTGTAGTCGTGTTTCAAGTTTCATTGAGTCAGTTAATTTTACAACTGCGTCGTATTTGTCTCCAGTTTTCAGTGTAAGTTTACCATGGAAATGAAGTCCTTTCTTTGCCAGAATATTGTAGTCGGTCAAGTTCCAAGCTGAAAATGAGAGAAACTTCTGTAAGTAAGTCTTTATAACAACACTCAACTCTCAGATAGCTAAAAAGCAAGAAAATCCAGTACCGGGAAAGATCATCTAGGCAACGCAACGACTGATTTTAGTCAAGGAAATCCTTCGAATAGTTTTGCTTGTTTTCACTGTTTGCTGTATGATATTAATCGGAAAGTAACGGGTGAACCAGAAAAAAGTTCCCACTTTTGAAAAAACATAGCATCAAGAGTACTGGATGGATCGGAATGAATCAATATTTGCTTGACAGTCAAAAGATCGAAGTATTTTTGTGATTTTTCGTGCCTCCTTACGAGAACTGGAAAAATTGGTATATTCAAGTTTACAAAAACTTGCAAAATGACTGAAAAAGGCCTAAAATACTTGATTAAAATTGTTTGAGAATCTATGTCTTATAACTCTGGAGAGAGGTGAAACCATTTTGCAACCACAAAGTTTTTGTAAACTTGGAACTACCAATTCTTCAAGTGCTCGTAAGGAGGGAAGAAAAATCACAAAAATACTTCGATCTTTTCGCTGTTAAGCAAATATTGATTCATTCCAATCCACCCAGTGCACTTGATGCTATGAATATTCAAAAGTCGGAAGTTTTTTCTGGTTCGCCCGTTACTTTCCGATTAATATCATACATTATAGCAAAATAGCTAAAGTTTCTTTGAAGTCATTCAGTAAAAAAACAAGGTCAATAAATTTTAAACCACTCTTTTTACAGATTTGGAACCTTTGATTTTGTAACTCTAAAATTTGTGAATAAGTTGCTGTTGCAAAATAGCCCAAACGTTTTCCTAGTTTCCTTGTAAAATTACTAAACTTTCCTCAAATATGGTATTGACCAGTAAAACCTTCCTGTTGTGGCTCACGGCCATAGAACCGTGGCTTGTTCTGAACCTTGACCCAATATCCAATTTGGAGACAGACTTTAGACAACATGGGGCTCAAATCTTTAAAAAGGTCGGTGTAAAATTCTATTACAGTTTTCCTTTAATAGCTTGGATAGTTTCCGAAAAGAATAGCTTGGAAAGAGCTCAGCATATCTTACTGCAAATCTGCGATGGCAGTTTATTGATATCTTTATTAGTTTCAAAATGGCGGCATTTATTAAATTTGAAGCTATGGCGTCGTAATATTCCTAAATCCTTAACCAGAAAAGCTACAGATTTCTATTTCCCACCATATCGTAGACCTTCATAAACAATGATTTTCTTGAAGGGTATATCGTTTTTCCTTTATTGGTTTAGGATTTACGATGATTTAAATTTTTTCAAACTGTCCCATGAATTTTTCAAAAATAATCAAATTACCACCATTTTGAAAAGAATCAAGATAACAAAAAAATATCCACGGCAGAGTTACAGCAAAGTACCATAAGTTCCATTGGAGCCATTCAATTGAAAGAAAAATACCATGTAATTTTACACCCACTTTTTTAAAAATATTTGAAAGATTTGAGCCCTATGCTACTTTAGGGACCATTCATTACAGTAGAAACCCGCATAAAAGAACCTAGGTTTTTTCTGGGCAGCCTGAATTGGTTCTTAATTAAATGGCTGCTATTCTAAATTCCAGCCTGTATGGTTGTTAAAAAGGTTCTTATATACGAGCAGGCCTTGCACACATTAACACTGTTTTCCAGCTCAAGAATTCTTTGAGAACAAATCTTTTGTACCAATGAAGAAGTCTGATCAGGATGTGAAGAATTCTAAAAATTCTTGTCATTTTAATAATTTAGATTAAAGCTATTATATAAGAACCTTTCCCAGTTTCAGCCTCTTAGGGGTTAGGTTCTTATAAAAACAGGTTCTTTTATGCGGGATTCTACTGTATTTACAGAGGGGTTGGTACTGAAGAGAAATGTTTTCTTGTCCAAAAAATCTTCTTACCCAACTCTAAAAGTGACAGCAAAAACATCTACCCAACAATTTTCAGATTGAAACATTTTTGCTCAACCCCTACCTATAAACATGGTTTCAACGTCAAACCATGTAAATTATCAATTCAATACTGTAAATATTGATGACAAAGATGAAAAAAGTAGACACTGAAAGTGAAATGGATAGTGTTGATGATGTTGATGATGATATTGATAATTTTGGACTTTAAACATTTGGCATTAATTGGTGGGAAAATTTTGTTTTCATAACCTTGAAATTATATGAAAAAATATTTACCCAACCTTTTTATGTTAGAAAATTTCTCTAACCCAAAACAATTCCTCTTCGGTACCAACCCCTTTATAAATAATGAACAGTCCCTTAGACACAAAAATTAGGTCAAACCTTCATCCACTGAATTGAAAACAACAACGACTTGACCATCAAACTGGGCACTACGTAACAGACTATATTGAACAGTTTCCCCAAATGCTGCCGCCAAGTTCCGAAATTTGAGGTTCTCCTTCACTCCAACGTATCTCTTTCGGTCACCTTCATTCAAGTAAAGGTATTGCCTTGAGGTACCACCGGACAATTCTAAAAGCTGTGCTGAGGCTGTACCAACATGCAATCTTGAACTGAATTCTGATGAAGAAGAATAATAATAATAGTAATAATCGATTTATTTAAAGTTTTTAGTTATGACGTCATCAATTTTTGTCATTTTTGATTACAAAGTCCAACTTTGTAATCTAAGAGGGGGCTCCAGGTCAGTCAGAAAGATTAAGTCCGTCACGCTCGTTAAAACAATTAATTAACGTTTTATCTCTGCTAATTGGCACTGAAATAAAGAAAGCGCGCAGTAAGCGCATACCAAAGTTTCCCGCGATCCGATAGTAACATTTGACGTCGGCTTATTTCATGTTAGACAGATTTGACACCATAAGATGGATAAATCACCTTGATGTTTACCCTGGCACAACAACAAATTTACGCAGAATTGGCACGTTCTTGACTTCATTAGCAGCTTAATTATGTTAAAACAATCGTTTTCTAGAACGAACGCATCATTAGCCACTTATTGATAGTATTCATTATGCAAATATGTCAACTTTAGGGGATGATGTAACCGACAGCCTGCACAGAGGCTAGCATTCGCAGCATCACCAAAGGTAGAAGGACCCCCCTCCTACACAGCAACGGATGCAATCATCGCAGGTGAAGTTGAGAGGAAAGGTGCAGAATCCCAGCAAACAATGGCGCCATTGACTGGGGGAAGGGACGCGATCACACTAAACCAAAACATCTTCATGCATATGATTCTGCACATAGGTTATTTTCGTCAATGCTTGTCTCAAACTAGATGCCAACGAATAGAAACGTTCTGGAGGGTTCTGCATAAACATAAGTAATTTTGCGTTATCGTAAATCTGACATGACATCTAATTTGATACAGATGCACCAATAGTTTCATGCAGAGACTAAGCAAACTAGGGGTAATGACTTTTGATTTTTTGCGTATCATCCTCGTTTGACATAAAGATCAAAATATTGGTTTTCAGGCGATTCTTGTCCTTATACAAGGCGCTTGATTTTCTGTTGATGAAGGTGACTTTAGCAGCAAGACTCATCTCTCTGACTGTAGCTAAAACAGCATCAACGATCATTTGGGGTTATGAAGAAATCAACATTCAGATATTCTTATGCTTGTTTAGCTCAGGACAGACTTTGTAATCATCCAAAAGGATCTTATGTTCTTCCAAAATAACAGTCTAAAAACACTCATATGCATCATATTTGAATTGGAAATGAATAATACGCCAAATAAGAATGGAAAAAGTCATTCAGATTACCTTTATTCCGTTTTTAGAACAAATAAGCCGGAAAGCCATATATTTTGACATTTTCCGGCATTATGACGTCATAGTGACGTCACCTAATGAGGTGGCCACGCCCAAAAAATACAAATCGGCTAAGAATGGCTAGTACTGCGCCCTTGCCAAGTTTTGATGAGTTCCCATTAGTCTATGCTAATAGAGGGGGGGGTGGAAAGCACCCCCCCCCCCGGCTAAGATCAAAAAAGCTAGGATTAGGGTTAAAGTTGGCGTTAATAGCTATGTACAGTAAAAATTACAAATACAAATCCAATAAATATATGTGCATAATTAAACAAATAAGAATTAAAATGCAAGGTATAAAATTTCGAAACAGAATTAAAAACGTAGTAATATAAAAATCCGAGCTGTTAAAAATCCGAATGTCCGAAATATGGTACAGCAGTGTCCCGCATATAAGAAACATAAATTTAAGAAACACAGACCCTGATTTTCAAAATGATACCCCACTTTATAAAACACTAGTACAGGTCTGAAGAAAATATTGTTTCTTATTTAACAAAACTAAGCAAAAATACCTTTCTGGAAGAATTATATCATTTCATGGAAGCAAAAATTTACAAATGCCCATCAAAATTATATGTTTTTGATCACAATCATATGCAGCATAGGTTCCAAATCTTTAAATCGGCGAAAAAAGGTGGGTGTAAGATTCAATGACCTATTTCTTCTAATTGAATGGCTTGAAAGAAACTTTAGATACTTATCTATAATTCTACCGTTGGACTTTTCAAAAATTTTGAATATTTTTGCAAATTACGGTGTATCTTACATTTCAACTTAATTGAGGATGTGACGTCATCAAATTTCTAAATCATAAACCAGAAGAGTGACAGACTTTTGCTTGATACCATATTGTAGGCATTCATAAACTATGGCTTTCTTCTAAATTATTTCATGTTACGTCAAACAGTTTAGACATTACGATGGTTTTAAGTTTTTTGAAAATTTTTCTCGAATTCTTGAAAAAGAAGAAAAACACTCTAATTCTGAAAATATTGAAGATTTCAGAAAATTCCAACGGTAGAATTATAGAGAATTAGCTAAAGTTTCTTTGAAGTCATTCAGTTCAAAGACATAGGTCACTCAATTTTACACCAGCCTTTTTAAAGATTTGAAAACTATGCTATCATATGCTTGTGTCTGAGTAGTTGATAGATAGTGCATGATTTTTCTAATAAAAATCTTTACGCTGATTTGAATCTTACCTCATTTTATAAGAAACATGTCAGACCTGAAATCGACAAGGTTGTTTCTTATATGCGGGACACTACTGTATGCAAACTGTATCAAAACAAGGTATCACGAAAATCTAAATTGTGGTATGAAAGTCCTACATGATCTGCATGAGCAGTCAGCCCCATTCTAACTTTTACTTTATTTCTTAAACTCATTGATAGAGTGGGCATTACTTATGTGATGAGGAAGAGATAGCCAAAGACGCTGCTAGCAAAAGTTTGAAAAAAGTACAACGTAACGGAAGAATAAAACATAAGTTTAGTTGATTCCCAACGCGAATGGCTGTCTTGGAAATGCGTGATTTAAATGATATCATCTGTTAAATGCACATCTGTTAAATGATATCGCAGGTGTCCTAAGGTGAGCTCAATCAGAACGGAAATCTCATGTATTTGACTTTGATGTAAGAATGAAATCGACATTCTCCGAATTCGTGTCCGTCCTTCGGAAGGGACGTTAAACTAGGGGTCCCATGCCTGAATGCGGCATGCATAGTGGGCCTGAATTAGCTTTATATAGCTAGAAATCGTTCCAGCCCACTTAAAATAAATTACTGAACAAAGACGATAGTATGTATCCTTACGAATTCAGGGCAATCCTTACGAACGAAAATTGTGCTAAGTTACCAAAGAACTGTACCATGTTTCATATTTCATATTTCAATTTATTAAGTAGGGAGACCCTTCAGCCTAGTGGCTGATTTTCAAGGGGCCCTCCGCATAAAAACTTACAAAATATACATGTTAAAAATATCTAAGAATTACTTACAATAAATGATTTATACAACAAAACCATAAAACCTTACTATGAAAACTAAAAGAAAAATGCATAAAACCAATAGACTGGGAAATTTCTCCTACAATCCAGCAACCAGCTCCCGCCCCCATGCCCGACCCATACTAAACCGACAACGGAGACCCTAAGATCTCCATCGTCGACCCAGCAGAAATCAAGCACAGAAGCAACGGGCGCGGTAGCCACCAGACCGCTAGAAAAACACCCAGTCTATTTCATACTTTGTTTAAAACCTTAATGGAGGTTGCCTGCTTGGTCTCAGCTGGGAGGCTATTCCACAGTTTTGCACCTCTATACGAAAACATTTATGCCCATTTGCGGATGATTTCATCTTCCGCATTTCCAGTAAAAAAAAGAAACTTATATATGGTCAGAGGCAGAAAATAATAAGAGACACATAAACAGTTATACCAGTTCAAAATTTGGAAAGACAATTTCGCTTTCATTACTATCCTATGAAAGATATGAAATGAACTGAGGTTACCTTTTGAGTCAAATAAAACAATCATTAAAGCAACACTAGAGTTCATTGAATCATCAAAGAGATTTTCTTAAATCATTTCAGCGAAATTTTCGTCTCCTCCCCCCACCTTTGTATGATTTTATTTCTTTTCGTAGCTTTAGTTTATGCTGCAGTTTAGTTAATCACTTTCATGTAAATGTTTTATGTTATTTGTTAAAGCCACGGGGTTGCAATTTATTCTCATTCTCCCTGTGGTATCGTCCTGTAATCATGTTCTGTTATTGTAAAATTTTAGATTGATATAAAGAAATGAAATGATGCAAGACATCATACCGACTCGGTTGACTGGTTCGTTCGATGGAATCACAAAGTCAGCTTTAACAGGTTGCATTTTTGCAAATGGCATGTTATTGTTTGAGGCATATCCATCTTCGCGTTCAAAATCCAGTATGATTTTATTGGAACCATCATCAAATATTTTGCCTGCAAAAAAGAATTTCGTGTTATAATCGAAACAGTGCAGATTTTCCAGTCAGAATACGTGCAAAAGAACAGTTATATGATTTAAAAATTCAGTGTTTTTCTGTTTGTCGTCTCTCCTCGGATGACTTAATCTTTGTTATGGCTGTATTCTTTGGCACACGCACTCAAGATATGTTTTAGTTAATTGTAATATTTTTTGCTAAGGCACCATTTGACCATGTCTTTTAGATTTAAACTGTTTTTATCTAAATATCGGTTTTATCCTCAAATATAATACCATGAAGTAATTCGCGAAAATTTTCCACTCGTTTTCAATGACTTGAACACAAAATGATGCTGAGATGTATACGATAAAAAAATGTCAAGAATCGAAGCAGAGAAATTGAATTTGAAGTTAGCCTTAATCGAGTGTTCATTGTCTGTTCGATATCAAATTTGTAAACTTGTGATTTCTTGAAACTTTGAAAATCTGTTTCTCACCTCTCATATGTCTATGACTTTAATAATTCTTCTTTTATTTTGATTGCCACTCATTGCTCTTTAAATGAGCTACAGCATGATTAATTTTGAGAACTTTCGTCTTTTGGCATTTATTACATTTGCTGGATCACAATGTGCCTGTCGCACAGGCCCCTTCAAGGCCGTCCTACACTTGCAGTAGTTTCGGTCGGCGACCAGCGCATTCGCTCAGTGCGCATTCTCTGTTGCTAGAGATTATGCGCACTAGGCAAGCGCCCAGGTCGCCGACCAAAACCACTGCAGTGGAGGCGGGAGTGGAGGTCAACCTTAAAGGAGAGCGGAGCTACAATACCGGGTGCGCCAAAATAAACTATGCACATTTGGCAGTCGACGATAGATCGTACACTGGACTGATTTTGAAGATTCATGACTTAAACTTTATCAGAAAGCCTGAATTAGATTCTAGGACTTTTTGCCAATTTTTCGGTTTTTAGAGCCAGAAGCGAGTTTCTTAAAATATTTGTTTTCGAAAACATTAAAAACGATGAAAAAACGTCGATCAAGTTTTAAAAGATTCAACATGAATGAACAACGAGAAAACGTTTTCGGGGGACTTGGGAGTTTAGCGCGAACTCTCGTACAGCAGATTACAATTGGTCGATTTCTAAATCGCAAATCACCACGAACAAGTTCTCTCTTGGTCCATTCATGTCGATTCTTCAGAAAACTTGATCGATGTTTTTTTATCGTTTTCAGTGTTTTCGAAAAATAAGATTTTAGGAAATTCGCTTCTAGCTCTTAAAACTGAAAATGAAAAAATTTGCACAAAATCCCAGTATCTAATTCAGGCTTTCTGCTAACGATTAAGTCATAAATCTTCAAAACCTTTTGAGTGTACGATTTATTGTGGCCTGGCAAACGTGCATAGTTTATTTTGGCGCACCCGGTATACTAGAATGTTATCGGAGTGGACTGATTGTAACTCCTGTGAAAAATAATGCTCTCACTCCTATTGATAGAAAGTACCCCACTGCCATATTTTGTGGAATAGACCTTTTAGCCATTCTAAAAAAGAGCCTGGATCGAACGATAATTTATAAATTTTGATGCTTTTCTAGAATATTTCATTGCACATAACAGTGACTGAAGCTGTAAAGCCACTCAATTGAACCTTTCGTATAAAAATTTATAAAAATATCGATCGATCTAAACTCATTTTTAGAATAGCTAAAAGGACTATTCTCTACCAAAATCTTTTTATCTTCCGGATGAGCCAGAAAAAAGTTCCCACTTCGTAGCACCACAAGTACTTCATGGATTTGACTGATTCAAATTCTAGTTAAAAGCCAAAAGATGGAAGTATTTTTGCGATTTTTCTCGTTTTCTTACGAGCACTCAAATGAAGGTAAATGCAGCTTTTACAAAAATTTCATGGTTGCAAAATTACTAAAATGGGCCTAAAACATTTGATAAAATCGTTAGGACTCTCCTCACACAGAACAATGCGCACAGACGTTGCACCTCTCTCAAGAGGTATAAGACATAGATTTTCAAACAGATGCTAAAGATTTTCAATGTCATGGCAATAGATGTGCAGACGATATCTCCCATCCATGAGAAATTGCATTTTCTCTGTTGTTCTGAGCGATGAGTCCTTTATGATTTGATCAAGCATTTTAGGCCTTTTTCAGTCATTTTGCAACCTTCAAGTTTTTGTAAACTTGAATTTGCCAATTGTTCCAGTGCTCGTAAGAAGGCGAAATAAATCATAAAAATACTTCAATCTTTTGGCTGTCACGCAAATATTGATTTATTTCAATCCATTACGTACTCTTGATGCTATGAATTTCAAAAGTGGGAACTTTTTTCTGGCTCACCCGGTATATTTTCAAAACATTTCATACTTACCAGTGTACCATTCACTAAAAACATTATTCTCAACACGGCCTTTAAAGAAGAGATGATCTCCTTTTCCTAGAGCATGGAAATTAGACTCCTTTATTTGCAAAGTGAACTTCTTTCCAAGATTGAGTAACAAATCTCCGACTGCATCCATATTAACTCTTTTGGCAAGCATTCGTCCTTTGTATTCGATGTCCATGAAACGATTGAAGTGCAGCTTTAAAAAAGTGCACATTTCCCATTCATTTTCTTTGCAAGAACGCACATCTAGTTGAGACGCTATGAAACCAATGCCACCTTCTCTGAAAGCTGCAAGGAATTTGCAAGTAGATTTCAGAGAGTGAATAAGAAAAAAAGATGCTACCGGGTGTCCCAAAAAAAGTACTCCTGTTTAAAAAATTATCATAAAATTTTCTTTTTGAATTGCTTTGTCAAGGACCCAAAAATAGTCAAAAATAATAAAATGTCTGCTTTTGGTGTACCAAGGTAGAAAATTTACACGTTGGAAAACCTTATTTTGAGCTAGAGTTTTCAAGCAAATTACTCAATCTTGCCTAAGAGTCAAATCTTTCAGATTTTTATCCTCATTGAAGTCTCCAATGATAGTGTGCATTTATTTCTGTCATTTATGACCAAATTAAAAGTTTTACATGCACAAAGAAATCGATCTAGCAATCATCAGTGCTTTTTTGCAGTATGATTCAAAACCAGGTAGCCCTAACAAGAGCTAAATTTGCTATTTTCAAAACTAATTACAAGATCAGCGATGTCTTTGAAAATAATTTGGTTCTTGATCTACTTGAACAAAATAAGAAAATTGAAGATTGGCCATGTAATCAAATTTTGGTGAATTTTCAAACGGGAGAAACGGGAGTACTTGTTTTGGGGACAACCGGTAAGTAATATTTGATAATAGTCTATGCTAAATTCACTACATATCAAAGTGAATTATGTTACAATTTTGTGACTAGCAGCGCCTGATTTGTTTCAAAATGTATCAGGTTTCCTTTCCAGATTAATATGAAAAATTCAAGGATGAATAATTTCTTAAATCGTGGAAAGAGCATACGTTAAAAAAAATACGCTGCACTAGATATTTCGCAGCTGTAAAATTCCACCATATAATAAAAATTTTATTTCACGATTCAGTTCCTACAAGCAGCCATTTGAGCAGGAGTTCACAGGGAGGCAAGGAAGAAAGGCGAAAATAACTGACATGGGGGGGGGGGGAGAAAAAGGCAAGAAAAACAAATAACTCTAAATTCAAAGTGCAACAGCCAGATCTATTCATTTAAGTAAACATTAGACTCGTCTATAAAATGAACCAAAGGTTTTGATTATAAATAAAGTAAGCAGTGTTTGATGACAAATTCTCTGTAACCTAGAAAACGCTTGTTTTTGCCTGGCAATTAGATCTCATAAGAAAGCAAGCTGATTTTTTCAAAACATTGACTTTGTGGCAATTCTAAAGTCACTTTACACAAAAACCACCATGCTTGGATAGATTTGAAATAGCAAAGCTTCGTATCGTGTAATGTTATCGGATAACATCGTTAAAGAATATAGGATGTCACAGACCGGCCCATTTAGGATCTAGGAAAGTGACGATTTGATCCTTGCCTTTAAATATTCAATGTATGATACTCACATTTGTCAGTTTGCTTCATGAGTGGTCGATCAAAGGTTACTTGACGGTTGTGATCTTTCTTTATCACGACACCTGTAGATATAAACAAAACTGTCAAAATTCATTTCGAAATTCAGGATCAAGGTAATCTTGAAAAACATGGAAAATACCTTCACCGACGTTAGCTTACAAAAGCACATTACCACCAAGTGAGAAGTTGTTTCCAATGACTAGATTGCATTACAAGATAGAGCCTATTATTTCCACGATGAAGGTAAAGGAAAAATATTAAATTTCAGACAAATATGCGGTGCAATAAATATACTCATTTTCAAACTACACCCCAATAACAAGCGCAGATTTTGTAAGACAATAGCAACAGTTGAGTTTGATTGACACCTCAGTTCAAAGCGATTAGCGACTGCACACAAAGGACATTCCCTCAACCAATAATTCATAACAAACAAAGCGGCAAAAGGTTTCTGAAACCCAAGTAGCTAGCGCACTCGTTGTGCATTCCAGAAATTGCTCTTAGGAGCATACATGAGCTTATATCGAAAGAAGAAGGATACATCTACACATCAACTTCGGGCATTCTATTTTCTTTGGTTCAAAGGAACAAGGTCTTGTCAAAGAGACCAGCATCAAGCAGAATCAAGTCATAGTCTACTCGTCAAACGGAATAAAATTCATTAAGAAATCTCTAAAAACAGGCCAAAATAGATTAAAGGATAAATGGTCATCTAATTGGCTAAGTGTTAAAAACCTCATTCGATTTGATCGTTCTGTGATCGCATATAAGATTTTGAACAAGTTGTGCCCGGAAAGCCTTAGCCTGTTAGCCAGACCCAATTTCAAAGGAAATAGTGGTCTGTTCAATACCGCCATAAAGCTTGTTCAAACCTCGTTTGAAAATTCCTCAGAATAATTTGCTGACCATTTGTAAAGAAACCATTTGCTCAGGAAGCTCTTTGAAATTTTTCTGAAAAAGAATACTGCAATCTGAATGCGCCCTGATTACTCTTTGTTCTGCCTTGCATAGAAATTCAATCTCTGACCCAAGGGTCTAATCATGCAATTGATTAAGCTGTCTCCCTTGCTGCACTAAACTAGTTCGCCCTTTGCTTTTATGATAATGTTTTGAGCTGCGAGAAAATCATGCGCATACATTTTCCACAAAACTTGGAAAACAGCCCTCTTGAAATAGAGGCTTTGAACAAGCTTTATGGCGGTATTGAACAGACCACTATTTCCTTTGAAATTGGGTCTGGTTAATAGGCTAGGAAAGCCTATAGTACCAATATAGATCGGCATACTCAATTTTTGAAACGAGAAACTGCAAGGAGCTCCAGATCCCCAGGGTCAAACCAGAACATGCTAAAAAGGATTTTACTACTCTTCCTTAAAGGCTTGGAACGATATCCCAGCTAATATTAGAGAAATCCAAACACTCAGGCGCTTCAAAAAAGAACTAAAAGCGTACTCTACCGGGTGAGCCAGAAAAAAGTTCCCACTTTTGAAAATTCATAGCATCAAGAGTACTAAATGGATTGGAATTAATCAATATTTGCTTGACTGACAGCCAAAGATCGAAGTATTTTTGTGATTTTTCTCGCGTTCTTACGAGCATTGGAAAAATTGGTAAATTCAAGCTTACAAAAACTTGATGGTTGCAAAATGACTGAAAAAGGCCTAAAATGCTTGATCAAATCATAAAGGACTCCTCGCTCGGAACAACAGAGAAAATGCAATTTCTCATGGGTGAGGTGAGAGATATCGTCTGCACATCTATTGCCATGGGATTGAAAATCTTTAGTATCTGTTTGAGAATCTATTTCTTGTAACTCTTGAGAGAGGTGAAACGCATGTGCGTATTGGTTCTGTGTGAGGAGAGTCCTAACGATTTGATCAAGTGTTTTAGGCCTTTTTTCTGTCATTTTGCAGCCATGAAATATTTGTAAAGTTGAATTTACCTATATATGCAGTGCTCGTAAAAAGATGAGAAAATCACAAAAATACTTCGATCTTTTGGCTTTCAACTAGAATTTGAATCATTCAAATCCAAGAAGTATTTGTGGTGTTACGAATTTTAGAATGTGGGAACTTTTTTCTGGCTTACCCGGTATACCAGTTCAAGGTTTGGTTTCCCCTCCAGCAATGCATAGCCTTTAAATCTGAAATAATGAATAAAAGTTGTATAATTTCCCCGGGGGGGGGGGTGGGGGTGGGGGTACTTAGTATATTTGTCCGACGGGGATGTGCCGTTCTTAAGGGTATCGTTTTCACCCATTTTTTCTAGCACGGGGTATGAAAATAAGGCATTTTTTCTAGAGCAGGTTGTCAAAACATGCCAAAATGGGATATTTTGTTAGATTGGGTCGCTTTTCGGTCAAATTTTCATGCGTTGGAGTATACTTTTCACCATTTTTTTCTAGAATAGGGTATCATTTGGAGCGAGAAATTCTGGAGCAAGGTAGCAAAATAAGTTTTCGTAGGCACACCCCGGTATAAAATTAAGTCAAGTACCCCCCCCCCCCCCGTTAATTTCACTCAAATCGACAATCAGAGTGCACTAGAAGCTCTCCGGATGTAGACACCAAAGATTCTCCATAAAACTGCTGAAGAAAGCATCAAATTGGTAGCAGAAATTTCCTTTCTATCTCTCATATTAGCAAAGTCGTGGAAAAACCACTGGGTGATTCAAAACAACGTCCGCATGTTCGACCTGGGATAAAATAAAAACTTATTATTCGATTGCATTGCAAGAGATCTCTGTTTTTACCTGAACGGATGTTGGTCGATGCTCATTGCCTGTACTTGCAACAAAAGTTTCACTTCAAAATCTCCATTCAATCAAATTTATTTTTTCAAGTCTATTCAAATGTACTTTAAGTCCCTTACTTTACCCTGGTGGGGCACTTTGTATATTTTGAGTACTGGGGAAATTCCAACGAGAAGGGTACTGTCTTCGCGATTTTTGACATAAAGAGCAGTATCCATTTTTGTGATTTTGGTATAAAGAACTAACAAACAGGCCCATTTTTGAAATACTGGTATATGGTTTGGGTACGTGCTTTGAAGCATGGATGTTCCCAACGAAAATCTGATCAATTGCCCCTCCCCCCGAGTACTTTACCCGTCGTTGGTCATTCCTCTATCCTAATAATCAAAACAATCTCTGTTGCTACTCACTTCAGAAGCCTATGCCATTCAAATGATGCCTCATAACGAAGGTTTCCGATTGGCATATCCATGATAAACTTAAATGTTTGCTCCAGATTTTCTTGAAGAGGGCTTGCTTGTGTCCTATTCCTTAATGTAGTCATATCGAATATGTTAGCCACTGCGAGTACATTCGTTCTGTGAGCTTGTTGCTCAACTGTGACATCAACCAGCTCATCTAAGGGAAAATAAAATTGTATGTGTTTATATGTACTATTGACACCTCATATCCTCCCTTACACTCATGATTCGGCCCCCACAAAACTAGAAGCACTATATTTCATCAAAAAGCACTTTAAAATTTCTATTCGCTGGAGTCAACGAAATCTGTATACATTTTTTGGGATACCCGGTAGTATACTTGAAATTTATCCAGCCACGCCAACTTGAACGTCGATTAATGATGGGGAAAAGACCATTTAAATGATTGTAGTTCTTGAAAAGGCTTCAGAAACAAGTTTGCAATAAAAAGATATTTACCCATAATTGTCTCCTTCCCTTTACCACTCATTTTCCAGTCAGCATATCCACCTCCTCGAGCATCAGTGAATAACGTCATCGTTGTATTCATCAGACTGACAAGCCCATTTGAGAGAACGAGCACTCGCTCTGTAAGGTTAAAGCTCACTTGAGCTCTCCTGCTACTTCTGATGAAGTCAACATCGACAAAAGCTCCTTGAGTATCTGGCCTAAGACGGACAGTTGTAAGACCTTTCGGCTCAGTCCATACAAAGTTGGCAAGTTTTGACATTTGTGTTCTGATGTTTTGAGGCGAGGTCCATGTTAATTGATCTTTGCCAACATCACAGTGAAATAAGATTCGGTCTGCTTTCTGCAACAAAAAACAAGACAAGGAAAATTGACGAGGGAAGAAATTACTTGAGACTTCTGTCAAGTAAGGGAATCAATAATCATTCCCTGTAGAGGTAGATGCATAAATGAGCAACAGTCGATTCGGTAAACAAAGAGTTCCGGTCTCCTATAGCCATAGGGATGTTTGGTCCTGAAGACTAGAGATCAAATCATGATAAACACAAGGGAACAAAACATTACAGTTTGCTTAGCTCAAGTGCGAAATTTACCCTTCAGAACGGTAAGTTGCTCTGTGATGTTAGAGAGCTGAATTCTATGATTACAAAAATTCACATTTGTCCCAAAAATGAAGCTTCTTGCCCATAAAGCTCCTTCACAGTAGCCACACAAACGGAGCACACGTTTTTAGGAGACCGCGTATATTTTACCTGATTTTGTTTGTCTCTGACATCATCATTAGAATTAGGTGTGAAATGCATAACAGTCAGTCCTTTTCCCATCATATCAAGTCCTTCAATTGGCACATACTTCTTTGCTTGTTTCGCCACCTCTTCTGAATTGATATTAACAATTGGTTTTGATGCAAGTGTTATCGCTGCCTGGTTTACACCGTTGAAAAATGCAAGGTCGGGCACTGCGACTCCTGTTAGTGACATTATTGTATCTGGCACACTTTGACCTTGAAAATGGAAATAGAGAAAGCTCATTCCAAAATTGAGTCGAGAAGAAGAGCCAATACAGTAAAGAATAGTAGGCAACCTCCGATCTTAAAGATCATGGTGTACGCATTAAATAAAGTCTTAGTCCTGATGAGTTCAAAAATACAGTAAAGAATACACATGTTTTGGAGCGAAAGCTAAACTGGAACAATTTGAGATGGTCTCCAAAGAATCTAGTAAAGAAAAAGATGCGTTCACACGATACTAGCACAATTCAGATACGGCACAAACTTTTTAAGGATAGATCTCCCGTTCACACAAAGGCACATTTTTGCTGGCCAAATTTGAAAATGGAACTATATCTGGTGAAATTTGAAAACGACATTGTCTGAATATTCGAAATCGACCAAAATCAGCACATTTTTCGACGCTTTTTGATCAAGGACGATTAGTTATTTAGGCCTAGATAATTTTCTTTGGTGTCAAAATCTGTCAAAGTCTGCAAAGATTTTGGAACTTTCAAATGTTCTTTCGTTTTAAGTTGTGCCGGTATCGTGTGGACGTGTCCTAGGTCAGACATATCTAAGAATTGTTTTGGCAGTATACTGCGGTGAGCAGTGTTTCGTCCATTGCTCTTCAAAGAAAAATGCATCAACATGCATTTGATCCCTGCAATTCAAAACTTCGGTGGAACTCTTGGATTTGCGCAGCTTAATGAAAAAAAGTCTATAAATTCGTTCTTTCAGGTACCTCCATGTCCGTGTAGTAACTGAAAATTCTGCATTATAGAGTTATCGAAGACAAGTAAAGTATATCTATTACTTTTGACCAGCCTTTTGGGAATTTCGTTAAGACTAACGACGAGCAAAATGTTACTAGCATACCATTATGGCGGTTGCGTTGCGTTTCAGATGATTTATCATAAATGAAAAACTATCTTATAAAGCAATGAAGTAAACGGAACATATAGAGTTATATATAATTACCTCTGTACAGAGCCAAAATCCCAGCAATCGGTTTCGCGAATCCTTCCTCTTCTGGGTTTGCTGTAGCTTTTTGAAAATCCTGGATGATCAAGTAAACTTTCTTAGCATCTGCAGCCAATTTCGGAGCAACAATCTTTCCCTTTGCATAGATCTCAAAACCTCCACCGGGAGAGAAGACACCTTTGACTTTCGGTTGCTGCATTACTAATGCTGTTAATCCAAGTGCACGCTTCTCAAAATTCAAATCAGAAGGAATTAGATCTTCTGTCTGGATACCAAACTTAGCCAGGAAGACATTTACGTCTAATGTGCTTAGTGAGAATTCTACATCATAGTCTGTGCCATCCGTTTTGGATACCTCCATCGGGACTGCATGATTGTTACCTACAGAAGGAAAATTAATAGAAAACAAAGTTGTCGTGCGTGCTGTACGTCCATTGTATCATTAAAAAACATAAATTCATTTAGAAATTCGACTTCGTACAGAAGAAGACTAAGGTATTAACGACGTTTCGAGCATAACTCTTCATCAGGTATCATCAACTTTCATCTGATGAAGAGTTATGCTCGAAACGTCGTTAATATCTTAATCTTCGTAAAAAGTCGAAGTTTCAAATGAATTTATGTTTTCTATAGAAGGAAAATTAGTTGCCTAAAATCAATTCAATTTCCTTGCGACTCGGACACTTCAAATTCATTTCTGCATCCATTTTATTTCATGCTTAGTTTATTTGATCTCTCATTTTGAATAAATTCGTCCCACATTAGATGTTAGTTGAGATTTGCTACAACGAAATTCCCTTAAGTTCCCTTAAGTTCCAATTTAAAGGGCATATGTCATGAACCTGATTGGTACATCTGGAAAAAATCCAACCTTGATCCTGTACTTTGTAATAAACAATAGAGAGAATTATATTGCATGAACCAATCAGGCTCATGACATATGCCCCTTGAAGACAATACGGTGCTATATGATAGTAAGCATAAAGAAACATATAACCCACCAACTGATGTCATCCCTCTAAGAGCAACTTGGAGGCTCTCTATGTTCACTGCTTCCTTATATTTCCAACGGACGGTAAGATCAGTCTCAGCTGCTAATGTCATATGCTGCGGTGCCACCTCAACAGAATCTAATGATTTTGCTTTGAAGGCGATTGTCTCGAATTTGTCCCCGGAGCATTTATTCACTTTAAACCTTTTAGTATCAAATTTTTCTGGGTTGATGAACTTGTGCGTAATATCCAGCAAATTGACGCCAGGAAAAAGCTGGGTAATGACCATTTTCATGGAACATAGTCCGGAAGAAGCAGAATATGTAGTCTCGCATCCATTGCCCCCTTTTCGTGTGAATGTACAATCTGTATTTTGGATTTTTACAGATGCTAGGCTGCCGCTATCCATTTCTTGGAAGGAGGGGAATTCTGAAAGAAAGACAGATGAATGTTCAGATCTTAACTATGGTTCAATGAATATCATTACAGTAGCCGCATAATAAACCCGCATATGTTTCTCTGAAACCCAGGTAGCTAGCGCGATCGTTGTGCATTCCAGAAATTTTTTTCAAGAGCAAACATGATCCTATATCGAAAGAAGAAGAATAAATCTGCACATCTACCTCGGGCATTTTATTTATTTTGCTCCGAAGCTGAGCAGTAAGTATTATAATAACACCCAAAAAAATAAGAGAATTGAATCGCCTCCCAATCGGCTTTTTGAACCAAATAAATAAAATGCCCGAGGTAGATGTGCAGATATATCCTTCTTCTTCTGATCTATGCTCATATTTGCTCTTGAAAACAACTTCTGGAATGCACAACAAGTGAGCTAGCTACCTGGATTTCAGAGAAACTTTGCGGCTTTGTTTGTTTGTTTTGAATTACCGGTTGAGGGAATTTCCTTTGTCTGCAATCGCAAATCGCTTTGAATTCAGGTGTCAACAAAAGCAACTCATGCTATTGTGTTACAAAATCTGTCCTTGCTCTACCGACATTCAAAACAAAACTGTTAATCTATTAAACTTTTGTTTTGATAAAATTACTCATCAACTAGACCATGATATCGAGATTTCCATGCTCGATTCTGGTTCATGATTTAATTGCCATTGACTTTGAAATTCTATTTATGAAACTGAAAAGGGCCTGTACGCCAAATCCCACAATTCATCGTAAAATGGGATAATCTATTGAAAGACTGACTTGAAGGCTTCAACTCCCTTCCAAGTCACCCAGGGGGTGAGCGTCTCTAACGGCAACCCACGAGATTTGCTAGTAACATTTGGATTGGAAAACAGAGTACCTTGTTTGCAGATGCAAATCAACTTCCTTTTGGGAATACAACAGGTTTCCCCTTGAAATGAAAGTTATTTTGTGTAAGGGGCTGTTGTAGGCTATATACTGTTTTAAAGCCGTGTGTATTCATCCCTCCTATTTTATTTGCATATAAAGTAAACCTATCCTACTGCTCCTATAAAAGGGCATACCTTGAAAAAGCCCCCCAACATGGCCTTAACAATGGGAAATACGCCTTCTTCGTGTACTTATGTACGTGAGGATATAATTAAAAAAACACATCAATGGGATGTTTTCAATACAAGGCGCTAAAGAAAACTACTGGGATCAATTGCTGCATATCATACAAACAGGTAGTCGTATTGTCGTGATCTTGTTTAAAATAAACAAATATTCTCTATTTACCTGAGGAACGTTTTTGTCTTTCCTTGTGGGTGGCTCCATTGCTAACTGCGAGGTCAGTGAAGCAAAAGGCGACGACGATAAGAAAACACAGCAACATTTTTCATTTGCCCTGCAAAAAAGAAGATCACACTATCAAAGTCTTTTTCCAATTAATTGTCAGATGGTGTTTATTCGAGCACCACTCTAATTTCCTACATTCAGCTTCGGCGAACAAGGACAGATTTTGCTAAGACATACTTTCAGTTGATTTCTCCTTGGGTTACATGTGATCAAGAAAGACCTTCAATCCTCTGGCGTGCGCCTCCAAGTATGAACTGTGATACAAGGATATATGCCAAATTTCTCTGTTAACGGCCTCCGTTACGGCCATTTTCCAGATAGTAAATTTTCCGAGCAGGAGGAAATGTTTTAGATAACAAGGGAAATGCCGCTTTGTAATTGAGTAGAAATCTAGGGTTGAATGACTTTTGATTGTGTAAGATTCCGCCCGCTCGGAAAATTCCACTGATTGGAAACTGGCCTTTACATAGCTCGACTTACCAATTTATCTTTATAGAAATAAAACTATTCAAAAATAGCCTTAAACCCATAAACGCAACAAAAACACCGAAATCAGTAGAAAGAAGACAATTAACTCCTGTAAAAGAAACAATAACCAAAATAAGCCAGTAACAAGAGAAAAACTGTTAAATCCTGTAAGACAAAACCGAATTAACCTAAAACCTGAAAGGGAAGAAATAAGTTAATAACTCATCAGTAACTGCTGAAAAGATAAACGTTAAATCACCAAATACTAGTTTCGTCGCACTCTCATCAGTACTAAAACTATTTCTTATCATATCATCTTGCCATATGGCATGTTCTGACATAGAAAACAATAGCAAGAACAATAGAAAACTCAAATTTTGGTCGTTGTCATATGGTCGTTGTTATCTTGTCATACAGTAAATCACCGCATATAAGGACCAATGCAAATAAGAGCCCAGAGGCTGTTTTCCTCAACTTATGCACCTTGTAATTAAGAACCTGTTTCAGTTTGAAGACAAATATGCTCTCATTGCAGGGGTAGCAAAGTTGATTCTGGATTTTCGCTATTAAGTTCATTGTTGCCAAGCTACCCGTTAAAGTTTGAACCTCCTCCTTTGGTGGTTGTAAGTTTAAAATTAGTTACTAGGTCCATAATAACTTTGCCAAAACAAATAACAGGGCTGAGAATCCTTTTTGGTAAAAATTCTAAAACGGCCTACGCAAGGCAATCTTCAAATAAGAACCTTTATACCTTGAAATTAATCTTAGCAAATAGTACTTTTAAGATAAGTACCTATTTCAGCTTGGCTGTCAAAAAAAATAGGTTCTTATACACGGGAATTTGCTGTATAAGACTACTATCATATTATCATATTATTTTGTATCACTTACCTTTTCCCATGTAAAGACTCTAAAGCCTGATAAACCTCTGTTTTCCGAACTATTCCCCAACAAACAATCAGTATAATTCACAGAGTCTTTCAAGCTTTTTTTAATACCTGACAAATAGCTGGTTGTCTTAATAAATTGATATACATTGAAAACAAGATTATCTTGTAACCATCCCGTTGACATGTTTCGGCAATGATCCGTAGATTGTAACAAACAATTTTAAAGTACTTCATGGTATTAATAGACTCACGACATCTCCCCAGTTATGGCAACAACAACAGCGACAGCAACAACAGCATTTTTCGCGCAAACTGGGACTAAGGTCTCTCACATAAAATTTGAGACGGAAAGGGCACAAATTTATCTATGCGCTCACATACGTGGTTAAGAAGTAGCCATGGCAACCTTCGGTAGTTGGAAATTCACATTTCTGTGGTGAAGCTCATGGAAGCTAAGTGGCCTTCAAAATTAAGAAATCCTGATTGAAAGTGAAAGGTTTGTTAATTCTTTGTTTGAGGAAACATTCATCTGGATACTGATGGCTTTTATTCGTGGCTAACAGCACCGAAAACTTGAATTTTGAGGCGTTTTATCATCTAAGGCTGCAGCCGACAACTTAGGCCCATCCTCCATTGCCTGGAGCACTCAGCTTTTCGTAAAGTGTTGCCACGGTTTCCATATCCGGACATGAAATCGAGGAAAACAATTTCGTCCTAATTTTCACTGTGAAAATCCATGAGTCATAATTTGAGCGACCATCAGTCCCTCAATAGCGATAACTATGAACTTATAATCAGTCTACATGGTATTGATACTGGGTGAGCAAAAAAAATTATTTTATTTTTTTACATTCCATTAAAAGCTTACAAAACAAATTACTAACTACACTACTTACAAAATACTATACCCTACTACTAAAACAATACCATTAGGAGCGAAAAGCAACGACTACTTTACGGCAACATAAAATAGAAAATACGATCATAGCACTATACGTAACAACTAGAGAAAGAAGAAAGAGAAAAAAAAGAAAAAAAAAGAAAATAGCGCTTACTAAAAGAGAGATGGTGGTTGCATGATTTAGGGACTTGCTAATCAAATCGGCCAGTTTTATGGATAAAACGTAGAGTTAAAAGAATGATGTTTTTATTAAGATCATCTGGAAGATCGTTATCACCATACAATAAAATCTTTAGTAGAACATCATTTGAAAGATTGGTTAATCCATGTGGTCGTAATAAAGAGGAAACTCCAGCGAGAAGGTCTCTTTGTAATACTTCAAAGGGAGAACAGAGCAACAAAAAGTGTTCCGTGTCCTCAATGCCATCATTGGTTGGGCACATTGGGTTTATGGTATCTCTGAAATTATGCTTGATTTTGTGAAAGTTCAATTTACTGAGACCAACCCGAAGTTGTGTAAGATAAGATAGACCTGTTGGGTCATGTATCCTGAAGACTGATTTTGGCAGGGGGCGAATTTTGGATAGCAGCTTTGTCTTGAATGCAGCAACGGAAGGTGCAAGTCTAATTTCTGAATCCAGCTTGTTCCATCAGCTTGTTCCAAGCAAAAAAAATCACAAGGCAAATCGCACCTAACTTACTGAAGACAAACGTAATGGACACATGCTTTCTATTACAATTTAGTACAAGGATTTGTCTGTCTTCTGAGATGCTGCATGGTAGCTTCAAGCCATGACTGCCTTATAAAAACCAGATTCGGATGAAAAATCACATTTCTCTTTCACAGAGAAATAACTACCATCTTTTTCAAAACCATACTTTGTGAAAGCTTGAGGTAAACAAATAAATTTGAAATCGTCAAGGAAAATATAATGTTTGAAAAAAAACCGACCTCTGCTCTGTTTGAAGATATTGTGTTCTCTAGCCAACTGGGATATAATCGAATTCCTAGAGAATCGTTAAAGATTCGTAATTCAAATGCAATGCACCTTGGTAAAAAGTTCCTCAACGCCCAACCTTGATACAACGGCCATTACTCCTGCGTCGATACTATCGAACCAAACCGGTCGACGGTTGAGATAGCGAGAAGACTGTTTGGGGCCTGGGAACGAGGTTGCCTCAGCGTCATCTTTAGCGTAATCGCCTATTGAAGTTATTTTTTGCGAAGAATGATAAAACCACGCCAAACGACCAAAATGTGAGTTTTCTATCGTTCTTGTTATTGTTCTCTCAGCCAAAACATGCTATTGTTCAAGATCCAGCACCTATGCTATTCTTACTCAAATCACAAGTCCCGTGAAAATTCCACGAACAACAGAAATTAAAGTGTTTGGCAGGAGTAATTTTGCGTCATCGCAAATCTCATGTGACATCTAACTTTAGACAGAATTTAGTCTGCTACAGTAACGTTGCCTCTAGACTGATTACACGTTCGTATTTATCGCTATTGATAGACTGGTGGACGCTATAACTACTTGAAGCGTAGTGCCGTCATCCAATTCAATCAACGAAGCAGAAATTGGGATTGAAGTAGTTAGTCTACGCTGCCTTCATCTAAATATTTTGAATAGCGCGAGTTTAGACAAAAAAAAAAACAATTCCACACAATAGGAATTGCACAGTTTTTGTGCTGCTATTTAAATGTTTTATCAACTGTCATGTTTAACATTCTATCTAAAGCTAGCACAGACTTAACCAATAGTAAACTTTAAAATTCCCTATATCTGATTTAAGACAGATTTGACAAACTTAGTTTCTGCATTCAGTTGCAAAATTACCGCATTTTATTGTCAATTTGATTCCTTGTAACATAGAAAGATATTAGATTACATCAAATAACATTTAAGATTATGCAGTTTATTTAAAGTTACTTTGAGCAAAGTTAGTTAACTGTCAGGTTAATTCCAATTATCTTTTCGTTAGTAACATGCAGCGATAGCATGGTAAAGTCTTTCGATCCGGCCATTGAGACTTCCAACAGAAAAAGATGCATCGTCCAAGGTTCTGGATTCTTCGAATAGCAGATTATGTAGCTCCTAAAAATCGATATTTTTTGTGTTTATTTATTACCTCAAAGGTTAAACTGAGCGAGTTTTATCGAGTTTGATTGCTTACATGTCCATAACCACTGAAACGATTTGCAAACACTTTCTTTTACTTGATTGCCTAAAGGCTAAATTGTATTTTAAGATGTTGGTTGTGGTTTTACCAGTTTTTGAAAATCGGTTCATCGGTTATGGACATATAAGCAATCAAAAGATAATACATCATTTTGGGACACCCGGTACATAAAGGAGGGTATGCTGAGTCTGTTAAGGCCTAACCATTTCTATGAATGCTAAAGAAATTGAGTACACTTAAAAGGTTTGTGCAAGGTTACAAGCTTGCATTTGCAAAGAGCAAACAAATCTAAAAATAGTCTATTTAAATCGATGTGCTGTCAACAATTGATACCCAAAGAAATAATCCTGTGACTGAGTGTTTTCTTTGTTCTATTTTTAGAGAAGCCTATATACTATTGCACACTCCCTTTAACTCCTCTTTCCTCTACAATAACAAGTAATTGCAAACTCACCTTTCCAATTTTTTTGAGGGATTTCAAATGTGCATGTTTCGTAGTTGATGGAATATTCGTTCGCGAGTAAGCATTGTGACCAGTTTCACGCAGCATATCAACAAAATCGTCATTTCCATAATATGAAGTTAATTCACTTCTCAAGTAAGCAAGTCCTCTTTTGCTCTGCTCAGAGAGACGGTCCGAGAAGATGGTCAGATAATCAGCCATGCCTGCAAGAGAAAATGGAGATTTTTTTATATCAATTACTAACAAAAACTACAATGCAACAATCTGAGCCAATCATAGTGGGAAAAGATACATGGTCATCTAGTCCCTACTATGAATGACTCTTACAATGAATATAACAATAATCTAATCTAATCAAATGGATATTGGATATGCAATAGAATCGACTTTACTTTAACTGGGGGGTCTAAGTTGACCGTTTAACTTTCAGCACAGTGAAGTTTCTTAAATCGCCACAAGTTGTGGAAAAACAGCCAATAAAGCTGCTTAAATACCGGCACTTGGCTGATAAAATATTTTGCCGACTTTATGCCGAAAATATGAAGTGCCGGAAGGTTTCGACTGACTATCCAGAAAAATCGAATCTTTTACTTTCGGTAGAAATTGGCAACAACCGATCAAAAAGTATTCAAGATTTCTGAAAGGTCCAAGGGAAGAATTATAGCTAAGGAGCTAAATTTTCTTTCGATGCGCCCTTGTATCGTATTATACAAGGCTACGGGAAAACCGTGGGAACTGTGCAATTAACCAAT
Source organism: Aurelia coerulea (assembly GCA_039566865.1). Taxonomy (NCBI): domain Eukaryota; kingdom Metazoa; phylum Cnidaria; class Scyphozoa; order Semaeostomeae; family Ulmaridae; genus Aurelia; species Aurelia coerulea. The sequence continues at coordinate 23,769,936 of CM076947.1, read as the reverse complement.
GGGATTGGCGGGATTCCTGTATTGCCTCGTTTATGAAACGTCAGTCAGGTAATAAAGAGTAAGATTGAACTGTACCTTTTCTGGTGAATTCGTACCAATACATCATATCATTATGTTCCCAAGCTGATAAAGAGGTCTTGTTCACTATGAAATAAAATATGAGATTGTCTTACGAGAATTTCAAGAATTTCAAGCTATTTCAAAACAGAGGTATTTGTACCCTGCTGGTACCCAGGGTAAGTTATTTGAAGCCTTTCCAATAGTCAGAAATCGTTTTCAAATATCTTCAGAGTATCTTGTGGGGTGAGTGGGGTGAGTTAGCTGAAACAGTTTCTGTCAGGTGACTGAAGCTAAACTCGATGGAGTGAGGTCAAACGCCGGATAGGTGACCTCTCGGAGGCCTGACGTCGGAACTCACCTCGCCGTCCTTCGGAAGGGACGTTAAACTAGGGGTCCCATGCCCGGATGTGCATAGTGGGCCTGAAGGAGCTTTAAATAGCTAAAAATCCTTTCAGCCCACTTAAAATAAATTAGTGAAAAAATATGATACAGAAAACGAGTCGAAATAAATTAAAACTGTCCTGAAGATTATCTTTGTTAAAACAAATAGTATTTTAAGCTATGTTTTCCTTGTTCTGGAGTTGTTTATTTTTTTGGCGATATGAGAGTTTTTTCCTATATTTCTACCTGTCATTCGACGGTAGTTTTAGGACGTTGAGAAGCTAAGCTTATCAGAACAGCGTCCTGGCCCTTCCTCTCGCTGTGACTGCACCTCATGATTCTTTTAGCATAGAAATAGAGAGACCTGGCGACTCTCTTCACTCTACGTAGCAGGTATGACAGGGCGGGGAATCGAGCCACCAACCTTGCGATTGGAAGTCAAGCGTGCTACCACTGAGCCATCCTGAGTTGAGTTTCTTGTAAGGAGTTTCTCAAAAAGAATTATGCGTAGGTGATGTGCAGCTCACAGTAAGTTTGCAGGCGGTTGATTGGCTTAAAACAAAGTCATTGTACCACAATTAGCCAATCCCTGCCCATCATACCAAGAGTGGTATACAGCAATACGTTGTTGCCTCACTTACTTAGCTTAAGGATGTTGAATCACTTACTTAACTTAAGGATCTCTGTGTGGGAGGACTCAAGTTCTTTCTGAATCGACTGACTGCTTTTACCATAAATCTCCTTGCCATGAGTATAATGATCTGATATAGCGCTGAGACCATCTGCAATATCCTTGTACTCTGCAATCACTTTTCTCGCTTGATGGCAAGCAGGTTGACCTATAATAGAATATAAATATAAAGGTTTGAGAAGCTTAGTTCTTACATAGTTTGTTTGGTCTACAGGGTGTCCCAAAAAAATTGTGCCCCGTTTGACCGAAGATTGCGACAAAACGGCAAAAGATTCTTGCCAAACTTTTGCATGATGGTGCTTTTCAGATGTTCAATTAAAGTTTGCCACCGTCCACGTAAAAATCCGTTGAAAAATGATGGAGCTATGACCTTTAGAAGACCAACTTTGCCTGATGACTGAAACCAGCGGTCGGCCATTTTGTCTTACTATTTTGCAGTGATAAGTATCTTCACGTGAGGTAAGAAATAATTTCTGTGAGGTCAGAAATAGTGGAACTCTCCGAGGATTTTCGGAGTTTTCACGAGAGTTATGACATTGGAGGCTGCTGTTTCATTTTCAATCCATGAAGCTATTTATCGCTGCAAAATAGAAAGACAAATGGCCGACCTCGTGTTTCAGTGATCGGGCAAATTTGGTCTCCTGAAGGTCATAGCTCCATCATTTTTCAACGGATTTTCATGGGGATGGTGGCAAACTTTAATTGAAGATCTGAAGAGCACCATCACGCAAAAGTTTGGCGAGAATCTTTTGCCGTTTTGTCGCAATCTTCAGACAAACGGGGCACAATTTTTTTGGGACACCCTGTATGTTAACTTTGAAATCACGGCCAAATTTCCTGTCTTACAGCAATGACTTTTGCATCTTTTAGCATGTGCTGCATGTGCTAGCAAGGCAGAAATGTTAGGGAAATTTGCTCGTGATTTTGGGCACATTTTGAAGGTCTCTAGAAGAGGCTTTCTCGAGAAAGTGCTTTATAATTTCAAAACGGAGCGGCCGATGACAGTCAGGTAAATAAATGATATGTTTTCCGACATCATATTCTTGATATGATATCCAGGGCGCTGTGGCCTTTCAAACGGGCATTGTTTTTATTGATTTATTGTTAATCGTTGTTAATTGTTTATTTTATTGTTTTGATTGTTTTTATCGTTTTAGTGACTCACGCAGTAGTTTTCGTTGAAACGATTTTCAAATACAGTAAACACCCGAACAGGACTATAACAATTACTTGAGAATGACTACCGAAGATTTTGACGAAATCAAAAAGAATTACGTAATCTTCAAAGCATCACAATGCGGAACCATGACGTAGAGCGTAGGTGAGGAAAAAATTTCATTCATTTGCCATTCGATAAATCGAAAGGAACAGAACAGGTCCGATTCTTGAAAAATCGAATTCGACAGTCTGACCATGGCATCAGTCATCCGATTTTTGCCTTTACACGGTCAGATTTTGTCGAATTCGACAAATCGAATTCGATGAATCTGACCGTGTAAGAGCGGATTTGAACCTTACATTTTGAAATCACCCTGTTTAGGTTCTTATGCATACGATACTATTCTTGAAAACAGGATGCAAAGTTCTTAAATAGGTTCTTATTAAAGAATTAATTACAGATCTTTGGGAATTTAGGCCAAATATAAGAAAACAAGGTTTTCACCTACACATTATCATGACACAATTTTCTAAAGGATGATATACACACAAGGAATTTTTTTACAAATGCTTTGTATCTGGCTAAATCTCTTAAAACATTTTATCACATATTACCAACCAGTAGTTTACATTTAACTTTTTTAAAGATAAGAACCTTCCTTGAATTTCAGGATGAATAGGTTCTTCTGTAATGGGATGAAATTAGAACATTTTAGGCCTTAGGTTCTTATAAGTGGGTGGTTCTTATATGCGGGTTTTTACTGTAGTGTATACATATTTTGACTCATGAGGTATACAAAAAACATACATACAAAAACTCGAAAGCATACCTTCTACAGCAGATTGATTATACTTCTGCTGAATATTCTCAGCTGCAAGCTCTCCAGCAAATGGATTTGACCTCTTCGCAGTAGCCCAAGGCGAGTAATAATGGAATGCAAGTGTTGTCTTGTCGCCTTTCGCCGTGAACCTTGGAATTCTTCGTTCTGCAAATCTCAACAACTGAGCCTCAAGAAGATCTCGTTTCGGTTTTATGATCTTGTCTCGCTTTGATGATTCCTTCTCAATATCATGCGAGACTCGTTGTAGGCTTTTCTTGATGGCATTGATTTTTGCATACCGAAGCTCAGCTTCTTCCAAAGCCTTGTAAAGCTCATTGACAGTAGGGTATGACGTTCTTAAAATTTGTACGCCAACATTTTTGTAAAATTCTCCATTGAAGCAGATTTCTTGTTTGCTGTCACCGGTTCGTTCATTTTGCACATTCAGTTCAAATGAGAGCTGGAATGGCAAACAGGGAGGTGAAAGGGATGTTAAGTCTTCCCTTATCCGTAAGGAGTGTATCTCTACTAGACTACTGCCTTCTGGTTGACTCAAGAGATCTGATAACTCAGTCTCTATGCCTGCTTTATTTTCAACAAGTTCTTTCGTCTCTGTAGCAATGTCGTTTGCTTGCTTCAAGAGCTCTATGAGTTTGCCAACGTTCTCTGACATGATTTTGGTTTCTCTATACCTGTTCAACAGCAACTAAATGGAAAGAGATATTCATTTAGCTTTCGATATTTTTTCAATTCAATTCAAACTTTATTCATAAGAAATACATGATACATAATACAATGTACTGTAAAACTTATACGACTCAGAAACAGCAAAGCTTATCTAGTCTGAGCAGCTTTGAGAACAAAAACGAACGAACGGACAGAACATGTTTGCAAAGAAATTCAAAAACTAAATCATGGCAATGATATAAAAATGGTGCGGTGGGGATGTAATCTTTACTCTCCAGTGCAAAGGATGGTCTTAAATGATTGGGTACTCTTTCAGCAGCTTTTATTTGATTTTGCCTCAGTTGAAGAAACATTTTCCTGACACTTTGAATGAAATCAATTAGCGGGGGGTCAAAGAGAAAACTTTGAACCGAGTTAATTATATGCGCATACTACCCGGTTTTGTGTTGTACAGGAAAATATAAAGCCCGAGGTCTTAGAAGTACATACCGAGCTTGCGATGTCTGTGCAATAAGACCGAGGGCTTTATATTTTCCTGTGCAACTACAAAACCGGTTAGTATGAGTTTTATTACCTGATAGCTTCTAATTTTGACTTATATCATTTAGGCAAACGCGTTTCGTAACTGTTACGAGGCTTGGGTTTATTGTAAATCTCAAAGGCCTAAATCAGTTGCTGTGGTGATAAAAACGCTTCCTTGTATCGTAAAATACAAGGCTACGGGAAACCCGCGGGAAATGTGCGATTAGCCAATGGGATTGGCAGGATTCTTGTATTTCCTCGTTTTTGAGGTAATAAAAAGTACTGACCCTAATTTCTTGCATTTGTTCCGAAGCCATACCAGCTGCACTAACTTTTTTCGCTTCACATTTCAACAGACACATGACATTTATGACCTTTTCTTTGTCTTCACTCCACGTCATGCATTTCATATTACGCTGACCTTGAGCTTGTCCAAGGCAGTCTTCTTTCCATTCAATACCAGGCATTGACACTGCAAATTAAAATGAAGTTAGTTTCTAATTCATTTCATTCAACCGAAAATAACTACCTATATTTATTTAGTATCTAATTACAGTTACTTGCAAGAGTCTTTCAGAACAGTAGTACAAGTCAGTTTAGCAGTTTGTGAAAAGATGAGTGCATGACAAACAAATAATACGATAAATAAGGCAAAACAAAAGTTCTACAAGATGTATTACATAGCATATTCTCAAATTTAACACAATATTGCTGAGCCTTGTCTGGTTATCAAACAAATTAAATGCCTGAGGCAGATGTGTATATATATCCTTCTTTCGATATATGCTCATGTTTGCTCTTAAAAACCATTTCTGGAATGCACAACGAGCGAGCTAGCTACCTGGGTTTCAGGGCAACTTTTATGGCTTGCTTTGTTGTTGTTCATGACGTGACCACCGGGCGTGGAATTTCCTTTATCTGCAATCACAAATCGCTTCGTATCTTAGGTGTCAATAAAAAGTAGCGGATCTTATTGTAACATTATCTGTCCTTGTTACTCCTGCCCTGCTAACTGCCAACAAGCTCTACAATGAATAGAAACAACGTCTGAATATATTCTCAGCAAATGTTCTATGCAATAACGATATAAATTAGGCAATACAAACCAGTTTTGCATTTGTCTATGCAGTCAGTAGAGATATCTAGAACAGCCATGTCAACGTCAGAATTGATTGTTTGAATCTGCTCTTGCACTTGCTGCATTTCAGCAGTGTGTCCCTCATGTTGAGTGGTGTATTGGCTCAAAAGCAAGGTTGTTTCTTCTAATTTCTTAACAGCAGATTCCTTTCCTTTTGTTGCTTGTGCCTTCACGTCAGCTAATGCTTCTCTCAGGTTATCATTCACGTTAGCTTTTGCTTGTTGTGTCAAATCCAATTCATACTACAATTAAAGCTAGCAAAATTAAAAACAGCACGAGAAACCAGTGTTTTACGTCTAAATCTACAGATCCAAGCAGAGCCGTTGTCGTAACGATTGAGAACGTAAACCAAGCTCTATTTTCGAGCTATTTTCCCAACGCTGAAGATGCTCAATTGCAGATGGTTCAGTTCAGTTCAGTTCAGTTCATTCTTTACATTCCCAGACATACGAACTTATAACTGAAACGAAACTACACTTAACAGAATTGAAAATATTTTATATCAACTTACAAAAAAAAAAAACTACACAGAGACAAAAAACGTGTATATATAGGAATGACTTAAAGGAGGGGCTCTCTAAGTAGTTATACTAACAAGAAGGGAGCCCCCTTGGTTATAAGAATCGTAGCTGAGACGCCTCCAAAATGGTACTGCAATGCAAGAAATAATGGCCAGTGAATGTCTTTTTCCAGTACAAGATAGTAGTAAAATTATTTCCTTCACAGGTAACGAGAATATCCAAGAAGAGTAGAGTGTTTTCCGACTTCATTTCAGTTGTGAAATTGATGTTAGGGTGCTTATATTTCATATTTATTATTTCATATTTTAAACATATTTATACAGGGTACAAAATTCAATAAATATTGTTTTACAATTTGGCCCTGTCGAAAGTAAAGTTCCTAATGTAATACATATAAGCAAATTTGATAAAAATTTACACCTGAATAAAAAAAATATCTGTACAAAATTAAAGATTTTCGTACCCCAACTGTACGAAATTGCAAACGTGCTGACAATTAATTAGCCTGCGTGCAGACAATACCTAACTCAATTAATACACTCTAAGAACATAGTAACGTAACGTATCTAAGTTCCGTTTCCCAATCTTACTTTCGTCTATTTGCACGGTTTTACCCGATTTTACCTGGAGCACCGAAGACCTCATTTTCGTGAGACAGAATAACACCACACAATTCCCCACAGAACATGTCCCAGTCAACTAATGTTGATGAGCTTATTGCCAGTTGAGCTTTGATTTGTACTCGGTTCAGGCCAAGGCACCACCAAGAAGTGCATTTTAGAGCTTCAGCTTTCGTCAGATTGGCTCCCTGGAACCAGCTTCCTTTGCGGATGGCTTATTTCACTCCCGTGCTTTTTCCTGCAATAGTGCGGCGGAACTCCCAGCGAAAGCCATCTTTCCTGTCTTTACATGGGGACAAGGACATGTCGTTCTTACAGATGAGGCAATGTCTTCCATCTGCAATGAGGCCAATGTCCATCAGCCACGATATCGTCATTTCCTTCCAGAGGAAGTTCTGTAGCAAGGCCAAGGCATTGTGAGAAAGCAGGTGCTTTCTGCAAGGAAGTTCTGTAGCCCGTAGCAAGGCAGGTGAAAAAGGAAGCTCTGCTTTCCCGTTTGTAACTGGATGACTGACACGTCTTCATCAACCCCAACACTTTGACTTGTATGGTCTTTTGCCATGAAGCAAAGTCCAACTTGAACAGCTACAGTTTTTTTTACAAACGATGCAATACATGTTTTTTGTATGTTGTTATAACTATAGGCCTGTTGCAACAACACTAATCAGTGATGTTGATATCTTCTAATTGTTCGAAACTGCAAAGAGCATTTTATGGGCAGTTGTTGCATTTGAAACGAGCCAATCAGAAAACTCAATGCTGTTTCTTATTGTTATTCAAAGCCAATCAATATTCAGCTGTAAAGTAGAGCATTGTTGCGTAAAGCGCTAACTGCTTATCACCCGCTTCTTTTGATACATTGTTCTTGATATTTCCAAACGAAGCCATTCCAAATGCTTCATGCAAATCATACCTGACAGGGGACCTCTTAGGATTTTCCATCGCGTAAGGTTGGTCTCTGCTGGGTTCAGATGAATTGCTGCTGGGTTCAGGTGATTAAATCCGAGCACAACGCAGACAATAGAGCTTCTACTATTTATATAGAACTTCAAATAGCGACTTACCGTGAAAGCAAAATCTTGAGGGTTGTCAACACCAGCTGTAATTAATACCACCTCAGCATCATCTATTTCACCATACAGTTTACCTTTTACTTTGAATTTGTAATCAAATCTTCTTTCGCGTCTTCTCGTTACCTCAGTAGTAAAAGTTCCCTCAAGACCAATGGTTTCGCAATAACTGTAAAGTACATATAATTACAACATTTTTTAATAACAACAAAACAACATAACAATATAACAGCAACAATATTTCGTTGCAAGGCTTTCACATCTTTTTTCATTGCTTTTTTGCTTGATCTCAGCTACATCTTGCTTCATTTATTCTGATAAATAGAGAGAATGACAAATACTTTCTCCCCCCAAACGCCAAAAACTGTTGGGTTCGAGATCTGGCTTGGAGAAAGAGGCTCTCTTTTGTTACGAGACTTATGGGTCATAGGACAGCTTTTCAGATACATTTTGGGCAATTATCTCCTTACTTTTCACTGTGAATTTGAAAGCAATACAGGTGTCCTAAAAAATTGTGCCCCATTTGCCTGAAGATGGCATCAAAATGGCAAAATATTTTCCCCAAAATTGTGCATAATGTTGCTCTCCAGATATTCAATTAAAGTTTGCTACCATCCCCATGAAAATCTAGTGCAAAATGATGGAGCTATGACCTTCAGGAGGCCAAATTTGCCTGATGACTGAAACCAACGGTCAGCCATTTTGTCTTAATATTTTGCAGTGATCAGTATCAGTTGCTTTTGATTGACACCTCAGTTCAAAGCGATTAGCGACTGAAGACAAAGGAAATTCTCTCAGCCAATAATTCAAAACAAACAAAGCAGCAAAAGTTGCCCCGAAACCGGTGGTAGGGCAAACTCTTGCCTTGTGTACGCTTGAGAGAAATTATGTGCTTATATCGAAAGAAGAAGGGTAAATCTATTGTACAGCGGGTACCCGCAAATAAGAAACCACTTTTTACATCGAGGCCTCATAAACTTTCATATTTAAAGAGACCTTTTCATGATCAGGGTCAAAGTTTCTTAAAGAAAGGGAATCAAGTCAAGTGAAGGTATATGACAGTATCACGTATGCATGTGTATTGAACATTACTGCTTTACATACTACATGTTTACCTTGTTACCTCTTGCTGTGTGAATCTTGAGAATGTTCAGTCTGTTTTGAGAATGCTACATTATATTACAGTCGTTTATGGTCATATTTTTTGGCATTTAGGAACAAACTATGACAAACCTGAAAATGAGAAACATTTAAATTTCAGACCTGAAATTGTTTCTTATTAAAGGGGCCCTGTTTCTTATACAAGGGGGGGTTCTTATTTGCGGGTACTTACTGTATTACAAAATCTACCCTTGTTCATGCCATGTGAATTTCTAACCGGTGACGAACGACTGCTTTTAAACCAATGAAATATTATACTACTCTGTTCAAAGCACAATTCATATTTCTTTAGCTGTTTGTTCCCTAAAGTTAAAAATGCAAAGCTAGATGATGCTCGTGAATTATAAAAATTGCAAATACCCATTGAAGATTTAATCATTAGCAGCAGTATTTCTAAAAATTCTCAAACTCACCCTTCAAAAAATTGGCCTTCAGCAGTATAAACGAGTGTTGGGCCAATGTCTGATTCCTCCGCGTTCTTGGACAAGAAAAGGTTGACACTGCTGAAGTCCTTCCTTCCATCTGAATCTTTGACTACATTGCCATAACGAAGCGGTGGCATCGAGAGGCGTGTGTTCAGCACCATACCATCCAATACGTTCACGGTTGCATCATATGTTTGCCCAGTAGTCATGTTTAGCTTGCCATAGAAATGAAATCCTTTCTCTACTTTCACATTGAATTCAGGAACTTTCCATACTAAGATAAAGATTATATATTTGATAAAGTTGGTACGATAAAATGACAATGAAATGACAAGTGCAAGAAACGAAAAAAGTCCAATAGGTTATTGGCACACTGACGCCTTTCAAACTTATGCTATCATCACAGTGCCCCACTCTGAGGGTAAAAGTAGTCAAAATCAGAACTTCCACCCCACATACCGGGTGTCCCAAAATTATGCGGTTATTAAACGATTACGAGGTCCATGCTGGAAAATATTTGGACCGCAGTTTGACGTACGGACCGAACGCAGTGAGGTCCGTACAAGGAACTAAGGTCCAAATATTTTCCAGCATGGATCAAGTAATCGTTTAATAAAGGCTTTATTATATGGCAGAACCTTTTGAGAACATTGTTCATTGTATTGTATTGTAATTTTTGTTGTGTCTTTGATCCTGCGCATCACTGTAGTTGGACGTTTCGACGTTAGCTACATTGACATTTTTCTTGTGTATGATTGCAAGTTCGTCTTCAAAGTTTACAGTAAAGAATTTTTCGAGGAATAAGCTAAACTTTGGCTGACAATTCTTGCAGCATAAGCCTACACGAGAAGCTTCTTCACTTGTTGTTGACTTTTAAGGCAACGCCCGTTCCAATACGGCTTCGAAAATACGCCTTCGAAAATACGGTTTTTGCGGACCGATCAAGAACCAATCAGATTGCTCCGTTGCCGGTCCGAGAAGCCGTATCTTCGAACGCCATATAATAAGATGTATTATTGTTTGATTGTTTACATGTTCATAACCAATGAACCGATTTTCAACAACATTTTTTTATTTGATTGCCAAAAAGCTAAATTTCATTTTAAGATGTTGGTTGTGGTTTTACCTGAAAAGGGGTTTTGAGAAAGGGCCTAGCCATGATTTGACATCACATAGCTATTTTGCACAATAATTTTCAACTTCAGGCTTTAGGTTTTACTTTTGAAAGTAATTATACCTTGAATTGCTTCAATTGTATTTCAATACAGGTCTTTGATTGATAACAGTAATCTTATTTACTGAACAAATTAACCTGTATAAATATGAAAGATTATTATATCATTATTATAATTGTTCTTGAAATGACTTTTCTTTAGCGGAATCGGTCTTTGCGTTGCATTCCATCCCAAGTGTTTTGTATCAAATACAAGGAAAGGAGCACATGCACGCTTATTTTGGAGATGTGGCACGACTTTATCATTTTTACCACATTTTTAATATATTTGTTTTTTCAGGGTCATGCCCGTGCGTCTTTTATTCTTTTCAAAAGCAAAAAACTGAAAATTAAAGTTTACAGGTGCTTTAGAAACTGTCCATGACACAAATCATGATTAGGCCCTTTTTCAAAACCTCTGGTTTTGGGTGCACTGTAAATTTTGACTTTGCACACTTGTATCTCCGGTGTTTGGTGTACGATTTTTAAATGCAAGGTATGTGCATCTAAGTTGAAGATTGATACATTTAGCTGCGACCTCGGAGAATAACTATATCTAATCGTTTTGTTCCTATTTGCAATCAAAACGGGGTACTTTTTTCTGAGACACCCGGTATGATTATCTGTATTCTATACATAAGTCAATAGGAATATCAAAATGGAGAGTACCTTCATCAGCTGAATTGTATGCAACCACGACCTGCCCAGTGAAATTAGCTTTTTTCAATTGTTTGTGTTGTGTGCTACGACCAAATGCTTTCAATATCTTTTTGAACTCCATGTGGCTTTTTTCACCAACAAATTTTACTTGTCGATTGCCATTGAGTTTAATGTATTGTCTTCCTGTGCCACCGGAGAATTCAATTGCTTTGTCATCATCTGTTCCAACATGCATTCTTGAACGTAGCTCTTCAAAGAAGTAAATCATATTCATTATTTTTGTTTGTTTGTTTGCTTGTTTTGGTTCATCTTATTTCAATTCGAATTTCGATCCATCAAAGCTATGCGAGTTAGCATAGGTTCCAAATCTTTAAAAAGGCTGGTGTAAAATTGAGTGATTTATTTCTTTGAACTAAATGACTTCAAAGAAACTTTAGCTAATTCTCTATTATTCTACCGTTGGAATTTTCTGAAATCTTCAAAGTTTTCAGAATTAGAGTGTTTTCTTCTTTTTCAAGAATACAAGAAAAATTTTCAGAAATAACTTACAACCATCGTAATTTCTAAACTGTTTGCTGCAACATGAAGAAACTTCGAAGAAAAGCATCGTTTATGAATGCCTACAATATGGTATCAAGCAAAAGTCTGTCACTCATCTGGTTTATGATTTAGAAATTTTGATGACGTCACATCCTCAAATGAATTGAAATATAAAATATGCTGTAATTTCCATAAATATTCCAAATTTCTGAAAAGTCCAACGGTAGAATTATAGATAAGTATCTTAAGTTTCTTTCAAGCCATTCAATCAGAAGAAATAGGTCAATGAATTTTACACCCACCTTTTTACACCGAAATAAAGATTTGGAACCTATGTGCTATGCGAGTTCAGCGGAGATTTCACCTTGTCTAATCTAATGGAAAAGCTAGAATCCGTCCAACATTCTGCAGCTTTAGCCGTGTCCAGTACATGGAGGGGAACATCCAGAGGAAAGTTGTACGCTGAGCTTGGATGGGAATCTTTCAGTCTTCGTAGGTGGGGTAGACGCCTTATTTTGTTCTTTAAAATTGTAAACAACCTAACCCCGAACTGTACAAGGGATCCAATTCCATCACTTCAGCAGTTTCAATGCTCTCTTCGCAAACCTGACGTCATCGAACAAGTGAGGGCAATAACTGCAAAGTTCAAATCTACTTTTTATCCTCATTGTCTGTCCGAATGGAATGAACTTGAACCTGAAACTAGGCTGGCACCATCTGCTCCATTCCGAAATTATCTTACTTGGAAACCTGGAGAAGTTGGAAAACTTTTGTGTATCTCGCAAAACCTGGTTATTTCCATTGCTCAACTGTCTTTTGATCATAGAGGAGCTTTATGAACTTTGTCGGTCAAAAACACGGACTTTCTATGAGTTTCAAGGTCGAATATGAAGGGAAAAATACTGCCAGAATTGTAGAATTTTATAGTTTACCTACAGAATGGAAAGAGGGATTGAAAAGGATACATTCTGGGGACAATATTTCCTGCTTTTTCGTGTAAAATTTTAGATAGTATCTTGAATAACGCAAACTATGAATTATATACCTTTCTGAAATTACAATATGTTGAGCAGACGGTACCTTTGGTTCATTGTCCCACCTGTGGCATTCAGAAATCTTAGCTGCTAAACATTTTTCATAGAACTGACATCATGATGTAAACAACGAATACATTTGTGAATCGAACTTGTTTCCAGCTATCAAATTCTACCTTAGGTGGCAATAATCATGAGATATGGAAGGGTTGGGAAGCTATTTCCTTCCTGCAACGTAAAATTTGTCATCTCCGCTTGCCGAATACATAATACAGGTTAAAACCCTTTAAAAAGGATTTCAAAGGAAAATCGAATCTTCATTTTAATTTTACGCTAGAAAAGTCTATTCTAATCCCTTTCTGACTATTATAATAATAATAATAATAAATGTTGTTTAAGGGGCTGGAAGGCCAAGGCCTATAAAACCCTGACTGTCTATGACTACTAATCTAGTTTAGTTTGAATTCGAATTTTGAATCCCAGTTTTTCGAACGTTATTACATCCTTTGCTTCGACGATGTTAGCTGGCAAGCAGTTCCACTCTTTTATTATTCGCTGAGAATAAAAGTTCTTTCTCACATCTAATCTGCATTTGCTCAACACTATTTTGTATTTATGACCCCTTGTCTTATTGTCGTTGATCTTGAAGAACTTTGAGGGGTCAGTGTCAACGAGGCCATGAAATATTTTGTAAGTTGTTATCATGTCACCGCGCTTTCTCCTATACCGAAGAGTCGGTAATTTTAAAGCTTGTAATCTTTCATTATATGATAATTGGTTGATGCCGCGAACAAGCTTTGTTGCTCTTCTTTGAACGGCCTCTAGTTGTTTTATGTGTTTAACCATATACGGGTTCCATACGGAGACAGATGTTTCTAGCAAAGGTCTGACGAGACTCTTGTAAAGACCAATGAACACGTTTCTGTCTATGTAAGTCAGTGTTCTCTTGATTGATGCGAGCACTCCAGTGGCTTTTTTAGATATTTCTGCAATATGTTTATCGAACTTTAGCTTGCTATCCATTACCACTCCAAGGTCTTTCATTTCTTCAACTCTCGATATATTTGGATTTATATTTGGATTTATATACTATTTAGGATGTCTAGTTTTCATTTCAGCAAGTGATCATGTTTCGAAGTCCTATTTCCTTATGACCCCCAAATGGTGCCCACTGTGATCAATAAGCACAAGTCACTTATTTGAACATGTAATTTTGCAAAGAAAAGACGAAAATGGTGGAAGAGTACGATACACCATTCATGACAGTATAATCTTTCCTTTTATCATCAATCATACAAAACGCCAGACTTTAAAGAAAATGCCAGCACTTACCGACAACCTCTATTTTCTGATCAGAGGGTATTGCATATTTGCCTTTTACAGGTCTCAATGTGACATAGTTCAGCCCTAATATTTCACTTGATTCGTCGTTTTCACTGCCTCCAAATTCCAACATCACTCGGTTCGTTCCATCATCATATATCTTCCCTGACAAAACGGAAAAATAGAATATTCAATGAAATGACATTCGAACTCAGGGACCGTTCATTATTTAACCAAGGGTTGGGACAAAAGAGAAATTGATTTGATGGAGAAAATACATTTTCATTCAACTGCTAGCATACGCACGATTTTTTGCCCAACGCAAACCAATTCCATCTTGGGAAAAACTTTACCCAGTTCCACTGGAGAAGTAGCAATTCGCCTGAAATATCATATAGTTTCATTGAGAATAATTCAAACGTTCCATTCAAGTGAAAATAATTATGACGATCATCATCAACATTACTTGCGATCAGGCAGAACATTTTTGCAACTTTGATGCACCAAAAACTTGGTAAAATATACCGGGTGAGTCAAAAAAAACGTGGGGTGTTTGGCGGACTGTGACGTTGCTTGCAGCCACCCGATCGTCGTGAAATAAATGTGTCCATGCAGCAAAAGGTCTAACTTAGATTATAAGCCTAACCTCATTAAAATCGGTCACTTGGTGCATTAGTTAAAACGTATTTTCTTTGTAAGGGGTTGTATGGGAGTCTTGCAAACTGATGGAATCTTTAGCCAAGGCCCTTCAGCATTTTAGCCTTACCAAAGTTACAGATACATGTGGTATTATCAGGAGAGAAAACACTATTTCCTAACTATTTCATTCACCTCTGATAATACCACGTGTATCTGTAACTTTGGCAAGGCTAAAATGCTGAATGGCCTTGCTGGCTAAAGATTCCATCAGTTTGCAAGACTCCCATACAAGGCCTTACAAAGAAAATACGTTTTAACTAATGCACCAAGTGACCGATTTTAATGAGGTTAGCCTTATAATCTAAGTTAGACCTTTTGCTGCATGGACAAATTTATTTCACGACGATCGGGTGGCTACAAGCAACGTCACAGTCCGCCAAACACCCCACGTTTTTTTTGACTCACCCGGTATAACTACAGGGTGAGCCAGAAAAAAGTTCCCACTTTCTAAAATTCGTAGCACCACAAGTACTTCGTGGATTTGAATGATTGAAATTCTAGTTGAAAGCCAAAAGATCGAAGTATATTTGTGATTCTTCTCGTCTTCTTACGAGCACTGCAAATATAGGTAAATTCAACTTTACAAAAATTTCATGGCTGCAAGATTACAGAAAAAGGCCTAAAACACTTGATAAAATCGTTAGGACTCTCCTCACACAGAACAATACGCACATGCGTTTCACCTCTCTCAAGAGTTACAAGAAATAGATTCTCAAACAGATACTAAAGATTTTCAATCCCATGGCAATAGATGTGCAGACGATATCTCTCACCCACGAGAAATTGCATTTTCTCTGTTGTTCTGAGCGAGGAGTCCTTTATGATTTGATCAAGCATTATATTCCTTTTTCAGTCATTTTGCAACCATCAAGTTTTTGTAAGCTTGAATTTATCAATTTTTCCAATGCTCGAAAGAACGTGAGAAAAATCACAAAAATACTTCGGTCTTTTGGCTGTCAAGCAAACATTGATTCATTCCAATCAATTTAGTACTCTTGATGCTATGAACTTTCAAAAGTGGGAACTTTTTTCTGGCTCACCCGGTAGAAACTTGATGTAGAGAGAGGTTGGACGACAAAAATACTAAGATATATTCTAACACACGGAGGCCTTTCAGACTCGTGTCCTTATCAGAGAGTGATTTCGAATGAATCTAAAGTATCAACGAGGTGTATATAAAAGCATTTACGAGGAAATTCTAGAGGTGAGGATTATGAAGAAAAGAGTTTAGAAGGGCGTGTCCCTCTTTGAATAGCTTTCTTCGCAATATAAAAGAGCAGACGAGTTATTTAGTGCAAAGAAAACGACTATCAATCAAACTTCGATCCATTCAAATCCATCGAGTACTCTAGGCACTGCGACTTTTGAAACTTTTGAACTTTTTTTGACCCGGTAGAGCAAACACACTTGAATTTAAAATTATTTAATAGCATAGGCTCCAAATGTTTAAAAAGGCTGGTGTAAAATTGAAGGACCTATTTCTTTGAACTGAATGACTTCAAAGAAACTTTAGCTATTTCTCTATAATTTTACCGTTGGAATTTTCTGAAATCTTCAATATTTTCAGAATTAGAGTGTTTTTCTTCTTTTTCAAGAATTCAAGAAAAATTTTCAGAAAAACTGAAAACCATCGTAATGGCTAAACTGTTTCACGTAACATGAAATAATGTCGAAGAAAACCATAGTTTATGGATGCCTACAATATGGTATCAAAAAAAAGTTTGTCACTCATCTGGTTTATGATTTTGAAATTTGATGACGTCACATCCTCAAATGAGTTGAAATGCAAGATAAGCTGTAATTTCCAAAAATATTCAAAAATTATGAAAAGTCCAACGGTAGAATTATAGATAAGTATCTAAAGTTTCTTTCAAGCCATTCAACTAGAAGAAATAGTTCATTGAATTTTACACCCACCTTTTTACGCAGAATTAAAGATTTGGAACCTATGCTTTATTTAATGACAGTGCAAACCTGGAAAGCATTCACTGGATCTTGCAAAGCAAACATCACTTTCGAACACCAGTCGACCACCTCCTTTTTTCGCACTCATTTTAGATTTGATAATACTGCCAAAAACTAAATCAGTTCCCAGGTTGAGCGTTTCTTGCAATCTTGCTTTCATTTTCATTTGCTTCAGAAGCAATCTTCCCATGTACTTAAGACTCAGCCTTCTGAAATGAAGTCGTAAAAAGCTGCACATTTTCCAGTCAGAGCTTCTGCATTCACGCAAATCTAGGTCTTCAGCTACGAACCCAACTCCTCCTTCTGTATAACCTGCAAAAAAGGATGATATCTATAAAATAAGCCATAAACCAGCAGCATACGTTCCAAATCTTTAAAATGGTTGTGTAAAATTCAAGGACCTATTTCTTTGAACTGAATGACTTCAAAGAAACTTTAGCTATTTCGCTATGATTCTACCGTTGGACTTTAATAAAATCTTCAATATTTTCTGATTTAGATTGTTTTTCTCCTTCTGAAGAATTCAAGAAAAATTTTCAAAAAAACTTAAAGCCATCGTAATTTCTAAACAGTTTGACGCAACATGAAATTATTTCCAAGAAAACCATAGTTTACGAATGTCTACAATATGGTATCAAGCAAAAGTCTATCACTCTTCTGGTTTACAATTTAGGAATTTGATGACGTCAAATCCTCAAATGAGTTAGACTACAAAATACGCGGTTATCTCGAAAAATATTCCAAATTTCTGAAAAGTCCAACGGTAGAATTATAGGTAAGTAGCTAAAGTTTCTTTCGAGCCATTCAACTGAAAGAAATAGGTCAAAGAATTTTACACCCACCACTTTATGGCGATTTAAAGATTTGGGACCTATGCTTAAACCAGCTTGCCAGCAAGAAGAACAGATTTTGTAACACACTGGCATCTGTTGCTTTTGATTGATGATTGACACCGGAATTCAAGAAAATAGCTACTGCTGACAACAAGGGCAGATTTTGCAATACAATAGCATCAGTTGCTTTTGATTGACACCTCAATTCAAAGCGATTAGCGATTGCCAACAAACGAAATTCTCTCAACCAGTAATTCAAAACAACAAAGCCGCACAAGTTGCCCCGAAACAAGTAGGACAAACTCTTGCCTTGCGCAGGCGAAAGGTGGTTTTAAAAAGACACTATGTGCTTATAACGAAAGAAGAAGGGTAACTCTAAAGTTCTGCCAGCCGGATTTTGTTTATTTGATTCAGGAGCAGAGCAGAAGGCATTGTAATTCTTGCATATTTTGGGCTTAGATGAAACAATTACTTCTCGGTTCTTGAATTAAATAAACAAAACTCGCTAGGCAGAAATTTAGATTCACCCTTCTTCTTTCGATAGAAGCACATAACTTATCTTTAAAACCACCTTTCGCGTGCACAAGGCAAGAGTTTGCCCTATAAGATAAGTTGCGAGTTTATAACGAAAGAAGAAGAACAAAGCTAAAGATCTATATCGCGGATTTTGTCTATTTCATTGAGGAGATGATAGTAACTGTTTCATTTAAGACCTAAATATTGGAGAATTGCAATGCCTTCTACTTGTGGTAATTATCAATCATTTTGCATTATGCTTCATCAACCAAGCAGCCCCAAAAAAGTGTAATTTGCTGTCCTACCTGGGAAAACAATTTAGTCCTTCAACTAATTGTCAAAATAAGAAAAATTTCAAGATTGTCTTTGTCATTAAATGTTCGTGATTTTTTAAACAGGATGTGCTTTTTGTGACACCCAGTAGATAACAGACTTGTAGCAGAAACATTACTTACTTTCATCGACTGCTTGTAGAGGCGGTCGATCGAAAGGGAAACCACTGTGACGTTCCTGTCTGAAGACAACACCTACAATGAAAAATGCATTTAATACCGCATCACAACATAGGTTTTAAGTCTTTAAAAAGTTGGCGTAAAATTCTATGGCCTATTTCTTTGAACTGAGCAGGGGTGGAAAAAATATTTTAATTTCTTGGACCAAAAGTCGTTGAGAAAACTTTCTGTGACAGCCAGGTGCTTCAAACAAGAATCCACCTTTGATGGGTCATGATAGATATACGTGGGGTAGATTCTGAAGATTAATCAGTGAACCTCAATCTTAATAATCGTAAATGTTATTCAGCGAATTCTGTTGATTTTTGACTATACTTACTGAGTTATAAACAGTGTTTTCTTAGACTGGAGACAGCCTAAATTAACCAAATATCAATCCAAGTTCCAAAGACTTGAAATGCAAAGAGAAAATTTTGAATTTTCACTCAAAATTTGAATCATCAATTCTCCTCTCCTTCTCACGTTTCATTCTTTCTGGAGCCCTGAGAAATTTTCTGGGACCGTTAGTGCTGTGGTCTGCTATTGTTTCCACCCATGGAACTGAGTGGCTTCAGAGAAACTTTAGCAAATTCACTATACTTCTACTGACGGACTTCTCTGAAATCTTCAATATTTTCAGAATTAGAGTGTTTTCTTTTGTTTTAAGAATTCAACAACAACTTCCAAAAAACTTTAACCATCGTTCTTTCTCAACCTTTCGACAAACGTAATTTCAAGAAAACTATGGTTTATGAATGTCTACAATATGGTATCAAACACGATTCTTTCACTCTTTTGGTTTACGAATTAGAGATTTGATGACGTCACGTCCTCAAACGAGTTAATATAAAAAAATAATCTGTAATTTCGAAAAATATTCAAGATTTCTGAAAAGCCCAATGGTGGAATTATAGATCTGGGCCTTATTGAAAAGCCCAATCTTAAATTAAAAAGCATAATTCTGTAGTCATTTTCATAGTCCTAATCCAGCGTTAGCCTAATGCCAGTTTTTAACAACCGGGCCCTGAGTAGACTTGTCCCAAGTCTATCCCTTCTTCTCTTCAACTAACTTCTCGTCAAGAAAGCCCTCTTCCAGAATGTTGGAATGGCGGATCCAGGGAATGGCGGATCCAGGAACTACCGAAAAGGGAACGGTAAGACGGACTTCTACCGGAGGAAGAAAACTAAATTCTACCTGAGGAAGAAAAAACAAATTCTACCGGAGGAAGAAAACAAATTCTACCGGAGGAAGAAAACAAATTCTACCGGAGGAAGAAAAACAAATTCTACCTGGGGAAGAAAAACAAATTCTACCTGGGGAAGAAAAACAAATTCTACCTGAGGAAGAAAATAAATTCTACCTGAGGAAGAAAACAAATTCTACCTGAGGAAGAAAACAAATTCTACCGGAGGAAGAAAAACAAATTCTACCGGAGGAAGAAAAACAAATTCTACCGGAGGAAGAAAAACAAATTCTACCTGGAGGAAGAAAAACAAATTCTACCTGGGGAAGAAAAACAAATTCTACCTGGGGAAGAAAAACAAATTCTACCTGAGGAAGAAAATAAATTCTACCTGAGGAAGAAAACAAATTCTACCTGAGGAAGAAAACAAATTCTACCGGAGGAAGAAAAACAAATTCTACCGGAGGAAGAAAAACAAATTCTACCGGAGGAAGAAAAACAAATTCTACCGGAGGAAGAAAAACAAATTCTACCGGAGGAATTCTACCTGAGGAAGAAAAACAAATTCAAATTCTACCTGAGGAAGAAAAACAAATTCTACCTGGGGAAGAAAAACAAATTCTACCTGAGGAAGAAAAACAAATTCTACCTGAGGAAGAAAAACAAATTCTACCTGAGGAAGAAAAACAAATTCTACCTGAGGAAGAAAAACAAATTCTACCTGAGGAAGAAAAACAAATTCTACCTGGGGAAGAAAAACAAATTCTACCGGAGGAAGAAAAATAAATTCTACCTCAGGAAGAAAACAAATTCTACCTGAGGAAGAAAACAAATTCTACCTGAGGAAGAAAACAAATTCTACCTGGGGAAGAAAAACAAATTCTACCTGGGGAAGAAAAATAAATTCTACCTGAGGAAGAAAACAAATTCTACCTGGGGAAGAAAAATAAATTCTACCTGAGGAAGAAAAACAAATTCTACCTGAGGAAGAAAAACAAATTCTACCTGAGGAAGAAAAACAAATTCTACCTGAGGAAGAAAAATAAATTCTACCTGAGGAAGAAAAACAAATTCTACCTGAGGAAGAAAACAAATTCTACCGGAGGAAGAAAAACAAATTCTACCGGAGGAAGAAAAACAAATTCTACCGGAGGAAGAAAAACAAATTCTACCGGAGGAAGAAAAACAAATTCTACCGGAGGAAGAAAACAAATTCTACCGGAGGAAGAAAACAAATTCTACCGGAGGAAGAAAAACAAATTCTACCGGAGGAAGAAAAACAAATTCTACCTGAGGAAGAAAAACAAATTCTACCTGAGGAAGAAAAACAAATTCTACCTGAGGAAGAAAAACAAATTCTACCTGAGGAAGAAAACAAATTCTACCTGAGGAAGAAAACAAATTCTACCGGAGGAAGAAAAACAAATTCTACCGGAGGAAGAAAAACAAATTCTACCGGAGGAAGAAAAACAAATTCTACCGGAGGAAGAAAAACAAATTCTACCTGAGGAAGAAAAACAAATTCTACCTGGGGAAGAAAAACAAATTCTACCTGAGGAAGAAAAACAAATTCTACCTGAGGAAGAAAAAAACAAATTCTACCTGAGGAAGAAAAACAAATTCTACCTGAGGAAGAAAAACAAATTCTACCGGAGGAAGAAAAACAAATTCTACCGGAGGAAGAAAAACAAATTCTACCGGAGGAAGAAAACAAATTCTACCGGAGGAAGAAAAACAAATTCTACCGGAGGAAGAAAAAACAAATTCTACCGGAGGAAGAAAAACAAATTCTACCGGAAGAAGAAAAGCAAATTCTACCTGAGGAAGAAAAACAAATTCTACCTGAGGAAGAAAAACAAATTCTACCTGGGGAAGAAAAACAAATTCTACCGGAGGAAGAAAAACAAATTCTACCTGAGGAAGAAAAACAAATTCTACCCTGGAGGAAGAAAAACAAATTCTACCTGGGGAAGAAAAACAAATTCTACCGGAGGAAGAAAAATAAATTCTACCTCAGGAAGAAAACAAATTCTACCTGGGGAAGAAAAATAAATTCTACCTGAGGAAGAAAACAAATTCTACCTGGGGAAGAAAAATAAATTCTACCTGAGGAAGAAAAACAAATTCTACCTGAGGAAGAAAAACAAATTCTACCTGAGGAAGAAAAACAAATTCTACCTGAGGAAGAAAAATAAATTCTACCGGAGGAAGAAAACCAATTCTACCGGAGGAAGAAAACCAATTCTACCGGAGGAAGAAAAACAAATTCTACCTGGGGAAGAAAAACAAATTCTACCTGGGGAAGAAAAACAAATTCTACCTGAGGAAGAAAATAAATTCTACCTGAGGAAGAAAACAAATTCTACCTGAGGAAGAAAATAAATTCTACCTGAGGAAGAAAACAAATTCTACCTGAGGAAGAAAAACAAATTCTACCGGAGGAAGAAAAACAAATTCTACCGGAGGAAGAAAAACAAATTCTACCGGAGGAAGAAAAACAAATTCTACCGGAGGAAGAAAAACAAATTCTACCTGGGGAAGAAAAACAAATTCTACCTGGGGAAGAAAAACAAATTCTACCTGAGGAAGAAAAAAAATTCTACCTGAGGAAGAAAACAAATTCTACCTGAGGAAGAAAACAAATTCTACCTGAGGAAGAAAACAAATTCTACCGGAGGAAGAAAAACAAATTCTACCGGAGGAAGAAAAACAAATTCTACCGGAGGAAGAAAAACAAATTCTACCTGAGGAAGAAAAACAAATTCTACCGGAGGAAGAAAAACAAATTCTACCGGAGGAAGAAAACAAATTCTACCGGAGGAAGAAAAACAAATTCTACCTGAGGAAGAAAACAAATTCTACCGGAGGAAGAAAAACAAATTCTACCGGAGGAAGAAAAACAAATTCTACCGGAGGAAGAAAACAAATTCTACCGGAGGAAGAAAAACAAATTCTACCGGAGGAGGAAGAAAACAAATTCTACCGGAGGAAGAAAAACAAATTCTACCGGAGGAAGAAAAACAAATTCTACCGGAGGAAGAAAAACAAATTCTACCGGAGGAAGAAAAACAAATTCTACCTGAGGAAGAAAAACAAATTCTACCTGGGGAAGAAAAACAAATTCTACCTGAGGAAGAAAAACAAATTCTACCTGAGGAAGAAAACAAATTCTACCTGAGGAAGAAAAACAAATTCTACCGGAGGAAGAAAAACAAATTCTACCTGAGGAAGAAAAACAAATTCTACCGGAGGAAGAAAACAAATTCTACCGGAGGAAGAAAAACAAATTCTACCGGAGGAGGAAGAAAACAAATTCTACCGGAGGAAGAAAATAAATTCTACCTGAGGAAGAAAACAAATTCTACCGGAGGAAGAAAAACAAATTCTACCGGAGGAAGAAAACAAATTCTACCGGAGGAAGAAAAACAAATTCTACCGGAGGAAGAAAAACAAATTCTACCGGAGGAAGAAAAACAAATTCTACCTGAGGAAGAAAAACAAATTCTACCGGAGGAAGAAAAACAAATTCTACCTGAGGAAGAAAAACAAATTCTACCGGAGGAAGAAAAACAAAATCTACCGGAGGAAGAAAAACAAATTTCCCTCTGTTAGACAAACCTTTGTAGCAAATTTACTTGTACTGTGATCAACAAGGACAGATTTGGTAAGACAATAGCACGAGTTGGTTTTGATTGACACCGCAGTTCAAAGCGATTAGAGATTGCAGACAAAGGAAATTCCCTCAACCACTAATTCAAAACAAGAAAAGCCGCTAAAGTGTCTCTGAAACCCAGGCAGCTAGCTCGCCCGTTGTGCATTCCAGAAATTGTTTTTAAGAGCAAACATGAGCATAGATCGAGAGAAGAATTTAAGAGCAAATATGACCATATATCAAAAGAAGAAGGATATATCTACACATCTACTTCGGGCATTTTATTTCTTTGGTTCAGAAGCTGAGCAGTAAGTGTCTTAACTACACCTAAAAAGAAGAGAATTGAATCGCATCCCAATCGGATTTTGAACCAAACATATGAACTGCCTGAGGCAGATATCTAGATATATCCTCCTTCTTTCGATCAATGCTCATGTTTGCTCTAAAAAAACAATGTTTGGAATGCAGAACGAGCGCGCTAGCTATCTGGGTTTCAGAAACTTTTGCGGCTTTGTTCGTTTTGATTTACTGGTTGGGAGAATTTCCTTTGTCTGCGATCGATAATCGCTTTGAATTCACGTGTCAATCAAAAGCAACTCATGCTATTGTCTTACAAAATCTGTCCTTGTTCTGCAGAGTCGAAACAAACATGAAATGAATGGCTCACCTATCTTCTTGAATTTCATCCATGTTGATTTCATCATCTCAACATCATAAAACATATTGACAACTTTGTGCAGATAGGCATTCTTGAACTGTAATCCTACTTTTAACTGCGGTCCATTGCTCGTGATGAAATAAAGAATTTCGAGATTCGGCTTTCCATCAACGAGTGCAGTTCCTTTAAACCTGAAAAATACGAATTTGAATGAAATTGAAAACGGTAAATGCCTAAGTAGTTAGTCTTGATGAGAAACTGTTAATGGTCATCCTTTTTGAGTGATGTATTTTGGCTCATGTCCGAAAAGACATTCCAAAGCGATTAGCAATCGCAGGCAAAAGGGGATTCTCTTTAGCGGCAAATTAATACGAAGAAAGCCGCAACTGACACCTTGAAACCAGTATGGCCAACTGCCACATTGTGCAGGCAGAAAAGGGATTGTTAAGAGATCCATAAGCTTATATCTAAAGAAGCTTAGATCTAAACATTCACATGATCATATGAACAAAAGAATAAATCGTTTGCTCGTAGGCCTAAATTAGCAGTAATTTTGCTATCTTTACGTATTCATAGGCATACTTTAAAGAAATCAATGGTGATGATGATGATTCAGCATCATCATATATCACTCGCTTTTTTTTTATATATCATTCATTTAAAAAGTTTACAATGAGTTCTACAATCTACAATACTTGTCTAATTACTATACAACACTACGGGAACGATACCAGGGGGAGCGAAAAACATAGACTACCCCATGGCCAAAAACATAAGGACATATAACGTTAACCTACATGCAACTAACTGTACACTACGAACGATTACAAAACTAATGGATAAAGGATAATATACTAGATTCTGTCCGATATTAGATGTCGTGTCAAGGTTGGGAAGAACTTAAAAAATTTCACGAATGCGGCTCATTTGAAATTGAGATGCATAAGATGCCTGACATCTAATATCAAACAGAATTTACAAGGAAAAAAAGAACATTCACGTAAAGGGACTTGGTGGTTGCTAAGAACATAGCTGAAGTTTCAAAGGATCTCAAACAAACCGACCAGTTTCGTGGATGAAACGTAAAGTCAATTCGAGTATATCTTTGTTCAAGTCATCAGAAAGGTCTTGATCACCGTATAGTAAACTCACTTCAGACCGATCTTATCCACCTTTCTCCTGGAGCTCATATAGGAGGCTCACGTGCCATTTGTGAACGCTAAACTAGGGTGGAAGTTTACTGTTGTCAGAATTTGGTAGGTTTGGAATTGCCAATTAAACATCCCCGAATTACAAAAAACAGTATAGATCACACAAGCTCATTCCAGTGAGCAATTCCATTTAGGTTGGCTGGCCGAACTCATGCAAACAAATCCTTGGATGCCAGAAAATAACTACGAATCCAGTGGACAATAAATCTCTACAGATAAATTATCATTAAAGTGACTTACTTTAAAACTTCATTCCATTGAAAAGAAGCTTCATACTTTAATTTTTCTATAGGCAATTGCAAGATGAATTGAAATGTTTTGGCAAGCCGATCTGTAATAGGTTCTGCTCTAGTTCTGTTTCTTAAAGTACCCATGTCAAAAATGTTTGCATCAGCCTTCACGTTTGTACGATGCTCAGTATTCTCTATGGTAATGTCAACGAGTTCATCTATGATGAAGAAAAAAATCCGGTAAAATATATAATTATAAATATGATGTAGAGAGATTAGGACGACAAAATATAAAGCTACCGAGTGTCCCAAAAAAGTACTCCTGTTTAAAAAATCACCAAAAATTTATTATCAAACCTTTGCTAGAAACATCTGTCTCCGTGTGGAACCCGTATATGGTTAAACATGTAAAACAACTAGAAGAGCAACAAAGCTTGTTCACGGCATCAACCAGTTATCATATAACGAAAGATTACAAGCTTTAAAATTGCCGACCCTTCAGTATAGGAGACAGCGCGGTGACACGATCACAACTTATAAAATATTTCATGGCCTCGTTGACACTGACCCCTCAAAATTTTTTAAAATCAACGACAATAAGACAAGGGGCCATAAATACAAAATCGTGTTGAACAAATGCAGACTAGATGTGAGAAAGAACTTTTATTCCCAGCGCATCATAAAAGAGTGGAACTGCTTGCCAGCTAACATCGTCGAAGCAAAAGATGTGATAACGTTTGAAAAACTCTTTGACCGCCTACACGGGGATTCAAAATTCGAATTCAAACTAAACTAGATTAGTAATCATAGACAATCAGGGTTTTATACGCCTTGGCCTTCCAGCCCCTTAACCAATATTTATTATTATTATTATAGACCTATTAACAAATTTATTATTAAACAAAGAATTTCTGGTTGAGAGAATTTCCTTTGTCTGCAGTGGCTAATCGCTTTGAAGATTTTAGATTCATCAGATGAAAATTTTATAATCGAAACGTTTTGCTTTTAAAGGGCATATGTCATGAAGCTGATTGGTTCATGCAATACAATTCTCTCTATTGTTTATTACAAAGCACAGGATCGAGGCTGAATTTTCATTGCAATGAAAATTCATGAAACAGAAATAAAAAGTCACGAAACAATGGAATTCCACTCCAAACTTGTTTGTTGCATTAACCAATTGCTAATGTGACATATGTGCTTTAACAGTTTAGTTTTCTTATATTTTGTTTTCTGTTATTTTTGATGGTGGTTTATTTTTATTAATAATAAAGAAATTTATATTGCGCCGTATATCAACAGGGCTCAAAGGCGCATTACATACTTCAAAACAAACATTCTTAATAATACATCATACATTATTACAGATTAAAATGTTTTTGAAATAGAAATGTCTTTTAAAATGTTTTAAATCTTTCTATTGAGTTTGCTGCCTTTAACGAATATGACAGTTTTGGAAGCTTTGCTAACTTACCCAAAATGGTTTCTCTGCCACTTCCAGTCAGTTTATATTTGTTATATTCATCACTTCCCACACTCTTCTTGGTTGTGTAAAGAGTTATCGTTGCATTTAGTAGACTTACTATTCCATTGCTAAGAACAGGAACTGGCGCTGTAAGATTGAAACTAAACTGTACAGTCTCACTGTCTCGTATAAAGTCAATCTCTGTAAGGACACCCTTCATATCTGGCCTCATGCCATATATGCTAAAAAGTCCCATTTCTCTGCTGTTGGTCCATGCAAGATTAGCCAGTTTAAACATCTGTGTTTCGATTCTTTGCGGTGATGTCCAGGTTAGTTTTTCATTGGTGATATCACAACGGAATAACAGTCTTTCTGCTAACTGCCAAAAGAAAAGATTGGTAGACAATTAAGGCCCCGTTTACACTCTATTATTCTCAAATGAAAACGGTATTCCGATTGTTATTTGACTCAGAAGCCGAGCAGAATACATTGTAACTCTCGCGTAGTTAGGGCTCAAATGAAATAATTACCACTCAGCTCCTGAAGCAAATAAACAAAATCCGCCAAACAGAACGTTAGATTTACCCTTCTTCTTTCGTTATAAGCACGCAACTTCTCTTAAAAACCACCGTTCGCTTGCACAAGGTGAGAGTTTGCCCTCCTAGTTTCAGGGAAACTTTTGCGGCATTGTTTGTTTTGAATTACTGGTTGATAGAATTTCCATTGTCTGCAGTCGCTAATCGCTTTGACTGCAGCCGCTAATCGCTTTGAATTGAGGTGTCAATCAAACTCAACTGTTGCCATTGCATTACAAAATCTTCAAAAAAATCTTCCTGTCGCGCGTAGTGCAATTGTACAAAGATAAACAAGTAAATAAAGTAAAATATGAGCACTTTAATGGGAATTGAAATAAGCACGATGTTTGGAGCAAAATCTGCCCTCGTTTTTAAGAGTACAAATTTAAGAGTCTATTTCTCTATTTAAAAGTCTAGAGTTTATTTGTTTTTAAGAGTCTTACAAAATCTGCCCTTGTTTTTACGAGTACCTTCAGGAGAGAATTTTGCGACAATCTCCATGAAATCCCCTAAGTTTAATGCAGCTTATTCCGTCATACCATATTATTTTCGCCTCTTATGTCTTCATTTGAATTTGGCACATAGTGTGAAACAACAAGTCCTTTGGTCATCATGTCCAATCCTTTGATAGGTCGATAATTTTCAGCTTGATTCCTTAATTCATCTGAATTGATGTTGAATATTTCTTTCGAAGCAGCTGATATTGCAACTTCTTTCACGTTCTCAAATAAACCAAGATCTGGCACTGCAACGCCTGATAACGCCATTATGACATCTGGAACTTTCTTGCCTGGGTGAATTAGATATTATCATTATCATCATCAGCTAAGCAAAAATTAACAAAATTCCTTACTGCATTCTTGAGAGAGCTAGCCAACTTATTCAATTATTCAACAAGGACATACTTTGTAAGACAATAGCATGAGTTGCTTTCGTTGACACTTGAATTCAAAGCGAATAGCGATTGCCGACAAAGGAAATTCCCTCAACCAGTAATTCAAAACAAACAAAGGCGCAAAAGTTTCTTTGAAACCCAAGTACCTAGCGCGCTCGTTGTGCATTTCAGAAATTTTTTTTATGAGCAAACATGAGCATATATCGAAAGAAGAAGGATGTATCTACACATCTACCGCAGGCATTTTATTTTCATTGGTGCAGAAGCTGAGCAGTAAATGTTTTAATGACCCCCAAAGAATAAAAGAATTGAATCGCCTCCCAATCGGCTTTTCAACCAAACAAATTATATGCCCGTGGCAGATGTGTGAATATATCCTTCTTCCTTCTATCTACGCTCATGTTTGCTCTTGAAAACAATTTCTGGAATGCACAACGAGCGAGCTAGCTATTTGGGTTTAAGAGAAACTTTTGCGGCTTTGCTTGAAAGAATTTCCTTTGACTGCGATCACTAGTACCCTTGAATTACGGTGTCAATCAAAAGTAGCTCATGCTATTGTCTTACAAAATATGTCCTTATTCAATTATTCACAAACTAATGCAAGCAAATTCGGAATTAATTCATTTGCATTCAAATGCGCTCTCCCTTGGAACACTCTACCAGATACTATAACGAATCGTGCTGCCATCCCAATTTTATCATCACAGAACAACCATTTTCTGAGGGGGAAAGGGGGAAATCGCAAAACAAGGCAAAATAGCAAAAGTATTCCAAGACTTTTGGCAGGCATTGAAGTAATAGCATATTTTTGAATTACCTTTATATAAGGCAAATATCGCAGCAATAGGTTTGGCAAATCCTTCTTCGGCTGCATTAGCGTCCGCATCCTTAAAATCTTGTATGATAACATAAAATTTGGAAGCATCTGCAGCCAGCGACGGAGCGACAATCCTTCCTTTGGTAATGATCTCGAAACCTCCACCAGGTGAGAAAACTCCTTGTATTTTAGGCTTCTGCATGACCAGTGCAGTAATACCAAGTGCTCGCTTCTCTTGGTTCAACTCACTTTCAATCATATTGTTACTTTCGATTCCAAACTTTGCTAGAAAAGTACCAACATTTAGAGTATTCAGATTGATTTTCAGGTCGTAATCAGCAGTATCCTTCTTTTCCACTTCCATAGCGACTTCATGGTTGTTACCTAAGGTATAAGAAATTATAGCCTGTATTTAGACTGATTACATGATGCAATTCTTAATGCAATTCAGTCAAAACGAGCTATATTTTTTTTTAAATTTGAATTCATTAGGTTTATGATGCTCAAATGATAGTAAATTTGTCCAGATAACATGAAGTCAGAACACAGTCTATGGTTGAAATCTTATGAATTTATAAGGAATAGTCAGTCTATGCAATTCAGTTATATTTTTTAAAACAATTGAAATCTTATGAATTTATAAGGAATAGTCTATGCTTATATGAATAGTCTATGGCTTGATGCAATTCAGTCAAAACGTGGTATATTTTTTAAAACAAATGATTGAAAACATTCAGAACACAGTCTATGTTTGTTATGAATGATGCTCAAATGATAGTAAATTTGTCCAGATAACATGAAGTCAGAACACAGTCTATGGTTGAAATCTGACGAATTTAGAAGGAATAGTCGCATATGAAACTTGGCTTGATGCAATTCAGTCAAAACGAGGGATATTTTTTAATAACATTTGAAACCTCATTAGGTTAATGATGCTCAAGTGATAGCAAACAGAAAACGTAATTACGTTTTCAAACAATAGAAATACTTTGCTGTGATTTTTCTATGCTGCAAGAATTTTCGGACAATAACTATTTTGGGATACAAATGTTTATGGAACATTATAGTTTTCGGAAGTATGAAATGTTCGAAAATGTGGCCTCTAAAATTTTTAGCGCTTAATGCATTGTTGTCTTGATATCCAAGGAAAATAACAAGGGCAGATTTTGTAGTCGTTTCATTCAAGCCCTAAATACGCGACAATTACAATGCCTTCTGCTCGGCTTCTGAATCAAATAAACAAAACCGCCAGACAGAACTTTAGATTAACCCTTCTTCTTTCGTTATAAGCACATAACTTCTCTTAAAAACCACTTTGCGCTTGCACAAAGCGAGAGTTTGCCCTACTAGTTTCGGGGAAACTATTGCGGCTTTGCTTGTTTTGAATTACGGGTTGAAAGAAATTTCTTTGCTTGCAGTCGCTAATCGCTTTGAATTGAGGTGTCAATCAAACGCAACGGTTGCTTTTGTATTACAAAATCAGCCCTTGTTAGGGAAAATAACAAGGACAGATAATGTTACAATAGGACTCGGTACTTTTTATTGATACCTAAATACAAAGTTATTTGTGATTGCAGACAAAGGGAATTCCATGCTCGATTGGTCAAGGCATAAACAAAAACAAAGAAAGCCGCAAAAATTGCCCTGAAACCCGGGTCGCTAGCTCGCTCGTTGTGCCTTCCAAAAATGGTTCTTAAGAGCAAATATTAGCACATATCGAAAGAGAAAGGATATATCTAAACTTCTGCCTCGGGCATTTTGTTTATTTTGTGCAGAAGCCAATTGCGAGGGGATTCAGTTCTCGTACTTTTTAGGTGTAATTAAAACACCTACTGCTCAGCTTCTGTACGAAAAAAAATGAAATGCCCGAGGCAGAAGTTTAGATATATCCTTCTTCTTTCGATATGTGCTAATATTTGCTCTTCAAAATAATTTCTGGAATGCACAACAAGCGAGCTAGCTACCCGGGTTTCAGAGAAACCTTTGCGGCTTTGCTTGTTTTGAAATATTGGTTGAAGGACTTTCTTTTGTCGGCAACCGCTAATCGCTTTGAATTCAGGTGTCAACAAAAGCAATTCATGTTATTGTGTTACAAAATCTGTCCTTGTTGTCCTTGTTAGGGAGAATGCGAATGGGAATTATTGTTCATAATGACTCACCTGGTAGAAACTATAAAAATAAACAAACTTATTTAGCTGTAAACATGTTTCATACCGATAGACGTCTTTCCTTTCAATTTGATCGCCAGTTTCTCATTTACAACTTCTTGTTTATATTTCCAACTTGCTACGAGCTCAGTCTCACTGGCCAGTGTAAGCTGTTGTGGTATGAGCTCAACCGATTCGGTTGACTTTGCTTTGAACTGAACTGTCTCAAACTTTTTATTCCCTTGGCACTTATTGACTTCAAACTTCTTCAAAGAAAATTTGGCAGGAACAATAAACTCCTTTGTTAGTGTTAATAAGTTAATTGCAGGGAATAGCTGAGACAGAACCATGTCCATTGTGCAAGATCCTGATTTAACAGTGTATGTTTTCTTGCAACCGCCTTTCCGCTTTAAATGGCAATCTGTGTTTTGGATTCGTAGCCTTGCTTGGTTGCCATCTAGAATTTCATCAAATGATGGAAAGGCTAGGAAGTAGAAATTGAAACTTTAGTCGATGCACGAAGCAGGGGTGAATTTTACGAAAAAAGGAAGATATAGTCTATGCCTGATTAACTGATCAAGACAAAGTGATTTCAGCGTCAAAAGAATAGAGTTCACACCCAAAGCGCTGCCGACCATGATGTTTTGCTCAAAAAGGTGTTAAATCTATTCTTCAGAGCCGTACATCCCTTTGTCTTCTAGGAGAGTTGAATCCTTTGTTACGAAGTCTATTTGTGCTGATCCATGATAACTTTGATTGTCAAGGGATGTACAAATTTTCTCACACGCAATCCCTGTGGAAAAAGATTCGTTCGGAAATTTCAATGAACAACGATGAAGAAGGCAAAGATGGAGAAAAAAGTACAGTTAAAAAAAACCTCTACATGAAAACAGAAAGTCTCACGGGAGACAAATTATCTTTAATGAGAAGCTTGAGATATAAATCCAAACATTTGTGGGGTAAAGTTAGCCTGGCGTGCAGTATTTCTTTGTGTAGAATCGAAAGATTGACTTCTATGCTTTCAGTTTCACAACAGAAAGACTGCTCGCAGCGCAGGCGAGGGTAAAGTTGGTCTATCAAGCTTTTGCTAAAAACCTTTCTTGACAAATCGAAAAATGTTTGGCAAATTTTCTTGTAATTTCGACATGATACGCTGCCTTTTGTATAAAATATTCGTCTTAGATGTACCTCCATTCGCTTTATAGTATAATTTTAGTGAACGGCCTTCTGCAGAAGAAATTCAAAGCCTAGAAAAATGGTCCCCTGCCATTGTTGTTTTGTTTTCTAGATCCATTAAATGTAGATGAGGTGAAAGTTTTGTCTTTGATAAGAGATCTTTAAAAGATGCCTAAAACTTAAAAAGAACTGTTTTAAAGAACTTACATCAGGCCTAGAGATTCTAAGAATGTATTCGAAATAGATTAGTTTCTTGTTGCATTTGTAATTGGGGCCTACAACTCTTAGGAATAAAAATAATAAGATTGCACAAAAGTTGATCAAAAAGTCGTTCAACCAGTTTCGTTTACAGATGAAGCTCCTTCCTCGACTCTAGGATCATTAGTCGCACCATAAACAAACAGGTCTGGAAGTGGGCAATGATCTCTCGATTGTAAACATCTCAAAGTTACCTGAAGAACGTTTTTCTCTTTGCTTGTGTTCAGGTTGAGAACCCATTGCAAGGTTGACAGAGCAGAGCAATACCAAGATAAACATTGGTAGCCACATTTTCAGTTCTAAAACAATCAAGACATAGATTGATTAATCAATTAGGTAAAATCAAATTTCTCGATTTGAGAACGTTTTCACATTCGAAGGTGGATCCAAACGAGATTCCAATCGCCTGCCTTGCGGCACAGGGGACTTCGAGGAGCAGCTGATTCCCCACAGTTCTCGGCCATCTTTGGCGAAGATCCCTTTTGTTTTGCAATAAAGTCTTACGAATCTCTAAGGAATCCTATTGTTCTGACAAGAAATTCGTCCAGTTTTTGGAGGTTATTGACCCCTTGGGAGAGCTGAATGATAAAAAATCGTTACTAAAATTCCCTTGTCAGTAACAAGGGCAGATTTTGTAATACAATAGCACGAGTTGCTTTTGTTGACACCTCAATTCAAAGCGATTAGCGATAACAGACAAAGGAAATTCTCTCAACCAGTAATTCAAAACAAACAAAGCCGCAAAATTTTCTCTGAAACCCAGGTAGCTAGCTCGCTCGCTGTGCATTCCAGAAATTATTTTTGAGGGCAAACATGAGCATAGATCGAAAGAAGAAGGATATATCTACACATCTGCCGCGGGCATTTTATTTCTTTGGTCCAGAAGCTGAGCAGTAAATATTTTGATAACACCCAAAAAAACAAGAGAATTGAATCGCCTCCTAAACGGCTTTTGAACCAAACAAATAAAATGCCCGCGGCAGATGTGTAGATGCATCCTTCTTCTTTCGATCTATGGTCATGTTTGCCCTTAAAAACAGTTTCTGGAATGCACAACGAGCGTGCTAGCTACCTGGTTTTCAAAGAAACTTTTGCGGCTTTGTTTGTTTTGAATTGCTGGTTGAGAGAATTTCCTTTGTCTGCAATCGCTAATCGCTTTGAATTGAGGTGTCAACAAAAGCAACTCATGCTATTGTATTACAAAATCTGCCCTTGTTCTTGTCAGTAACAAGGACAAGGACAGATTTGACAAGACAATAGCACGATTTGGTTTTGATTGACACTGCAATTCAAAGCAATTAGCGATTGCAGACAAATAAAATTCTCTCAACCAGTAATTCAAAACAAGCAAGCCACAAAAGTATCTCAAGAGTTTAGCTCAGACGGAGAGACGATAAGAGATTTTGAACCTGTTGAAATTGGCAGTGTAGAACAAGAATCTTTTCCACTTCGTATTTACAGAAGAATTTCATCGTAAGGTCTTAGCTTGAACTTTTCATCCTGTCTAGCTGCAACAGACTTTCCCAAACAATACTAAGAGTGCCTTGTCAAAATTAATCCAACCCCACAAAGCATGTAAAACTGTTCAAAGCTTGGCTGACTTTACCCCCCCCCCCTCCCGGGGTACAAACGGGATGAAACTTATCTTGATTTGTCAGGAACACCGGCTAGGGGGTATTTGCCTCCTGTCAAATGGTCAAGCTATGTGCCTGAAAGGCTGGACTCATAATCAAAGCAAAATCCAAACTTTTTATATATAGAAGAAAATCTTCATCATAAAAATATGCTGATGACCCGAAATTTCCATCTCTTGAGGAGAATTTTTTTAGATTTGATGTCATATTTCTATCCATGAAATTAACCAAAATCTATGGTTCCTTCCACACTAATATAATTTCAGGTGACAACGAATACATCTTTCCGGGACATTTGTATCTGTTTGTAAGCAACTAAAGCGATCTAAAAACAAATCATTTTATTCAGCAAACCGGTTCCATCTGAAAACGATGTTCAAAGCAAACAAATTTTGCAAGCATGGGCGGCAAGATTACCGAAAACAGAGACTTTCAAGGAAGGTGACGTGAAACATGAAACGAATACCAAACAGAAAATTGCAAGATATCTTGGAATGAGGAGAGAAAAATGATCGAAAATAGTGTAGGACGAACGCAGATGCAACGTAATGCCTTCAAAACCGATTCTTTTTTGAAACTGTATATGAAATATCCACAAAAATTGTTAATTTGCAAATTGTAAATAATCGAATTAGCCTGTTAATTTTGAAGTAGTTATTGTGATGCAGTTTCAACTAAAAATGTAGCAGGCACAAATGTTTTGGTGCAATTTTCAGGCAGTTGAAAGCGGAGACTACGAAAACGCTAGAAAACCGTCTTAGAGAGGACAAGGCCTGTGTCTCAATTTTGCTAATGTGAAACGAAATTTAAGAAACTTTTAAAATTTAAACGCGAGATGGGCTCTAGATTTATTTCTGTAGCAATGTTATTATCTTTCTGCCGATTGGATTAATTGTTCTTTTTCTAAATCTAGGTTTTCTTTAGCAATTTATCTGACAATATATTAAGTAGTATTAGATATTTTTCTATCTATTTTAAAAGGGCACATTGTAAAACAGCTTTTTGTTAACTGAAGGATTTCTCTCTGTATAAAGAATTTAAAATGGAATGAAACAAAAGTGTGAATAAAAGTGTGAATAAAAGCAGAATCAACAAAGAGTGTAATGCCTACTTACAACCACAGCCGAACGACTAATACCAAACTTCACAGCCAGCAAAGTCATCAAATTTCTATTTAAAAATGAAACTGTTTCAGTATCCGATGAACTGGTTGATGTGAGCCGGTCATGCTAAGTAACAAGTGGGTTGCTTAAAGCAAAAATGATAGGTTCATAAACATGTCTGATAAGCAGGTAAAAGCAGAATTCTTATGAAAAAAAGGAAAAGACTTCAAACTGTGCGAGTTCTCTGCTTGCATATCTTAACTCACGGCAGAAGGGGCATAGGTTCCAAATCTTTAAATCGGTGTAAAAAGGTGGATGTGAAATTATATGACGTATTTCTTTGAAATTAATGGCTTGCAAGAAACTTTAGATACTCTGCTAGAACTCCACCGCTGGACGTTATAAATGTCTTCAATATTTTCGAAAATTACAGCCTATTTTGTAATTCAACTCATTTGAGGATGTGACGTCATCAAATTTTCAAATCATAAACCACAGAAGTGACAGACTTTTGCTTGATACTATATTGTAGACATCAGGGGCGTAACTAGACCAATAATTTCGGAGGGGTGAAAAAGGTTTTTGCCCTGCAAAAGTGAGTGGTGCCCTGCAGACCTCGAGGCAAACGTTCATCTATAGGTTGCTAGTAAAGGCTTTACTAATGTAAATTTGTCATTTAAGGATGAGTTTCTAAGCAATAGCAACAGGAAAAAATTTGAAACTTAACTGTTGTGTAATATCTATTTGTCTATACTGGACATGAATCATTAGATATCAGTTTTGAGTAAGCTGATATAAAATACGCTATAATTTCAAAAAAATTTCAAAATTTCCCAAAAGTCCAACGGTAGAATTACAGATAAGTAGCTATTAAGCCATTCAGTTAGATGAAATAGGTCGTAGAATTTTACACCCACCTTTTTACGCTGATTTAAATATTTGAGCCCTATGTTTGCTGGCAGAAGGTGCACATATGTACCAAATTGGCTAAGGTTTGCTTGAACACCCGATTCAAGTCAAGTGGTCAATCTCTTGATAAAACATCTGTTTATTTCTTTAAGATATTCGTGCCATGAAAACGTGTGCCATGAATACCAAAAGTAGAAGAACACTACAACGACTTGGCCATAGGACTTGAAAGGGGTAAACTAAACGTTAGCCGATTAGAGGAGGTATGGCGAAGGTGAAGGTGAAGTAGACAATTACGCTAAAGATGGCGGCGAGGAACTTCTTACCAAGATGCACTGAGTTCGAATAACGAATCTTTAACGATTCTATAGGAATTCGATTAAAGAACGCAGTGCATCTTGGTAAAAAGTTCCTCGCCGCCATCTTTAGCGTAAAACCTGGTTTTCATATAGCTTCAAACCATCGTCGACCTGCCGGCGACCCATCGGCGACCCACCGGCGACCTTGCTCCGGTAGTCAAATTTTAATGAGAACAGTCAGCGCTGATGGGGCGCCGACTGCCGGCGTCCTGCCGCAGTCATTCGAAAAAGTTGAGCTGAGTTCAACTTTGTCACTCTGCTGCGGCACCGGCGCCAATGAAAATTTTCACTCTGCTGCGGCACCGGCGCCAATGAAAATTATATGAGAACATGAGGCGGCGCACTGCCGGCGATGCGTCAGCGAATTATTTGCATTCCCTGTGGTCAGGTGACCATAGCAAGCCAATCAAATACGAGGATCGGCGGGGAATGCACACTGAGTTGCGTTTTTTCGAGCCAAGCGCTGGGATCGCAGAAGTAGAATAGGCCTAATCGAGTCAGCGACCCCTTGTCATGACGCTAAAGTGGTGGGGCTCTACCTGGGATCGAACCCTGTCCGCCTGACTGTCCTGGCTGCAATGTCAGAGGATTACACCACTGCGCTACAACACCTTCATGGGTATACCGAGTGATCCAAAAAAACTTCACAAGCTACCGGGTGTCTCAAGAAAAAGTACTCCCGTTTTGAAAAATCACCAAAATTTGATTACATAACCGATCTTAAATTTTCTTTTTTTATCAAGTAGATCAAGGACCAAATTATTTTTCCAGATATAGCACATTTTGTAATTGGTTTAAAAATTAGCAAATTTAGCTCTTTTTGGAGTTACCTGGTTTTGCATCATACTGCAAAAAATCACTGGTGATTGCCAGATCAAATTTTTGTGCATGTAAAGCTTCTAATTTGGTCATGAATGACAGAAAGAAATGCGCACTATGTTATAAAATCTGAAAATTTTGACTCTTAGGCACGATTGAGTATTTTGCTTAAAAACTATAGCTAAAATAAGGTTTTTCAACCTGCAATTTTTCTACCTTGTTGTATCAAAAGCAAAACTTTTATAATCTAGAAATATTTTTGGGTCCTTGACAAAACAAGTGAACAAGAAAATGTTATCAAAGGTTTGGTAATTGATTTTTGGTGATTTTTTAAACCGGAATACTTTTTTCGGGGCACTCGGTAGATCATAACAAGCTCTCTGAAATCAAAAGCTATTGTCAAACGCTGTGTATGACAGTTTAATTGAAAGGCTTAGCTATCTTTTGGGATGCTGCATGGTCATTTTAACAATGATTACCATCCGAAACACCAGATTCAAAGAAAATTTCGAATCCTGGATTCCTAACTTTGAGTGAAATAATCGCCATCACTTTCCAGTCAACATTTTGTGAAAACTCAACGTAGTGATGGATTTGAGGTCGTCTGGGGAAATTTTTTGTTTCCAAAATGACTGACCTCTGTTCCTCGTTCAAATTTCGTGCTCCAAAAACATTTGGAGTTCAGCTTTTTCCACATCTTCCAAAACATAGACTGGAAAATGAGGGAATATTCCAAGAAATAAATAAATTCTCATACTTTTGAAACAGTTTTGTCAATTTTATTCCAAGGACAGTAGGCATAACTTAAACTGGGGAAATTTTTTGTTTCCAAGCAACATCTCAAAAGATAGCTAAACCTTTCAGCTTCATGCTGATACCTTGTTTGTGTTCATAACATTTGCTTTCAGGAAACTATGTGCGATCTAGCTCGTGAAGTTTTTTTGGGACCCCCAGTATGTCGAGAGTAGAATAAAACACTTGCCTCGGGGAAACTGTTTCTATTGATCGTGTGCATGATCAAGTGCTCGTTTTTTTAAACAGTTAGGCCTATACAGTAAAAACCCGCACATAAGAACCTTCATCTGTTAAGAACCTACAGCCTGAAATAATATATTTTGTACCCAATAAATAAGAACCATTTCAGGCTGATATCTAAACTAGGTTCTTAATAAAGGGTCTTATTCATTCATTGGGAAATAAATGCAACATTTTTGCCAATCAACCTCTTTTGTGAACTGCAAAACATTTCTTACAGAACTGTGATAGGCAGGGCCTGCAGGGATAAACAGGGTAAGATTGGGTTGAAATGGATAGGGTTAAGAGTGCAAATAAGTTTGGCTAAGATTTAGATTCACATATTTTCCCATATTAAGAATCTACACCCTGATTACTAGATGTGCCTCATTGCATAAGAACCTAAACAGGCTGAGTTCAAAATCTTAGGTTCTTATGTGCGGGTTTTT
The DNA here is from genome assembly GCA_039566865.1 of Aurelia coerulea. NCBI lineage: Eukaryota > Metazoa > Cnidaria > Scyphozoa > Semaeostomeae > Ulmaridae > Aurelia > Aurelia coerulea. The sequence continues at coordinate 23,730,852 of CM076947.1, read as the reverse complement.
ACTGTATGTTACATTATTCGGTGATGGTTTATGGAGCCCACAAAGTAGAAGCCACTTCTTAAGAAACCTTAGGCTGATCTTGTCGAGAAATGCTATCATCAGAGAAGAAATTTTTAATATTTCAATGGAAAACTAAACAGGCTGTTTTAAAAAAAAGAGGTTTCTATTTTGCGGGCTTTTTCTGTCCAATTTTCTATGGATTTAGGCTACTGACGAACGGCACGGCCAGATGCGTTTGGTTGTTACTTTCCATGGTGTTAGAAGTATTTTTCAGATTGATATCATCAGTTGTGTTTACTATTACACGTATTTTGTCATAAGAAACAGCTTATAAGAAACGGTAGGCTCAATTTTTCAAAAGTTAAGAAACAACCCTACCTGAATTTAAAAAGCTAAGAAACTTTTTTAATTTGCAGTTTTAATTTTCCCAGCGCACTCAAAAATGTTTTGACACTGTACAGTTATAGCAACTGTTTGGACAATATTTTGAGTGCGAATTATGTTATTTACTTGTTTTGAGATCTTACAAAGTAATTTGGGAGCCCTCTTGACAAAGCTAAATTAACTTTACGCTTCCGGCATTAAAAATATAAGAAACACGTAAGAAACTTTTGGTGGCAAAATGGCACAAAAATTTAAGAAATTGCCTACCAGCCCCGGACCCCCCCCCCCGGACCTTAGTTTCTTATGAAATATACGTGTAATGCGTCGCCACATGCTCCACCGTTAGTTGAAAAGATTTACTATGGAGCCTAAATGATTTTATGTTTACATTCATTCATAAAGTACAGATTTTTAGAGAAAGATAACAAGGATTCCTTTTTATCAATTTTATTTTGCTATGGGCAATTAATAACTTGCACAATGTGTAGTTTAATGAAAATAATATTACAATATTTTTAAATGACTTCACTAACTTTTATCTGTTGTTAATTGGTACAATTTCTGCAAGTGTTATAATGCTCAAAGAGCTTTTTCTAAAATTTATCAGTCTAGATTCACATCAAGTGAACAAATTAAAGCTTTTCTGTCATTATGGTTATGGTTTCAAATGCTTTTAATTTAACATTCAAGCAAGCATACAGTATCATTTAGCTTAGTAGCATGCAACAGCAGAGTGGTAGAGTTTCTCAACATAGTGATTCAGTTTTGCCAGAGAAGCACTTGCATCTTCGACTGTGATCTCTTTAGTATAGAGTAAACGCTGCAGCTCCTGAAAATTACAATTTTATTTAGAATTTGTTCATAGACTCTAAAAAAATCATCATGAAAGGTTCTTGGGCCACCAAAATGCACTGCAGCCCTATTTGTGAAGGTGGCTTTGGCCCCGTTCACACTGATCCGTCTTCATAGGAAAATGGATAAATAAGTATGGTTTTGTTTTACAGGATTTAACAGTTTTCTCTTGTTACGGTCTTATTTTGGTTGTTGTTTCTTTTACAGAAGTTAATAGTCTTCTTTCTACTGTTTTCAGTGTTTTTATTGCGTTTATGGGTTTAATATGATGAGTCCGTTATTTAAGGCTATTTTTAAATTTGTACCACGAATGACTTATTGATAAAAAAGTATCCGTTTTCGCCTTGCGTTCACATTGCTCCAATCTACGGAGACTTTTGAAAATGAGAAAACGCAGTGTGAGTACTGAAAACGCAAAAACGGATACGTTTGAAAACGCTAACAACAACAACAACCTAACAACATGCTTACATACAAGAAACTTACAAAAACTCACTCGAAGTTGGTCTTGGAGTGTAATGCTTTGTAATGCTTTGGCACCAAAACTCCCGATTACAAAGAGAGGCGGTGGTCTCGTTTTCATGGCGTTTTCTTTTCTATCCGCAGCGGAGCAATGTGAACGCTTCATCATTTTCGTTGCGTTTTAATATTATCCCAGAGCAATGTGAACAGGTGAAACGAATCAATATAAAAACGGATAAAAAGAATACGGAGCAGTGTGAACATAGCCATAATTTCATGCTGCATGAAATTTTGTGTGTGATTTCGATCAAGTCAGCAGCATATTGCTGCAGCTGCAGAATTCAAATAAATTTATGAGATCCATGAAAAACACAACAAACGATCGCAAAGCATGGCGGTTACCCAAGAACCTTTAAAAAGATTTAACGTACTCATGGTAGAGCAAACGAACCCGTTTACTGATGAGTTGAATGGAAAATGTTTATGCAAGTGTGTAATATTTTTAAGCTGATATTAACCTTTTAAAAGTTTAATATTTATTTCAAAATATGATGAATTATGAAATCAAACGTTATGAACATTGTGCGTGAATTGAAGAGGCAACAACTCCTCGAAACCTGGTGATATTTCAACCGGCATCCAAACGTGTATACCCAAACATCTGGAGAGTAGATTTCTTCCAAAAAATTCAGGAAATTTCAAGCAGTTTTTCGTCCTGGTTGCGTTTTATGAAGGTAGGTAAAATTTAGAAAAATCTTCACGGGTTTCTTTTGTTTTCCTCGCTTATTCGCCGTCTGGCTGGTCCGTGAAAATGAGGTTTTGGAGGCTTTCGGCTGTGGTCCACGAGCAAAAATGGGCGGAAACATTTCATTCCTATGATCTGCAAGAAACCTTTACAATAAGAATTGTGCCCAAAGTTAAGAGACCGTTTTATGAGGTTCAGAGCCAAATTTCCTATAAGAAATTAGTGTAAGAATCAAAAGGTGATGGGAAACAGTAACAAAGCGGAGGATGAGACAAGCGACGACAATCATTTTACACTTCATTTTTATCGATTTTCATTCAATGTTAACAGTTGACATTTCCAGGAGACTTAGACGGTATATAAGAGACATAACCGGTAAAAAAAAAGAACTATAAATCAATTTGACGTAAACATGTTTTTAGAACGTTTCGAACCAGGCTTGGTTCATCTTCAGCAAATCAAATCTTGTTTGTTCCTTGGTATAAATTGCCATGTTTATCTGATTTGATTTGCTGAAGATGAACCAAGCCTGGTTCGAAACGTTCTAAAAACATGTTTACGTCAAATTAATTTATAGTTCTTTTTTTAACCGATTATGTCTCTTATATACCGTCTAAGTCTCCTGGAAATGTCAACTGTTAACATGGAATGAAAGTCGATAAAAATGAAGTGTAAAATGATTGTCGTCGCTTGTCTCATCCTCCGCTTTATCATCAAACTGCGCTTTCCAACGAACTGTCCAATTTCAAACAGTAACAAACCTTTCCAACTTTCTTGAAATCATGATTGTGCTTCTCCTTATGAGTTGTTGGAACATTCGATCGGGTATATGCATTGTGACCAACCTCATGAAGGGCGCCAAAGAAGTCCTGTTGCCCATAATATGAAGACAAATCGTCTTTGAAGAAGGTCAAACTCCGTTTGTTGTGTTCAGAAAGTCTTCCAGAAAAGGTGTTCAAGTAATCATTCATTCCTACGACAGGGATGAGAAAAAATACTCTCTCTCGAATGATTTATAAATGAAAGAATAAGTACATAAAGGAATGGAAGGATCCATTAAATGAAACGTCTGCAGCGAATGGGCGAAATAATGGTTTTAACCAATGTCAAGGCTGTAGAGTTTTACTTTACGTATAGGCGCCCCGGGGGGGGGGTCACTACCATATTTACCAGCATGGGATGTGCCATTTTTTAGGTAACTCTTTTCAGGCTGAAAATAAATTTTAGGGTGTCATTTTTGGTAACATCACAAATGAACATAAATTTTGGGCTGCCATTTTGGAAGAAAAATGCTTCAGGGTATTGAATTTGATTTAATTTCAGATACTTAGTTAGAATTTTGAATTTTGGTCACAATTTTAGGGTATCTATTTTGAATGGCCCGTAAATTTTGGGGCATGGTTTTTGAAAAATTCATAAATTTTAGGGTATGATTCTCGATTTTGATTGTCCAGATGTATTGGAATATGAGAGTTTGCCTTTATAAGATTTCTACCTAGTTCTGTGCTAGCACAGGGAACTACGGTATCTAAAAGGAACTATTCAGCAAAAATCAGATTAATAACAGTTACGCATCTTCTCGTATTTTCTAGCTAGTTACTCTCCAGCAGCTCGCATTTAAGAGCACTGCTTTCAAATACTAGGTGCCTTATAACTGTCTCTTTACTATCGTTGCTTACAGTAAAAAGCCCCCCCCCCCCCCCATAAAGACAATCAAACGAATTATCAAATTCTTGGGAATTCTCCCAAGAAAATAATATGTGCTTTGCCATTATTGTAGGTAGAATAGATGAACATATCCAGCCTTTCTCTAGACATCGGAAGCGATCATTTCAGTAGCCTGTGGGCAGCCTCTGCTGTCACTGCGGAGGAAGATAGAGGGGAGGAGGAAAGAGCGGAAATCTCCCCCAGTATGGCTACCATTTTAGCTATTTGCTTAGAACTGTTGAATGGATGGTTACGAGGATTGCGCCGTAGAGTTTATTTCAGGATCTTTTATATTTATCAAATAACAAAAAATGGCTGAGAAGTTAGCCGTTACACTTTCACAATGGTGAACATCTTCACTATTCGACACAATAGATTGATAGAAAAAAGAAGGAAATAAAGTATGACATATTTGATTTTACCTTCTCTTGTGTATTGATACCAGAACAGCATATCACGTTGTTCGTATGGAGAGGCTTTTGTCTTGTTTACTGAAACAAAAAGCATAAAAAATTGGCCTTTGGAGTATTCTCAAGCATCATGTGTTCGGAAGGGTTACCATCCCAGGCTTCAAGCACCAAAAATAGCGCGATAAAACTGCGTAAACTGTTGCTACTAAATGTCGGATTTCAAGGTGCAATACCTAAAACTAAGAATAACTTTTTTTCTTGTTATGAATTCAAATTATAGACAAAAATGTTGGCTTTTCCTTCGATCAATTTCTGGAACATTTTTTCTCTCCTATATCGTTAATTTCTTACTTAATGATGAGAATTTAAAAATAGCACCAATGGACGATTGTAAAATTTTAACTGTGATTCTGAACAAATTTCAAGAGCTTGCAGCGAAGTTCAATCAAACTCAAACTAAAAAGAAGCGAGTAACTCATGCAATGTATCTGGGAATCATTTATGATAATAAAAGTGCTGATGAAAAAGGGCAGACTCTGAACAAAAGCATCTACTCCTTTTTGTTGAAACACCAGAACAACAATTCTCTTCTGTCGATGTATTCTCATGTCTTCTCCTGAAAACCCTTCTTCATATGCAACACCAATGAGTTAGCCATCCAAGTCTCGAGGCATGCGGCTTAATTTATTTATATTTGCCCTTTGAATAATCGACCACAGCAATCCTTTCATTTGTAATTGCTGTCACGTGAGAATTGCGATAACGCAAAATGTCTTTGCAAAACAATTCTGTTGTCGTTATTCGCGGGCATTTGGAGGTTATAGTTACACAGACTACAGTTACGTTGACGACATACTCATCCTAGCAATGTCATTATATGACGAATCCAAATCCTTCTCGATTGATCCTCTCTTTTTATCATATAATATTTTGCCACGTTCATAATTCTGTGAGATTTTGTTCAGGCCATGAGTGATGTCTTGGTATTCAGTAATGATCTGTTTTGCTTGCTGACAATGTGTCTTATCTGCTTGAAGAGAAATAGATTAAATGAAGCAGATGTTAGCAAAATGTTCTCAACAGATATCAAAGCAGAAACTTTGGTCTTGTAAGCGGGTGTAAAGATTTCGTCTTGATTAATCTGGACGTAGGCCTTCGTGCAGTAGAACTAACACGCCAGTCTGTGGACCATAGTGATTTTCGTTGCATATCTTTAAAAACTTACATTTATCAAAATATAGCCAAATTGTAGAGTAGGGAAGGAACAATATATTCTGACAACTGGGACTCGAGAAAGAAGAAAGCAATATCAAAGTACGAGTAGGGAATAGGGAAGGCAGGCGCTCTTGCTTTGCTTGTCACGTCACAGAACACTGAAGAAGAATCTTTGCAAAAATGATTGGTTTAGGCTTTTATCACGTCAAAAAAGAATCAGTTGCAAAATAACTATTTCTATCAAAGTTAATGCGGCTATAGTGCGTTGGGAGCTACTTAATGAGTCATTGCCATCCAGGCATGGGGGGGGGGGGTTCTTCCATAATAAAGGTACCTGGGGATGTGCCGCGACGAAGGGCATACTTCTTCGGACTTCTAGTATACTTTTTGCAATTTTGGTCCAGCCACAGTCTAGCCAGGGGTATCATATTTGACAATATTGGTGTAGGGAACGGCCATACTTTTCGAGTTTCCAAGTTCAAACTAACAATCTTGAGATATCTGCTGACTCGAATGGCTTGGAAATGAATCTAGCCAAGGGTATCGTTTTTCAAAATTAGTCTGGCCAAGGGTCTCATTTTTGAAGAAATTGATCTTGCCAAGGGTAGTAGTTTCGTAAAAATTAATCTAGCCAACGGTACTCGAATGGTTTGGAAATGACTCAAGCCAAGGGTATCGTTTTTCAACATTAGTCTGGCCAAGGGTATCAGTTTTGAAGAAATTGATCTTGTCAAGGGTAGCAGTTTCATAAAAATTAATCTAGCCAACGGTACCACTTTGACAGACTCCTACCCAAATTTAGCCAAATTCTTCCCCTGGTATCAATAACCTATTCCGGAGGATTCCATTCTCCCAAGAGGACAAAATACATGAATACATGTGAGTGTCATCAATTTTAAAAAGGGAAACGAAGGCAAATTTGCTCATTGTTTTCACTCGTTTTTGCAGGTTTTTGGAAAGGGCTTTCTGCAGAAAATCTCCCATATCCACGGTAAGAGATGGCCGATTAAAGCCAGGTAAATTATTGCACCCAATTGAACATATTGGCAATAAAACAAGACAGTTTTCAATATTATTGCTTTGATATTCAGGGAGCAGTGGCCTTCAAACCGGGATTCTTCTTTTTTTTACTCATCCGGTAGGTAGCAAACCATAACTTTAAGTACGTCTTTCAGATTCATAAACAAACTCGATCATCGCAGGCAATCATAATATTTAGTATCTATGAGAGATCAAATTTCATCATTTTATTATCCGATGAGCATACGTTCCAAATCTTTAAAAATGCTGGTGCAAAATTGAGTGACCTATGTCTTTGAACTGAATGACTTCAAAGAAAATGTAGTTATTTCTCTATAATTCTACAGTTGGAATTTTCTGAAATCTTCAATATTCTCAGAATTTGAGTGTTTTTCTTCTTTTTCAAGAATTCAAGAATAATTTCCAAAAAATATTAAAACCATCGTAATTTCTAAACTTTTAGATGCAACATAAAATAATTTAGAAGAGAACCATAGTTTATGAATGCCTACAATATGTTATCAAGCAAAAGTCTGTCAGTCATTTGGTTTATGATTTAGAAATTTGATGACGTCACATCCTCAAATGAGTACAAATGTAAGATAAGCTGTAATTTCCAAAAATATTCAAAATTTCTGAAAAGTCCAACGGTAGAATTATAGATAAGTATCTAAAGTTTCTTTCAAGCCATTCAATCAGAAGAAATAGGTCATTGAATTTTACACCCACCTTTTTACGCCGAGATAAAGATTTGGAACATATACTTATCCGATGGGATTCCAAGAAACAGTGACTGGCTGTGTTAGCTTACCCTTAAGCGATGCAAAGTTGAATTTCTTCTGCCCTGGTCCACCAACAGACGCAAACGGATTTGATCTGCGAGCAGTCGCCCATGGAGAGTAGTGAGTGAAAGCCATGACAGTATGATCGCCCTTTGTGGTAAAGGCAGGCATCTTTCGTTCAGCAGTCTTTAGCAGCCTCCTTTCAACGATACCATGTTCCGGGTGGGAGATGTGACCTCTCTTTGAGGACGTCTCCTTGGTGATATCTTTATTAACACGGGAGAGACTCTTCTCGATAACTTTAATTCGTATATAACGCATCTCTGCTTCCTCGAGGGCTGTATATAGGTCATCAATACTTGGGTATGATAATCGGAGTATCTGCTTGGCTAGATTTATGTAGAATTCGCCATTAAAGCATATATCATGCTCACCACTTCTAGTAATCGGAGGTTGTGTGTTTAGAGTAAAGCCAAGTTGGAACGGCAAACAAGGGGGCAGAAGATCATTGATTTCACCATCTACTGAGAGTGATGAGATTTGCACAAGATTGGCAGAACTTGCTTGACTAAGAAGGCTTGTTAATTCAGTATCGATAGCCGCTTTGTCATCTACCAGGGTTTTTGTTTCAGTTGCGACGTCCACAGCATCTTGAGCCAAATCAACCATTTTGCCAACATTCTCTTCCAGGATTTTGGACTCTTTGTATCTGTTTAAGAGCACCTATGTTAGAAAGAAAGATTATTGGATAAGCTATATGAAATTATCATAATCTTACTTTTGTAGTAAGTTTGAGTAGAGTTGAGAAGAGTTTTCAGTTGTCTGATGATCGCCGTATAGCACGAAACTCTGAGCAACAACAAAGAATGTAATCTTTCTTTTTGTTTCAATCCTGTTATAATTCGCTTCTTCATGGCATTGAGCACTGTTTTAACCAGTAAAGACACATACAACTTTTTGCAACTATACTTTTATAACTGAGAAAGAAATTAAATGTCCAGCCTCAGTCCTTGACTTCAAAGCCTCTTTGACAAATTAAATAATTGATAGAATTATTATTGATTTTGCGAATCAGTTTGGTGCTCTTTGGGTGCAACTTTGTGCGCGGTTGGTACATTTGTCCTCATTCACCCGGAAATGCCTGTCTTTCCATGTAATGACCACAGGGTAGTCATAGTCTGTTGCCATCATTGGTATCAAACTTGCCGTGTTTCGTGGTGAATTTGTAGGTAGCGTAATCAGGAACTTGTTTCTTTTTAAACTTGGATGTAAAAATGACAAAATATGCAACCCATACTCGCAGAACAGTAATTTCATAAACTGATAAGCTGACTAAGTGGTCGTTGAGTAGGGGATTGGATTTATAATACAATTGTTGTAGTAACAATAGACGATTACGCTAAAGATGGCGGCGAAGAATTTTTTGCTAAGATGCATTGCGTTCTAATAAAGATTCTTTAACGATTCTATAGGAATTCGATTAAAGAACGCAGTGCATCTTGGTAAAAAATTCCTCGCCGCCATCTTTAGGGCAATTGTCTATTGAAGTTGCCATCCTTTGATTGAAATAAAATTGAATCGGTATCACACTAGACTCACGAAATAGTCCCAGTTATCGCAACAACACCAGCAATGACAACAACAACAACAACAATATATTTTTGCTCAAACTGGGACTTACGGACTTTCGCATCAAAGAGTGGGACGAAAATAAACAATGGGGGCATCGATTTTTCTAGTCACTTTGAAACGAGGTTAATGGCCTCTTTTCGGTTGTTGGAAAATTTCATCGCTTGGGCGTGCTGTGGCGTGAGCTGAAGGAAACGAAATTGCCTTCAAAATCACTGTGCCGTTTGAACATATAGCTTCTAAGAACGTTGGTTTATGAGGCATATTGCAGGAGAATTCACATCAAATTGGTTACTTACCCTAATCTCTTGTAGACTATCTGCCGCCCCGCTCGCAGCACCGACCTTCTTTGCTTCACATTTCAACAAGCAAATGACATTTACGACTTTCTCTCTATCCTCGCTCCATTCCATGCATTTGACATTATTCTGACCCTCTGCATCGATACAGTCCTGTTGCCAAGCAATCCCAGGCATTGATACTGAAAAACATAGTAATAATAATAATAATAATAATAATAATAATAATAATAATAATTACTTTGTTTAAGGTTGGTGTAGTGTATAGCACTAGGCTAATTAATGCCAACCATTATCAATAAATACCAAAATGTGACCTAAATGTAACCTAAATTTACAATAAAATCAATAAAATCATAATCTACAGTTGCATGAAATATTCCAAAACTTAATTTCTCTTTTAAAATACTCTACAGATCGGGACTCTTTTATATGCAATGGCAAATCTCGCCAGAGATTCTGCCCCAGAAACCTCACAGTTTCTAACCCATAGGCTGTAGTCCTAGGTTTGCGTGCAAAGATGTTGCTCGTAACCCTTAAGTTGTAATGTATTCCTCTCTCTGCAAAAATTTCTTTCATAAAACAAGGATTTAGATTCATCCTTGTTCGGTAAACTTCAGTGACAAGCAACTGTAGATTTCGTTGATGAATGGAGACTGAATGGTCTGTAATTAACAGTGCTTCAAAACTTGAGGTCCGATCATGTTACGCTATTCGTAAACATCAAGAAAGGCAATTCCCTGTTGAGGGGTCTTGTCAACAAGGACACAATGATCAGTGATCTAGTTGGAAATCAATCATTTAAATTCGAGGCGTGCAAATGATTCCCGTGTTAAAGGTTAAAAATTCGTGATAATTCAACGAATCAACTTATTTAAGCAGAGTTGAGAGGCTTTCTCGTTTAAAGCAAAAGATACGCTGCAAACTTATTGACAATTCTCTTGCAAGCAGTTTTCCAAGAGGTTGCAAAATCTTCAGAAAACCCTTGATCAAATTTCTGCAATTGTATGCCATACAGCAATGACGAGAGCATAAAATATCGACCCGGGAACAAAATCACAGAGCTCTCTACGCCAATAGTTTGATGTCACCAATTGCTAAAATATCAAAGTGCTTTGCAGCTGTGAACTAAAGAATTTATTTCATTATTATCTTTAGTTGTTGACCCCTCTCTTTATCGGGAAAATACTGGTAAGGGGTTTGTATTGGAATGAGAATCCCACGTCCAATTCTGGTCCGTGATTTACCTGTTATTTGGATTTAGACTCTATTTCTGAAACTGACAATTGTTTCGAATTTCAATTTCAATAGCAAGTAAATCGTGGACAAGAATCGAGCATGGAATTCTCATTCCAATACAAACACATTACCAGCATTTTCCTAATTTCTGGGTCTAAATGATGAGTACTTTAACCAAACAAAATGTTCACATCTAAGTTCGCTTTTAAATGATAGCAGAGATGGCGCCAGGGAAGAAATGCTAGGGGGGCAAATACTGCCAGAGTGCCGACAGTCAGAAATTTTTTATGAATGAGTTCAATTCAAGTTCACTGAGATGACAACGCAGCAAAGAAATCTGGAGGTTTAGGTTATGAAAATGCCGACAGTACGTAGAAATTGTCGAAAATTTAAGTGCCGATGGGGGGCTGAGTGAAATTTTGGGGGGGCTCCTGCCCCCTAGCACCTCCGCTGGCGCCATCCCTGAATGATAGATTTACATTTCAGCTTTGCATATCGGTCGCATACTTTTCATTCTACGGCCTCCTTAGCGCCTGTTTGTATGAGGAAAAACACCTCACCTGCAAGACACCCGGGGTTGACAGGCGAGGTAAACTTCAGTCACTGTTATATGAGATTTTTACCTCGCCTGTCAGCCCCGGGGCTGAGAGGTGAGGTGGAGTAAAGTCTCTCATCCATGAAATCAGAAGAAACTAATCAATAGAAATCAACGAAGAAAGCCAAGACACCTCACCATACGGGTAGTGTTTCGTTTGTACGGACAAATTGCACCTCGCCCAGGTGAGATTCCACCTTTGGTGAGGCGATATCTCACCATACCGGTGGTGTCGCGTTTGTCATATAAACGCGAAGTGAAAAAATAATGGGATTCTATAGGAAGGAGGAATCTCGCCTGTCAGCCCCGGGTCTTGCAGTTTCCCCATATAAACAGGTCCCGACTTTCTTTCACTTCTCTCTCCAAACTCGAGTTATTTTCGATTTATTTGCAACTTCCAAGAGTTATGTGATACTTGTTTAGTATGGTAAGTGTTGTCTTTGGACTATTTAGCCGTTTTGCAATCTTTTCGCGCATTTGTGAATTCATTTTGAGCCATTTTATTTCAGTTGTTTCCTTCGACTTTGAAACGGCTCAGTTTAGGCCCAGCTGCAGAAGAGGGGATTTCCTAGATTTCCTACTTGTTGCCAAGGCTGTCAGAATCGCCGCGCTATCCTCAGTCCCTTTTCCAAATCGCGAAATGGTCTATTAACAGTCAGTAATAATAAACAAAATGAAAACATACCAGTTCTGCATGTGTCTATGCAATCTGTAGAGATATCCAGTACAGAAGTATCGATTTGTGAATTAATAATCTGTATCTGATTTTGCGCGTTGGCCATCTCATCCTGATGACGTTTTTGTTCTGCTTTGTAATGCTCAAGTAGCTCTTCGGTTTCCGAAAGCTTCGTTGCAGCCTTTGCTTTTCCAGCCGATGCTTGGGTCTTTGCATCAGACAGAGCAGATCGTAGACTCTGCATGATATTTGTTTGAGCTTGTGATTGCAAGTCAAGTTGATACTGGATTGAAATAAAGAATAACATATTATGTACTGCTTGAGAGTCATCTGAGATACAGTGATGAACTTTGGGGCAGTTTGTGAAAGACAAAGCTTGATCATGTTCAGCGTCTACAAACTAGAGCACGATCGCTAATAGAAGGCTCTAGATTAAAGGATGGGTGGAGCTGCAACTGGCTTTCAGTCTCAAACTTAATAAAATTTGACAGGGCCGTGATGATCTACAAAATAATGAATGGTCTCTTCCCGGACAATTTAAGAGGGAGGCTTGTTACCAGATCTCAATTATCTAACTATCGAACAAGAAATCAGTTAGATCTGGACACCCCAAGACAGAACCTAGAATGCTCCAAAAGCAGTTTTTTTCAACTCTGGTGCTAAGACGTGGAATGAACTCCCATTAGAAATCAGAATGAGTTCCACAATTAGCATATTCAAAAGAAACTGAAGGAATTCCTAAACAATTAGCATCCTTCCCGAAGCACGATCCCTAGGAAGATCAGCAAATTCGTAATATTTTATTTGTAAATAGATGTTTATTTTGTATAGGAATAGTTCTTTTTTAGCTGATAGGGTTTTTGTGTTTAAATATTATAAAATGAAAATGAAATGAAATGTAACATCAGGTGGAAAACGCAGTCCCACGATAAATCGGAGGACAAGAACGACGACAGACAGAATCATTTTCTGTATTTAGTATTGATTATTTCAGCATTTCCATTTTAACAGAAAAAAGATGACAAGTCCAAGGATACGACAAATCCAGTTGACAAATCTATGGAAATAAACCAGCGACTAAGCCATGATTATTAGAACGTTTCGGATCTAATTTCCAAGATGCATCATCAGCGTATTAAATGTGGGCATTAAGTCGCCATTAAATAAGGCAGTAACAAAGGATACCAAAAAGGCAAAAACGAGCAAAAAACACCATTTTCCCCAACTCATTTGATGTTCTTGCACGTTTTCGCCTTTTTAGGTACCCTTTGTTACTGCCTTATTTAATGGCGACTTACGCCTACTTTTAACACGCTGATGATGGATCTTGGAAATTAGATCCGAAACGTTCTAATTCTATGGGTCTAATAATTATGGCTTAGCCACTAGTCTATTTACATCGATTTGTGTCAATTGACGAAATGTTGGAATGGTGGATCCAGGAAAAGGCGGATCCATGAACTACCGTAAAGGGAACGGTAAGATTGACTGAAGAGATAAACTTGGGGCAAGTCTAGTCAGGTAATAAAGCACAATATCCTATTTGATCACCTAATCTATCACGTGATGTGGGACTGCAACTCCGTAAAATGCTCAGATTTTAATCAATGACATAGTGCCTTATCTGTGGAAATTATCAAAGATGAACTGGCTCTTTCGTCGAGCCCTCTGTGCAGTAAAGAAGATAGCTTAAATGTAAATAGAGCATAGCTTCCAAATCTTTAACTCGGCGTAAAAAGGTGGGTGTAAAATTCTTTTATCTATTCCTTCTGACTGAGTGGCTGGAAACAAACTTCAGTTACTTATCTTTAATCCTACCGTTGGACTTTTCAGAAGTTTACAATATTTTTCGAAATTTTAGTGTATGTTACACTTCAACTCATTTGAATGTGTGACGTCATCAAATTTCTAAATCATAAACCAGAAAAGTGACAGATTTTTGCTTTATACCATATTGTAGATATCCATAAACTATGGTTTTCTTCGAAAATATTCCATGTTGCTTCAAAAAGTTTAGAAATTACGATAGTTTTAAGTTTTTTTGAAAATTTTTCTTAAATTCTTGAAAAATTAGAAAAACACTCTAATTCTGACAATATTGAAGATTTCAGAAAAGTCCAACGGTAGAATTATAGATAAGTAGCTAAAGTTTCTTTGAAGTCATTCAGTTCAAAGAAATAAGTAACTGAATTTTACACCAGCCTTTTTAAAGGTTTGGAACCTATTATGCTTGTAAATAGCTGTTAAACTAAAAGCGGAAATTTGAAAAACAAAAACAAAAGTTGCAAAAATTAAGACGTTGGTAAATAATTACGCTGAAACTGAATTCTTGTGGGTCATCTTTTCCCTCTGTTCTCAGTGTGACTTCAGCCCCCTCTACTTCTTTATATAAGTGACCAGTCAACTTGAACTTGTAGTAATACTTTTGACCCTCTCCTTGTTCTATCTCCGTCGTGAAACTTCCTGCTAGGCCAATCGTTTCGCAGTACCTAGAAAAAGGAGTTGTTATCGAAGCTGAATCATTTATTTTTTGCGGATTTTAATGAGTCGACTGCAGTGAACCTTCAGTCCTGAACTCAAAAATTCAAAGCAGTTTAATCCCTCTATCTACTTTAGATAAAAACGTCAGGATTTTGAAAGCATAACTTCTCCAGCCATGAAGATTTTAAGTGATAATGTTACACGGTGCAGTATTTCTAGCAACTTGTGTCGTCGCAACGCTGCTGTGAAACAAGTTGCTGGCCGATCGCCCCTGCCCTTGTCACATGTCGTCTGTGCAACTTGCAACGCATTTTTCACTCTCGTGACGCTTGCCAGAAGTAGCACTTGGGTTTAATCTCTGCAATGATTGCAAGTACTTTTAGGGTCATTGCACCATGCAACACCTGTTTCTGCAACTTGCATTGCAATCCTGAATTCCACGCTCGCGCAGTCATTGGAGCTTGTCTGCCCCATTCCTCAAAGGAGTTGCACTGACTGAATCGTTCCAAATAGACCTTTTAGCTATTCTGAAACGAATCAGAATCGAACGACGTTTTGCTACATTTTGCAGAATTTTCGAGTGTGCACAATGGTGATAGAAGCCCTAACGCCACTTGATCGAACCTCGCGTCTAAAAATGTATGAAAATAACGTTCGATTTAGACTCTTTTGTAGAATAGCTAAAAGGTCTAATGCAGAAATGATTGCAGCATGAAACACCCCGATCAGGAATTCCTTTTAATTTCCCAACCTCGTTCCCAGGCCCACCATTGTCTTCCTTAGGTCATCGATGTTGGCCCTGGTACCGGTTGCCGCAAAAGTGGCCATTTGGGCGCCATTTTGTTTCGCATAAATTATCAGATACAGTTTATTACAAACACTCTCTTGCCTCCATATGGAAACTGAGTCCGACAGATATGACTGCATGTCAGCTGATTTTGATCCATAACATACAATGTAATAAGTCGGAAACATCGAGGAAAAAGTATGAAATTGTGACGAAAAATGGCCGTTGCTCTAACGCTAATAATGCAGTAGATGATTCGAAAAACTAAAAACAAACACTTTGAGGTCCTCTTATCTACCATTTTAAAGGTATTTAAACATTAATCCGGGGTTAGCAAGTGCATTTAATAGGAAAATAAGCACGATTTGTTTTAGTGGAAAATGGGCCTAAGTCGAAATTTTTCGAAAATTTCACCGCAGCTTCGAAAATGAAATGGCTCATTATTCTCCCAATTTCAGAGATAAATAGCAAATTAAAGTTGAAATAGGTAAAGAATGTGGTTTTCCGTCGAATTTTGACATTTCGAGGCCCTTTTCCGAGCGCAAATCTGAGTTACCGTGCAAAATGGGGTAGGCAAAAATTTACCCCCATTTTCAAGGCGCCCGCGCGGAGCCCCTGAAGGCGGTATCCAATTCCAAATTTCGTTATAAGATTTGCAGATGAGTTGGCTCTTGTAAACTTTTTTCCGTTTTGAAATTGGTCAAGTAACCATGGAGCATCGACTCCAAACGTAACCTCAGGTAAAAAATCGGAAAATTTTTTTTCAACCCCCTTTTATGACGTCATAACGACCCACAAATTTCTTGAAACTTCAAAATTCAGATGCGCCGTTGTCTTTTACCCCTTGTAAGTCCCTTCTCTGCTCCATGATTGCTACTAATGTTTTTGAAATCGTGATCAAATGGAGGCCATTTTTGAATGGGAATCAATAGGGATGGGCCGCAAAATGACCAAATATGCCAAATTTCTCCCGCAAGCGCAGACGGATGGGGTTCAAACCCCAATCAACTAGGGAACATTATGACTTTTAAGGTATACCAAAAATCGGTTTTTAAATTTTTGTCCCGTTTTCCGGTGACAGCGACCCAAAGTTGAATGATTTTCTGCCTAGCAATAAATCTTTGGAATTTGGAATAATTAACGAGGCCTTTGTTACCGAATAGCCAATCAAATTGCGAATTTGACCTGCCCGGCACCAGGGTCAGTACTGACGTAGGAAGCTGGCCCTAGGAACCAGGTTGTTAATTTCCTCGATTGCCATTGCGAGACAAGTTGGAACGTCATCCCAATTTTGACCTCATTCGACCCAGCCTAACGGGAACTGCAGGGGTGGAAAAAATATCTTAATTCTGGCACCGAAAAGTCGTTGAAAAGACTTTCATTGACAGCAGGGTGCTTCAAACAAGAATCCACTTTTTGGCAGGTCATGATAGAAATACGTGGGACACATTAGAAGATTAGTGTAAAAAATTATCCAAAATCAAATATATTGTGGAATGAAACTAGCCTCACTACACAAGGACCCTCGACTTACGCTTATCTAATTGAAGTGAATTGATGTTGTTGTTGTCGCTCCAGTTGAGGGCCTTATGGATAAACTCTTCTCAAAACGGCAAAGAAATTCTCGCCAGGAACAAATTTGTTCCTGGACCAATCAGGATGCAAGACTTGAAATAACTTGATGGGATTGGCTGATTCTTCATCAATTCAAACTTCCCGCCAAAGGCAAACAAAAGCGTTTGAACAACGCGTTCGACTGAACTGCTGCAACGATCAAAATCTCAAAGTAACGAGCGAATTTACGAGATCTTTTGCGCCCCCAAATAACCAAAATAGCACTTATAGGTAAGAGTTTTTTGCTTTAATAGCTTGAAGAAACATTCATCTAAGTACTGATAACTTGTTTTGCAGTGTAGCACTTCAGGATAACCACTTTTTGCGGCGATTTAGGGTCAGTGGTTTCGAGAAAAAATAGCAGATCATTTAGGCCATGTCCGTTTCTGGAAGCGTATGTCCATGAGTCGTAGTTATAGCGTCCATCAGTCTATCAATAGCGATAACCTACGAACATATAATTAGTCTAGAATGAAACCCCGACTCGTTAGCGGTGTCTTGAGTGATGGGGGCCCTATGGGTGGGGAGTAGCCTCACTACACAAGGACCCTCAACTTACGCTCATCTAATTGAAGTGAATTGTTGCTGTTGTTGTCGCTGCAGTGAGGTTGTCGTCGCGTTAGTTATAGCGTCCATCAGTCTATCAATAGCGATAACCTACGAACATATAATCAGTCTAGGTGGGGAGCAGTCCCGGAGCAGTGACGGGAAAGTTAGTTGTCGTTGTTGTTGTTGTTCTCTCAGTTAGGTCATTTGTCATTGTAAACTTTATATTGAATATAAAAAACATCACATACCCTTCAAACCGACGGACTTGATCACCCAGTACCAGAGTAGGCCCCTTTTCTGGACGTTGCAGGTTGTACAAGAACAGATTAACACTCTCAAAATTAGGCTTTCCGTTAGCATCAGTCACCGACTTGCCATATCGTAATGGAGGCATTTCAAGATGTGTCTCTAATTGCATATTATCGAGCAGGCTTACAGTTGATTGGTATGTTTGGTCTGTTTTTAAGGTCAATTTGCCAAAGAAATGGAGGCCTTTCTTTATTTTTAGGTTGTACTCTTCAACTTCCCAAACTGAAAAGAAAGGAAAGGCGAATACATAAAGGCAAGCATGTGTTGATTTTGAATGATTCTGATATTGAGATCTTTCTGAATATAGGGATCACATCTTTAAAAATGTCGGTGTAAAATTCTATTACAGTTTTCTTTGAAATAAATGGCTTGAAAGGAACTTGGGGTTTTTGCCGTAAATCTGCCGTGGAAATTTATTGATATCTTGATTAGTTTCAAAATGGCGGCATCTATTAAATTTAGGCTATGACGTTATTAAATTTCTAAATCCTAAACCAGAAAGCTACAGATTTCTGCTTGCCACCGTATTGTAAACCTTCATATACTATGGTTTCCATGAAGGTTATATTATTTTTCCTGTATTGGTTTAGGAGTTACAATGATTGACATTTTTCAAAATTTTCCATTCAATTTTGTCAAAATAATTAAATTGCCGCCATTTTGAAAAAAATCAAGATATCAAAAAATCTCCACGGCAAATTTACAGCAAAGTACCATAAGTTCCCTTCAAGCCATTCAATTCAAAGAAAAATGCCATAGAATTTTACACCCACCTTTTAACGATTTGAAAGAATTGAGCCCTATGCTATCTTTCTGACTCATTCGGTACCGGGTGCGCTAAAATAAACTATGCACGTTTGGCAGCCTACAATAAATCGCAAACAGGTCCGATTTTGAAGATTTATGACTTAATCGTTAGCAGAAAGCACGAATTAGATACTGGGATTCTTGCAAATGTTTTCAGTTTCAGTTTTTAGAGCTAGAAACGAGTTTCCTAAAATTTTAGTTTTCGAAAAACTTTGAAAACGATCAAAAACATCGATCAAGTTTTCCAAAGAATCGACATGAATGGACAAAGAGAGAACTTGTTCGTAGTTATTTGGGATTTAGAAATCGATCAATTGTAATCGACTGTACGAGAATTCGTACTAAACCACCAAATCCCCATGAAAACGTTTTCTCTTCGTTCAATCATGATGAATCTTTTAAAATTTGATCGACGTTTTTTGATCGTTTTCAATGTTTTCGAAAACGAAGATTTTAAGGAACTCGCTTCTAGCTCTAAAAACTGATAACGGAAAAATTTGCAAACAGTCCCTAGAATCTAATTCAGGCTTTCTGCTAACGATTAAGTCATAAATCTTCAAAATCAGACCTGTGTACGATTTGTAGTGGCCTGCCAAACGTGCATAGTTTATTTGGCGCACCCGGTATATTTTCAGTTCTCACAAAGAAGCAAGAAAATCACAAAACCTTCATCTTTAAATAAATCAAACAAACAAAATATCAAACAAAATCCGATTCATTCAAATTCATCCAGTACTCTATTATGATTGCAACAAAGATCAATGATCAATCCTCAAAATCTGTTCAGTAAATTTTATATCAGGATTTTCTCCATCCCTGCTTGTAATTTCTTTGCACAACTTACCGTCATTATGTGAATTATAGCCAACCACAACGGAGCTCTTAAATCTTGCATTTTCCAGCAGAGGGTCTGGAGATAGTGCATTAAATGCCGTTGTGATCTTGTTGTATCGCATTGGATCACCTTCGCCAGTAAACTGATAATATGGTTCTACATTTCGAGGACTGTAAACATACTGACGAGACTTTGAACCGACGAACTGAATTGCCTCATCTTGCACTGTACCAATATGTAGTCTGCAACGTAAATCTGAAGGAAAAAACCGGAAACAAATATGGTATTATGACCAGCATAGGTTCTAAATCTTCAAATTGGTGGATGTAAAATTTTATCAGTTCTTTCATTTAAAGTTGGCTGAGAAATGATAGCTACAATTACTAACTAAGGCCAACTGTATATAAATAATAAGTACAACTAAGGCCTACATCCAATCAGATTGCATAACAGAGTTGCTGCCCTAACAATAGGGTAATAAAGCGTTATGATAATCAATTCCTAACGGAACATGGAATAATATCTTACCGACTCTCAAAAGCTTTTCTGTTGAAGGTATTTCCCATTCTGCTTTTACCGGCTGTGCTTTAACGAAATTGATATTTCCAAACATTTTGGTTGTCCATTCAGGCCTTGCTCTTCTATAAGGTTCAGGTTGATCTGCATACTCGGCATTCCCCTCGCTTGAAAACTTAATCAGTAATTTGTTGGTTCCATCGTCGTAGATCTTTCCTGTTAAATTAGTGAAAAAATATAAAAAAAGCCGTATTTCCTCAAATAAAAGCCTTTCTTTTATCAACACCTCATATATTAGGTAACTTTTTTGGTAGTGTAGAAGAAAAAATGACATAATAACAAAGATAACAACTAATAAAAAAGGAAGAAACAATAAGACAAGATAAGAAGAAGGGCATGTACTGTACATACAATCCTTTTGTTTTCAAGAAAAATCCCTAAAGAATCCCTAAAAATCCTATTGTTTAAAAAAATTTTGTACGCCTTTTCGGAAAAGTGATACACCCCTCGAATATTTCAGCACTCAAAGCACCAATAATGTCAACAAAGAAGGTATCTATGTTCAATTTAACTATCGAGGAAAATTTTGAAATTGATAAGAAATTGATTAATGCTAAAATCTCATCGCTGGACCGAACTAAATCTGTACATTTTTCTAGGACACCTAGTAAGTTAGGCGTCGCTACAAAACAATTAGTGTTTCATGGAAATCGGCACATAATTGATAATAGTACATTTTGGCAAACACCGCCTTCAAGTACCATTTTTTAAGAAGTAAAAAGGTCAATGAAAGCAAACATTTACCATCCTTAAATAACTTTGGATCATTGATAAAAGAGATCAAAAGAACATTTTATGATAGGCTCGATAATCGAATTTTCGCATTTTTCAAACGAGAGTACTTGGGTAATGGGACACTCGATACTTGAAGTATCAAAGAACAACACCTACCTGGAAAGCTCTCAAAAGTGCGACTGAAAGAAAAGAGACCATCAAAGATCAATCTATCTCCACCCATTCTCGCTTTCAGATGTGAGTTTACAACTCCTCCAAAACCAATGCCAACTCCTAACCAAAAGTTAAAGGAGTCTGGTTCTGCGCTCATCCTCATCATATTTTCTGACAGTTTGCCAGCGTAGCTTAGATCAACTGTGTCTTCATGATGGAGATCTAAGAAGTCGCACATCTTCCAGCCTGTATTTCTGCATGATGTTAAGTCAATCGTTTCTGCCACGAAGCCAACGCCATAGCCGAAAGCTTGAGATAAACAGGAAAGAGAAATTAGTTGGTGGAATCATATGTGATATCAACTGCGCAGTTCTGGGTTCTGTATCTGTATATTACTTAGCTACGACACACTAATTGAGCAAAAACGCTACGGGAGTTGAGCATAGGTTTCAAATCTTTAAATCGGCATAAAAAGGTGGGTGTAAAATTCTATGACATATTTCTTTTAATTGAATGGCTTGAAAGAAACGTTAGCTACTTACCTATAATTCTACCATTGGACTCTTAAGAAAGTTTGAACATTTTT
The DNA here is from genome assembly GCA_039566865.1 of Aurelia coerulea. Classification (NCBI taxonomy): domain Eukaryota; kingdom Metazoa; phylum Cnidaria; class Scyphozoa; order Semaeostomeae; family Ulmaridae; genus Aurelia; species Aurelia coerulea. Next base: position 23,709,405 of record CM076947.1, on the reverse strand, counting down.
TGAAATTACAGCGTATTTTATATTCTGACTCATTTGAGGAGGTGACGTCATCAAATTTCTAAATCATAAACCAGAAGAGTGATAGACTTTTGATTGATACCATATTGTAGACATATTCATAAACTATGGTTTTCTTTGAAATTATTTCCTGTTACGTCAAACAGTTTAGAAATTATGATGGTTTTAAGTTTTTTGAAAATTTTTCTCGAATTGTTGAAAAGGAAGGAAAACACTCTAAATTCAAAAATGTCGAAGATTTCTGAAAAGTCCAACGGTAGAATTATAGCAAAACAACTGAAGTTTCTTTAAGCCATTCGGTTCAAAGAAATAGGTCATTAAATTTTACACCAACCTTTTTAAAGATTTGGAACCTATGCTAGAGAGTTGTCTGTTTTGGATTTCCGATTTCCACTAAACGAATCTATTCATGCGAAGCGAGCTTTCTCAACCTTGAGCATGAGCAGAATTTTATAAGATTTTTTTATGAAAAATGAAATTTGACCACTTGCAAAAGTCTATATTTCCACGAAGTTAGATATTTTTAGGATAAACTCGGATATGCTGGAGAGAGTTGCAAAACAATAAGCAGGCATTGCTGCTGGATGGCTTCAAACAAACTTTAATTATTTCGTTACAATTCTACGATTAGCAAGTTTTTCTTCTATTTTGGGAATAGACCATTTCGCAATTTGGAAAAGGAACTGAGGAGAGCGCGGGCCATTCTGACAGCCTTGGCAACAAGTAGGAAATCTGCGGGGAATCCCATCTTCTGCAGTGGTAAGTCTACGGCTCGAGGCTCGCTCGCAACTCTCTCCAAACTTGAGTTATTTTTGCTTTATTTGCAACTTGCAAGAGTTATGCGATGCTTGCTTAGTATGGTAAGTGTTGTCTTTGGATTATTTAGCCGTCTTGTCATCATTTTGCTCATTTGTGAATGTATTTTGAGCCATTAAATTTCAGTTGTTTCCCTCAAGTTTGAGACGGCTCAAGTTAGGCCTATTGATCTTGCATCATCTTCGTTGACTTTAATTGACTTGGTTTGACCTGTTATTGCTTGTCAAATTTATCAAAACAGTGCAGAATTTCATCGTGAATCTTTAGAAGATTCCAAACTATGCTTTTCACTTGCTTGCATAGCCGTAAATGCGTTCAGTTATCTACAGGGTGTCCCAAAAAAATTGTGCCCCGTTTGCCTAAAGATTGCGACAAAACGGCAAAAGATTCTCGCCAAATTTTTATATGATGTTGCTCTTCAGATGTTCAATTAAAGTTTGCAACCATCCTCATAAAAATCCGTTGAAAAATGATGGAGCTATGACCATCAGAAGACCAAATTTTCCCGATGACTGAAACCAGCGGTCGGCCATTTTGTCTTACTATTTTGCAGCGATAAATAGCTTCGTGGATGGAAAATGTCATAGTTCTCGTGAAACTTCCGATAATTCTCAGAGAGTTCCACTATTTCTGACCTCACAGAAATTATTTCTTACCTCATGTGAAGCAATTTATCACTGAAAATAGTAAGACAAAATGGCCGACCGCTGGTTTCAGTCATTAGGCAAATTGGGTCTTCTGAAGGTCATATCTCCATCATTTTTTAACGTATTTTGACGGGGATGGCAGCAAACTTTATTTGAACATCTGAAGAGCAACATCATAACAAAGTTTGGCGAGAAGCTTTTGTCACTTTGTCGCAATCTTCAGGCAAACAGGGCACAATTTTTTTGGGACACCCTGTAGTAAACAAGCAAAACTCCATCGTAGGTCGGCTGAGCCTAAACTGAGCTGTTTCAAAGACGAGGGAAAATATCGAAATAAAGTGGCTCAAATTACATTCACAAATGGGCGGAGGGATGACAAGACGGCCAGGTCATCCAGAGAAAACACTTACCAAACTAGACAAGCATCGCATAACTCTTTAAAGTTCCAAATAAATCGAGAATAAATCGAGTTTGGAGAGAGATGCGAGTGAGCAGCAAGCTGTAAATTTTGCACTGCAAAAAAGAGGATTCCCTGGATATCCCTGTTGCCAAGGCTGTCAGAATGGGCCGCCTCAGTCTCTTTCTCCAAATTGCGAAATGGTCTATTTAAGAAAAATCTTTAAATTAACGTAAAACCATAGAGATTTCTATACTTTTTGACGAACCATGAAACATCAAGAAAACCATAGTTTATAGTATAGACGTCTACAGTTTGGTGTCTAGCAAAGTCTGTCCCTCTTCTTGTTTAAGATTTAAATTACGTATAGTAAGGCTTCTCGTTGCATTAGATCTGCAAGTGATGCAATATTGTTAGAGGTAGGAAAGGCCAACAAGGACAGATTTGGTAAGACAATAGCACGAGTTGGTTTTGATTGACGCCTCAATTCAAAGCAGTTATCGATCGCAGACAAAGGAAATTCTCTCAACCAGATAATCATAACAAGCAAAGCCGCAAAACATTCTCTGAAACCAAGGTAGCTAGCTCGCTTGTTGTGCATTCCAGAAGTTGTTTCTAAGAGCAAACATGAGTATAGATCGAAAGAAGAAGGATATATTTACACATCTGCCACGGGCATTTAATTTATTTGGTTCAAAAGCCGATTGGGAGCGATTAAATTCTCTTATTTCTGGGTGTAATTAAAACACTTACTGCTCAGCTTCTGCAGCAAAAAAATAAAATGCCCGATGTAGATGGGTAGGGTACATCCTTTTTCTTTCGATATATGCTCATGTTTCCTCTTACAAACAATTTCTCGAATGCATAACGAGCGAGCTAGCTACCTGGGCTTCAGAGCAACTTTTGCGGCTTTGTCTGTTTTGAATTACTGGTTTAGAGAATTTCCTTTGTCTGCGATCGCTAATCACTTTGAATTGCGGTGTCAATCAAAAGCAACTAGTGTTATTGTCTTACAAAATCTGTCCTTGTTACGTCAACCAACTCCAATGAATCAGAAGTCTAGTGTGAAGATTTGTCATGTGGAAAGCGCAACTTCGTTTGGAATCGCAAAGCCAGAACAATGACGAGAAGAATTATCAAATTGTGGCTTAGGGATAGTGCAAAATTTATTATATTACATGGCCGGTGGAGAACAAAAACTCTTGCAAAAAAATCTGCTCGCCCTGTATGAAATTATTGCAAAAAAACCAACTGCCCTGTCACCCTTTCCTTGAAAAAAAGTGTCTCCCGTATTCATAAACAGCAGATGTTGTAAAGTACCACAGATGAATTAGCCAAAGACCATAACAAAATCTTATGTAAGACACTCGGTCATAAAGTACGCAGTGAATATCGAAAACACCAACATCATTTCATGGCTTAGGCCATCACTTTTACAAAATCACGCCTTCGCCCCAAAACGAGGCTTCACCTTTTCAGGAGGGGTTTAAAACAAATCAAATCAAATCAAATGTACATAACAATAACGTAAAATATATTATTGGTCGTACAACCTAATACTTACTCGCATCAGCTCTTTCGAAAATGTCATTATCAAACGTGGTCGCATCTGATGCAGATGCCAGTTGCTTCTTCATGACAATACCTGAAAAACGATCAATTTTAAATAAGAAACTGCTCCAGTTAACCCTTAAGTTCATTATTGCTAAAGAGCACTTTTAGATAATACATCGATGCACCACCCTCCCATACACTAGTGATCCCTTTACCTTGTGAAATTAAACTTAGTTTAGTTACTCTTTATTTGAATTTTATGGAATGGCCACATGTTTGATATGCACTACCATGCTTGCTATAATATGGTAGACAAAGAATCGCCTAAGGCTTGTATCAACAACTTCAAATCATGTGACCATACTCTTGGGAAGTTTTTGTACCAGGTGAGTCAGAAAAAGAATCCTCGTTTGAAAGGTCACGGCTCCCTGGATATCAAGACAATGATATCGGCAAATATATAGTTTAACGGTAGAAATGTTCAAATCTACTATAAAATTTACCTGACTGAAATCGGCCACTCCATTCTGAAATTATGAGGGATTTTCTCGAGAAAGCCTCTTCAAAAAACCTTAAAACATACCCACGTTCATGAACAAATTTCCCTAACATTTCTGCCTTACAATGGCCTTACAGCAATGACTTGTGGACGCTTTAGCACGTGCTATCCTCTTGGGAGGATGAACAAGTCCTCCCCCTGGTATCGATGACCTATTCAAGGGGATTCCATTCTCCCAATAGGACAAAATGCATGAATTTATGTGAGTGCATCAATTTTAGGAAGGAAAATTTGCTCATTGTTTTCGTTCGTTTTTGCAGGTTTTTGGAAGGGCTTTCTGCAGAAAATCGCCCATATCGACGGGAAAGAATGGCCGATTAAGGCTAGGTAAATTACTGAACCTAATTGAACATATTGGCAATAAAATAAGACAGTTCTCAATATTATTGCTTTGATATTAATGGAGCAGTGGCCTTCCAAGCGGGGATCCTTTTTTCTGACTCACCCGGTATCATAGTACGTTTTGCTTTCATGGCACAAGTGTTATGGCATGACATTTGTTGAAGAAATCAAAGATGTTTTATCAAGAGACTAATCATTTGACATGAAATGGGTGTAAACAAACGTTAGCCGATTTTGTGAAAATATATACCGGGTGAGTCAAACAAGTTTACACGTTCGACGGGCTGTGGAATAAAAAGTATGTGGCCGACATTCAAAACTAACATTTTAATCTATCATTCAAAGGGTAATTTAGATAAGAATTCTTTCTTGGTAAAATCACTCTTCTGGCCCATGATTTATTTGGTATCGAAATTTAAATTCAATTCATGGTCTTAAGAATTTTGATTTCTTATAAATTCATGGTCTTAAGAATTTTGATGTCAACAGCATATAAATCATGGACCAGAAAGGAAGGTGGCATTCTCGATTGATTCCCATTCAAACTCCCCTGCAGGCATTTTTCTAATTTTTGTTCATGAGTGATTTTACAAAAACATGTTATGATCTAAGATTGCGTTCACACGATGCCGGCACATTTTGAAAACGGAGGAAAATGTGACAGCAATAAACTCTTTGCAAGCTCCACGAAAACGGGGCTGGATTTCGTGCCAAAGCCGATCAGCCTCATTTCGAAAGCGTTGAAAAATGTTCCGTTTTCATCATTTTGGAGTGTTCAAACGATTCCGTTTCAAAATGTGCCGGTTAGAGTTCCGTTTTCAAAATCTACCGTTTTCAAAATCTGCCGTTTTTGTGTGAACGGGAGACCTATCCGTCACATTTTTCACCGTTTTCAAAATGTGCTGGCATCGTGTGAACGCAGTCTACTTTAACCTTCGTCTGATAGATTAATATCTTAGTTTTGAGCATCAAACTTTTTGACTCAACCTGTATACAGAAATTTGGAAAATATTATTACCGATGTTCTTAAATTTCATCCATGTGGATTTCATCATCTCATCATCGTAAAACATATTCACTGCTTCATGTAACAATTTATTCTTGAACTGCAGACCAACTTTCAAAGCGGGATTCCCACCAGGTACGAAATAATGAATCTCCACTTTAGGACGACCTGGCAGCAAAGCCCTGCCTTTGATCCTGTAGAAAAAAGATAAAAACAGAGGTGAAACTCACGTTTGCATTGGAATTAGATCATACAGTAAAAACCCGCATATAAGAACCACCCACTTATAAGAACCTAAGGCCTAAAATGTTCCAATTTCACCCCATTACAGAAGAACCTATTAATCCTGAAATTCAAGGAAGGTTCTTATCTAAAACAAGTTACATGTAAACTACTGGTTGGTAATATGTGATAAAATTTTTTAAAGAAAATTAACCAAATACTTAAAGGTGACCTGAAGCGAAAATTTTTATTAATGCAAATGGATGGCGCAGTCGAATGACAAAGAATCCTGTTTATATTTCTTTGATAACTCATTTCGTTTTCAAGTTATCCACTGATATTAAGTTGCAGCTGATGACGTCATTTTGTTTGCAAATTAGGAGGATAACATATGGAAATAAAACTGTATCTGATCTTTGAAAGGTTACAGTTGTGAGAAATATTTCAGCTGAGCTGAATAGATGTTATATAAATTGCCTCATGACTTAATATGATGTTTAGAAAGGCATGCTGATTGTGCAAAGTTTTCTAATTAGATTTCTCTTTGGAAACATGGCCAACCTTGTATACTTTCTTTACATTTTGCAAACAAAATGACGTCATCAGCCAATCGTGCAAAACAGTGGATAACTCAAAAATGAAAGAAGGTATCAAAAAAATTTAAACGACATTCTTTATCATTCAACTGTGCTATTCATTTGCATCAATAAAAATTTTCGCTTCACACCACCTTTAAGTAGATACAAAGTCTGTGTAAAAATTCCTTGTATGAATGGATTTGATACAGATAAGGCTAGGTAGATAAGGTTGTTCTTTATAAAATTGTGTCATAATAGTGTGTATGTGAAAACGTTGTTTTCTTATATTTGGCCTAAATTCCCAAAGATCTGTAATTAATTATTTTGATAAGAACCTATTTAAGAACCTTGCATCCTGTTTTCAAGAATAGTATCATTGCATAAGAACCCAAACAGGGTGATTTCAAAATGCAAAGTTCTTATATGCGGGTATTTACTGTAGATTGATGCACCGAAACTCAGGGTACTTTGACCTATCATTTGATCAGTGTTATCTGAGAAGCTATCAAATTTAATTCAAAAATATGAAAACTAAATTCATTAAATTTATTGAATTTTTGAATATAAAGATTAAGCAAACAAACAGTTGTTTGATTGGCCAAAATGAGGTCTCAAATTCTAAGTTGAAGCCCATCCAATGCAACTTCATCAAGAACAGGCCATAGAACCTATAGCTCCTCCGCAGCTATAGCACAAATTGGGGACAAATTTTGGGACACCCTGTGGTACCGTAAGTCCTCGAATAAGCCCCCGGGGGCTTGTTTTGCAAATACATTTTGCGGTGGGGGCTTATTAGATGAGGGGGGCTTATTTGGCAGTAGCCAAAAATATTACCACCACTAATTTCCTTCTTTTATAATTGAGGTTGGTAAGTATACTTAAAGGGAATAGACATAGCTAAGTCATATCTAAGTCAGTCAAAAAGAGAATCAAAAGCATTCACCCAAATAACAATTGATTAGCCCCCCATGTGGGCTTATTCGAGGGTGTGGGGACGTATTTTGCAAACATTTTTCAGGTGGGGGCTAAATCAAAGTCTTTCGGTGCATTTAATACTGTATGCTAATCATAAAAAGTACTCACTTCAAAACCTTTGACCATTCAAATGAAGCCTCAAATCTAAGACTAGAGAATGGAAGATTCATTGCAAATTTGAACCTCTCTACCAGGTTGTCCTCAAGTGGTTCGGCACTTGTTCTGTTCCTTAGAGTGTTCATATCGAAGATTTTCGTATCGGCTGTGACAGAAGTTCTGTGCTCACCTTGGTCAACAGTAACTTGAACCAGTTCATCTGAAAAGAATTGCTAGCTAATCATTCAATCTGTGGTTGATAAAACTCGGAGAATTACTTGGAGAAATGCTAGTAAAGCCAACAAGGACAGATGTTACAAATTGATCCACTACTTTTGATTGACACCCAAGCACAAAATGATTAGCGATCGTACAATGATTAGCGATCGTACAACACCCAAGACGTGATTGACACCCAAGTACAAAGTGATTAGCGATTGCAGACAAAGGGAATTCTATGCCTGGTCGGTCAAGGCATAAACACAAACGAAACAAGCCGCAAAACTTGCTCTGAAGCCCAGGTAGCTACCTCACTCATTGTGCATGCCGAAAATGGTTTTAAAGAGCAAAAATGAGCATATATCGAAAGAAGAAGGATGCATCTAAACATCTGCCTCGGGCATTTTATCTGTTTGGTTCAGATGCTGGGCATTAAGCATTATAAAAAAAACCCAAAACTTACAGAACTGAATCGCCTACCAATCGGCCTCTGAACCAAACATATCAAATGCCTAAGGCAGATGTACATATATCCTTGCTCTTTCGATTTATGCTGATGTTTGCTCTTAAAAACTATTTCTGGAATGCACGACGAGTGACCTAAGTACCTGGATTTCATAGCAACTTTTCGGCTTGCTTTGTTTCTATTTATGACTTGTATGACCGCGCATAGTATTCCCTTTATCTGCAATAGCTAATTGCTTTGTACTTGGGCGTCAATCAAAGTACTTTTTTTATTCAATATAAAATTTTTTACAAACAAACTACTTAACGCACTACGTACGAGCTACTTTACTACACTACAAGGACGATACCACGGAGTGCAAGAGACCATAACAACTCCGTAGTCATTAACATAGAGAACGTGTAACTAAACTAAAATTAAATGTAGAGCTATGAAAATACACATGAACACTTTCTACTGATAAATACTAAGGTTTGTTTCACATTGTATGTCGAGCTAACTTTGGGCAATCAGGTCTTATTCACAAGAATGGGTGAACTGAAGATTCGATTTTCAAATTAGAATGGACTGGATTTTCAAATCAAAGTACTGGATCTATTTAAACCTAAATCAACTTGTACCTTGGAAGCCAATTATGGATTCTTATACGCAACTTTTTCCACACCACTCACAAGACGATGACAAAGCGCCCTTCTCAGTTAAATGTCTGAGAACGATCATTGCCCTTTGAAAACTGGCAGTTTCCGTCCTAGTTTCATATACTCCCGTGTGATAGGGTAGGACGTGTGATAAGCTTCCCACAGAAACTAAGGCAAAAGTTATAATCATGAGCCATGCTAACGTAGATTTTATTACTTTGATCATTAAAACCGTGTTCCATAACTTTAAAATCTTAGAAACACGTTAATCTCACATATACCAAAACAGGTTTTGAGATTGACCAAAATAATTCTTGATGTATCGAGAGCGCTAGGGATTGTTTTGAAAACTTATTGGATTTATTTTGGCTTTCTGATTTTAAAGCTTGATCTAAACTCACAAGGAACAATAAGAATATGCAATTTTTGTAGCATGAATATGCAATCCATTGACTTGATTGTTCGTATCTTTATTGAAAGCCAACTACCAGATATGAGGACTTGACTACAGAGCTGACTACAGAACTCGAAAATATAGAGAACATGGCCGGGTTGTTCAAACCACGATTAGCGCTAATCTTGGATTAAAGGCATGATTCTGTAGTCATTTGCATAGTCCTAATCCGGTATTAGCCTAATACCAGTTTTGAACAACCGGGCCCATATTTCCGAAGGAATGAAACAGAACAATTTTCAAAACTCGCATAAAAACACTTTCCAACAAATTTTTGGGATTTAACGGGTTAGCCAATAAATAAAGGTTTTATGTCTGAAACCATTGAACAGAGGATCAAAAAATGAACAACATACCCAAGATTGTCTCCTCTCCTTTCCCAGTAACCTTCCAGTGTTGATATTGTCTACCAGTCCTTTCAGAAATCAGCGTTATCGTAGTTTTTGTCAGGCTGACTGTTCTATCTTGTAAGACTGGCACAGATTCTGTTAAATTGAAACTTACTGAGACAGCTCTGGTCTCTTTCACATATCCAATGTTGACAAAAAGACCAGAAGTAGTTCTTGGCACTTTGAGATCAGCTAATCCCTTCTGGTTGGTCCAGACTAATCTGGCCATATTTTCCAATGGAGTCTGAATAACTTGTGGTGAAATCCACGTTAACTTCTCAGTAGTGAAGTCGCAACGGAATAAAACTCTGTCAGCTGTCTGTTGATAAACAAAATGAAATACCAGGTAGGCCACAAGGAATTTAAGAGTGGAGATTGCTCAGTGGCATCATGATTGACTACCAATCTGAAGGTTGGTGGTTCGAGTCTCCGCCCTGCCAAACCTGCTACAAAGAGTGGGGAGAGTGGCTAGCTCTCTGTATTTCAGGCTAAAGGAATCATGAGGTGTGGTCACAGCGAGAGGAAGGACTAGAACGCTGCTTCGATAAGCTTAGCTTCTCCGCGTCCTAAAACTACCTTCGGATTCTAGGTAGAAATACAGAAAACATCTCGGTTTGAAAGGCTACTGCTCCATGGATATCAAATATTTCAATAACCTTACCTGCTCTTGTTTGTCCTTAATATCTCCGTTAGAGTTTGGCGCATAATGCATGACACTAAGTCCTTTCTGAATCATGTCCGACCCTTCCACTAGGGCTCATCTCTGCACCTCCCTCCCTTCATAATAGACACCGTTGATAAATGTTGGGGATATCTAATATTTGAACAACCTTACCTGCTCTTGTTTGTCCTTAATATCTCCGTTAGAGTTTGGTGCATAATGCATGACACTAAGTCCTTTCTGAATCATGTCCGACCCTTCCACTAGGGCTCATCTCTGCACCTCCCTCCCTTCATAATAGACACCGTTGATAAATGTTGGGGATATCTAATATTTGAACAACCTTACCTGCTCTTGTTTGTCCTTAATATCTCCGTTAGAGTTTGGCGCATAATGCATGACACTAAGTCCTTTCTGAATCATGTCCGACCCTTCCACTAGGGCTCATCTCTGCACCTCCCTCCCTTCATAATAGACACCGTTGATAAATGTTGGGGATATCTAGTATTTGAACAACCTTACCTGCTCTTGTTTGTCCTTAATATCTCCGTTAGAGTTTGGAGCGTAATGCATGACACTAAGTCCTTTCTGAATCATGTCCAATCCTTCAATAGGGACATATTTCTCAGCAATTTTCCTGAGTTCTTCAGTGTTGATGTTATAGATCTCTTTCGATGCTGCAGTTACCACTACCTCAGTGACACTTCTGAAGAATGCAAACTTCGATAACCCCACTCCGGTTACTCCTTCAATGACATCTTGAACTGTGGTGTCTGGAAAGGTAAAAATGGGACGGTTATTGGAAACAGAAGACCCGTAAACCTGATTGACCGTTTAAACGTGTTTGGGATTGTCATGGACATTATTATTATTATTATCGATTTATTTAAAGTTGGCTTTATAATTCAAATAGCTAAAATAACAGCTAATTAAGGCCAACTAGAACTAAAAGAAAATACATTATAATTTACAAAGAAAAACAATACCCAGAAATGACAAAATTAATTAATCTAAAAACCCTAAATCTTTGATAAAAACTTTACACAATCTGCAGGTGCATGAATCGCAATTCCACTGTTTTATTTTTCTTTTAAATTCTTGAATTGTGCTACAGTCTTTCAAAAAACTTGGAAGTGAGGACCATAAAAGGCAGCCTCTATACTGAATATTTTCTGTACCATATATTGTCGTCCTTACTTTCGGCAGTTGCAAATGATTTACATTACGCAGACTATAATAGCTGTCTCTTTCTGCAAAGATATCTTTCATAAAAGTTGGGTTGAGATCGTTCTTTGTTTTGAAAATCTCTATCATAAGCAACAGGCAAGAACGTTGCTTCTCATGATCATTCGTCCGATTTTTGACTGAGAAACTAACCAAATCCAATCTTACTCTTTCCGTGTACATGTTCTCCAATAAAACCTCCTATAGGTTTTATGGAGAAAAAATGGTTTTGACAAATTCTTCATGCAAAAAGCTTACTGTTAGATAAATGAGCAATAAAGACACAGCTAAACATACTTAGTTTTGAGGACATAAAACACTAAGATGTCGGCAAAACATTATACTTTCAACACAAATGAAGCGTGCGTCTTTATTAGCGCATAATGTGCGACATGTTGGTTGGTTCTAGTTGCCCTGTGGTACTCCTCGTCCAGTCAACCAGGGCCTAACAACGCGAAGGTCCACGTTCAAATTGGAATTTCCGTTCCGCAAAGTAATACTGGACAAAAATGCCTATCTTATTTAGGGCCCAAAACATGGAATAGTTTTTTTTATTCATATTAAAATATTACAATAAATCCTACATTCTACTATACGTTCCTGATTACTATACTACACTACAGGGACGATACCATGGGGAGCGAAAGACAATGACTACCCCATGGCCAATATGAAAAGACACGCAACGTTAAACTAAATACAACTACACTACGAACGATTTAAAAACTACTGGACACTATACTAGATTCCGTACCACATCAGATGTCAGGTCGGGGTTGCGATCAATGCGAGCGCAACTCGTTCTAGTTATTTAAGGTAAATCAAATGCCTGTCATCTGATGTGAAACAGAATTTACAAAGAAAAGGAAACATTTACGTAAAGAGACTTGATGGCTGCTTTGTGCATGACTGAGGTTTGGAAGATCTTAGTCAAACCGACCACTTTCGTGAATGAAATGTAAAGTTAGTTCGAGTATATCTCTGTTCAAGTCATAAGAAAGGTCTTGATCACCATATAATAAAAGCTGCAACATGGAATAGTCTTCCATCTAAGTTGAAATCAACGAACAATATTAATGCATTCAAACATAGGATCAAAGAGAATGTTTTCCAAAATATATAGAAAGAGAAAGATGACATACATGTCTTCCACTGAGGACCATATTGAAAACACACATGCAGCTCTGTATTTTCCTTTTTTTATGTATTTCTGTTATACAGCACCTCTGATAAGGGGGCCATTATGTAGGTAGGTAATCATATTTAACGTGGCTAGCCTGCGAAAGTCTGAGAGAGACTTATTTCCAGCAGGGGCCACGGATGTTTTACCATCAACCCGCCGCAGCTATCAGATTTCCCTCACATGGCTCTGGTCGACCTGGGCTAGAGTTACGGACAGCGACCAAACTGTCCAGCGCGGGATTCGAACCTCGGCCGTTCTGACCTTTGGTTTACGAGTCAGTCGCCTTAACCACTCGGCCACGCGCTCTCTCAAACAAGGCCAGCTTATGGAAACAAGGCCAGCTTGATCTTTTAATGCTATCCCTGCCATTGTAATAAGGGGTGCTTTTCTTTATGTTTTTAATATTTAATATTGTATTGTATCTATTTTTATTATAAAACTCGTAAATATTTATTGTGGCAAATTGATACATACATACATATATACATAGTTCTAGAAGCAAGACCGCACATTGTTTACATTTTGAATCAATCATCCTCTTCATAAAATGAGGTGGGTATGTGGCTAAATGGTTGAAGCGCAGTGATTCGAATCTTGTGGGGTCTACCCGCGTGAGTTTGAATCCCGTCCCTGACACTACTACCACAAGCCAACAGCACAGTCAGCTGTCCATCCTTCCGAGGTCGGTAATCGAGTACTCACAGGTGAATCTGAGGGCACAAACAGCAGTGTCGCGGCCCACATCAACTGTATAGCTGCCAGAAACCTAGCAAGCGTTAAAGGTAATGTGTCCAACAAGGACAGATTTTGTAAGACAATAGCATGAGTTATCTTTGTTGACACCTGAATTCAAAGCGATTAGCCAATGCAGACAAAGGAAATTCCCTCAAGTAATAATTCAAAACAAACAAGGCTGCAAACGTTTCTCTGAAACCCAGGTAGCTATCGCGCTCTTTGTGCATTCCAGAAATTGTTTTTAAGAGCAAACATGAGCATAGATCGAAAGAAGAAGGATATATCTACAAATTTGCCTCGGGCATTTAATTTTTTCGGTTTAAAAGCCGGTCAGGAGGCAATTCAATTCTCTTATATTTTTGGGTGTAATTAAAACACTTACTGCTCAGCTTCTAAACCAAAGAAATAAAATGCCCATGGTAGATATATCCTTCTTCTTTCGACATATGCTCATGTTTGTTCTTGAAAACAATCTCTGGAATGCACAACAAGCGCGCTTGCTACCTGGGTTTCAGAGAAATTTTTGCGGCATTGTTTGTTTTGAATTACCAGTTGAAGGAATTTCCTTTGTCTGCGATCGCTAATCGCTTTGAATTCAGGTGTCAGCAAAAGAAACTCATGCTATTTTCTTACAAAATCTGTCCTTGTTAATGTGTCCATGTAAGTACAGCTGCGTATACACTCTTGTCAAAATTTGCTGACGCGATGCTGACGAAGAGCCTCGAGAGCACACTGTGATTGGTAGAATTTAACTGATCACATGTAAAACTTGAATCTAAATTTCACAACGAGGCTGCCTGCAGTGAGACTTCGGGTTCAGCTCTGGAATCGCAACCGCAAGTAAGTCATCAGTCTGCTTATATTAGAACAGGCTATTTTGATGGAAGACCGTTAAATGATCACATGAAATATCACGTGAAAATAGCAAAGTCGCTGCACTTACATGGACACATTACCTTTAACAAATAAATGCTGCTTGCTTTCTCCCTTGCTTGAAAAGCAGTTTATTACAATCAAGAGAACACAGTTAGTATCATATCAATCCATGAACTCATTTTAAAATAATTTACATTCTTGGGATGTAAAAATTATCTTGGGTACGGAAATTGGAGGAAAGTTTTGCAACTTTGGAGCCATTCATGAAAATTATGCAGCGGACGAAAACATCGATCACAGCATTGGAATGACAATGAAAAGGTCTATCGAAATAGAGAATAAAAATTGACATTACCTTTGAAGACGGCGAAAATTGCAGCGACAGGTTTTGCGAATGTAATTTGTGGATCATTATTGGCTTCCTTGAAATCTTGTATGATCAAATAAAACTTATCAGCTTCTGATGCAAGTTGAGGAGCATTTATCGTTCCTTTTGCAATAATTTCAAAACCACCACCAACAGAAAAGACTCCTTTGACCGTTGGCTCTGCCATTGTCAGGGTTGATAGGCCGAGTGCTCGTATCTCAGACGTCAATTCGCTGTTGATCAAATCGGCTGGAGTAACACCAAATTTCGCTAAAAATGTTGCAACATTCAAGCTGCCCATCGTAAATTTGATATCGTAGTCTAAAACGTCACTTTTTCGCAACTGTAGAGTGATGTCGTGGTTGTCACCTGTGAAAGGAGATGAAGCATGAAAATAAGGGCTCAAATCTTTCAAATCTTTAAAAAGGTCGGTGTAAAATTTTATTATATTTTTCTTTGAATTGGATTGCTTGAAAGGAACTTGTGGTACTTGGCTGTAAATCTGCCGTGGAAATTTTATGATATCTGTATTGTTTTCAAAATGGTGGCAATTTGATAATTTTTGAAAAAATTCATGGAAAATTTTGAAAAAATTTAAACCATTGTAATTCCTAAACTAATGGAGGAAACATTACATAACCTTCAAGAAAACCATAGCTTATGGAGGTCTACAATATGGTGGCAACCAGAAATCTGTAGCTTTTGTAGTTTAGGATTTAGAAATTTGATGACGTCATAGCCTCAAATTTAATAAATGCCGCCATATTGAAACTAATCAAGATATCAATAAATTGCCACGGCAGATTTACAGCAAAAAACCCTAAGTTTCTTCCAAGCTATTTACTTCAAGGAAAACTGCAATAGAATTTTACACCAACCTTTTTAAAGATTTGAGCCCTTGTTTGAAAATAACAACAGGCTTTTTGCCAAGGAAGAATTCTACCTGATGATGACTCAGAAAAACATGGGGCCTTTAATCAGGTATATTTAGGTGAAAGACAAGTCCGATTGGGTTTTGGAAACTTTGTAATGCAGAAGAAAGATTGGATTAGATACAAAAATTTACTTTGTGAAAATTGGTCATTGCATCAAATCATAAAAATTGGCAAACACCCTATGTTTTTCCAGATTTCACCCTCTATTATCTCCACGTCTCTTATTAGCTCCCCCTCCCTCTCAGGCCCCGTTCACACTGCTCCGTTTTTGTTAATATCAGTTTTGTGGCATCCAAGCTACCCGTTCACATTGCTCGGTTTCTGTACAAAAACGGAGGGAAAAACATCCGTTTTTGTCCGTTCACATTGATCCGCCTGATAACAAATACGGAGAGAAAAACATCCGTTTTTGTGCGTTCACATTGCTCCGTTTTTGTGAAATTCTTTGTTGTATATTGGAGCGTTTTGAAAAACCTCCGGTTTTGTGCGTTCACATTGATCAAGTGCGTTTTCAAAAACCTCCGTTTTTGTGGACATCCACTTTGATAGCGTTTTCGAAAACCTCCGTTTTTGTAGCGTTTTTGTGCGGATCAATTAAGTGTGAACATTTTCACAAAAACGGAGGTTTTTTCTCTCCGTTTTTGTACAAAAACGGAGCAGTGTGAACGGGGCCTCAGACTCTGTTGTGGACATATTTTCCCTTGTAATTGCAACTTTAAAGGACAAGTCCGGGGTTGGTATGATTGTTGAGAAAATGAAAGATTACAATGTTGTGAATTGTGTGTGGTACTTTCTTCCAACGTTGTTCTCTCTTTTCTCTGCGGAATCAGTGATTTCAATCAGCGAAATGAGCGATGTGACGACAAACACGCAGAAGGTCATAGCCACGTAGCCTTCGACGTAATGTTGAACCTAGCCTCTAAACCGAAGCCAGTCTCCTTATCGCGTAATCTTACAAAATGGAGACGACATTTGGCCTAACTTATGAAATGTTTCACAAGTTTACAACTGTTACGTGTTACGGATGTTAAAACGTGGAAAGAAGTTGCAATCATTCTTTGGCAATGGTAAGGTTTTTTTTGACATTAATTCTACAAAGCCCGGACTTGGCCTTCAAGTTGTATTACACGTTTTTTTTATAAGAAACTTGGATCAGCACATAGTACTAGAAGTTTCTTAATTTCGCATGAACATTTCGGTGTTTTAGTAGTAAAAGTTTCTTAATTAGTTTCTTATTTTTTTGGGCCTAAAATTGCGGTATTGTTCGAAGTTGAGCCTTCTTCTCGACAAAGGGCTTCCATTTTGCATTGACATTGTCATCAAGAAGAAGCCATGCACATCGAGGCAAAAATTTACCAATTTTGCAGTTAAAAGTCAAGAAAAGACGAAGGCACCTTTGTTAGAGAGACATAGAATAAGAGAGACATACAGAAATAAAGTTTTAGAGTTTCTTAACTGTTCTTGAGCGTAGTACTAGAGTTTCTTAAATTTTTGGTCATCGTAGTACTAGTTTCTTATAAACCAGTTTCTTATAAAAAAAACGTGTATTCAACTGTTCCAGTCAGCATAGGCTCCAAATCTTGAAAAAGGTTGGTGCAAAATTCAATGACCTATTTCTTCTGAGTGAATGGCTTGAAAGAAACTTTAGATACTTATCTATAATTCTACCGTTGGACTTCCAGAAATTTTGAATATTTTTCAAAATTGCAGCGCATCTTACATTTCAACTCATTTGAAGATGTGACGTCATCAAATTTCTAAATCATAAACCAGATGACAGACTTTTGCTTGATACCATATTTTAGGCATTCATAAACTATGGTTTTCTCGAAATTATTTTATGTTACGTGAAACAGTTTAGAAATTTCGATGGTTTTAAGTTTTTAGAAAATTTTTCTTGAATTCTTGAAAAAGAAGAAAAACACTCTAATTATGGAAACATTGAAGATTTCAGAAAAGTTAAATTGGAAAATTATAGAGAAATAGCTAAAGTTTCTGTGAAGTCATCCAGTTCAAAGAAATAGGTCATTAAATTTTACACCAGCCTTTTAAAGATTTGGAACCTATGCTTCTGATCATTATTTTCCATTCAGGCCAAACTTGTTGAAAGGAGAACAGTCAATTGTAAATGTTAAGAGACAATGCAATCAACTTGACTGTAACAAGGGCAGATTTTGTAAGACAATAGCATGAGTTGCTTTTGATTGACACCGCAATACAAAGCGATTAACGATCGCAGACAAAGGAAATTCTCTCAACCAATAATTCAAAACAAACAAAGCCGCAAAAGTTGCCCTGAAACCCAGGTAGCTTGCTCGCTCGTTGTGCACTCCAGAAATTGTTTTTGAGAGAAAACATGAGCAAAGATCGAAAGAAGAAGAATATATCTACACATCTGCCACGGGCATTTAATCAATTTGGTTCAAAAGCTGATTAGGAGGCGATTCAATTCTCTTATATTTTTGGGTGTAATTGAAACACTTACTGCTCAGCCTCTGAACCAAAGAAATAAAATGCCCGTGGTAGATGTGTAGATGTATCCTTCTTCTTTCGATATTTGTTCATGTTTGCTCTTAAAAACAATTTCTGGAATGCACAACGATTGTGCTAGCACCTGTGTTTCAGAGAAACTTTTGCAGCTTTGTTTGTTTTGAATTTCTGGTTGAGAGAATTTTCTTTGTCTGCGATTGCTAATCACTTTGAATTGCGGTGTCAATCAAAACCAATTCGTGCTATTGTCTTACCAAATCTGTCCTTGTTCTTGACTGTGATTTTTAATTTTATTTTTGTATTATCTGGCTTTTTAAACTTGAACTTGTAATTTGATATCTTTAATTTTTTAGACTTTTAATTTTAACAGGACCTTCAATGATAGCAGCTGCTGTGCGAGCTGACCAAGTTTACCTGTATAAATATAAATTATTATTATTATTATATTATTATTACAACTTGATTTTCAGACAGTATGAAATTGCATCATGCCCGAAAAGGACTCTGGATAACTATAGCATACACATTGTCCAAAAACAAAAGAAGAAAAATGCATACCAACGGTCGTTAACCCTCTCAAAGTAACAGCTAATTTCTCTGGTGTGACCTCATCATCATATTTCCAACGTACATCCAATGTAGTCTCCGCAGCCAGCGTCATATGTTGTGGTATGAGTTCCACTGAGGCCGTTGACGTCGATCTAAACATGACATTTTCGTATTTCTTGTTTCCTTCGCATTTGTTTACAATGATTCTTTGAGCAAGGAAGTTGTCCGGGTTGATAAAATCACTCGTTAGTGTCTGCAGATTGACTCCAGGGAACAGATGCGTGATTACGGTGTTTATATTGCATGTTCCGCTGTTTACACGGTAGGTTAGCTCACATCCAGTTCCATCTTTTTCAAAATTGCATCCGCCGATGGTGAATGATGAGAGACTGCCACCTTTGACAGTATCGAATGAAGGGTCTAGATGCAATAATATGCAATTAATTCAGTACCAGTGAACTACAATCCTTGCCAAAACTCTTGAAAAAAATCACATACTTTTGCTCAGCTCTCCTCTTCCCCCCTACAATGTTGGTCCCTTGCAGGGCCGAAGCCAGTGGGGGGCTGGGGGGGCGGAGCGCCCCCCTAGAAGGCCATTTGTCGGAAATTTTACTCCACCTGTCGGATTTTTGTTGTTGTTACAGGCCCACATTTAGAAGATTTTACTGGGACAATGATGCATAGAACATGAATTTATTGTCTTTCGAGCATAAAATTTGACATGGATTTTGAATCTACAGCATTTTTTCCTTCATATTGACCAATTTTGAAGGCTGCAACGTTGAAACTACAAAATAATTCCAAAATCTAGTCATTAAAGGAGCACATCAGTCCTTTGGTGCATGTTTTAACGTATGTTCCTAAAATTGGGGTTGTTGCTGTTGTTGTTGTTGATTTTAGAGCGTCGGAAAATTTTGGTTCTTTGCCCCCCTAAGAATTAAGGCTGGTATCGGGCCTGGACTCCCTTGTGCGATTACGCATTTCTCACGGGCACAACAACGCAGCCAAAGCCATTTCCTTCATATTTGGGGATCAGTGCTTCAGACCAACATTGTTCAGGGGGCAGGGGGGCAGGGGGGCAGGGAAAAAGAGAAACAATAAGTTTCCTGCAATGTATTTTGGATGCTTCGTCAGACAAGAAAGCAGAGAAATGACATGTTTTTTTTCAAGATGTTTTGGCAAGGATTGTAGACTTATTACCTGAAGTCTCTCGTTTCCCTGTGCTCTTTGACTTGATGATGGTGCTTGGTGCTTCGGTCCTCAGTGGAGTGACAACAACAACAACAATTCAATAAGATGAGCGTAACTAGAGGGTCTTTACGTAGCAGAAGCGGAGGCCCACCGGGTCACCGGGAAATTTCCCGGTGCGCCCATTGCCCAATCTTTTCAAAAGCATTGGTATTTAAAGAACAGCATAGAAATCATCTTACAAGAGTATGGAACTTGACTGAGAGAGTATGTAGTTATCAGCCAAAGCAGAATTTGCTTAGGATCGTTAAAGAGTTTTCCAAAGGAACTGTCAAAGAATGTTGAAGGTTTTCATTTTGGGGGCAGAAAAAATTAGATTGGAGGAACCTTCTAAAGCAATGTAACGGGTGGTTGTATGAACATTCCCCTAAAGGTCATGATTTATAGACAACTGTTACACAAATGCTAAGGTTGCTAAGGTTGCCAATATGTCACAGGTAAACATAACAACAATACAGTTAGACTTGCCCCAAGTCTATCTCTTCCGTCTGTCTACCGTTCCCTTTACGGTAGTTCCTGGATCCGCCATTTGCTGGATCCGCCATTCCAACATTCCACCCAGAGAGCTCGGTAGACGGATGGAAGAGATAGACTTTGGGCAAGTCTACAATACAGTAAAAACCCGCATAAAAGAACACATGTTTTGGGGGTTCAAGCTGATCTTGTTCTTATTTATCGGGTGTTTTCTGCGATAAATCTATTGTCTGTGATACTTTTTAAACCAAATTTCAGCCTGAGTGTTCTTAATACACTCGTTCCTTTATGCGGGTTACTACTGAGTTTTAAAGTTAGTTGACGGAGATAAATAGCTAACTCAAGAACTGCATATGCAGGTCTAAGATTAGCCTATAGTATTTGATGGTCTCGACACGTGTGTGCTTATCTTTTCACAAGGGGAGCAATTACTTGCGCAGGCGTTCTTTGTCCTATTTTTAGATTGCCTCTACTTAGCTCCGTCAACTAACTTTAAAGACTCTGCGCTAACCGGCAGTCTTTGCGGGCGGCATTCTTTGCAAGATAGATAAACAACCTTGTGCAAGATGACACGTGCAAGGTATGCAAGTTGGAATGGCTCCTTTGAAATTGGAGAAAGGGAAATATCAAATTTTGGACTCTACAGCATTTTCTATGTAACAGCACCATTCAGTTGGAAACTTTATCAGAAATTTGTTTTGTTATCAGGAAGAACAGCATTTAATTGTGCATGCAACTGACAGGAAACTCGGCATTGAAAATATTCAATATGTGGAATTGGCATTCTTAAATTAGCTCAGGAGCTGACAAGACTTTCTTTTGTTCTTTTGGGGACTAGGAATTTTCTTTTCTTTGATTTTGTGATGCCATGCCAGGCTAGGCTTCTGCCTTCCATTTTGAAAATAAGTGGACGTTCTAGAATTGCAATATGGGATTGAACAAACTGCATTGTGGTATAGCTTCACCGCGCAGAGGCTGCCGGTTAGCGCAGAGTCTTTAAAGATGACTTCTATGCTATGTCAGAACATATGAGAATGCTGGTAGGGCAAGGCTAAAAATCAACCCTGATTTGTTTATCATATCTTCACTGATTTTATTAACGCAACATGCAAATTGCTTGCGTCTAATGGCTGTGTACCTGGGTAAGCACACTGGTTAAACGAGTTGCCTTGAAAACAAATTTATGAAAAGAAAAAATAAAATAGCTGCGTTACCTGCAGTGCGTTTGACTCTTTGGTTTTCTTTGGCTTCAAAACCGGCCAGTAAGTTGAATAAGCCAAAACACAACCAAAGCAAGTGCATGGTGGTGAATGATCTCTTTGAACTGTCTGAAAAGATCATTAAGTGAAATAGTCAAAGAAAACTTTTTGAATCAAAGAGAACCTTCTATAGTAACGCACAAACTTTATCGCTGATAAACCTACTTTATAGATCGAAAAACCTACTTCATCGATGAAAACCTAACTTTTCGATCGATAATGTGGGTTTCTCGGTGAAAACGTGGGTTTCTGGTCGATAAAGTGGGTTTTTCGATCGATAAAGTAGGTTTCTTGGCGAGAAACCCACTTTATCGGCGATAAACCCACTTTTTCGATCGAAAAACTAGGTTTATCGCCGATAAACCCACTTTATCGATCGATAAACCTACTTCATCAGTGAAAAGCCTAGATTCTCGATCGAAAAAGTGGGTTTATCGGCGATAAACTAGGTTTTTCGAATTCTTGTGCATCCCGAGGGGTGATTCACTCCTGAAAAGGGTGTACGAGATTTTGAGATTTTGAAAAATCCCATGATAAAACGAGAGATTTTGGGATTTTTCGGGATTTTTCAAGAGATTTCAGGATTTTTAAAAATCTTTATGAGGTTGGACTTTTCATTCCGATAAAGGGTGGGAACCTAAGGATTTTGGGATTTTTAGAGCATTTAGCAGCTACAGCAGCAGCATACTGAGTTTGTTCGAGTTTGTTCTTGACATACAGTAAAAACCCGCGTATAAGAACTTAGTCGATTAAGAACCTACAGGTGAAATTCTCAAATGTTCAATTGTTTTATAAGAACCAATCCATTGTATTCATTGTTTAATAACCCAGGCTGATTTGCAAAATAGTAGGTTCTTATACGCGGGTTTTTACTGTAAAGGCGCATACTAGTATAGTATCGTATTTGTGATAAATTATATTGCTATAGTCAAGATGAGGCCTAACATAACGTTTATTGGTAGCGAGCCACCTTAACCAACTGTTTTTGTGTGTGTTTTTACCTATTTTTACTTGGTAGTGAGCCACCTTATCGCTGTTTCGTCATTTTGAAACTTTTTGGCAATGAGCCACCTTAAATGCAGGTCCTCCTTAACCGCAAAAACTCCATGGAGATTTTACGGTTAAGGTGGATCTGCACTTAAGGTGACTCACTGCCGAAAATTTCAAAATGACGAAACAGCGATAAGGTGGCTCACTACCAAGTAAAAAAGGTAAAAACACACAAAAACAATTGGTTAAGGTGACTCGCTACCAATAAAACTTTCACACACTTGGTGTCCTATTGCTCATGGTGAGGGATTCCTTTTTGAAAACAAAAATTCTACGTAGAGTCAATCTACCTCATTTCCAGTGCTCATAAAAGCAAGAAAAAAATGCAAGAATATTTCGATTGGCAATTGATTGAAATTTGATTCCTTCAAGGCTTTGAATTTTCCGAAATTGTGCGAACTCTTTCGGTTATTGCGAAAGATTTTGAGATTTCAAGGTTTTTTCTTCAAGATTCCAGGATTTTTTGAAAGATTTCGAGATTTTTATAAGATTTCTTAGATTTTATTTCATTTATTTCATTTCATTTTAAAATTGTTTACCCAGGGTACAAATTCAGTATAAATACTGTTTTACAATTGGCCCTGCAAAAAATTACTTACAAAATTAAAGAATTATATACTACAAAATTTACAATAAAAAGAGCGGAATACGTCAAAATTAAAGATATATAAATTTACAGCGATACACCTCCATATATAAAAGGTTTATTTTTCATTGATTTTGGACTTGAAGGCATTGATTGAGGGAGCCATCTTTGTATCCAAATCAAGACTGTTCCAGAGACTGGCCCCACGATAAGCAAAGGATTTTTGGCCATTGCCAGTTCTCAACATGGGTATTGCAAGGTTTGTTTTAGAGTTTCTTAACTCTCTTGGATGTACCTCGGACAATCTCACGAAGAGATCGCTAAGATATTGAGGTGCAAGAGAGTTAAGAGATTTGTAAACCATAGAACCTGTTTCTTTATTTATCAGCTTTTGTACAGATGGCCAACCAAGTCTCTGGAGCAAAGGAGCTGCAGATGCATCGAAAGGGCTATTTGTTACTATTCTGGCTGCTTTATTCTGTAATTTTTGAAGCACGTCTAGCTTTGAAGCACCACAAGAGCCCCAGACAGAACAACAGTAGCTGAAATGTGGCTCCGTGATGCTTCTATATAAATTTATCAAAGTGTCAGTTTGAACAAAATTTTTTGCATACTTCAATAGGCCAATACATTCCAATGCAATGCCAATTCAAAAGCCGCTACGCCGCTGACCGCAGTGACTGTGAAAAAATTGTTGAAAACGGACAGAAAAACATACAAGCATCGAGAATCGATCACGCCTAGCGAAGCCACTGCGCAGAAATAGGTGGCTGCTTCGCAGCAATATAAAAAAAAGAAATTAACCCGGGTATTAATCTGCTTCTAGGCGATATCTAAGTCAAAATAACCAGATTTTTTGAACTCCTGACGTTGTTTATAACTCTGAAAATCATAAACCACCCTGTAGAACGTCTGTGCAGTATTGTAGAGGCTGTTCAGTAAGACAGCGGTTGCCCAGTGCAATACAGGGATCACATGATGTCATTGGTGGGATTACATGCAGTAAATTTTAGGCTATTCAGTTATTTACAGGGATAACATACAGTAAATGAGAGGGGAACATAATGTCATTGGTGGGATTGCCTCAGTAAATTTCAGGTTATTCAGTAAATTGTAGGGCTTACATGATGTCGTTGGCGGGATCACATCAGTAAGGTTGAGGCTATTCAGTTACTTACAGGGATAACAAGCAGTGCCGTACAGGGATAACATCGTGTCGTTGCAGGGATGACATCAGTAAAGTAGTGGTTACTCAGTATTCTGCGTGGATAACATCTTGTCGATACAGGGATCACATCAGTTATTTCAAGGTTATTCAGTTACTTACAGGGATAACATCCAGTAAGGCAACGGGATAACATCGTGTCGGTAAAGGGATTACATCAGTTATTTTAAGGTTGTTCAGTAACTGCGAGGGATACAAACAATGCACTAGAGGGATCATGTGCACTGATGACTAAATTGTCTATTGTTTTCGAGTATGGGGGTTATTGTGTGCTCGGAACACTGGTTTGCAAACTGTGATATTGACAAGAAATGGTTCCTCCTAATGGGGTCATTAATCCTACGATGGAGGATAAAGTTGTACAAATAACTACATTGAAAAGTAAAAACATGAATGATTGGATTAGATGCTTAGTGCCAATGTGCATAGATTACGTGACAAATCAGCAGAATAACACATCAGTCCAGTGTTGTGTCTCATCATTATTCTGAAAAATCTTTTCTTCTTTTGAAAAATATAGCTATGCGTAGGCTAAGATCACATTGGATATAGTGTGAATCGAATGGGAATAAAAAAGAATTGAGTCCAGACTGATATGACTCCAGTGACTAATTATCAAACTAAAACTTGACCGATAACTCTCTGCTGGCTCAGTCTTTTTTCCGTATTTCTTGTTTGGCTTCAAGGTAACTCTCGCTGAGTTTCACGTATCTTGAATTGGAGTATCATGAAGAAGAACAATATTGTTTTCACCAGCCCAGCGCCTGGATGGCATGAACGACAAACGGAGGATTTTGATACTCTCCGATGAAATTGCCAAAGCCATTCACGACTGGCTTGATGCTCAATAACAAGCCGTTCCCCTGACTGAATTATCGTTGCGACGAAGCAGGAGGTGGGCCTCGATGCCAGCTAAAGCCACACTTTAGCTGGGGTTAAGCAGAATCCCTCGAACTTCCCCCTTGGTTTTAAACGATCCTCGTATCAGACTTTTTTGTTTTCAAATCGTGCAGCTCTGCACGTAACGAAGCCCTTCCACGAATTATTGGCAAGTCTAAAGTCCAACCATACAATTTTAAAAGGAATATTGCGATCGAACGACGAATTCGGAAAATTTAGCATTTCACAAAACTTTTACGATCGAATTCTACTTTCACACTTTTAATCTATAAATCATACGGCAGAAGAAGGGTTTCAACAGATGACCTCGAGATAGTGGGTCAATAGTAAGGTGACGAATACACCGTTTTCTTGACCAATGAAGTGAAAGACATTCAAAGCCTCGTGACCAATTGTAGCCAATCAAATGCATTTCCGTTACAAACAACCAATCAAAAGCCACTAAGTGCAACCGTTGGCATCGAGCATACAACCACGAGCTCTAGCTTTCGAGAACATTCTCGACACGGCACAAGCCTGCATAACACTTCAAAGCGAATTCGCGACTTCTGCCAGAAAATACACTTGCGAATTCGCAATTTTCTAAGTCTGATAAAGATGCCACCGATAAGACGGAGAAGTAATAGACAAGGAACTGTAGCAAGCACAAGAAGCACTGAAACTGCATCCAGCTCGACCACAATATTTTCTAATGTCGGCAACAGCACGCTACCATCAATACCAGAAAGTCAAAGCAGTGGAAGCAGCTCGCAAAACAAAGAAACCGAGCTTCGCACGTTCGTTCAACAAGTTTTGAAAGAAAGTTTGAGCGAAATGACCACAGAAATCGCGGAAAAAGCGGCAAGAGCAGCAACTCAAATTGTCCAACAGCAACGAACAAGTTTGGCCCAAAGTCAAGTTTGCCCCACGCCAACACAATCAGCTATGTTGTATGAACAAAGTTTGCACCATGGCAGCTTTCCTTCCCCTGCAGCAGCAGCGATTCCTCAAGACCCGCCAAGAAAAGATGACTTTTCTTTTGCCGCAACTGTACCTGTAAGCTACCGAAAGAGTATACAGAATGGTGAGTTTTTTGATCTTAATAAACTTTTACCAGAAAATCTACAAGGTTTGAATCAAGTAGACTCACAGTCACTTCAGCTTGTGATAGGAGAAAATTCGTCAATCAAAATAGCGAACTCTGGAGCCCAGAAGAAGAAGATCAGCTCAATCGATGAATGGACGACTGCGTTCACTTCATACACACAAATTGTATTGGAAAAGTTCCCAGCAAGAGCAAATGAACTTTTATCGTACTTAGAATTAGTTAGATACGCCGCAAAGTATCACCAATCACTCGGCTGGCTAGTATATGATAACAAGTTTCGTTTAAAGGCGGCCAATGATAAATCGATTAGTTGGGGCCAGATAGATCAGCCACTATGGCTTCGTACTTTCACAGTTAATCAATCAGTTCTTTTACAGGAACATGCATCACTTTTTAGCAATGGACCCTATAACAATAAGTCAGAAGCTGTTGCCAAAAGGGACGGAATTTGCAACAACTTCAACCGTGACAGACCCTGTTTGTCCAACCCCTGCCCCTACCGCCACATATGTAACCAACCAGGCTGCTTTGGTAGCCACGCCCGCACGATGTGCCCCCAAGACTCCATGCGACGTAGCGGAGCAAGAGGGCCCCCTCCACTCAGTCGTAGTTAGTTCTGTTTTTGATGATAGTGTAGTTACTCCTATTGACGTAGTAAGGTTAGAATATGAGCTTCGCAGCCACCCGACACCAGAATTTGTCAAAAAACTCTGCAAAGAGTTACAAGAAGGTGCTCATATCGGGTACGAAGGGCCTAGGTTTCCAAGAGAAGCAAAAAATTTGCCAAGCGCCAATTGTAACCCAGCTAAGGTAACAGAAAATATTGCAAAGGAGGTGAGTATGGGTCGCACAGCAGGTCCTTTCAGAGACCCACCTTTCGAAAACTTTCAAGTTTCGCCACTCGGCCTCGTACCAAAGAAAAACTCTGAAAAATTCAGAACGATTTTCCATCTCTCCTACCCCAAAACAGGTGATTCGATAAATTCCGCAATTGAGGGAGAAAAGTACTCCCTTTCTTATGTCACTATTGACGATGCAATCAGGGCTATCCAAGTATTGGGACCACACACGTACATGGCGAAAACCGATATTGAGTCCGCGTTCAGGCTCTTTCCGGTCCACCCGGACGACTGGGAACTTCTAGGAATGAAGTGGCAGGGCCTTTACTACTTTGATAAGGTCCTCCCTTTTGGTCTTCGAAGCGCGCCGTTTCTTTTTAACCAACTTTCCGAGGGAGTAGAGTGGATTTTAAAGGAAAAATGCGCGATATCATATGTCTGCCATTTACTAGACGATTTTCTAATCTTAGAGCCAAAATCTGCACAGGGTGATGAGAGCTCCGCCTGCCAGGTAAGTCTTACAAGCATGCTATCCACATTCCAGAACCTGGGAATACCGCTTTCTCCAGGCAAAACGCAGGGACCTTCTACGGAGCTCGAATTTCTAGGAATAGTTCTGGACTCAGACAGCATGGTTGCACGCCTCCCCGAAGACAAGGTAACTCGTCTCTCGGAAGAGCTGGCCAAGTGGTCTTTCAAAAAGCACGCAACATTGGTTGAAATTCAGTCACTAGTGGGCTCCCTTGCTTTTGCCTGCAAAGTTATTCCTCCAGGGCGGGTTTTTCTACAGCGCATTATTAATCTCATGTGTGGACTGAAAAAGCAACACCATCGCATTAAACTAACAAGGGCATTCTTTGCAGATTTGGAAATGTGGAAGCAGTTCCTAGTTGGGTGGAATGGTAAGGCGTTTTTTCTGAACCCGTACTGGGAAAATTCAGTAGATCTGCAACTCCACACAGATGCATCAGGTACACTAGGCTATGGTGGAATCTGCGGTTCTCAGTGGTTCCAGGGTAGGTGGCAACTGCACCAAATGCTTGGTGCCCGCGGCATTAGTATTAATTGGCAAGAACTATTTGCTATAGTTGCTGCATGCGCTATTTGGGGCCGCAATTGGTCACGCAAGCAGATACTGCTTAACTGCGACAACCTAGCTGTTGTTCAGGTCATAAATTCCAAAAAATCTAAGTGCGAGAGTATCATGAAGCTCCTTCGACATCTAACTCTCATTACAATGTCAGGTAATTTCCACATTAAGGCAAAGCATGTCCCGGGAGTACAAAACGAACTCGCTGACTCTCTATCTCGGTTTCAGGTGACTCGCTTCCGGACATTGGCCCCCTCCGCGGACAGCACACCACAGCAGATTCCTTCCAGCATCTTGCAGCTCTGAATGCACATTTTCAGCAATTTGCAGAATTTTCGTTAGCCGAGACAACCAAAAAGAGCTACCTAACAGGTGAAAAACAGTTTCTGTTATTCTGTCATCATTTCAAACTGCACAATTTCGGACCACTGCTACCAACCAACGAGACTGTACTGTGCTACTTCGTGACTTATTTGGCCAAAACTCTAAAACACAGCACAATAAAATGCTACTTGTCCGCTGTAAAACACCTTCACCTCAAGAATAATTTTGCACTTAAACTCGAATCGTTCGAACGCTTACAATATATCATGAGAGGTATCAGAAGATCTCAAGGTGATTCCGAAAAAATAAGAAAACCTATCACTCCAGCTCACCTCCAGCTTTTATACCAGTTTTTACAACCCGGTTTCTCGAACAACGTGGACAACAAGATGGTATGGGCGGCGATCTGCCTTGCTTTCTTCGGCTTCATGAGGGTCAGCGAGTTCACTTCAAGCCCCAACTCAGAGGATAAGAAATCATTAACCCCTGAAGATTGCTCAATTAGTACTGTTAACAACCAAGAGATGATGCACATCAGGCTAAAATCGTCAAAAACAGACCCCTTCCAAAGAGGCACAACTTTAACGATCGGAGGAACTGGTCATGAAATCTGCCCCGTTACCGCACTCAAACAATACCTAGCTATAAGGGGATCTACAAGGGGACCTCTCTTTACCTACAAGTCTGGAAAACCACTATCAAAACAATTGTTCACCCGTGAAGTCAGGTATTTGCTAAGTAGAGGAGGTCTGGAGGAGCACGAATTCGCAGGACACAGCTTTCGAATAGGGGCAGCAACCGCAGCCGCAGCCGCCAATATTCCTACATGGCTTATCAAAGCTCTAGGGCGCTGGTCTTCAGATTGCTTTGAGAGATATGTTCGCACTCCGGTCTCTACCTTTGCACAAGCTTCAAAGAGCATTTTACAGTTACCAGGCTAAAAACTGGGTCATCAATTCGAAATCTTCTGCCATGGAAATTCACATAAAGGACGGTGCGGGAATTTTTCTATTGCATGTCAAGGTGCAAAATTCAACAGGGCCACTAATTTTGTTGTTTGCTTTGAGCATGGACAGAACGGGATCTACCCTTTCAGTTGAGAAAGTACCTAAGGGGCAGTAGCTGAAGATGGCATTTGAGAATTTTGATATAAAACCAAAAGATAATAAAAAAACAACAAACAAACAAACAAACAAACAAAAACAAAAAACAATAAACAAAACAATGCCCAAATAGTACATGAGGGCTATTAAAAAATGCTCAAAGAAATGTTTAATATGCAAAACAAAAAAAAAAAAACAAAAACAAAAAAATGATTGGTTCAAAGCGACATTAATATTTTAGATATATAAACGTAAAGAGCATATTTCACCAGTCTATCTTTTGAGATCAAACATTTTTACACACGGGGCAGTCATATAGGGCTGACAGGGCATTTGGTTTGGAGTAAATTCTTTGTTTGTTTTGTTATATTTTCAGGACGAGCTAATCTCCCACTAGATTTTGTTTCCCCACCGGCCGTGCAATGGGAAACAATTCGCACCGTCCCTAACAATGGAAACTAGAGAACTAAGAATTACTTTTAGAAATTTATTACGCCTCTGGATAGCAAATCGAAAGAATTAAAAATCCCCCCCCCCCCCCCACCTCTCTAAAAGTCCTAGAAACGAACATCTTTCCCTTCGTCTTTTGGGGAACCGCGCAAGCGCGTTCTGTGGCAGCAAAAACCTCCAAAAGGACGTTTTCTCCCCCCTAAAAGACTTCGGATCGAATATTTCCTTACAAAAATATGTTTCCTTACATCGCCAGATAACAGGAATAATATTCCATCTCTAATTTCATAAAAAAGGACATCCTCGTTTGCTGAGGGTGGGGTTATTCCCCTTGCCTGCAGAGATATTCCTGTGCATGCAAACTTGTAGAGCTATTCCTATGCAAGTCACCCTCAGCAAACCGAAGTTTTCATTCCCAAAGTCTCGTTTCATTTGTTAAAACATTTCATTTCTTTCCATCTCTAATTTCATAAAAAAGGACATCCTCGTTTGCTGAGGGTGGGGTTATTCCCCTTGCCTGCAGAGATATTCCTGTGCATGCAAACTTGTAGAGCTATTCCTATGCAAGTCACCCTCAGCAAACCGAAGTTTTCATTCCCAAAGTCTCGTTTCATTTGTTAAAACATTTCATTTCATTCATGCGGGTAAGCCTGTGCAGCTATTCCTGTGAGGTTGCTCCCGATGAATAATTTTCCAAAAAATCAAGGGCGATATGTATTTTGCGCTCATCTGATAAATCTGTGCAGCTATACCTGTGAGGTCGCTTCCGATGAGCGAAAAATCTAGTACCCTTAGGTTTTGCTGCCGCACAATCGCTTCCGTTCCCCACAAAGAAAAGGATAGTTAGATATGTAATTTAGTTATTAGATTACAAGTTTTGTTTCAACGATACGTGAATATGGATTACAAGATATCTATTGCTTTCCTCTGCCGGGCTATGAGAGGGGCATTTCACTCATTCGAGAATCGTACGAGACTTTCAGAATAAAAGGTTTTTACGGATTTTCGATGGATTTTTTGAAAGCAAAAAGGACTTTGCCTAGATGCACGATATTTCTCTTTGGAGTGAAATCCCCCTTGGGGCTATGGTTCACGGGCCGAACTGTCACCTTTTTGAGGGGTCTGGTTAAATGCCAGCTAAAGCCACACTTTAGCAGGGGTTAAGCAGAATCCTTAGAACTCCCCCCTTGATTTTATCAACGATCCTCGTATCAAACTTTTATGTTTTCAAATCGTGCAGCTCTGCACACAACGAAACCCTTCCACGAATTATTGGCCTTTCTAAAGTCCAACCATACAATTTTAAAAGGAATATTGCGATCGAACGACGAATTCGGAAAATTTAGCATTTCACAAAACTTTTACGATTGAATTCTACTTTCACACTTTTAATCTATAAATCATACGGCAGAAGAAGGGTTTCAACAGATGACCCCGAGATAGTGGGTCAATAGTCAGGTGACGAATACACCATTTTCTTGACCAATGAAGTGAAAGACATTCAAAGCCTCGTGACCAATTGTAGCCAATCAAATGCATTTCCGTTACAAACAACCAATCAAAAGCCACTAAGGGTAACCGTTGGCATCGAGCATACAACCACGAGCTCTAGCTTTCGAGAACATTCTCGACACGGCACAAGCCTGCATAACACTTCAAAGCGACCCAACCCACCCAACCCAGTTCTTAAAACTGAAGCGGTAAGGCATTTAAAACAAACAAAACCAAATCCCCGAAGATTTCGAATGGGCAGAGTTAGTTCAGTATTAGTTTCGTTAAAACACGTTGTTTAATCAGTTTGTTGGACATTACGAACAGTTTATTGATATTCACTGCTTATCGACCTTATACATTATAGATCTAATTGAAGCGTATCTTTCATTATTGTTGATTTAATTATTTTATTCATCATTATTGTACATTTTTCAGCTGCGTCTCATCGCAATGAAGCGCTCTTGTGCTGCAGCAAAAACCTCCAAAAGGATGTTTTCTCCCCCCTAAACGACTTCGGATCGAATATTTCCTTACAAAAATATGTTTCCTTACATCGCCAGATAACAGGAATAATATTCCATCCCTAATTTCATAAAAAAGGACATCCTCGTTTGCTGAGGGTGGGGTTATTCCCCTTGCCTGCAGAGATATTCCTGTGCATGCAAACTTGTAGAGCTATTCCTATGCAAGTCACCCTCAGCAAACCAAAGTTTTCATTCCCAAAGTCTCGTTTCATTTGTTAAAACATTTCATTTCTTTCCATCTCTAATTTCATAAAAAAGGACATCCTCGTTTGCTGAGGGTGGGGTTATTCCCCTTGCCTGCAGAGATATTCCTGTGCATGCAAACTTGTAGAGCTATTCCTATGCAAGTCACCCTCAGCAAACCGAAGTTTTCATTCCAAAAGTCTCGTTTCATTTGTTAAAACATTTCATTTCATTCATGCGGGTAAGCCTGTGCAGCTATTCCTGTGAGGTTGCTCCCGATGAATAATTTTCCAAAAAATCAAGGGCGATATGTATTTTGCGCTCATCTGATAAATCTGTGCAGCTATACCTGTGAGGTCGCTTCCGATGAGCGAAAAATCTAGTACCCTTAGGTTTTGCTGCCGCACAATCGCTTCCGTTCCCCACAAAGAAAAGGATAGTTAGATATGTAATTTAGTTATTAGATTACAAGTTTTGTTTCAACGATACGTGAATATGGATTACAAGATATCTATTGCTTTCCTCTGCCGGGCTATGAGAGGGGCATTTCACTCATTCGAGAATCGTACGAGACTTTCAGAACAAAAGGTTTTTACGGATTTTCGATGGATTTCTTGAAAGCAAAAAGGACTTTGCCTAGATGCACGATATTTCTCTTTGGAGTGAAATCCCCCTTGGGGCTATGGTTCACGGGCCGAACTGTCACCTTTTCGAGGGGTTTGGTTAAAATTTTCATATGAAATTAAGAAACTTTTAGTACTAAGTGCTGATCCAAGTTTCTTATAAAAAATAACGTGTAGTGCTATTCACTTCATATAACCCCCGTTTTTTACAAAAACACGTTAAGAATTTCTGAAGAAATTCCCCAAGCTAGCGAGTTAATCCCGTTGCCTTACTGGATGTTATCCCTGTAAGTAACTGAATAACCTTGAAATAACTGATGTGATCCCTGTATCGACAAGATGTTATCCACGCAGAATACTGAGTAACCACTACTTTACTGATGTCATCCCTGCAACGACACGATGTTATCCCTGTACGGCACTGCTTGTTATCCCTGTAAGTAACTGAATAGCCTCAACCTTACTGATGTGATCCCGCCAAGGACATCATGTAAGCCCTACAATTTACTGAATAACCTGAAATTTACTGAGGCAATCCCACCAATGACATTATGTTCCCCTCTCATTTACTGTATGTTATCCCTGTAAATAACTGAATAGCCTAAAATTTACTGCATGTAATCCCACCAATGACATCATGTGATCCCTGTATTGCACTGGACAACCGCTGTCTTACTGAACAGCCTCTACAATACTGCACAGACGTTCTACAGGGTGTAAACCAGTCGTTGGTGCCAAAAATAACCCAAAAATGTTCCTAGTTTTCTTGAAAGAAACCATGGCATTAACAAAACAAAATCTTCCAGACAAACGTTCTCAGATGATTCTCTAAATAAATCGTTTCTGATGAGAAACACAATAAAAACCCCCATCACAAATAAGAGACTGTGGATTAAGCATCTCCAGCCTGATTCTGGCCAAGCACCTTTTATATAAGAACAACTAGTTAAAGGAAATCGCAGGTTCTTTTATGCGGCTTTTACTGTATCTAGTTTGACCGACCTTATGACAAGAATATTTAATAAAAAAAATCTCACTCACCGCAAAATTCGAGAATTCTTTCAACGAAGTCAGCGTTCTCCTTTTAGCATCCTTCAAACCATGTGGATTTGTTCCGTGTGGTTGTTTTGAAATAGAACACGACCTTGATCGTTTATCTTGTTCTTGACGGGCTGTTTACGAGTAAAATCACACAAGCAACACCAACAGTCTTTTGCGTGCTATCTGGTCCTGTAAAAAAGTGTCTCAGACAGGTACTTCAGATTGAAAGGTGTCTGGAAACGCTACGGCTTCTTCTTCGCTACTTCTAAATTCAAAATATTCAAAAAGCTGAAAGTTAAGGCTTCGTTGACACGATACCGTTTTCATTTCATATCAGATTGGGGCTCTGTTAACACGACGACACCGTTTTCATTTCATATCGGATTGGGTAATTTGTAGCAGGTCCACATCAGCACTATGCTGCCAGCTATCGACCTGCTTTTAAAATAAAATATGTATGTATGTATGTATGTATGTATGGGGCTCTGTTCACACAACACTGTTTTCATTTCATATCAGATTGGGGTTCTGTTCACACGGAAACGCTTTGACTTGTGTTACGGAGGATTCGCTTTTGCTTTCATTTTCTGTTTTTGGCTCAAAATATTACTCCGACTGTAACGGGAAATGAATAAAACTAAATGATTATTCACCGCTCCTGTTATCACAGAAGAGGCATATTATCTCTTGACCTGAAAAGTTGGAAATTTTCTGTTTTTGGGTCGAAATCTTACTCCGACTGCGACGGGAAATGAGTATACTAAGTCAGTATACACCGTTCCTGGACTTCCTGTCGCTACACAAATTCATTATTTTTCTGCTCCTGATCGTACATTACTGTAATACAGCTAAAATTTCGATCTTGTTGTTCCCCAAAGTTATCTAAAGTTATTCATGATATGCAGAAGATATTTCCTTAATTAGTGACCGGATAAGTTAGGCTAAGTAAGGTCGGACGATTAGTTTTCCTTGGTGCAAGTAGCTTGTGAAAGTACTTGTGTCCATGTTGTGTTTGAAGCCGTTTGATGCCCTAGCTAGGTAATACATTTTGGAGTTAGATTATTCAAGGACTGTCAGTGCTTGTGAGAGACTGAGCAGTGCCTTTTTGTTGTATCGTATTTAGGATGCTCTGAAAGATGAGCCAACAGAATTACTCTAGCCTTAGAAACAGAAAACGTCACATAGAATGCAAGAGTAGAGGTAACGCCTAGAAACCAATTAAACTTAGATCAACAAAGTTACAGAAGTCCACAGTTGCTAGATTCATTTATATTTGTTTGTATGGTCCATTAAGAATGTGAAACAAGTCAATCTTTTGATCGGATTAAGATCTTTAGTCATCACAGGAATAATTAGACTGAAGGATTCCTTTGCATGTCGTTGTAGAATAATTGCTATTATTCCTTTAGCTAGAATTCCCCAGAACATACTCTTTTGTTGCAGTATTGTTTATCATTGACATCAGATTTGACACATTAAGATCATGCATCAACCAATAAGATCCTTTGTTTTGATAGTCGCGAAGTAACTATTGTTTGTGTAGCATTATAAACATATTTGCTTGGAGAATAACGAAGTCTTCAGGTTCAATGGCAGGGACGCAAGTCACCTCGCCGAACCGCACACACACATCAGTTCACATTTGGTGACAGTAATATATCTAGATATATATATACGTTCAACGGAATACTCAAAGAAAATATGAGAGAAAAGAATTAAGATATAATTAGTAGTTGTCTTTGCTGATTGACTTTCTTTGTCAGACCGCTCGCATACATCCGCTATTACATTTGGTTCCATGAAGATCACATTTTGTGACACCCAGTGGCCTTATAGTATTGTGACAACACGCTCGGCGGAACAAAAATAACCAGTTTACATTACGGGTGACGTAAAACTGGTGAATCCACGGGTGGGGGAGGGGGGGGTTCTTGGCCAAATTTTAGGTTAGGGGCGGTTAGGGGTCTGCCACGAGCATATTCAAAATGGTTTCGTTGGCTAGACAAACTTTTACAAAAATGGTACCCTTGACTAGACCAATTTTACTATTCTCTGGACCAATGTTTACGAAAATGGTACCCTTGGCTAGACCAATTTTCACCATTCTCTAGACTGATGTTGTAAAATTTGTACCAAATATGATATCATGACCGTTCGCTGGACCAATATTGTCAAAAATGATACCCTTGGCTAGAGGCCGTTGCTGGGCCAAAATTGCAAAAAAGTATACCCTTGGCTGACCAGAAGTCCAAAAGAGGATACCCTTGGTCGCGGCATATCCCCAGTTACCTTTACTATAGAAGCACCCCCCCCCCCCCCCCGTGGGTGAATCCTAGTTCACATCATAAACATCTAGCGAATGTCGTTTCACAGTGTTCAAATCACAGATCCCGAAATGCCATTCACTACCCTCTTGCTAGGAAAGAAGGAAGAATATTTGTTTGCCTTTGGGACATGACATGTGGCGTCATAACTCTACTCACATACCGGGTGAGCCAGAAAAAAGTTCCCAATTTCGAAAATAAGTAGCACCACAAGTCTTTCGTGGATTTAAATGATTCAAATTTCAAATTCTAGTTAAAAGCCAAAAGATCGAAGTATTTTTGTGATTTTTCTCGTCTTCTTACGAGCACTGCAAATATAGGTAAATCCAACTTTACAAACATTTCATGGTTGCAAAATAACTGAAAAAGGGCCTAAAACACTTGATCAAATCGTTAGGACTCTCCTGACACAGAACAATGCGCATGAGCGTTTCGCCTCTCTCAAGAATTATAAGAAATAGATTCTCAAACAGATACTAAATATTGTCAATCCCATATGGCAATAAATGTGCAGACGAGATCTCTCACCCATGAAAAATTGCATTTTCTCTGTTGTTCTGAGCGAGGAGTACTTTATGATTTGATCAAGTACTTTAGGCCATTTTCAGTCATTTTGCAACCACAAAGTTTTTATAAACTTGAATTCACCAATTTTGCCAGTGCTCGTAAGAAGGCGAGAAAAATCACAAAAATACTTCCATCTTTTGGCTGTCAAGCAATATTTGATTGACACCTCAATTCAAAGCGATTAGCGGCTGCAGACAAAGGAAATTCTCTCAACCAATAATTCAAAACAAACAAAGCCGCAAAAGTTTCCCCAAAACTGGTAGGGCAAACTCTCGCCTTGTGCAAGCGAAAGATGGTTTTTAAGGGAAGTTATGTGCTTATAGCGAAAGAAGAAGGGTAAATCTAAAGTTCTCTCGCTTAGAGTATATTTATTTGATTCAGGAGCGGAGCAGAAGGCATTGTAATTCTCGCGTCTTTAGGGCTTAAAATGAAACGATTACAAAACAGCTCCTAAATCAAATAAACATAATCTAAGCGACAGAACTTTAGATTTACCCTTCTTCTTTCGCTATAAGCACATAACTTCCCTTAAAAACCATCTTTCGCTTGCACAAGGCGAGAGTTTGCCCTACCAGTTTTGGGGAAACTTTTGCGGCTTTGTTTGTTTTGAATTACTGCTTGAGAGAATTTCCTTTGTCTGCAGCCGCTAATCGCTGTTAAGCTAATATTGATTCATTCCAATCCATCCAGTACTCTTGATGCTATGAATTTTCAAAGGTGGGAACTTTTCCTGGTTCACACGGTATATTTATGCAATGCAGTATCTAATGGCTTGTATGGCCATTTTCTTCTATAATCAAGGGTACTCGCCTCCTCCCTCATCGATAAAATAGAGAAGTAAAAGATGAAATAGAGACAATACCACTGCAAAACTAGATGTCATGATCTGATCCCACATCGACTCGATCAACCACTCCATACCTCATCACTCCCTAAACAGCCCCTTGCGCCATGACATAAGGCGAGGAAATTTGCATAAATTTGCATAAGAAAAGAATTTGCACACTGGACGCTGGACCCTGGACAGGATTCAAGACCTATACTATTGTCCTCACTCCGTTAGTCAAAAATAATAAAAGGGCAAATACCGTGTGCGCCAAAATAAACTATGCACGTTTGGCAGGCCACAAAAAATCGTACACTGGACCGATTTTGAAGACTCATGACTTAATCTTTAGCAAAAAGCTATAATTAGATTCTGGGATTTTTGCGAAATTTATGTTTTCAGTATTTAGAGCTAGACGCGAGTTTCTTAAAATTTTCGTTCTCGAAAACACTGAAAACAATCAAAAAACGTCGATCAAATTTTCTCCGCCACTTTCGAGATGGTATCCCTGGAGCCAGTCAGAATACCAAGCCTCGTTGAAAAATATCTTTCTTACAACGATCGATCATTGTCTGCCCTGCCTGCCCTGCACCCCCCAAAAAACTGGTAGTTAATGAAAACATTTTGCACCACCTTTGTCCCAAAAACTGGTCGTTTTGATGATAAATTTTCGTAGTTATTTTCCCTTCAAGTTGGCGAAAAATTTTAACATGTCTTTTAAATTTATTGGCGATAAATTTTCGTAGTTATTCTAACATGACGATGTTTGTCCCAAAAACCGGTAGTTTCGCCCAAAAACTGTTTTGGAAAGCAAGTAGCAATTGTAGCCATGAAAGTACAAGTGTCCCAAAACCAGTTGCTAGAAGCGCTTTGATGAAGGATTTGAGAACCTGGTCTCTTTTTCAGAAATTTACCAGACAAAGGTAGAACCGCTTTGGTGAACAGTTGGAAGTTCTGGTTTTTTCCCTAGATTTGGTAAACAAAGGAATAACCGCTTACGTGAAATTTCAGATACTGGTCTTTTGTGCTTAAATTTGGCGGAAAAGGTAGAACCAGCTTTCAGATAAACTTGAGGATTTTGATCGGATGAGAGGCCATGGGAGGTTGGGGGAGGTTAGAAAACTTCATTTTTGAGACGACAAATTGATGGAATAGGAAGACCTATTTCAAATTTCAGCTTCGTCCCAAAACCTGGTTGTTTTGGGAAGGAAAGTCGTATTGTGTGATGAAAGAAACGGTTATTTCTCCCAATTCCTTTGGACAAACATGGGGTCAAATATTCAACAGTACTTGCCCGCCCCGCAGAACATGTTCAAACTTGTTTCACGGTACCAGGGGCGGATCTAGCCCAATTTTTGAGTGAGTTCCCAATGATGAGACCGAAGGCGAGCAAAGCGAGCCGAAAATATAGGGGGGGTTCGGGAGAACTCCCCCGTGAAAATTTTTGCAGCCACGCCCTTTAGATTGCCTTCAAATGCTATCAAATTTTTCTTAAATAATTAATAACTGAAAAAATTTTGAAATAAAAAATCCGGCATCCTGCCAAACCTATCATTGTGTCATGATTATAAACAGGCCTAAGTTTACCTCAAATGCTTCTGCTTCAGCCAGCCATATTTTGCCTTATTGACACATACAGGGGCCTTGTTTGTAGATCTGCTTAAAAATGATTCCAAATTCTTCTAAGCTTTCAGGGGAATATTCAATATTGCTGCTTTATCAAAGAGAATTACATTCAGAGATCTTGCCACCGTCCTCTTCCTTGCGAATTTGCCGCCATTCCGCCATCATCCACACCATTTCTCAGAATTTTTTTCAGCCTCAGTCTCAAGCAGACACTTAGGTCTCAGTTCCAAACATCGAGCCACGATGAGGTCTCAGTTCCCGGCGAAGGGAACAAAAGAAGTCTCAGTTCCGAACATTCTAAACAATACTAAGGTCTCAGTTCCAAACATTTAAAACAAACAACAAAACATAGGGATATTTCAGCCTGGAGCTATTTTTGTAAGGGCCTCCGCAGTGGTCTGAGGGTCCTTCAGGCAGTACGCATTGTGCTGAAATTTGCGAAACGTGGAGCCTGACAACAAATCTTTTTCACACATCACATCACAATCATACGGCAGCGCGATCGAAAAGATACTGAAATTTTTAATTATTCTTTTCATCACAGATTTCATTTTCATAATTATCATAATTCTATTCTCAGAGACAAATCTATGAAATTTTGACTAAGTTCTCGAACTCATGGAACTCATGCTAAATCCGCCCCTGGGTACACAATGCATTTGGAAGTAATGGAATGTTTGGAATCCATTTCCTACATAAATTCTGGTTTTACAAGAGCCATATCATTTCAAAGCAAACGTTCTCGGATATTGTACTAAGTTTCTATTCCACTGAATTCTTCTTTCGTGAAGGAAGAAATGGAATTTTAACTACATAAAAACATCAGTCAGGGGCCAAGGTCATTCAGGGGGTGCTGCATAAGTCCATAAGTTGGTCAAAATACAAATACAAAATAATCTCAAATTCTGAGCAACACAACATCGTCCCCAGGGCTTTTCGTCTCCGTCCCAGTATGACAAAAGGCCCTAGGGACGAGGTTCTGAATTGTCCCATCAGCAGAAAATAACAAAAAGCAAAACTTTCATAACTGTGCAAATGACGGGATTGAAAACTTATACCAGTGTAGAAATTATTTTTCGACTCGTAAAAGGTATGAGGCTGGTTAATTTTTGCATTATGACAATTTTAGATAAATGACTTCCCTTCCAAATCGAGGTCACGTTCTTGTAAATTGCTTGAATTGACCATAGAAAAGTATCCTATTGAAATGTTTGCTGCCTTCAAACAAAAGTTCTAGCAATGTAAATCTGTTTTACAAAGAAAGCCTTTGATTGATAGCCAAAACCGTACCAAAAAGAGAAAGAGTCAGGCAAAGACGTAAGTACTGAAACGATGCAATAAAAGTTAGCCATGAGCTGAGACGGAAAAGCGGCTTAAAAATCAAAGAGGTAAAATATGTAAATGACGAATGAGTAAATCAAGGAGAATAAAATTAGAAATGAAAGAGCAAAAGGGGGTCATCGTGACATAGGTTAAAGAGGTAAAAATACATTTATGAAAATTCCTCTATTTCGAAATCCAGGCATTCTCAAGACTTGAAAAATGATTTTAATCAGTCTACTCTCAGATGGGAAAAAATTAAGAAACTCCAGCAATGGGAAAACTAATTAAGCAACTAGTTATCTTAGTCTAGGACATCCTTAGCATACACTCATTTTTTTTATAAGAAACCGCTTATAAGAAACGGTAGGCTCAATTTTTCAACAGTTAAGAAACAACACTACCTGAATTTCAAAAGCTAAGAAACTTTTGTAATTTACAGTTTCAATTTTACTATCAAAGTCAGAAATGTTTTGACAATGTACAGCTATAGCATCTGTTTGGACATTATTTTGAGTGCGAATTATGTTATTGACTTATTTTGAGATCTTACTAAGTAATTTGGGAGCCCTTTAGACAAAACAAGATTAACTTTACACTTCTGGTATTAGAAATATAAGAAACACGTAAGAAACTTTTGGTAGCAAAATGGCCCAAAACTTAAGAAACTGCCTACCAGCCCACGACCTTAGTTTCTTATAAAAATAAAATGAGTATATTTATACTTTATCTTCACTCATATATCATCATCATCATCATCATCATCATCATCATCATCATCATCATCATCATCATCATCATCATCATCATCATCATCATCATCATCATCATCATCATCATCATCATCATCATCATCATCATCATCATCATCATCATCATCATCATCATCATCATCATCATCATCATCATCATCATCATCATCATCATCATCATCATCATCATCATCATCATCATCATCATCATCATCATCATCATCATCATCATCATCATCATCATCATCATCATCATCATCATCATCATCATCATCATCATCATCATCATCATCATCATCATCATCATCATCATCATCATCATCATCATCATCATCATCATCATCATCATCATCATCATCATCATCATCATCATCATCATCATCATCATCATCATCATCATCATCATCATCATCATCATCATCATCATCATCATCATCATCATCATCATCATCATCATCATCATCATCATCATCATCATCATCATCATCATCATCATCATCATCATCATCATCATCATCATCATCATCATCATCATCATCATCATCATCATCATCATCATCATCATCATCATCATCATCATCATCATCATCATCATCATCATCATCATCATCATCATCATCATCATCATCATCATCATCATCATCATCATCATCATCATCATCATCATCATCATCATCATCATCATCATCATCATCATCATCATCATCATCATCATCATCATCATCATCATCATCATCATCATCATCATCATCATCATCATCATCATCATCATCATCATCATCATCATCATCATCATCATCATCATCATCATCATCATCATCATCATCATCATCATAATAGCTATTGTACACTCATAAAGGTTGTGCATGGCAGCAAAACTAAACTCTAAAAAGAAAAACTAAACTATAATCAACTAAATTAAAAACGCAACAGGAACGGAATATATGAATAAATGAAAAAATTAAATCATAGGTGTGTGTACATCCAGGCACACATCTTCTCTAGTGTTATCTGGCCAGAGTTTCCCTAATATGGTTGGCTTGACGAGGTACAATACTAGGGCAGCCATTGTTTCATTATCGTTAGAGCTCATTGTCTCTTGGAAATTGCAAGTTCGTTGTAAGGGGCTCTACCGAGATATGTGATAAAAGGTTCGATCTACAATCTTCAATATGAAACAATTTCTCAATCAGACAAGGGGTTCCGATTTTATGGCTTCTGAAAGTTAAAAATTTGGGGGTGTTGCCTGAAAATGGTTTGCGTTCGTCGGAGGCCTGGTGCTAATGCAGATGTGATGTCATACTTGGAATAAAAGTTGCACGTGGTAACCCATACAAGTGTTCCTGTGAGTGTTAGTTCGAAAATCCTATTTCGAGGTCGAGTACTTATGCGTACCCCCCTTCCCAATCATATTGCACAAACAACGCAAACAAGCTTCCATTCTGCGCTTTGAGTGGGAGGATTAGTTTATTACGTCGTTAATGGAATATATCTTTGTCTCTTTGCAAAATGAATAATCACAGCGGGGCATAGGTCAAGTTTCTGAAACAGATAAAAGGCGATGTTTTGACTTACTCCAGTCATTCGGGCCAGAATCTTCTTGGCATCAAAAGTCACTAACAGAGGTAAGCAAGTTCTTTCTCGGGTCTTTATATTTCCACAGCTGTTATCTCTTACACTCTCTTACAGATCATATTGCAGTTTGTGCAAGAGTTTTTACGTGTTAGTTTTTTGTACGTGCAGCTAGATGAAGGGCTGGCTTTTTTATCATTACAGACGGTGCCTGCAACGTTTAGCAATTGCCGCTCCAGCCAGATAGTTTCTTTATTGTGAATATTTCATTAGGGGCTTGTCACACCAGGAACGATGGTCCTACCTTTGTCCGAAAACTGGTAGTTCACGTAAAAATTTTCCACCACCTTTGTCGGAAAAACTGGTCGTTTTTGATGACATATTTTAGCAGTTATTTTTCATCAATTTGGCCGACAATTTCAACATGGTGTATCACTGACGATGTTTGTCCCAAAAACAGGTAGTTTCGACCAAATACTTTTTTGGAAAGTAAGTAGTAA
Source organism: Aurelia coerulea (assembly GCA_039566865.1). Classification (NCBI taxonomy): domain Eukaryota; kingdom Metazoa; phylum Cnidaria; class Scyphozoa; order Semaeostomeae; family Ulmaridae; genus Aurelia; species Aurelia coerulea. The sequence goes on along the minus strand of CM076947.1, from coordinate 23,666,022 downwards.
TTGTAGCTATGAAAATATAAGTGTCCCAAAACCGGTTGCGAGACGAAGGTAGAACCGCTTTGGTGAAAACTTGGGGAATTTCTGATCTTTTTTCTGTAGATTTGGACAAAGGTACAACCGCTTATGTGAAAATTTGAAATACTGGTTTTTGTGCTTGAATTTTGAGGACAAAAGGTAGAACCCGCATTCGGGTAAATGCAGAATTTTAATTAGAGGAGAGGTTAGAAACTACATTTTTTGACAAATTGATGGAATGGGAAGACTGGTTTTAAAATTTCAAGTTTGTCGCAAAAACTGGTTGTTTTGGGCAGGAAAGTCGTATAGTCTGATAAAAGAATCGGTTATTTTTCCAATTTCTCCAGACAAACGTGGGGTCAAATATTTTACAGTGCTTGCCCGCCCCTGGACTATTGCTTATCAGAGAATCGTTAATCAAGTAACGGAACGGAGCTCGATATCCTTTAATAACAATAAATTCTCTTCAAAGTTGTTGCTGGAACACTTTTAAGAAAATTTTAAGAAGAAGCAGCGTTTCTCAGAATAAAGACGGTAGCACGACATGCTAATGATTGACAAATAAATTAATAACAAACATTTTAGGGATGAGCAATTTTCATCAAAAATTCTTGCTAAATATTTATTCGTTTCAAATCTGATAGATAGTTGTGCAAATTAGAATTTTAATTGTTGTATTTCTGTTGGAAAAGTGTTGCAATAAAGCATTTACTGGCCAAACTCTGAGAATTGGTTATTTTGTTTCAGTGTCGATCTCGTTAGTTTTGCTAAATGATTTTTTCAGCTCACAAACTACTGCCGTACTCGTGCTCGAACTAAAAGTTGTGCATAGGGGAGGCAATAATTTAGGCCCGTTTACGCTGCTCCGCTTATGTCACGATCCGTTTTTGATGCATAGGAGCTACCCGTTCACATTGCTCCGTTTTTGTTCAAAAGACGGATGGAGAACGTCCCTTTTCGTCATTCACATTGATTGATCCACATGAATACAACTACGCAGCCAAAGATATCCGGTTTTGTGCGGTCACAAGCGTTTACATTGTTCCGGTTTTGTGAAACTTATTGTTGAATATTGGGGCGTTTTCGTGCGCTCGCATTGATCAAGTGCATTTTGAAAAACCTCGGTTTTTGTGGATATCCACTTTTGATAGCGTTTTCGAAAACCTCTATTTGTTGTGCCATTTTTGCGTGGATCAGTGTGAACACTAAAAAACAGGTTTTTCTCTCCATTTTGTACAAAAACAGAGCAATGTGAACTTGGATGCAGTATTGCAATGAAAGCATGCGATAATTAAGGCCGGGCTCTCTGTAGACTTGCTACTTACTTTGACTCGGTTTCGCTAAATCATTTTTTTCAGCTCGAAAGTGTCAATCAGCCAAAATGAGACTTTATGCAATCCTTCTCTTGATCGGCATTGCCATATGCATTACTGGTGAGTAAATCTTTCTGCCTTCTTTTTCTTATTTCATCCCAACCGGTAACAAAAAAAATAAACAATGACATGTCTTCTAATCCGCTTGAGATCGAAGAATTGGCCTTCGGATTTTTTTCGGATGCTTTAAAGAACGAGGAAGAGTCTCTGCAAGTCAAAGCTGGAAAAATCGAGAAAAATGCTTGCGAATATTGAACATTTTTGTCAAAAAGTGCATTTTCCGGTGTTAGGTGTGTTTGCCTCCGGGTTTGCGTGCTCTGGCACCATCAAAGCTCCCTCCTTATTCGTGTCATGTGTCAGTCTCCTATCCAACACTAAAATATGCCATTTTCTTGTCATTATGTAGCGGCTAAAGAGACGGTAACAAACGAAGTCGAAGAACCCAGCAGCACTGTCGAAGACAAGGACGCATTGCAAACAAAGGAAGAGGATGCTGATGAACCCGAGGAGGACAACCCCGACGAGAAAGATGAAACCGAGGCCGCGGAGGACCCGTCCGAAGTAGAGTCGGCTGAAGGCGAAGAAAATGACGGCGAAGAGAATGACGTCGAACTGGAAGATGGAGGTAAATATTTATCGAGCGGGCTTGCAGGAGTAAAGTGGGTAGGCTGGGGGGAAAATGGGTCGTGTTGATTCCTGGAAAACAGCAGACAATCGAACTGATCAATTAGCAGTTGTAGCGAGAGGAAAATGTGAGCAAAGATTTTAGCCAAATATTTACAACAATATGATTTACATTTACAAGCTACATACATAACATAATGGAGAGGCTATTTACGAATTTCACTATTACACCGTGAAATCGTCCAGGTTTTGATCTTTCTTTCAAGCTTGCAACTGTTGGTAGCTTCCTCATTTCATACAATCTATTGCCTCGATGGTACACGCATTTTTAAAGAGCCTAAGTTCAGTTCATTTTATTTTCATTTTAAATATTTATCGAGGTTAAAAGGAATAGATATAGCTATATCTCGTAGCAGCTATAAATAGGCTAAAGAAACGCCCACAAACCCATTGTTTCTTTACCTACACAATGAAACCGGGTGCGTCAAAGTGGTCGAGTACACTAGATTATATTTTTGACCTGGCCCGGGCCAGCTTTTAACTATGTCGATTCCCTTTAACAAATTTCATTTAATGTTTTTCAAATCAACCTGTTTCAACTAAAATAAAGAAATTAACATGCGTTATTTACGATATAATACAACAAAAATTTTATAAGAAAAACCTTAAAATGAAATTAAAGTCACGCCCCCTTCTATAGTTGTTCTTTGAAGATTCTCGGGTAGGGTGTCGATGTTTGTCTCTCTTTCTAGACTGTTCCATAGTCTTGCACCGCGAAAAGGAAAGTTTTTTGCCATTGATCGTTTTAAGTAACGGGATAATAAGATCAGTCACTGATGAGCGTAGGAACCGTTCTATCATTCAAACAATTTATGGAAATTTTCTCACGTAGTCCGGGGCAAGCAAATTCAAAGATTTGTGGAAGTCTTTTGTAAGTTGTAAGGAAAAATAACTGAGAAGACGTGATTCTTCAGGAATAAATATCCCGATACCTTATTCAGTTTACTCATTCTAGGTGCTGCAGCAAAGAAAGTTGCTGATCCGTTGTGGCGTCGCCGCCGACGACGACGACGTCGTTGCTACTATGCCCGCCGCCGATACATTGCACGCCGCCGATACATTGCACGCAGACGATGCAATCGTTTCTATTTCCGCCGTCGCAGAATTTGGCGCCGTCGCAGATTTTGGCGCCGTCGCAGAGGTTAAGTTCCCAAAGCACAAACATTGCTGAAGACAATATTCATGAGCTGTGTAAAGGATGCCTAAAAATTGTTTGACGTTTGTTTAAATAACTGCAATAAACGACAAAAGCCTAAATTAATTCTTGACACTATGACCTTGGAGATCTGTTGTAAACTCGTCTATTTACGAGTACTGAAACTTCATGGCAGTGTGAAGCTGAAACAAGAGGCCCCACAATACCATAAGTAATGAAGGTTAATAACGGTTACTGAAAAAGAAAGTTATCCCTTCCACCATTCTATCACATGATTCAAAATATTTAAACAAACGGCGAACAATTTTTGGAAATTCTGTATTTCAATTTTTTTCTTTATGTTGATTCCTATGATTTATGCTGATTACTTCATATGAAAATGTCATCAGAATGAGTTTTCCTTTAGTCTCTGTCTCCATATAATTTGTGGTGTCTACCTAGACTGATAACATTGCAGTAATTATCGGGTTTGACCTTTCAGCTACTCTACAAGAGAGTCTGGGTTGGGTCGAGCGACATTTTTATACTATGTGCATACTAACCGGTTTTGTGTTGTACAGGAAAATATAAAGCCCTAGGTCTTAAAAGTACAGACCGAACTTGCAAGGTATGTGCAATAAGACCACAGGGCTTTACATTTTCCTGTGCAACTACAAAACGGGTTGGTACGAGTTTTGTAGCTTCTAATTTTGACTTCTCGCATTTTGTCAGAGCATGGGAACCCGGGGGGGGGGGGCACTGGGGGCACGTGCCCCCAAGATTTTGCAATAGACAAAGAAGTGCCCTTTTCATTTTCAGAAAGTGCCCCTTTAGCTTGATAAAAAAAGTGCACTTGCAGTGTCTTGCCCCCCTAAGTTCGAGATGCTTCCTATGTTCCAGCATATTGTTGTGGTTATGTCGCTTTAAGTTAGTTGAAATAGGCCCGCCTAGAAACTTGGGCCCTTTGCACAATGCCAGCCACCACGTGCTCCATAAAGAGTTGAGGATGGACTACTCTCCTTCGCTGGTTCCTTGTTCCGTTGTCCATGATTCTTGGTTCCGTAGTTCTGCAGTCTATGGTTCTGTGGTCCGCAATTTTGCGATGGACTGAAAACTGATGCGATTTGATGTTTCCACTCGCTGTTTTCGGTGCTTTGGGCCTCTACTTTTCATCATCTATATACATGATCTCCCCCTATTTATTAAGCACTCGCAAGTTAATATGTATGCCGATGACACCAGCTTTATCCTTCTCCTCGAATAGTATTCCCACAATAAATGAAAAGGTTAATGAGGACCTTGAATGTCGATGGTCGTTTAGGGGTTCCAGGGAACAGGGGAACATGCGAAATGTATCCAGGGAACTTAGCCAAAATTAAAAAGGAACAAGGGAACTTCGGATCTTATCCAGGGATCAGGGAAATTTCTATCTGTAATAATTCATTCAAGGATTTTTATATTCAATGGAATTTACTTCTGCCAATGCAACAGATGGTCCTTGAGATTCATTCTAAGCCAAAGTAACGGTGTATCTTTCAAAAATTTTCCTTGACAAACTATCACAGAATCGTCAAGAGTTCCATTTTGGGGACAAGCAAATTGGATTGTGACAAACGTAAACAAAGGAAAGTATGGTGTGGTTTGGGCAAACACTTTCTCTAATGTGGTGATTTATGAAAAACTGTTACAAAATTATGAACGTTTCCAATTTGGCACTAGTAAATATGGTTTCTAATTTGCGACTGATGGAGATGGGATGAAGACAGGCATTCTAAAAAAATTAATTAACTTAAAAATTTTCCTGGCGATGCCAATCTATAAAAGCAACTGTTACAAAATGATCAACAGTGCTGTTTAGCACCGGCTAACATGGTATCGGTAGAACTGTTCCCAGCCAAAGTAAAGGGCATGACCTCAGCAATTTTCCTGGAGGCCCCGCCGTCGATCCCACTCATTTTACTACCCTCTCACTTTACTGGCTCTCGCCAAGCCGCACCGAAAGGAGACGCAAATCACTGTTCAATGATGAGTTCTTTCCAAGGCTCAGAAAGTTATTTGCATGATAGCAAAGAGATGAAGATTTGTAAACTATTGGAAAGCGTAATGCTTAGCGCCTGGAGCGGAGGAGTTTTGGCTCTTGGGATGACGGGGATATGCCGCCCAACTTTTAGGAGAAGAACTATCGTTAAGGATTTTCAGTCAATTTTCATACTCTTCATTTTTAAGGATTTTGGGGGGGGGAGCTTGTGGAACTTCCCAGAAATCAAGTTTCATTTCGAAAGACGGTCCTCGAGATTCCTTGAAAACCGAAGAGAAATAGTAATAATATTAATAATAATAAAAGCACTTATATTGCGCCATATATCCGCAGGGCTCATCGGCGTATTACAATCAAAAACACTAAGACTAATTAAAATATGATTAAAAATACAAAAGTTTACAAAGTTTCATTAAAAATCCAAGTTAAACAATTCATTCAATAAAATACTGTTCAAATAAATGGGTCTTCGAACGAGATTTAAAAGTTTCAACTGTAGCTGGGTATAGTTTCATTTGGGTAAGAATTTTCCGAGAAATGTCATATCTTCCATTTTTAGCACTGGCAAATATGGAATCATGGGATGCATTCTAAGTCAAAGTAAAGGATGTTTCTTCAAACAATTTCCTCGTGCTCTTGACTTATAGAATAACTGTCACAAAACTATCAAAGGTTCCTTGTCGCTAATGGAAAGCATGATATTGGGAGATGCATTCTAAGCCAAAGTAAAGGGCGTGGTCCCAAAAATTCTCCTGGATGCCTCACCAGCAGACCCCTTCATTTCAACACCCCCAGATAATTTACCCTGGCCACGACGCTGCAAAACGGGGATGTGCCATTTTTCAGGGTATCGTTCTCGCCAATATTTTTCTAGAGCAGGGTATCAAAAGTTTTTCTACAGTCGGCTATCATTTGAAGGGAACAATTCTGGAGTCGGGTAATTTTTTTTCGCGGGCACATCCCAGTACAAGTTTAGGTTACGTATACCCTCCCCCAAGGATCTTATTCAGAAGATAAATCAGAATTGACTATCTAAGAAGAGGCGTATTACAATCTCCTGGCACAAGTCTTAGAACATAGAGATCAGGCAAGTAAAGGTAAAATTACGAGAGGAAGAGGAGAAATGCATGAAATGAAACGATAAGACGCTCATCTAGAAGCAGTAAAGAATTTTCCAGGATTTATACAATTTGATGGAATGACAGAATGAGAATGATAACATAAGAAAAAGAAAGTTCCCAGCAGCACATTTTGAGATGTTTCCCTCTCTCCTGATTGTGCGAACACTAACTTGAGATACTGATGCAAATGATCAAATGATTTGGTTGTAACACTTAAAGAAGTAGCTGCATAACATTTGAAAATACTTTGGCCGTTCATTTGTTTGTTTCAAAATGTTTTTTAATGTTTTATCAAAAATCAACCCGGTTTTCTTCACATTTTTATGTTCGTCATCCTCTTGGAAAAACTTTCAAAAATAAGCCTAGTTACGATGTCGACTATCAATGTGAAAAATATGCCTACCAAAACTCCGGGGAAAAAGCGGATTTTCTCAAGGGAACAGGGGAACAAGTGGAAATTTAACAGGGAACAGGGGAACATATAACCCCCCCCCCTAAACGACCCTCAATGTCTAAACACGTGGGTAGCTGGAAATAAGCTGTCACTTAACGTTGCAAAAACAAACAGCATGGTGATTGGAAGTCGCAGAAAGGTTAAGGATATTCAACAAACATCCGCTATAAAGCCGGCACTTGTTATTCGCGATGATGACATTTCGATGATAGAGTACACAAAATACTTAGGGGTACATGTGGACCAATATCTGAGTTGGGATGTTCACATAGCCGAAATGATAAAACATAAGATCCTTTTGGATGATTACAAAGTCTGTCCTGAGCTAAACAAGCTAAGAATATCTGAATATTGATTTCTTCATAACCCCAAATGATCGTAGATGCTGCTTTAAGCTACAGTCAGAGGGTTAGTGTTGCTGCTAAAGTCGCCTTCAATGGAAAATCAAGCGCCTCGCATAAGAAACATAAGATCCTTTTGGATGATTACAAAGTATGACCTGAGCTAAGCAAGCATAAGAAAACTGAATATTGATTTCTCCATAAGCCCAAATGATCATTGATGCTGCTACAGTCAGAGAGATGCGTGTTGCTGCTAAAGTTGCCTTCAATAGAAAATCAAGCGCCTTGTCAGGGGCGGATTTAGCATGAGTTCCATGAGTTCGAGAACTTAGTCAAAATTTCATAGATTTGTCTCTGAGAATAGAATTATGATAATTATGAAAATGAAATCTGTGATGAAAAGAATAATTAAAAATTTCAGTATCTTTTCGATCGCGCTGCCGTATGATTGTGATGTGATGTGTGAAAAAGATTTGTTGTCAGGCTCCACGTTTCGCAAATTTCAGCACAATGCGTACTGCCTGAAGGACCCTCAGACCACTGCGGAGGCCCTTACAAAAATAGCTCCAGGCTGAAATATCCCTATGTTTTGTTGTTTGTTTTAAATGTTTGGAACTGAGACCTTAGTATTGTTTAGAATGTTCGGAACTGAGACTTCTTTTGTTCCCTTCGCCGGGAACTGAGACCTCATCGTGGCTCGATGTTTGGAACTGAGACCTAAGTGTCTGCTTGAGACTGAGGCTGAAAAAAATTCTGAGAAATGGTGTGGATGATGGCGGAATGGCGGCAAATTCGCAAGGAAGAGGACGGTGGCAAGATCTCTGAATGTAATTCTCTTTGATAAAGCAGCAATATTGAATATTCCCCTGAAAGCTTAGAAGAATTTGGAATCATTTTTAAGCAGATCTACAAACAAGGCCCCTGTATGTGTCAATAAGGCAAAATATGGCTGGCTGAAGCAGAAGCATTTGAGGTAAACTTAGGCCTGTTTATAATCATGACACAATGATAGGTTTGGCAGGATGCCGGATTTTTTATTTCAAAATTTTTTCAGTTATTAATTATTTAAGAAAAATTTGATAGCATTTGAAGGCAATCTAAAGGGCGTGGCTGCAAAAATTTTCACGGGGGAGTTCTCCCGAACCCCCCCTATATTTTCGGCTCGCTTTGCTCGCCTTCGGTCTCATCATTGGGAACTCACTCAAAAATTGGGCTAGATCCGCCCCTGCTTGTATAAGGACAAGAATCGTTTGAAAGCAATATTTTGATCTTTATGTCAAACGAGGATGATACGCAAAAATCAAAAGTCATTACCCCTAGTTTGCTTAGTTCGTGCATGAAACTATTGGTGCATCTGTCTCAAATTAGATGTCATGTGAGATTCACGATAACGCAAAATTGCTTATACGGAACCCTGCAGAATGTATCTATTCGCGGGCTTCTAATTTGAGGCAAGCAGTCACGAAGATAACCTCTGTGCAGAATCATATGCATGGAGATCTTTTGGTTCAGTGTGACCACGTGCCTTCCCCCAGTCAATGCGCCATTGTTTGCTGTAATTCTGCACCTTTCCTCTCAACTTCACCTGCGACGTTTGCATCTGTAGCTGTGTAGGAGGGGGGTCCTTCTACCTTCGGTGATGCTGCGAATGCTAGCCTCTGTGCAGGCCGCCGGTTACATCATCCTCTAAACTTGACTTATTTGTATAATGAATACCATCAATAAGTGGCTAATGATGCGTTCGTTCTAGAAAACGATTGTTTCAACATAATTAAGCTGCTAATGAAGTCAAGAACGTGCCAATTCTGGGTAAATTTGTTGTTGTGCCAGGGTAAACATCGTGGTGATTTATCCATCTTATGGTGTCAAATCTGTCTAACATGAAATAAGCCGACGTCAAATGTTGCTATAGGATCGCGGGAAACTTCTGTCTTGTATGCGCTTTCTGTGCGCTTTCTTTATTTCAGTGCCAATTAGCAGAGATAAAACGTTAATCAATTGCTTTAACGAGCGTGACGGACTTTCTTTCTTTCTTTCTTTCTTTCTTCCTGACCTGGAGCCCCCTCTTAGATTACAAAGTACTTTGTAATCAAAAAGAACCGCATAAAAGCCAATATTTTGGTCTTTATTTCAAACGAGAATGATACGCAAAAATCGAAAGTCATTACCCCTAGTTTGCTTAGTTCGTGCACAAAACTATTGGTGCATCTGTGTCAAATGAGATGTCATGTGAGATTTACGATAACGCAAAATTACTTACGCAGAACCCAATAAAACGTTTCGATTGTTGCTATTCGCGGGCATCTAATCAGAGACAAGCAGTCACGAAGATAACCTCTCTGTGCAGAATGATATGCATGAAGATGGTTTGGTTCAGTGTGATCTCGTGCCTTCCCGCTGTCAATGGCGCCATTGTTTGCTGGGATTCTGCAACTTTCTGTAGCTGTGTAGGAGGGGGATCCTTCTACGTTCGGTGATGCTGCGAATGCTAGCCTCTGTGCAGGCCACCGGTTACATCATCATCTAAAGTTGACTTATTTGCATAATGAGTACTATCAATAAGTGGCTAATGATGCGTTCGTTCTAGAAAACGATTGTTTTGACATAATTAAACTGCTAATGAAGTCAAGAACGTGCCAATTCGGCGTAAATTTGTTGTTGTGCCAGGGTAAACATCATGGTGATTTATCCATCTTATGGTGTCAAATCTGTCTAACATGAAATAAGCCGACGTCAAATGTTGCTATAGGATCGCGGGAAACTTCTGTCTTGTATGCACTTTATGTGCGCTTTCTTTATTTCAGTGCCAATTAGCAGAGATAAAACGTTAATCAATCGCTTTAACGAGCGTGACGGAAGTGGGTTACTTACTTTCTTTCTTTCTTTCTTTCTTTCTTTCTTTCTTTCTTTCTGACTGACTGACTGACATCGAAGCCCCTTCTTAGATTACAAAGTGGACTTTGTAATCAAAAAGATATCAAGGGCATTAGGTATGATACGCCATGCACAAAAGTATGGTTGAGCCTTACTTCCGTTTCTGTTGCCCAGTCTGGGGTTTTTGTGGCAACACAATACTCAACAAGCTTCAGAAGCTCTAAAATCGTGCAGCTAGGATCGTGACAAAAACAGCCCCTATAGATCGTCTGCAGCTCCTATCATCAGGCAATTAAGGTGGCCAACGGTCAATGATCTCATTGAAACAGAAACCTTGAAAATGGTCTATAGGTCTATCAACCATGAAGTGCCTGATTATCTTACAGGACTGTTTCAAAGGTTATCAGAAACCAGTACTAGACAGCTTCGTAATACCTACACAGACCTTTATGTACCATTGCTAAAAACCGCATGTGGCCAAAAATGCTTCTCATATAGAGGGGCCAAACTTTGGAACAAATTAAAAAGAGAAAATAAGATGGCCAGTACTTTCTCACAATTCAAATCGTCATTGAAAAATGCCAGATCCTGTACATAATCACACTTTTCCTTTTGACTTTTGATACCTATATATTAGTTTTTATCTTGATATTGTAAGTTGCTTTTTTTCTTTCTTTCAACAGGGCAGTTTGTAAATCAATTAATACTTACCCTGTATAAATATTATAAAATGAAATGAAAATGAAATTCAAAAAATGCTGTCCATGGCACTCTCCAAACTCTCAGTGAACGCTGGAAGAACTCTGCAGCGATTTACAAAATGAGTTAACTAATATCTCAGAATGGATGCGTCAAAACAAGATGAATTTAGATACCAAAAAATCGGAATTCATGCTTATAGGCCATAAGCAGCAGTTAAACCGTATCCAAAATCCTGTCCATCTGGATATAGGCGGAGAAGAAATCAAAAGGACCCACGAAGTAAAATACCTTGGGGTTACTGTTGATGAAACTTTGTCGTGGACTGCACAGTATAAGAAAGTCAAAAGTAAAATAAAAAGTGGACTTTCCTCTATCCGAAAGCTAAAGAATATCCTCCCACAGACAAAGCTGGATCAAGTTTACAGGGCACTGCTTGAGAGTCATTTACGATACAGTGATGAAATATGGGGCAGTCTGTCTGAAACCAAACTTGATCACCTTCAGCGTCTGCAGAACAGAGCTTGCACGCTTATAGAGAACTCCAGACTAAAAGATGGCTGGAGATGCACTTGGCTGTCTGTTTCAAGCTTGATTAAATATGACAGGGCTATCATGATTTATAAGATAACTAATGATCTGTGCCCTGACAGCTTGAAAGGAAGGTTCTTAACAAGGTCACAGCTATCTAACTATACATTAAGAAACTCATTATTGACGTTCCAAGGCACAATTTGGAATTTTCAAAGAGGAGTTTCCATTATTCAGGAGCCAAAGTTTGGAATGAAATTCCATTGAACATCAGAACTAGTCCTACAATTTACACTTTCAAAAAGAAATTGAAGGATTTCTTGCTAACTCAGCAATGATTCCCAAAGCACGATCCCTAGGAAGAACAGCATTCTGTAGATTTTTCTTTTTTGTTTGTTTGTATTATAGGATTTAGAGTATTATGGTTTTGTTGTTGTTTTGTTAATAGAGCTGATAGGGTTTTGTGGATAAATATTATAATAAAAAAAAAAAAACAGGAAACGCCCATTTAGCACACTTTCTATCGACCTAAACGAAGCTTTTGATGCCGTTGATCATTAAAGGGTCTGTTTCATCCAGCATGCCTTGCACGTGCCATCTCTTGGTTGGCCTTTGTTAGCGCCATTTTCATGGCCCATGAAAATGGCGGACAACGAAGGAACATCAACAAACGGCACGTGCAAGGAATGCTGGATGAAACAGACCCTTTAACTTTTCTTAGCAGAACTGAAGCAACGTGGCATAGATGGTCATGGCCGTTCTAGATTGAAGTCCCGTCTACAAAACAGACGTTAGTGTAGCAAGAATGATGGCTTATCCTCAAATGGTGTACAGAGTTGATTGCGGTGTACCACAGGATTCATGTATTAGTCTACTACTTTCTCTAATTTACATTGACGTTCTCCCAATGTCTCTCCGCAAATGCGATTACAGGCGTTAAAGGTATGGTACAAGAAAACAAATCACCATAAAGATGGCTGCAGGTGCTCGCCATAATATAAACAAGATTGTTGTCAGTAAAGCAAGACTCGATCATGAAATTGATATCACTCGGAAATGTGAAACATTGAGGAGTCCTACTTGATGACAGCCTCGCTTGAGATCAGAATATGAAATCATTGTGTGGCGAAATATCTCATGCTCTTACTCTCCTATGCACAGGTTCCCCTGTTATTTTGCATTGCAATTATTAGGATACTGCGAAGCGGAATTACTGTGAAGGAACAAGCGAGAAGAAAGAAAGAAAAGGACTTCTCCTTGCAGGTTTTCTTTTCTTCCCCGCTTTTCCTTTTCTTTCCCGCTAAAAGGAACCTCTCCGTAAGACAGTATCGTGCTCTAGGATTTTTGAATTGATTTATTCCAAATTTAAAAACTCGTTTGAAATTTTGGATAGCAATAACTTACCACCCAGATGATACACGAATGCATTAACGCTCAGGGTTGCCATATTTCCACATGTGTTTTACGGCCTTTTTCATTTCTTGCTTGGCTCTTTCCGTTTGTGCCATATTTGCTTGAACATTCTTTCATCCTCTCGATGCTTTCTAAATTGCTAATTAACTTCATACCATGCTCCTATTAGCTCCACCTGTCGAACGACATACAAAAATTGACACGAATGAGCGCTAGTCATAATTATTCATAATAAAAGGGCACACGAGCACGGGTGAATTCTACCGGGTGCGCCAAAATATACTATGCACGTTTGGCAGGCCACAATAAAAAATTTTCCTTTTTCAGTTCTTAGAGCTAGAAGCGAGTTTTTTAAAGTTTTAGTTTTCGAAAACACTGAAAACGATAAAAAAACGTCGATCAAGTTTTAAAAATCCCAACATGAACGAACAAAGAGAAAACGTTTTCAGGGTGATTTGGGGGTTTAGTACGAATTCTCGTACAGTATGGATTACAATAGGTCGATTTCTAAATCTCAAATCACGACGAACAAGTTCTCTCTTTGTCCATTCATGTCGATTCTTTAGAAAACTTGATCGATGTTTTTTGATCGCTTTCACTGTTTTCGAAAACTAAAATTTTAAGAAACTCGCTTCTAGCTCTAAAAGCGGAAAATGAAAATATTTGCAAAATCCCGGTATCTAATTCAGGCTTTTTGCTAAAGATTAAGTCGCAAATCTTCAAAATTGGTCCACTGTACGCTTTATTGTGGCTTGTCAAACGTGCATAGTTTATTTTGGCGCACCCAGTACAATGCAAGAGAAGAGATTTCAGCTATGTGCCTTCCTTAACCCTATTTTAACCGGGTAAAAAAAAGTGATTTTCTACCGGGGGGGCCGTTTTTCGCCCCCCTGTTTTTCTCCTCAAGTATAACAGCTATGACAATGAAACTTGCACTGTGTCATAATTGAACAAAGGAGAATCTAAAAATAGCATCAATCAATCAACAGTCACGTGATTGGTTGCTAGGCAACCAAAAACAATGCAAATTTTGAGAAAATAGAGCTATTTGCAGAAAAGGGCCCATAATTAGCAAATAGCTTGATAAAATTGGCAAAAAACCATCCAAATACCTGCTTGACACCATTAATTTGTAGTTTTATATGGTTTCATACGGATATTTGTGGTTTCTAATAAATTAACTAACTAAATAATGAAAATTTGATTCAATGCAAAATTGTTAGCTCAATAAATATGATTTAAAACCATTAATTTCGCATATTATTGGTGAAATCAAGTACCTTCATCAATATTTGAGGTAATTACATCAATTTTGCATGAAAAAATACTCATTCATTAGGAATATGACGTCATAAAGATTGATGATGTCATAGAAATAATACACTGCTGATGTCAGCAAATATGAATAAATTATATATCAAATGAAAGTACTCATCGAGACGAATCGACTGGTATTTATATTGTTGAGATTTAGTAACAAAGAAAGAAATTAGAACCGTTTTAAGCAAAACTTGATATTTTTCCTTTATCATTACTTATCATTTCATAAAGGATTTCGTGCACCTAGTAGTGTGAAATCTATCTTAACCCTATTTTTACCGGGGGGCGTTTTTCGCCCCCCCCCCTATCGGATTTTTCTTAATAGCTCCCAAACGATGCTACTTACAATGCTGAAACTCCTTGACTTTTCCTAAAATTTAGTTGGCAATCAAAAAATAGAAATTTCAATACCTATTGTTTGATCACGTGACCACCACATGCCCATATTTGGAGAGTGGTCACAAAGAAATTCTTTAAACGATGTTTTATCAAGGGATTGATCACATGTCTTGAAATGGGTGGTAACAAACCTTAGCCGATTATGTCTATTTCCAAATACCGCATAACTATACCACCATACCACCGGCACCCCAGTGCAAGATTGGAAACTTTGAGTATTTGTAACAGTATTGTACTTTTGGGACTTCTTTGCGCAAAAACACCTTTTGCTTTGTCTAAGAAAGTTTCTCACAATCCCATGATTCCTTGCCCCTAGCAATGTAGTCCTGGGCAATTCTGCGATACATCTAAGGAAATTTTTTAAAATTCCATCCTCTTCTTTGGTTCAGAACGACTCTCCCAATCAAGCTTTACTCGTAAATATTCTAGTTGTCGTCAGGGTGGACTTTTGTGCAAGATATTCAAAATCAGACCAATTTTTGATTCAAACAATCCCAGCTTTGTCTTTGACTGACTTTTCCTGATGAGGAAAATTTTAGACCAACCAAGAAAATATGAGGGGCTGTCTCACCCCCACACCCCCTAATATGCGCCCCTGAGCTTGACCACCCTTCCCCAACAGGAATTTCGCTCCTCTTAGTCAAAGCACCTTCAGTTCCTTTTAGTTTCTTCAAACAGAATTTTGGAAAAGTATACAATTTAGGCGTTGTTTGGTGGAAAAACTAGTAATTTTCCTAACAAGCTTGGAAGACAGCTAAACTTGAATAGATAGTTAGTGTTTTTGAAGCATTTTGAACCTGTTGTGTTCTGTTCAAGATGTTCATAAGTTAGTCACGCCATGAAAAGAGGTGCAAAAGGCCCCAGTGTGTAGAAAGATTCAGTAGTGCTTTTTGTGTCCAATCTCTTTCTTCTTACTTCACTTCATAACTGGAAACGGGCTTTGAAAAAATTCAGGTCAGGTTTGTTGAATCATAACTTCTAAATTTGGGCTCTTGTTTAGGAAAACACTAAATAACTTTCGTAACCAGCAGCCCAATTATTTGCTCGTGCCTTCGGTGCGCTTCTATGGTCTCTTGCACTTTTGGTACTCCCTCTGCAAGTTGCCCCCTCCAAACTCTGGCTGATTCCTCTTGCAGAGAAAGTTTCTAGACGGATATCAGCGTCTAATATTCAATGACCTCTATTTCTTTATTTCTAGCTCATATTTCAACAAATCGGCTGCGTGACAAACTGTCTTGAAAAAAGGACCTCCTGGGCCTTTTAGGGGTCATATTGAAAAACGTTCTCCAAGGGTGCATGCCCCTGGACCCCAAAATTATTCACTACTGGCATATACTAGCGGTTTTGCCACCCGGTGGACAAATAATTAATGGTGCTCAGAAATTGATGGACAAATACAGTCCGGTCATGAAAAAATGTTACACTCCATACAGCCTCTGGTCACCAGAAACTTTGTCTAACCCATTGCCACACTCAAATACTTATACCATCAGATTATGACAAAAACGAAAAATCGAAAATTTTTCGTCTGAACAGTTACAGTAACCTTAAGCCGAAAAACTGCGATTTACGCTGTTTTTGTGCAGTGATGAAAAATCCTTAAATTAATGCTTGGTTGGAGATAGGAGCGTCTGAGATGATGCGTTTGAGATGCAGAGTTTGAGATAGAAGCGATTTATTACGAGTTCAGAGTTGAGATATTTACGGACAGTTTAAAGATTGAGATTGAGAGAGAGAGAGATACTTTATTTAAAAGTAGAAGCTTAGACCATGTATCTAATTAGATATTGTGTCTTATGGAAAAAAAAATATTTACTGGTTTTGATGCACTTTAGTTCCGATGTAAATATTTGTAAATAGACGCTGCTGACTTATCGTTTGACATAGCTGTTTAGAGACATTTGACGCGCGGACAAAATGGAAACAACGAGGCGGTCCTCAAGACTTTAAAGATTCATTAAATCTCGATCCTGAAGGATGATTTAGCAATGTTTTTCGAACAGGGCAAATACCGGGTGCGCCAAAATAAACTATGCACGTTTGGCAGGCCACAAAAAATCGTACACTGGACCGATTTTGAAGACTCATGACTTAATCTTTAGCAAAAAGCTATAATTAGATTCTGGGATTTTTGCGAAATTTTTGTTTTTCAGTATTTAGAGCTAGACGCGAGTTTCTAAAAATTTTCGTTCTCGAAAACACTGAAAACGATCAAAAAACGTCGATCAAATTTTCTCCGCCACTTTCGAGATGCTATCCCTGGAGCCAGTCAGAATACCAAGCCTCGTTGAAAAATATCTTTCTTACAACGATCGATCATTGTCTGCCCTGCCTGCCCTGCACCCCCCAAAAAACTGGTAGTTAATGAAAACATTTTGCACCACCTTTGTCCCAAAAACTAGTCGTTTTTGATGATAATTTTTCGTAGTTATTTTTCCTTCAAGTTGGCGAAAAATTTTAACATGTCTTTTAAATTTATTGGCGATAAATTTTCGTAGTTATTCTAACATGACGATGTTTGTCCCAAAAACCGGTAGTTTCGCCCAAAAACTGTTTTGGAAAGCAAGTAGTAATTGTAGCCATGAAAGTACAAGTGTCCCAAAACCAGTTGCTAGAAGCGCTTTGACGAAGGATTTGAAATCCTGGTCTCTTTTTCAGAAATTTACCAGACAAAGGTAGAACCGCTTTGGTGAACAGTTGGAAGTTCTGGTTTTTTCCCTAGATTTGGCAGACAAAGGAATAACCGCTTACGTGAAAATTTCAGATACTGGTCTTTTGTGCTTAAATTAGGCGGACAAAGGTAGAACCAGCTTTCAGATAAACTTGAGGATTTTGATCGGATGAGAGGCCATGGGAGGTTGGGGGAGGTTAGAAAACTTCATTTTTGAGACGACAAATTGATGGAATAGGAAGACCTATTTCAAATTTCAGCTTCGTCCCAAAACCTGGTTGTTTTGGGAAGGAAAGTCGTATTGTGTGATGAAAGAAACGGTTATTTCTCCCAATTCCTTTGGACAAACATGGGGTCAAATATTCAACAGTACTTGCCCGCCCCGCAGAACATGTTCAAACTTGTTTCACGGTACACAATGCCAGGGCCGTCGAGAGAGGGGCCGGGCCCCAGGGTCATGGCAAAAGAGGGGGCCCCCGGCGCCGAAGGTGCCAGAAAATTTTTTGAACCACGCACTTTTATCCTTGGGCCACGCCCTCCTATGCACTGGTAAAACGCTGCTTTTAGATTTTATTTAGAATATTAGTGGGCCCACGGGCCTGAAAACGTTACTGAAAGAAAACTACAACAAAGAAAAAGTACATAACTTATTTCTTGCGGGCCCCCAGATGCCCCGGGCCCCTGGTAACTACCCTGGCTACCCCCCTCTCTCGACGGTCCTGCACAATGCATCTGGAAGTAATGGAACGTTTGGAATCCATTTCCTACATAAATTCAATATGTGACCTTCTTTTCTTCTAGCGGTATCAAATCAATAATCTGTACCAGGTCATACAAGGTGTCCCAAAAATTGCTTGACGTTTGATTAGATATTAAAAAATAACGAACTAATGAACGGGCTCCATGGTAAAATAACCATATTGCTGAGATTTTAAATTAATTTTAGATACCAGACGCTAGCAAATCAGCTAAATATCTACGGAGTTACGAGCTTTTGAAGTTCAAGTTTGCGCGAAAGCTGCAACCAGACGGCCCTACATTGCATATTTTGTGAAAGTAGAATCTCGTTTATTCAAAGCAAATCAAATGGAATTTGAAAAGCACTTTCGATAAACTAGATTTCATGGATGCTTATGCACTGCTGGGTGTGGAAATACTGACGTACGACCAAGGGCGATATGACGACCTTATAGTCGCCCCGTTGCAGTTAATTTCTAATTTTTGGTTTGCAAAACTTACCTATGTTCTCCTTGGTGGCTTCTTCTTTCGTAAATTTCTTGGTTTTGCTTTCTAAACGACATATTTCTCAAGTTGAAATGAACTGTTGGATCGTGTGGTGACCGACGTCTCTAGAAAGCAAACCAAAAAATTTACGAAAGAAGAAGCCACCAAGGAGAACATAGGTAAGTTTTGCAAACCAAAAATTAGAAAAATTAACTGCAACGGGGCGACTATCAGGTCGTCATATCGCCCTTGGTACGACTAAACTAGAAAGTTATTTGCTTCGTTCTTGTCCTTGGATGTTATTGGGTAGGTTTTACAAGAGCCATATCATTTCAAAGCAAACGTTCTCGGATATTGTACTAAGTTTCTATTCCACTGAATTCCACTTTCGTGAAGGAAGAAATGGAATTTTAACTACATAAAAACATCAGTCAGGGGCCAACGTCATTCAGGGGGTGCTGCATAAGTCCATAAGTTGGTCAAAATACAAATACAAAATAATCTCAAATTCTGAGCAACACAACATCGTCCCCAGGGCTTTTCGTCTCCGTCCCAGTATGACAAAAGGCCCTAGGGACGAGGTTCTGAATTGTCCCATCAGCAGAAAATAACAAAAAGCAAAATTTTCATAACTGTGCAAATGACGGGATTGAAAACTTATACCAGTGTAGAAATTATTTTTCGACTCGTAAAAGGTATGAGGCTGGTTAATTTTTGCATTATGACAATTTTAGATAAATGACTTCTCTTCCAAATCGAGGTCACATTTTTGTAAATTGCTTGAATTGACCATAGAAAAGTATCCTATTGAAATGTTTGCTGCCTTCAAACAAAAGTTCTAGCAATGTAAATCTGTTTTACAAAGAAAGCCTTTGATTGATAGCCAAAACCGTACCAAAAAGAGAAAGAGTCAGGCAAAGACGTAAGTACTGAAACGATGCAATAAAAGTTAGTCATGAGCTGACACGGAAAAGCGGCTTAAAAATCAAAGAGGTAAAATATGTAAATGACGAATGAGTGAATCAAGGAGAATAAAATTAGAAATGAAAGAGCAAAAGGGGGCCATCGTGACATAGGTTAAAGAGGTAGAAATACATTTATGAAAATTCCTCTATTTCGAAATCCAGGCATTCTCAAGACTTGAAAAATGATTTTAATCAGTCTACTTTCAGATGGGAAAAAATTAAGAAACTCCAGCATCAATGGGAAAACTAATTAAGCAACTAGTTATCTTAGTCTAGGACATCCTTAGCATACACTCATTTTTTTTTATAAGAAACCGCTTATAAGAAACGGTAGGCTCAATTTGTCAACAGTTAAGAAACAACCCTACCTGAATTTCAAAAGCTAAGAAACTTTTGTAATTTACAGTTTCAATTTTACTATCAAAGTCAGAAATGTTTTGACAATGTACAGCTATAGCATCTGTTTGGACATTATTTTGAGTGCGAATTATGTTATTGACTTATTTTGAGATCTTACTAAGTAATTTGGGAGCCCTTTAGACAAAACAAGATTAACTTTACACTTCTGGTATTAGAAATATAAGAAACACGTAAGAAACTTTTGGTAGCAAAATGGCCCAAAAATTAAGAAACTGCCTACCAGCCCACGACCTTAGTTTCTTATAAAAATAAAATGAGTGTATTTATACTTTATCTTACTCATATATCATCATCATCATCATCATCATCATCATCATCATCATCATCATCATCATCATCATCATCATCATCATCATCATCATCATCATCATCATCATCATCATCATCATCATCATCATCATCATCATCATCATCATCATCATCATCATCATCATCATCATCATCATCATCATCATCATCATCATCATCATCATCATCATCATCATCATCATCATCATCATCATCATCATCATCATCATCATCATCATCATCATCATCATCATCATCATCATCATCATCATCATCATCATCATCATCATCATCATCATCATCATCATCATCATCATCATCATCATCATCATCATCATCATCATCATCATCATCATCATCATCATCCATCACCATCATCATCATCATCATCATCATCATCATCATCATCATCATCATCATCATCATCATCATCATCATCATCATCATCATCATCATCATCATCATCATCATCATCATCATCATCATCATCATCATCATCATCATCATCATCATCATCATCATCATCATCATCATCATCATCATCATCATCATCATCATCATCATCATCATCATAGCTATTGTACACTCATAAAGGTTGTGCATGGCAGCAAAACTAAACTCTAAAAAGAAAAACTAAACTATAATCAACTAAATTAAAAACGCAACAGGAACGGAATATATGAATAAATGAAAACATTAAATCATAGGTGTGTGTACATCCAGGCACACATCTTCTCTAGTGTTATCTGGCCAGAGTTTCCCTAATATGGTTGGCTTGACTGAGGTACAATACTAGGGCAGCCATTGTTTCATTATCGTTAGAGCTCATTGTCTCTTGGAAATTGCAAGTTCGTTGTAAGGGGCTCTACCGAGATATGTGATAAAAGGTTCGATCTACTATCTTCAATATGAAACAATTTCTCAATCAGACAAGGGGTTCCGATTTTATGGCTTCTGAAAGTTAAAAATTTGGGGGTGTTGCCTGAAAATGGTTTGCGTTCGTCGGAGGCCTGGTGCTAATGCAGATGTGATGTCATACTTGGAATAAAAGTTGCACGTGGTAACCCATACAAGTGTTCCTGTGAGTGTTAGTTCGAAAATCCTATTTCGAGGTCGAGTACTTATGCGTACCCCCCTTCCCAATCATATTGCACAAACAACGCAAACAAGCTTCCATTCTGCGCTTTGAGTGGGAGGATTAGTTTATTACGTCGTTAATGGAATATATCTTTGTCTCTTTGCAAAATGAATAATCACAGCGGGGCATAGGTCAAGTTTCTGAAACAGATAAAAGGCGATGTTTTGACTTACTCCAGTCATTCGGGCCAGAATCTTCTTGGCATCAAAAGTCACTAACAGAGGTAAGCAAGTTCTTTCTCGGGTCTTTATATTTCCACAGCTGTTATCTCTTACACTCTCTTACAGATCATATTGCAGTTTGTGCAAGAGTTTTTACGTGTTAGTTTTTTGTACGTGCAGCTAGATGCAAGGCTGGCTTTTTTATCATTACAGACGGTGCCTGCAACGTTTAGTAATTGCCGCTCCAGCCAGATAGTTTCTTTATTGTGAATATTTCATTAGGGGCTTGTCACACCAGGAACGATGGTCCTACCTTTGTCCGAAAACTGGTAGTTCACGTAAAAATTTTCCACCACCTTTGTCGGAAAAACTGGTCGTTTTTGATGACATATTTTAGCAGTTATTTTTCATCAATTTGGCCGACAATTTCAACATGGTGTATCACTGACGATGTTTGTCCCAAAAACAGGTAGTTTCGACCAAATACTTTTTTGGAAAGTAAGTAGTAATTGTAGCTATGAAAATATAAGTGTCCCAAAACCGGTTGCGAGACAAAGGTAGAACCGCTTTGGTGAAAACTTGGAATTTCTGGTCTTTTTTCTGTAGATTTGGACAAAGGTACAACCGCTTATGTGAAAATTTGAAATACTGGTTTTTGTGCTTGAATTTTGAGGACAAAAGGTAGAACCCGCATTCGGGTAAATGCAGAATTTTAATTAGAGGAGAGGTTCGAAACTACATTTTTTGACAAATTGATGGAATAGGAAGACTGGTTTTAAAATTTCAAGTTTGTTGCGTCAAATATTTTACAGTGCTTGCCCGCCCCTGGACTATTGCTTATCAGAGAATCGTTAATCAAGTAACAGAACGGAGCTCGATATCCTTTAATAACAATAAATTCTCTTCAAAGTTGTTGCTGGAACACTTTTAAGAAAATTTTAAGAAGAAGCAGCGTTTCTCAGAATAAAGACGGTAGCACGACATGCTAATGATTGACAAATAAATTAATAACAAACATTTTAGGGATGAGCAATTTTCATCAAAAATTCTTGCTAAATATTTATTCGTTTCAAATCTGATAGTTGTGCAAATTAGAATTTTAATTGTTGTATTTCTGTTCGAAAAGTGTTGCAATAAAGCATTTACGTGCCAAACTCGCTGTGAATTGGTTATTTTGTTTCAGTGTCGATCTCGTTAGTTTTGCTAAATGATTTTTTCAGCTCGCAAACTACTGCCGTACTCATGCTCGAACTAAAAGTTGTGCATAGGGGAGGCAATAATTTAGGCCCGTTTACGCTGCTCCGCTTATGTCACGATCCGTTTTTGATGCATAGGAGCTACCCGTTCACATTGCTCCGTTTTTGTTCAAAAGACGGATGGAAAACGTCCCTTTTCGTCATTCACATTGATTGATCCACATGAATACAACTACGCAGCCAAAGATATCCGGTTTTGTGCGGTCACAAGCGTTTACATTGTTCCGGTTTTGTGAAACTTATTGTTGAATATTGGGGCGTTTTCGTGCGCTCGCATTGATCAAGTGCATTTTGAAAAACCTCGGTTTTTGTGGATATCCACTTTTGATAGCGTTTTCGAAAACCTCTATTTGTTGTGCCATTTTTGCGTGGATCAGTGTGAACACTAAAAAACGGGAGGTTTTTCTCTCCATTTTGTACAAAAACAGAGCAATGTGAACTTGGATGCAGTATTGCAATGAAAGCATGCGATAATTAAGGCCGGGCTCTCTGTAGACTTGCTACTTACTTTGACTCGGTTTCGCTAAATCATTTTTTTCAGCTCGAAAGTGTCAATCAGCCAAAATGAGACTTTATGCAATCCTTCTCTTGATCGGCATTGCCATATGCATTACTGGTGAGTAAATCTTTCTGCCTTCTTTTTCTTATTTCATCCCAACCGGTAACAAAAAAATAAACAATGACATGTCTTCTAATCCGCTTGAGATCGAAGAATTGGCCTTCGGATTTTTTTCGGATGCTTTAAACACAAACGAGTCGAAAGCTGGAAAAAATCGAGAAAAATGCTTGCGAATATTGAACATTTTTGTCAAAAAGTGCATTTTCCGGTGTTAGGTGTGTTTGCCTCCGGGTTTGCGTGCTCTGGCACCATCAAAGCTCCCTCCTTATTCGTGTCATGTGTCAGTCTCCTATCCAACACTAAAATATGCCATTTTCTTGTCATTATGTAGCGGCTAAAGAGACGGTAACAAACGAAGTCGAAGAACCCAGCAGCACTGTCGAAGACAAGGACGCATTGCAAACAAAGGAAGAGGATGCTGATGAACCCGAGGAGGACAACCCCGACGAGAAAGATGAAACCGAGGCCGCGGAGGACCCGTCCGAAGTAGAGTCGGCTGAAGGCGAAGAAAATGACGGCGAAGAGAATGACGTCGAACTGGAAGATGGAGGTAAATATTTATCGAGCGGGCTTGCAGGAGTAAAGTGGGTAGGCTGGGGGGAAAATGGGTCGTGTTGATTCCTGGAAAACAGCAGACATCGAACTGATCAATTAGCAGTTGTAGCGAGAGGAAAATGTGAGCAAAGATTTTAGCCAAATATTTACAACAATATGATTTACATTTACAAGCTACATACATAACATAATGGAGAGGCTATTTACGAATTTCACTATTACACCGTGAAATCGTCCAGGTTTTGATCTTTCTTTCAAGCTTGCAACTGTTAGTAGCTTTCTCATTTCATACAATCTATTACCTCTATGGTACACGCGCATTTTTAAAGAGCCTAAGTTCAGTTCATTTTATTTTATTTTCATTTTAAATATCTATGGAGGTTAACAAATTTTATTTAATGTTTTTCAAATCAACCTGTTTAAACTAAAATAAAGAAATTAACATGCGTTATTTACGATATAATACAATAAAAATTTTATAAGAAAAACCTTAAAATGAAATTAAAGCCACACCACCTTCTATAGTTGTTCTTTGAAGATTCTCGGGTAGGGTGTCGCTGTTTTGTCTCTCTTTCTAGACTGTTCCATAGCCTTGCACCGCAAAAATGAAAGGTTTTTTGCCATTGATCGTTTATAAGATCAGTCACTGATGATGAGCGTGGGAACCGTTCTATCATTCAAACAATTTATGGAAAATTTTCTCACGTAGTCTGTGCAAGTCTTTTGTAAGTTGTAAGGAAAAATAACTGAGCATAGAATAATTGCATTTGCAACTGAAACATACCAACACCAAGATAAAATCCTGAGCACGAAGACGTGATTCTTCAGGAATAAATATCCCGATACCTTATATTCAGTTTACTCATTCTAGGTGCTGCAGCAAAGAAAGTTGCCGATCCGTTGTGGCGTCGCCGCCGACGTCGTCGTTGCTACTATGCCCGCCGCCGATACATCGCACGCCGCCGATACTGGGCACGCCGCCGATGCACTCGTTTTTATTGGCGCCGTCGCAGAGGTTAAGTTCCCAAAGCACAAACATTGCTGAAGACAATATTCTTTGAGTTGTGTAAAGGATACCTAAAAAATTGTTTGACGCTTGTTTAAATAACTGCAATAAATGACAACAGCCTAAATTAATTCTTGACACTATGATTCTAAATATTTAAACAAACGGCGAACAATTTTGAAAATTCCGTATTTCGCATTTTTCTTTTATGCTGATTACTTCATGAAAACGTCATCAGAATGAGTTTTTCCTTTAGTCTCCGTCTCTATAATTTGATAACATTGCAGTAATTATCGGGTTTGACCTTGCAGCTACTATGACGCGGTATTGGGTTCAAAAATGGTTGATCGTGATTTTAGGTGTCCGTGGTGTCACATACAAGTCGTAATTATTAGTTCTTGTGATGGTGAGTTATACAGGTTGTGCTAACACCGTTGATTGGCCGTAATTATTGTTTGTCGTGGTTACTCCCAGAGATCATTGTCGGTAGTTGATGTGCCAGTAACCAACATGAGTCATGGTAATCCTTGTTGATCGGAATTGGTACTTTTGTCTTGTTGGGGTAACTTAAGCCTGTCGTGGTAGCATAACCTTGTCGGGGTAACTTCAAAATCATGGTTGTAACTTCAGCTGGTCGTGGCAACTTCAGGTGGTCGTGGTAACTTCAGGTGGTCGTGGTAACTTCAGCTGGTCGTGGTAACATGCGCAGTTGGAATGCGCAGATAAAATAAAAGACAAAAGCAGATGAAATAAACCTTTTTTCTGGACGCAGGCCCGTCGGAAGCGAGAGGGGGGGGGGGGGGGGTGGCTAAATAGTTTTGAAACAATGGTGCTAGGCTACACAACATGCATAAACTAAATATATAGCTATCTCTATGGTTCACAAACAAGGCCCCAATCAACAATTTCATGTTGACCTACCACATGTGGCAAAATTTTATCATTTATTTCAACTCTAAACGTTAGTTATGAATTGACAGTACACTTTTTACAAAGAGTTTTAAAACTTCTGTGAAGTTTTTGGATGGTGAATTCATAGTTGTGAAAGTTGAAAATGTTAAATAATTGACATCAAAATTTCTTTCGTTGAAGTACTACGATCTAGGCCCAACCTTCAAATCTTCCCTCCTTTGCCCCATGTAGGCCCAACTGTCAGATCCCACTTTAATAAAATCATAGGCGTAGGAGATAGGGGGCTAGAGGGGGCTGCAGCCCCCCCCAACGTCAGAAAAATTTGCAAAAATCAGCCATAATCGGGCAGAAATCCGCCTCAAGTCGGGAAAAATTTTCTCAAACAATGGATTTTTTGTCGGGCAGCCCCCCCAAATTTTATCTTCCCATACGCCGATGAATAAAATCCCTCAATGCACCTTTGCAATATTTCAAAGTATTTCTTGTACGGCATTATCGATGTCTACAAATTGTTTTGCAAATTGTTTTGTTCCGTCAATTTCCTGTTTATGTATTTTTATAAGAAGCTAAGAATATAGACCAGCACTGAAAGTTTTTAAAGTTATCAGACTTTGAGTATTCGGAGTTTCCTAAGAGTTTCTTAAAGGTTCCATAACAGTCTTCGCGTTTACTTTCTGTTCTCTCTTGAACATTTCAAAATGAAGTCTTTTGAAGCCTTTGATGTTTAGACATTACTCAAGCACTCAGGGCGGATGTAGGAAGACTTCAAAGGCACTTCCTGGAAATAAAAAGGCTACGTCTTTGTTTTATTGCAAAATTTTAGGGGTGCACGTGCCCCCATTGACCCCCGGCTCCTACGTCTCTGCAAGCACTTCGCGAGTAATATGATAAAGGAAACAAGTGAAAATAAAGTAAAAAAGTGACAAGTAGTTAATTTATCAAGGCTCTATTTTCCCAGTACTGGAGTTGAGATCTGAGAGTTTAATTTCTTATGTGCACTTTCTTACAAACAAACAAATACGTGCAGTACATCCAAGAGTCTCGATTCGTTTTTTTTTTTTTTTTTTTTTTTTTTATATCAAAGTTAAAACTCAACAATATACAAATACAATATTCTGTGCCGTCCATAGCAGAAATAGACATGACGTCATCTGGTTCTAGCTATGAACGGCACTTGACAATTCCTTTAACAGCAATCTTATTAAGCACTTTGTGTACCATGGCACCATTCCATTTTGGCAGACGCTAGCATACGCCAGCTTAGTAGGTGAATTATTGTAAAACAAAAAAGGAAAAACAAACAAACAAACAAACAAACAAACAAACAAAACAGAAATAAAGACAAAAACTAAAAACTATTCACTGGTGCAAAACTTGTGTAAAGATGGTTGGATGTGAGTCACCAATGACTGGTGCCATGGTTCACAAAGGGCTTACTCAAAACAAGACTAAACATAAATAAGAATAAGGGGTCGCCAATCGTCAGGTTTTCATCATGTTTCCGAAGAATTCCCAAAGACCCCACAGACCAGAAACGCCCCCGGCCACAAAACCGCCACTCCACCGCCAAAAACAACAAACCAGCCATCACCCGAATGAGCCGAGCAAGCGGAGCCCGAGCCCCGCAATGACCGCAACCACCACAGGGCCCAAGCCCCACCCACCAAGCGCCCCCGAATGACGCCCAGCCCGCAGAACCCGGCAGCAAAGCGGCAGTTCCATGGCCAAAAGACACCCCAAGCCCACATAATCCCCGGGAACACCTCAGTTAATCCTGTTAGTAGCTTTGATATATGCTATGGATGCCTCTAAAATCATTCGATTGTCAGTTTCATCAAAAATTGGGCTACCGTAAAGAAGCAAACTAAGCAGGGCTTTTGGATCCATGTTGTTTACATCAAAATCTGGAAGGTGTGAAAGCTGTCCAAGGAGATCATTACGCATAGGAACAAACAAAGGGCAATGCAGGAAAAAGTGCACATTATCCTCAATTCCAGTATTACAAGCACACATGGGACTCGGGCACTGGAAATTATGGCGGAATTTATGCTCATTTAACAAACTAAATTCAAGTCTCAGCATTGTCAGTTGCTTTACGCCAAAGATATCGAATACTCCAAACAAGGAATTTTTTACTGGTCTTATCAAAGTAAGCAATTTTCGTTTGAACTCGGCAATTGTTGCAGAATTTCTAATATTTTCATCAAGCATATTCCATTCATGGAGAACATTTGTGAAGTATGTATTTGAAGAGCGCTTTGTCTTACTGAAAGGTATGTCATAATCACGTTTGCCTCTTAGACCATACTGAAGTGGTCTTTCAGTTGGTAATTCTGCGAACAGATAGGAAGGAGTACCCGTTTTCCTTAGGTTGAAAAGATGACATAAGCGTCTGAACCATCTTCGATGGTACAGACTTTCCCAACCAAGCTCATTATAGAGCTTTTGTCTGCTAGTTCCTCTCCAGGCACCCGCAACAGCGAGAGCCGCTGAGTACTGGGTTTGTTCAACTCTTTTTGTAAAATTTAGAATCATGTCAGGATCATATCTGTGATAAATGATATCACCATAATCCAGGTGCGGCCGAACGTATAACTTATAGACCTGATCAAGGACATCTCGAGATACATATTTAGAAAGATATTTGATCATTCCTATTCCTCGTCTAGCTTTTAAGATAGCCTTTCTAATATGACTTTTAAAGTCGAGCTTGGAATCAAGAATTAATCCAAGATGCTTGTGTTCATCCTTCCTTGTCACTTCATCCGATCCCAGGTTCAAAGGCGGGTGTTCTATTTTAGCCCTTTTGACTGAGAAAATCACCTCTTCTGTTTTATCACAATTAAACTGCATCTTCCATTGCCAAGCCCAAAGCCGCACTCTTTCAAGATCCTGATTAAGACTCTCAGTAGCCTCATCTTTGTCCTTAACAACTGAAAAAATAGAAGTATCGTCTGCGAAAAGCTTGATTCGTCTGCGAAAAGCTCGATTCGTTTGAAGCCACTTAGGCCCTTCGGACAGCAGCTGCTTCATTCGACTTCGCAATTATGTTTGCACATATTAGAAGACACAAGAAATTGTAGAAAAGTGCCATTATGAGGCAAGCACAGATTGGGGCTTTGTTTGTGAACCATAGAGATAGCAATATATTTAGTTTATGAATGTTGTAGCCTAGCACCATGTTTCAAACTATTTAGCCACTTCCTACAGGCCTGCGTCCAGAAAAAAGGTTTATTTTATCTGCTTTTGTCTTTTGTTTCATCTGCGCATTCCAACTGCGCATGTTACCACGACCAGCTGAAGTTACCACGACCACCTGAAGTTACCACGACCACCTGAAGTTACCACGACCAGCTGAAGTTACCACGACCAGCTGAAGTTACAACAATGATTTGAAGTTACCCCGACAAGGTTATGCTACCAAGACAGGCTGAAGTTACCCCAACAAGACAAAAGTACCAATTACGATCAACAAGGATTACCATGACTCGTGTTAGTTACTGGCACATCAACTACCGACCAATGATCTCTGGGAGTAACCACGACAAACAATAATTACGGCCAATCAACGGTGTTAGCACAACCTGTATAACTCACCATCACAAGAACTAATAATTACGACTTGTATGTGACACCACGGACACCTAAAATCACGATCAACCATTTTTGAACCCAATACCGCGTCATAAGCTACTCTACAAAAGAGTCTGGGTTGGGTCGAGCGACATTTTTATACTATGTGCATACTAACCGGTTTTGTGTTGTACAGGAAAATATAAAGCCCTAGGTCTTAAAAGTACAGACCGAACTTGCAAGGTATGTGCAATAAGACCACGGGGCTTTACATTTTCCTGTGCAACTACCGGGTGTCCCAAAAAAAGTACTCTCGTTTGAAAAATCACCAAAAATTGAATTGGCGGCCGATCTTCAATTGTCTTTTTTTGTCATGTATATCAAGGACTAAATTATTTTCCGAAATATAGCTGATCTTGTAATTGGCTTAAAAAGTAGCAAATTTAGCTCTGTTTTTAGGGCTACCTGGTTTCGAACCATACTGCAAAAAAGCACTGATGATTGCCAGATCAATTTCTTTGTGCATCTAGTTTGGTCACAAATGACGGAAAGAAATGCGCAAAATCATGGCAGACCTAGACTTGCCCCAAGTCTGTTTTGTCAACTGTAATAAGTCTACCGGAAAGTATATTACGAAATTTTTTTTTGACGAAATAGACTTGGGGCAAGTCTATGGCAGACCTCAATGGTGATAAAAAAATCTGAATATTTTGATTCTTAGGCAAGATTGAGTATTGTGCTTGAAAACTATAGCTCAAAATAAGGTTTTTCAACATGTAATTGTTCTACCTTGCTGTATCAAAAGCAAGCATTTTATCATCTATGAATATTTTTGGGGCTTTGACAAAACAACTAAAAAAGAAAATTCTATCGAAGGTTTGATAATCAATTTTTGATGATTTTTAAACACGAGTACTTTTTATTGGGACACCCGGTACAAAACCGGTTGGCGTAAAGCTCCTAATTTTGACTTTATCATTTAGTCAAACGCATTTTGTCAGAGACATAGGAACCGGGGGGCACTGGGGGCACGTGCTCCTAAGATTTTGCGATAGACAAAGAAATGCTCTTTTTATTTTCAGGAAGTGCCCCTTTAGCTTAATGAAATCAAAGGAACAAGAGCAGATTTTGTAATACAATAGCAAAAGTTGCGTTTGATTGACACCTCAATTCAAAGCGATTAGCGGCTGCAGACAAAGGAAATTCTCTCAACCAATAATTCAAAACAAACAAAGCCGCAAAAGTTTCCCCAAAACTGGTAGGGCAAACTCTCGCCTTGTGCAAGCGAAAGATGGTTTTTAAGGGAAGTTATGTGCTTATAGCGAAAGAAGAAGGGTAAATCTAAAGTTCTGTCGCTTAGATTATATGGCATTGTAATTCTCGCGTCTTTAGGGCTTAAAATGAAACGATTACAAAACAGCTCCTAAATCAAATAAACATAATCTAAGCGACAGAACTTTAGATTTACCCTTCTTCTTTCGCTATAAGCACATAACTTCCCTTAAAAACCATCTGTCGCTTGCACAAGGCGAGAGTTAGCCCTACCAGTTTTGGGGAAACTTTTGCGGCTTTGTTTGCTTTGAATTACTGGTTGAGAGAATTCCCTTTGTCTGCAGCCGCTAATCGCTTTGAATTGAGGTGTCAATCAAACGCAACTGTTGCTATTGTATTACAAAATCTGCTCTTGTTAATCAAAGGATCTTAGAACTGACTCACGGTTCTTGATATGCTTCATGAATTTGTTGTGCGATTGTCGAAATTATGCCATGAGAATGCTAAGAAAGATCAGTGCAATTTTATTGCACCTTCCTCGAAATATGAGGAAATACATAGGCGTAGGAGATAGGGGGCTAGAGGGGGCTGCAGCCCCCCCCCCCAACGTCAGAAAAATTTGCAAAAATCAGCCATAATCGGGCAGAAATCCGCCTCAAGTCGGGCAAAATTTTCTCAAACAATGGATTTTTTTGTCGGGCAGCCCCCCCCCAAATTTTATCTTCCCCTACGCCGATGAGGAAATATGCTGTAATGTTACGTTACAGAATGCGGTCTGAGGGACCAACAATCAAAAAGTGGCGTTGCAGGAAATATTTAATCTTTGATTGAAGATTTTTAGAGGAGAACGATTTTGATCTGAGATGGAAGATTGAAAACACGCCAAAGTCACGAAATTCTTTAAGACCACATCATTTCGGTTGACAGAAATAAATAGCTAGCTCTAGAGTTGCATTTGCATGCCTAAAATTACTGTAGTTTTTGTGATGATTTTCACACGTGCGTATCTAATTTTGTATTGGCAGAGGAGCAATAGCATGTGTAGGCATTTTGTCCTAGTTATAGATTACCACCATACTTAGCTTTGTCTTCATCAAACGACTTTATAAATTGCTGGTTCATCTGCAGCTGACGTACGACATGTATGTACAACGTTCAACGATCTTATCTGATTTGAAAGCCATATCATAAAGGAGGCCCTTCTGACCATGAGACTAGATCCTAATAAGCCTGCTATAGGTATTCTTTGCAGGTAGTTATTTGCTGCGAGAACTTCAATCATTCATATATGTAAGGAGTTTGAGTTACATATGTTGCTTTGTTTGTACTCTGTCATCACCTTTATGTACATAAAAGCGATGAATATGATATGCAGTAAGTTTCCATTTTAGTTTGCAGTAGCAAAGATTGATGCTTGGTTCAAGAATTTACCGGAAGTTACTATGAAATGTTCTTGAAGCACATGAGATGCTACCCCTTAGGGTATTGTTTGGGTATGACACGCAGGTTAAAAAGATCCCAAAGCTCCATTGTTCTCGTGAAAAATACTTGTGAACTGACTGGTAACTTGGTGAAATTCAGTCTTTCGGATTTTTGGCCATGACACAGTAAAAATAAAGCAACATAGCTGTCGCTTAGCTGTCGCAGATAAATGCAGACATGTTTCATACATGAACATAAATGTTACACTGACAGCCAGTAACGAGCTGCAAAGAATACGCAGAGCAAAGTCCTCTAAATATATATATGTCAATCAGAAGGCTTGTTATATTTACGCAGAATGCAATTTCCTACAGCGATTTCAGGACGCAACGTTTTGCACGTACGAGCAGATTAACGGGTTAACTTGATCAACCAATAGATACTAATTGCCAATTAACCCTATCTGACCTGGGGGGGCGTGTAATAAAGGTCAACTTAGACATTTGCGTTGCCTCGTTTTGAATAATGATTCCCGTTTATTTCTAAGATATAGCCAAGGAGATGACGACAACAAACTTTCCTTACTAGCATTTTCCCACGTTATTTTGGTTGTTTACTCGAATTTGGTTTATTGATGTCCGTCGGAATGGTAGATTTCACACATTACACTACCCGATAGGAATAAGTATTGTGTAGGCAAAGCATTGATTTTATAACTGTTTTGCGTCACTGTTATTTCGAGACTAAGTTTATTTATTTTAACTGCCCCTGAGCGAAATGACTATTCAACTCTTTACTCGTTAGAAGCATGTCAGAAGCAAAGCTGATTTAGTCCAAATGTCAATAAAATCACTTTTCTTTGAAATATAGATATCTGACAATCATCTACCGCCTTTGAAGTAGAACCATGTTTTCCCATTTGTTTACGTTAGTTGATTTGAGACGTTACATGTGTTATTCTTTTGTGTACTTTATGATAAATAGAGTAATCCTTAATTGTTGACGGGGAGAAGGAGAAGAGAACAGACATGGACGATCTAGGTTAAGTCGAGAAGGGAGACACAGGATGCTTGTGAAAGATCTTGTTGTCTGTGATTATTTTGATGTGAATTATTGTGATTTTGGTGCATTTTGGATGTATTGATGCGTACTTATTCAGTGGCTTGCGAGTCCACAGAGTAGATTTAACCTTGGTGTGTAAAGAAAGTAACAGAATGCGATGTTTATGGAAGAATTGATGCTCTATACATTTGTCATTTCATTTGTACATGTCTACATCGGCAACCGCTCGTGCTGATTATGGATTCCTTTGCGTCTTTAAAATATCCCTATTACAGGCGGATTCCGCCCCCCCCCCCTAGTACATTTTTGTTTACACCGTTTTCCACACATGCAGCAGGCCTCTGATACTTCGTAAGTTTAACTTTGTATCATAGAGCAATAAAATTGCAACAATTTGGACATTCTATTTTTAGCCTTGTCTCCATGGTTACCAATTTTTCATACTGCACTCTGTGAAAAACATACTTTGTATCTCTCTTAATTATGTTTAATTGGTCCAATTAAGTCTAAATTAAGAATTTATATATATTTTGATCTATATCTTTCATTTCTTTATGAAAAATAAAGTTTCATGACCTTTTAGCAACCTTTCATTTATATGACGTCATATGACATCATAATGATCATCATGCTCTAGCAACAACAACAACATCGCTAATTGGATTATGATTTCAAATTTTCATTGTTTATATAATGAACTACCTTTGTGCCAAGTTTGGCTGCCATATCTTTTATGACAACAGAGATAAACAGGGGGGCGGAATCCGCCCCCCCCCCCCAGGCATTGAGTGTTTCAAAACACCCAGGTCAGATAGGGTTAAGATTATTCGTGAATGTGGTTGGTCTCCTTTGAAATTACAACCATCAATATTGCGTCTTTTGGTGGTCTGAAATACTCCAGAATCAAGATGAACAAAACATGTTTTGCTTCAAAGTTGGTTTTCTAGCAGTATTCTAGAGTACATAGCTATTATATCTTTTATGTATGTATTATGTGCATGTACTAGAACCTATGAATATATGAAATGAAAAACATGAGATGAAAATGTCATGGTTATCAGGACTATAGAGATTCGTGAATGTGGTTGGTCTCCTTTGAAATTACAACCATCAATATTGCGTCTTTTGGTGGTCTGAAATACTCCAGAATCAAGATGAACAAAACATGTTTTGCTTCAAAGTTGGTTTTCTAGCAGTATTCTAGAGTACATAGCTATTATATCTTTTATGTATGTATTATGTGCATGTACTTGAACCTATGAATATATGAAATGAAAAACATGAGATGAAAATGTCATGGTTATCAGGACTATAGAGATTCTGCATGTATATATTCATCTCTTTGCTTCTTTACATCCATGACATTTAAGATGCTAATCTCATTCCAGGGCCTAGCTAAACTTGTTTTCGTGAACAACCCAAGTGATCAAAACGAATCAACAAAATATTTGCGGTAAAAGTACGCAGGACGCCGTTAAAATGTTTGGACAAAACACATACGGTCAACAAGTTCAGCAATTCCAGAAGCAAATTGAACAACTGAAAAGAGAGGTGCGGATACAAAGGCAACAAGTTTCGTCAAGTTCGAGGGAGTAAGTTGAACAGTGTGTACAGATGTAAAATGGGCCTAATAAACGAGCCAGAGGACTCATGCTCCTTCGTCCTTTCGTTTCTCATGAAGGCAAGGTTTTGCCCATAACAGAACGGTTCAGATACGTAACAATCATCATATGCCAAAATACAGTAGTTGTTACATGTAAGACCATGAAATAAAGAGGACGTCATGAAATAGAATTTACAGGATTTTCTTCACAAAATCCCGTCTGTAATCAAAGAGCCTCGATTGCCGTTGAAGAGAACGATTAGAAAGAGATCCATTTAACGGATCCTTGTCAAACAGCAGCATGTCTTGCAAGGCATTTTCATGGGCCATGAAAATTGCAACAACAAAGCCCAACCAAAGGATGGCACTATGCCATGAATCCTTCTGGTTGAAATAAAACCTTCAAAGATGGACAAATACTAATAGAATGCTGTACTATGTTAATCTGGAGAGCTTAATCATATATGAATTCTGGAGCACTCGAGCAACAAAAAATGTTTATTCATTTGCAGGCATGTGCACCAGTCTGCAGAGTACGGCACTTTTCGACGATCTCCGGTGTGTAAGGAGGAATTTCTTTTGTTCCCTATTGTTTATTTTAAACAGCCTATTGAAATCTCGGGTGTGCAAGTGCCATACTCTGCACACAGGAATGTGCACAAATAATATGGGATGAAAAGCCCACACTTAGCAGCTTTCTATTTTCTAATGTTATATTCCTTTCCTTTCAGAATTGTAGCTTTCTGTGAAGGAGAGAGGAGAGCAGATCCACTGGTTACAAAGATCCCTCCTTCAGTAAACCCTTTCCGACCTGACAGTCACCCTTGCAAGATCTTCTGATTGGAGATAATCGAGAAAAGAAAGATGTAAACATCTCAGAAGTAGGCACTATGGAGCCGTAAATCCATGGAATTTTATCATAAGATGTTAGAAGATGTATTGGAACTGTGCGTAGGGATCTGGGATGCAGTCAAGGGGATTGAACAGTACTTTATGTAGTCAAGCAGCCAATTTATTTATGTGCAACAATATCTAACTTTTGTGAATAGCTCTGTAGTGCTATTGTAACATCTTGATCACTTTGTAATAATTTCATTCTATCATTGACTGTCTTTGACATGCTACGTTAGATATTTTGATAATCCCTACTGTTTTATGTACGCAAGGTGTCCCAAAAACACAAGTAACTTTCTTCAAAGTCTTTCAGAAAAATAATAGTATTTGAAGTAATTTGAAGCCTTCTGACTGAGAGCACAATTTATTAACTGTCTAATGATATGCAGTTTTTGGATCCATTAAACTTAACTATTTTTCATCTGGTTGTCATTCTCATATAAGCATAAGTAGCCTATTTAAGATGCAGGAAGGTACTAGAATACCTGCATTGGCAAAAACCAATCTTTGGGAGAGTTTATTACATGAAATTTTCAGTTGAAGTTGGGTTGGCT
This sequence comes from Aurelia coerulea, assembly GCA_039566865.1. NCBI lineage: Eukaryota > Metazoa > Cnidaria > Scyphozoa > Semaeostomeae > Ulmaridae > Aurelia > Aurelia coerulea. The sequence continues at coordinate 23,630,030 of CM076947.1, read as the reverse complement.
TTAGGGGCGGATCCAGCCAGAAGTTGAAGGGGGGCAACGTGCAAAAAGGGCGCCAAAAATATAATAGAAAGTGAGCGCCCCAATGGCACTCGCAAATTTTTGGATGCTTTTTAAAATAAAATTCTCTGCTAAATAACACCTTGATTTATATGTTTCCCCCATATTTAAATCAAAACAGACAGAGAGGCGGCAAGCTAAGTTTTCATCACGAAAGGGGGCAATTGCCCCCTAAATCCGCCACAGGTTGGCTAGCACTCTTTTGGGTAACTCTGCATAATATATGGAAAGTTGTGGCATTCACCATTTGGTACAATTATCAGTACCCCTTGAATTCTTTGTTCAACAAAGCTTTTAGGGATGAGAAACGTCTACTGTATCAACTTTTTTCACATTTATACCTTTACTTCAAGCAATTGCATCCATGTTTCCTACTGTCCCAACAGAAGCCTATAATGATATTTTTGCGTGTAATGGATACAAATTTGGGTTGATTTAGTCCTACTTGGGAACTGGCCAAGCTGGTTGCCAAAGCTGACAATTTATCAGTTACTTTTGACCATGCTTTTGCACAGCCTTTCAGAAACGCAATATTTTACAAGTAACAAAGAATCTAGCCCAGTCCAGTCCTGAACTTTTTTAAACTGGTAGAGTAGAGTTTGAGTTCTCATAGTTACTGGAAGGATTCTTAGCCGATCCTTATACAGTTGTGAACATTTTCAGGACAAAGTTCAGGGGCGTTGCCACAGGCCAAAAAAGTGGGTGGACTTCAGGCCCATAGGAAGGGGGCAGGGGGGCTCAAGCCCCCAATAATTTTGAAAAGAATGGTGCTACGTAACAAGCATTAATTAGATGTATTGTTATCTATTGTTTTAAGAACAATTGCCCCCCAATCAGAAGCAGCTTCCTACGGCCCTGGTGGATTTGGTAAAGAAGTAAATTTTAAAAGGTACTCCCAGCCATTTTTGGACTGTTTTTGCTTAGGAATAAATACTACCCAGAGAAAATTGGGGTGGAGATGGCCACTCCCTGGTGATGCGCTTGACAAAGTTCTATGATGAAGCTCTGTCTAGACATTACCCCGGTCAAATTCGTAGATAGGTCGAAAATCTTAATTCGTAAGTAAGTTTTATGCTTGGCCAAACAATACTCGCATTGCAAGCAAGACTTTCAGCGAGTCAAACATCTCTATTGACAATCAGTTTGTTTCCGCTTCCTTTTGTGAACAACTTATGAGAACAAAAAGTGTCAAATGACAAAATATTTCCGCTAATGAGCGAGGCATTGTGGGATGGTAGGTATCGAATAACAAAGTTGTCAGAAAGAAGTGGTATACGCAATAGCTGTGTCAAAATTTTACAATAAATTGCTGACAACTGGTGAAGAAATAAGCCACAAAGATGTTGGGACAAGCAGGATACGGACAGCAAGTCCATCAATTTCAAAAGCAGATCGAACAATTGAGACGGGAAGTTGATATTGGGAGGAGTAATGTATCTTCAAGTTCAAGAGAGTAAGTTAGGCCCTTACCGTGTTGTTTAGGCCCTGTCATTTGAAGGTTGAAGGCGTTGGCTGGGCAACGGCGAGCAAATGGTTGAGAAACTGAATTCTGTTGGTTGAGCCAAATTAACTCTCTGTTAAACTAGAAAACAAACAACGTCAACGTCAATCAATGACCTGGTTGGTCTTGCATGTACTGACTGAGATGAGAAAACTTTGCCTTTGTTTGGAGATATCTCTTTGCCTTTGGAGGTATCTAGATACGCACTTAGGTTGTTGCTCATTAAAACCAGTCTTATATGGAAGTCAAATCAATTTCCAGATATCACCCCCTCTCACACCCCCAGTAATCCCTTGGAATTGGACTTGTTTTCATTCTTATTCTTGGCAAGCAACTCCCATCAAATGCCCCAGTCTTCCAGCCTTGAAATGTAGATTTTACTTTCATTATTATTTGAGGTTGACTTTCATTAATATAGGGGTGTGCACTCAATGAAATAGTTTCTCATCAAACTCTAGAATTTTTTACTCCAAATGATAGCTCTGGCTAATCTATTTAAAACATATTTGTATTTTAAAATTTTAACTAACGTTGGAATTAATTAGCTGATTACTTTTAGCTATATTTTTTTATGTAATCCAATGATAAAGAAATTGATAATAATAATAATGGCTTTAGAAAAAAGCAGCCTCAGAAGATATGCTCCAAAACGTAAAAACTACACTGAAATGAAAACAATGAGAAACAATCTCTAACAAAATACCCCTTTTGACAACCGGCTCTAGAAAAGGTGCCTTTTTGATACCTGGCATAAGAAAAAAATGGTGAAAAATGATACCAGGAAAGGAGTAAAAATCCTGTCAGCAAAATATACTAAGTACCCTCACCGGTCTAGGAACACCTATATTTCCATATGCCAGTTGGGTTTAATTAAGAACCTTTGATATAGTTTCACATTTAACTGTTAACAGTCTAACATTTGGTTACTATTTTCTCTTTTCAGGATTATAGCATTTTGTGAAAATGGAAAGAGAACAGACTTCCTTGTATCCAAAGCAGGCGACAATCCATACAAACCAAAGAAGCCAATTTGCTCTGTTTTATGAGCACGTCTAATTGGGGTTTATTCAACTTTTGTAAAGAAACCATGAAGCAGTGAAAGCAGCTATGTCACTTGTGGAAAGGACTTCTAACATTGGAAAGACTTGTTGGAGCAATAGGAACATTACCAATTCAGAAAGTTTAGATAGAAGCATTTATCTAGATGCATTGACTTTTTAATGTGTTATTATTTTACAAATTGTAGGCACTTTAAACCTGTTTTTGTTCATGGATTTGACAAACCAGTAATTTGTAAAGTTCTCTAGTTCATGTCACATAAGTTTTAGGTGCTAAGTAAAGACTAGCCCCCCTGAATTTGTTGTCTTGGACCGTATTTATCACCAACCCTGACTATCTACAGCATAGGCCTTGCGCACATCAACATCATTTTCCTTTCCTGCCTTACAATTCTCGAGAATTCATAAGAATATTTTTAGTTTCTTGAGAGTTCTTGGTTAGAAAAATTGTCAGTCTTTCTTATGCCTCCAAGAATTCTTATGATAATGAAAAAGTCTTAAAATTCTCAAGAATTTTTAAGCATTCTTTAAAATTCTTGTCACATCAATGTGTGAGTGCAGGCTTGTCCACATTAACACTCTGGTTTTCTGCCCAAAAACACCAAAGAATTCTTGAGAAACGTTTAAAATCCTTTCTTGAAACTTTTGACAGTCTTAAATAATACCACTAACGAATTCTTATCAGAATGTAAAGAATCCTTGAGAATTCTGTCAAATTTATGTGTGCAAGGCTAATGTATTGTTTATATATCATAATGATACTACCAATAAGATGGAAAACCTTGCACCCTTGGGTAACAAGGACAGATTTTGTAACACAATAGCGTCAGATGATACCTGAATTCAAAGCGATTAGCGACTGCAGACAAAGGAAGTTCTCTCAACCATAAATTAAAACCAAACAAAGCCGCAAAAGTTTCTCTGAAACTTGAGTAACTAATGCGCTCATTGTGCATTCCATAAATTATTTCAAGAGCAAACATGAGCATATATCGAAAGAAGAAGGATATATCTACACATCTACCTTGGGAATTTTATTGCTTTGGTTCAGAAGCCGAGCAGTGAGTGTTTTCATTACACCCAAAAAAATAAGAGAATTGAACGCCTCTCAATCGGCTTCTGAACCAAACAAATTAAATGCCCAAGGCAGATGTGTAGATATATCCTTCTTTCAATCTATGCACATGTTTGCTCCTAAAAACAATTTCTGGAATGCACAACGAACGAGCTAGCTACCAGGGTTTCAGAGAAACTCTTGCGGCTTTGCTTGTTTTGAATTACTGGTTGAGAGAATTTCCTTTGTCTGCAATCGCTAATCGCTTTGAATTGCGGTGTCAATCAAAACCAACTTGTGCTATTGTCTTACCAAATCTGTCCCTTGTTCCCTTATGTAAGTTTCACAATTTGGGTTGAATATAGTTTGCTAAATCTCACTGGTGATCTCTCAATAATTGGTAAACATTACATTGTAACTATAATCAACTCAACTATTCGAGAGTCCATTCCTAGTCTAGTAACCTAAACCCTACAGAAAAGCAACAGACTTACTGGTTTTAATATTTAGTCCATTTTGCTTTGTTTATTGTACCACTGAAAAATTTGTTTGTCCAAGCATATGTGAATTATTTTGTTTTACATTATATCAGTTTCTGCAGATAAATATTTTACTAAAGATTCTTCAATACAACTTTCTTTTATGAGCATTAGATTAGAAACTGCCTATGGTGTGTCCAATGTTTATAAAAAAGACTTGCGTGTTGCTGTTACATCTGATTTTGATTGAATGCCTGAAGAAATGTTTATAAATTTGCTATAATTCTACCACTGGAAATGTGTAAAATCATCAATATTTTCCAAATTATAGTCTATTTATATTTCAACTTATTTGAGGATGTGACATCATCAGATTTTTAAATCATAAACTGGAAGATAGTAAAAGACATTTTGCTTGATGCCAACAACCAATACCATTTTGTAGACATTCATAAACTATTATTTTCTTGAAATTCCTTCCATAAAAAAGTAAAGAAATTACGATACTTTTAATTTTTTCAAAGCTTCTTGAAAAAACCATCTAATTCTGAAAATATAAAGATTTCAGAACAGTGGCGGCCTGGCGCTTTTCGTCAAAGGGGACCAGCAATAGCCTGGCGTGCATCCCCTACTGTTTCCGTTGAGATGGAAATTTCCGTTGAATTGAATTCATTTTCTGAGGCCCAGAAAATGAATTCAATTCAACGGAAATTTCCATCTCAACGGAAACAGTAGGGGATGCACGCAGGCTTGCCAGCAACAACATGGCACCCCCTCATATCAAACATAGTTGTCAAGTTTCTGACGACATTGGTAGCCCTTGCAGTTTTCTTGCTCTTACGCTTTGACACCCTGACCTGCCCCAGGGTGCGGATACAGTCATTTGAGTGACTTTTGTAAATGAGAGGGTCTGGAGGTTAAGCACCAGAAACACTTCTCCTGACCACGCCCTTCAAACTATCAGGAAAACATGGGCAATGCCCTTTTAGATATTTTTAGGGCAAAAAGACCTTCCATTGAAGATTGTATATTTCATGCACTAGGATTCGATGTAGTAGGATATTGATACGCACTTCAGCAATTGTTTACTTTGACCGTTAGTTGTTTCATGGACACTTTATTTTTGGATAATGGGTGTAATTTTTGGCTGTGGCTTTTGTATATGAGTTCAAGGTTACACAGTGAGGGTATTAGATTGCTACATCCAGTACAAAAATACAAGGCCTGGTAACAGCTATGTACAGTACAAGCCTTGTAGTTATGGTCTTGTAACCTTGTTCTAGTAACCTTGTTCTAGCCTAGAAAAGCCTTGCTGTATCCTTGTAAATGGCTCGAAAAATGCTTATTAGCCTTGTGGAAACCTTGTGTTAGACTGGTTGTAGCTTGGAATCTTACTGATAGCTTCATGTCATTTTCTTCAAAGGTTAGGACAAGGTCAAACAAGGTCATGATCTCCTCAAATTGTATGTGATCCTTTGTTTGAAATTTGCATGTGGACATATGCAAATCACATGCGAAAGTTAGCAATGTGATTTTGACCTGTTCGCAATGTTTGATTTCTTGCAAATGTTCACATGTGAACCATTGTCTCGGATTGAAGGCAGCCAATTAGAAAACAACTTTACGAAACAAAGAGACAAAGGTGGCACGTGCTATCAAAAGGAGACAGATTTCATTGGCTGAATAAACAATTCAAATTTGTATGAATAAGTTTGAAATGTGTATTGAATTAACAAGGACAGATTGTGTAAGACAACAGCATGAGTTGCTTTTGATTGACAGCTCAATTCAAAGCGAATAGTGATTGCAGACAAAGGAAATTCTTCAACCAGTAATTCAAAACAAGCAAAACCGCAAAAGTTTCTCTGAAATCCAGGTAGCTAGCGCGCTCGGTATGCTTTCCAGAAATTGTTTTTAAAAGCATATTTTGAAAGAAAAAGGATATATCTAAAGGTCTACCTCAGGCATTCTATTTGTTTGGTTCAGAGGCTGAGCAGTAGGCATTTTAATTGGCTTCTAAGCAAACAAATGAAATGCCCGAGGTAGATGTGTAGATATATTCTTCTTCTTTCGATACATGCTCATGCTGCTCTTAAAAACAATTTCTGGAATGCACAATGAGCACGCTAGCTATTTGGGTTTCAGAGAAACTTTTGTGGCTTGCTTGTTTTGAATTAATGGTTGAGAAAATTTCCTTTGTCTGCAATCGCAAATCGTTTTGAATTCAGGTGTGAACAAAAGCAACTGATGCTATTGTATTACTTACAAAATATGTCCTTGTTTATTGAATTGGCATGCATTTGGAATTCAGAATTCGCAAATCGCATTCATTTGGCGAATAGCGATTGAAGTGGAAATGGGCCTTAAACAGACACCCCTGGAAGGCTGTATGTCCAGCAAACTGGTGAGAGGTCAGCTCTTTGTGGGGGTCCTAGTCATAAAAATTTTGTAGTGAGGGCAGCATCATTTTGGTGGGGAACTGTACCTGGCTGGGACTGGGGCGGTTCACACATACACAATTTACAGCTGGGGTTTAACCTATTTATTCGTGAGGCGTTATGTAGACTACCAGGGAGATTCACATCTTGTCTGGAGATAGATTTTACTACATGATTTTGCCTCTTTAATCTCATTGGGAAGTTATGACTAGCAGAGGAGCGGGGTGAAGTGAACCGACCAAACAACATCAGAGCATGAACGTACTTCTGAATGAAGTCTATCCACTTATGTTCAACTCGCTCAGGCTGCCCATTCTATAACTTTTAATGGCTTACCTTTATTCGTCTATCTCCATTCTTTTGTCTGTGTGCCTCTTATTTTCTGTAACCTTATTGCAAACTCAGCTGAGATTTGGCAGCTTCTTCCTCGGAATGCTCCTCGTGGTTTCTTCTGTGTGTATGCTGACGCCATCACAGGGGGACCAGGAAGGTTCGCGCGCTTTCTCCCACAGGGAAACAAGAGAACGCAATTTTGGAAACTGCTGGGCGCAAAGCATGACGGTTTTTTTTAACACTTTTTTAATCTTGTTTTACCTATGACCCTGTGTCATATTTTCATTTTCGAAGCGTTAGCGAAAAAGTAAAGCAAAATGTGAGTCGTTTGTTTGTTGAGCCACATTCACGTTGGTAACATCCACTCCATGCTTCTGACAAGCAGAAAATGAGGTCATGGTGCTAAACTTTGTTAGTGTTTCTCTTTCAATCACTTAGATCCAAGGCATACATTTGACCTCTAAGAGGTTCCCAAAGAAGATCAAATAAAAACTACCGATTCACTTGCATTAGATTTTCGATCAATTTCGTATCAATAGCCTTCGTTAAATATAATTGATACGCTGCTGGCTAGCTCACCGATTGTGCACGCGAACAGGTGTGGGTCCATTATAGACAGAATAATCGAATAAGTTATTTTTATAAGAAACTAAGGTGCAGGGTTGGTAAGCAGTTTCTTAAATGTTTAAATCTCTGGGCCATTTTGCTACCAAAAGTTCCTTACGTGTCTCTTGTATTTTTAATGCCGGAAGTGTAGAGCTAATTTAGTTCTGTCAAGAGGGCTCCCAAATTACTTTAAGATCTCAAAACAAGAAAATAACATAATTGGCACTCAAAATAATGTCCAAACAGTTGCTATAACTGTACAGTGTCAAAACATTTTTGAGTGCGATGGGACAATTAAAACTGCAAATTACAAGTTTCTCAGCTTTTAAATTCAGGAAGGCTTGTTTCCTAACTTTCGAAAAATTGAGCCTACCGTTTCTTATAAGCGGTTTCTTATAAGAAAGATAGCTGTATGTCAATGCAGATCTACTGTCTCTGCAATAGTCAATTATTCATCAGTCTATGAAAATCGAGTATCTTCTCCTTATCGATCATGAATGAAAATCGATTAATGACTCAAAATAGATATAAAAACAACAGTTAAAAATTTCGAACGTTTCGATTTAAAAATCTTCTTCAGCTAAACTTTACAAAGCAACCGAGCATTTTATATCCTACGGTAAACAACCTAGATTAAACTTGAAAGCCAAAACTGACTCAAAATAGATTATTGCGATTATTTCACTTATCGAATAGGTCATATGGCAATCGGACGGAATCGATCAATGTTCCTTTTTCTCCTCCATTGAGAAAAATTTTGAGTGAATAGCCATTGATTAAAGCTAAATTCACATCGCTGGACCCAACCAAATCTGTATAATTTTTTCATCTATGTTCAAGTCAACCATCAAGGAACATTTTGAGAGTGAGTGGCCATTGATTTAAGCTAAATTCACATTGCTGGACCCAAGCAAATCTTGACACTTCTTTATCTGTATTCAAATTAACTATCAAGGAACGTTTTGAGAGTGAATTAATCAAAGTTAACTCACATTGCTACTGGACCCAGCCAAATCTGTATACTTTTTTGCGAAACCCAGTATTTCTGATCTCAAAGCACCAATACCAACAAACGAGGTATCTATATTCAAGTTAACTATCGAGGAACATTTTGAGAGTGAATAGCCATTAATCAAAGTTAACTCACATTGCTACTGGACCCAGTCAAATCTGTATACTTTTTTGCGAAACCCAGTATTTCTGATCTCAAAACACCAATACCAACAAAGCATATATCAGTGTTTGATAAAACTAGCTATCCAAAGATAATAGGCTGTGACACGTGCCGCACCTTATTTGGGTAACTTATCGACGTCAACAGGAAATACCGACATGCGATTGGCTAGACTGTGACCGCAAGTGGCTTGAGCCACTTTTACATGCTTACATTCCCTTTAAAGCTAAATTCACATCGCTGGACCCAAGCAAATCTGGACACTTTTTAATAATAATAATAATAATAATAAAGAAATTTATATTGCGCCGTATTTCCTCAGGGCTCATAGGCGCATTACATATTTTACAATCCAAAACGATAATTTAATTATACATTATACATGGTTTGAGTTAAAATGTTTTCGAAATAAAAATGACTTCAAAAGTGTTTTAAATGATTCTATTGAGTTTGCTGCCCTTACTGAATACGGCAGTTCGTTCCAGTTCGTTTTTTATCTGTATTCAATCAAGTTAACTATCAAGGAACTTTCTGAGAATTAGCCATTGATTAAAGCTAAATTCACATCGCTGGACCCAACTAAGTCTGTATACTTTTTCATCTATGTTAAGTGAACTATCAAGGAACATTTAGAGTGAATAGCTATTGAGTAAAGCTAAATTTACATTTTTCTGGGACACTTGTCATTGCCGCCCCAGAAAAATGTCAAACCTTGTGGTATTGTAGCAGAGAAGAGGAAACACAAACAAGAAACGATGAGATAAACAGACTAGTATCAATAGAACACCTCTATATACAATGATGACACAAATCTAGCTATAAAATTTCTCATGCTTCGTTTGCAACAGAAGAGATCAAGAAACACACAGTTTCCTGGGCGCAAATAGCGAAGATTTGTGACTAAAGGCGCGTAGGCATCAAATCTATTTTGATTGGCTGAATAAAGAGACAAACGAAAACAGCAAATTTAGCCTTGTTTTGCCATCCTTATCCTCATCCTTAATTATGCCAGGTGTGTGTGGCAGGGAAACTAGATCTTCAAAACGATTTAAAGAAGAAAATGTAAAAGTGAGATGAAAGTAAAAAAAGGCTAAGATAAGTGTTTGTTGTAGTCTTTACGGGAAATTGTGTTCAGCCAATCACGATTTGTTTCCTGTGCTGTCTACGTTCACACGGTCCCGTTTTCATATGAAAATGGAGCAGAACGGTTTTGGGTATAGTCTAGGATTAATCTGATTTCGTTGCGTTTTGAGAACACCCCGTTTTCAGAAAACCGAGACAGTTGAAAACGTTCCGTATTCCTTTGCGCAGGCTGTATAGTAATTGGCCTACGAACCTTTCTTTGGCGTCTTCATAGCCTTTTCACTACTCTGTTTTGCTGGAGCTGTGTGAACGCTTGTCGCTTTAAAAGTGTATTCGTTTGAAAACGGAGCAACGTCATGGGGAGACGAGATACGGTTTGTTTGAACGTACGTGTCCCCCCGTGCAGTGGGTTAAAGCTCATGCGCAGTAGCGTTTTGGGTTAGAACTCTACCGGGCGCATGAGCATTAACCTACTGCACGGGGGGGGGGCACATAAGGTTCCTCGGACAAACCGTATCTCGTCTCCCTAACAAGCGTTTTCATCAACCAAATCGAATAGAAATGAAAACGGAGTCAACGTTGCCTGAAGCAAACAGTAAAGATTCTCATCGCCAATTTTGAATTTCCAACGTTGATGACATTTAACTCAATGGCACAAAAGGTGTACCGACAAGGGATTCTTACTAAAATCCTATTTGTCCAAAAAGGTTCAGAGATGTTTAGGGAAAGAAAACATATGGGATGTTCGAATTTCAAGCCGCTAATCATTTCTCAAAATGGATGAAAAGAAACCCCGACTGGAATTTTTTAATCAAATTTTAATCAAATTTTCAAAGCCTTGCTACAGGAGCGTTATTGTCCCATTTTTCAAATAATTCGCCGAGTAGGGTAAACTGAGTGGGCATTCGTTTACCAAGGACTACGTATTTGCACAGTACAGGAAGCACTAGAAGAACGGCTAGGACGCTAGAACGCATGAGAATCTATGTTCAGCGTAACAAAGTTCCAAAGTTTAAAACGTACATGTGCTGCAGAAAATTACATGAAGTTCTCTTGGTAGCAAAGGATCAATCGAAACCATCAATTAGCCTGATATTTATTCGGCCCTAACTTTGGGACAGATTGTCTTGACGGAATCTTGGAGATCTGTATTATACTTAGCTACGACTCACTAATTGAGCAAAAACGCTAAGGGAGTTGTTTGTCTTGGATTTCCGATGTCAACTAAACGAATCTATTCATGCGATGCGAGCTTTCTAAACCTTGTGCATGAGCACAATTTTACAAACAAAATTTCGCTGAAAAATGAAGTTTGACTACTTGCAAAGAGTTAATTGATAGTTGATACCAGGCTGTCATTTCTATTCGACGGTGAATGCTAGACGCTGAATTTCTTAAATGTGGATTTTAGGTGCTTAGCATCATGAAGACTAACATTATGATTTTGTTTCTCGTCGTCCTTGCCTTTACTGATTACAGTGAGTCCCAGTTATGGCGCACAAAAACGAGACTACATCCTGCCAAACCGAGGGGAATATCATTTTGGCGAAGGAGCGAAACTATAACTTGTAATCAGCCTGGTCCTTGCCCTCCGATTCATTTCTACTAGATCGATAAATTTTTGTTCATTCACTAATTTCTATACCGGATGATTACCGGATGAATAAAAGGAATTTGAAATGCTTCAAAGCCTGTAGTTTATTACATACTCGTCAGATTCCCTCAAAATGCAGTTTCTTTTGATTGACACCTCAATTCAAAGCGATTAGCGACTGCAGACAAAGGAAATGTCTTACAAAATCTGTCTTTGTTGTACTGGCTTGCAAACCAACGTTTTTACTTCTTTCTGACTCACCCAGCCCAGTACGAGGGTAAATGGATTTCTGTGAAGAATATTTACCCATGCTACCAGATGAGTCAAAGGAAAAGGCTCGTATTTGGCAGGCTGTGGAATAAAAAGTGTGCAGTTGATATTCAAAGCTAACATGTCAATCTATCAGTCAAAGGCTGACTTAGATGTGAACATCTTATTTGGTAAAACCACTCATCTTTTAGATTAAAGTTAGTCGACGGAGCAAAGTAGAGGCAATCTATAAATAGGACAAAGAAATGCTTACGCACGTAATTGCTCGCCTAGTGAAAAGATATGCACGCACGTGTCGAAATCATCAAATACAATAGGCTAATTTTAGATCTGCATATGCAATTCTTGAGTTAGCTATTTATCTCCGTCAACTAACTTTAATGTTTCAGTTTTGAATATCGGCCGTGTATGTTTTTATCTGCAGCCAAAACAAGGGCAGATTTTGTAATACAATAGCATGAGTTGCTTTTGTTGACACCTCAAGTCAAAGCGATTAGCGATTGTAGACAAAGGAAATTCTCTCAACCAGCAATTTAAAACAAACAAAGCCGCAAAAGTTTCTTTGCAACCCAGGTAGCTAGCTCGTCCGTTGTGCATTCCAGAAACTGTTTTTAAGGGCAAACATGAGCGTAGATCGAAAGAAGAAGGATGCATCTACACATCTGCCGCGGGCATTTCATTTGCTTGGTTCAAAAGCCGTTTAGGAGGCGATTCAATTCTCTTATTTTGTTGGGTGTTATCAAAACATTTACTGCTCATCTTCTGGACCAAAGAAATAAAATGCCCGCGGCAGATGTGTAGATATATACTTCTTCTTTCGATCTATGCTCATGTTTGCCCTTAAAAACAGTTTCTGGAATGCACAACGAGCGAGCTAGCTACCTGGGTTTCACAGAAAATTTTGCGGCTTTGTTTGTTTTGAATTACTGGTTCATAGAATTTCCTTTGTCTGTGATCGCTAATCGCTTTGAACTGAGGTGTCAACAAAATTAACTCGTGCTATTGTATTACAAAATCTGCCCTTGTTTCTGCAGCCCGCCAAACGTGTTAAATTGTCTTTACTCACCAGGTATAGGATTAACAGTGCGAGGTATACACTGTCTAACCAGTCTAACCACAGTTGACTATGATCTAACACAGGTTCAAAATCTTTAAAAAGGTTGGTGTAACTGTAAAATTATGTGACCTATTTCTTTGAACTGAATTGCTTCAAAGAAACTTTAGCAATTTTGACAATGATTCTACCGTTTTCTGAAATCTTCAATATTTTCAGAATTTGAGTGTTTTCTCCTTTTTCGAGAATTCAAGAAAACTTTTCAAAAAATCGTAATTTCTAAAGAGTTGGATGTAACATGAAATAATTTTCAAGAAAAGCTCAGTTTTTAAATGAAAATTCAAGTGCTTTTCTCCTTTGTTATTTTCAAGAAAACTTTGACAAAAAGCTAAAATTCATTGTAATTTCAAAACTTTTGGACGAGACATGAAAATAATTTTCAAGAAAACCACAGTTTATGGATGTCTACATTATACCGGGTGACCCAGAAAAAAGTGACCCAACGCAATCTGTTACAAAAAATTAAGTAAGTGGCCGATTGAAATATTTCGAACGTTGTTGTGTCGCTAAAAGACTAGCCTATGCTATAAGTATTTTTCGCATTTCGAGGAAAAGGCGATGCCTGAAATCTTCAAAAAGTCGTCAAAAACAGGAGATTGATTTACAGCCATTTCAGATCGTCAAAACGACGAGGAGCGTGTTTCGTTTCAACCTGGGAATAGGCAACCCAGTCGGAAGTCTTCAGAGCAAGTTTATAGTCCCTAGGTACTTGAAAATATTCTCAAGCAGAGTAAAACATGCCCCTCGTTGTTTTGAAGATCTGAAATGGCTTCAAATCGATCCCCTGTTTTTGACGACTTTTTGAGAATTTCAAGCCTGCCTTTTTCTTCAAAATCCTTAATTCGGGAACTTTCCCGTGATCCAAAAAATGCTAAAAATACTCATAATGTAAGCTGGTCTTTTAGCGACAGAACAACGCTTGAAATATTTCAATCGGCCATATACTTTTTTCCTATAACAAATTGCATTGGGTCACTTTTTTCTGGGTCACCCGGTAGTAACAAGCATTTCCCTCTTCTCGTTTACGATTTTGAAATTTGATGACATCACATCTTCAAATGAGTTGAAATATCAAATATACTATAATTTTTTAAGATCTCTGAAAAAATCCAACGGTAGAATCATAGATAAGTAGCTAAAGTGTCTTTCAAGCCATTTAATTCAAAGAAATAGGTAATAGAATTTTAAACCCACCTTTTTACACCTATTAAAGATTTGGAACATATGCTACACTGTTTATATATTCCAATGGCAGGAAACTAACTTCTACAATCGAACGGGGACGAAACTTAGAAAGGCCAAAAGTAACAAAATGTTAAATCCAAAGGCACTGTTCCGCAAAAAAATTCTCTAATATTTATAACATTGTTTGAAATGGCCTGGGAGGATGGTCCCAACAGGCGCTACTTGTCCTCTTAAAGAACCTTACCCTCAGTTTCGGGAACATTTTCTCTAACTTGGGTGGTTCAAGCATATCCACGAAAATATCATATGGGTCAATGTCGCTTTTGAGTTGCTGTACAATAGCAGTTTTGAGGCCAGTACCTTTTGCCCAGGTCGGTATCTCTTGAGCAGGATCTTCCTCGTCGTCAGTCGAATCGTCTTCGCTTAGGTTATCGATATCATAAGATTGCAAAGATGGAGACTTGTTCTTTATTTTGCTCTTAACTTTGGTCAATGTCGGCGTTTTATATGATGTACACTGCACTTTATGCGGCTGATGGGGCGCTGGATGTGTTGGCGATTTCAGAAGTTCCGGCTTTTTCATTTCTAATTCAGTCTTATCGAATGTGCGTTTCACTTCACCAAGTTGCTTTTGCTCTAATTTCTTCTTATAATACACTTCCCTCTCCTTCAGCTCCTTCTCTTTTAACTCTCTTAATTTTCTTTCTTTTTCCTTAGCCTCTTCTTCCCTCTTAACTTTTTCTCTCGCTTCTCTCAGTGCCTTCTCCTTTTCTTCTTTCTCTTTCCTTATCTTCTCCTGTTCTTCCCTCTCTTTCCTCGCTTTATCTTGCTCTTCTCTCTCCCGTCTTTCCTTCTCCCTTGCCTCTCTGTCCAACCGTCTCTTTTCTTGCAATTCTTTCACCTCTCTCTCCTCCTTTTCTTTTTGAGCCTTCTCTTCCAATCGTTTCCTAACCACAGCTTCCCTCTCCTCTATTTCCCTTCTTATCCTCTCTTCCTGCAGCTGTAAATCACGAGCATGCTCTTCCTGCCTTTGTTCCTCAAGTTTCTTCTGTTCCTCAATCTTTCTCTTCCGCTCATGTTCTTCATATTCTTGCCTTCTTTGTAGATACTCATGCTTTTTCCTCTCCTCTTCTTCCTTCTCCGCCATTTTAGCTTGCCTGTCGATCTCTTCATTTCTCCTTTTAGCTTCAGCTTCTGCCATTTTGCGCTCTCTCATCTTCCTCTTCATCTCTTCTTCCTTTTCCTTATTCTTGCGTGCGCGTTCTTCATTCTTCTTCAGCAGTAAGTATCTTTCCTGAGCAATCTTTCTTCTGGCCTCCTCTTCTTGTGCTTTCTTAGCCTGTGCATCTGCAACCCGCTGCTCGCGTTCTTGTCGACGCCTGTAACAAGAACAAACTTTGCATTAATACTTCAAAACATTATAAACAAAATAATTAGTTTTCCAATTTCCATGCAAAAAAATAGAATGTCTATCTTCAGAACGGTTATGAAGGTTAGAAGACGCAAACAAGATCAAGATCAGTTATTATGCTCGTTAAAGGGGCTGGGTCACGTAACCGTCAACAAACCCGTTACCTCAATAATCTACATTGTTTCAGCCACGTGTTCTGCACAAAGTTTGGTGGATGGGTTGAATCCATGATAAAGTTACTTCTAAAAATCCATCGACACCTCTATAATCTCACAACACATGAATGTTTCGTTTGTTAGTTTGTTTCTCTGATTCGAAATTCTATCTTCAGTATAACACTTTCATTTTGAGAAAAACAGTGGAAAATCTCAGTGATATGGCCTGTCAAAAAGCTTCAAAATCATCGTTTCGAAAGAAGTTTGTTTACTTTAAGTGACCCAGTCCCATCAAAGAGTGGATCTTGTTTAAGGAGTAAGAGTGCAATCTACCCTCGGCGTGGGTAACTGTAGAATTATCAATGAATGTTATAATAAAGAATCAAAAGAACATGCAGATCAACGTTGAGCTGTATGCAAGCTACGCCTACATGTCGATGGCACAAAATTTTGATAAGAGATAAATTTACCTCTTCCTGCAAACCAGAGCTTTCGCATAGCCTTGATAAAATTTGAACAATATTAGATCTTGTGTTATTCTGTTTTCCAGAAGTCACCCCCCAGTCACCAATTGGGAAGTTTCTTAATTTCTTATTTGTTTCAGCTCTTAATTTCGATGTGCTTCAGGGATTTACTTAGGCCAAAAGGCCAAAGCTCTGGTTTGCAAGTGGACGCAACTTTGAGCTTACAAGATTGACATTTCTGCTCTCAAACCACCAATACCAACAATCGAGGTATCTATGTTCGAGTTAACTATCGAGGAACGTTTTAAGAGTGATTAGCCATTGACGAAAGCTAAATTCACATCGCTAGAGTCAACCAAATCTGTATAAATTTGTTTGGGACACCCGGTGTGTGTTACAGGAAAACGGACTCAATAGATTGTTAAATCGGTTCTTAAATTATTTTCGATACAATATAGTATATATCTTTAAAAATATAGCCTTAAATAGCAGACTCATCATATTAAACCCATATACGCAACACAACACCGTAATCTGTAGAAAGAAGACTGTTAACTCCCGTGAAAGAATAACACCCAAAATAAACCTGTAACTGGAGAGAAAGCTGTTGAATCCTGCAGGAGAAAAACGATTTAATCTTAATAAAACCTGAAAGGAAATGAATAAGTTAGTAACTCACCAGAAACTGCAATAAAGAGCAACGTTGAATAACCAAAAACACGTTTCGTTGTACACTCGTCAACTCGGTTCGTGCGAAGAACAAATTAACGTTGTTCCTTATTGCAGTTACTGGTGAATTACTAAGTTATTTCTTTCCCTTGGTTTTAAGATTAACTCGTTTTTCTCTTGCAGGATTCAACAGTTTTCTCTCTAGTTACAGGTATATTTTTGTCTTACAGGTTTATTTTACTCTCTAGTCACAGTTCTATTTTGGTTCTTGTTCTCTTCTTTCTACAGATTACGGTGTTTTGTTGCGTTTATTGGTTTAGTTGGATGACTCCGTTATTTAAGACTATTTTCAAATTTTTTACCAGAAACCATTTGTTTATATATCTTTAATACAACAAATAAAAAACTAAACTAATGCTATGCAATTTTATGTGCTGGCTGGACCTAAAATGTAGATTATAGTTGACAATGATTGGTTTTGTGGACTCTACAGTTGTGCATATTTTTCAACGATCTAACACATATACCTGGGTTTGTACCGGGTGCGCCAAAATAAACTATGCAAGTTTGGCAGAGCACAATAAATCGTACACTTGACCGATTTTGAAGATTTGTGACTTAATCTTTAGCAGAAAGCCTGAATTAGATTCTTGGACTATTTGCAAGTTTTTCCGTTTTCAGTTGTTAGAGCTAGAAGCAAATTTCTTAAAATATTCGTTTCCGAAAACGTTGAAAACGATCAAAAAACGTCGATCAAATTTTAAAAGATTAAACATGAATGAACAAAGAGAAAACGTTTTCAGGGGGATTTGGGGGTTTAGTACGAACTCTCGTACAGCAGATTACAATTATTCGATATCTAAATCCCAAATCACCACGAACAAGCTCTCTTTTTGTCCATTTATGTCGATTCTTTAGAAAATTTGATCGATGTCTTTTTATCGTTTTCAGTGTTTTTCGAAAACTAAAATTTTAGGAAACTCGCTTCTAGCTCTAAAAACTGAAGATGAAAAAATTTGCAAAAAATCCCAGTATCTAATTCAGGCTTTCTGCTAACAATTAAGTCATAAATCTTCAAAATCGGTCAAGTGTACGATTTATTGTGGCCTGCCAAACGTGCATAGTTTATTTTGGCGCACCCGGTATCATTGTTTCAATCTTTGGTAATATTTCCATAAGAACCTGCTTCATTTGCCAGGCTGCAGAGATTCTTATATGTAAGCTTATTAAGTGGGCAAAAATCAGCCTGGAGCTTTTTAATCTGCAGTTTCTCGTAAAGATATCAAGATACCTAGGTATAGGACTCTGCCAAAATTTGTGAGTTACCGACACATGATCGTTTTAATAAACAACTTAAAACGCATCTAAAGAGATAGACTCTCAAGCCAAACACAACTCCCTGGAAGAACAGCAAGGATTAAGTTTTATAGGGCTGTAAGCTCTTATTCATAAGGTTTTTATCATTGTAGATAGATGGTAGATATTTTAAGTTGCTGAAGGGTTAATTTGTGTACGTATGAATAATATTAAATGAAAATGAATGAAATATGCAGGCTTTGCTGTACTTATTCTGACCCACATTCTCCGAAAATGATTAAATAATTCGTCCACTCACCTTTTTCGCTCTTCGACTTCTTTCTGTCTTCTAAGCTCTGCTTGTTCTACCAATTTCTTGCGAGCTTCCTCACGCTTTCGTACATCCTCTTCCATGCGCTGCTTTCGCTCCTGAAGCAAAATTAGCACGGGATACTGAAAGCTGTAAAATTGCAGCCCCCAGACCGATGAATCCTCTCAGTATGCTTGGGACCAATCACTGATTATCTACAGGGTGTCCTAAAAAAATTGTTCGGTGTTTGATTACATATTAAAAAATAACGAAATATTGAATGCGCTCCATGGTAAGATAACCATATTTCTGAGATTGTAAATTAATTTTAGACACCAGAAACTAGCAAATCGGCTAAATATTCACGGAATTACGCGCGTTCGAAGTTCAAGTTTGTGCGAAAGCTGAAACCAGACGCCCCTAAATTGCATATTTAGTGAAAGTAGAATCTCGGTTATTCAAAGCAAATCAAATGGAATTTGAAAATCACTATCGACGAGAGGTAAAACATTGGACAGCCTTCTTTTACCTCGATTTTAGAACGTCTTTTTGGAAAACAAGTCAGTTAGGGGCGTCTGGTTTCAGCTTTCGCACATATTTGAACTTCAAAAGCTTGTAACTCCGTGAATTCTTAGCGGATTCGCAAGATCTTGGCGTCTAAAATTAATTTAAAATCTGAGAAACAGGGATATCTAACCAGGATCCCGTACCTTTTATCGTTATTTTTCAACATTTAATCAAACGTCGAACAATTTTTCTGAGACACCCTGTAGTACACTTTCAAACCAATCACAAAGTAACCACATAATAATCACAATGATCAATGTACAGACGAAACAATCACAACATGTCAGCTAAACTTACGATGATAAGAATAATGAAAATGAATCCCCTAATAATCATAAATTCACAAGGACAGCTTTTGTAACACAATAGCATGAGTTGCTTTTGATTGACACCGCAATTCAAAACGATCAGCGATCGTAGACAAAGGAAATTCTCTGAACCAGTAATTCAAAACAAACACAGCCGCAAAACTTTCTCTGAAACCGAGGTAGCTAGCTCGCTTGTTGTGCACTACTGAAATAGTCTTTAGGAGCAAACATGAGCATATATCGAAAGAAGAGGGATGTATCGAAACAACTGCAGTGGGAATTCTATTTGTGTAGTTCAGGAGCTGAGCATTAAGTGCTTTAAGGTAACTCTGCTTTCCGCTCTAGTGCACAGCGAAATGCCGTTTCTCAAACCACTCTCCTCAGAAAACAGTTAATTTCTCCAATATTATTCGGCCTATCGAAAAGTGGTAAAAAGGATGTTGTTCTGTATAAACTGGGCAATCGAAAGATGTATAAGTCGCAATGTTTCCGTCAACCCTGGTTTCGCAAATCCTATTTCAAATCTTTCTGCTAATTTCAGAAAAGTGAATTTATCTCCAAAACTACTCGAAAAATTTTCGATTTTTTTTCGCTTCATCTTTAGCTAGGTTGTTGATCTACAACTTTGCCAAGTCTGATTGAAAAAGCTAGGCTAGGTTTCCTGCAATCGAATTTCGTATTTCTGTTTACTTTTCGACAGCAAAATGGAGAAACCTTGGTCAACAGATTGCCATGCTATGAAGCACGCTTGCTAAAGCTCAGGCTTGAAATAACTTTCAGAAGTTTTTCCATTGGAAAAAAAATGAACGTCATCTTTTGGGAATACCATATGCAGGTCTCAAAAGAAATCCTTAGTGCGCTTGTAAAAGTAACATTTGCATCTATTGATTAAAAATTACTGATTTTTACCAGCAACTTCACGAAACCATGCTTTGGGTGTCTTTCGAGACTTTCGTAAGCATTCACAGATTATCAATTTTATTTTTAGAGTCCACAATGAGCGTAGATCTAGATCAAGAACTAATTTTTTTGCAAAATCATTCTACGGGCGTTCAAATCGTTCTGCATGGGCTAAACTGTTGACCAACGCTTTTCCCCTTCGATGTCGAAAAGTAAACAGAAATGTAAAATTCGATTGCAGGAAATCTAGCCTAGCTTTTTCAATCAGACTTGGCAAAGTTGTAGATCAACTACTTAGCTAGTGATGGAGCGAAAAAAAATCGAAACTTTTTCGAGTAGTTTTGGAGATAAACCCACTTTTCTGAAATTAGCAAAAATATCTGAACTACGATTTGCGAAATCAGGGTTGACGGAAACATTGCGATTTATACATCTTTCGATTGCCCAGATTATACAGAACAACATCCTTTTTACCGCTTTTCGATAGACCGAATAATATTGGAGAAATTAACTGTTTTCTGAGGAGAGTGGTTTTGCGAAACGGCATATCGCTGTGCACTGGAGCGGAAAGCAGAGTTACCTTAAGAGCAAACATGAGCATATATCGAAAGAAGAGAGATGTATCTAAATAACTAGCGAGGGCATTTTATTTGCGTTGTTCCGGAGCTGAGCAGTAAGTATTTTAAGAGCAAACATGAGCATATATCGAAAGAAGAGGGATGTATCGAAACAACTGCAGTGGGAATTCTATTTGTGTAGTTCAGGAGCTGAGCATTAAGTGCTTTAAGAGCAAACATGAGCATATATCGAAAGAAGAGAGATGTATCTAAATAACTAGCGAGGGCATTTTATTTGCGTTGTTCCGGAGCTGAGCAGTAAGTATTTTAAGAGCAAACATGAGCATATATCGAAAGAAGAGAGATGTATCTAAATAACTAGCGAGGGCATTTTATTTGCGTTGTTCCGGAGCTGAGCAGTAAGTATTTTAAGAGCAAACATGAGCATATATCGAAAGAATGTTGTGTTGTTCAGTAGCTGAGGATTAAATGCTTTACATTACACCCAAAAACTACAAAAATCGAATCACCTCCATATCGGCTTCTTTACCATAAAAATGCAATGCCCGCGGTAATTGTTGAGATATACCCCTCTTCTTTCGATACATAATCAAGTTTGCTCTTGAAAACCATTTCTCGAATGCACAACGAGCGAGCTAGCTACCTGGATCTCAGAGAAACTTTTGCGGCTTTGTTTGTTTTGAATTACTGGTTGAGAGAATTTCCTTTGTCAGAAATCGCGAATCGCTTCGAATTTAGGTGTCAACAAAAGCAGCTGATGCTATTGTCTTACGAAATCTGTCCTTGTTTCACAGAATAGTAACGAAAATGATCACAAATCAATAAAAAAAAATCATAAAATGGTAATCACAAGGCGATCGCAAAATAATCATAAAAACGTCATAAACTGATAATGAAATAATCATGAAATAATTACAGAATGATTCATTTTGATGTCTAATCACAGAATAATCATAAAATAATCTCTGATACAGTAAAAACTCGCACATAAGAACCTTCATCTATTAAGAACCTACAGCCTGCAATAATATATTTTTTACTCAATAAATAAGAACCATTTCAGGCTGATATCTTAACTAGGTTCTTAATAAAGGGTTTCATTCATTCCCTGGGAAATAAATGCAACTTTTTGCCCATCAACCTCCTTCGTGGACTCCAAAACATTACTTACAGAACTGTGATAGGCAGGGCCTGCAAGCAAACTGGGTAGTAAGCTTGGGTTGAAGTGGATAGGGCCAAGAATGTAAATAATTTGGTTAAAATTTAGATTCACATATTTCCCTGTGTTAAGAACCTACACCCTGATTACTGGATGTGCCTCATTGCATAAAAACCTAAACAGGCTGAGTTCAAAATCTTAGGTTCTTATGTGCAGGTTTTTCCTGTAACTGATAATCTCATTATCTTGTACAAAATCTTGAAAGTGATTTATCCCTCATGGCCCAGCCTCATGGCGATAGCTACCGGTGATTCATCACACGACAAAACAATCAATTGAAACGGGATGCATAATTGTTCCCAGATCATTTAGTAGCACTGAAACTTGTCCGCTCTAATTACGAGCTTGATAAGATTTTTCAAAATGCCTCTTCAATATCTGCTAGGGGATGAAGGACTCAAAAGTTTTCCCGAATAAAAAGTAGTCCACAACCGCCAAAATAGATCTAGTGCCACTTTTAGCGTTCGGCACACCATAGTAGAGTAATAACTCATGTTAAATAAAGCACTGCCAAGCTCTGTCCGAAAGTGTTAGCTGTAGCTTTATAAAACACGAAGAACACCCTGTCATTACAACGGTAAAAACGAACAATTCAAATGCTTTTATCATGATCAATTACGTTTAAAAAGTACAATTTTGCCAACGGATTCAAAATAAACTTGAAGGTCAAAGTAAACGAACATTTTTGCATTGATGGTTCTTCCGAACTGACCAAATAAGACAAAAAATGTCGCTTTTACAATCTTGAATTGAATAATAAAAAGGGCAAACACTCATACCTGTATGTTCTCTACTTTGGCAGGTGCATTCGATTTTATGAATGAAAACAGGCCAGTTACGAGATTCCCTTGTTTTGCAACTGGTCCCTGAAATTGAATATTCACATTTAGAACGAACAGGGTTGTCTTAAGCTGAGACTAGTTGTTTTAAATTTTAGTTTGCTGACACATCTGATCAAATATTTGTCCTCCATCCTCGTTCCTTCCTTTCCTTGAATCGATTTGTCCATCTTTTATTTCAGATTTGTAAAAAATTACCGAATGTTTCTTGATACAAAGAATCATCAGTGCCAACCAACAATCTTTGGTTCTCCATGAAATTTTGTTGCAAAGTTCCGGGAAAGAAATCAGGCTGAAATGGTTCTATTTATTGTGCACAGAATATAACTTGCTTTAGGTTCCTAATAACTGAAGGGCCTTATGTTTGGATTTTTGCTGTATATCTTGGAAGCCAAACAGAAAAACTACATGTATCTCCTAACAAAATCCTAATGTGCTGAAAAATCTGTCTGTTTTTGCGTCCGTTTTTCTCCTAGTACCTTTTATTCAGTTTATACTACAGTACCAAGTTTTTATCTCCAACATAGGGCTCAAATCTTTAAAAAGGTCGGTGTACAATTCGATTGCAGTTTTCTTTGAAATAAATAGCTTGGAAGAAACTTAGGATTTTTTGCTGTAAATCTGCCGAGGCAATTTATTGATATCTTGATTAGTTTCAATATGGCGGCATTTATTAAATTTGAGGCTATGACGTCATCAAATTGCTAAGTCCTAAACTAGAAAAGTTACAGATTTCTGCTTGCCACCATATTGTGGACCTTCATAAACTATGGTTTCTTTGAAGGTTTTATAATGTTTCCTCTATTAGTTTAGGATTTACGATTGTTTAAATTTTTTCAAAATTTTCCATGATTTTTTTCAAAAATAATGAAATTGCCGCCATTTTGAAAAAAATCAAGATATCAAAAACTTTCCACGGCAGATTTACAGCAAAGTACCATGAGTTCCTTTCAAGCCATCCAATTCAAAGAAAACTGCAAAAGAATTTAACACCGACCTTTTTAAAGATTTGAGCCCTTTGCTGTATCTCCTAATATATATCAGATACGACACATGAAAAAAGCGAAAAATAAAAGGACAAAATTTGATTTACATTGATTAAGTTAAGCCGGTTTTATCTAAACCAGGTTAAATTTCAACCAATCACACACATTCCGTTTGTTGGATTGACCAATTAGAATTCAAAATTTGATAGACTGGTTTAAACTTGCCAGTGTGTCTTAAAGGTGGTGTGAAGCGAAAATTTTTATTGATGCAAATAAATAGCACAGTTGAATGATAAAGAATGTCGTTTAAATTTTTTTGATACCTTGTTTTATTTTAGAGTTATCCACTGTTTTGTACGATTTGCTGATGACGTCATTTTGTTTGCAAAATGTAAAGAAAGTATACAAGGTTGGCCATGTTTCCAAAGAGAAATCTAATTAAAAAACTTTGTATAATCAACATGCCTTTCTAAACATCATATTAAGTCATAAGGCAATTTATATAACATCTATTCAGCTCAGCTGAAATATTTCTTACCACTGTAACCTTATTTATTTTTCACGTAGGATTTGTAAACAACGCATTTTTGGTAGTTTATTGTCTTTATGGATATAAATTTAGCCTCGTGCTTTAGGAAACTTGGTATTCTGATGATGAAGCACAGCTTTGCTTCGAAACGTCAATAATTCAACATGGCCTAGTCTTTTAATTAACTTCTCGGATTTGTCACACATGGATTTGTCGTAGTTATTAACTTGGATTGTCTTGGAATGAAATAATATAAACAATGAAAATGATTATCGTCGCAATTCTTGCTCTTCGCTTCCTCATTAAACTCCGTTTTCCTGCCAATACACCGATTGTAACCTTTCAAAAATCAGATACAGTTATATCTCCATATGTTATCCTAGTAATTTGCAAACAAAATGACGTCATCAGCTGCAACTTAATATCAGTGGATAACTTGAAAACGAAACGAGGTATCAAAAAAATGTAAACGACATTCTTTATCATTCAACTGGGCTATTCATTTGCATCAATAAAAATTTTCGCTTCACACCACCTTTAAAGCATTGTTTCCGTTTGTTGACATTCGCACTAGACAGCCGTATTGAAGAAGAGAATAGGATGGAAAAGATAGTTTGATATGGCATGTTACCTGATGTATCACATCGGCCTTCTGATTATTCGCAGATTTGATCATTGAGTGCACACCAGTTAGAATGTTCTTTGGCTTTACAGGCTAAGATTGATGAGAAGCAAGATATAAAAAATAGAAGAATTTCGACAAGATAAAATTGCTGATCAGCAGACAAAACCCCTGAGCGCATTGTCCATTAAGGTGGAAAATAGGGGGAGAATCTTAGGTCTACGTAGATGGTGACCGAAAGACTAGGCTAAAAACTTTTGGAAAATATCGAAAATTTCATTTCATTCTTTAACAGTCTAACGACTATGATCATGTATCAAATAAGCAACTGAAAGAAGAAAAGGTACCTGCATTTAAAGTATTTTAGAGACATACGTGATAGTCAGTTTCTTTGACCTGATCTTATGTTTTACTCTGGAAGACTTGAATAAGGCCCAAAAATACCGTCAAATACCAAAACTTTCAGAAATACATGATGGTTCTTTTCCGTTTTCGATCCATCCGTTAAAGATTTGTGCTTACTCGCGTGCCTTGCAAAGTTGCTAAAATTTTGATCAAATTTTGCAACAAGAGGCTGAAATTATTGAAATAATCCTGGAAAGCTCGACAGCCCTGTTGCTAAGAAAAAAATGATAGCACAGACAATTTTCGATGACGGGACGGACGATGAATCAAATGTAAAAGTTTCAACGCCAAAGCAACAGAAATCTGATGGATTAAATAAAGGGTGTTCTAGATGAAAATGAAAAGATAAACATGGAGCATGAGAGTGAAGAGCCAGAAAACACAGGCTCTGAGGGGGCAGTGAAACGTCAAGGTTGGTGCTGATAAAATTCTACCTTCGATGTTGTGCTGGGCCTTCGATTTCAGGGATGTTAAAATCAAAGGAAAGCCCTCCAAGCAAGGATGTTGCACGGGAAACAGAGGCCGCTCCCAGGGAAGATGGTACGGAAAAGATTATGGCTCCTAAGAGCACAGTGGTCAATGAAGATTGTAAAGTCAAAGTGGAGGATGAAGGATGGCCGAGGCAAATTACAGAAGAGCAGAAAAGCGATGACAATCATTGTCAGCTTCATTTTATCGACATTCCATGTTGTTATGAATAAAATTTGACAATTCCAGGAGACTTAAACGGTATTGACTTAAACGGTATAGCCAGCTGACATAAACGATTAAAGATTATAGTTACTACAACCAATTAGTTACTACAACCAATTAGTTACTGCAATTTAAAGTGAATCGACATTGTTAAAAGCTGGCCCGGGCCAAGTTAAAAATATAATCTATTGTATTCAACAACTTTGACGCCTGCTGTTTCATTGTGGGGCGAAGGAAACAATGGTTTTGTGGGCGCTTCTTCAGCCTATTTATAGCAGCTTGTCGATATAGCTATGTCTAAATATATTGAACACATCACCAACCTTGGCGATTTTGGGTCCCGTCCTTTTCATTGTCCCCTCAGAATCTGTGTTTTCTGACTCTTCACTGTTTTCATCTTTATCCGAGTACCCATTCTCATCGTGACCCATGTTTCTATTTTCATTTTCATCTAGAACACCCTTTGATCCATCAGATTTATGTTGCTTTGGCGTTGAAACTTTTACAGTTGACTCATCATCCGTCCCGTCATCGAAAATTGGCTGTGCTATCATTTTCTTCTTAGCAGCAGGGCTGTCGAGCTTTCCAGGGGTATTGCCTGGTCTCGCAGGGCTCTTCCCAAGTCTTGGGCTGAATCTTGTTGGTGTGGTCGGTCTGGACGGTTCTTTGATCTTCTCAAACAAACGTTCTTTGATCCTTGTGATTTGAATACGAGGTGCTAATTCCTAATTTCAGAAGGAAACAATGCATCTAAATTTCTGCGAAACATCTTGAAAAATAAAAATTAATTTGAAGCCACAGTAAGATAATGGAAATAAATTGTACCGGGTGTCCCAAAAAAAGTACTCCCGTTTGAAAAACCACCAAAATTTGATTATACGGCCGATCTTCAATTTTCTTTCTTTGTCAAGTGGATCAAAGACCAAATTATTTTCCAATACATAGCTGATCTTGAAAGTGGTTTAAAAATGAGCAAATTTAGCTCTTTTTAGGGCTACCTGGTTTTGAATCATACTCAAAAAAGCACTGATCATTGCCAAATCAATTTCTTTGTGTGTGTAAAACTTCTAGTATGGTCATAAATGGCAGAAATAAATGCGCACTATCATTGGAGACTTCAATGATGATAAAAAATCTGAAAATTTTGACTCCTAGGCAAGATTGAGTATTTTGCTAAAAAACTATAGCTCAAAATAAGGCTTTTCAACGTGTAAATTTCCTACCTTGCTGTATCAAAAGGAAACATTTTATCATCTGTGAATATTTTTGGGTCTTTGACAAAGCAATTCAAAAAGAAAATTTCATCAGAAGTTTGATAATCAATTTTTGGTGATTTATTAAACAGGAGTACTTTTTTTTGGGACACCCGGTACAAATTGGTTTCATTACGATTTTTAAACTGTCTGTACCGGGTGCCCCAAAAAGATGTATACGGATTTGGTTGACTCCAGCGCTATGAATTTACCTTCAATCGATGTCTAATCACTCTGAAAATGTTCCTCGATAGTTAACTTGAACATAGATACCTCATTTATTGGTATTGGTACTTTGAGAGCAGACATATTAATCTTGAAAGCTCAAATTTGCCTCTTCCTGCAAACCAGAGCTTTAGCCTTTTGGCCTAAGCAAATCCATAAGGCACGGCGTATAAATCAACGATAGCCTTGATAAAATCTGATCAATAATAGATCTTGTGTTATTCTGTTTTACATAAGTCACCCCCAAGTCATCCATTGGTAAGTTTCTTAAGTTTTCATTAATTTCAGTTCTTAATTTTGATGTGCTTCAGGAGCTTGCATAGGCCAAAAGACCAAAGCCCTGGTTTGCAGGTGGACGCAAATTTGAGCTTTCAAGATAGATATTTCTGCTCTCAAAGCACCAATACCAACAAACGAGGTATCGTATCTATGTTCAAGTTAACTATCGAGGAACATTTTGAGAATGATTAGTCATTGATCAAAGCTAAATTGACATCGCTGGAGTCAACCAAAACTGTATACATTTTTTGGGACACCCGGTACATTTTTCTGAATATCCCGACACAAGGATCATGCATATATTTTTCACCAGGTAGATTAGGGACACAAGATTCTGCACATAATTTCAGTGAATAAATGAATGTTGGTGATTACAATAATTTCAGCCTCTTTTTTATTGCAAATTTTGATCATATTTTTAGCAACTTTGCAAAGCACCCTAGTAAGCACATGTCTTTAACGGATAGATCGACAACGGGAAACAACCATCATGCATTTCTGAAAGTTTTTTATGTGGCAAATTTATACCAAGGAACAACCAAGATGAAAAACGTGGTAAACAAGTGTGAGTTACATTTCCTACACGTAAGGGGACCCGAGACCTAAGTCTCAAGTGGATAAAATTGCAAGCAAATCAAAGGAGGACCAAGGGAATAGGATGGTTGTCTGAAAACAATTTTGAAAGTTGTTTGAGCTCTTTGGCAACAGTTTTGTCACAGTTGAATGCCAAAAAGTAAATATTGCAGGAAATTAACGGAAATTCTGGACATTTATTTGGCTTCTGTAAACATGAACCACTTTTTAAACAACAACAAATACTCGAAATTGTAATGTTCTGCCAGTTGCAAATCAGACTTAATTACATTGACTAGTGAATTTGTTGAGGACTTTGCATTTGCACGATTGACTGAACTAAAAAACAGCAGCCAACAAAGATCAAAGCCTTTGGCGTCAAATCAAAACGATTGTAACGCGAAAAAACTCCGGAGGAAGGATCTCAAAGTTTGATAAACACGTTTATGGGTTTACTACGATGATTCCGTTATTCAAGGATATTTTCAAACAAAATAAGCAAATATCCAATACACCTCTTCAATATAGCAGCCTCGTTTTGGAAATGTATCAACATTTCTTTCTATTGTTCATATGAAAATTTCAAGCCCAGATTCGGATTTAGCACCCAAACTTTAGTCTAGTTTCGTGTTATTGAACTGCTGGCGATTGTGATGTTGATTTTATGACGATATAAAGTTTAAAAACTTATAAGGGATTTGACCGTGAAAAATCGTTCAGGGTGAAACTTTACACCCTGAGTCATTTTCACGGTCACATCCCTTGCAGGTTTTCAAATTTTGCATCGCCATAAATTCAAAATTACTGCCGATAGCAGCAACATAAAAAGTTGCAGTTAGACTAAAGTTTGAGTGCTAAATCCGAATTCGGCCTCTAAAATTTCATATCAAAGAATTTTGAATAATTTCCAAAACGAGGCTGTATATTGAAGTGGTGTATCCACATAATTAAACTGACCTCTTCAATCACCTGAGGAATAATTTCAACTTCTTTGGCAGCCACTTTTTCAGTTGCGATCCTTTCTGATTGTGAATCACGTGTGAACTTAACATCTACAGATTCAGTCTTGGTAGCTCCATTTCTGTCAAGATCAGCTTCATGTTTAATGAATGATTTTGTTGTGTTGGATGAATGATGTGCAGAGTTTTCATTTTCTTCATATAGGCTGTCAATTAATGATACAATATGATTATTCAGTCAGTCAGATAAAGATCTTTTTAAGAACCAAAGAACTGTTCGCCAAAACAAGGGCAGATTTTGTAATACAATAGCAACAGTTGCGTTTGATTGACACCTCGATTCAAAGTGATTAGCGATTGCAGACAAAGGAAATTCTCTCAACCAGTAATTCAAAATAAACAAAGCCGCAAAAGTTTCCCCGAAACTACAAGGGAAAACTCTCGCCTTGTGCAAGCGAATGATGGTTTTTAAAAGAAGTTACGTGCTTATAACGAAAGAAGATGGGTAAATCTAAAGTTCTGTCTGGCGGATTTTGTTTATTTGATTCAGAAGCCGATAAGAAGGCATTGTAATTCTCGCGTACTTAGGGCTCAAATGAAACGATTACAAAAAACGGCTCCTGAATCAAATAAACGAAATCCGCCAGACAGAACTTTACTTTTACCCTTCTTCTCTCATTATAAGCACATAACTTTTCTTAAAAACCACCTGTCGCTTGCACAAGGCGAGAGTTTGGCCTACTAGTTTCAGGGAAACTTTTGCAACTTTGCTTGTTTTGAATTACTGGTTGAGAGAATTTCCTTTGTCTGCAGTCGCAAATCGCTTTGAATCGAGGTGTCAATCAAACGCAACTGTTGCTATTGTATTACAAAATCTGCTCTTGTTGTTCGCCAATGGAATCAACATGATCGAGTTGGTAAAATTCAACGAACAAATTTTGATCTACATGATTGAAAGAAAATGTCAATTATGATGTCATAGGACTGATAACGTCATAAATATTTTTCAAGCTTCATCAAGCTGAATTCAATTGCGTCACTTAGACCCTGTTTACACTATGCCGGTACGAAATGCTCTCATTTTCCAGATTATCGCCTCGATGTGAATCCGACATGAAATGATGCCGTATTCGCCGTTTACACTATGCCGGTAGAGCGACGAAGCTAGTTAGCATGCCGTATTCAAGTAAAAACTATGCCGGCATATGTAAACAGGAGGCCAATACGGCACAGTTTCATGCTGTATTCATTTCGTACCGGCATAGTGTAAACGGGGTCTTAGATGCTGATTAAAGATACCAATGAAAAGCTATAGTCCTATTAGTCCTAAAAAATGTCACTAATTGACGTCATCAAAAATGACACTTTCGGTCAAAAATTACGAAGGTACCGGATGAACTCTTCATCTCCATGGTCGATAGAAAACACAAAATCAAAGGTTAGGATTATTAGATTGGCTGGAAAAAGGTTGTGCGCTCAAAGGAGGCTGGAAGGATTCAAACTCTGAATACAGCAA
This sequence comes from Aurelia coerulea, assembly GCA_039566865.1. NCBI lineage: Eukaryota > Metazoa > Cnidaria > Scyphozoa > Semaeostomeae > Ulmaridae > Aurelia > Aurelia coerulea. Next base: position 23,599,328 of record CM076947.1, on the reverse strand, counting down.
AAAGTCGCACGAAAGAACCTGTGATATCCTGTAACAAGCTGAAATGGTTCTTATGTATAGATGATGTGTTACAGGAAGAAAGCCTAAATAGCTTCTTAAATCAGTTCTTAAATTATTTTTTGATACAATCTGCAGACCTGCTTCATTTGCCTGGCTGTAGTGATCCTTATATGTTAGGTTATCAATTGGCCGAAAATCAGCCTAGAGGTTCTTAATCCGTAGTTTTTATGCAGTTTTTTACTGTATTTATTTTGCCATACATTTTGTGAAAACTATTCGAGAATTCGTCAACTCACTTTTTTTGCTCTTCGACTTCTTTCTGTTTTCTCAGCTCTGCGTGCTCAACCAATCTCTCGCGAGCTTCCTCTCGCTTTTGTACATTTTCTTTGATGCACTGCTTTCGATCCTAAAGCAAAATCATGACGGGATACTGAAAGCAATAATCAATCAACCAACCGGAGGCAAAATCTTTCCCAAATCATTTCGTAGCACTGAACAGTTTCAAAAAATTCAAAAACAACACAGAAGGTTGTAAGTGATATGACTTTGAAAACATTGAATGTTCTGTTATGTTGTCATGCACACGTTGTGTTAAAAAAAACCTTTGTTGCTTCTCAACGTCTTTGTCTCCTACAGCGCTGACAAGGCAAAGCACGGTACACCGTGGTAGAGTAATAACTCATGTTAAATAAAGCACTGCCAAGCTCTGTCTGAAGTGTTAGTTGTATAAAATACGAAGAACACCGTGTGATTAAAACGCTAAAAATGAACAATTCAAATGATTTTATCATGATCAACTACGTTTAAAAAGTACAAATTTTGCCAAAGGATTCAAAATGAACTTTGGGGTCAAAGTTAAACGAACATTTTTGCATTGATAGTTCTTCAGAACTGATCAAATAAGGCATAAGTATCACTTTTACAACCATATTAAAACGAATTATAAAAAGGGCAAATAATCATACCTGTAAGGTCTCTGCTTTGGCAGGTGTATTTGACTTTATGGATGAAAACAGGCAAGTTACAAGATTCTCTTGTTTTGCAATTGGTCCCTAAAATTGAATACACACATTTAGATTTAGAACGAACAGAGTTGTCTTCAAGCTGAGACTAAGGTTGTTTTAAATTTTGGTTTGCTGGCACATCTGATCAAATATATTTGTTCTCCTTTCTCGTTTCTTCTTTGGATCGACTCTTCCTAGGACTGATTCTTCCTTCTTTTACTTAAGGTTGTAAAAATTACCAACTGTTTCTTGATACAAAGAATCATAACTGCCAACCAACAGTCTTTGGTCATGTAAGGATATTTTCAAACAAACCACTTACCTCTCAACTCTGATTACGAGAAACTCGACTCAGGAGATTGTAAATTTGAGAAATTGTGAGACTGACTTGCTTGCTCCACGAATGAAAACGAGCAATGGCCAAAAAGCATTTTCGTTCCGTGGATCAAAGGTTTGGAATGAATAAGAACATGAGGTCAAGCTAGCCCCCTCTCTGTCTTCTTTTAAATGTAGATTAAGTAGAAAATAGCTTTTAATTTTGTACACTTATTCTATTTTAACATTGTAAATATTCTTTTTTTATTTTAATAAAATTGTAATTAGGTTTTGCCACGGCCCCCTGAAAAGCAGCCAGTCTTGTCTGATGGGGCCACCGTGTTTTAAAGAATTTAAAATGAAATTTAAAATGAAACAAATAAACAAATATCCACATAAACTAACCTCTTCGATCACCTGAGGACTACTTTCAACTTCTTTTGCAGCCACTTTTTCAATTGTATTCCTTTCTGGTTGTGGATCATGAGTGAATTTAACATCTACAGTTTCAGTCGTGTTAGTTCCATTTCTGTCAAGATCAGCTTCATGTTCGATGAATGATTTTGTTGTGTTGGATGCATGATCTGAAGAGTTTTCATTTTCTTCATATATGCTGTCAATCAATGATACAATATGATTATTCATTCAGTGAAATAAAGATCTTTTTAAAGAGACATAATCCGATCGCCGAAAATTTTATTGACCAAAGTTTAAAGGCACTGAGTCCGCATAAATAGCGCGCTCATGACCAATATCAACTTCTTTTCAATCATGAAACAAAAGTTGTGATGTAATCGCTATTTAAATTAAACCAAAGAAATTCCCAAGGATAATGCAAGGATTAAGAAGCCTTTGCTCTCCAATGCTAATGACTTTAGCACTATTGTGCCATAACAAAGGACCGTCAGCAGTTTGTCAGCAAAATTCAGGATAGCATTAACGCTCAGCTATTTATATGGACTCAATTCCTTTAAGAAAAGAAGCTCAAACACAACGCGAGAATTGTCCCATTGTCTTTCTATTGTCTATGCACATATGCCGCAAAAATTGTGGGCACAAAACTTGATTTTGCCATTGACTGCTTTCCCATACTTCTAGAAGCCGTACTGTACAACAAAATGAAGTATATTTTGTTACGTGCGAAATGAATCTTTTGTTTGGAGACTCGTTTTCTCGCTTGTTTTTCAGTTCGTTCTTTTCTTATTTGTATCATGTTGTTTATTATTCGAAGTTTTTGTGCACGTGCACATAAGTTATTATCATATTTGTATTATTTGGACTATTAATGTTATTTTTATTATGAGGAACTTGTGGCTATAAAATATTTGCGCACTCGTTTCTCTTGGTTGCGAAATTCAGTCTGAAAGAAAGAGCTGAAAGAAAAGATGTTTTTCTGGGGCAGTTTGCCAAGCAGATTTAGGCCTGCCTATGGTGTAAAATTTTTATAGCTACGAGGACAAACAAATTTGTAAGTAGACATTTTAATTTATATATTTTTCGCTGTACATTTCGTTGATATTTTTGATATTTCTATTTATGTATTAGTTATGTGTTTTAGAAGATTAATTTGTTGTTTATTTGTTTTAGCAAACCGTTCGATATTCAAGCCAGTAGAGCATAAGGCTCAAATCTTTCAAATCTTTAAAAAGGTCGGTGCAAAATACATTTTTCTTTGAATGGATTGCTTTCAAATTCTATGATAACTTTATTTTTGTCAAAATGGCGGCAATTTGATAATTTTTGAAAAAATTCATGGAAAATTTTGAAAAAATTTGAATCATTGTAAATCCTAAACTAATAGAGGAAACATCACATAACCTTTGAGAAACCCATAGTTTATGAAGGTCTACAATATGGTGGCAAGCAGACATCTGTAGCTTTTCTAGTTTAGGATTTAGAAATTTGATGACGTCATAGCCTCAAATTTAATAAATGCCACCAAATTGAAACTAATCCAGATATTAATAAATTGTCACGGCAGATTTACAGCAAAAAACCCTAAGTTCCTTCCAAGCTATTTATTTCAAAGAAAACGGCAATAGAATTTTACACCGACCTTTTTAAAGATTTGAGCCCTATGTTAGCCAGCAGTCTGTTATTGCGTTGTTTTGGCTTTTGGACAAGTTAGAATAAAGAGTCCCCTGTAACTCAATTGAAGTTACAATTTTCAGAATGTATAAGATCTCTACTTTATACATGAGGAATCTTGTTGAGATTTTTTATTTTTATTTGACAATGCATATACAGTTACTAGGCATTCACAAAAAAGCCCTCCCCCCAAGCCGATGCTTAAGAAATTTTTGCTTACCTTTGGGCTGCCTGGGGGAAGGATGCGTAGGGTAGAAAATGAATAAGAGATTAAAGAGACACAATCGCAAATTTTTTATGTCTGAAAATCTAAACGAGATTCCTCATGCATAAAGAAGGGACCTTGTACATTCTGAAAAAGTATTTAATACACAAAACCGAAAATTTAATTGACCGATATTTATGAACAGAAACTTGCAAGGCGAGAATTTGTCTATTGTCTTTCCATTGTTTATGCGCACATGCCGCAGAAAAGTGTGGGTACAAATACGTCGTTTTTTCTTTTGTTTTACGTTTTATGAAACTACTAAATACATGTTTGGAATATACAAGGTCTCTTCTTTATGCATGAAGAATCTCGTTGAGATTTTCCGACATCAAAAATTTGCGATTGTGTGTCTCTTTAAGCTCTCATAAAAATGTGCATTGAATACCTGATTTCCTGCATAAAGCTCATTTGGCTTTCATCCAGCTTTGTCCTCCTTGTTGATGCTCTAGTGACTCTTGAAGAATTGAGATCAACAGGTTGCGGTTTATTGGATGCCCTAGTTCTTGTTGCAGCACTCCTTGAAGCTCTGCTTGTAGATGCCTTTCTTTTAGCATTGTTTGCTGTTCTTTTCAGCTTCCTTGGTCTCTTTGCCTCTTTGATTTCCACATTCTCCACTTTTTCAACTGTATCTTCTGCTAAGGTCTGTGCAGGCTCTGGCGCTGGTTCTTCAATTTTGCGCCTTTTTACGCTTGGTGTCTTTGGGAAGGTGCAAGCAATGTTACTGTTTTTAGGAAGAGAAAATACCAAGTGTTAGTGAGGTAAAAGGTATATTTCTGCAATTCACAATATTCATGACAAATAAGGGGACACATAAATAAGGGAATGATATCCAATGCTGATGGAAAGTCTCCTGTTTTAATTTGATCAACAAATTAACAGTTTTCAGAATGGCGGTCTCAAATCTATTAAATTTATTAAAAATTTATTACTTTCTTAGAGTGGAAATTTCATACACAGTTTTTTCAAATATCAAAATTGCAACAATCAAAAAATCATATGCAGCAAAACCACACAAAATTATAAGCTAAAAAGTATATATAAAACAACTTCTTAAAAACCCCCAAAAGTCCAACAAACAAATACTCTAGATTAAAAACTGTTCAAGAACCCCTAATACTAGGGCTGTCCAAATGAAGACTATATAACTATCTGAATCTTCGCTGCTAATTTACCAAATATTCGGTTATTCAGCAAATAGGGGCATGGCCAGGGTGCGATATCGAAAAATTAAAAATCTTTGTAGGATGGCACAGATAAATCTTTGTATGGCAAATGGTCTTTAAAGGAATCTCCTTTTTTCATTAATTTATTTTGGGTGGATAGGAAGCAGTTCTAGCTACTTAAAGCAAATTTACGCCCACTATGCATGCCGCATCCAGGCATGGGACCCCTAGTTTAATGTCCCTTCTGAAGGACGGCGAGGTGAGCTGCGAGGTCAAGCCTTCAAGGTCACCCATCTGGAGTTTTACCTCACTTGACCGAGCTTAACTTCAGTCACCTGATCACAGGGAATACAAATGATTCGCCCATGCCACCTCATGATCTCATATAATTTTCATTCGCGCCAGTGCCGCAGCAGAGTGAAAACGTTGAACTCAGCCCAACTTTTTTGAATGACTGCGGCAGAACATCAGCACGGCAGTCGGCGCTGAGTGTTCTCATTAAAAAGAAGACTAGCACAGCAAGGTTGTTGGTGGGTCGCCGCTGGTTTGAAGCCATATGAGAACCAAGCTTTTCTAAGATTTTGTAGCTGAAACTTTGTTCTATGGTATGAATCTTTGTTCTATGGTATGGTATGGAGTCTATTTATTATCATACATAACATAAATAAAATCTGTTATGTATAAGAAATTGAGAAGGGGCTGTTGTTTAAACAGATTGTGCCTTTTTTTGATCAATAAAATTGTTCTTGAAGTTGAAAACAATTTTGCCAAACAGAGCCATAACGCCGATATAACGGGAGGTGCTGCCATCCATATGCGAGATGTGCTTTGTAGAGGAGCGGCCCCTCGAAAATTTCCGATTCGACACAAAAAGTTACTTTTCAGACGTCTGAATGATTTAAAATCTCCGATTTGACAAAATCAACTTCCTGTCAAGGCATATATATGGAGGCTCGTATGGAGGCACAGACGTGATCTGATAACAAAATAAAACCGCGCGCGCGCAAGTTTAGGCCGGTCCCATGCTTGCTTGCCGAACAACATTCGATCGATTATTCGCTCTTTGCCACCAAAACAACCAACAGTAGAAGCTGCCTTTCTTCGGCAAAATTTCGTATAATAGATTACCAATCAACTGCTTCTTCAGCAGCAGCAAGCGCCTCGTATAACCACTCATGAAAGAATTTGGCTTGGTCAAGGAGATTTGCCTTTTGTTCTTCGTGGAGCTTCCATGACTTGCCTATGGCTTGATGGAGAACGTTGGATGCCTTCGCCATTTTCTTCTGCTTGTCGTCTTCCGATTAATAAAGATCCTCCATTGATTGTATCCAAATAAATATGAATAGTATATTCCAAATATATTTCAAGTAAGGAGGGTAAAACTGCTGAATAAATCGATAATAATGATTTAAAATGGAATCTAAGATTTGTCCGCCAAAACTTCTTGTCTTCTTGATTCTCAACTGAAATTGAAACAAATTCATATTTCAGCCTCGCCCGCGTGCGGCCAATCAGAACGCTGCTTTTCTCACAGGGAATCTAGAACTGTTCACGCCAAAATGAGGAATGATTTTGACAATGGGGGATTGGCAAATAACCGGGAGGCACTGGGAGCAAGTGCCCCCCAAGATTTTAGGCTAATTTTTGTTTCTCATTTCAAATTGACTTTACAGATAGGTCTAAGCTCTAAGGGGGATCTAAGTTCGGATGGAAATGTAAACATTCGCCAAACAAGCAGTAAGACAAAAGACTACGTCTGCGGCTCTCATACCCGGGGGGGGGGGGTACTTGACTTAAATTTGTAAGGGGGGTGTGTCCACGAAAAAAATTTTCTTTACCCTGCTCTAGAATCTTTTGCTCAAAATGATAACCTCTTCTAGGAAAAATTGGTGAAAAGTATACTCAAAAACATGAAATTTGACCAAAAAACGACCCGATCTAGCAGAATATCCCCCTTCAACATGTTATGACAACCTGCTCTAGAAAAATTGCCTCATTTTGCTACCCTGTGCTAGAAAAAATTGGTGAAAACGATACCCTTAAAAACGGCACATCCCCGTCGGACAAATATACTAAGTACCCCCCACGGGCTCTCATAGACTGCTTGAATTCTGGACGATCGCAGATTTCATAGCCTGCGTGCAGCCTCTACTCCTCCTCAACAGAAGAGTACTTTTCCTTCGAGGAGGAGTTGAGGCTGCACGCAGGCTAAGATTTCATTACTTTCTAACTTCCAGAAAATTCATATTTCTGGTGTGACACAAGTTTTTTCTTGCAAACACCTTCAAGGACCTCCTAGTTTAGTGGATGGTAGAAATTAAATGAGACAAAATACAGAACATGGATTACGTTATCTAATCTTCGAAAATACTAAATAATAGAGGAATAAAAAGAACTACTCCAGCAACTATTGACAATTATCGGCCTCCTTTTTCCCTGGTCATAAAGAGTTATCGCAGTACCTGAGCTATACCTTCAGAAAAATGGAAGAAATCCAGAGAAATCACGACAAAAACCAAGAAAGGATAAACCAATCTGATCTTTGAATAAATTAATTGTTGCAAATAAATCGGCTCTAGTATCTGTGAAAAATGTTCGCGCACTTTCAACTCTTATCACCATTATTTCTGATAAAGCATCTTTCTCAAGTCAAAAACGACGTAATCAAATAAAAAATGCAACATTTGTTTCTTTTACACTATTTGCTATATGTATGAAATCCATTTCTGGCACACCAGGTGCATCATCCACATAACATGATAGAAAGACACTATCACCAGCGAAGTAGCTTTAGCCCAGTAGGTCGTTCTTCTTGTTCCAATCAATTTATTACCAGTTTTCACTAGTGATAACTTATAGTCTCCATCAAACAAGGACAGATTTGGTAAGACAATGGCACGAGTTGATTTTGATTGACACCACAATTCAAAGCGATTAGCGATCGCAGACAAAGGAAGTTCTCTCAACCAGAAATTCAAAACAAACAAAGCCGCAAAAGTTTCTCTGAAACCCAGGTAGCCAGCGTGCTCGTTGTGCATTCCAGAAATTGTTTCTAAGAGCAAATGTGAGTATGTATCGAAAGAAGAAGGATATATCTACACATCTACCTCGGGCATTTCATTTCTTTGGTTCAGAAGCTGAGCAGTAAGTGTTTTAATTATACCCAAAAAGATAAGAAAATTGAATCGTCTCCCAATCAGCTTCTGAACCAAAGAAATAAGATTCCCAAGGTAGATGTGTAGATATATCCTTCTTCTTTCGATACATACTCACATTTGCTCTTAGAAACAATTTCTGGAATGCGCAACGTGCACGCTGGCTACTTGGGTTTCAGAGAAACTTTTGTGGCTTTGTTTGTTTTGAATTTCTGGTTGAGAGAATATCCTTTGTCTGCAATCGCTAATCGCTTTGAATTGAGGTGTCAATCAAAATCAACTCGTGCTATTGTGCTACCAAATCTGTCCTTGTTGTCTCCATCATCAGACTCTCGCGGTCGTGAGCTCTTGCCATAACAGAGGATGATACGCTCTACTATACACATTGTTGCATCCCATCCCAGGAAATCCCCACAGCCACATTTTACATGCTGATTTCTTGATTGCGCTGCAAATGAAAGCCCATATGCTACCTTCCAAATACCTGTGAAGAGAAGTTACAGCTCAATCAACTAACGCGTATTTCTTTACAAGAAACTGCCCATAAGAAACTTAACTCTCAAATGAACAAAAAATTAAGAGACTCCAGTACCGGGAAAATAAAACTTAAGAAACTGTCTATTTTGATAAAGGAAATTTTTAATCATTAAATTTCTAAATCGTAAACCAGAAGAGTGACAGACTTTTGCTTCATACTATATTGTAGAGATCCTTTAAACTATGGTTTTCTTGGAAACTATTACATGTTATGTCAAGCACTTTAGATATTATGATGGTTAATTGTTCTGAAAATTTTTCCTGAATTCTTAAAAAAGAAGAAAAGCACTTTAATTCTGAAAATATTGATGATTTCATCGCGAAATGGCAAATGTTTGAAGCAATCCAGTTCAGAGAAATAGGTCATAGAATTTTACACCAATCTTTTTAAAGATTTGGAAATTATCCGTGGGGGAACTGTGCCGAGTCCCGACTAGTTAAGCTTAAAAATTTGCAGAATCGTGCAGCTATAATTATCATAAATAGCAGCTATGATGCTCCTGCCGAGCCTTTGATTAAAGGGTTGAAATGGCCAACTGTGAAAAATATGATTAGAAATGAGACAGCAACAATTGTATTTAAGTCTGTTAATAATCTTGCGCCTGGTTATCTCTCGCACTTGTTTATCAGAAATTCAGTCTGATCGCAAGGGTCTACGCGTAGGCTAAATCCTATCAACCTAAGAAATGCCGAAACTGACTTGCAAGTAGCATTCATGAAAACTAGCAATGGGCAGAATGCGTTTGCATTTCGTGGAGCGAAAACCTGGAAGCAACTTAGCCACGAGACCAAGCAAGCTCCGTCTTTATCTTCTTATAAGAAGAAGATAAAGGGTTAATTGTAAATCGTTGTAAATTGATTGTAAATACCGGGTGTGTCAGAAAAAAGGATCCCCGTTTGAAAGGTCACAGCTCCCTGGATATCAAGACGATGATATCGGCAAATATAAACTTTAATGGTAGAAATGTTCAAATCTACTAAAAAATTTACCTGACTGAAATCGGCCACTCCATTCTGAAATTATGAGGGATTTTCTCCATAAAGCCTCTTCAAAAAACCTTCAAAACGTGCCCAAAATCATGAACAGATTTCCCTAACATTTCTGCCTTACAATGGCCTTACAGCAATGACTTGTGAACGCTTTGGCACGTGCTACCCTCTTGGGAGGATGAACAAGTCCTCCCCCTGGTATCGATGACCTATTCAGGGGGATTCCATTCTCCCAAGAGGACAAGATACATGAATTTATGTGAGTGTCATCATTTTAGGAAGGAAAAATTGCTCGTTGTTTTCATTCGTTTTTGCAGGTTTTTTGAAGGGGCTTTCTGCAGAAAATCACCCATATCCACGGGAAGGAATGGCCGATTAAGGCCGGGTAAATTACTGAACCTAATTGAACATATTGGCAATAAAACAAGACATTTTTCAATATCATTGCTTTGATATTCATGGAGCAGTGGCCTTCGAAGCGGGGATCCTTTTTTCTGACTCACCCGGTAGTTTTAAATAAATTATTTATGATTGTAATTCGTTTCCTTTTCTCGTTAATAGTTTTGGTAGATATTTAAATTGTAGGGTTTTTGGCACGGTCCCCTGAAAATCAGTGATACTGACTTACGGGGCTACCGTGCATGAATAATTGTAAAATGAAAATGAAAAATGCATACTTACTTTCGACAGCAATGCTTTGTTGATTGGTTTACCAGCCACTGCATCTCCCTTGTGTGCTGGTGCTGCCTTTGTTTCATTCACTACTTTCCTTTGTTTATACTTCTTCATTGCGAGTTTAGCATTTTCCAGTTCCTACAAGATAGTACAAAAGGTACAAAGAAGGGAAGGGATTAACCTTCATAAATGTTTTACGGAACTTGCTTCTGTGGAAAATATTGGATAAATGGATAAAGTAAGTTCAACTTTACGAAAATCGCTTGTTTAGCCTGAAGAAGGTCCCTTATACCAAGGTTTTAATTCACAAAACTTACCTGATCAGCTTTCGATGCATCATTTTCTCGTTTCCTTTTCTTGCTCTTTCTCTCTTCGATCTTGGTTATTACTTTATTCTTTTCAACATTACCAAGATAATAGTTGACTTCTTTTTTAGCTTGTGAAATCTCTGTCCTCATTCTTTGCTCCCTTGCTGCTTTTTCATAAGCTGTTTGTAGGATATAAGAACAATCAATAATTAGAAAATTTTACAATTTTTTCAAAGGCAGCATTTTTTACCTGCCGGGTGTCCCCAAAAAAAGTACTCCCATTTGAAAAAATCACCAAAATTTGATTACATGGCCGATCTTTAATTTTCTTTTTTTGTCAAGCAGATCAAAGACCAAATTATTTTCCAAGACATAGCTGATTTTGTAAGTGGTTTTAAAATGAGCAAATTTAGCTCTCTTTCGGGCTACCTGGTTTTGAATCATACTGCAAAAAAGCACTGATGATTGCCAAATCAATTTCTTTGTGCGTGTAAAACTTCTAGTATGGTCATAAATGACAGAAATAAATGCGCATTGGAGACTTCAATGATGATAAACAATCTGAAAAATGTGACTCTTAGGCAAGTTTGAGTATTTTGCTTAAAAACTATAGCTCAAAATAAGGTTTTTCAAGGTGTAAATTTCCTACCTTACTGTATCGAAAGCAAACATTCTATCATCTGTGAATAATTGTTGGTCTTTGACAAAGCAATTTAAAGACAAATTTATGAAAGCTTTAATAATCAAATTTTGGTGACTACAAGACTGATTTTTAAATCTTTTGAATTTACCAAGAGACTAGATTACTACTCTGAAAATTACAAAAAAATACAAGAAATACCTCAATCTTTTCGTTATTAGAAAAATCAACCCCTATAGTTATGGTACAACTATTTTTGCTGCGATGATTTTTTAAACTGGATGATATTTTTTTGAGTCACCTGGTTGTGTAATTTTTTCAAATAGTAGATTATATTTTTCTGATTTTTTTTTAATCAATATAAAAGTTTACAACAAAAATTACTTAACCCTATCTGTACTGGGCGATTTTTTAGGTATTTTGTACTGGGGGGGGGGGCGTGTTTCGCCCCCCCTCTTTTTCTCCAAAACTACAAAAGATATAACAATAAGACTTACCCCTATTGTTCTTTAGACAATTGGCTATTCAACTATAACAATGACACTTAATAAGTCACGTGATTCGTTGCTAGGCAACCGAAAAACTGACGAAAATTGGCAAATTTATACCTTCTTAACCAGAAAAATTCTATTTAATCAACCACTCAACCGATTTTCTCCAAATTTGCTTCAAATAGTAGGAAACATGTCATAGTTCAAATATACATACTTTGCAAAATTTTTTAGTTTCTATTTTTAGCACAATTAGCCTTAAATTAGCCTTTTGTTGCATGCTTTTACTTTCATCGCAGGTTTTTGCCAGTCCTGCCCTTTTATCTAGTAAATATAGACTCAAAATGAATCAAATTAATAAGATGAAGCAAATTAGACTAAATAAATTTATATTTGACACTTCTTTATTAGGTAAATGACGTCATAAATGTGAATGACGTCATAGATATTAAATTTTGCTGACATCAGCAAATTTAAAAAATTATATATCAAATGAAAGTACTCATCAAATGCAATCGAATGGTGCATGTTTGAGATCGATCAAGCAAACGACACGAAAACTACGGACATTTTAAGATTTTCTTTGTTGAATACTCTCCAAATATGGTATTACTGTGGTCACATGATCAGAGGTAGAACAATGAAATGTTAAGAATTTAATTGCCTATGAAATTTGAGTAAAAGTCACCAAAACTGGTGGTTGTATCTCTTGTCGTTTCAGCGTAATGCAGCAAAAACTGGCAGGGGGGGGGCAAAAAACGCCCCCCCCCCAGTACGAATAGGGTTAAGACACTACCTACGATCTACTATACCACACTACAAGGATGGAGGCCAGGAGGAACGAAAAATCATGTCTACTCCCTGGGATTAACATAAACTAAAATATAAATTACTATACACACCACACTACAACTAATACAGATAGAAATGCTGATTATAAAAAACAATTTATGAATAAATATTTGAGCTAGTTTCACATTAGATGTCAGGCCAAAATATTTTACTGATTCACCAAGTACTACTGCAACCAGGTGAAATATAAAACAATTTTCTGGGAGTAACCTAGACTTATGACGATGAGTCTCTTGTTTCCTTGTGCTCTTTGACTTCAAGATGGCGCTTCAGTCAACAGAGACTCATAATATTACTCTGAAAAATTAGGCCTAATATGCTTTATATTAATATAAATATAAATAAATAAAATAAATATATAATAAATATATTTAAAATAAATATATTTAAATTCATAATGTCTTGTAATGTTTTCCTGGTAGATTAGGTATTTTGTCTTGTTGTTATGTAACATGTCTTATTGTCTTATTTATTTTAAGTTACTAGATATTGTTGTATTTGTATATGAATTTAGGTATATTTGTCAATGAAAACTGAAACTGAAACTGAAACTGAAACTGCTGGGATTCCTAGCATACCAATCAGAATGCGAGATTTATCAAAGAACAATCAGTTTCGAACCTTCGATTCAATTGACGCAGCTTACTAAATTTGAAGGAAGTTGCTGCAGCAGGTACTTGAAGATTTCTCTGCAATGTTTTGGTCTTAAAACATGGAAATTGCAGCATTAAAAGACTTATTTTGCACTCACCAGGTAAAGTGAACTTTCTTCTTCAGATGAATACCAAGTTTTGTTAATTAAGAGTCTGCTTACCGTGGTTTTCTATCGCATTTCCTTTCTGAGGAGTGACTGTTGAACAGAGCCGAAGCAGTCGTTCGATCCAGATTCGATCAATCGAATGCAGAAGATAGGGTCAGGTTTTTAACTGTTTCATTATGAGTCCCTGTGAGCAAGGTACCGCAGGGATACAAGGGACTCATCGTCATAAGTCTAGGAGTAACCTACCTAATTTTTCACTGATGTGTCCCCATTTGAACTTTCTGAGATATTTCATATTCCATATATCATCATGGTAGTAGCCTCTCTTTTTTCCACCTGTAGAAGAACAATATTGATTTTTCCATTCAAAAAACAAAGTGATTGATGCAAGAGCAAGACAAATCCCTTTCATCTTTATTGAAGCTATGACATACTAGTATAGGGCTCAAATCCTTAAGAAGGTCGTTGTAAAATTCTATCACAGCTTTCTTTGAAATAAATGGCTTGGAAGGAACTTAGGGCTTTCTGTTGTAAATCTATCAATGGAAACTCATTCATATCTTTATTACTTTCAGAATGGGGGCATCTGTTAAATATGAGGCTATGACCTCATCAAATTTCTAAATCCTAAACCAGAAAAGCTACAGAATACTGCTTGCCACCATATTGCAAACTTTCATAAACTATGGTTTTCTTGAAGGTTGTATCATTTTTCCTCTATTGGTTTAGGATTTATGATCATTTAATTTTTTTCAGAATTTTACGTGAATTTTTTTAAAAATAACTGCTATAAATTGCCACCATTTTGGAAAAAACCAAGATATCAAAAAATTTCCATGGCAGATTTACAGCAAAGTACTATAAGTTCCTTTCAACCCATTCAATTCAAAGAAAAATGCCATATAATTTTACATCCACCTTTTTAAAGATTGGAAAGAGTTGAGCCCTATGCTTGATATACTCTCAAAGTACAGTATGGCACTTAGATCTGAATTTTTAGCAGATGTGCTACAAACAATTCATTTGTGTTAAAGTGCATACTTTGCATGTACACAACACTGTTTTCCTGCTTAAAATTCTTAAAAATTATGTAGAAAGTTGTTTTTTCTTAACAAATAAAGTCCCTCTAACAAATATTTGCAATCTTTTTATCTCTCAAGAAGTCTCAACAGAATGTGAAGAATTCTTGAAAATTCTCAAGAATTTTTGAGAATCCTTGTCAACCTGTACCAAAATACAAGGCCATGTAATAGCCATGTACAAGCCTTGTAGTTATGGCCTTGTAACCCTGTTTTAGCCTGGAATAGCCTTGCTGTAACCTTGTAAATGGCTTGAAAAATGCTAATTAGCCTTGTAGAAGCCTTGTGGAAACCTTGTGTTAACCTTGTGTTAGACTGGTTGCAGCTTGGAATCTTATTGATAGCCTCATAATTTTCTTCCAAGGCTAGTACAAGGTCATAACAAGGTCATAATCCCCTCTACAAGGCTAAAACTTGGCCTGTACAAGGCCAAGTTTAGCCTTGTATTTTTGTACAGGAAGTTAATGTGCATTCCTGAACTGTAAGAAAGGGAGGTGATGATCACATTCATACCTAATATTTGTCCATTCAAAGATTTTGCAACAGCCTTTGCAATTCTTTTATCTTTGAATTCAACCCATCCTTCTGTGAAATTCTTCTTACCACTTCCTCCAGTCTTCTTCCTCTTCTTTCTGATGAGGGGATCTGAATACAAAAAAAGTCAAATGAATGGAAATTCTATCCAATAATAAAACAGATTTCTATGTAGAAAAAGAGCTCTGGGTGCTATGGGGTGCTATGGCCCGGGGCGGGGCAGTTAAAACTTCACACCTGCTCAATTTAAAGGACAAGTCCAGGGTTGGTATGATTGATGATAAGATACAAGATAATACTGCTATGAATGTCCAAGTTAAAGGCTGGCCTATGCAACTGTGTGTGTAAGACTATTATGACCATTAATGCTACAGCTCCTCCGCAGCAGCCACATAATTTAGGATACCATGTCATGCCATGTGTAGGTTAAACGTACGTACATTTAATCTACAATAATTATGGATTTTAAACTGATTTAACACACCTAGTAAATGATTTATCATCAAAGAAGTTCCTTATACATTTCTGTGCCTAGAAATGAGTCTATTTCCACAGATTTATAGCATTTCTTTGAGAGATGATTGTGGGCCTAATAAAAAAAATTAAGTTTTTAAGGCCAACAAAAGATTTTCAACGATAATAATTTACCTTCTGGTTGCAGAAATAGCCTTCCAACTTCACCAAACTGTGACATAAGATTTCTCAGTTTTCCTGGTTTCATAAATGGTGGCACCTTGCTGATGTAAATAATTCCTTCTTCTGTTTTCTTTGGCTCCTTCTCCACAGCAATTTCTGATTCTTCATCCGCCATTTTTGCATGTGATTTGATAGCTTTGTTGCCTAAGTCACCATTGAATTGGATGGAACTCACATTTGACAGGGCACCAAAGCAAATGCACACGACAAATAACTTAGACAAAAAGTTGCAAAACCGCACACATTTCCAACAAGATTTCACTCCAACTTTGCTATGTTTCTTTCAATGAGTGTGACAAGCACATCGATTTTCAAAGACATTAACTCTCAACAGTAAGAGTAAGGTACAAAGATTTCAACCACTCAACGCCCAACATAGATTTGCAATGAGTCTATTTCGTCAACTGTAATGAGTCTGTCCGAAAGTAAACTACGAAACATTTCGCTTTTCCCTTTTACAATTTTTTTCTACGAAATAGACTTGGGGCAAGTCTACCCCAACGTAGCTAAAACAAAGTAACACAAGAGCTTATAAGTGCACTGGAAGATAAAATCTAGGCGACTGCCCGAAAAATGTCAATTTTTGCGAACATTTTGAAGCGAATCTCTTGAATCTCTTGCCCATATGGTCGACCTTTCATAAATTTTACCACATTCACCACTGTTGGGGAACAGCTGCATCCAGGAGCCTCGGGCTCGTTACAACATAGAAACAAAGCAACAATTATGAAAAATTTGCAACCAAACAGTAGCAATCTCGTACTGCTGAGAACAGATCCAAGTTTCTCATAAAGATACCGGGGTGTCCAAAAAAAGTATACAGATTTGGTTGATTCCAGCGATGTAAATTTAGCTTTAATCTATAGCTTATCACTCTCAAAATGTTCCTCAATAGTTAACTTGAACATAGATACCTCGTTTGTTAGTATCGTTGCTTTGGGAGCAGAAATATCAATCTTGAAAGCAAAAATTTGCGTCCTCCTACCCACCTGCTAACCACAAGTTCCTGAAGCACAATAAAATTAAGAACTGAAATCAATGAAAAATTAAGAAACTGCCAAATGGGTGACTGGGGGGGGGATGACTTTTGGAAAACAGAATAACACAAGATCTAACATTTTTCAATTCTATCAAAGCTATCGTTGATTTATACACTGTGCCTTAAGAATTTGCTTCGGCCAAAAGGCTAAAGCTCTGGTTTGCAGGAGGCAAATTTGAGCTTTCAAGATTAATATGTCTGCTCTCGAAGCACCAATACCAACAAACGAGGTACCTATGTTCAAGTTAACTATCGAGGAACATTTTTAGAATGATTAGACATTGATTAAAGCTAAATTCACATCGATGGAGTCAACCAAATCCGTATAAATTTTTTGGGACACCCGGTATGTGATATGCTGGCACATGCGGAAACTACACTCGTCTAACAGTTGAGAAATTTCAACAAATAAATCAACTGGATTGACTGAAATTGAAGAACACAAATGATTCTTTCCTTTAACATTTACAAAACAAAACACCATCTTTGTTACATGTACTAAAGCATATTGCAATCTAAACCAGCATAAGTTCCAAATATTTAAAAAATTCGATGTAGAATTCTCTATGACCGATTTCTTTGAACTCAGTGAGCTACTTTGCAAGATTTTTTTGTTTTTTATGCCTGCCTGCCTGCCTGCCTCTCCACAGGCTACTAGATAAGTAGTCTTTTTGTCAAACTATTGATTTCAAAGAAATAGGTCATTTTACATCAACAGTTTTAAAGATTTGGAACCCGTGCTATCAAAAATAAACGTAGTCAGTATGCAACTGAAAGTAATCGGCAACTATTTTGTACCAAAAGGTAGCAATTTAAACCTTGTCTGTCCCCAATTCTAAAAGAAAGCCAAGTTAGCGGTTTACAGTGGGTCATAACAAAGACAAGCAGCTACAACATTTTACAGATGAAATAGGGGGCGGGGCGACATCCTAGGGCTCAAATCTTTAACAATGTGGAGTAAAATCATTTGCCTTTTTCTTTGAGCTGAATGCCCTGAAAGGAACTTAAAGTATTTTGCTGTACTTCTGACGTTGTAATGTTTTGATATCTTAAAATTTTGCGAAATCAAAATCACCGTAAAATCCTGAATCAATCGAGGAAAAATGATATAAACTTCAAGAAACTATTGTTTATAAAGCTCTACAATCTGGTAGCAAGCACAGACCTGTCACTCTTCTGTTTCACCATTTAGAAATTTGATGATGCCACACACCCAAACAAGGGCAGATTTTGTAATACAACAGCATGAGTTGCTTCTGTTGACACCTCAATTCAAAACGATTAGCGATTGCAGACAAAGGAAATTCTCTCAACCAGCAATTCAAAACAAACATAGCCGCAAAAGTTTCTTTGAAACCCAGGTGGCTAGCTCGCTCGTTGTGCATTCCAGAAACTGTTTTTAAAAGCAAACATGAGCGTAGATCGAAATAAGAAGGATGCATCTACACATCTGCCGCGGGCATTTTATTTGTTTGGTTCAAAAGCCGTTTAGAAGGCGATTCAATTCTCTTATTTTTTTGGGTGTTATCAAAACATTTACTGCTCAGCTTCTGGACCAAAGGAATAAAATGCCCGCGGCAGATGCGTAGATATATCCTTCTTCTTTCGATCTATGCTCGTGTTTGCCCTTAAAAATCATTTCTGGAATGCACAGCGAGCGAGCTAGCTACCTGGGTTTCAGAGAAAATTTTGCGGCTTTGTTTGTTTTGAATTACTGGTTGATAGAATTTCCTTTGTCTGTGATCGCTAATCGCTTTGAATTGAGGTGTCAACAAAAGCAACTCGTGCTATTGTATTACAAAATCTGCCTTTGTTACACACCCATATATATAATAAATTGTAACATTTTGAAAACAATCAAGTTATCAAAAAAAGTCCACGGTAAAATTTACAGCAAAGTACCCTGACTTCCTTTCACGCCATTCAAGTCGAAGAAAGAGCTAATATAATTTTACATCGCCATTTTTAAAGATTTGAGCCTTAGGCCAAAAGTGGCTACATATGAGATAATCTACATCTCAAACATACCGCATGGTCAAAGAAAAGTTATTCCGTTTGGAGAGCTACTATGGAAAAGCAATCAATTATTTTGTCACGTAATTTCGTTTGCGCGCATTTTTCATTTTTCAGTACCTCACAGTCCTAGCCAAAGGAGTAAACATTTAAGATTTGCTTCCATTTCGTTCAGTAATTATCTTAAGTGGGCTGGAAGGATTTCTGGCTATTTAAAGATAATTTAAACCCACTTTGCATGCAGCATCAAGGCATGGGACTCCTTGTTTAACGTCCCTTCCGACGGACGGAAATGCTTGTTTGAAATATGTTTCCGCGCAAAACGTTTGTCTGTTTCATTTAACACTGCAAGGATATCTGATATATTTGATATCTAGAAATCTAAGTTCGTCTTACGGAAGTAGTGGAGTGCAATTTTGGTGGCAAAATAGGCAATAACTACCTTTTCCATAGTAGCCTTAAAACGGAGGAACCTCTTTTCGGGTGGCCGGGTAATTACACAGTCCTAGTTACAAGAGTTTCGAGTCAGGCTATAATATACAAATGCTATAAAGCTTGTTTACTTGATCAGCAAAGCTAAACACCGAATACTTTTACAGCATACAGTAAAGATTTCTAACAATGATTTGCAAGATATTCAAAAGCTGTCTAGAAGAGGGATTATTCCATTAACATATACAGACATGTACAATTGAGTGCAGGAGTGTTATTACGACCAAAGAGAAAAAAATTGTATCTTAACTGCAGGTCATCTTATCGATGCTCGAGAAGTCTGAAAGGACGAGAAGCACATTCCTAGATGTATAAAGCGGATGTACCAAAATGTTTTTGTGCATTTGAAATCCCAAAAAATTGCTCATAAATCTATTTTTATTAATGTTCTGCTAATTGTCGAATTAATTGTTAGAAACGAAAATACTTTAAATTGTAACAGTACAAGGTTGGTCAATATATGTATCCACCGTTTTCAAAAATTATACGGCAGAGACAATGAAATCGATCCGAAAATCTCAAGCACCATAGCCTGACTAAACTTTAACTTCATCTTGGAACTGTTTAATAATTTACAATGCATTTAGCTGTTCTGTTGCGTTCAAACATAAAATCCCCCCGAGAACTGGTTTCCTTCGGTTTTGCCTGAGAAACAGATGCTGTTTGGCTGAGGGTACTTTAATGCAAGAAACTCTCGCGGGATACTTTCACGAGTTGGAAAAAACGGAAAAATTTGGAATCAACTTTTGCGAATCAGCCAAAATGGGAAATTTCACGGGGATAAAGTTTCGCATTTCGCGAAACAAACATAGATGACATTATTTAATTCCAACTATTAGAAAGCGAAAGACTGTTTGCTTTCTGATGAAAAAAAGGAAACTGATGAAATGTAGATATTCCCTCCAAACATTGCAAAGGAGGGAAAAGAATTAATTTCGTCAAAATATGCAATTGCTTCAACTGCACCTTCTTGACTGTTTTGGGACATTCAAGCAAGGCATGAAAACCCACCCGACCATGCGACCAGGCGGTCGCAGGAAATTCCCCATACATACTGTCCTGCAGGAAATTTCCAAACTATATCCCCTTTCATGTATCATGCTTTGTTTCCCCATTTGTTTGTACAAATCAAAACCATAAATAAAGTCACACAAATTTAGATTGTATCTCATGTACTATTTATATTCATAGTGTACGTAACAAATATGAGATCACCAAAGTACTGGATTCTCCCTCATGTTTTTCAGATATCATAATGGTCTCTTTTATTGAGTCTCTCATTCACATCTAATCTATAACAAATGCTACAGACATGGGGCAGTTTGAAAGCTATCGTTGAAATATATCACTAATCGTTTATCCAAATAATAAGTAGCTCTACATCCCAGTGCTTGCAAGATGATGTTTCAAAAGGTGATACGTGCTGGTTGGAGCCAGTTTCTAATGGTGATCTCCTTGACAAAACCAGATTTAATTGATATATTCTTGCAGGAAATTTAAGCATGATTTTTTTCTGGTCGCAAAAAGGAAAATATTGGTTCATGCCCAACATTCAAGGAAAGTGATTTTAGCAAATGACTGACTCCTGCACAAACGAATACCACATTCAGACTGACACAGTTAAACCAGCTTTATCTTACGTAAAGGGGCTCAGTCGTCAAACAGTAAACAAATCCATAAACTCGCACGTATCGGTGATTATCCATTGTTCATCCATTGTTCTCTGCAGTTTGTTTGGTGGCTTCGCCCAAGCCACCAAAAAGTGACCGTTAAAAATCCACTTATATCCGAGCAATCGTAGAAGATATGAATGTTTGGTTTGTTCCTTAGTGAAGTACAATGATCTATGTCCAAACAGCAACTTTCATTTTGAAAAAAATACTAAAATCCTGTGTGATATCACCTTTCAAAAAACTGCAAAAATCATCGTTTTGTTTACATTTTGACGACGGAGCCCCTTTAAATTTCAACCAATCAAATGCATTCGATTTGTTAGACTGACCAATTAGAAGGCCCCATTCGATAACCTGGTTTAGGTTAAAGACTTGCCAGAATGGGGTGTAAGTTATCAAAAGTGAAGAGGAAATTAAAATATCAATTTGAAGTCTCATGGAGACCAGGGACTTAAATTTTGCGATTTGGTTTGTATAGTTTTGGCAGTATAATTTTGCAAACAATAGATGAATTATCTGATTCACCTGCTATACAGATTTTCCCAATGGGATTTCAAATATGCAGATAACACTTTGGTACAACGAGTACTAGTGCACTACGAAAGTATGCAGTGTGTCCCAAAAAAATGTGCCCCTTTGCCTAAAGATTGCGAAAGAAAAGGAAAAAAGATTCTCGCCAAACTTTTATATGATATTGCTCTTCAGATGTTCAAATAGAGTTTTCTGCCATCCCCGTAAAAATCCATTGAAAAATGATAGAGCTATGACCTTAAGAAGACCAAATTTGCCTGATGACTGAAACCAGCGGTCGGCCATTTTGTCTTACTACTTTGCAGTGATAAGTAGCTTCAAGTGAGGTAAGAAATAGTTTCTGTGAGGTCAGAAATAGTGGAACTCTCAGAGTATTATCGGAATTTTCATGAGAGCTATGACATTTGAGGCGGCTGTTTCCTTTCATCCATGAAGCTATTCATCGCTGCAAAAAATAGTAAGACAAAATGGCCGACAGCTGGTTTCAGTCATCAGGCAAATCTGGTCTTCTGAAGGTCATAGCTCCATCATTTTTCAACGGATTTTTATAGGGATGGCAGCAAACTTTAATTGAATATCTGCAGAGCAACATCATGAAAAAGTTTGGCGAGAATCTTTTTTCGTTTTGTCTCAATCTTCAGGCAAACAGGGCACAATTTTTTGGGACATCTTGTATAACTAGAAAAGAGGAATAGAATTATGGAGAGAATACCTAAAAGGATGAAGTTTCTACCGCCCTAAGTGATTGTATTCACAGTCATGTTTTCGTGTGATGCAATCATGATTCGAGCACTTACAAAAACAGGAAATGTCCAATTTTCATCCAGTTGGAATAACGGTGCTTCTTCGTCTGTTTTTAACATCATGTGCAGTAGGCCTGAATCCTTGCTGTTTACTTCGGCTCCAGAGTCGTTCGTAGTGAATAGTTTAAATCTGAAATCAGTACGAAATATCAGTTAATATCGGTATTATATTTCCGTTTGAGGCATAATCTGCTGACAAATATCTCGATTCTTGAAGATGCTTAATTAATCGTACGCTCTTTAAGTAAAGATATAAAATTTTATAGAGAACTAAACAAATACAACTCCATGTGGAAACTGCAGCCTGATATGTATGTAGGTATGTATGTATGTATGTATGTTACAATTTGCCACAGAAACAAAAATTTACAATGGTTAAAATATAATTACTGACTACTGAGTTGACTACTGAGGAAGGGTTATGCCCGATACGTTTAGTCTAATTAAATCCTGGCATTTTAGTTTATTCAATAGAGAAATTTATGTTAAAATATAATATAAGAGATACGATACAATTTACATGCTGCAGCCTTAACGAATACACCCCTAATTATAGTGGCAGGGATAGGATTAAAAGGTCGAGTTGACCTTATTTCCATAATGGTCCCCTTAAAGGTAGTTCCAAAAATGATAAACAATAGATTTTAATGTGCTTTGGATAAAGCATAATTTAGTAGGCCGAACCATGAATGCGAGAAAGGACGCATGGTTTTAGTAGAACATACGTATGTCGTTTTTTTCTCTCTGTATATCATGGAAAAAATTGTCTTTCATCTTGTGTTTGAACGAGTTGATATTGTTTGTAGATTTTAAATCTGAAGAAAGGTAATTCCATATTTTTAGCCCCAAGTACGACAGGCAGTTTTGGTCAGTGTTACTTTTGCTTAATAGAAGATTTAATTTAAACTTAGACGTTCGTGTTACTCGGCTTTGGTCGATTGGGTGGAATATTTATAATTGAAACTTGATAATTGATAGTGAGACGACGATCATTTAAAAAGAGACCGTTCCATGTGGTGCCATGATAAACATATTTGATGAAAATTCCAGCGATTCATCAGACAATTCCATATCATCACTATAATAGCCGCAAACGAATCTCCTATCAGGGTTTAAAAAAGGAGCAGCGTGGTAGCGGCACTACCAGGAAGGCAGCTGAAATGCTCAAATTTCCCAGGAAGGAAGTAGACTTACGAGATAGTCCCAGTTATCGCAACAACAACAACAACAACAACAGCAGCAACAACAACAACAACAACAACATTTTTTACTCGAGCTGGTAGTTTTAGCGTCCATCAGTTTATCAATAGCGATAACTACGAAAATCAGTCTAAGGAAGAAGGGTAAATGGAAAAAAACGAAAGGAAATGAAAGGGAAAAGAGGGGAAGAAATGAAGGAAGGAAAGAGAAAGAAAGGGAAAGAAAGAAAGAGAGAAAAGAAATGGGATATAATTAGGCAGTATATCAGAAAAGATGAAGAAAATATGTAAGAAGAAACAAAGGTGATTAGCTTGCTACAAGGACGGAACAACATTTTTTAGCCCTGTCTAATATGATCCTCAGGTCAGAAACTACGAGTGTAAATTTGTTTTAAACCATCAAATCTACAGATAAGAAAAGTTTCGGTGAAAACAGTGAGCTAGAAAGTCCCAAATGAGTAAAAAAACAAAGAGAGTGAAGAAGAATTCTGGAAGTTTAATGACGGGTGATCTCTCATTATTCATAAACTTTCATGAATCTACAGGCCATCAGGGACCATGTTAACGCCCGAGCATCCTACATCCTTAAAAGAGTTTTCAATCTTGGACAAAGCTTCAAACAAGCTTGACCTTATAATCCTGATCACCAACTATAGTACAACCTTGTCGATGGAAAAATGCTTTCTCGCTTACCTTAATGCAACCGCTCGTTGACTTTGCATACAAATTGCAGAATTACAAGGCTGACTATACGTGTTTCGTTTGATTGATAAACTGCGAGTTCTGTTGTCGTAAGTTACTATAATATCTATGCCACAAGAAAAGCCAGTCCATCTCCAGCAATACTGAAAAAGAAAGACTCCTCGTTAGTGATCTGGTACATTTACGTTCGCATCACATTATTTAACGTTTCGCCGATCAAATTTCATAATAGAGTTAAAGGGGCTCCGTCGCCAAACTGTAAACAAATCTGTAAGCACCGCACGTGTCTATTGTTCTTCATTATTTTCCGCAGTTTGTTTGGTGGCTTCACCCAAGCCACCAAACATACTCGTTAAAAATCCACCTATATCCAAGCAATCGTAAAAGATCTGAATGTTTACTTTTTCCCTCTGTAAAGTACAAAGATTTATTTTCAAAATGATGCTTTCATTTTCGAAGAACACAGGTAAATGTATGTGTGATATTGCCCATCAAAAGACTTCAAAATCATCGTTTCGACCGAAATTTGGAGACGTCGTCAAAATGTAAACAAAACGATGATTTTTGCAGTTTTTGAAAGGTGATATCACATATGATTTTCATATTTTCCAAAATGAAAGTTGCTGTTTGGACATAGATCATTGTACTTCACTAGGGAACAAACCAAACATTCATATCTTCTACGATTGCTCGGATATAAGTGGATTTTTAACGGTCACCTTTTGGTGGCTTGGGTGAAGCCACCAAACAAATTGCAGAAAACAATGGATGAACAATGGATAATTGGTGACACGTGCGAGTTTACGGATTTGTTTATTGTTTGGCGACGAAGCACCTTTAATGACTTGACCATAGGGTTATTAGGCAATACAATATTCTCAGAGGAGTAACAATCTTGAATTTTCTGTTCGTGTACTTGTGTCAAGAACCAAACAAATTTTAATAGATGACCGTTATTAAACGATAATGGACTGGTTATCAAGCAAGTGGGCAGGCTAAAACGCTCTGCAAACTATTAGTGGATCAGTGTGAATGGAAAGCATTCTATGCATTTTACAAACGCAAACGTAAACATGTGGACGGGACCTAACTTGAGACAGACTATAATAACAAGAACTAACATACCCTGCTATTTTTCTCCAATATCCTCCCACACCTGCATGCAAAGTCTTCAAAAATATCCCGTGGTATGTCCATAGGTCCTTGATCAGAACCATTGTACACGTTTAACATTCTATTCCACTGCTCTTCGTACAACGATAACAGCCACTCTGCAATGAACAAAGAGTTCCTCATCAGCTCTACATCTCAGTCAAATACTCAAAATAAACTTCATCCTTGTTTTGAAAACAAACCGGGTGTCCCAACAAAGTACTCCTGCTTGAAAAATCTGCAAAATTATATTACAAGGCCAATCTTCAAATTTCATTTTTTGGTAAGTAGATCAAAGACCAATTATTTTTCCAGACATAGTTCATCTTTTGATTCGCTTTTAAATTAGTGAATTTAGCCTTTTTAGTGCTGCCTGGTTTTGAAGCATACTGCAGAAAGCACTGATGATGATCTGAGAATTTCTTTTTGTATATTAAGCGTCTAGTTTGGTCATAAATATCAGAATGAAATGCTAACTACTATTGTAGACTTAAAGGATAATGAACAAATTCAATGTAATCACTCTTGAGGCAAAATTAACAATGTTGCTTAAAGAGTATAGCTCAGAATGAGGTATTTCAATGCGTTATTTCATCATTTAAGTAATGAAAACAAACATTTAATCATCTTTAAATATATTTGGATCATTGACTAAAGGGATCAAAAAGAAAACTTTAGAATAAGTTTGATAATAATTTTGGCAATCTTTCAAATGGGAGTATTTTTGGGGACACCCGGTCGCTGGTCCGATATTTGCATCTGGGGGCAGTTACAAGACTGTCGCATTTACACAGCCTCCTTTTGGAACCACTGACTGAGAACTCACCAGGATTATTTTTCTTCAAACAAAATAGGCAATGTTAAAGCATCGTATTTCATGTTTGGTTAACCCATATTTATTCTGGAAAAATGATGCATAAACTCATTTCAGCTTTGTCATCATTTCAGTTTTATAAAAGTTTGATTCATACCATACAAAAAACACGGCAGAAGTGGAATAATTCATTTTTCTAAACTCAATTTGGACGCATTTTCAATGGGCTCAAGGCACAAAGAAATCTCAGATTGACACAACAATAGTTTCGACGTTCTTTCTGTCGCATTTTTCACGTATTCTTAACGATATGCACGCCAGTGTCAACCAAGCTTAATGAGACTCGAAATGGAGTGACTCTTATTTAATGATGTTCAGATCGCAGGATATTGTCAAAGACACTGCATCCCAGAGCAAGTGCTCGGAAATGCCAACATTTGCTAGAATCTCCTTTCATCTCTTCGTTATTGTATCCTGTAATTCTCATTCGCGTTTCACCATGATTTCAGCTCATAAGAATGATCAGCCTTTTCTCTACTTTGAAATGGTTAAAAAGTTGAAAGCAAACATGAGTGAACTAGCACTTAAAGCACGAATTCACTCATCTCTACATTCAAATTTTTCACTTTGCTGTGGAGCACCGTCTCCAAAAATTTGTGTCGAATCGATTTGTATGACATTGTATGACAGTGTCAACCAAACTTAATGAGACTCAAATCTAAATGGAGTGATTCTTCTTTAACGATGTTCAGATCGCAGGATATTGTCAAAGACACAGCATCCCAGAGCAAGTGCTCAGAATGCCAACATTTGCTAGAATCTTCTTTCATCTCTTCGTTATTGATTCTTGTAATTCTCATTCGTATTTTACCATGATTTCAGCTCATAAGAATGATCAGCCTTTTCTCTACTTTGAAATGGTTAAAAAGTTGAAAGCAAACATGAGTGAACTAGCACTTAAAGCACGAATTCACTCATCTCTACATTCAAATTTTTCACTTTGCTGTGGAGCACCGTCTCCAAAAATTTGTGTCGAATCGATTTGTATGACATTGTATGACAGTGTCAACCAAACTTAATGAGACTCAAATCTAAATGGAGTGATTCTTCTTTAACGATGTTCAGATCGCAGGATATTGTCAAAGACACAGCATCCCAGAGCAAGTGCTCAGAATGCCAACATTTGCTAGAATCTTCTTTCATCTCTTCGTTCTTGTATCCTGTAATTCTCATTCGTGTTTCACCATGATTTCAGCTCATAAGAATGATAAGCCTTTTCTCTACTTTGAAATGGTTAAAAAGTTGAAAGCAAACATGAGTGAACTAGCACTTAAAGCACGAATTCACTCATCTCTACATTCAAATTTTTCACTTTGCTGTGGAGCACCGTCTCCAAAAATTTGTGTCGAATCGATTTGTATGACATTGTATGACAGTGTCAACCAAACTTAATGAGACTCAAATCTAAATGGAGTGATTCTTATTTAACGATGTTCAGATCGCAGGATATTGTCAAAGACACAGCATCCCAGAGCAAGTGCTCAGAATGCCAACATTTGCTAGAATCTTCTTTCATCTCTTCGTTATTATATCCTGTAATTCTCATTCGTGTTTCACCATGATTTCAGCTCATAAGAATGATAAGCCTTTTCTCTACTTTGAAATGGTTCAAAAGTTGAAAGCAAACATAAGTGAACTAGCACTTAAAGCACGAATTCACTCATCTCTACATTCAAATTTTTCACTTTGATGTGGAGCACCGTCTCCAACAATTTGTGTCGAATCGATTTGTATGACAGTGTCAACCAAACTTAACTCTTATTTAACGATGTTCAGATCGCAAGATATGGTCAAAGACACAGCATCCCAGAGCAAGTGCTCAGAATGCCAACATTTGCTAGAATCTTCTTTCATCTCTTCGTTATTGATTCTTGTAATTCTCATTCGTATTTTACCATGATTTCAGCTCATAAGAATGATTAGCCTTTTCTCTACTTTGAAATGGTTCAAAAGTTGAAAGTAAACATGAGTGAACTAGCACTTAAAGCACGAATTCACTCATCTCTACATTCAAATTTTTCACTTTGCTGTGGAGCACCGTCTCCAAAAATTTGTGTCGAATCGATTTGTATGACATTGTATGACAGTGTCAACTAAACTTAATGAGACTCAAATCTAAATGGGGTGATTCTTCTTTAACGATGTTCAGATTGCAGGATATTGTCAAAGACACAGCATCCCAGAGCAAGTGCTCAGAATGCCGACATTTGCTAGAATCTTCTTTCATCTCTTCGTTCTTGTATCCTGTAATTCTCATTCGTGTTTCACCATGATTTCAGCTCATAAGAATGATAAGCCTTTTCTCTACTTTGAAATGGTTAAAAAGTTGAAAGCAAACATAAGTGAATTAGCACTTAAAGCACTAATTGAGTCATGTTTGTATTCAAATTTTTCACTTTGATGTGGAGCACCGTCTCCAAAGATTTGTGTCGAATCGATTTGTATGACAGTGTCGACCAAACTTAATGAGACTCAAATCTAAATGGAGTGATTCTTATTTAGCGATGTTTAGGGGCTCCGTTTCCAAAAATGTTTGTCAAAGCGAGATCTTGCAGCTTTCCGAAAGGCAACATCAAACAGACTATTCATCCTTTTTCAAAATGAAAGCATCACTTTGAAGATACATCTTTGTACTTCACAGAGGAACAAACCAAATATTCATATCTCTTACGACTGCTCGGATATAATTGGATATTCTAATGGTTACTTTTGGTGGCTTGGGTGAAGCCACGACACAAACTGCAGAAAACAATGGACAAGTACCTAAAACAATGGTGCTTACAGATTTGTTTACGCAGGGCATGAAAACACATCTGACCATGCGACCGGGCGGTCACAGGAAATTTTCCATTCATATTGTCCTGGAGGAGAGTTCCAAACTATATCCCCTTTCATGTATCATGCTTTGTTTTTTATTTGTTTATACAAATTAAAAATACAAATAAAGGCAAGCAAATGTAGATTGCATCTCTTGTACTGTTCATATTCGTATTGTATGTAACAAATATGAGATCAGCAAAGTACTGGATTTTTAGAAATCGTAATGGCTGCATTTATTAGCTTTCAATTCATCCCCATCCGATTTATAACAAATACCATGGACAAGGGGAGCTTTTAAACCTCTCGTTGGAATGTATCATTAGTAGTTTATCCAAATAATAAATATGTACATCCTAGGGCATGCAAGATGATGTTTCGAAAGGAGATTTGTGCAGCTTAGAGCTGGTTGGGTTGTAACTAACAGGCTTGCATCAAAACTGCAAGTCGCTCCAAGAAGCATGGAAAGAGCAATGCTGAATATCACGAAAAGAGATAGGAAGAGAAACGAATGGGTACGGGAGCAAACAAGAGTAGTGGACATCATAGCCAAGGCGAAATCACTGAAGTGGGAGTGGGCAGGTCACATAGGAAGGATGGCAGATAACCGATGGGCAAAGAAATCCACAGAATGGACACCGTATGGAAGGAAGCGCAGCAGAGGAAGACCAAAAAAGAGATGGAGAGATGAAATCACAGAAACAGCAGGGGTCAATTGGATGAGAAGAACTGGGAACAGAGTATGCTGGAAAACGTTGGGGAGGTCGTCGGCCTGCAGTGGCCTGAATGACTGACTATGATGATGATGAGAGCTGGTTGGAGCTGGTTGGATGGTTGTTGCTGGTTGGATCTCATTGAAAAAACCATTGTTTATCATTCTTTCTTGCAGGAAATAACGGCTAAGGCTCGATTATACAACGCTCTCCAGGATCGTATGGAACACACATTTTTGCTGATAATTAAGCATCAGGATGTACGCAATTTCATTGAATTGGAAATGTTCAAGTTGATAAAACTTTGTTAGTTAAAGGCGCATTCCTCGGAAAAAACCGGATATCAATGAACTGCGTTGTTTGCATTTAAAACGAACATGCATACCATTATCAACAATTTCCAATGATTCTTCAACTTAACTAAAGCTCAAATCGGCCATTAACAAAACAGATATTTTTCAAAATAGAAACCGAGAACTCAGCCATATCCTGAAATTTGAATCCGAGACAGAAAACGAGAATTTTCGGTAAAGCCGATCAATTCTCTTGCGAGTAGTGGACCGTGGACACGTGAATGAACAAATAGAACAGGACAGTCAAACTCAATTCAAAGAGCGACGGACAATAACGAAAATATGCTACAGTTGCTCGCCAACAACGATGCATAAAATGGTAGGGTATTAAACTTAAAATTGGTCTGAATGTCTTCTTTCGTATCTCACGTTTGAGAAGCGTAAAATCCGCTTCTCAAACGGGATGACGATATGAATCTTTGAATGCATTTAATTTTCGAGGAATGTACCCTTAATTTAGGTTTACCCAAATAATTTGCAAATCTATACCTCTAGGAATAATACTGTCTTTCTTTAACAAATTGATTGCTTTCGAATCTTCCAGCAGCCTTTCAAGTTTCAAACATTTGAAAGTTGATGCGAATTGTAATCCCTCTTCTGTCGCTAAAAAAGCAACTCTTTTTCGATCGAGTTCTGTTTCCCGATCAACAAAGAACTTCTGTGTCTCTTGTACAATTGCTTTCAACGGCAAGTCACAAGTTGGATGAAGCTTCAAGTAAACCCAAATCTTTAAAAAATTGTACACGTCCACTTCCACTTGCATTACAACGAATTCTGTTGACTGTAATACTTGTTCAAGAACTTCTTGGCTGATTTCCTTCGCGACGGCGGGAGTTCGACATAATAACAAATTTCGTTCAATCCATTGGAAACATCTAGGAAAGAAGAAATGAAACCGTTAAGGCAAAATTTCTGGCAAAGCTATTGTAGAGATCAGGAAACTTTTGTTGCTTAAAGGTCAGGAAACTTTGTTGCTTAAAGGTCAGGAAACTTTGTTGCTTAAAGGTCAGGAAACTTTTGTTGCTTTAATTACCAAATACTTCTCTGCCCCCCCCCCCCCAATCCCGAATCTTGTGTGATAGGAGCACTTCGCTTGGCTTTGAGGCTTTGAGTTTTGACACAGAGAGTACTACATATTTTGGTGATCACATTTTCATTACCTTCTCTTAAAATCTGGTACTCTAACTCCCTTACAAATTAAGGTGTGGCAAAATATATACACGAAATAAATAAGAATGACAGAAATTAAATGCGCATGCTTGAACGTAAAAATACTAAGTCCCCGTAAAAATACTGATTGATAATACCAGTTAGTAACGATTAGCATCAAGGTTAGCACGTGATATTAGTAACGATAAGCATCAAGGTTAGCACATGATATTAGTGACTGATCATATGATTATAGCGTGATTAGATAACGAGAATGATGAGATGTGCAGTCTTATTACACTTGACTGGAAATAGATAGAGCAACCAGATTTGATGTACCAATAGCCCCAGGGATGTACTTCATGATAACCTCTTTCCTTTCAGATAAGCCATCGCTAAAATTTTTGGACAAGTATAACCGTTTTCAATTTTTGATAGAAATGAGTGGTTTTTACTGAAAGCTTGATAAATTACTGGATTTATCACTGGATATTTACATCGTGTCATACTGGAAGGTCGAATACCATCAAGACGTCCCAGAGGAAGACCAAGAGCTATGTGGATGGACAACATCGGAGATTTGGTGGGAAGAAAACATTATGGATGGCTTGTGAGAAAAGCCCAGGATAGAGGAAAGTGGAAACAATTCATGGCAGCCTACCTGCAACGAGTAGACAACACATGAGAAGAAGATCACTAAACATTTTCGTTGTAAATTCACAGAAAAACAAACAGCAGACATAGAACGAAACGGTTTTCTGTTTCAGGGAGTTCAAGCATTTTGTCAATAAGAGAAAAATTAAAGTTAATCTCTTCACAAAATTGATTTTTTTATTATTTCCAGGTCTGGCCACACAATGGACATTTCTGGTTATTTTTACAACATAAACATACTTTACTTTACTTTACAACATACAGTAAAAACCCGCATATAAAAACCACTCACTTATAAGAAACTAATGCCTAAAATATTCTAATTTCACCCCCTTACAGAAGAACCTATTCATCCTGAAATTCAAGGAAGGTTCTTATCTTTAAAAAAGTTAAATGTAAACTACTGGTTGGTAATATGTGATAAAATTTTTAAGAGATTTAGCCAGATACAAAGCATTTGTAAAAATTCCTTGTGTGTATGTTGTTCTTTAGAAAATTGTGCCATGAAAATGAGTAGGTGAAAACATTGTTTTCTTATATTTGGCCTAAATTCCCAAAGATCTGGAATTAATTCTTTGATAAGAACCTATTCAAAAACCTTGTATCCTGTTTTCAAGAATAGTATCGTATGCATAAGAACCTAAACGGGTGATTTCAAAATGTAAGGTTCTTTTATGCGGGTTTTTCCTGTAAAGAGAATAAAAGTTAATCCCGAGATAATAATAATAATAATAATAATAATAATAATAATAAAGAATTTATTTAAAGTTGGATACAAAGTTTAGTTTACTCTATAAATAGGGCAACTAATTCAAACCAACTATTTACAAAAATACAATATTTACAATTTCAGCTACTTACAGATATTACAATTGCAACTGTCTCTATTCCATTGTTTGACATGTATTTTAAACGAGGCTATAGATTGGCTTGACTTTATCTCATCAGGTAAAGCATTCCAAAGAATACTGCCTCTGAAGGCAATTGAATTTAAGCCGTTTAAAACAGTTCTAGCTTTTGGTAGCTGTAATATCTTTTGCTCTAAGGTCGTAAGTCACTTCCTTTCTTATGAACAGATCCCACATGAATATTGGATTTTGGCAATTTAAAGACTTATAGACCTCAGTCATTAGCTTATGGAGGTTTTTTACATGGACTGTCTGCTCATTGTTTCTTTGTAGAAGCTCTTCGAGTGAGGCTTCATAATCATTGAAAAGTATACGTAGAGCACGTTAGAGATATATCAACTTACTTTCTTTCGACTTCCATTAAAGCGTAGGTACATGCAGCTTGGTGATATTTGCATACAGTTGTTGCTGATAAAGTTTCCATCATAACATCTTGACACACAGCTAAAAGACCAGTTAGATCTAGCAATCGTGCTGCAGCCAATGTCGGTATCACGTGACCTCGTAGAACATTTACATCGACTTCATCACTGTATAGGCTGCCAAATGCAATGTCAAGGGCTATGAAAGAACGAAGAAGTAAACATTACCGTAAAAGCTCTATTAAGACTTTCTCTCCATTAAGCCCCCCTTTCTAATAAGCCCCTCCCCTCCGAGCCAAAATTATAAATAAGCTCCCCCTCTCTATTAAGCCCCCACCAATTATATCAAATTCCAGAGGTTACCAAAGATCTTCCATTTATTGAGCTAAATAAATTTGCACGTTAATCTTGATACGGTTTGAGATAAAACCGTGACGAATTTACTCGTAGAATTGTATGTTTAAACCGCAAAATGTGACGTAAAAGAACTAAAAAGCTATCATATATATCGTTGTCATTTGATTTTGTGACTTTTTCGAACACGCGGTAGAAGCTCCATAATTTCACATGCATATTTCTACTTTGTAGTGCCAAACGTTTCTTGTTTCTAAATTTCTCGGCGCAAGAATTATCATGTACTTTCAATTTCTGCCAAAGAGATCTTTGTAGAGATAACAGGTGTGCAAAGAAAAGTTCCCACTTTTAACAAGCCATGATAAATCGTACACACAGCTGATTTCAAAGATTGGCCATATAATTTATGGTTGAAATAACAACTCCTCGAAAATTCTGGGTTTTCTGAAATAATCTAAATCGATCCAAAAATATTGAGCAAATTTACCAAAGACTGAACAAGACAGAACAAAACTTTTCAGCTGCCTATATTTCAAGTCTCCTACTTTTTTGACTACAACTGCCTTCAATCACACAAAATTCACCTAAAAAGCTGCCAATAGACCTTGAAAGAGGAGAAATGTGCAAAGAAAAGTTCCCACTTTTAACAAGCCATGATAAATCGTACACACAGCTGATTTCAAAGATTGGCCATATAATTTATGGTTGAAATAACAACTCCTCGAAAATTCTGGGTTTTCTGAAATAATCTAAATCGATCCAAAAATATTGAGCAAATTTACCAAAGACTGAACAAGACAGAACAAAACTTTTCAGCTGCCTATATTTCAAGTCTCCTACTTTTTTGACTACAACTGCCTTCAATCACACAAAATTCACCTAAAAAGCTGCCAATAGACCTTGAAAGAGGAGAAATGATCATGAAGGATAGTTATTGTCCTTTGAAAATATCTAGTTTGGGAATGAATCGATAATCTTGTGAGTATTCACCACAAACTTGGGGCTCATGGGACACAACCTTAACCACACCTTACTGACAATGAATTACGAAAGCCCTCCCTTTATTGTTAGTTTTTTTCAGTATTTTATTTTGAGTGGGCTGGAAGAATTTCTTGTTATTTAAAGCTAATTTAGGCCTACTGTGCATGCCATATCCAGGCATGGGACCCGTAGTTTAACGTCCCTTCCAAAGGACGGTGAAATGAGTTGCTTGACCAGGCCTCCGAGAGATCCCCCATCCCGATTGTGACCTCACACGACTGAGCTCAACTTCAGTTACCTGACGGAAACCGTATAAGCAGCTTGGCCACTCACCACACAATTTGCGGTCACTCACCCCGGTTGTCCACTCATCCCACAAATTGTTAAATTTAGCAGAAATGCGTCAAGGTTATACAAAAAGCAGGGGTACTTGTGCTGGTTTACTTTTTTACAGTAAACTCAAGTGTATGAGAAGCTAGTGGATAAAGAACACACAGGCTGAAATTGTGAAATTAGACCCCCATTTTAAAAGAACCAATCCAATGTATGCTACAAAGCATTCATCGTATGAGGACCCAGGCTAACTTGCAAAATTGCAGGTTCTTATACACGGGTGTTTACCTTAACTGAGTACCCTCTTGAGATTTGAGGAGTTAACAGTGGGTTGGAACAAACAAGATATGAAATGGGGCAAGAGAGGCAAATAAAAAGAAAAAGAGAGGGGCTTAAAAGTGAAAAGATTTAACAGAGTGAGGAGAAACGCAAACCAGAGTAGCCTGGGTGCAATTTCTTTCCTCATCCCAGAAATTCAATGTTACCCACATTTTCCACATTTTGAACTGGTTTCATTGTCACAGCTGATTTATTTGTCATGTGAGAAAGTCTTTTTGCCAAGCATGACAAAGAGATATAGTTTTCATATGGGCAGATATGAGGTTTTGAGACATGTCAATATAATGCAGAAAAGTGATGCAGATTTTTGATTTGCTCGTGTTCGAATCTTTGTAATTTTCATCTGGTAAAGATGAACAAAGAGATAAAAAATGAATGAAAAGCTAAGATAAGACCTTCAGCTTCTCAGGTGTATAGAGCATTTAATGATTACTACAGGGTATTCCAAAATAACTGTGCCTAGACTGATGATATGGTCGTAGTTATCGCTATTGAAATATTGCCGGACGCTCCTAACTACGACTCATAATCAAACGCCATTATTTTGAAATGACTATGACTGCCTCGTTTCGATAAGGGCCTATGCAGGAAAAGCACAAACATTTGTAGTTTTCAAATGAAATACATTGATTTGAAAACTTCACAATAAATCAGTTAATGCTTAGCGAAAGCAGCAAAATAGTAGCTACGTACAAAATTTGATATTGTCGCCAACTGTTTTCATGGTATTCTTGTTCATAAGACTTTGTTCTGTCCGGCCAAGCTTCTTGAAACTCTGCTTTGAGCTTCGAGTTTCCGTTGGTCAACATAAATCAATCGAATTTGCAGAGATTCTAATGGCGTTGTATTTGGTTGTATACTTTGTACATGACTGTTTATAGCAGCCTCGTTCCCAAGGGCGTTCAAAAGTGAAAAAAGTCAGTCCAAAAATATTGCCGTAATATTATGAGTCCCAGTAAGAGCGGTCTCGGTCTGGCGTAATAGTCTCGTTTTGGATAGCGATTACTGGGACTCATCGTAATCAGTCTAAACTGTGCCCTGTTTGTGTTGGTGTTGTGGAGGAGATGTGGCCTAAATGGTCTTGGTTTTACACAGTTACATAGGCCAGGCTTCAATAAAGGGTTTTGGCATTTTGTGGAAAACTTTCTGCGTTCTTGAAAGGGTTAATGGTGTTGTATATCTACTTTCAAAAATGTAGCGAAAATTTGAGTATAACGCTAGAACTCTTTCTTTCAAACATTATTTGATTTTGATATTGCTGGAGAAAACAGAAGTCTCCTTTTTTTAAGCAACCACTTATTTTGCCTTTCCTCTGCCATAAATCAGCAACCACTTGCCAGACTGAGTCAAACAAGGTCTATACTCCAAGTTGAAGCCTGATCTATGTAACTGCTTATTACCTGACTGACGTTTCAAAAACGAGGCAATACAAGAATCCCGCCAATCCTATTGGCTAATCGCACATTTCCCGCGGTTTTCCCGTAGCCTTGTATAATACGATACAAGGACGCGTTTTTGTCACCACAGCAACTAATTTAGGCCTGTGAGATTTACAATGAACTCAAACGACATAACAGTAACAAAATGAGTTTGACTAAATGGTATAAGTCAAAATTAGAAGCTATCAGGTAATAAAACTCATACTAACCGGTTTTGTAGTTGTACAGGAAAATATAAAGCCCTCGGTCTTATTGCACAGACCTCGCAAGCTCGGTCTGTACTTTTAAGACCTCGGGCTTTATATTTTCCTGTACAACACAAAACCGGTTAGTATGCGCATAGTAAAAAGAAAATTAAGGTACAGCTCCTCCACAACAGCCACACAAACGGGGCACCATTTTTGGGGACCGCCTGTAGAGCTTAATTTTTGCCATTCATCTTGTTCAAATGTCAACAATGATCATGGAAAGCCAATTCTTAATCCCTGCTTCATGCAACTGAACACTAACTTCCTCAACATGACATGATGGAAGAAAGTTCCAGGAACTAACATTTTTAAACTTACTAACACAAAGGCTTCTTACAATGACCTACCAACAGTTATTTTCTTAAAAGAAAACCACAACACAGCTGCATATGCATACAAATATGATTTAATTTCAAGAACTAATACTGACAATGACTACCATATGAATCAGCATGACAAACCGGTTAATCAGTCAAAGGGAAATGCTGGCAGTGTACGTAATATGCAGTGTCTTTACCTTTTCTGTCCACGGTTTCATCAGGAATTTCGATAGCAATGAATGACTGCCCACTTTCAAGCCATTGACCTTTCAGCATTCCTCTGAAATATCCAGACTAGAAAAAAGCATGTTTCATGTCATGTTCATATTTTTATGACACAGTACATTACTATTAGTCATTTTTTATAATAAAAACAAAACTGTTGAAAGCAAACGTTTCGATTATAAAATCTTCTTCAATTCAATTCAATTCAATTTTATTCATAGAAATACACCCTAATACAAAGTTCTCATTACAAATGTGTATTCTATACGACCCAGGAGAAGCATAGCTTATCAAGCCTGGACCGTTAAATAAAATGAGAAAATAAAACTAAAAATCTGAATGAAAATAGTACAAGTACCATGTAGCTGTTTCAAAATTTAAACAGAGAGGCTAAGTATGTATTGGAATAACAGTTGTTGGTTTTGTCGCGGTATGTTGCTAATCGTAATCTAAGTTAATTTAGTAGTTGTTTATTATTCTTTGTTTAATTTGTTTTGAAAATGCTTTTACTTGAATCATGTTTTTAAGATTATATGGAAGGTCATTCCATAAACGGGCTCCTTTATTCAATATCATTTTTTCGCCCCATTTTCTTTGTGTTTTAGGGATCTCGTAGTGTTTACTTTGGCGTGTTGCGTAGTTGTGCCTACTTTCATTGGTGCGGAAGTAGTTTTGAAACACGTCTGGCACGTGTTTATCATTATGGTATATGTTGTGCATGAATTTCAGTATCTTTAGTTCGTAAAGGTCGTTTATTTTGAGAAAATTTAGCTCTTTATGCAAGGCGTTAGTCGGATACCTGCGATCTTTAAAGTACAAAATTCGTAGTATCCTATTTTGTAACGTTTGAAGATCGTTTAGGTATTTCTTCGCGGCTAATCCATAT
This sequence comes from Aurelia coerulea, assembly GCA_039566865.1. Taxonomy (NCBI): domain Eukaryota; kingdom Metazoa; phylum Cnidaria; class Scyphozoa; order Semaeostomeae; family Ulmaridae; genus Aurelia; species Aurelia coerulea. The sequence continues at coordinate 23,561,214 of CM076947.1, read as the reverse complement.
GTTTCAAATGAATAAGCTATTTTAGAGAGGACCATTGAACTATATAGCACTGTTAAACACTGTTTCGGGACAATGTACCGAAGTTTATAGAATATAGATGCAAATTTTATTGTTTCAAGTTTGACCTTTTCGATGTGGTTTTTCCGAGTCAATTTTGAATCCAATTTAATGCCAAGATATTTAATTTCTTCACACTGTTATAAGGTGTCGCCCATTTTGATTGTTATTGCATCTTGTGCTTCTGTTTTATTATTAGGATTGAATAGACAGAAATTCGTTTTCCCTGTATTTACTTTGAGCTTGTTTGCTTTAAGCCATTCGTTCAGCTTTTCTAGCTCTATATTAGTCTGTTGAGTTAAATTTTGGAGGTTTTCCCCAAAATTAAAGATATTTGTGTCATCAGCAAAGAGCCTCGGCTCCAGTGTAGTTGCATTTGGCATATCATTCACGTACAGGGTAAAGAGAATGGGCCCTAAGACAGACCCCTGCGGTACACCTTTATGGATCAGGCCATATGAGGAGTTTGTTCCGTTGGCAAACGTGTATTGTTTTCTGTTGCTAAGATAGCTGGCGAACCATTCGTATACTTTACCCCTGAAACCATAATGCTTGAGCTTCGTTAGTAGGATAGAATGATCAATTGTGTCAAAGGCTTTGGAGAGATCCAGAAAAATGCCAACACAAATCTTACCATTATCGAGGTTGGTATAGATCTTTTCTAAGAGTTCTAAGAGTGCGTGTGTTGTCGAATGACCCTCGCGGAAGCCAAACTGTAATTTATACAGCATTTTGTGCTTTCGAAGAAAAGAAATTAACCTTTTGGCAAGGAGACGTTCAATAATTTTTTCAAAACATGAAAGAAGCGATATAGGTCTGTAATTATTTGTATCACATCGGTCACCAGATTTGAATATGGGAATGACTTTGGCGATTTTCCAGATGTCTGGCACCACTCCCGAATGGAAGGAGAGATTGTAGATATACGTCAGTGGTTTTACTAAGAAAGAGTATGACGCTTTTATAATCGAAGGCTTTATGTCGTCATGTCCAGGACTTTTTTTAATTTGCAAGGCCTGGATTTCTTGGAGCACTTCGTTTTCTTCTACCATGCGCAAAAAGAATGTCTCTGGAACTTGATTTTTTAGAAAGGCTTTAAATTCACAGCGCGATTTTGGTATCTTGCTTGCAATTTTGTTTCCAATTGTACAAAAATGTGTATTTAAGGAATTCGCAATACTAAAGTCATCATGGTGAATTTTGCCTTCAAAGTTAATGCTTCTGATGGAGTTGCCTAGCTTCAGTGTTTACATTCACAAGACAGCCAAGAATTTATAGAATAAAAGTTAAGAAGATAGTTTAAAATTTACATAAAATTGCAATAAAAATCCCCCAGAGAATAAATTTAAATTTCTTTTGTAAGCCAAACTTTTTGAATTCTAATAAAAGTTAATAGTAAATTCCCTAATCCCTTACTTTTCGACTTCGGAATAGAAGTCATATTTCTATTAGTCATATTTTCATGATGTAACAGTAAATGATTGCTTCAGATATTGACACTTTCATCATGACATCCTTTACAGCTTTTAGTTGTTTCCAGAGAAAAAATTATTCCTTAGTTCTAATTCATTAAGGAAGTAACTAATACCACAAGTGACTCATTGTATTCATCCACTACTTATGGGGCTATGAATTTTCAAAAGTTGGAACTTTTTGAACTTCTCCTAGCAGTTTTCTGAAGATTTGACCCCTTTGCTCTTCTTAACAAAACTCTTGTTTTTTGCTACAAACAAAATATCTCGTAACTCTTACCCTTCCTCTTATTTCATGGCATCATAAAATATACAAAAATATTTTTGTTACCTGGCATAAGTAAACCTTGTGCAATTTCCATTCATGACCTAAAATGAAAAGAAGGAAATCAGTTGCAAAAATAGATAAAATATCAATTTGATAGGAAAAATAGCAACACATCAAATTAAGCATATATACTAGAACCGTTTCACATTTGAAAAAATATTTTTAATGTCAAGGCCATCATAAACATAGATACCTCCAAATTTAGTCCTATTACATAGTAACATATTCATTATAATATGTTACAGTACAGACCTTACACAAATGGTTCTCCTGCCTGGTCTTGCTCAGGAAAATTTACAGTCTTTTACATGGCTCAAGAATCCTTATCATAATGTAAAGAATTCTTATCCTGTAAATGTGTGTAAAAGGCCTCTACTGTAATTTCAAAAGGACAAACTTTGATCATACCAGAAACCAACTCTCTCTAACGGTCCAACAGCTCATTATCATCCTACTGTATCTAGCTCAGTCTTAAGAAAATTTGAGCAATTTCTTCCACTCAATGTAGGCTGTTTCCAGATCAAGAAGTTTTCTAGAAATCATTTCTAACGTAACAAATAGCCAGCCAATAATAGAAAAAATTAGCAAGCATGTTTCAGGATTTCACAAAAGCCACCCAAAAGTGACTGTTTAAAATCCATTTACATCAAAGCAATCATAAAAGATATGAATTTTGGTTTGTTCCTCTGTGAACCGCAGGGAATTATTTTCAAAATAACTGTCCTATTTAAAGAAAGATGATAGCCTGTGTGATATAGCACATCAAAAACTGCAAAATCATCGTTTAGTGTGAAGCTTTTGAGAAGGAGCCCCAAAGTGTCATGCTGGTATCCAAAAAGTGCATGTTTTTTCACTCATTTCCTGGACTATTATAGATAAAGATCCCGGGGGGGGGTACATGACTTGAGGATGGACGGGGGTCTGCCGCCCAGTTTTCAGAAAGCTACCCTCTTCTAATTTTATGATGAATTTTGGCGGAAAACTGCCCATTTTAACCATTTTTTCCGAGTTTCAGCGAAACCCCACCCATGTTTATGGAAAATCTGCTGAAAAAGGACCCTTGTTTAGAGAATTTTGGGCCCAAAAACCCACCCATATGGGCGGCACATACCCATACCATAAATATGTTATGTACCCCCCCCCCCCCCGCGGGTAAAGATCCATTGAAAGTGGAGTCTATTTCTGGTGCACCTCAGTATATACTTACCAAGTGCGTAAATTGAGATGTCACTGTTTTCTCCTTCAAGAAACAAAACATTGTAAATGTATTCTGATGTTGTCCGCAATCTTTTCCTGTGAACGAAAATATAATCATTAGAGAATTGTGAAGAAATATAATCATACATATAAGAGAATTGTGAAGGAAGTTTTTAGTTTCTTAAGAATTCTTATTTGAAGATTTTTAAAGTCCTTCAGATCACTCATAATAATTTTGAAAAGAATAGAATGTGAAGAATTCTTGAGAATTGACCTTTTAGCTATCCTACAAAAGAGTCTGGATCGAGCGATATTTTATACATGTTTAGAGGAGATGTTCGATTGAGTGGCATTAAAGCTTCTATCACCTTTGTGCACATTCGAAAATTCCACACACAAAAACAAAACTATTGTTCAATTCAGATTCTTTTGAAGAAAAGCTAAAGGTCTATTCTTGCCATATTAACCTGGCAAAGGCCTGTACTGTAAGTTCATCACTTGACTGATAATTAAAAGGGTGGTGCCTTTGATCAATCAATTTAATTTTTTACTCCTACAATACAGAAATTGCTTGTGTGCATTACCACCAAAGCATTTTCAAAGAAGGCAAATCAGGGTTGATGAGAGAACAAAAGACTGCAAGAATTTCTTCACAAGAATTCTTAACAATTTGCTGTAAGAATTCAGAGGGCAAGAAAACCATGACAATGTTCCCAGCTTGCTGCAAATAGCAGAAAGCAGCACAAGCAGCAGGGTAGTTCCCTCTCCCCTTGAAATCTGCACTAAACAAGTGTGCAAAATGTGAAAATTATAAAAATTATGAGAAATTCTAATAAAATGCTCTCTTACCCCCTCCCTCTGAAAATTTTAAATTATGTAAAGCATGGTTCCCTTGAGGGGCAAATTACTTTGCTGTAAAAGCTTGTAAGATTTCTTGATGAAAACGATCTTCTTTAGAGGGATTAGGCTCAAGTTTCAAAGGATCTTTGTCAAAACATACAAAATCTACTGTAATGCCATTAATTCACCCCTTGTGTTCCTTGAGACAAATTTAATCTATAGTAGAAGCTGAAAAAGCTTCATTAAATTATCTATGTTTTCACAGCCACAGATGATTTAAATCAGAATGCTGATATTTTCCCAAAATATGAACACCATTATTTACATTCTTTATCAATTGGTTCTGCATGATATCAAAAACTACCGATAAACATAATGGTTTACATGCATGAACATGTCTTGAATAAAGAGTTTGTGCTGAAATGGAAATATGGGTTTATAAATTGCACAAATTGAATCATAAATGACTCATATTTCAAACTGGAGCAAGGAAGTATACAATGAGGAAGTAAACTGGTCTAGGCTAGCCCAAAACTGGTCTGAACTAGACCATTATATCTTCAGATGAAGAGAGATATTTGAGGTGAATCCATTATCACTAACCACAACAAAGTTATCAAAATAATTGAAATGGTATCCATCTACCCTACAGTGTCTGAAACATCACTGAAGGAGGATGACTTTCCAAACTTTTGATTCAATTGAACCAATTCTCAAATCTACATAATTTTGAGATGATTATTCATGATGAATAACAATACATTCCTTTCTCCAAGGAAGAGTCAAAGTGATCAATAAGCTTTACTATAGAAAATTTCTAAAGCTCTGTCTCATAAAAATGTATTAAATGAATAAGAAATCCCTATTGCTTGTTGAGTAACTCTACTGGGTCATACAAATGGAAAATAACAAGAAGATGGAAAAGGAAAATTCTTGAAGTCAACACAAACATAACAAATATCTTCCTGGTAACCTTCTTAGAATTTCTACAAAAGACTATACAAACAGCATTCTTTCAAAGGATAATCAGAAAAGCCAACAATGCTTGAAGGAATTAAGTTTTCAGCTCCAAAAAGCTCCTGGGAATGCTGCTTTCAGAATATGGTTAACTACAGTAGTCCAGTCAGTCTGAGGTCAAAATCAGCTGAACCTCAAACTAATTGAGAAATCTTTCGCAGGGATGAAAGAAACTTAATCACAACTTGAAAAAAGGGAAAATCTTTAATCAACTTTTGCAAAATTGGCTAACATGGGAAATTTGGCAAGAATAAACTTTTATCCGTCATCAAAGGCCCTGTCACAAGGGCTTCCATATTACTCAGTACCAGTCTCAACTCAAGACAAGTAATAACATAATTCACACTCAAACAATGTCAAATATTTGCTTTGCTGTCAGAATACTTTTGAGTAACCTGGGAAAATCAAAGCTGCAAATTACAATAACAATAAAAGGCATTTATATTGCACCATTTATCCACACAGCTCAAAGGCTCGTTACACCATCTAAAAAAATAAAAGGGTGATATCTTATACAATAATACAAAGAATGCTAAAATTGTTGGTTAAATAAAATCTAGTTAAAATATTCTTGAAACAGATGTGTTTTCAAAAGTTTCTCAGCTTTCTCAATGTAAGTCACACGGTTTCCTAACTTTTGAAAAATTGAGCCTACTATTTCTTATAAGCTGCTTTTTATAAAACATGAGTTTTTGTTCTTATATACAAGCTGCTTAATTGGTCATACATCAGCCTGGAGGTTAATGTGGCACAGTAGTGTAATTCTCTTACTTTGCAGCCATAACAGTCAGGTGGACAGGGTCTGACAGGGTTTGATACCTGGTAGAGCCCCACCACCTGATGAGCATCAAGAGACAAGGGGTCGCAGATTCGATTAGCGCTTAGCTACTTCTGTGATCCCAGCACTTGGCGCTAAAAACTGTAACGTCAACTTCACCTGTTAATCTGCCGTTTAATTTGCGGGTTTTTACCATACATTTTCCCAAATAGTTTTCTCCAAAAAAGCAACAAAAGCGTTTTAGCCCGGGGGGCTACTTAGTATATTTTGCTGATGCGATGTGCACTCCTTTACGGGTATCGTTTTCGCCTCTTTCTTCTAACACCGGGTATCAAAAGAAGGCAATTTTTCTAAAGCCAGTTGTCAAAAGTGATATTTCATTGTTTTTCAACGAATTTTTGCATTTAGGGGTATGCTTTTCACCGATTTTTACGTTTTGGGGTATGCTTTTCACCGATTTTTTCTAAAGCCGGCTATCATTTTGAGGGGATATTCTAAAGCCGGGTGAAAATTTTTTTGTTGGAGTGCACACCCCCGTACAATTGAAAGTCAAGTACCCCCCCCCCCCCCAGGCGTTTTAGTGGTACAAATCATTGCCAAAATAACTTACAAAATGAGAGAAGATTTAACAGAGCAGAGTTGTGTAACTGTACACTGCACAGATTCTTGCCTATATCTATGTTACACAACAGCAAACAAGTTGTATATACTGTTGTATAACATAAACAAGAAGCTATTAACAAAAATACAAGCAGGCAAGTGCTCAGATCCAAATATCTTTTAATAATTTCTTGAATCGAAAATTTGTTAAATTATTCATAAAATACCTCTTTCATTTTATTTAAGGCATTTAAAATTCCATTTGGGATACACACACAACAAATAATACCTCTCTTGGCATTGCTCAACTTCAGTGTCTTCATCTCGTTGCGAGCTACTGCTCATCTCCTCAGCGGCCCGCTTGGTACCAGATCGGCTGCTGTTGCTCTCAATATTCCCCGCACCATTGCTACATTTTCCGCGTTTGGCATTTGCAAACACCCTGCTTGTCTTGTTCCCCATTCTTGCTTCTATGAAATGAAACACGTTTGCCGTAAATCCCTTTTATCTAACCAAAACAATAAAGCTCGGGCAAGCCCGGTTCTTCACTGCTATGATATGCTACGTACGTTGTGGTTTGTTAGGCTAGGCCTGCTTTCAGCTCGCCGCATAGCAGGTCAAGCAAGTGATTTGGTGATGCATTTTGAGTACTTCTAAACTCCACTTTCCACTTCAACGTTGACCTACATCTTTAACTGTCCTTTGCATTGGTTCAAACCACAAAGCATGTCTTTTCAAGTGAGATTTAGCAAATTAAAGTTTGGTGTTGCACCGTCCGTTGAAATCTTCTTTGCTTTCGTTGGCGTAACAGCTGAATCAAAGTCAAAAGTGACGCTGTGATGACGCTGCTGTCGGGAACAGCCTGTAACCTCTTTCTCAGTACGAGAAGCAACGTCGTCGAACGTCGAACGATTGACAGGTCAGGAGCCTTGGGCCCTTTCGTCCCAAAAATCTTGAAACCACATCCCATTTTCGACAATTTGTATAAGATTCAGATTTTTTCAAGCTTGGATGCCACGTTACCAACCAAAATCTGTTCAAGCAGAAACAAGTTTCAAGATGCATCGGTAGCTTTAGCGCAAATCACAATAGACGTATTTTTTTAATAAGAAACTGTCTATAAGAAACTCAACTCTCAGATTGCCAAAAAATTAAGAAACTCCAGTACTAGGAGAATACAGGTTAAGAAACTATTTACTTTGATAAAGGAAATCCTTGACATATTTTTACTTTACTTTCACTTGTTTTCTGTATCATATTACTCGTAAGGTAGGGGAGACCGGGGACAATTGTAACACGGGACAATTGTAACACTGACTCTCACGCCTTGTAGAAAAGTGCAAAGAACCAGATTTTTGCACAGAACATGTTCATTCTAACCCTCCACATACGACTTGAGAAACAGGAATATTCAGCCAAGTTTGCAAGATTTTCGGGGGAAAAACATGTTTTTGAGTACGAAAGTAAATATGTGCTTTCACTGTAAATTTGTGTCTGAAAGATTTTGCTCTTGAGTAAAAAATTTCATTTTCACATCACAGACATGGCATCTATTTAGGATCAAAACTACGTTATAACTTTTAAACTCCACAGCATATGAGATGTGAAAATGGAAAATAACGATAGCTGACCAGGTCAGGGGCAATTGTAACAGCGTGTTATAATTGCCCCGTTGTAAGCTGTCCGATGCTTTGATTTTGATTTATTTTCTAATCTGGTCGAACAGTGTGCATCTATGCAGTATCAATCAGTTCCACTAATGCAGAATTTAACTACATTTTCCACTCGAGCTCAGGCCAATTTGATGTTCTCACAGCCTGAAATTGCTGCTTGCCAGCAAAGGACTCTGGCTGGGTTAAAATCCAGAATGCTTTTAAAAGTTGAACGAATAATTGATGCTGACGATGAAGATTATTGGGGCCAAGTGTAGACTTGCCTCAAATCTCGCCCAACTCCATCTCTTCAGTTCGTCTTATCGTTCCCTTTTCGGTGGTTCCTGGATTCGCCATTCCAACATTCCGTCAGGACACTCCTGACAGAATGCTGGAATGGCGGATCCAGGAACTACCGAAAAAACAATAAGACGGACTTAAAAGATAGACTTCGGGCAAATCTTAGCAAAGTGCTGAATAGCAAACATTATCCCCAAAAACGTCAATACATCAATCTCCATAATAAACATCCACTTTTCATGCCAACTGAATAGTAAACCTGCTTCCTTATTAGAAACTGAAATTCAAACATACATAAGTTGCATCCTTATTTTATCTGGGTTGCATCATATCTAGAATCGAGTTTTCAATCTAATGAATGAAGTATTGAATTATAGGTAGCGTCTGCAGACTCTAGACTGAACGGGAAGGTAGTATAATTTTCTTTTCACTTTATTGTCTTTACTGCTGCTAATTTAATCAAAACATCCGGTTTACTTCATGCAGATATGCTATGCTTAAAATGATGTAAGATACACCCTGTTCACACTGCTCCGTTCTTGTACAAAAACGGAGAGAAAAACCTCCGTTTTTGTGAAAATGTTCACACTGATCCGCACAAAAACGTCACAAAAACGGAGGTTTTCGAAAACGCTATCAAAAGTGGATATCCACAAAAACGGAGGTCTTTGAAAACGCACTTGATCAGTGTGAATGCACCAAAACGGAGGTTTTTGAAAACGCTCCAATATTCAACAATGAGTTTCACAAAAACGGAGCAATGCGAACGCACAAAAACGGCGGTTATTCTCTCCGTACTTGTTATCAGGCGGATCAATGTGAACGGGGTGCGACGCAGCGCCGTGACCTTAACGTTGAAAAATTTTGCATCGAACTTAATCAAAAAATCCACATCAACACAGGCAAAAAGTTTGTAAGCAATTGAGTTATTTTCGGGCAGCCCCCCCCCCCCACATAATTTACCATCCCGTATGCTTATAATAACTATTGCACATAAAGTTACGTCAAGTTTAAATTCACGGTAAAGTTTCTAAGGGAAAAAGAATTTTTGAAAAAGAATAAGCAATATACTTTACCTGCTAGAACAAGAAGCATAACTGTCGCAGTCAACTGTTTTGAAACTTTTTTCATCTGTAGTCCACTGGAGACAACCTGTGTAAACTCACAGCAAAATCATTTGAAAATAAACGAAGACAAATCTGCTTTTTTAATAGAGAAACCTGAACAACGGTGATTGGTCAAATCGCACGCTCTTTGAAATGAAGGTTCTGTAGCATCACGCCACCGTTCCTTTAAAATTCAACTTCCTCTGTGCAACCAAAGATTTGGTTGTACCGTATCACAGACAATAATGCGCCGTTGATGTCGCCTATAACCGTTGATGTCGCCTATCAAACTTTAAAAAAAAAGCGTTCAACATTTTTTAAACAATGGGATTTTAAGGGATATTTTTTACGGATTTTTATCAAAAACGAAATGATATTTGCCAAAGGTGCACGGGATTTTTAGAAAGTGAGCATCCGTCAGCCTATATTTTGATCGACATCGTATTATTTTGTACCGTTGTACCTTAGATTGTAATTAATGTTTTTATCGGAGGGCCCCTTGAAAATCAACTTGTTGAAGGGCAACCCCCCTTAATTAAAAGAATTAAAATGAAAAAAAAATGAAAAAATTCTTACTCATTGTGTTGTTTTTCTTCTACAGGATTGCGAGAAAAGCTTGAAAATGTTTGCGTTCCTTCCTTCTTCTCTTCTCTTCGTTCTCACAACAAGGAATGAGTGCGCAGCGATACGTCTCATTGAAACTTTCACTCAGACAAAAGAACGAAGGAACGAAGGAACAAGGAACAGCAACACTGGTACGGAATGGAGGCAAAACGTCACAAATGGAAGTACGCAAGCTTGAGCCATGGAACAACCTAGCATCAAAGGCAATTTGTCACATGCGCCCGGAGGGGGCGGGGTACTTTATTGTGAACGTGGTTCTGGGCTTAGAGAAAAGGACCCATTTGTATGACAGAATATTCAAGAATTCCCAATCCATTTGCATATCAGGAAATTTTTGACCAATGTGTATGAATTTCTCAAGCAAATACAACAAGGAAGTTTTTTGGTGCGGATTATCATTATGGGACCCATTCATAACGTAGGGAATTTCAGATGAAAAAATCCACCCAATGAGCGGCACATCCAGTATCATTTAACAGTGAAGTACCCCCCCCCCCCCCCCGGTCCATGTGGCCGTCTGATTCATCACATTGTGACAGCGTTGTCTCTGTCACCCACGGTAATATTGGATAAGAAATTATGTTGCTCTCGTATTCCCGTCCCGAAACTCGGAGCATCGTCGTTCAAGGGACGGACCCCGGGGACGGACAAAGGACTTCGGTGGAGACATGACTGGAGATCATGAGGGTACGAAAACAAAAGGTCAGAAATAAACATTTCAAGTTCTGAGAGATAAGATAAGGCACCTTTCTCAGAAACTGTAACGAATAAATAAGAAAGAACAGTTACATAATATGGTCGAGTCGATATTTTCCTTGCAGATATTGCTTAGATCCAGGAAACCAAACATCTGTGTGGCAGTACGGTGCAACATGTTGCATAAAACTGTCAGAAGTTTGGCAAAGAATTCAAATTCAGTATGAAAAGATGCTTTACACATAGTTGTTTTTCATAGAAACTTATTAGGTCTGAGGTTGCTGGACAACTTTTTAAAGCTGACGCCATTTTTCCACCAAAAGTTTCTTGTTTGTGCGTTTCTTAAATTTTAAATTTCAAAACGTGCAGTCCCCTTTTAGTGAATTTTCTTTTTGTAGTAGTAGCACAGGGACCCCAGGAAATTGACTAACGCCCCTCAAATGATAAAGACCCTTAGCCTCCTTTGCGACTGCGAAGCTATGGTTTAATGCCTTTAATCAGAAATCGAAAGCGAGGCGCGCCTGTGGTATTTTGTAGGTAGTGTTGCTACAAGTCTCCTGCATGGTAAATTTTGATGCTCTGAAGAAAGAAATAATATAATAACGGGAGATCTCCGTGTGTGTTGCGTTCCCAATAAGACCTGTATATTGACATAAATCGAAACATTCTAATTGCCTAGCAAACAAAATCAGATTGTCATTTGAGAAGGGCAAGATAAAGCTTCATGCAGCTGCAGAAGCCATGCTCACAGAACAACGGATGATAATTCCGTTTTCGCACTTTGATTTGCTCTGTTTCACAATAGCAATAATGTAGGTTCCGTTTTCATTTCGTCCCATACTAATAAGCGGAAGTTCGAGAGAGAAATTTAAACCGTTTGGGATCTATATGACCAACTGACCCCAACTGAATGACCTAATTACAACAAACAGATAAATATAGGGGAATACGCAACTCCAAATGCATCGTCCACTGCAGTGGCGATGCCACAGATAATTTTCAGAGCATCATACCACAAAGACAACTTCTCACTGCTTTCCGTCCAGATTTCCCTCCCTTGAGAAGCTGTGAGGTATTGACATGAGGGTCGTTGGGTTTTTTGCTCCCCTTTAAATAAGAAACATGCTCCCTTCAGAATTGGACGTGTTCTCACTCCATCCAAGCTATTTTTTGTCAGTAATTTATTTTGCGTGAGCAGGAAGCATTTCTAGCTACTTAAAGCTAATTTAAGCCCATTATGTATGCCGCATCCAGGCATGGGACCCTAGACTGATTACGATTGAGTCCTAGTAATCGCTACCACCCACCCACCCTACTCGCTCATACTAGTATGAGCGAGTAGGGTGGGTGGGTGGTAGCGATTACTAGGACTCAATCGTAATCAGTCTAATGGGACCCCTAGTTTAGCGTTCCTTCCGAAGGACGGCGAGGCGAGTTGCAAGGTCAAGCCTCCGAGAGGTCACCCATCCGGAGTTTGACCTCACTCGACCGAGCTTAACTTCAGTCACCTGACGGAAACTGTATAAGCCACTCGGCCACTCATGCAAAAGATGCATAAGCTCCCTAGTTCCCGTATTTGCTAGTTCCCGTATTTGCTTGTCGTGCTTCCTTGCTCCCACAAACCCCATCAGAGCTTCATATACTTGATTAGAAGACGAATCGTTATGAAAACGTGTTAGAAAGAGTTCTTTCTACAAGTTTGAAGGACCTCCTTTTCCTATAACCTTTCACTTTAGCGTACTCATATGAAAATCCCACAGAGCTTCAGTTAGCATCTTTCTCGAGGCATTCTATCCTTATTGACCTTTTGAGTAAAATCTAAAGATAGCGGTTAGAGGAAAATTATTTCGAGATATGCAACAAGGCTCTGTTTGCTGTTCCCTTCGCGACTTTAGGTCCCCCGGGGGGGGGGGGGTACTTGACTTAAATTTGTACGGGGGTGTGCCCACGAAAAAATTTTTTTTTACCCTGCTCCAGAATTTTTCGCTCAAAATGATAACCTGTTCTAGAAAAAATTGATGAAAAAATTGGTGAAAACGATACCCTTAAAAACGGCACATCCCCGTCGGACAAATATACTAAGTACCCCCCCCCCCCCGGGGTTAGGTCCAACAAAGGAACCGCATTTCATCGCCTGGCCACCTTTAGTTTCGCAGAGGAACAGGAACCAACATGCTTCTGGAAGAAAACGTTTGTAACGTAAATTACCAAGACAACCAGCCGCCTGCGTGTAACCACAACACTCCTTTGAGACTGCGCGCAGGCTACAAAACCCCGGGGGGGGGGGGTACTTGACTAGGGAAGTGACGGGGGTGTGCGGAAAACCTCTCCACACCCTGTACCCTGTCGCATAAAAAATAGGCCAAAAGTATACCCTGTCGCATAAAAATTTTGCCTCTCAAATACAGTGTAGAACGCAATTTTTGCTTGTGATACCCTGTCGCATAAAAATTTTGCCTCTCAAATACAGTGTAGAACGCAATTTTTGCATGTGATACCCTGTCGCATAAAAATTTTGCCTCTCAAATACAGTGTGTAGAACACAATTTTTGCTTGTGATGCCCTGTCGCATAAAAATTTTGCCTCTCAAATACAGTGTAGAACGCAATTTTTGCTTGTGATACCCTGTCGCATAAAAATTTTGCCTCTCAAATACAGTGTAGAACGCAATTTTTGCTTGTGATACCCTGTCGCATAAAAATTTTGCCTCTCAAATACAGTGTACAACACAATTTTTGCTTGTGATGCCCTGTCGCATAAAAATTTTGCCTCTCAAATACAGTGTAGAACGCAATTTTTGCTTTTGATACCCTGTCGCATAATTTTTTTACCTATTATAATACCCTGTCGCATAAATTTCGTTAGAAAAGGACACCCTGTCGCATAATTTTTACCGCAAAAGGACACCCTGTTGAGCGGCACATCCCGTCAGGTCAAGTATGGGAGTGCCCCCCCCCCCCCCCGGGTACAAAACTAAGATCATCAACCTGGGGCCCATATGGTGTGAGAAAACATAGGGAGCTCAGCTCAATCTTTCATCGATAAAAAGTGTTGTCTTCAAAGCAGATCTCTTTGACTTGCTGTGGTTGGTGTAATGCAAATGTTATCTACGTTCAGGTGGGTTTCAGGAGCAAAGCAGCCCGGTCCAACAACAAAATAAGCGATTTTATCTGCTCATATTAAATCAACAACAACTCAATATGTCTACGCTCACTTTATAAATAAGACAACATGCTTCACTCTCATTACGACTGTCTCGACAAAATATAGAAGCATATGTGCTTCTAAGCATAGGCTCCAAATCTTTAAAAAGGCTGGTGTAAAATTCAGTTACTTATTTCTTTGAACTGAATGATTTCGAAGAAACTTCAGCTAATTCTCTATCATTCTACCGTTGGACTTTCCTGAAATCTTCAATATTTTCAGAATTAGAGTTTTTTCTACTTTTTCAAGAATTTAAGAAAAATTTCAAAAAAAACTTAAACTATCTATGAGGCGCCAAAGGGGACAAAAGTATGATTTTTTTTATCTTACATGATTTGCATTTTTTAGTGTAACGAATTTTTTTTGTACTGTATAAACATTTTCTATGATGTGTGATTTTATTTTTGTTGTGTATCTGTGAAATTTTACATTGTAGATTTCCTTTTTGCACATAATAAATTTTTTTACAGCTGATATCTTTGTTTTTTCTTGTGGGTATGATTTTTATTGCAAGCAGTTCCTTGAATTTTTTCCTATGCTGCATGATTTTTATTTTTCTCTCTTACTGGTCAGTATTTTTTCTATTCCATAGTCCGATTTTTTTCCATCCAGTGTGCTTTTTTTTGCACTGTGTAAATTTTTTTTCCAATGTGTGTTGGTAGTTATTTATTTCAAGCATGTATTCTTTATTTATTATTTCTAACTTTATTTATACAAAGTATAAACTTCAATTGGTTTACACGCATCGTGCTGTACTGGCGGGAAAAAGGACTAGCGCATGCGCAGTATACCTTTGTTCAGTTCATGCTACTTTTGCCCCAAATTGGGGGGGGGGGTACCTAGTATATTTTCTAAAGCCGGTTGTCGAAAGCGAGGTATTATTTCATTGTTTTTCAACGAATTTTTAAGTTTTGGAGTATAGTTTTGGCTGATTCTTTCTAAAGTCGGCTTTCATTTCGAGGGAAAAGTTCTAAAGCCGGGTGAAACTTTCTTGGAGCGTACTTCTATGATTTGACCAAATAGATGTCTTCAAGATATATGTGTGAAACAACCCATCTAGCCCTTGAAACAATACCAGGATTTTTTAGCGTAAGCGTAAGCATAAACGTTTGAATGCCCCACCATTCAAAAATCCTTAGAAAATGCCCTGAGGGGGTTTTCAGGGAACTTAAACGCATTTGATCACTGGCATGGCACGCCCGGTCGGAGAACTCCCTGCAGGTTTTAACCGTGTTGATGCAGAGAATAGAGGGGGATCTTGGTCAAAATGAAGTTTTCCAGTCACTTTATGCACCTTAGATGAAGAAGCTTTCGTCATTTATTTACTGTCGAAAACCTTGGTCTCGCAATTACAGGCTGGCGGCTGCGATTACAGAGCGGCTGCGATTAAAAAGAGATCTCATTTCTTCTTCTGATGTTGTGTGTTTTGTCTGTGCATTTTCCCCAGAATTTGATTGTGAAGAAGTTCCATTTAACGCTCGTTGAACAGACTGCTGAAATTGAGGGCTCGAAAAAATTGAATTGGTGATTGCCTGCAACGCAGCCATCTTCTCTTGACCACGCTGAACTGAACAAAGGTATACTGCGCATGCGCTAGTCCTTTTTCCCGCCAGTACAGCACGATGCGTGTAAACCACTTGAAGTTTATACTTTGTATAAATAATGTTGGAAATAATAAATAAAGAATACATGCTTGAAATAAATAACTACCAACACACATTGGAAAAAAAATTTACACAGCGCAAAAAAAAAGCACACTGAATGGAAAAAAATCGGACTATGGAATAGAAAAAATACTGACCAGTAAGAGAGAAAAATAAAAATCATGCAGCATAGGAAAAAATTCAAGGAACTGCTTGCAATAAAAATCATACCCACAAGAAAAAACAAAGATATCAGCTGTAAAAAAATTTATTATGTGCAAAAAGGAAATCTACAATGTAAAATTTCACAGATACACAACAAAAATAAAATCATACATCATAGAAAATTTTTATACAGTACAAAAAAAATTTATTACACTAAAGAATGCAAATCATGTAAGATAAAAAAATCATACTTTTGTCCCCTTTGGCGCCTCATAACTATCGCAATTTCTAAACTATTTGAAGCAACATGAAATAATTTTGAAGAAAACCATAGTTTATGGATGTCTACAATATGGTATCAAGCAAAAGTCTGTCACTTTTCTGGTTTATGATTTAGAAATTTGATGACGTCACACCCTCAAATGAGTTAAAATGTAACAAACGCTGAAATTTCGAAAAATGTTGAAAACTTCTGAAAAGTCCAACGGTAGAACTAAAGATAAGTAACTAAATTTTGTTTCAAGCCACTCAGTCAGAAGAAATAGATCACAGAATTTTACACCCACCTTTTTACGCTAAGTGAAAGATTTGGAAGCTATGCTGTGCTTCTACAGTAAAAACCTGCATAAAAGAAACTGCAAATACCTCCAGGCCGAGTTTTGCCCAATTAAGTACCTCGTAGCTACATGAGAACCACTGCAAGGTTCTTAAAAGAATATTAAAGGGAATATAAGCATATATCAGCCTTTGATAAAAATAGCCATCCAAAGATAATAGGCCGTGACACGTGCCGCACCATATTTGGGTAACTTATCGAAGTCAACAGGAAATACTGAAATGTGATTGGCTAGAGTTTGACCGCAAGTGGCTTGAGCCACTTTTATATGCTTACATTCCCTTTAAAGATTGGAACACTAGTGCAAACTCAGGTTCACATACCAGGTCATTGTAACAAATGCACATCAATAGAGTACAAACAGTACAGTAAAGTTTCGCCTTTAAGAAACCCATTTTTTGACCTCAGCCTATTCTTGAAGGCGGGACTTTACTGTAAATCATTTTCAACTTATTTCAAAATGTAAAAACATACTTTTGGTCAAGTACCATTTCAGCCTGTTACAGAAAATCACAGGTTGTTTTATGCGGGTCTTTACTGTAATAATACTGGGTGAAATGCAAAAGTTTTACAGTTTATCACCTTTGTTTCTATAAAAGTTAAGTACTGAACCAACAAGTAAAAGAATACAACCAATTACAAAAATTAAAGAAATATGCGACACTCGCAATAAGCTTGCTATAAAAGGAATAAGAAACTACTATCAAGGAATAAGCTAATAGCAAAGACAGGAAAACATAAAGGTCATGCGGTCACTACTGACAGCAAGTAAGGTTTCTAGAAATGGTGCTATCAAAAATGCGCAAGGCCCCAGCAAGACATAATTAGTGCAATTTAGTCTCAAGAATGCTGTTTTCTAGAAAATTTTGAAATTCTGTATACTGTATATGCTTTTAAACAGGCAATTTTTACTTGTTTACAACGCAAAATCTTTGTCAGGCCTCGTCGAGAGACATTGCTCGACAACCATTTTCTTGCTTGCATGACAAGAAGACTATGCTTTTGAAATTTTTGGAAAACAGTACCCAGCAAATTCTGCTCGTAAGTGGGGTGAGCGGCAGAGCGGCTTACTCAATTTTTGCGTTACCAACTGAAATTGAGCTAGGTCATGTGAGGTCAAAATTCGGATGGGTAACATTTCGGATGCCTGACCAAACCACTCACTTCGCCGTCCTTCCTAAGGGACGTTAAACTAGAGGTCCCATGCCCGGATGCAGCATTCATAGTAGGCCTAAAGTAGCAGCAATATAGCTTCAAATCTTCCCAGCCTACTTAAAATAAAGTAATGAAAAAGCAATGCCTGCGACGTGACCTTGCAAAGCAAACAAATTTCAATGGTTTGGCAAAGAGTCTTCTCGTTTGGGTAAGGCTTTATTGAGAGCACGAGACAACAAGAGCCTTTTAGTAGCTCAGCTCTTTAAGTTGTTCGAAACTCTATCGTTGAATTGTTAGAGAAATGTAAATGCCATTGACAGTGGGAACTAGATGACCGCGTGTCTTTTCCCACTTTGAATAGCATATAAGTAATGTATGTTGCAAATAAAAAGTTCTAATGACAGCGAGAGCAAGCTTACTGATGACCTACCTAAAAAAACAATGGTTCTAAAAGGCATCTATAGATTATTGCCCAAGTAAAAAATTGCTCTCTTTTACATCCAAAAATGTTTAATAGCCTTGAAGCAACAACACAAATAACAGATAAACCTGATTATCCAAAATCAACGCAAATCCAGTTCATCACATCTACTTCTTTTTGGAAATCTTGTTCAGTAGTTCGCCTGTTAAAAGAAAACCATTGTAGCTCACGAATATCTAGACAATACAGGGTGTCCCAAAAAATTGTGCCCCGTTTGTCTGAAGATTGCGACAAAGCGGCAAAAGATTCTCGCAAAACTTTTGCATGATGCTGCTCTTCAGATATTCAATTAAAGTTTGCAACCATCCCCGTAAAAATCCGTTGAGAAATGATGGAGCTATGACCTTCAGAAGACCACATTTGCCTAATGACTGAAACCAGCGGTCGGCCATTTTGTCTTACTATCTAGACAATAGACCTTTAGCTATTCTACAAAAGAGCCTGGATCGAGCGTTATTTTCATACATTTTTATACGTGACGTTCGATCGAGTGGCGTTAGAGCTTCTATCGCTATTGTGCACATTCGATAATTCTACAAAATGCAGCAAAACATCTTTCTATTCTGATTCTTTTCAGACTATATTTTGCTTGAAAACTCCAGGGTGAAGCCTTGGAGATAGCACCAAGGGTTATTGCGTCAATTACCTCAAGATTTCTTGTGGTATTTTGTGTCGAGGAACCACTATGGAAACCGGGCACTTCAACCTTTTAATAATGTCTCTAAAACTCAATTCTAATTTGGGGAGTTTGATTTATAAATTGCAGACAACTGGGTATACCAAAAAGCTCATACATTTGAAATTTCATACCGGGTGTCCCAATAAAAGTTCACCTGTTTAAAAAATCACAAAAATCTATAATCAAACATATGATAAATTTTCTTTTTGATTTGCTTTGAATGAAAATGACCCAAAAACGTACTTTTTCGGATTGCGTACTTTTTCTTTCCTACACTTGAAGATAAAATATTACTCAACGAAGAAAAACCTTCTTTTGAGCCATATTATTTTAGTAAAAATGTAAATCTTACGATAGTGCACATTTCTTTCTGTCATTTACAACCAAATTAAAGCTCAATAAGCACAAAGAAATAGATCTGGTCATCATCAGCGCCTTTCTTGCAGTATGCTTCAAAACCAGGCAGTCGTAAAAAGGGCTAAATTTGCTAAATTTGAAACTAATTATAAGATCAGCTATACCTGGGAAAATAATTTGGTCTTGGATCTACTTGCCAAAAAAAAAGAAATTTGAAGATCGGCGTTGTAATAAAATTTTGGTGATTTTTCAAACAGGAGTACTCTTTATTGGGACACCCGGTAGCACCTAGAGATTGCATTGGATGGATGGATGGATGGATGGATGGATGGATGGATGGATGGATGGATGGATGGATGGATGGATGGATGGATGGATGGATGGATGGATGGATGGATGGATGGATGGACGGATGGATGGATGGATGGATGGATGGATGGATGGGTGGCTGGATGGATGGATGGACGGATGGATGGATTGGATTGGAATGAATTGTCTGACAGCCGAAAGACCGAATATTGTTTGTGATTTTTCTCTTGCTGTTATGAGTACTAGAAATATAGGTAAATTGAGCTTTACGAAAAATCTTGATTGCAAAATGCATAAAAGGGCCTAGAATGCTTACTCCTACTTCTACCTGTAATTGCAGAATTGACTATTTCTTAAAGAAGATTATGTCAATGTAAAGAAAAAAGAGACAATAAAGGAAAGGGAAACACATAGGGCGATTACACACCTTCATAAAATTTTGGAGCATGAAAATTTTGAGGCGAATAACACATCAGAGCTAGACATTACAAGATCCCTGTATATGAAATACCTCAACAATCTTAATCAAATCGCAAAGAACCTTTTATACATAACAGCAAAAAGTGCGTTTTAACTTACCGCATTTTGCTCTCTTGGCAACTTTTACTTTATGTCCCTTCTCGCAGTTCTTTTTCATCATTTGGCACTCGCTGACGTACGTCACTCCATCTGAACCACATACTGGCGCTGCTCCATCTGGACAATATGCAACGCAAGTCTTGCCTAGAACAAATAGATTCTTTTTCATGTAACAGCAATTACAATTCTTTACACACAAACTTTAGATTTAACGTAACAATTTGTATTATGTGCATACTAACCGGTTTTGTGTTGCACAGGAAAACATAGAGCCCTTCGTCTTAAAGTACAGACTAAGCTTGCAAGGTCTGTGCAATAAGACAGATGGTTTTATATTTTCGTGTACAACGACAAAACCGAACCGGTTAGTATGAGTTTTATTACCTGATAGCTTCAAATTTTAACTCATATCCTTTAGTCAAACGCATTCTTACTGTTTACTGTAAATCTCACAGGCCTAAATGAGTTGCTGTGGTGACAAAAATGCGTTCTTGAATCGTACTATACAAGGCTACGGGAATACCGCGGGAAATATGCGATTAACCAATGGGATTGGTGGGATTCTTGCGTTGCCTAGTTTTTGATTCGTCATTCAGGTAATATCACTATGCAGCCAACTGCAAATTATCAAAATTAACAATATCTGCCGAATGAGCCAGAAGAGAGTTCCCGTTTTCGAAAATTCATAGCACTAAGAATACTTAAAGGGTCTGTTTCATCCAGCACACCTTGCACGTGCCGTCTCTTGGTTGGCCTTTGTTGGTGCCATTTTCATGGGCCATGAAAATGGCGACAACAAAGGCCAACCAAGAGACAGCACGTGCAAGGCATGCTGGATGAAACAAGAGACTGAAGTAGTTTTGAAACTATTTCTCGCGTTTTATGAGTACTGAAAATAAAGGTACAATTGAGTTCATTTCTTGGTCACAAAATGCCTGAAAGAGGGCCTAAAACCTTGTTCAAATCGTGAGGAATCTCCTCACACGCAACAGATCGTAAGGACATTTCACCTCTTTCAAGAGCTACTACGACATAGATTTTCCAACAAATACTGAAGTTTTTCAATCTTCATAGTTCAATCTCTATGATTGTTGAATACCCGCTGGTTCAGAAAGTAAACTTCAATCTATGTACTATCACGTTTTTGATCCAAAAGTGGTAGAAAATTAAAACAGAAGGAAATTGTGTCCACTAAAGCGCAAACTAGTAGCCTACGCGTAGACCCATTATCCCAATGGAGGAAAGGGTCTACGAAACAAAGAGCAAAGGCTTGCTACGGCCGCCCAATTAGTCATTCTAATCCCCTTTTCAAATTAATTCTGAAACGCGTTGAAACCATAGAAATAGAAATATTTCTATGGTTGAAACAAACGCTGCATAAATTAAGTTTCCAGAAATCTAGAAACCTCAGTAGCAAGCTTTTGCTCTTTGTTTCGTAGACCCTTTCCTCCTTTGGGATAATGGGTCTACGCGTAGGCTAGCAAACTAGCCGAACAACCTTACCAACTGCTAAGAAACAATTGTAACTTTTTCCACATTTTGACATCCGTAACAGCTGCCAATTCGTTAAAAATTTTCATAAGTTAGGCCAAATGTCGTCGCCATTTTGTAAAAGTATGCGATAAGCAGCCACGTTCGGGTTCAACGTGACGTCAGAACGGTTTGAACATGGCTCTGACATAAAAGTTAATGACGTCATTACGCTGTTGTGGCACATTTTAATACGTAATTTCCCAGAGAAAAGAAAAAAACTTGGAAAAAATAAAATGCACCATTCATAACAATATGATCTGTCATTTTATGATTAATCCTACCAGCCTCGCAATTGATAATTTCGACAATCAAAAAGAGATTGGGGAGAGCGGTTTGTTCTGGTAAATGGCGGACACAACTCTGGTAAATGGCTGCCACCCAGCTTCTACGACTGATAGATTTCCGTCCACAAAACAGTTAGAAATTCTAAAACTAAATTTTTTCTGAAACCTTTGAGTAGTAATTGCCTGAAAGGTGCCAAAAACGCCGGAAGGATGTTCCATGATTCATATACCTCATTACGAATTGGAGACCTCGCATGAAACAGCCTTGGTGGGAGAGTCCTAGACTTATGACGATGAGTCTCTTGTTTCCCTGTGCTCTTTGACTTCTTGATGGCGCTTCAGTCAACAGAGACTCATAATATTACTCTGAAAAAGTTGACCCTATTTAGGCCTAATATGCTGGGATTCCTAGCATACCAATCAGATTGCGAGATTTTGCAAAGAACAATCAGTTTCGAACCTTCAATTCGATTGACGCAGTTGACTAAATTTGAAGGAAGTTGCTGCAGCAGGTACTTGAAGATTTCTCTTGTATGTCTTGGTCTTAAAAACATGGAAGTTGCAGCATTAAAAGACTTATTTTGCACTCACCAGGTAAAGTGAACTTTCTTCTTCAGATGAATACCAAGTTTTGTTGATTAAGTGTCTGCTTACCGTGGTTTCTATCGCATTTCCTTTCTGAGGAGTGACCGTTGAACAGAGCCGAAGCAGCCGTTCGATCCAGATTCGATCAATCGAATGCAGAAGATAGGGTCAGGTTTTTAACTGTTTCATTATGAGTCCCTGTGAGCAAGGTACCGCAGGGATACGAGGGACTCATCGTCATAAGTCTAGGAGAGTCCTTCAAGAGGTCTTGAAAATCCTGGTAATGTGAACGTGCGCGAGTCCTGTACGAAAATCATAATTCTGATAACTTACTACAGAGCTTTCGTCCCTTCTTTCCTTTGACTCTTTTGATAAGAGCTTTCTTTCTGCATGCAAATAGCTTTAATTCGCATTCACTTGGATGCAAACGTCCATCGTTACCACAAATTGGTCGAAATGAAGTTGGGCAATGTTCAGGACATTGATTTTTCTCTGCAAGATATTAATAGTACATGATTATTTCCAAGGAGTAAATCACTCATTTTTTCGTACACCTCCATCTCAAAATGTCATATACACAAAGATCACAAATATCACAAAGGATCACGAAAAATCACGACCAAATTCACAGAAAATCAGAGAAAAATCACAAACCCACGTGAAAAGTACGCGGTTTCAAAATCACGTGCACTATCTTGAGAGGTGAATAAAAACACAGTTCTGCCTTTAAGAAACTCATTTTTACCTCAGGGTATTGTTATCTCTTAACTAGCCCATTCTTTCCTGTTGTCCTAGCAAAGTTCAGGGTCTACGTTTCTTATAGAGTGGTTTCTTAGAGATGGGACTTTATCGTACCTCGTCAAATCAAACAGTAAACATTTTCAAAAATTGGGGACTAGAAATGTTTCTCTTCACATGTCAAAAAGTGGTCACGCTGCTGGAGACTCATAATTTTTACCTTGGGTGCAAACAAGTGTCCTTGTAATTGCTGCAGATAGGCACAAACGTTGCAAAAATGTGAAGCCGCTTCGGAGGAAGCTTGTTTGTTTGGAAGGAAGGAGAGAAGGCGGTATAGAAGGGAGGAAAATAAGAAAGGAAAAAAGAAGAAATGAAAGGAAAAAGGACAGAAAGGAAAAGGAGAGGAGAAAGAACGAAGGATGGATGGAAAGAAGATAGGACGGCAAAGAAAACAAAGACTGACAATATGAAAAGAACAGGAAGGAATTTTTCTATTCAAGGAAAATTGCTCTTGATTGTACTTTTTATTTATCTAACCTCCTGATCAAAACCCTTCTTTACAAATATTGTAAGAAAAGAAACCTACCACACTTTCCGATTTTGATGAGTGATATTCTCTTGTTTTGGTTGCAAGAATAAAGCTTCAATGCACAAACACTGCTGTATGTTTTGTTGTCGGCTGCACAGACTGGTGCATAAATGTCTTGACATGAAATAGGGCACTTGGTCATCTTTTCTACAAGCAAAATATGAAATTATTCAAAGAAAGAAACTTTCACAGAAAGAAACTTTGGCGGCCAGATCAACTCAAGTTATCTCAAGGGCCTAAAAATGTCGCACTTCATTTGAAAAAAATCTAATTCAGCCTGAGATTTTAAAAATCAAATCTCAAAAAGCGTAGATGATGATCTGCAAAATAAAAAAAGTTTTTCAAAATCAGCCTTTCGTTAAGGATATATAGCGGTTTTAATGTGCATAGTTTCATCGATACCGCGAACATTAGGCCGGAAATAGTAATGCAAACAAAACTTGGCATTGTGGGCCAACTTAAAAAAATTACATCTCTGGACTCGCAAATCTGAGTTGAAAAATGTTCGTTTTGTTCAATAGTATCATGTCTTTAGCCTGCGTGCAGACTACGCAGGCGACATGTCTCTTCCTTGTGATGAAATCATAAAAAAGCTTATTCTCGTATTTTCATTTTTTGTATTTAATTCCATGATTTCTAAAGAGCTGGATCACAGTGCTGCGTGCAGCAATTGCGAGGGCTTGCTGTTGTCGAAAGACAAGAAAGCCAAAAGTGAATGTAAACAGTTGTTTTTCTATAAACTTTGGACGCAGAACAAGATTCTGGACAAGAAGTACCAACTCTTATAATATATTTTGGAATATGCCAGCTTGGACATAAGGAATAGTGCGAAGATAGTGCATTGTGTTTGGAACAAATACCGTAAAAGCTCCATTAAGCTCCCAGGTGCTTATTTAATTTAGGACACTCTAGAGGGGGACTTAAAAGAGAGGGGGGCTTAAAAGAGAGGAGGGGCTTATTCACGAAATCAAAAGACAAGGATATATATGATAGCTTGTTAATTCTTTTACGCCATATTTTGCGGATTCAACATACAATTTTACGGGTCAAGTACATAAATTGGACACAGTTTTATCTCAAACCATATCAAAATTAACTTGCAAACTTCTTTAGCTCAATAAATGGAAAATCTTTGGTAACCTCTCCAATTTGATATAAGTGGGGGGGGGCTTATTCGAAATTTTCACTCAGAGGGGACGGGTTCAATAGAGAGGGGGGCTTACAGATACGGGGCTTAATACAGCATTTACGGTAATACTATTGCCTGGGGTACCGGAACTAGTCATTTGATTAATGGATATTACACATCTCATTATAGAACGCTTCTGCTTTGGTGCTTTTATCGTGAAAAGCCAAAAAGGTGGATTACACAAATCATGACTTACTGCAAGGTCCTTTTTTACTGAAAGCCAGTATTTTCTTTGCAAGTTTCATCTGACATGCAACTCTCTTGTATTGACAAATGTTTGGGTATGTTTTCTCTTTCTTTGTAGACATGTCGACAGCACAAACAGGTTTGTAGTTCTTCAGACATGATTTGGGACATTCTGAAAGAAAATAAAGAATTCCAGCATAGGTTTCGAATCTTTACTGGCTGTTATATCTATCTTTGGATTGCTTGACTTGAAAAAGCGACTTAGTTACATAAAGGCTGACTTCCAGTCGGCGAAATTTTCCGAGCAGGCCGAAATTCTATTGTTTGCGAGAGAAATGTCGCTCTGGAATTTGATAGAAAGTTACCGCTGAGCGACAGCATAGGTTCCAAATCTTTAAAAAGGTTGGTGTAAAATTCAGTGACCTATTTATTTGAACTGATTGACTTCAAAGAAACTTTAGCTATTTCTCTATAATTCTACCGTTGGAATTTTCTGAAATCTTCAATATTTTCAGAATTAAAGTGTTTTTCTCTTTTTTGAAAAATTCAAAATAAATTTCCAAAAAAACTTAAAAACATTGTAAATTCTAAGCTGTTTGATGCAACATGAAATGATTTGGAAGAGAACCATAGTTTACGGATGCCTACAATATGGCATCAAACAAAAGTCTGTCACTCATCTGGTTTATGATTTAGAAATTTGATGACGTCACATCTTCAAATGAATTGAAACGTAAATACGCTATAATTTCGAAAATATTCAAAATTTCTGAAAAGTCTAAAGGTAGAATTACAGATAAGTATCTAAAGTTTCTTTCAAGCCATTCAATTAGAAGAAATAGGTCATTGAATTTTACACCCACCTTTTCATGCTGAGTTAAAGATTTGGAACCTATGCTCTGAGCGACCTTTTATTGTCTAAATTTCCGCCGGCT
The DNA here is from genome assembly GCA_039566865.1 of Aurelia coerulea. Taxonomy (NCBI): domain Eukaryota; kingdom Metazoa; phylum Cnidaria; class Scyphozoa; order Semaeostomeae; family Ulmaridae; genus Aurelia; species Aurelia coerulea. Next base: position 23,535,320 of record CM076947.1, on the reverse strand, counting down.
CGGAAAATTGCTGTGACTGGAAAATAGTCTTAATACCATAGTTGAGTTTTGGGAATTTCAAGTTTGAAGTATTAATGATTTATAGGTGAAAATGAAATCGTTTTTCACATTCAGATAAAAAATTCCAATAGACCTTATTCATGATTAGTACCAATTCGAGGCGAATGAGGCAAATCCCAGCACAGCAAGAAACCTACACCTTGCTCATTTTAATGCAGATACACGCACCAAAATATTTCATGCGTTGCTGAGAGCAATGCACGCTTTTGGGAGTTAGCTCCACATCATATTGAAGGTGTTGTGGCGCAGTGGTGTAATCCTCTGACATTGCAGCCAAAACAGCCAAAACGGACAGCGTTCGATCCTAAGGTAGAGCCCTACCATTTGAGCTCCATGACAAGGGGTAGCGGACGAGATTAGGCCTATTCTACTTCTGCAATCCCAGCGTTTCGTACTAACAACCGCAACTTCACCGTCACCCTCACCTTAATATCGAGGCTAATGGTGCATTTCAAAAGAAATGGCGTCATTGTGACTAGGGTCTATACATATTACATTCTACTCTACCTTCTATTACAACAACGCTACAGGGACGACACCATGGAGAGTAAAACAGTCAACCTCGTCCCCAGGGCCTTTTTCTCTCCATCTCAATGTGACAAAAGGCCCAGGGGACAGGGTTACAAAACGGCATGACTATCTCATGGCCATCACACAAAACAAAACAAAACAAAAGAATGCGCGGATAACAGATAGAGACAACAACGAGGGAACAACAAGTGTAGATCAATGATTGTGAGGTGAATCCGAGCAAAAAGATTGTCAGAAGGGATGTTCACATAATGAGTATCTGCGCTCCAAAACTACTCAAAATCAAATCGAATTTAGATTGTTTCAATGTTATAAGGTTATATTTCATTGAAAATGTGTAAGAGGGTTGAGGGAAAATATGACTCTTAAATCACCACATCTGGCCTTTCAAATTTATGTTCTCCTCAGAATATAAAAATTGCCTTAATACTTTTGAATCAGAATTTAATCGCTGTTTCTTTGAAGTTTCATTATTACTAAAACACGACTAGATTTAAAAACACATGTTTCAAAAGATGTTTAACCCAAACGGTAAACATCCCCTTAAACTCAAAAGCTGCGTTTGTTCTTTATGAACTGAGATTGAGTGTCTATTTCAAACATTCGCCTGTAAATCTCTGCTCTTGTTTATACTTTGGTGTCTAAAGATTCTTTCAACGTCAATTTTGTTTTTATTACGCTTTACTTGTGGAAAGTAACCTTTTCACACAAAAAAATATCCTGCTCTCTAATAGAAAGACTTATAATTCTACGACTCCAAAATTCTTCCAAATAATTGTGATAATTCTCTGGGTAAATTTTTTGCCAGATTCGATAAGGCACTTATTTCTTACATAAGAATCCGCTTATAAGAAACTGTAGCATCCTAAAGTTAAACAAAATTTCATCGAATTTAGGCCTCTTTTTAAGGTTTTTGCAAGGGGCCTTCCTTTCTTGAGAAAATCCCTCATACTTCCAGAACTGATTGGCCAATTTGAGTTAGGTAAATCTTAAAATGCATTTGAACATATCCACCATTAAATAACATATTTGCCAATATTATGGTCTTGATATTCAGGGAGCAGTGGCCTTTCAAACGGGGATCCCTTCTTTCTCTCCTGTGTAAGAAACCTTTACGATAAGAATGTGATTTTTATGATTTTTGTAAGTCAAATGATTTTCTGTGATTTTCGTGATATTTGTGTGATTTTAATATTTGTCTGATTTGTGATTTTGCAATCTTCCTGAGATTCTTTCAAATGTTTTTCTAGATTTTATTGCATGATCTTCTTGGGAAGAATATGCACGAAACATGTGATTTGCCTCTCCCTTGTGTTCTCCTTCAAGCAATGGCGTCATGTTTCAACTTTGTCAATTATCTTGTATCTATGTTGAGGTTTCAACAAAAGTTAGCAAGTATGAAACAGCCTTTGTGACACATAAAGGAACAATATTAAGCCGCTTCAGGTATCTTAACTAATAGGGAATAGTTGAAAACAACTTGAAGACTGGCATGAGATAAACCCTATCGTTGAGCTGTAATCTTATTTAATTTCAACAGGTTTCTTAAACCAGCATTAGGATTAGGTCACTGAGTTGGAGATAAGTAAGTTTATGTTGAAAAGGGATATCTGACCCCCATCACAATGTGATTGGCCCACAGAAAATGTTTGAATAACGATGTTTGAATAACAATGTCAAACTTCAAATTTCAGAGGCTAGAGAGGGCCACGTTTGATTTAATCATGAAAGGAATGACAGTTCCAAATGACGATTTGAAGTTTGAAAGTTTGTTTATTTGTTTGTTTTACTTTTTGGAAATTGTGTGCCTTAATTTGTAAGTCCCATCTGCAGGGAGAACTAGGTGACCCAGTGTCTTTTCCCGCTGTGGATGGGACCAATAATGTATTGCAGTTTAGATTTAGGTTTTGCTTGATAAAAAAAATCACCAACAAAGTTTCAACTGGACAGAAGTCATAAACAAGTGATAAACAGTAGTGTGACAAAGTCTCTAAATGCTTGTGACCAATGTTTATCGCATAGTTGAAACTTGACCATTTGGCTGTTGCTTTTCTTCAATATTTCTACCTAGCATCCGAAGGTAGTTTGGGGATGCTGAGAAGCTGGCTTATCAAAGCAGCATCCTGGTCCTTCCTCTCAATGCGACCACACCTCGTGATTCCTTAAGCCTGGAATTACAGAGAGTTGGTGACTCTACTCGCACTTTGTTGAAGGGCAGGAACTTGAATCGAATCACATACCTTCAGATTGGTAGTAAAGTGTACTACCACTGAATCATCCCCACATTTGGTTGTTTGGGTCATTAAAGGGGCAGTCAGACGTGACGTATTAAGAAAGTCATTAAGGTCATTAAGAAAATGAAAATGACTCCAACGAATTGGTTGTTTGAGTAGTTGGTAGCCGTTCTGAGACAGGCTCCTTTGAGTTCCAGGGATGCCCCATTCATACCATGAAAAAAGTGTCATATATGGCATAGCACATAAAATACTTTTTGGATATCTCGGGTTGTTGTATTGTCTTGCAAAGAATATTGAAGCCTGGGTCATTTGAGCTGCTAAGATAGGATTTTTTCATCTCGGCAATCAAACTCATTTGTGATACTAGCATCACTAAGAAACAAGTCCCCGCTGTGTTCATTCAAGTCTTTTTCATTTTCACACTGACCCAAATGACCTGAGCAGCTAGCTCTATTGTCCTATTTCTACAAAGATTCAGGTTGTTGTTTATTCTCGTGACTTTCTTGCAAGCAAAATAGCCTTTCACATGTCAGGAAAGTCTTTCCCTGTTCAGCTCTCCAAACATGAAAAATGTTTCCAGCAATAAAAGAGAGCCCCTTGCACTTTAGATATTGTATTTCTGCCATGTTTAATCAATTAATTCTAGGCCATGATCTGCAGTCTCTGTATGTGATTCAGCCACTGTGCTTGCGCATTTAAAAAATGGCCATTTCTACCACTTTATTTTCAATCCTACCTGGCCAAAGACAATCATGTTTAAATCAGATTTCTAAATGTGGCAGATTCTGTGGTTTTTAATACAGTTCGACTCAACATGCCAAAATACAATGTTTAAACTAAGGCCTACAGTAAGTGTGTAATATCAATTTAAAAATACTCACCACAAGATCCTGGATGTAGTAATTTCAAATCAACTTTCTGTTCACACACATATTTTATCAGATGGCATGCACTTGTATATGTTTTGCCATCTGAGCCACACACCACTTCACCGCCACTTTTACATTCTTTTGGACACTTTGTATGCATTATGCCTGCAAAAAATCATATAATCTTTGCTGCAATTAAGTTTCAATTTGTTGTGGAATCATATTTCAATGTTGGATGCCACAAATGTAGCCACAACTTTGTAACTGGTAAATTATCAATTACCCCATTTAAAGTGCCACTGAAGTCTGTTAGTTTTACAAGGAACAAGGTACCTAAGGTACACAGAAGGTATGTCACTTTGGAGATTCTAAAAATTTCTTAACCACAGTGGGTTCAGCACTCAGACGCTACTGTAGACGCATCTTTTCATGCTCAAAAAGATTTTGATGCTAATTTGCGACAATAACAAAGTTTGAAATTTTATGGAATTTGTCCACAAATCATTCAGGGCATACATAAGCATGAACAATTTTGGACGAATGAATTTTGGGCAAACTATTTTTGGACAAACATTTTGAGATGTTTTCCCACCGAAATTTGGATGTTTTGCCAGAAATTTTGGACAAGTAAAAATGATAAAGCAACAGAACAGTTTTGCTTATTTCATTCTGAAAATGTCATATTCTTATGGATTGTGCTTCATTTTAAGGGTCTTTTGGTCAGAAATTTCCACAAATTAATATTGTTAAGGATTATGAAAATGATTGCTAAGATGGGTTTAAGTTTAAGAGAATATACTGTAACATTTTATACTAATAATGTAAAGATCTAGCAGATGAAAATAGCCCACACTTTTCAAAGACTTCTACCAGGCATTGCCAGGCTTTGATACATACTCTGAAAAGCAAATTAAAGTCAAACTGATATACCTGCTGAATCCATGGACAAGAATGAGACAGCTTGGCTGATTGAAGCTAGGCAAATTATGCATGATGACAAGAATGAGGTGCTTTTCTTCATTGTTGCTTCCTTTTTTTGGTGAAGTATAATTACTGTTTTAGATCTGCAAGGGAATGCAGAAAATAAAAAAAATTATTGATTAAATCCAAATGTGACGATAATAGTCCTCTGCCTCAAATTAGATGTCAGCAGGTGAAACCAGGTTGGAAAAACATGCTTGATTTGGCCTATGCATTGCTGCAAATTAAATAAATTGAAAGGTGCAAGCTGTGAGAAGACTTTAAAAGGCTGTGAAAGTTATATCTTTTTCAATAGACTTTTTAGCTATTCTACAAAAGAGCCTGGATGGAGAGTTATTTTTATACATTTTTACATGCGAGGTTCAATGAGTTGGCGTAAGATTTATTGTGCACATTCAAAAATTCTACTAAATGTAGCAAAATATCGCTTGATTCTGAATCTTTTCAGAATAGCTAAAAGGTCTTTTCCTACCCTAACCATCTGGGCTGCCCATGGGGGTCAAAAAAAAATTTTCTTGCATATATACTTGGGGCTAGTGAAAACTTTAGAGTCAAATGCCTTGGGGCTGGGAATTTTTTTAGCAATTACCTGGATGGTGGTCAGGGTAGGAAATAAATGATACATTAGTGAGAGTCACTAAAGTAACAATAGACCCTTCGTTCTCATGTGCAAGGACTAGTTTTTTTGCTGTGAGCAGCAAGCTATAAGTGAATACAAGTTTTCCAATGTGGAGGTGCAAGTGCCCCTGAATGGCAGCAATTTAAGTGTATCAACACGTATTATTTTTAAGAAACTAAGAACTTGGGCCAGTACTGAAAGTTTCTTAAAATTATCAGATTTTCCGTACTCAGAGTTTCTTACAAGTTTCTTAAAGGTGCCATAGCAATCTTCATGTCAACTACCTGTGCGCTCATGAACATTTCAAAACAATGTTCTCAAAGCCTTTCCAATGTTTAGACATTAGCCAAGTACCTTACAAGTAATGTGGTACAGGCGGTACAGGAAACGAGTGAAAATAAAGTAAAAATATGTTAACCATTTTCTTTATCAAATAAATAGTTTCTTAACTTATCTTTTCCCAGTACTGGAGTTTCTTAATTTTTGGCAATCTGAGATTTGAGTTCCTTATGGGCAGTTTCTTAAAAAAAATACTATGTATCACCGAATGTAGACATGCAGCAGAAGCTCCAGCCACTCACAGACAAGGTATTATCATTATCATCATCAAACAGAGAGGACAATGCCTGTCTAGACATGAAAGCATTGGGCTTCTACTGGCAGGGTCAAACTGCTTTCTTTGATGTCCCTGTTCTCAAAGCACCATCAAATGTAAATAAATCAACAGAGATTGTTCTCAGAAAGGCCAAAAATGAAAAGAAACAGGCTTGTAATGAAAGGGTTATAGAAATTGAGCATGGTTCATTTGCGCCTTTAGTGTTTGGAGCCAATGGAGCAATGGGGAAGGAGTGCCCTATCTATCATAAGAAACTTGCAGGCAAGTGATCATGGACATCAAGACAAAATTTATTTTAAATTTGTAAAATTAATACTTTTTTGTATCAGAGGTTCTAGAGCGGTTTTTCAAAGTTTTTCAAAAACAAGGTTTTTTCCTTTTTATTGTCTTTACTTAATTGAACTCATCTTTTTTATGGATAATTTTTTTTGTAATATTTTATTTTTGTAATATTTTATAGTAATAACAAATAGGATATTTTGATTGCAAATGAAAATGGAAAAAATAAAATGTTGTGTTGGTGCAAATCGTCTTACCAGACATGTCTCCAGATATTCTTCAATTTAATTTATTGTCTGTATCAACGACAACGTTTATTTGTACATCATTTCACACGAGGAGATGTCAAACAACAAAATAATTAAATGCCTAACCCTTATTCAAATTCTGAAATGATGTTAAAATGAGCTTCCTTCATTTCAGTTCAATATCAGGACATCCCACATATCCCTGCGTTGCAAACAACGATGAGTGCGATGCTACAAAAGGGTATGAACTATTCCATTAGCATCGTTTGAAGGAATGTGACCATCAGTCAGAGAGAGGGGTCACTTCAAAATGTGCCATGGCGTTCGTTTCACAAACTTTCATCATCAAACTTGCATAAAAATAATTAACAACGCCAACGTAAGACACATTGTATTGAACCGAAACTGAAAGAAACTTTTAGGCCATAAAGCCAGGCAAGGCCAGAGTAGGCCTACATTCTTTCAACTTAGAAGAGCGTGAAGAAATACATTTAAAAAGTCAGTTTCCACTTGAAGTGCTTGTGAGAACAAACCTTGTTTGCTGTGACCCTCTTCGTGAGCTTCCAGCTTGAATAACAGAGTAAAGCTGAGCTTTTGTTCTGCCTTCTTTAACCCAGCAGTTCGCCGATTTGTTTTCCGCTTCATTTGCTGCACAACACTTCCCCTATTGTGATATCGAGGTTCTAATAATGTCATCATCCACAAGTATGTTGTAGCTTTGGAAGGAACCTTTGCAAAATTCTGCACAGAAATAAGATTAAGTTTTCTACAATTCCCATGAAAATTTACAGAATTATTATTACAAACAGAAGAAATTTAAGTAATTCACTCCATACAACTTATCTCATTTCTCTGTATTTGTATATTGTATTAATTTTCCGTATCAATATATCAATTTCTGTAATATCTTATTTCCTTGTAGTTTAGTTATCTGTTAGTAGAATAATTTATAAATTGTATGTTGTGGATTTAAAATATATGAACTGAACTGAATTTGCCTTAATTTACATAATCATAGCTAACATTTTGACTGTTTTCTGGGAGATTTTCTGAGATCTGGGAGATCCTAAATTTTTAAGAAATTTTTCTGACCGACTTTCACTTATCTTTTGATAAAATAACGGCTTGCAAGAAGCTAAACTCTCAGATCGCCAAAGATTAAGAAATTCCAATACTGAGAAAATATAGTGTAACGTGCCGAACTACTCATTCTAATAGGAGAAATTCTCAGCATATTTCAATTTAAAACTCGAAATCTGGTGATTTTAAGCAACTTTCAGTACATACTGGCTTAAATTCGTAGTCTTTTATAAAAAAGATATCTGTATTGTCACAATTTCCTCTGGAAAAATCCCTTCTCACCATCAAATGAGAGTTCTGAGTTCTAAAATATCAATATCTTCTTTTCTCGTATTCGAAAGAGAACATTTTATTCTGTACGAGAAAATGTAAGTAACAAAGGGTTTGAAGAGAGTAACAATGGGTTTAGCAATTTATTTTACCTCACAAGGAAAAATTAACATTAACTAATGCAGAATATGGTTATCTATTCCCAAATGTAAGACTTTTACAGTCAAACGTTCGGACATGAAGACATGAACCAATTCTTCTGATATGGTCAATGTAAGTCGAGCCTCTGCGCAGGAAAACTCGCACAAGCTAACCCGACAATCATGACATTGATACCCCATCATAATCAGTTTCACAGAACAACAGCGGGAGCATGGGGCGAGCGGTCAGATGACGTCAATCTCGTAAACAGAAAGGAATTTAATTTCGGGTCGGAACATCAAACATTTGTCACATCTTCGGAACCAGGGGGCATGGTTTTTGGCACGCAATACAATATGTCGTGAGTCAATAATGTATTGTGCGAATAAGGATATGACGCAGGTCACACCGTCACATCTCATGAATACCAATCTTTTGGGGAACTCTGGTACATTACTTGAAAATCATCAAGAAATTCAACGTTTAATTTGAGTGTCATAAAACTTTTTCCTACCCAAAAATTACTCGATGTGAGGTAATGATGCAAGCAACCAAGAGCAACCCAGCCCCCCGAAAAGCATTTTCACAGTGAAACGAAACAATCACAAGCTTGGGCGATTTATTAAAAAAATAAGAAATCAAATGAGAAATGCTCATTATAAAGCATGGAAACCACCCTGGGAAAAATTAAAAACTACGATGTTGGTTGCAGCTGTAGACTATGTAAATTGTACGTTGATAATTTAGGGTTTTTATAGTTGTAGTTTTTTAGTTGTATACACACTTTTTAATATAGATTTAATTTATTATAGGGTTTCGGTTGGCATTAATTAGCATTCAGCTAGAAAAGAGCCAACCTTAAAGAAAGAAATTACAATTTACCCTGGGAAAAATTAAAAAACGTTTTGATAATAACAGCGCATCAAAGTTTCTTTAAAAAATGGCCTGATTCTGTCAAAAAGTCACCCGTTGGCTCTGAAACTGTCAGCCAGGAATCTAAACCTTGATAAAATCCTCCCCCTGGATCTCGAAAACATATAACTTTAACAATTTGTACACCTGCTACCCGTAATTCGAAATTAATTACATTACAAGTAATTGCAGCTTACACAGCAATCTCCTTTATTAACTTTGTGATTCGTAATTTGCAATCAAAAGGTGTGTTCTATGTGGTCGTTTATGTGATCAATAAAAACATTTGCTTGTAAGAATACGTGGCGGTATCTTACGAGAACAGCGTAGTTCCGTGTTCTGTCGTTATTCTAGTTCGGTTTAGCCGTTTTTGACGGCAAGACGCCAAGCAGCTTCGTTAGAGGTCAATCAGTGGAAAAGAACGAGGCTAGAATAGATCTTTTAGCTATTCTGAAAAGAATCCGAATCGAACGATGTTTTGCTACATTTTATAGAATTTTTGAATGGGCTCTGACCCTACTCGATCGAACGTCGCGTATGAAAATGTATTTAAAAAAATGACGCTCGATCCAGGCTCTTGTGTAGAATAGCTAAAAGGTCTGTTGGAAATTGCAGGAAATTGGGGAAATAGTATTGGGCAACTGAGAACATCAGTCTCGAGGAGACGGACATTATCGTTTAACGTGCAAATTTATTGAAAAATCACTAAATCTAGTCCAGCCGTTTTACTGATATAATTTCGTCGCAGCGCTTCAAAACCTGCGCAATACTCAGCACGGTCACAGCGTAGACCGAGACCATGTCATATATCTAAATTGTCTCCTTCAACCCTGCCTTCAACAGACAGATTTCAGGGTCTGTGAAAAGAACGAAAAACCTAGACTTATGACGATGAGTCTCTTGTTTCCCTGTGCTCTTTGACTTCTTGATGGCGCTTCAGTCAACAGAGACTCATAATATTACTCTGAAAAAGTTGACCCTATTAGGCCTAATATGCTGGGATTCCTAGCATACCAATCAGATTGCGAGATTTGGCGAAGAACAATAAGTTTCGAACCTTCAATTCGATTGACGCAGCTTACTAAATTTGAAGGAAGTTGCTGCAGCAGGTACTTGAAGATTTCTCTTTGCAGCCTTAAAAGACTTATTTTGCACTCACCAGGTAAAGTGAACTTTCTCCTTCAGATGAATACCAAGTTTTGTTGATTAAATTTCTGCTTACCGTGGTTTCTATCGCATTTCCTTTCTGAGGAGTGACTGTTGAACAGAGCCGAAGCAGACGTTCGATCCAGATTCGATCAATCGAATGCAGAAGTTAGGGTCAGGTTTTTAAAGGCACACTGTCGTGGCACTGATTGGATGAATAAGACAATATGAAAGAATAGAATTAGGCAGGCTTCAGTAATTTCGCTGTACACTGATATTCACGAAGATGATAACGATCAGACTCCCTTTATTCTCGAAACAAAGTACGATCTAAGAGCATAAAGGCTTTATAATGATCCAGAGGCCAGGTCTTTTGTTAGGGATTTCAACATCGCAACCAGCCAATTACAGCCACGACAGTGTGCCTTTAACTGTTTCATTATGAGTCCCTGTGAGCAAGGTACCGCAGGGATACAAGGGACTCATCGTCATAAGTCTACGAAAAACCTTCCTCTTGTTCACTCTTTGTTTATCCAACATTCAATCTTCGAATACAATTGAAACTACACAAATATAAATACTAATCTGTAACTATTTTTATAAATATTACGTAAAAATCTATTCATATAGACCAGATCCAAGCTTATCTCATGCCTCGTCTCGTGCATTCCAGCCAACTGGCCTATTTCCACAGTTTCAGTTTCAGTTTCCCCTTCTGCGACCCAATAGGGCAACTGCGGAAAAGGTATCAGCCAAATGAAGCTACCAAATAGACTATGAGAAAGTTCGATATTCACACTTGAAACGCGACACATTTTCAGTTATTATATGTGGCAGGATTCAACCTCAAACAAGGTGTTTGTATCTGTCGTGCAGCTGATAAAAACATTAATCCAGCCCACAGAAGAAATCGTCTTGTATTCCCATACAATAGCCTGAAATTGAAACTAGGCTTATTATTTATCTGTAGATGGTTTACTAGCTTCCATGTTTCCATGGAGACAAAATATAACTAAGAGGCCTCTGATAAGAAACAGGGATGTTAGGAAGGTTAGGAACCAAAGACTGTTTACTCATGGATCATGCCAGAGCGTGATAGAGCAACAACCTGGTTTACATTAAGTGTACAAAGCGTTTTGGATTAAACATTGTTCCATTAATCTGCTCAGTCGTTAAGTCAAAGAACTTAAAAAATCGCTTTACTTAAAGGGGCTGGGTCACGTAACTGTAAACAAACCTGTTATCTCTATAATCTATATTGTTGCCCACACGTGGCCATTGTGTTCTGCACAGATTTTGGTGGATGGGGTGAATCCACAATAAAGATACTACTAGAAATCCACTAATATCTTTGCAATCTTACAACATATGGTTTTTTTGTTTGTTTCTCTTTGAAGTTAAAGAGTTCATCTTCAAAATAGCACTTTCATTTTGAGAAAAATAGTGGAAAATCTGTCTGATATGGCCTGTCAAAAAAGCTACAAAATCGTCGTTTCGAAAGAAGTTTGTTTACTTTACGTGACCCAGCCCCTTTAAGATGCTATTACGTAATTCAAGGCAGTACTTACACCCCACTTACACTTGCTTAAATTTTCATTGCAACCTCTTTGATGCTAAGCTTACTGAAACGTCATTTTCTAAAGCCATTTTGCAAAGATCCCCAAAAGATGCCGAAATCCCTTCTTCAATACATATTTGTTGAAAGCAATGTGCACGAACAATGCCTGTGAAATTTATACAGACAGGCTCTAATAAAATGTTTGTATCACAATTCCCTTGAAGCTTGAAGGCATTTTCAAAATATTAAAAGTAAAAGATATGTCATGAAAATATTTGAAATCTTCTCAGACTTTTAAAAACTGGCTAAACCAAACTTCAAATCTTACCAATTCAAAGATAAAGACTTCTACCGAGAACTGTATAGTACCCTGCGGTTTGGCATCCAGAGTATTTGTATTTTTTCCCTTACGACTTTGGGAATCGAGATTTAACTGACTTACTCTTGACTGTTTCCTGCATGCGAGGACCTACCATAAGCTAAGAGAAGTTTCATAATGATTTTGACTGACAAGTTACTTTTCGCAAAAGGGGTCGGTCATACCGAGAGAGCTACCAGGTGTCCCAAAAAAAGTATTCCCGTTGGAAAAATCACCAAAATTTGATTACACGGCCGATCTTCAACTTTCTTTTTTGTCAAGTAGATCAAGGACCAAATTATTTTCCAAGATATAACTGATCTTGTAATTGGCTTAAAAACGAGCAAAGTTTAGCTCTTGTAGGGCTACCTAGTTTGAATCATACTGCAAAAAAGCACTGATGATTGCCAGATCAATTTCTTTGTGCATGTATAACTTATAGCTTGGTCATAAATAGCAGACGTAAACGCGCACTATCATTGGAGACTTCAATGATGATAAAAAATCTGTAAATTTGGACTCTTATGCAAGATTAAGTATTTTGCTTAAAAATTATAGCTCAAAATAAGGTTTTTAGACGTGTCATTTTTCTACCTTGCTGTATCAAAAGCAAACATTTTATCATCTATGATTATTTTTGCGTATTTGACAAAGCAACTCAGAAAGAAAATTTTTACCAAAAGCTTGAAAATCAATTTTTGATGATTTTTTAAACGGGAGTATTTTTTTGGGATACCTGATTTTCATACCACTTCCATTTTCATACCACTTAATAATGCCTAAAATAAATGTACCACCGATCAACTGCTACTGTATCCTTTCAGTAAGTCCCTTGCAATAATGAGCCTCATCACCTCATTCGTACCTGCGAATGAATTGAATTGAACTATTGTAAAGAAATTCGGATGCAAAAGAAGATTAGCACACTGAGACATTTCAGTTCTATCTGTTTTGAGTCACACTCTGATAACGATATAAGTCAGAAAGGCCTCAGTGTGCCAAATCTTCTTATGTTTTTGCATCAGAATCTCACCACAATTAAATACCTTATCTACCAAAGCATTAAATCAAATAGATACATTTTTCCAATTTTTCGAAAATTAAAACTGACATTTTACCAATTTCTAAACAAGGGCAAATTTATTTGTTCTCTACCCAAAAAATATGCAAATTGATGCCCTTACACATGAAATGTCCCCAGTAGTCAAAATATACATAGTACCCAACCCCGTCCCCAGGGCGTTTTGTAATATTGGGACGGATGATAAAAAGCCCTGAGGATAAGGTTGCATAGTAACCTTACAGGGGATTTTTTTATATTCACATAAAATGTTACAATGCATGTTACATTCTATTACAGTTTTCTAATTACTATACAACGATACAGAGACGATACCATGAGGAGCGAAAGACAAATGACTACCTATGGCCAATACATAAAGACGTGCAATGTAAAACAAAAATACACGGAAAAATAGCTAAACTAAATTAATAAATTACAAATACAAAGTAAAGTGATAAAAAGTAGGTGCTAGTGTATAGGATTGCTTCTCGTGCAGTAATTGAAGAACGGTGTAGCATTTCAAGCCAACTTCCTGAATCACCCTGTTGTCACGTAAATAGTGTCAAAGTTAGTCCCAAAATCTGGCTTTCGGATACATGACCCAACAGGACTATGGTATCTTACCCAACTTAGGGTTGGTCACAGTAAATTAAGTTCTCACAAACTTAAACACAATTTCAGGGATACTATAAACCCAATGTACACTACAAACGATGGCATTAAGGATACGGAGCACTTTGTGTTGCTCTGCCCTTCTTCTGAAGTACCATGTAGATATCTTCTCGCTGGAGTTTCTGTTTCTGCTTTATTACGGCCACTTGGACATACCAATCCTTCAAACGAGTTTCTAATGCAGATTTTATTGTATGGTGATAAAGATTTTCCCGATGGTCTCAATAAAGATATACTCCTGTTAACTCTCTGCGTTATCCATAAAACTGGTCGGTTTGATTAGAAATTTAAAACTCAGTTGCAAGTCATTCAACCATCTAAGTAAATTGGATGCTCCATAGTTGTTACTCCCCATGGTCTTGTCCTAGTAGTGGAGTAGAGTAGCTTGTAAATAGAGTATGTCAGTAATATGTGTCGTAAATCTATAGCAGACCGTGTAAAAGAAAAAAAGTTAGCTTTGCATGCGTTTGTATATGTAATGCTTACTGCATTGCTAAATTCAATTTACCTTCTAGGATTTGATGAACTCTACAATCTCGCATGAATTGTTGAACTGGGTAGGCTTTCAAGTATCCATATCCACCGTGCATTTGAAGCGCTTGATTACATATCTACAGAGAAGATCACAGTTTCATTCATTACATTTATTACAGTTCTAATAACTAGTATGCATTTCGAAAACTCTATTCCACGATCATGTCCTTGATAAACAGTACTGAACATTGGCTTGAAAATGCCGATAATCGAAAGCTGAATTTGATAGCATAGGGCTCAAATCTTTCAAATATTTAAAAGCTCGGTGTAAAGTTATATTATATTTTTCTTTGAATTGGATTGCTTGAAAGGAACTTATGGTACTTTGCTGTAAATCTGCCGTGGAAATTTTATGATATCTTTATTTTTTCAAAATGGCGGCAATTTGATAATTTTTGAAAAAATTCATGGAATATTTTGAAAAAATTTAAATCATTGTCAATCCTAAGCTAATAGAGGAAACGTTACATAACCTTCAAGAAAACCATAGTTTATGGAGGTCTACAAGATGGTGACAATCAGATATCTGTAGCTTTTGTAGTTTAGGGTTTAGAAATTTGATGACGTCATAGCCTCAAATTTAATAAATGCCGCCATTTTGAAACTAATCAAGATATCAATAAATTGCCAAGGCAGATTTACAGCAAAAAGCCCTAAGTTCCTCCCAAGCTATTTATTTCAAAGAAAACGGCAATAAAATTTTACACCGACCTTTTTAAAGATTTGAGCCCTATGTTGAATTTGAAAATATTTCTGGACTTGAAAAAGCCTTTGATGCCGTTGATCACAAAATATTGATAGATAAACTGGTCAAATATGGTATCAAAGGAAAAGAAAGAGAATGGTTCAAGTCGTATTTAAGTGGACAGTTCTGTTCTGTAAACGGTCAAAGGTTAGAGACCGAGGAAGTTTTGTGCGGCATTCCTCAGGGATCATGCTTAGGCCCCCTCCTTTTCATTGTGTACCTTAATGACTTCGAGGGTTGCTTGAACTTCTCCAAAGCAAACATGTATGCCGATGATACGGACACAACAATCGCATCTGATGACATTAAAGAGCTCGTAATATTGGCTTCTTTCCTTGAAGTTTAATTATTTGTTTGTATAGTTAGCACTGTGAATTGTATTCAGTGGAATTCAAAATATTATGAAACTGAACCTGAAAACAGACAGAGACAGCAAAATCAAAAGGTAAGTGACTCACATCAAAACATTTGTCAGTTGCTTGTAATTTTGCCATCGATGCAAGAGCGACTGCATTTGGGTTATCTTCATCTAATGCTTTAGCTGCATATCTAACCATCAGGCGTGATGTAACCAGATCACGAGCCATTTCAGCTAGCTTGAACTGCAAATACTACAGAGAGAAAAATACCGGGTGTGTCAGCATAGAGCTCGAATCTTTGCAAAACTTTGAGACTAAATGTGTAAAACATTATTGCCTAATTCTTTCAACTGAATAGATCGAAATGAAATGAAATGAAATGAAAGTGATTTCATTCATTCATTCATTCATTCATTCATTCATTCATTCATTCATTCATTCATTCATTCATTCATTCATTCATTTTATATTCTTTCAACACGGTAACCCCGTCGACAAAGGTCGCTTTTCAGGGGGCCGTGACAAAAATTTACAATTTAAAATTTACATGTTAAAATCTACAAACGAAAATAAATAATCTAATTACAAAACTAAAGTGAAATTAAAACATAATGTTAAAACCGAGATTGATAAAACCAAGGGTGGCAGGACGCAATCAGACCGGACCAGAACAGATTAGACCCCACGCCCACCCTGAAATGCCACACTTTCATGTAGCACCCCATGGCAGGCAAAGAATCCGACAGACACCAGTCCAATCCAACTGCATACCACCACCCATCATCATGCTTTAAAGTCGATGTTTGAAAGCATATAAAGAGGGCGCTTGCTTAACCTCTGGTTCAAGGCTGTTCCACAGATTCACACCACGATATGAGAATAACTTTTGCCCATTACTCGTTTTGAAAAAAAGGGACACGTAAGTCAGTGATCACATGAGACGCATTGCGCAACAGCAGGTCCTTTTAGATTGTTGGGAGTGCTAACTGATCTTTCTCACATGGATCATATGATACAGCAAAGCAGGTCTATTTATAATGATCAATGCCTTTAACTAGTTTCAAATACTAAGGCATTGAAAGCGCTATATGTCCAAAAAATCATTGTTCGCTTTTACTTTCAATTTCTAAAATGCCACACGGTATTCAATCTTTTGAAGAACAACTGAAATTTATTGAGGAGAGACATCATCCAAGCACCTCATAAGTCATGCTACAGAACGGTTTCGCCCAATGCAGGGCTCATCAGTGCAACTGGACAGTATGGGGCCTTTCACGTGGCATTCCATGCCAGGGTGAAGTTGCTTGATGAAAAGCTCGTGGGCAGTCTGGTTCCCTTACGTCATTTTCGACTAGGGGGACTGGGCTCCACGGAAGCGGTCCAAAATAACGTCTGGACAAAAACCGTAACCATGGGCCGTAACCATGCCGCGACTTGTGCTTTGATTTGCCACCTTTTAGCGGGAAATGGCGGCGGCCAAGCTGCAAAACGATTTTGAAGAATTACTTGAAGAAGTCCTGAAAGCAGCGAGTGATGGCTGGGAAACGTTCGAAAGCTGTTGTAGGATTGTTGAAAGCATTGTTCCGCAGTTTTCTTGTCCACAAGAAGAGAGGTATGCTTACAATATTTGCGACGTTGATTTCGTTAGGCCAAATGGAGCTAGATGTGTGCTACCAAGTATCTCACTAAGGTTCACTTGTATTTTGATTTTAATTTTGTAAGTTTTAAAGGACATTTTGCCTGTAACTATTAAGCTAGCAGGACCCTAATGATAACAATATTGTAAATATTGATAGGTTATCCTGTTAAAATATTCGTAAATTATTATTATTAGTCTATAATTAATGTTTTATTATCAACTGGATTTGTTTAACATAGGCTAGAGGCCTAGTCTTAAATAACCTGAAATGTCATAATTAATTGGAAATGTTGCTGTCCTTTTCTGAAATGATGATCAAAATGAAATCTCTAATTTCTCCTTCGTTTTTTCTCAGATAGTTTATATCAAATCACATATTCCTTCGAATGTGTTTGGTCCGGATACAGCTCCTGCAAGATGCACATTTTGGCTGGACCTTGCAAGATTTTCAACACATTCCCACAGAAGATTGGACACTGTTTGAATAGGATGAATTCTACCAAATCTTGAGGCATTGCCATATTTCCATTTAGGCCTGTGTAAATATTGTTAAGTATGTAAAAAGAATCTAAAGAATTTCAGATTGATTCTTTCCTGCTCCTAATGTTTGTATGATTCTAAATAAGTCAGTGATGTGGAATGCAGATTTTTTTCTGTGACTACGCTGATAATTTTTTTCTGCGACCACACTAAAAGCAACCAAAGATGCTCGAGTCATTGCTGGTCTAAATGTGATCAGAATCATCAATGAGCCAACAGCTGCTGCAATTGCATATGGTCTTGATAAGAAAGAAGGTGAAAAGAACATTTTGGATTAAGGCATTGTTTGTGTGACTACACTGATAATTGTTGTATCTTCTTGTTTGAATTCCTCAACTGACCATAAAATAGTGGGATCTTTTGAATTAAAAATTTTGTTGAAACTGTATTTACCATTAGATGAAAAGGTCCAGAATAGACAATTATGCTCAAGATGGAAGGGAGGAGGTGAGGAACTTTTTACCAAGAAGCTTTTATGGTAAAGATTCAATCAAAGAATGCAATGTGTCAAATGGTAAAAATTCCTCATTGCCGTCTTCAGGGTAATGGTTTATTGTGCTCATCAAATTTCTATGAAGTAGATAGTCTGTGCTTTATGAAAAAGGCAGATGAGTTTGAAGCAGAGGCGTAGGAACCATGGGGGCACTTGGAGCGCTGGCCCCCCAACATTTTGCAATTATGATGGCAAAGTGTCCTTTTGTTTCAGGAGGTGTTTGTCCTTGAAGTGTCAAGCCCCTCCCCAAGTGCTTCCTACGGCTCTGGTTTGAATGAGTACTGTATTGCAGTGCATTGGCTCCTAAAAACAATGGTATCCTATTGTTGTAAAAACAGGCATAATGTTGTGCCTCAGAATAAAATTATGACTGAGTCTACGACAACAGAATGCCATTACTTTTAGGAGCCAATCAGCTGGGTGACGGTGCACTTTTAATACCAACCAATTGTAACATTCAAGAAATTTATACAGACACTGGTGCATTATTTTTTCAAAAAGTTTGCTAAAGATAGAGAGGAGAAAGATTGGTCTGTAACAAAAGATTCATTAATGAGGAAAGAAAGATCACTGGAGATAGATAGTTGCTTAAAGAATTTTTAGTAGCTTGACAGGGATACTGTTTGGTCCACTTAACTTATCAAGTTTTAAAGACAGGATAAGGCAGGATACTGTACTTCATCAGCTGTACAAGGGGAGATAAAAACGAATCTAAATTGGAAATGGACAAATAATCCAATGGGGATTTTGGAGTTCTTGAGATTTTCTTTGTGATACTACTATAAGCAACATTTGGTAAAATATTTATTGAATTCAGTGGCTATTTTGACAGTTTCCAGGCCTTATACTTACTGTATTATGCCCTTTATTCCTTTGCATAGCATTTTCATGTTGCTTTTGTGTTCATCAAAATACTTATGGGTAGCAATTCTTTTTGCTTTCTCTAATTTCATTCATAATGCGGTTTCGGAATTGCTTGATGTGTATGCATGTAGGTCATTGACAGAATTTATTAATTTGAACTGATGGAATAGATTGTCCCTAATTTTAATCATTTTCTGAATGTGCAAATTAATCCAAGGTTTATTTCTAAGTTTCAAAGCCTTTTTGATAATTTTTCTTGGGGTAATGTTTGTCAATAAGATTGTGGAGATTAATCAGAAAAATATCAAATTTTTGATTTAAATCAATAGCATCGTTATTGAGAAAGGATTTTTCAATATCTTTATAGTCGGCAAGAAATTTAGCTTCATCAAAGTTTTTATAATCATAAGCAAAACAGGATGAAGTTTTGTACTCGGGGGTGTTACCATACAGAATAGCAAACTGGGGAAGATACGTATATATATATATATATATGTATCCATTTATCACATTGATCACAAAAGACTGCTTTTTTATTTACATTTTTGTTGCAAATGCCACAAGGGAAAGGTACGTTGTGAGTGGTGGGTCCTAGATCACTACATTGTTTTCTACAATATGCTCATTTTGTCTCAAAGAGGGAAACACCTGGTTAAAACACAAAAATTAAAGAAAATCGCAAAAACAAAACAGGTTTTAGCCTTTTCTCTTCTTTTAGCCTTTGAGGACTTTTCAAGCTTGCAAAAACATGTTGGTTAACAGATTTGGAGGTTACATTACCATGCATCAATATATTCAGCAAAAAGAGCAATAAAACTGCTGAAGGAATAATACAAATTGTATCAGACCAGCTAGACCATCATAACATTCTAAGATAGGGAATTTCCTCTAACCATCCAGCCAACCACACAAGCCCCACACCCGACCTTAATAAGGCACACCACCAGAGGCCAGGCAGACCCACAGACAGCCAGAGGAAACCCCCCTCAATTCAGCTCAACTAGAAGGATTTTTACTTTGTGTACTGTTTTATCAGTCTTACGACATTTGATCACTAGTGTTGCAGGATATGCCAGATAACCATTAGATATTTCTTTGGTTGCTATCAATTTTTGCCGCTCAAACATTGCATCATTTTGTCTCTTTGTTACTTCTTTGGAGTACATTTGGTCAGCTCGGATACCCATCTTTGGGTGCTTTCGACAAAGATCAGAAAATCCATTTTTCACAGTCTCACTGTCTTTCCAAGAGAAGAACTTTACATAGATATGACTTAGCCCTTTTTCATCATTTCTGCAACTTGATCAGCTTCAATTTTGAGGTGTCTTGCAATAACTTCTACCAGAATTCCCTCTGTTTGGTCCCATGTTTCATGGGGCTCCTCTTTAATTCCCTTAAGAATTAGGGTTGAGCACATTGATTTTTGTTAGTAGCTTCTTAGATTGAAGTTGTAGAATCTCTTTGAGGTTTGCATTTGCCAAAGTATCTGCCTTCTAGGCTTTTTCATTAGTTTTTTGCATGTCCAGCTTGATTTCCGTAAATTTACTGTGCATCTCTCTAAGGTCTAAGGATTTCATCTTTTTTGTTCATTCAACAGAGTTTTCATATATCATCCAGGGTTAGGCCTATGTCAGGCAAGTCAATTTTGGGCCTAAGTAAAGTTGCATGCAAGTTCGGCACAGTTTTTCTTTCGTAAATAAAGTGATAGGCAGCAGCAGTTGTACCAAACAAGCATAAATGGATACAAATATTGATATTTCACCGTATCATGTAGATTATCATATTGGATTGAGACGATGCAGGAAGGAGTAAACCAATTTTTTGCTTTGCTTTGCTCGCACGGCCATATTATTCAACGCCGTAGCGGGGACGTTACAACATGAACAATTTTCATTGAAAATGACGACTTGGCCTAACTGAGCTTCTTGGTGACAAATGCAAATGGAGCTTCTTTCTTGCATTCTGCAGTAATTCCCATTTATATCATTCTCTGATGAATCATAATTCCTTGAGGAAGATGAATACTTTGCCATCTTCCATCCTCTATGCTTCAGTTGCTTCCACACACAACCGGCTTTCCAAATAAGGAGTGAGAAATTTGAGAAAAAACTTTGGCTGGTTTTTGTCCAGGCGTCAACAAATCGCTTCCCTGGCGCCCAGTATCCTCACGCGAACGCGGTCAAGTTGACGCACAGGGAACCAGGCTGGCTCGTGGGCATGTGGAATTATAAAGGTTAACGCATGCGTCTTCAAGTTAGGTAGGGCTAACTTCAAGTTAGTAAAGCACTGTTACTCGTCTTGCAAAGACGAATGCGTTAACTAAAATTTACTCACTTGAAAATCAGCTAATGGTTGCCCAAATTGTTTCCTAACGCACAAATGATCTCTAGCTTGTTCAAATGCCATGTGGGCAGCTCCAAGCGAGCAGGATGCTGGAAAAAAATGGGTATCTTAACAACCACTATCACGAAGCGCAAACGAGGACAGATTTTGTAACACAATAGCAAGAGTTGCTTTTGTTGACACCTGAATTCAAAGCGATTAGCGATTGCAGACAAAGGAAATTCTCTCAACCATAAATTAAAAACGAACGAAGCCGCAAAATTTTCTCTGAAACTCAAGTAGCTAATGTGCTCATTGTGCATTCCATAAATTATTTCAAGAGCAAACATGAGCATATATCGAAAGAAGAAGGATATATCTACACATCTACCTTGGGAATTTTATTGCTTTGGTTCAGAAGCCGAGCAGTAAGTGTTTTCATTACACACAAAAAGTTTTCATTACATCTACATCGGGCAAACATAAGCAGATTTTGTTATCGACCAATCAAACGCTTTGTTTACATTTTTTCCCGACAGCCAATCAGCGCGTTTCTTTCCGAGAACCATGACATCTTCGGATCCCCTAGCTGTGGGGGGAGAGTACCCCCCTCGTTTCACCCCGCCACGAAATTATACTTTCTCAAAATCTTTAGATTTTTTGTATACCCATTCTCAGATAAATTTTGAATAAAACTACCCAGGCCCTAAGCTATCAAATAAAAAATCACAAAAATATGAGTGCTCAAACTTGCGCCATTTCGCTCACCATTCGTCCGTGGCTAGGCCCATTTCCCGCCTCTTCATCTGCCCCTCTTCTTCTGACGCTGTTTGACCTTCTGACGCTTTCACGTCTCATTTAAATTCATTTTTGCAGATTTGAATACCATTTCGGACATCTTTTGTCCAAAATTTCCCAACCTCGGAACTGTCATGTTTGAAAATCCCGCTCGAACTACAGGGGGATTACGTAAACCGGAACTAAATCAAACGAGGGCACGCGAAAGTGAGGGCACAAAATTCAACTCATTCTGTAATCGTGACTCCTTGAAAGCAAGAAACAAATTTACTTCGATAAAACATGGATAAACAATCAACCAATGATCTCATGTATATCATTGCAATGAATATTAAAAATACAAAAAGATCGTTCACTGTAAATTAACAGCTGGTCGTGACCAACTCCAGATACTGTCGGCAATAGTTCTAAAACGCGACTCGTGTCCTTCGTCAGAGACAACTTCGATATCATCGCCATCATCATCTCCGCCCTCTGCTGCCTCAGCTCCGGTTTCGTGCTCGATATTTTCAGCATCTTCTTCGCCGTTCTTTTCGTCATCACCATCCTCGTCAATGTGGAACACCGCATCATTGGCTTTTTGTGACAACGTTGCCATCAAGTTAGAAATGGTAGCTTTGCAACGTGGGCATGAAGAGATCCTTGGAACCAAACACTCGGTGTGAAAAGAGTGACCACAACCATTGAACACTCGCCAATGACAAAAACTGTCAGAGTGGACACAACTTTCTGCCAAGTCACATTTTCTGAGAAAAGATAACAGGTAAGGAGAAAAATTTAATGGACACACATCTAAAAATAGATCATGTAAAATGGCTGACAAGTCAATACAATAGTAAGGAGGGGGGCTTTGGGGGGTACCAGAACCCGCAAACCCGGACGAAAATTTGGAAAAACCCGAAAACCCGGACGAAAATTTTGAATAACCCGAAAACCCGCCAATATAAAGTCAAAAATCCCGAAAAGGGCACTTTGTAACAAAAAATATTTAGTTGCAAGATTGGTATCATTCTTTGTTATTGCATGTTACTGCCCTCGTGCCTTTACCAATGTCCCGTACAACAATAGAGATCTTGAAACTTGCGACGAAATGTAGGAAAAATCCAAGAGTGGGCTCTTGCAAAACGTAGCAAATTTACTTTTCAAACAACAGTCAGTTATTAGATCCTGTCTTCGAAACCTTCGTCACTGCTCTCATCAAACTCATTTTGTCTGCTATTTCGCTTCTTCCTCCTTCCATTACTTGCTCTGCACCATCTTCAGATCTTTTGCTGTCGTCATTCAGCGGCGTGGCCAGGGTAGATTAAGTGGGGGGTAACGAAAGAGGGTTTGGGGGCGAAGCCCCAGAAAAATTTTCGGGGCCACGCCCGTTACTTTAGCTTAGAATGCATCTCCCAATATCATGCTTGCCACTGTGACAAGAAAATTTTGATAGTTTTGTGACAGTTATCCTATGAATCAAAGCACCAGGAAGATTTTTGGGGACACGCCCTTTACTTTGGCCAAGAATGCATCTCCCGATATCATGCTTGCCTTTAGCGAGAAGGAAACCTTGATCGTTTTGTGACAGTTATGCAAAAATCAGCACACTAGGAACATATTTGAAGAAAGATCCTTCAATTTGGTTTAGAATGCATCTCCCAATATGACGCTTGTCAGTGCTAAAATGGAAGATTTGACATTCTCGGAAAATTCTTACCCAACCTATACCCAGCTATTTTCTCTTCGGTTTTAAAGGAATCTCAAGAACCATCTTTCGACCAAAGTGGGGGATTGCCCCCCATACCCCCCCGTGGCCACGCCACTTTCGTCATCTTCTTCAAACTTCAAGGAAGGGTGCCATGCTTGCAATTGCAGTATCTTGTCTGACCATCCTCTGTCGTACATCAGCACCATAAGTGGATGCTCTGCCTGTAATAATTCTGATAAGTCGAATGACCGAAAATTCGGAGATTTCAGAGCATGGATTTTTCTCCCTTTAATTCAGTGAATTCTGTTTGTAAAATGCCCTTGTTCTTAGAGAGCATTTGATGCTTCCTAGCAGTGTCGTTCTAAGATTGGCTAGGAGATTTTCCTCCGACTTTTCGTTTATTGCATATGGGGAAAAACGAGAAGTCGGAGGAAAATCTCCTAGCAAATCTTAGAACGACACTGCTAAGAAGCATTAAAAAGCTATCTAAGAACAAGGGCATTGCAATTCACTGTGTTGGCTGCGTATAAGAAGACTGAAGGCTCTGTCTACTTTTGACATTTCATATTCAGTTTTATTGTCTTGACGTTTAAAATAGTTTCATGTTTATAACCAATTTGGTGAGTAGCCTAGCGGCTTAGACAGTTTTCGTTCGGTGACTGAAGTTAAGCTCGGTCGAGTGAGGTTAAACACCGGATGGGGGGGGGGGGACTTCTTGGAGACCTGACCTCGCAACTCACCTCGCCGTCCTTTGGAAGATGAGAGGGAACGTTAAAATAGGGTTCCCATACCGGGATGCGGCGTACCTAGTTTAAATTGGCTTTAAGTAGCAGAAAGACTTCCAGCCCACGCGAAATGAATTGTTGCAACTAAATAACCGCACTGTCCTCTAGAAATTGAAAACCCGCGTGACGTCTAAAACCCGAAAACCCGTACATTTTAAACTCAAAAACCCGAAAACCGAGCTGGAAAAATGGCAAAACCCGAGACCCGTCCAATATCCAAAACCCGAAAACCCGCACGTTTTTCAGAGAAAACCCGAAACCCGATGGCCAAAATTTGCCAAACCCGCAACCCGTGAAATCCCAAAGCCCCCCTCAGTAAGGATCATGTCATTTTCTCAGTAAATAACTTTACACTTGAAAAGGTCCTTCTCTACAAAAATATCTGCAAAAATACGCGGGGGGGGGGGCATTCAGCACATGCACTTTCAGGGAGGTAAGTCCCCAATATTGCTGAGAATGAGAATATTGCTGAAATTGATATTTTGGGTCTAGATCAACTGAAATCGTGGCCATGATACATTTGGACATCAAAATATGGTCAAAAATGGTATTTCTGGGTTCTTTAGAGGCAATCATGGCCCCAATTAGCATAATAACTGATATTAATGTCTCGGACTGACATGTGCGTATATGTGCTGAGTCCCTCCCTGGGCAAAAATAGCAGGCTTTTGTCTTTTAGATATTACCCTGAAAAAGTCCGTACTGTAAAATGTTAAACAAATTTCGTGAGAATTCTGGAGTTTTTGTGAGTAGTAATTTCTGTGGAAAAGTTCTCTTGCCTTAGATTTTTGGGTTGCAGTAAACATTCAATCAGGGAGGGGGGGCTAGGAGAGAAGAAGGTCCTAAATGCACATTTGTGTCTCACTGCAGCACAGTATGTCAGGAAACTAAAGGTAGGCAAAAATTGTGCATACATTTTTATAAAATCTTCAGATACAGATTCCTCTAGCCATATCTGTTAGAACTGCCCTCCCGAGGTACTGATTTTTGATTGAACAGTTCACAATCTACCATTTTTCAGAAATCAACATTACCTATTTACCGCCCATAGACCCTATCCCAGGGGGGGTACTCCCTAACTTTTAATACGGGGGGGGTCCATGCCACTATCTCTTTGCTGACCCCTAAATATTAAGTCTGATGTTTAGGGGACCCCAAATATTGAGTCTAACGTTTTGGAGACCCCAAATATTGTTATCTATTTCTGGGGTCCCTGAAATGTTTTTGAATTATTTCAATTTGAGCTTCTTGATCTTTCTCAGTTTTTGAATAATACCTAAACATTTATTTCATGATTCGCAACTTCAGGGCCAAATTGCACGATTCTTCCTCTCTTTAGATTTGTGGACCCCAAATATTGAATTTTTGTCCATGTTGTAATTCACAGACCCCAAATATTGATTGAACATAAAATTTCGGACCCCAAATATTGGCATGGACATGGTATTGAAAGTCAATGAGTACCCCCCTGGGGACCCTATGTACCAGTTTTTATGCCAAAATTGTACTCCCTGTTATCCCTGAGCAAATACAGTGAGTATGTTTGCTGCATGCTTCAAACTTGATACTTTTATTTAAGTATGATTTGAATACAGTATGTTTGGAAGCTTGATTCAAATAACAACTTTGCACTTTTGGAGCTAACTAGCAGCATGCATCCTCACAATGTGACTCAAAAACATGCACTGCAAAAGGATTTCAGCCCTCTTGGGACCAACAAGAATATATGCATGTATGTATCATTTGCCACAATTAAATGTTTTTACAAGTTTATAATATTAAAATAGATACGATACAGTATAACATTAAAAAGGTAAAGAAAAATACCTTTTAATCACAGTGGCAGGGATAGCATTAAAAGGTCAAGCTGACCTACAGTATGAATCTAAAGTCAGATTGTTATCATACTGAAAACAAATTCAGACTCATTTCTAGTTCAAGCCTGATGCTGCAATTTCCTTTGGGAAAACAAATTTGTGTTGTTGTGTCATTTTCAAAGCTTGTCAATCATAACATATTGAAGGCAAAATCAACATTCACTTGTAGTATGCTGATGATGATTTTAGTGTGGCCATCATTGTCATGCTTGATTAAACTCAACTCACATATGCAAACTGGTTAAAATTGTGTCCGTATGCTCAATTCACGCTCCTATTAAACCAAAATTGTGCTGGTGTCAAGCTTCCATAAGCTAGTTGCAATCTGAACTTTTTCTTGGTGTGGCATACAGTAAAAGAATTAATTTGCTTGTGTTCAAAAGATGTTGCAGGAAACCAAAAGCTTTCACACTTAGAAATCTATCAATCTGCTTACAATAGATAACACACTCTTTCAGCAAAAGCAGAGTAAAATTACAATTAATATACATTTAGTCCTTTTAAATTTTTAGTTAATTTTTGATAAAATTGCAGATTAGATTTTTTTTAATTGTACTAGGAAAACTGCGAGGACACCCCAAACAACAAATAACTTGATTTTCATTGAAACTGTATTATTTCAGAAGACTCTGCTTTTGGTGTAAGAAATAATTTCTGAGAAGCATTATGGAGCAGGTGCAGATAAGTTTAGCATACCTCAATGGGTCAGGTGAAGTTTCATAGGAAATGTATCCTAATGGGAGAACATCATTGGTTACTGTCTCTTCCCCGAAAACATGTGGTAGAATCCATTTTGAAACTCTTTGCCCTGGTTTTTTTGGTTTTTGCATGAGCTTAGCAGCATGAGGATTTGTTACAATTTGGTGGAACTTCTTTTTAAGAAACTCAGATGCTTTCATTTTCAATGCTCTCACATTCTTATGGCTGAAGAATTGCCTTCTTTTCGGCACAAATGCTGACTGGAAACTCCTCAGATTGTGTTTTCTGCCATCAATTTCCCTGGCAACCAACTGTATCCTATCTGGGCCATCAAATATCCTTGTATGGGCTCTTCGGACTGAATGGAAGTTCTCCACTGCATATTCATCAAAACAGCACAGAGATGAGAACAGGGCATCAACAATGGGATGATCAATGCTCTTCCAATACTCAACATTTGAAATTGCCACCAGTGGAGCCTTATCATAATGCCTACGTCAGAAAACCAAAAACATGAGCCAGCAGCGAAAAAGAGAATCAAAGTATGATTCAGCCATGTTATTTCTGAACACCACTGAGTATATGGAAAGGCTAAGAGGTATGTATGTGTCAAGGAGAGTCACCAGAGTCAGATACTGGATATCCTTAGATCTTGCAAAGACTGACATTATTGCATCCCGCACCAACAACCAACCACCATAAACAACTTCAAGTAACAGTGATATTCGCCAAGGCTTTGGCTTTTTGGCAAGGGCTTTCTTATTGTTGAACAGAAAAGCATATAGTTCAACAAAGAATGGATGGAATTTCAGCAAAATGATTTCCCTTGCATTCAGAGAGATGTGCAATGGACCAATCATTGGCACCAGATTGTGAATACCCTCATGATACACCACCTGTCGCACATAAAACTGGCAAGGCCAATCGCCGACCAAGGGTACAAGAAATCTTTCTAGATAAAGAGAAAGACCATTCTGCAGCAAAATTTCAATGGCATCCCCAAAATTGTCAAATGACTTGAGAGGAAGCTCAACACTATCCACAAGCTTGCAATTTTCCATCGATCTCATTGTCAGGATATCATCTTTTTGGTAGTAATGAGCTAATAGGCGCGATCTTTGGGACTCTGGGTTATAAAATTCTGCCTGGAGCCAGTCTGGCATCACATCAACCTAGTATTTTGATATCTTATCCATGGACCTTTCTAAAAGATTTTGAAGCAGTTCATCGTTTGATGGCTTCTTGTCTTGGTCATCTGGCCCTGCTGACACAATAGCTTTCACATTTTTAAAACTTTTGACAAGCAAAGTTGCCATATGTGCCACCTTTGTTTGGGACTCAGTTGTGGGTCTGTGATTTGTATGAATATTATGGTAATCATCTATGAAGACAATTACCATACATTCATTATTAAGAGCATCTTTAAAAAACTCTTTTACAGACTCAAGGTGTGTTGCTGCAATCTTTTTGCAGCAATTGGAAATCGTTGAAGGATGAGTTGCTAATCCAATATTTCTCAAGGTTTCAATGCCCCTGCTTGTCAGCCCAAGTCCCTTTAGAATCCTGGTATTGGCAACTTGGAACCAGTTGGCTGCTTGAGATTGGCCAAACATCATTATATAAATCACTGACATGACCCTTTTTTCATTCAGAATTTTCCTATTATCTGACTGACGTTCGGTACACATTGCATCAAATATTGCATTGAATATCTTATGAGCACCAGCGGTGTGACAGAGTTCTTTGAATTCATTTGGGTCAGTTATAGGATTTCCATCTCTACCAAATCTCTTATTGCATTCTGCCCTTATCATTTGTAATTGTTCTTTTAGATTACATGGTTTTTCAGAAACTTTTTCCAAAATTCTCTCAAAGAAACTCCTTTCCAACACAGCATTGCCATTTTCATCAATAATTACCTCCTCCCCAAGTTTTTCACAATAAACTTGATGTGATACCGATGGGGGTGGATCTACTTGAGAGGAACAAACTTCACTTTCTTGGGAACTTATCCAGTACTTCTGACTTGGAGAACTTAAGGTTTCAGTTGCCTCAGAGTCATGTAGATTGGTTTCAGCTTGCATCTCTTCATCTTGGTTTAGCTCAATTTCATTGGACTCTTTGCTTCTTTCAGCTTCAAAGGATGGCTAAAAGGATATCAAATTGTTTACCCGTTTGAATTTTTTATTTTTGGGTGAAGATTTTGATCTAGTTCACCAAAAAGGTAATTTCTATTTGGTTTTCAATTTGATAATAGTTTTCCACCAAAAGTTTTAAAGTTGGAAGAGCCCCTACAGTTACAAGCCTATAAAAATCTTAACATGACAACAATTATTTACATTACATACAGTACATATTTGCTGTATGAAAGGCTGTAAATTTTAGACACTGTTGACTTTTCTAAACAAGAATTATCATGTGGGAATACCATTGTATGCAAGGGCTGCATACATATATTGAAATTGTTCATCAGTGATCTTTATTACAATGCGGCACATATGGCACATGTGCATCTCATTATATTCTCATTTCAGTCTCATCATGTAATGCGTTCTGGCCCAGGGGGGGGGGTACATAACATATTTAGGGTACAGGTATGTGCCACCCATATGGGAGGGTTTTTGGGCTAAAAATTCTCTAGACAAGGGTCCTTTTTTGGCAGATTCTTTATAAACATGGGTGGGGTTTCGCTGAAATTCGCAAAAAATGGTTAAAATGGTAAGTTTTCCGCCAAAAATCATCATAAAAGTGGGTATCAAAAGCAAGTTTTGGTAATTAGAATAGAGTAGCTTTCTGAAAACCGGGCTGGCAGACCCCCGTCCATCCACAAGTCATGTACCCCCAGGGTTCTGGCTTGACCTCCCTTATCAAGAAGAACTTTCAGTAATACTGCACGAGGCCACAGCAACTCACATTTATGCAAATGCATATTAACCTAGGATGTTTTGATCATGAGACACCAGTCAGTTAGCTTGGTTGACAAAATCAGCTTACAAAGTCAGTCAGTTACAAAGTTTCAGACAAAATGAAAAGCACAGAAGAGGTCCAAATCAGATACAAGTGAAAGGTGAATGATTGAAAGAAGTGACAGGGGCAAATACCTTGTTCTCAACACCTGTGCTTTCTTTTGAGTCAGGAAGATACTTTATAAAATCCCTCTTTAATCCTGCTGTTTCTATGCACGTATTGCAGACAAATTTGATTTTGTGAGGTTTCAAACCCTTCTCTGTTGCCATCTTTTTAAATGCTCGAAGGTGCTTGTATTTTGGAACTCTAACAGAGCCACAATTTTTAGCCTCATCTTCACACCACTCAGCATGCAACACATTGCTGCAGCTCTTTGAAAATCTTCCCATCTTTCAAGAAATCAATTTTAATATTTAAGATTCGGACACTTCTCTTGGATTTTTAGGCCTCAATATATGGACATGGACGAACATCCTGCAGAATGTTCCCGCCAAAATGCTTCTCAGACAATGCAAAGGGCTACTACTGTAGGCTACTGTACTTACCAGTTATACACATAAGATATTAAAAACAAGGCTAGGCTAGGCTAGTTCAGAAAAAAAGAAGTCAATACTCCCTGTAGGGCAGAAGAGATCCAGAAAGGTTGGGCATCTTCTGGACTTCTCTCATCCTCCTCCAACACCAAAGTCGATTGATGATAAAACATCTGAAATGCTGAGACCTGAAATTTCCTTTGAAAAAATGCCCGATCGCAGAATCTGGCTGTATTAATTGAACCAAAAGGCAGTGACAACTGAGATGTGTAGTTTCTTTACAAGGATCGATAATGTTCTTCTCTGGCTCAGCTCAACGACGAGATAAAGAAACCGTTCCTTGAAACATCTTCAACTAATAACATCATGAAATGAGTTAAATTTTGTGCCCTCATTTTCGCGTGCCCTCGTTTGATTTAGTTCCGGTTTACGTAATTCCCCTGTAATTCGAGCCGGATTTTCAAACATGACAGTTCCGAGGTTGGGAAATTTTGGACAAAAGATGTCGGAAATGGTATTCAAATTTGCAAAAATGAATTTAAATGAGACGGGAAAGTGTCAGAAGGTCAAACAGCATCAGAAGAAGAGGGGCTGATGAAGAGGCGGGAAATGGGCCTAGCCACGGACGAATGGTGAGCGAAATGACACAAGTTTGAGCACTCATATTTTTGTGATTTTTTATTTGATAGCTTAGGGCCTGGGTAGTTTTATTCAAAATTTATCTGAGAATGGGTATACAAAAAATCTCAAGGTTTTGAGAAAGTATAATTTCGTGGCGGGGTGAAACGAGGGGGGTACTCTCCCCCCACAGCTAGGGGATCCGAAGATGTCATGGTTCTCGGAAAGGAACGTGCTGATTGGCTGTCGGGAAAAATGTAAACAAAGCGTTTGATTGGTCGATAACAAAATCTGCTTATGTTCATCGGGCATTTTATTTGTTTGGTTCAGAAGCCGATTGGGAGGCGATTCGATTCTCTTATTTGTTTGGGTGTTATTAAAACACTTACTGCTCAGCCTTCGAACCAAACAAATGGAATGCCCGAGGTAGATGTTTAGATATATCCTTCTTCATCCGATACATGCTCATGTTTGCTCTTAAAAACCATTTCTGGAATGAGCAACGAGCGCGCTAGCTACCTGGGTTTCAGAGAAACTTTTGCGGCTTCACTTGTTTTGAATTACTGATTGAAAGAATTTCCTTTATCTGCAGTCGCTACTCACTTTGAATTCAGGTGTCAACAACAGCAACTCATGCTATTGTGTTAAAAATTCTGTCCTTCTTAGAGGCACATACATAAATAAATGAAAAAGAGAGGCATCATAGTCCTTTTCAAACTTTCGCAAAGCCACAGTTTCAGTTTCAGTTTCAGTTTCATATATTTTAAATTCACTTCATACAATTTATAATTTACTATACTAACAGCTAACTAAACTACAAGGAAAAGAAAATATTACAGAAAATTAATACATTGGTACGGAAAATTAATACAATATACAAATACAGAGAAAAGAATAAATTGTATGGAGGGAATTATTTAAAGGAGGAGCTCTCTCAATAGGTAAACTAATCGAGGAGAGAGCCCCCCCCTGTCCTACGAAAATTTGAAATTATGATGGACACATTTGATTTTCGTATGATAAAGTAGAAATTGTGCCAGAATCAAACATAGCTTTGAATTATTCATTGACCTTGTTCAGTAAGTAAATTCTCAGTTGCTTTTTGAAGGATATTTTCGATGGAGCATTACGGAGTTCAACGGGTAATGAATTCCAAAGTTTAGCACCAAGATATCGAATTGATTTTAAACCATATTGAAGACTGTTTATTCGAGATAAGTATAGATTTCCTTGACTGGCCTGTCTCGTTGAATATTGATGAACAGATGAATTGAATAGGAAGAAGTTATGAAAGCAACTAGGTGAAGTTTTATTAACAGAGTCAAAGACAAAAGTTGAAAGTCGGAGTTCAAATATCTCAGAAGTTTGAGAAGTTTAAGATCTTTAAAGATTGGAAGAGAGGGTGACATGCGAGGCTGAAATGAGATAGCTCTGACTGCTTTTTTCTGCAGTTTAAAAATTGGATCAACATATGATGCATATGTTTGACCCCAAACAATAAGACCATATTGTAAGAAGGACAGAAACAAAGCATTGTACAAGCAAAGTAAAACATCTAAGGGAAGTAAGTTTCTAATTTTGAAAAAGATTCCACATTCTCTTGCTAATTTTTCAGAAAGTTCACTGAGAAGGTATTTCCAGCTTAGATGCTCATCTAAGAGGAGTCCTAAGAATTTGACAAACTTGACCCTTTTAATATGCTTTTTCCCTATTTTTATCGTAGAATCAGAAGGAACATTTTTAGAAGGAGAATGAAAGATAATATAGTTTGTCTTATCAATGTTTAATGATAATTTATTAGCATCAAGCCATTTCTTTATTGATCTAAGTTCTTTGTTAACGATTTTAATTAAGTTAGATAAATCATTTGATTCACAGTAGATGTTTGTATCATCAGCAAAGAGATAGAAATTAAGTTTCTTAGAAGCATTTGGTAGATCATTGATGTAGATAAGGAAAAGTAATGGGCCTAGTACAGAACCTTGTGGTACACCACAAGTAATTGAAAGTAAGTTAGAATTATTTCCATTGACAGAGACATATTGCTTTCTGTCAGACAGATAAGATTTAAACCACTCGAGGGCACAACCGCGCACCCCATGGTGTTCCAATTTTGATAAAAAAATTTTATGATTCACAGTATCAAAAGCCTTTTGTAAATCAATAAAAATACCACAACCAAATTTTTTATTATCAAGTGTGTTTCTAATAGCTTCATGTAATGATACAAACAGCTGTGTGAGCCTCAGAACTTAATCTAAAATTTGAGACTTTGAAAAACGATGATTTTTTCGAAGATCAGTAAATGAATGATAAACAGTGAAAAATCTCTCTAATTCTATTCAATAACCCTCTTCAAACATAAATGTTTGCATTTCATTTCTGCAAATATTTTTGGAAAATAATACTCACAAATACTGATTCTGCCTCCATTAAGTGCTTTCATTGCATAGTTAAACCCCTGGGAAGAAATTTGACGATAGGTAGAGAAAATGAAGTGTTGGCAGGGAACCGTAGTTTCACCAAAAATCGAAGAACAAGAACTGCGACGATTATCATCTCATTCATATATTCAGTTTTTCCAAATCATACCCAGGTTGACAAATCCAAAAAAGAGACAATTCAAGTTAACAACGTTTCTATAAAAAATTGTGACATTCCAGAAGACACACCCAGTCAAGACTAGGCCATGTTTTCGTTAAGCTTAACATTTCGAACCAATACTGTGCTCCATCTTCAGAACATAAATTGTCAAAAGCATGAGGCTATATTTATATGCATAAATATAAGGTACGGGTGCAGAAAGCGTAGGGCACAGAAATACGATTGGGAGGAGAAAAAGGAAGCATAAAGGATGCTTTTGTCGGCTTTTAGGCCAAACATGAACAACATTCAACACCCCAGTGTGGAACATGGAACGCGCGAACAACGATAATACGTTACCCCACTCCATAAAATAACCGGAACATTTAAGTTCATTTCGAGTGAAAAATAAAAGAACCATGGATGTTTTGTTGAGGGAAGAGCGGAAGACCCACTGCTTTAAAACTTCCAACTGCCGATTTTATAACATGTCCTGTGAAGCCATTGCCGATCTTGCATCTTTCTTTCTATACATTTGTGTCAATGACAAAGTAAATATCACCCATCGATAGTTGTTATTCTGTTCAATTGGAACCTCTTTAAAGACGAATAAACTATCAAAATTCTATGATTTTCCAACAGGCGTGACCTAGAGCAACAGCTTCATGAAGAGAAAACTGAGCAGCAAAGGAGTTCTGTTTATTTAGAACAGTATCTGAAACTACTTGAAGAAAAGGTTGGTTCATTACTATTGCAGTAACTTCAAAGCTATAGCCTTTCCAGTTGAAATTTTCGGGCTGAAGTTATGATAACTGGGCGAGTTTTCGACAGATTTTTGCGGTGTTTGCAGGAAAATCTAAGTTGTATCCACTTTTAGGGTCCTTCCTTCTTATCCAGCATACTTCCTGGCATGACCCCTCAATAAGAGCTGGGATAAACACACGGCAGAAATATATATTATCTCATAAAGAATACTGCCTCTGAAGACAATTGAATTTCAGCCGTTTAAAACAGTTCTAGTTTTAGGTAGCTGCAATAGATCTTTTGCTCTGAGGTCGTAAGTCACTTCCTTTCTTATAAACAGATCCCACATGAAGGTTGGATTTTGGCAATTAAAGACTTATAGACCTCAGTCATTAGCTTATGAAGGCTTTTTACATGGACTGTCAGCGCATTGCTTCCTTGTAGAATCAATACCAATATAATATAATATAAAATATAAAGATATAAAAATATAGAATAAGAAATAACAAGAATACCAACCAATCCCTCTGCTCCAAGCAAGTTTTCTGCTGGTATTTCACAATCATCGAAAGAAACAGCTCGTGTAGGTTGCGAGTTCCAGCCGACCTAATCATGAACAAATATATGTCTGTTCAAAAGAGTTTAAAGGACAAGTCCGGGGTTGGTATGATTGATGATAAAATACAAGATAATACTGCTATGAATGATGTATGATGCTTTTTTCCACTATTTTTCGCCTTCTCCTCGTGAAATTACGTATTCAAATAAGCAATTTGAGTGAAGTGACGTCATATCGCGCAAACGAAAACGAGGCTGTGTGATTGTTTTTCGCCTCTTAATCGCTGCTGGCCTCTTTATCGTGTACTCATGCATTTAAAATGGCACGATAACACGATAAAGAGGCAAAAAAAAACGATCACACAGTCCCGTTTTCGTTTGCGCGATATGACGTCACTTAGCTCAAATTTCTTATTTGAATACGTAATTTCACAAGGAGAAGATGAAAAATAGTTGAAAAAAAGTATCATACATCACTCATAGCAGTATTATCTTGTATTTTATCATCAATCATACCAACCCTAGACTTGTCCTTTAAAGAAAATATCATTTTGTAGAAATGAAAGTTTCATCTCACTCTGGAATAGGCCTATCTTGCAACTGCTTGAATTTTCAAAGGCACACTGTCATGAATGTGACTGGCTAGATCGTTAGATAAAATTAATAACAAAAGACCCAGCAGGTTTGTATTCATCAAGCCTTTAAGCGTTGGAATCATGCATTCTTTCCCGAATAAAAGAAGTCATACCGTTATCACTGAATTTATTTCTATGGTAACTGGAATAATTGAAGCTTGCCTAATTCTTTTCTTTTTGATTGTCTTATTTACCCAATCAGCGCCACAGTTAACCTTTAAGAGAATCGCACTAGAACTTGCACGTAATTCTACTGACTTACCTTCTTTTCTTTAGCACCAAATCCTATTCCAGGTGCTTTTCCTTCCACGAGAAAGCATGAGATTCCTTTCGGTCCTGTAAAATTTAAGTTATTTGGGTTAAAACCCGCTCATTGTGAGACTAACTACGAAAGACTGAACTGGCAGAATTTGTAGTGATCCAACTAGACTAACGTGGCGGAAAAGAGAAAGTTAAATCAATAAGCAAAGGACAGATTTTGTAAAACAATAGCATGAGATGCTTTGCTTGACACCTGAATTCAAAGCGATTAGTGACTGCAGACAAAGGAAATTCTCTCGACCATAAATTCAAAACAAACAAAGCCGCAAAAGCTTCTCAGAAACCCAGGTAGCTAGCTCGCTCGTTGTGCATTCCAGAAATTGAATTTAAGAGAAAACATGAGCACATATCGAAAGAAGAAGGATATATCTACACATCTACCTCGGGCACTTTATTTCTTTGGTTCAGAAGCTGAGCAAAAGTGTTTTAATTACACCCAGAAAATAAGAGAGTTGAATCGCCTTCCAATCGGCTTTTGAATCAAAATAAATTAAATGCCCGTGGCAGATGTCTAGATATATCCTTCTTCTTTCGATTTATGCCCATGTTTGCTCTAAAAAATAATTTCTGGAATGCACAACGAGCGAGCTAGCTACCTTGGTTGGTTTCAGAGAAACTTTTGTGGCTTTGTTTGTTTTGAATTATTGGGCTATACACTAATCGAATTTCACAGTCAGTAAAGTAGTCAAATTTTAGTGATTTTTCACTGTTTTGTGTGGACCTATTGGATGTCTCAAAAAACGGCCTCCTGTTTGAAAACCACCAAATCAATCTTCAAATTTCTTTTCTTTTGTTAGGTAGATCAAGGACCATATCATTTTTCCCACGTATAACTGATCTTGTAATTGGTTTAAAAATTAGCAAGTTTAGGTCTTTCTAGGGCTGCCTGGTTTTGAATCATTCTGCAAAAGGGCACTGATGATTACCAGATCAATTTCTTCGTGCATGTAAGCATTTGATTTGGTCATAAATGACGGAAAGAAACGCACACTATCACTGGAGGCTTCACGGATAATAGAAAATCTAAAATTTTGGCTCTTGGGTAAAATTGATTATTTTCTTAAAAACTGTAACTCAAAAAATTAGGTCTAATTATTGGAAAACAGATTTTTCATCGGTATGAAATATTTTAGGGTCATGACAAAACAGATAAAAAAGAAAATTTACCATAGGTTTGACAATCGATTTTTGGTGACATTTTAAACAGGAGAACTTTTTCAGGGTCACCCGATAGTAGATAACATCACATTATCTCAGAAAATCTGATGAAACGAAAGAATAAGCAAGCACATAACATTGTGAACTGTGCTGAGTTCCGACTGGTTAAGCTTCAAAAATTGCAGAATCGTGCCGCTAGAATTATTACAAATAGCAGCTACGATGCTCCTGCCGAAGCTTTGATTACAGAGTTAAAATGGCCAACTGTGAGGGATATGATCAGAAGTGAGACTGCAACAACTGTATATAAATCTGTTAATAGTCTCGCGCCTGATTATCTCTCGCATTTATTTGTTAGAAATTCTGATCGCAATATTATCAACCTTAGAAATGCCGAAACTGAGTTGCTAGTGCCATTCATGAAAACTAGTAATGGACAGAAAGCGTTCGCATTTCGTGGAGCAAAAATCTGGAATGATCTCAGCCGCGAGGCCAAGCAAGCTCCCTCTTTATCTTCTTTTAAGAACAAGATAAAGGGTCGGTTGTAAATTTATTGTAAATAGTTGTAGATAAATTATTTATGGTCGTAATTAGTTTCCTTTTCCCGTTATTAATTTTAGTAGATTTTTTAATTTGTAAAGTTTTTGGCACGGCCCCCTGAAAATCAGTCATACTGACTGACGGGGCTACCGTGCATAAATAATTTTAAAATGAAAAAATGAAAAAAAAAAAATTTTCTAGCGGGTGTCCCAAAAAATGTATACGGGTTTGGTTGACTCCAGTGCTGTGAATTTAACTTCAATCAATGTCTAATCACTCTAAAAATGTTCCTCGATAGTTAACTTGAACATAGATACCTCGTTTGTTGATATCAGTATTTGAGAGCAGTCATGTTAATCTTGTAAGCACAAATTTGCCTCTTCCTGCAGACCAGGGCTTTCGGCTTTTGGCCTAAGCAATTTTTAAGGCACAGCGTAAAAATCAACGATAGCCTTGATAAAATTTGAACAATATTAGGTCTTATGTTATTCTGCTTCCAGAAGTCACCAGCCAGTCACCCATTGGGAAGTTTCTTAATTTTTCATTAATTTCAGTTCTTAATTTTGATAAGCTTCAGGAATTTGCTAAGGCCAAGAGGCCAAAGCTCTGGTTTGCAAGAGGATGCAAATTTGAGCTTTCAAGATTGATATTTCTGCTCTCAAAGCACCAGTACGAACAAACGAGGTATCCATGTTCAAGTTAACTATCGAGGAACAATTTGAAAGTGATTAGCCATTCATTAAAGCTAAATTCACATCGCTGGAGTCAACCAAATCTGTATACATTTGTTTGGGCCACCCGATAGCACGTAACAGTCTATTTAATTTACCTTCATCGCCAGTCCTTGCCATAACGGCGTATAAATCAGTGGAACCTCCACCACTGATAAACATCTAGAATAAGAAAAACATTCTAAAACAAGGCATCCGACAAAAACAATATGTTAGAGAAATTTTACTTCTTCACGGAGTGCCCACGGAGTGCGCATTTCCTCATGGAGTGCCCATCATATGAGGAACTTAGATCGCCCCTCCTAAGATTGAATTTGATGAATAAAGGATATTAATATTAAATGAATAAAGAGGCAAAATATTACTTATCAAACGATAACATGAGCTAAACATCTTCTGTTAAATGTGTATGGCATCCATTTCAATTAGAAACTGCGCTTACTTGAGACCTCTGCAGTGATGCTGCTCGAAATTCATGCGTGAACTTGCGTGATCGGAACACGGCGATGGAATGAAGATATCGCGATTTTATCGCTGTGTTTTTCGACAACGATTTTACGGAAGGCGGTGGCTAAAGGTACAATAACTGGTTTCTATATTCTAAACTATGAAATTAGGAATGATTCAATAGCAATAACATTTCCGATAAAATTTTCTTAGTAATTCAAGGTTTCTTTTTCAGTGATCGGAACAGGACGATGGGGCTCTATATTTTGCGATAATTTGAACAAAAATGCAAAAGTGAAAAACAGCTTACTTTACTTCCATTGAGAATATAGCGATCTCCTTGCTTCTTTGCATTGGTAATCAGCGATGCAGCATCACTACCACTTCCTTTTAATTAAAAAATGAATGACGTAATTACACAATGGCTTGTGAATGTTAAACATTTCCCCACAAAGTCTCATACCATAATTTGAAAGTCACATCGTTAGCTGCGAATCATGCAAGTAAATCTCCCGCAACAAGGTTAGGATGCCTGTACTTTCATGGCGCACTACAGGGTGTCTCAAAATAATTGTTCCACGTTTGATTAAATATTTAAAAATAACGAAATAAAAACCGGCACAATGGTAAGATAACCATATTGCTGACATTTTGAATTAATTTTAGACACGAGAAGCTAGAAAATCGGCTAAATACTCACGGAGTTACGATCTTTTGAAGTTCAAGTTTGTGCGAAAGCTGAAACCAGACGCCCCTAAATTGCATATTTTGTGAAAGTAGAATCTCGTTTGTTCAAAGCAAATCAAATGGATTTTAATAGGCAAGCCTCTTACCTGGTTCTGTCAGGCAATACGATGCAAACATCTAAGGGAAGATAATAACAAATCTAAACAACAAGGGTAGATTTTGTAATACAATAGCATCAGTTGCTTTTGATTGACACCTCATTTCAAAGCGATTAGCAACTGCAGGCAGAGGTAATCTTCTCAACCATTAATTCAAAACAAGCAAAGCTGTAAAAGTTGCGCTGAAACCAGCAGGGCAAACTCTTGCCTTGCGCACGCGAAAGGTGGTTTTTAAGAGAAGTTATGTGCTTATATCGAAAGAAGAAGGGTAAATCTAAAGTTCTGCCTGGCGGATTTTGTTTACTTGATTCAGAAGCTGAGTAGTAATTGTTTCATTTGAGCCCTAAATATGCGAGAATTGTAATGCCTTCTGCAATAAACAAAATCCGCCAGGCAGAACTTTAGATCATAGCATTGCGGACACCTTTATTTTGATATAAGCACATAACTTCTCCTAGGAAAGCCGCCTTTCGATACTACTAGGCTTAGAGTTTGCCCGACTGGTTTCGGGGCAACTTTTGCAGCTTTTTTTGTTTTGAATTACTGGTAGAGAGAATTTCCTTTGTCTGCAATCGCTAATCGCTTTGAATGGACGTGTCAGTTAAAGTAACTGATGCTATTGTGTCACAAAAACTGTCGTTGTTAAACAAAATACAATTTCTACCTTATCATCAAAGTTTCCCGAAAAAACAATATCTGCATAGCGTGCCTAGGCAGGCGATTTAGCTAAATCAAATTGATTCGTGTCAGTGAGTTGTAGATGTTGTAAGTCCCTTCAAAGCGATCATAAATTGCAATGATTAATGTGACTGTTGTTGGTCATCATTTCTGCAAATGAGCATTTAGCACAGCTCTGTCAATATTGGGTGACACCCAATAATTAAAAGTGAGTACCGGGTGTCCCAAAAAAATGTATACAGATTTGGTTGACTCCAGCGATGTAAATTTAGCTTCAATCAATGGATAATCACTCTCAAAATGTTCCTCGATAATTAACTTGAACATAGATACCTCGTTTGTTGGTATTGGTGCTTTGAGAGCAGAGATATCAATCTTGAAAGCTCAAATTTGCGTCCACTTCTAAACCAGAGCTTTGGCCTTTTGGCCTAAGCAAATTCCTGAAGCACATCGAAATTATGAACTGAAATTAATGAAAAATTAAGAAACTTCCCAATGGGTGACTGGAGGGTGACTTCTGGAAAACAGAATAACACAAGATCTAATATTGTTCAAATTTTATCAAGGCTATCGTTGATTTATACGCTGTGCCTTAAGAAATTGCTTAGGCCAAAAGGCTAAAGCTCTGGTTTGCAAGGCGAGGCAAATTTGAGCTTTCAAGCTTAACTGTCTGCTCTCAAAGTACCAATATCAACAAACGAGGTATCTGTGTTCAAGTTAACTATCAAGGAACATTTTTAGAGTAATTAGACATTGATTGAAGCTAAATTCACATCACTGGAGTGAATCAAATCCGTATACATTTTTTTGGGACACCCGGTACAAACTAAGGAAACAAAGTAAAATGTTATAAAACTATTAAAGCTATTAAATTAAACCATAAGAAGCTTATTTACAATACTTAAAACCTATGTATAATAATGTT
Organism: Aurelia coerulea; assembly: GCA_039566865.1. Classification (NCBI taxonomy): domain Eukaryota; kingdom Metazoa; phylum Cnidaria; class Scyphozoa; order Semaeostomeae; family Ulmaridae; genus Aurelia; species Aurelia coerulea. The sequence goes on along the minus strand of CM076947.1, from coordinate 23,494,052 downwards.
CAAATTTTACAATCAAAATGAAAGAAAAAAATGTCTGTTTCTAAACAGTTTTCTTGAAACTATACAAAGAGGTTGCCTGCTTTGACTCGGTTGAAAGGCTATTGCATAGTTTTGCACCTCTATAAGAAAAACATTTTTGCCCATTCCTATACCTTTTCACCTGGGGGGGGGTACTTAACTAGGGAAGTGACAGGGGTGTGCAGAAAACCTCTCCACACCCTGCATAAAAAATAAGCCAAAAGTATACCCTGTCGCATAAAAATTTTGCCTCTCAAATACAGTGTAGAACGCAATTTTTGCTTGTGATACCCTGTCGCATAATTTTTTACGTATTATAATACCCTGTCGCATAATTTTCGTTAGAAAAGGACACCCTGTCGCATAATTTTTACTGCAAAAGGACACCCTGCTGAGCGGCACATACCGCCAGGTCAAGTATGGGAGTACCCCCCCCCCCGGGCTTTTACGGTAGTTCAAGGTCATGACACTACAATATAACTCAAAAAGTGTAGCAAGGGCTATGACAAAATAAACTAAACAAACCTGACAGGATGTTAATGATGGTAAATATTTTTCCTTCTGTTCTTTATTACCAAATTTATCAATCAGTGATGCTACCATACTGAAAAGAAATTCTTTCTTTATTTTTTAGTCATCAACTGAGCTGCATGAAGATATCTACAGCAGAGGGCCGACAAAGTGTGGGAAGAGGAGAACGCCATTCCCAGGAAATTTTAGCAAGATTTTTAGGCTGCAGGAAATCTTTTAACAGAAGCTTAATTCTATGCTGCTGTCAAACCACGACAGAACCTGAATCTGTTATAATCGTTAAGATTTAATTGCTGTAGTAACTTTAATTGAGAAGAATCTTGAGCAAGGGGCTTGCATCGAGAATATCAAACAATTGGTTGTTCTAAGTAGTAGACTTCGTCCAGGTCAGCCTATTGTTGAGCTGTTCAGTTGCTTTTTGCTTTTTGTAACTAGGTAGTGCTGTTCGCTTCAAGGAAGGAAAAAAGTGGCAACCGGGATGTCTATGTGAGCACAGGGCTCAAATCTTTAAAAAGATCGGTGTAAAATTGTATTACAGTTTCCCTTTAATTGAATGGCTTGGAAGGAACTTCGGGTCTTTGCTGTAAATCTGCCGTGGAAATTTATTGATAGCTTGACTAATTTCAAAATGACAGCATTTATTGAATTTGAGGCTATGACGTCATCAAATTTCTAAATCCTAAACCAGAAAAGTTGTAGATTTCTGCTTGCCATGATATTGTAGACCTTCACGAACTATGGTATTCTTGAAGGTTATGTAATGTTTCCTCCATTGGTTTAGGATTACTATGATTTGAATTCGTTCAAACTTTTCCTTTAATTTTTTCAACAATAAATAAATTGACCCCATTTTGAAAAAAATCAAGATATCAAAAAATTTCCATGACAGATTTACAGCAAAGTATCATAAGTTCCTTTCAAGCCATTCAATTCAAAGAAAAATGTTATGGAATTTTACACTGACCTTTTTAAAGATTCGAAAGATTTGAGCCCTATGCTGTCTATGTGCATTTTGAGGACTCATCTTCATGACGCAAGTCATGTGACTTTATGCTGCTCACCTGCAGTTACCGTGCCTATTTTGAGCTAGCCTGCACGCAGCCTCCCTTTGAGGAGGAGTTGAGGCTGCATGCAGGCTAATTTTGAGCTAAATGCCTAGCAATCATTCTTAAACTTGTATGCAATATAATCAGTATTCGTTTCATGTTATGTTGAGCTTAAACCTTAAATTGTTGGTTCCTGAATGTGCTCAATTTCACAAAGTAGCTTTTGAACTATATTCTGCCTACAACTTGCACGAATTATGCTGTGCAATCCACTAAATCAATGTAAAATCAAAAAAATTTCGCCGGGATGTGGATGAAATTTTTGCCGTTCAAATTTTTGCATTATTTCATACCCTTGAAGCAATGATAACAAACATCTTATCATCTCTAAACATATTTGGATCATTGACTAAAGCGATCAAAAAGAAAACGTTATAATAGGTTTTATAATCAAATTTTGGCGATTTGTCAAACAGGAGTACCTTTTTGGAACATCTGGTATAACAAAAAGTGGCCCCTTTCCGGAACTACCCCTTCAGCTTAATGAAAAAGTGCCCTTCAAGTGATGTGCCTGTCCAAGTTTACAACGCTTCCTATGGCCCCGAAGAGAAGTGCTTGAAACACAATTCTAACATCCCAAAAAACTATGGCAAAGATCTCTTTGCCAATCTTTCTGAAGAGAAAAAGATGTCAGGATCAAAACAGGAATGCCAAAATATTGATACAGATGTTGGAATGGCAAGGAGTTATAGTATAGAAATGATGGAACATCCCTCAATAAGTCATAACATAAAGATGCTGTAAAATATTGAGATGTTAGAAAATTCCAAGATTTGTCCCAATGCTACTTAGACATTCCTGCAGATCTCTCTACTTACTTATGAATGCTAAGATATGCAGTGGTACTAGTACAGCCAGTTGATAATGCCTCAAATATAATTGATGCATCCAAACGTCCTAAGGCTGACCCACCATACTCCTCACTGACATTGATACCTGATGGAATAAAATTGAAAAATATTTAAGACATTAAATCTGATTCAGACAATGTTATTTACTCATGAGACTGACACATGGACATCTAACTTTTGTGAACATCTAATTTATAAAATGTGACTCAGGAAAAAAAGTTTTAAATGATTTTTGTGGTTGTGCTTAGACTGATGTTCTTTTCTGGCATATGAAAAATCTGATTTACAGTATGTGGGTCTGAAAAAATTAAAATGTACCTTCTTCTAAAATTCATTTTCCCTTTTCCATCTGTCTTTGCCCGTAGTATTTTCTTCATCAATGATTGACAAACTCCCATAAAAATGAAACACTTTTGTTTTATTTTCCTGTATACAAGTTTTCATTTTATTATTTGAAGGCTTAAACTGCAAAAAGGGTTTGTAGCTCTATCCAGAGAGGGACAGATATATGGACTAAGACAAATCCTTTACCCAAAAAGAAGCAATTATTTAAACAAGTTATCCAAATTTTGCAAAGAGGAAGAATATCTCTGATGGAATAAAACTATTCATAAATTCAATTTATAAGAGTCTGCAGCTTATGGATTTTACTTACCACCAAATCCCAGCTCAGCAGCTTTCTGTAAAGTTTCAACTGGAAATATTTCCTGTAGTTGGAAGGAGTAAAATCAATTTAATTGCAAAAATTAAATTGAATCTAAGAGCAACCAATCACAGTTTGTGTCCAACTGATAGATACTTCACAAGAAAGTATACAAAGCTAATGTATTGCTAAAAATATCAAGCCTCTTTTCTTTGTTGCACCTTCCATTGCTGAACCAGCGGGACTTGAGTTAGGTGTCAATTCAAACTGCATCATCATCTTTGGCCTGGCATTGTGTAGCAGAACCCTTGCTACACAATGCCATGCCAAACAATAATGATGCATGTGGACAATTCTAATCTTTGAGAATCTTCTTTTACAATGTCAAACATTTGAATCTTTTCCTTTGTTAAATGAGAAACTTGATATTGGGATAAACATTTTGTTCATGCCTCTCCAGAAAATCTTAATTATAAAACACAGGGTTTCTTACTGTAATGTACCTTTTCATCCCATTCAGACATGAATGGTGCCATTTCATTTTTTGCAAAATCCAAAGCAACTTCTTGGAACTGCTTTTGGTCTTCGTTTAGCCCTTCTGATACTGCAAGAGAACAGGAACATACTAGGCTCAAATCTTTAGAAATATCGTTGTAAAATTCTTTAACAGTTTTCTTTGAAATAAATGGCTTGGAAGGAACTAAGGGCTTTTTGCTATAAATCTACCATGGAAATTTATTGATATCTTGATTGGTTTCAAAATGGCTGCATTTATTAAATTTGAGACAATGACGTCATAAAATTTCTAAATCCTTGATGATTTAAATTTTTTCAAAATTTTCCTTGAATTTTTACAAAAATAATTGAATTGCTGCCATTTCGAAAAAATCAAGATATCAAAAAATTTCTATGGCAGATTTTCAACAAAGAACCATAAGCTCCTTTTGAGCCATTCAATTTGAAGAAAAATGTGAGAATTTTACATCCGCGTTTTTAAAGATTTGAGCCCTATATGCTGAGATGAGAACAGGCATACTATAGCCTTCCTTGCACACATTAACATTGCAAGAATTCTCAAGAATTTTTCAGATTTCAATGAGAATTGTTGAGTGATATGAAAGACTGTACGTTTTCTTAAAGAAGAACTACTAAGAAATTAACATTTTTCTCAAGGAATTCTAAGATGCTGATGTGATGTGCACCATGCCATGCCACTCTTTCAGCGCATCATAAAAGAGTGGAACTGCTTGCCAGCTAGCATCGTCGAAGCAAAGGATGTGATAACGTTTGAAAAACTCTTTGACCGCCTACACGGGGATTCAAAATTCGAATTCAAACTAAACTAGATTAGTAATCATAGACAATCAGGGTTTTATAGGCCTTGGCCTTCCAGCCCCTTAACCAACATTTATTATTATTATGCTCCTACTGAAACTGTCTCACATCCAGGTTGGAAAACATGCGTGATTTGGCCTACGCATAGTAGCGAGTGAAAAAAGGTGCGAGCTGCGAGTAGACTTTAAAAAGCTGCAAGAGTGTTGCGAGAGATGCAAAATTAACAATAGGTCTTTTGTTCTTGCCTGCGAGAACCTTTTATTATAGCTGCAAGTAGCTAGTTTGACACAATTATATAGTTGCGAGTGAATGCAAGTTTTCCAAGCTGGTCTCACACATATTCATGCAAACAAAGATATTTTCCTCTGGCCTCTACTAAACTGATTTTGCAGCAGCTGCTTTTGTGCCTTATAAAATTGAAACATATGCTGAACTTTTTCTGAAAAGATCATTGTCAGTTTCAGTAATCATCTTGTTGTTTTAGGATCAAGCAAAAAAGCAAAGAGGCCAAGCAACTGCACAGTGATCCAGAGGATGGAATAAATAGGAAAAAACGAAGTTTGAAAAATTTGCGGCATTTAATATCCTCCATGAAAAGGGGGTGTCAGGGGTCAACACAAAGCAAAAATTTTCGAAATCGGACCAATGGTTCCGTCACAATGATTTTTTTAAGTTTGGGGAAATAACATGTTGTTGTTTATCATAGCACTTCCGGCAAAATTTATTGTTTTAGCTTTACTTTAAACTTTCATAGCTCCGCTCATGATTGTCCGATTTTTACAAACTTAGTTTCATTTGAAAGATGATCATCTACTTGTACGTCAAATGTAACTTGTTTTCAACAAAAGCACACTAAAGCATGGGTAACCGGACACACATTATGCTTTGTAGTTTTTGAGAATTTTGTGACAAAATAGCCACTCGATAGTAAAAACAAAAAATTCAAGTGATATCAAGTGTTAGCTTTAAACATATAAAAATACTACAAGGTTCTTGGGAACATTTCTGCCAAAGGGTTCGTTCCAGATCGTTTTAGTTTTTTTTCAACAATTTTTTGAAAGCTGTCACAAAAAGCCCATATCTGCAAGCTGAGTTAGAAAAAGAATCATCGTGTGATATCTGGCTTTCTTTCTGTTTACCAATGTTCTCTGCATACTCGGAACAATCTAAAAATAAGAAACGATGATCTACTGTTTCCATGAAATAGGTATCAATTCCGTAAAATTCTATTATATTTGTTAGCGTTCACTGCATTAGAGACCACACTTGAAAGCATATTTTTATGACATTTAAGCCTTCGATAGGTTAATTGCATTAGTTCTGTGCAAGTAATACACCTTTTAAATGTGTAGCGGAAACCTTCAGATTTAACCGTTGAGTTCAAGTTATGAATACAAGGATTTTTTAGCATTGTCTATGGCCAGCTTAATGTATGTATTGGTTTTTAACAGAATACAGACAAAGAACACTTGTCTAACATAACATGATACATTTTTGTATGTTGAAACACTTAAGCATTGCTGCTATAATGTGAAGCTGCATCTTTACCTACACTTTACCCATCCACCCATCCGATGCTTGTTCACAGATGAGAGCATGATTTAAATGATTTATATTGATGAAGGCCCTGTTGCAGTTTGGTCTGGAAGCAGTTTAGAAGAATAGGAAAAGGAACAGAAGAAACCTTGGAAGTGGACCTGGTTGCAGGGTTAGGCAAATTTCAATATAAGCAAAGACTCCAGCAAAGACTCCGATTCTGATCATATCAGCTTCTTTGTAGCTAAGGCCATGCAAAATTTCTTAAGAAAGCACTGCCATTATGTTGAAATGCACACAACAGATACCAAAGAAAGTAAGAGACGTAATTATCGCTATATAATATCGATGAACAAAATAAAACTTGTTTCATTAGTGAATACTTGGTTTTTGACACAATTTCATACATTTTTAGCTGTGGCAGATTGCATATATTGTTAGTTGTTCAGCGGGGTAAATGCTTGAAAATAAGAAAGCAAGGAAAATTCCTGCAATTATTTGGAAACAATAGACTGTTGTTTGCATTACTTCAAAATTTAATTGCCCTGATTGTACAAATGGTTGCTTCTATAGATGTGGAAAAAATTGTGAAAATGAGGGATTCCAGATTAATTCTTTTAAGCTTATCTTGCAGATCAGGACTTCGGGTAGAATTTTTCAAAAAAATTTTGAAAAAAAAACTAAAACGATCTGGAACGAACCCTTTGACAGAAATGTTCCCAAGACCTTGTAGTATTTTATATGTTTAAAGCTAACACTTGATATCACTTGAATTTTTTGTTTTTACTATTGAGTGGCTATTTTGTCACAAAATTCTCAAAAACTACAAAGCATAATGTGTGTCCGGTTACCCATGCTTTAGTGTGCTTTTGTTGAAAACAAGTTACATGTGAGGTACAAGTGAATGATCATCTTTCAAATGAAACTAAGTTTGTAAAAATCGGACAATCATGAACGGAGCTATGAAAGTTTAAAGTTAAGCTAAAACAATAAATTTTGCCGGAAGTGCTATGATAAACAATAACATGTCATTTCCCCAAACTTCAAAAAATCATTGTGACGGAACCATTGGTCCGATTTCGAAATTTTTGCTTTGCGTTGACCTCTGACACCCCCTTTTTATCGAGGATATTTAATGTTGCAACTTTTTGAAATTTCGCTTTTCCTATTTATTCCATAATTTCTCTGATCTGGATCACTGTGAACTGGCCAAAAGCCTCTCCCTGTTGTTGTATAACTATTAACCTCGTTTTGGGTTCTGAGCCTCGTTGTTGTTTAAGCCGCCATCTTGAATTTTAGTTTTGCTTGTCATGGCTCGTGCCGCTCGTGCTAGAGAGATTTATAACTTGCTTTATTAGAGATTGGCCTATTTTCTGTTCTGCTCTTTCATCTAAGGATAGATACAACATGGTGTCAGGTGTACAGTTCTATTTGGAGTAGAAGCTTCGATAGATTCAACGTTATTGAGACATGGATAAACTGGAACCTCCCTCGCCGTTTTCATTTGATGGAAATATTTCTCATGGATGGAAAAAATGGAGCAGGCACTTTGATTTCTTTCTAACAGCCACCGAATCAGATGGGAAATCTGATAAAATTAAAACTTCAATACTTCTATCATGTATTGGGCCTAAAGGTAGAGATATTTATGAAACATTTCAGTTTGATACTGAAGGAGATAACCTCAAACTTAAACCAGTTCTTGAAAAGTTCAATGAGTACTGCAATCCTCGTAAAAACATTACGATCATTCGTCATCAATTCTTTACGTTTAAGCAACAAGAAGGTCAGTCGTTTAATGAATTTGTTACTGAGCTTAAAAGACGTAGTTCTGAATGCGAATTTGATACACTTCAGGATTCATTGATTAGAGACATGATTGTTTGTGGCGTAGCTGATCGCTCCCTTCGTGAAAGATTACTCAGAGATGCAGAGCTTACTTTAGAAAAAGCTGTTGCTGCAGGTCATGCTGCAGAAGAAACCAGACGTCATGCCAAAGAATTAAGGTCTTATCAAGACAATGTAGATATTCATAAAGTCAACCGTCAAATGGGAAAGGAACACAGGAAATACAATAAAGATAAACGTGATAAACAGAGCAAGCATGAGAATGATATAATCAAGAAATGCAAATTTTGCAACTCCACTCATCCCCGTGGGAAATGTCCGGCCTATGAAAAAAGATGTAGGTCTTGCAAAAGAAAGAACCACTTTGAAGTTTGCTGTCCTCACAGAGAAGTTAAAGCTGTTGCAGAAAAATTTGATGACTCGTACTCTGAAGTTTCATCGTCCAGTGATAGTTGTGATGATGAATTTTTTATTGACTCAATTAATGAAGAAAGCCCTTCCAATTCAGCTTACTCCAAGAATATTTCTGCTGTAGATGATGGTAAATCTGATTGGTCAGTTGCACTAGAAATGAATGGAAACAATACATTATTCAAAATTGATACTGGTGCACAGTGTAATGTCATTCCAAAGAATCTCCTCAAAAAGTTATCTCCTCGTCCAAAACTCAAGCCAGCTACCGTGAAGCTCTCAGCGTATAATGGTACCGAGATACCAGTTGCAGGAAGGTGTATTGCTTCAATCAAGCACAAGAGTCAGACTGTCAACGTTTTGTTTGTTGTTGTTGAAACTGACTCAGTCCCTATCATTGGTTTGAATACCTCTGAGAAGCTGAATTTGATCAAACGGATCTACAAAATCAATGGTAGTTCTCAAACTGATGTTCCCATTGAAAAGGAGTTTTCGGATTGTTTTGGAGTAATTGGTTGCCTGGAACGCACCCATCACATTGAAGTTAAAGATGACGTGAAACCAGTCATTGCTCCTATAAGAAAAATTCCACTCGCTCTCAAATCAAAACTCAAAGAAGAGTTAGAGCGTATGATCAAGCTTGATGTGATTGAGCCTGTAGAAAAGCCTACTGACTGGGTCAACGCTCTAGTCATTGTTTCAAAGCCTAATGGCAAGTTGAAGATTTGCCTTGACCCTCGTCCACTCAACAAGGCAATTAAACGACAGCACCACAAATTACCGACTGCAGAAGAAATCATTTCTGAAATGTCTGGTGCACAGTTTTTCACCAAGCTTGATGCCTCAAATGGCTACTGGCAAATCAAAGTTGACAATGAAAGTGCAGCTTTGCTGACATTTGGCACCCCATTTGGACGCTATCGTTTCAAACGCCTACCTTTCGGAATTCACTCTGCAAGTGAAGTTTTTCAAGTTGAAGTTGCCAATATCATTGCCGGTATTGAAGGATGTGCTAATTCACAAGATGACATCATTGTCTGGGGCGCATCAAAAGAAGAACACGACCAACGCTTACGTGCATGCCTCACCCGTATTCGTAAAAGCGGTTTAAAGCTGAATCAAAGCAAGTGTATTTTTGCTTCCAAGTCACTTACATTCCTTGGACATACAGTTTCAGCTGATGGTTTAAAACCAGATCCTACCAAAATCAATGCCATCCTTGACATGCCTATTCCTAAGACGAAAACTGATCTTCAACGTTTTCTCGGAATGGTCAATTACCTTGCAAAGTTTGTGCCTAACCTATCACAGATAACAGCCCCCCTTCGCGCCTTGCTGAAGAAAGACATACAATTCTTTCTGCAAAAGCCACAATTTGATGCCATTACAGAGCTCAAACGCCTCGTCACCACTTCACCATGCCTCAAGTTTTTTGATCCAAACTTGCCAACACGACTCAAACCAGATGCTAGTTCACAAGGTCTTGGAGCACTACTTGAACAAAATCATGGATCAGAAAGTGAAGAGAAGTGGCATCCCATTGCATATGCATCTAGAGCTCTTCAACCTTATGAGACAAGGTATGCTCAAATTGAAAAAGAAGTCCTTTCAGTTGTATTTGGAACAGAGCGTTTCCATGAGTACCTATACGGACGTCATTTCACCGTTTACAATGACCATCAACCACTGAAGTCAATTTTCAGCAAATCAATCATTGATTGTCCACCGCGCATACAACGCTTCTTCCTTAAACTCCAGAAGTATGATTTCAATCTTGAGTATTCACCTGGAAGAACAATGGTTGTTTCAGATGCCCTAAGCAGAGCGTATTTGAATAGTCAGACAACAGAGATTCAAGAGCCTGATCTTATTCATCATATTAGCTCAACATTTCAGCTCCTCCCCATCAGCACAACTCGCCTTGCACAACTTCAACAGGAGACTTCTTCAGATGAAATCTTAAAACAATTAATCAACTTCACCCTAAATGGATGGCCTTCCAAGCACCATATTCCACAAGTTGTAAAACCGTACTACAGTGTTCGCAGTGAAATTGTGTATCATGAAGGACTCCTCCTCAAAGGTCAACGAATCATAGTTCCGTCCTCGCTACGCAGCACTATGAAAGAAATCATTCATCAAGGTCATAATGGAATGGAAAGATGCAAAAGTCATGCCCGACAGTCGTTGTACTGGCCAGGAATGAACGCTGAGATTGAAGAGTTAGTTGCGAGATGCTCATATTGCCTAACGTATAGAAACAAACAGCAAAGTGAACATTTGATTGATCATGAAATACCAAATTCACCTTGGATAAAGGTAGCCTCAGATGTTTTCCACCTACTGGGACATCATTACGTCATTGTTACAGATTACTACTCGGGATACATTGAAATTGAACGGATTGCAGACACAACGAGCCCGTCCGTTATTACCAAATTAAAGAAGATCTTTGCACGCCATGGGATACCACAAGAATTATTTTCTGACAATGGTCCAGAATATATTGCCAACGAGTTTACAAGTTTTTCAAAGGATTGGGACTTCAAACATACCACTTCTAGCCCATACTTTGCACAATCAAATGGCCTTGTAGAAAGATCTATCCAAACAGTCAAACGCACACTTAAAAAGGCAAGAGATGCCGGAGAAGATCCATACCTAGCACTTCTTGTTCTGAACACCATACCTGGTTCCGACGGAATATCTCCAGCCATCCGCCTCTTCAACCGCAATCCGCGAACATTATTACCATCCTTAATACAACACCCTCCATCAGTTTCTGCAAATAGAACGAAACGCCCTGACAACAGGAACACAAAGGATCTACCATCAATCAGACCAGGTTCAGTAGTAAGAATGCGTGTCCCGGGAGACAAAGATTGGAGAAACAAAGGCAAAGTCATAGAGAAATCCAAAGAGCCACGTTCATATCGCGTCCTAAATGAGAAAGGCAATATAGTTCGACGCAATAGACGCCATCTTATTCCATGTCATGACAGATTCAGCATTCAGCATGACTATGATCCGATCCAGCTGACTGATCTGCCGCTTGCCATACATCCACATGCATCCAACCCAGATCCACATGCCCCCAACTCAGATCCTCAGCCAGAACCGTTAGAGCAGCACCCAGAGATCACTCCCCCACTGCCAGCATCGCCTGCACAGCCAATTCTGCCCCCCGAAACATCCAACCAACCCACCTCTTCAACACTGCCAGTTCCACATCCAAATGAACAAACTGAGCCAGTGCAAGTTACGCGTCGTGGAAGAGTTATTCGAAAACCTCTCCGTTATCGTTGAAGTTACTAACTTTGTTGAATTCTAAGAACTTTCAGTGAAAGACATGCTGAAAAGAAAAGGCAAATTATAACTTTCATAATTTATTGTTGTTAATGGACACTTAGCTTGTGAGGGAGATGTTGTATAACTATTAACCTCGTTTTGGGTTCTGAGCCTCGTTGTTGTTTAAGCCGCCATCTTGAATTTTAGTTTTGCTTGTCATGGCTCGTGCCGCTCGTGCTAGAGAGATTTATAACTTGCTTTATTAGAGATTGGCCTATTTTCTGTTCTGCTCTTTCATCTAAGGATAGATACAACACCTGTTGCAGCAAAAATGAATACCTGAGTATCTATATCTACTCATGAGATGAAATGGACTTACAGTCAATGCAAGTAGATATAAATCGTCTACTGATTCCTCTCTGGGCTGCCTTTATCCTGCCAAAGTGATGTAATTTTTGTGATATTTTCCATGCCGCCATCTTGTCAACTTTTGACTAGCCTCATTTTCGCTCTTTTCGTTTTCAGGAGAGGTTTTCAGCCTCGACTCGAATAACCTGAAAAATTTTCAAAAATTTCCGAGTTTCTGAGAAGTGAAGAAACTCTGAGTCAAACGATGTTTTCATGAATTTTGGACATATTTTAGATGTTCACACACAATCCTCTCTCACCGCTCAATTGAACCTTGCATATAAAAAAGTATGAAATATTGCTCGATCCAGGCTCTTTTGTGGAAAAGCTGAAGGGTGTCTTCTGATGATTTTAGGGATTTTAGAGCAAATTCAGTTCTTCTACACAGAAAATTTCTCAGAAAACAAATTTTTCCTGAAAATTAAGAAAAACAAAGATTGAGCGTTTGCACTTCTTTTTTTAGCGATCTTGGAATAAAATGGCCTCACCTCATCATTTCGTGTTCAACCCAGAAGTGAAGTATCAAGGAGTGAAGCTGAAATTGCAACCCCCGTCCTTTGATGTAAATTGTCTGTAACGGTTGCTATGGACTTACATGATCCTTGCAGTACCACAGTACCGTTCTTCTGCCATTGTTGTATTTTCATGAGAATATATGATAAAAGAAAGAAGTCCTTTGAAAAAACTGGGCTGTCCTGTTGTGACAGGAATTCCATTTTGCTATAGCCTGCGTGCAAGCTCGAATGATTTCTTTTCCTTTCTGAAAACAAATCAGTTGAGTCTGCACGCAGGCGAATTTTTCTAAGGATCTTTGGACATCTGCATTCTCTACCATACCATCTACCATTTCTGCTGTCTTGTCTATCATTATTAAGTCTGGCTTTGGACACACTGTGGAGATGTGGAGATAGGCCACACCCCGGGCCACACCTTCTTTACTGGTGCAAAGAGCTGACGTTTTAAAGCGAGGTCCAATCAGATGTGTTCATTCTATTTTCAATTCGTACGTCTTACCCCCGTCTTACCACAGACACTCATTTCAAAAGTCAGTTCAAAAAGACATTTTGATTTCTCCAACATATTTCGCCTAAAAATCTATACTTGTACTTCATAGTTTGAATGCAAAAAGTAGAAAAATACTAGCGTTCCCAACAGTTTGATCACGTGGTGGTATATTCTTCTGGTTTTTTTGTTTTCTGTGACTGATTTCTCGGAAATATTTGTGGTTACGCAATTCCTCCCAAAAGTACCTGTCTTTTTCATTCTTCACAAAAACAAAGAGACACAGCCGTATTGTTTTTTACTCAAAAGAAGCTAATGGCGGCCGAACCAAGTCGATCTGCAGAACCTTACATTGTGCTAGAAGAACAGCAGAGAACCGAAGAAACCATGATGAGTCAACAAGGTACGTATCCATTCCAATATCGGTTAGTAATGCTCATCGTGAGCTGCTTTTGTAGACACGCTTTTCCTCGAATCGGGCTACCAGGCTGCGTTCTTTAGCATGCAGGTCGTATTTCACGCTGAGTGAATTTCAAGTCATAAACACCACAGAACAGTTTATTTCAAATAAGTTCGAAGTGTATAATTCAAACATCGTATTATGAGGTTGTAAGAAGGGGGCTACTATACTGTACCCGAAGTCATTAGCCAGGCAGTTACTTTCCTGCAAATTAATTAGGCAAGCTTTTAGCCTATGTTCAAGTTGCATAGTTTGTTCTCGAGGTGATGTCTAGTCATCAGTCGAACTTTGGACACAAATTTGTCGTCAGTCAGCAGCTTTATGGTCTGTCTCCTACGCCTATGCGACAACACCTGTCAAAACTTCACTCGCAACCAGAAAATGAAGATTTCAAACAAAAAGCATAACTTTTCAAAATACCACATCTTTCCTTAAAGCTGACCTTTATTTTCTTACTTTTTACGAGAGGCCTATTCCAAGACAACATTCGCAGACTGTGGATCCAAACATGCCACTGACGCCAGATTTGATTTAATTATCCGCGGGATTATTAGCCTGCGTGCAGACCCAATATTCTGTAGAAGAAAGGGTCTGCGCAACAACGACCAAAAGCTTGCTACGGCACAATTCTGGGTTTCAGGGAAAATAATTTATGCAATCATGAGTTGATTAATTCATGCGTGTCGTTTTGTTGCTGTCACAATATGCTGTCACACATTTGTGTTCAGTTGTGTATTGTGTTGTTTGTTCTCGTCACTTGTATATTTTGGATTGTATTGTGGCTTTTGTTTTGAACGTTTAATTGTTTATTCGTAAAAGGACCCCAAGAGGACTGGAAAAGGTGTGATTGTTAACGATGTGTTGTTTAGCGTGTTGAAAAACATGTCGTTCGCTATTATTGCAGCGCAGCCCCGCGCAGCGGTGGCGGAAGCTGAAATATAGTTCGGTCATCTAGCAAATTGTGGATTATGTGGCTCTCCTGAAACTGCGCAGCAAAATTGCTGACCTTTACGGGGGTGCGTCTGTTTTCGCACCGTCGATTTGCTCTCAGGGAAGCTGTGGAAGCTGGCAAAACAAGAAGAGATTTGGTACACGTACGCTCCGGTAAGTAGAGTACATCAGTCCTTTTATGTTCATTGCAAGTATGAGAGGGTTTCTTTTCATTCTCTCTGTTGTTTCCAACTTTCACAGAATTGGTTATCTGCTTTTTTGAGGGACAGGAAGATTTTAAGGGCCTAGGCCTAGATATAACTTTCGCATGTACAAATAGATACATGCTGCATGCCACCGGCGACAAGCTTCAAAATTGAGGCGGAGGATCGCGAGAAATTCGGGTATCAGGCCAAATAAAATTAACTTTGTCAATGTTTCAAATTTTTCTGTTTTTTTACTTTTTATTTTGTCAGGAGATATGAAGTTAACCCAGGACCGACACCTGCATCAAGCAACAACTCCTCTGAAAATTCAGCCCTTCAACTGCCAACAGTAATTGCAACGGGAAACCTGCACCAAGGGGATGCCTATTTCAGTGAAGAATCACGTGGAAGACAGTGTGCATTTATGGCTTTGACATCATTGGCTTATAACCATCATGCAGTACCAGCTTCAAAATGGCAGTCTGAGACAATTGATAAAATTCTTCACGTTGGCGATTCACAGTGTTTGCTTGCTTTGCAAAAAGGATTGACTCCTGATGCTCCAAATTTTTCAGTAGAGCAACTGCCAACAACAGTGTGTTTTACGAGATTAAATTAAGCTAAAAATGACTTGCCCCTTGTGGCAATGCCCTTTGTGGCAACTACTGATTCGTGGCAAGAACCCATTTTGGTTTTGCCATTTCTTGTTGCAACATACTCAAATACTTTTGAAATGCCCGGTGAGGCACCCAATATCAGATTGCATAATACCAGTGACTTCCCCATTGTGGAAAGATTGAATGAATCACCCATTATGGTGAATACTTCTTGCAAATCGCCCAGGCAACAAATATTTCTTGCAAATTGCCCATTGTGGCAACAAATACTACTTCTGAAGAAATGTGCATTTGGTGCAAGCAATGAAAAATTGCATAGCGAATCTAATCAACCAGGAAACCTAATTGTTTTTGGAAATAATTACCAAGGCACTTTCTTTAATGATACAAAAGATTATATTGACTCCCCATTCCTTCCTTTGTCTGCATGAAGCACTTCAAAATGTCTTTGCAGAAAACAACAATGCAATTTTCATTTTAGATGGTTACATGACATCAATTATTCTCAATCCAGACAACATTTTGTTTATTTGTTTGTTTATTTGACTCTCACGCAAGAAATTATCTGGGAATGCCTGATATAAATGGCAAGGCGGTGCTATTGAAGTTTAGAAATATAGTTTCCGTACAAAGCTATTTGGAATTGCTAGCCATTGCACTTAGCACCACATTTTTTAAGTGGTTTCTGTAACATTTCACAATTGCAGCACAGCAAGCGTGAAGCGCGTCTTGCGAAGCAGCATTATAGATCAGCCAAAAAGCCAACTTTGGGATTTCTATCAAGGCTTCCGCAGCGAACAAAACTGCAAACTGCAATGCGTCATTCGAAAGGTTGAACAATACCTGCAGCGTTCCTTGGCAATTAAAACAATAATGACTACACGCAAATTCAATCAGCTTGTTCTAATAGCTTCAAAATCAACCAATGCTCAAATGTTGAACGACAGTCTCACGATTGTTTTGAATGCCAAAGGAACACAAACACAAGGATCGCTACTTTACTTTAAAGGGCATGTATCGTGAACCTGATTGGCTAATGTAATACAATTATCTCTTTTGTTTAGTACAAAGCACGGGACCGAGGCTACATTTATACGGCAGTCAAAATTCATGAAGCAGAAATTAAAAGTCACGAAACAATGGAATTCCACTCCAAGCTTCTTTGTTGTATCAATCAACTGTTATCGCGATATATGCCCTTTAAAGTTAGTTGACAGAGCTAAGTAGAGGCAATCTATAAATAGGACAAAGAAACGCCTACACACGTAATTGCTCCCTTAATGAAAAGATATGCACGCACGTGTCGATATCATCAAATACAATAGGCTAATTTTAGACCTGCATATGCAGCCCTTGAGTTAGCTATTTATCTCCGTCAACTAACTTTAAATTGTAAGGGGGTGTTTCGGGGGGGGGGGGGGGACTAACATGTTTTTTCCGTACAGGGACGTGCCGCTGAACAGGGTATCATTTACAGGATGTCTTCTCCAGGACAGGGTATCATTTTTGTACAGTTGGCTCCATGACAGGATCCATATTTTCTATAACTGACTCTGTAACGTCGTTGTAACTTGTAAGCCATTTGCACCCCGCTTATTGTGATTTAAATCGTTTGGATGGGAATGTTTCCCCATGTTCTGATGAAAATGGCTAAAAAATTGAAGAAGCTGCCTACCAGCCCCGAATCTTAGTTTCTTATAGAAAAATACATGCAACAGCTGCTGTTAACCAATCAAACAATTGCAGTCACGCATCTACATTCGGGATACAGGACAGGTAGAAATATTGCCGCACGTCTACAGTCGAGAGTTAAATATTTCATTTAAACTGAGAGTGGTATCATAAAGTTGGGTCATGCTAATATGTCTTGAAATATGCAAACAGTTGCCTCTTTTTGGAATTTCTGTTCAACTCGAATCTTCCCTTGCAAAATCCAACCTTCTAGGGACACAACCTTCCAACCTTACAGTAACTGCTATTGAATGGTAGTGAGCACCCCCCCCCCCCCCTCAACGTTGGCGGACAAAGTAAAACTGTCTTATGCTACTCTTCTGAGCTGCACTCACTTAACTTCGTTAACAGCTAGTCATAGTTATAAGAGAAAAATTAAGTTTTCTCTTATGACTATGCTATAATTTATCCGTAGTCCGAGTAAAATGAATGGCCTAAAGGGATTTGCACTGTGTAGCAAGCTTTTGGTCGTTGTTGCGCAGACCCTACGTGATTATCAGACAGTCTGAAATTGCAGCGTACCCACAAAGGACCCTGGGTGACAATGGCTCCTTAAAAACATTACACTCGCCGAACAATAGCTACAAACAAAATGAGATTTATGTGTGATACATTGAGGATTGTGTACTCTCTTCGTCTTCTCTGCCACACGCAACCATAGAAATAGGAATAACCACCAAGGACAGATTTTGTAAGACAATAGCATGAGTTGCTTTTGATTGACACCGCAATTCAAAGCGATTAGCGATCGCAGACAAAGGAAATTCTCTCAACCAGTAATTCAAAACAAACAAAGCCGCAAAAGTTTCTGTGATACCAAGGTTGCTAGCGCGCTCGTTGTGCATTCCAACAATTGTTTTCAAGAGCAAACATGAGCATATATCGAAAGAAGAAGGATATATCTGCACATCTACATCGGGCATTCTATTTCTTTGGTTCAGAAGCTGAGCAGTAAATGCTTTAATTACACCCAAAAATAAAAGAGAATTGAATCATCTACTAATCCGCTTTTGAACCAAATAAATCAAATGCCCGTGGCAAATGTGTAGACATATTCTTCTTCTCTCGATCTATGCTCATGTTTGTTCTTCAAAACAATTTCTGGAACGCACAACGAGCGAGCTAGCTACCTGGGTTTCGGGGCAACTTTTGCGGCTTTGTTCGTTTTGAATCACTGGTTGAGAGAATTTCCTTTGTCTGCGATCGTTAATCGCTTTGAATTGCGGTGTCAATGAAAAGCAACTCATGCTATTGTCTTACAAAATCTGTCCTTGTTTGGTTACCTGTGATATTGATACGTACGAACAAGAAGGGTTTACAATATGAGCAAGTAGGGTAAGTGGGTGGTAGCGACTGCTTGGACTTTACGTAATAACCCTATGGCTAAATAGGGCCATTATTTATGACTTTCAGTTGACCAAAGTGACATTATCAAGTCAAACAGACAAGGAAAGCAAGGGACTCCGGTAATAAATCTATAACCTTTGTTTAAAAATTGACATTATTATTTCCGTGACTGCAATGATCGTTGTTATCTTTTAGTTGTTACAAGGCAGCCAATGCGTTTCCAAGTGGTGAATCTTGATCCTCCATCACAAATGCTATACAACAGCCTAAACTCTAAACATATGTCTGGCGAGACAGTTTCTGCACTGTTGAGTAGTGCTGGTCAAGACTTAACAAATAATGTCCAAGGAAAATTCGTATCATTGAAAGTAAGTGCATTATTGTTTGACCTTAGACCTCCGTTCACACGACACCGGTGCAAAATGCAAGATCAAACCGTTTTGGCCTAACGTTTGCAGGGCACCGATGCGAAAAGGCTGTGCAACTGATGTGAAATGAAAATGGAGCCCTTACTAGATATGGTCTGAACCAGTCTGAAACCCGAAAGTCACGGTCAGGCTAGGGGAGCGGGTACTTGACCATGTCTTGGTTAGAGCGTGCAACCCAATCTTCAAAAGCATACCCGTTCCTTGTGCCAAACGTTTGAAAAAGTACACCAACCATACACTGATTGCAAGTTCGTAGTTATTGCTATTGATAGGCTGATGGAAAAATACATTGTTGTTGTTGTTGTCATTGATGTTGTTGTTGTTGCAATAACTGGGGCTACACCCACCATGTACTACTTTTATGACATATAGCCTATTCAGAGACGTAGGAACCGTGGGGTACTGGGGGCACATGCCCCCCAAGATTTTGCAATAAACAAAGAAGTTCCCTTTTTATTTTCAGGAAGTGCCCCTTTAGCTTTATGAAAAAAGTGCCCTTGAAGTGTCGTGTCCCCCCCCCCAAGTTTGAGAGGCTTCCTACGTCCCTGGGCCTATTCATTTGTTCTTTATATCAAAACCATAAAATAGGATACCGTTCTCTATACCAGAATCTTGAAAATGCGACACCATTCCTCGTACAAAAATTGCAAAAGTCGATACCTTTGCCGAATGCACATTCCCAGTACATAGATATATAGATAGTGCCCCCACCGGGTCTGAATTGAAACAGAATGTAAAATGCATCGTGTAGATGAACGAAAAAGTTGCGACTTCGCTCACATACGAAACTGAGGCCATCACATCGTGCAAAACGATGTTTACTTATTGTTTTGGTGCTAAATTGCTGGTTACCAGGCTACCGTGAGTCAGTTGAACATTCGTTTGGTCCTTGATCTTTGACTGTTTTCTATTACGTGCGTCAGCTAAAGGTTTTTATTTACAGGGAAATATGTCCTACAATGAGCTTGTGAAAGGCCTTACACATGCTGGTGAGCAAATAATCAGCGTCGAACCTCACCTCCAGTATTCTACATCGACCATTGCAGATGTTTTCTTTGACTGTTTTCTATTACGTGCGTCAGCTAAAGGTTCTTTTGGTTTTTATGTACAGGGAAATATGTCCTACAATGAGCTTTTGAAAGGCCTTACACATGCTGGTGAGCAAATAATCAGCGTCGAACCTCACCTCCAGTATTCTACATCGACCATTGCAGATGTTTTCTTTGACTGTTTTCTATTACGTGCATCAGCTAAAGGTTCTTTTGGTTTTCATTTACAGGGAAATATGTCCTACAATGAGCTTCTGAAAGGCCTTACACATGCTGGTGAGCAAATAATCAGCGTCGAGCCTCACCTCCAGTATTCTACATCGACCATTGCAGATGAATTTGGCCAAGTAAGAGAGACCAGAGTTGGAGGAGTTGCACTGCTTACTGATCGCAGAATGCTTCTGCTATCATCACAATATTTTCACAGTAATTATATCTTTTTTATATTCAATTAAAACGCTTTCAGTACGAGGATGACTGACCGCAAACGTTTCTCTGAAACCCAAGTAGCTAGCGCGCTCGTTGTGCATCGGCTTTGTTTGTTTTGAATTTATGGTTGAGAGAATTTCCTTTATCTGCGGTCGCTAAACAAGGGGGAATTTCGTTTTCCACCAATCAGCGCATTTGTTGACATTTGGGGCCTCGACCAATCAGAATGCACCATGACGTCACGTCAATGGCGGAAGCTGTGGGAAGCTGCGAGGAAAACATCTCCCCCAATATCGCTCGAGCTGACAACGGTTATCCAACTTTTTACCGATTTTATTGGTTTACATCAAAGTTTGGTAAATTTTGGAACTTTCTGCCACTGCAATTTTCGATCGATCGTTTTCTTCTAGAGAAATCGTTTTTTAAATAACACTAAAATTCGAGGCTTTGATGAGAATACCATACCCTTAGGCCCTTTTTCAAACCTGCGATCTTTCGCCTTCTCTTCGAAGAAAAGTGGAAGATTTTCTTAACTTTTCGTAGCCACGTCCCACAAATAAAAATTTTTCACAAAAATAATAGTCACCCGAGTCCCCTGGGATGGCGCGATTCTTTGTTTTGGCCAAAGTAAATCTCATTCATCAGTTTCCTCGGCAGCGTTCTTTTGATTCTCTTACTTGATTGGCTCTTTTGAAAGATTTGGCGGGAAAAAAGCTCGGTGACTGGAAGAAGGAAATGTCAGGTGCTAAGTTTATTGAGTAAACAAATATGCCGAAGTTTAAGAAAACTTGTGGAAATCCCTTCCGCACAGAGTGGGTCAAACAATGCAGAAAATTCTATGCTTGTGAAATTGAAAGCTGAGGGATTGATTGTTGGTTTGTTTCCTTGTTTTAATTCGATCTTTGATTGAGGAGGGAGGAAGGAAAAAGTGGAGATAAGTTGTACAGAGAGGTAGAGAATTTTTGCACATCATGGCCGAAGAAAGTTTCAAACCCGACTGGCTCGATATATACGTACATCGCATAGATTGAGAATAATAAAACAGGTAGATATAATCTAAGAAACCTTCTTATGGAATGGAGTTCATGTATTTATCTTTTAATAAGAAACTGCCTATAAGAAACTCAGCTATCGGATCACGGAAAGATAAAGGAACTCCAGTACTGGGAAAATATAACTTGAGAAACCATTCATTTTAATAAAGGAAATCCTCGTCACATTTTTAGTTCATTCTCACTTGTTTCCTGTTCTACTCGCGAAGTACTTCGGTAATATGTAAACATTGGAAAAGCTTCAAGAAACGTTCTGAAAAATTCACGAAGGCACAGGTAGTGAACGTGAAGATTGTTATGGAACAATTCTGAGAACTAAAAATGTGATAATTTCTAGAAATTCAGTATTGGCCAAAATTCTTAGTTTCTTATGAAAAATACGTGTAAAGAGATTTCAATGCAGGCTGTTTTCTCAATTTCTTATAGCAAGGAGAATTCAACTCTTTGCTCTTGCATTTATCGAAGCATTACTCTGGGATGTATTTTAAATTCAGTAAATTTCATAATTCACACATTCATTTTTACAAGAAACTTAGGTATAAAAAATCCAAAAGATGCATTTTCTTAAAGTTTAAACATTATTAAGATATATGGAGAGAGTAAAGAAACCCAAAACCTTTTATTTTATTCATAAATAGGATCTGAAGAAATCTTGCTTATGGAAAGATGAGAAACAAATATCAAGGTGGAAAAGTCAACTAGATGTTGAAGTATTATGAAATTTAAATTTACTGAATTCAAAATATATCCCAGAGTAAAGGTTCGATAAATGCAAAAGCAACGAGTTGAAATCTCCTGGCTATAAGAAATTGAGAAAACAGCCTGCATTGAAATCTCTTTACACGTATTTTTCATAAGAAACTAAGAATTTTGGCCAATACTGAATTTCTAGAAATTATCACATTTTTAGTTCTCAGAATTGTTCCATAACAATCTTCACGTTCACTACCTGTGCCTTCGTGAATTTTTCAGAACGTTTCTTGAAGCTTTTCCAATGTTTACATATTACCGAAGTACTTCGCGAGTAGAACAGGAAACAAGTGAGAATGAACTAAAAATGTGACGAGGATTTCCTTTATTAAAATGAATGGTTTCTCAAGTTATATTTTCCCAGTACTGGAGTTCCTTTATCTTTCCGTGATCCGATAGCTGAGTTTCTTATAGGCAGTTTCTTATTAAAAGATAAATACATGAACTCCATTCCATAAGAAGGTTTCTTAGATTATATCTACCTGTTTTATTATTCTCAATCTATGCGATGCACGTATATATCGAGCCAGTCGGGTTTGAAACTTTCTTCGGCCATGATGTGCAAACATTCTCTACCTCTCTGTACAACTTATCTCCACTTTTTCCTTCCTCCCTCCTCAATCAAAGATCGAATTAAAACAAGGAAACAAACCAACAATCAATCCCTCAGCTTTCAATTTCACAAGCATAGAATTTTCTGCATTGTTTGACCCACTCTGTGCGGAAGGGATTTCCACAAGTTTTCTTAAACTTCGGCATATTTGTTTACTCAATAAACTTAGCACCTGACATTTCCTTCTGCTAGTCACCGAGCTTTTTTCCCGCCAAATCTCTCAAAAGAGCCAATCAAGTAAGAGAATCAAAAGAACGCTGCCGAGGAAACTGATGAATGAGATTTACTTTGGCCAAAACAAAGAATCGCGCCATCCCAGGGGACTCGGGTGACTATTATTTTTGTGAAAAATTTTTGTTTGTGGGACGTGGCTACGAAAAGTTAAGAAAATCTTCCACTTTTCTTCGAAGAGAAGGCGAAAGATCGCAGGTTTGAAAAAGGGCCTAAGGGTATGGTATTCTCATCAAAGCCTCGAATTTTAGTGTTATTTAAAAAACGATTTCTCTAGAAGAAAACGATCGATCGAAAATTGCAGTGGCAGAAAGTTCCAAAATTTACCAAACTTTGATGTAAACCAATAAAATCGGTAAAAAGTTGGATAACCGTTGTCAGCTCGAGCGATATTGGAGGAGATGTTTTCCTCGCAGCTTCCCACAGCTTCCGCCATTGACGTGACGTCATGGTGCATTCTGATTGGTCGAGGCCCCAAATGTCAACAAATGCGCTGATTGGTCGAAAACGAAATTCCCCCTTGTTGCGGTCGCTAATAACCAAACGCAACTGTTGCTATTGTATTACAAAATCTGCCCTTGTTACAAACCTGGTTTACATCAAGTGTACAGTTACGTTCTGGATGAATGAAAAATTGTTGTACAAACTGACAAGTGTACGATAAACTGCGTTTTCGGTTATTCGACGTTGCTCTTTGTGCCCTTTATTGCAGCTGTTAGCTTATTTTCTCTCTTTTCGTGTTTTATGGTTTCAGGTTTAAAACGCGTTTTTGGTTATTCGACGTTGCTCTTTATTGCAGCTGTTAGCTTATTTTCTCTCTTTTCGTGTTTTATGGTTTCAGGTTAATACGTCGTTTTTCTTGCAGAATTGAACGGTTTTCTCTCTAGTTACAGGTTAATTTGGTTGTTATTCTTTTACAAGAGTTAACAGTTTTTTTCCACAGATTACAGTGTCTTATCATGGGAACTATGACGATCCAATGTTAGCCTATTATATCTTGGCCTATCTAGTCATGAACTAGTTTGGCCTAAAATGCCCCAAAATCAACAATATTCGCAACATACCTTCTGTCCTTAGTAAGAGAGCAGATGAACACAAAAGAAGAGCAAATATGGTGGTTTTATCATTTAAGTGATGCTAAGCATGCTTTAATTAACAAGGGACAGAAGGTATGTTGCGAATATTGTTGATTTTTGGGCATTTTAGGCCAAACTAGTTCATGACTAGATAGGCCAAGATATAATAGGCTAACATTGGATCTTCATAGATTCCATGGTTTCATGTTGCTTTTGTGGGTTTAATACGATGAGTCAATTATTTAAAGCTATTTTTAAATTCTGTACTGCAAATCATTTTTTCAATAAAATGTCTCTTTTTTCAGCATCCTCTATCTCACAATTCGGTGATCCAAAGAAACTACCGGGTGGCTACACAATGGAGATGTCTTGCAAGGATACCACTTATTATTTTCCTATCTCCCTTGATCTATTCCACAGTGTTGAGATGGAAGGACGCACTGGTATCTCAGGCTCGATTGCTGTCCACGGGACACCTCCACCTTGCGGAGGCTATTGTGGCTGCTGTTCGGTGAGTATAAACTATCTTGTACAACAGGAGAGATGATGTTACATAGGCCCCGCTACTTTTGATTAACATTCAAGTACGAAGAGATTAGCAATTACAGAACAAGGACAGACTTGGTAAGACAATAGCACGAGTTGGTTTTGATTGACACCGCAATTCAAAGCGATAAGCGACTGCAGACAAGGGAAATTCTCTCAACCATAAATTCAAGACAAACAAAGCTGCAAAAGTTTCTCTGAAACCCAGGTAGCTAGCTCGCTTGTTGTGCACTCCAGAAATTGTTTTTAAGAGCAAACATGACCATAGATCGAAAGAAGAAGGATATATCTACACATCTGCTTGCGGGCATTTTATCTATTTGGTTCAGAAGCTGAGCAGTAAGCGTTTCAATTACACCCAAAAAATAAGAGAATTGAATCAGCTCCCAATCGGTTTTTGAACCAACCAAATTAAATGCCCATGGTAGATGTTTAGATATAAACTTCTTCTTTCCATCTATGCTCATGTTTGCCCTTAAAAACAGTTTCTGGAATGCACAACGAGCGAGCTAGCTACCTGGGTTTCAAAGAAACTTTTGCGGCTTCGTTTGTTTTGAATTGCTGGTTGAGAGAATTTCCTTTGTCTGCAATCGCTAATTGCTTTGAATTGAGGTGTCAACAAAAGAAACTCATGCTATTGTATTACAAAATCTGCCCTTGTTAGTACAAAGAGATTAGCAATTACAGACAAAATCTCTGCCCGGTTGGTCAAATCATAAACGACAGCAAAGCTGTTCGAACAATGTGCATCCATGTATTAAAGAGTTCAATGTTGAAATTAGTCAACAAAAACAGTTGTTTTCTCAATGGATTCAATTATTTTCAACTGATGCAAGCTAGATTACAAACAAATAAAGACCACCTCTTATTTCTAATTTGTTCTTTTTGAAGCAATGAATAATCTGCTACCTGGTGTTGCATTTTGTACAGGGAAAAACAGAGTCGTGCAATAATGATCTGTAATGATTTCAAAGATATGTAAAAATGTGTTACAATTGCCCCATGTTACTGGGGCAAGTGTAACACTTGACCACTGATTTTAAAACTATCACAGCGTCACAAAAATTGGTTGCATGTGATGGAAACTAAGGCCTAATTCACTCCAAGACATGCAGCTACAATATCATCTACCTCCGAGAGCGCAACAATCATTATTTAGACGCTATGGCTGGTTTTTCAAAAAATGTTATAATCGACCCCGGTCTCCCCTACTCTTTCTAGAAAAGGCATTTCACTGGTGGGGAATTAGACTGCGTTCACACGATGCCGGCACATTTTGAAAACGGTGAAAAATGTGACGGATAGGCCTACCGTTCACACGAAAACGGCACATTTTGAAAACGGCAGATTTGAAAACGGTAGATTTTGAAAACGGAACTCTAACCGGCACATTTTGAAAACGGCATCGTGTGAACACTCGAAAATGATGAAAACGGAACATTTTTCAACGCTTTCGGAACGAGGCTGATTGGCTTTGGTGCGAAAATCCAGCCTCGTTCTCGTGGAGCTTGCAAAGAGTTTATTGCTTGGCGTTTTCGAAATTTTGCCGGTATCGTGTGAACGCTAGCTCAAATTTTGCTACCGTCACATTTTTCACCGTTTTCAAAATGTGCCGGCATCGTGTGAACGCAGTCTTA
The DNA here is from genome assembly GCA_039566865.1 of Aurelia coerulea. NCBI lineage: Eukaryota > Metazoa > Cnidaria > Scyphozoa > Semaeostomeae > Ulmaridae > Aurelia > Aurelia coerulea. The sequence continues at coordinate 23,467,973 of CM076947.1, read as the reverse complement.
GAAGGGACTGGTAGGGAATTTCTCCACCACTTTGTCTGTTAAAAGATGCCTTGATGGATCATCGCTTTACAATAACGTTCATCTCATCGAAGATCTTTTTTTTATATAATATATTCCAAATAAAATTTACAATACACATTACGAACTACATTACTTACAAAATTACTCTACAATACTACAAGGACGATCAACCCCAGGGAGCAAAAGGCTGTGTCTACCCCGAGGCCATTAAATAAAGATGATAAAAGAAAAGAAACTACTTTAACTTCTTTAAATACGCGACAAAAATCGGGTGGCTTATGAAGGGATGGGCAAGTGGCTACAGTAATTCACTCGAATCGACCAGTTTCATGGATAAAATTTAGCGTAAGCTCAAGAATATGTCTATTTAGTGAAATGGGAAAATCTATATTGCCATACAATAAAAGTTGTAATAAAGCTTCATTTGCAAGATCTACATATCCAAGTGGTCGTATTAATGCATAGATTCCAGCGATCTTTGATCTTATACTGCCTTCTCTCCGCAGTTATTGAAAGGCTGGAACAAAATGCCGATGGCTTACAGCGAGTTCAATGAGACATCCCTGAAGCTCGGAGTTCTAATGCCACCATGGCAACACAAATCATTCATCACATTGCACGTGCCGTCAAATGTGCCTATTCACTACTTGAGGGATTTCATATCCAAGCTGCAAAGCCAAGCCAAGCATCTTCATTGAGGGCGAAGTTTCAGGGTGAAGCAAGTTTATACAATCACTGAAAGGGACAGCGAGATAAACATTTGCAGTTTGTAGCGGTTTTAGTTCCAGTTCAGTCCCCTGGGGGGGGGGCACTTCACTATTGAATCATACGAGGGTGTACGCTGCAAGAATTTCTCTTATGACTCCATTCCAGAATATAGGCAGGAGTTGAGACCTAATTCCATTACATGGATCAGGATTCCGACAAGCGTTTTAACTGTAAAGCAATTGCACAAATGTTGTTGATCTTTAACTTCAGCATTTCCAGAATTCCTAGCAAAAATTGGCCCTAATCCCAGAAAATGTATACAAAAGTACATTCGGTCCTCAGAATTCTAATGTCAAAAACTACCCCGAAAAGCTGGCGCACATCCCCATATGACTAGTGAAGTTCCCACCCCAGGGTTCATATACACTCACTCAACTTGCTTCTTTTTAATATTCTAATAAAAGATTTACAAAACATCAAACTGATTACTGATTGCTATACTGCCATCTTTTAAACAGACATTACAAGGATGATACCATGAGGTGCAAAGAATTAATACCACCCCGTGGCCATTATGTTGAAGAGGGAAAAGCTACTTGGGTCAGTACGAAAGAGAGACTGACAGAATAGTGGGGATCGGCGATGATGGCTCAGTGGTAGCACGCTGAACTACCAATGGGAAGGTTGGTGGCTCGAGCCCCTGCACTGTCGAGCCTGCCACGAGTGTAGGAGAGTCGCGAATTCCTTGTAATTCCAGGCAAAAGGAATCACTTGGCGTGGTTACATTGAGAGGAAGGACTAGACTTGTGACTTTTCGTCCCTTATTTCCCTGCGTTTCTAGCAATTTGATCGGTAAATACGGAACCACTCCATATGGGCCTAAAGGGGCCCACTTTATGAGAGTAATGGTATGAGTTTCTATTGAGCAAGTGATAGCAGCAAATCAAAGAACGCAGGGAAATAGGGGACGAAAAGTCATAAGTCTAAGGAAGGACCAGGACATTACTTTATGAGAGTAATGGTATGAGTCCCTATTGAGCAAGTGATACCAGCAAATCAAAGAACGCAGGGAAATAAGGGACGAAAAGTCATAACTCCAAGGAAGGACCAGGACGCTACTTCCATAAGCTTAGCTTCTCAGTGTCGTAAACCGACCATCGGGTGCAGGTAGAAATGTAAAAGAGAATGGCGGGGGATAATATCGATCCTACGTGCTGTGGAAAGTTTTACAACTCTTGGCTGGCATTTATCTTTATTGAACTGGGCAAACGTTTTCTGGGATGCATATATAACAGATACCATAACAGATTAAACGACTGAATATCAATTTGGAATTTAAATATTACATTTTCTACACACAACTGTACAATAGTTTCATATATTCAGGTGAGAACAACTTCAAATGACTATATGAGTCAGATACAGACACCTCTGACCAGGTGAGTCAGAAAAATGTATCAAATGTTCAAAAAATCATACAGGATTGCCTATGCACACAATTTGTAACATATCAATGGCATCATCTTATCATCGAGGCTTCAACTTAATTTCAAAATTGTTCTCATAATTTTAAGCGCATTATTTCCTTCTGAAATTAGGAATTAGCCAGCATAGGTTCCAAATCTTTATCGCGGCGGAGCGGGTGTAAAATTCAATGACCTATTTCTTCTGATTGAATGGCTTGAAAGAAACTTTAGAAACTTATCTATAATTCTACCGTTGGACTTTTCAGAAATTTTGAATATTTTTGAAAATTACAGCATATCTTACATTTCAACTCATTTGAGGATGTGACGTCATCAAATTTCTAAATCATATTCCAGATCAGTGACAGACTTTTGCTTGATACCGAATTGTAGGCATTCATAAACTATGGCTTTCTTCCAAACTATTTCATGTTACGTCAAACAGTTTAGAAATTACGCTGGTTTTAGGTTTTTTTGAAAATTTTTCTTGAATTCTTGAAAAAGAAGAAAAACACTCTAATTCTGAAACTATTGAAGATTTCAGAAAATTCCAACGGTAGAATTATAGAGAAATAGCTGAAGTTTCTTTGAAGTCATTCAGTTCAAAGAAATAGGTTACTCAATTTTACACCAGCCTTTTTAAAGATTTGGAACCGACCTATGCTGGAATTAGCCGAAAGTCCGGTCTCTTGATATGCGCGAAAACAATTAAAAATGGCTTGCTTACAATCATGTAGAATTATACTTTTTGATGACCAGCATCGATGGGGAAGCATAATAAAATTTCAAGAGTTTCCGTATGATTAGAACGCAAAATCTGAGATTTTACCATCTTAATAGCTGAAACATTACTCAAATTGAGACAATCATATATAGTTTTATTTGGGAAAATCCAATGGGAGCTAGTTTTCGGTAATTCTTCATTGAAATTAAGATGATGCACTTTAAATTAAGAGTCAATTCTCAAAATCTTTCAAATCAATGTTATGGTTTTTGTATTACGATGTTTCAAACAGTGTTAAATTTTTCTGGCTCACTCGGTAATTATTGCTACGAAAGAAAGAAAGAAAGCAGAATGGGGTTACACATGCATACACAAACGAAAAAATTAATTCCACGGAGTCTTCAGTTAGCTCTGTGAGGCTTGGTTCAAACTGGTTCAAACTGGTTCAAACTGGTTCAAACTGGTTCAAACTAGAGCAAGAACACGTCATGAATGCATCAGAAATGCAGTGGAAAAGCGTTCAGAATTATTTATGCCTCATTTTGATATGTCTGTGGCGCTTTCCAAGAAGCCCTTACACATTTGGAAGAAATCAAAAAGGTTTTTATTTCATTTAGAAGCGACAAGTCATTACAAATGAGTCTGAAACCAATGTACAGGGTGTCCCAAAAAAATTGAGCCCCGTTTGTCTGAAGATTGCGACAAAACGGCAAAAGATTCTCGCCAAACTTTTGCATGATGGTGCTCTTCAGATGTTCATTTAAAGTTTGCCACCATCCCCGTAAAAATCCGTTGAAAAATGATGGAGCTAAGACCTTCAGAAGACCCAATTTGCCTGACGACTGAAACCAGCAGTCAGCCATTTTGCCAAACTATTTTGCAGTATCTTCACGTGAGGTAAGAAATAATTTCTGTGAGGTCAGAAATTGTGGAACTCTCCGAGGATTATCGAAATTTTCACGAGAGCTATGACATTGGAGGCTGCTGTTTCATTTTCATTCCATATCGCTGCAAAATAGTAAGACAAAATGGCCGACCGCTGCTTTCAGTGATCGGGCAAATTTGGTCTCCTGAAGGTCAAAGCTCCATCATTTTTGAACGGATTTTTATGGGGATGGTTGCAAACTTTAATTGACCATCTGAAGAGCACAATCATGCAAAAGTTTGGCGAGAATCTTTTGCCGTTTTGTCACAATCTTCAGACAAACGGGGCACAATTTTTTTGAGACACCCTGCAGACGATGCGTTATCTTAATTCTAACGCGTTTTACAATGGGCAATAATACACCGTTGCTGTAGCAAATGTTGTTACTAAAACTGTATTCACACCCATTTTCCACAGGATTGCGAGAAAAGTTTGATAATGTTGCTTTTCGTTCGTTCTTCTCGTCACACACAACTTGGGCTGAATGACGCCATTATTCAAATACAGTTCAAACTGTTCAAACTAATCTAGGCCTATTCCTACAAAATTGGGAAAGCTCGACTTTAAAAACAGGGCATTGCAACACTGCAAATTTTACATCAGAGGGAACCGTTTTGCGACTCACGGTACTTCACTTACAATGCTTCGTTGGAAATTTATTGCTGAAATTATAGAAAATCATACTGAAATTACTTGACAAAGGAACACAAATTCCTAGTGTAAAAAACTTAATCTCAAACGCTTTATCAAAGCACAAGACATTGAACCGTCCAACACTGCAAACACAGTTTGATATGTTACATACACAGGTTTATAATTTTTTCTAAGCCTAACGAAACGAGTACAAAATTTGGAACTGCATATACATCCATAATATTGCTGAAATAATATTAACTAAACGATGGTTATACTGCGTCAAAGTTTCAAATCTTTTCATACATAAATTGTCAAAATCAGCTAATTACATTACTATTAATTTCTGTCAGTTGTTTTTCACCTTTCTCTGCTAGCTGTTTTTCGTATTGTAATAACTGTCCCATAAAGTTTAAATTTGGTGATATAGTCGGTCTTTTATCTTTAACAAATCTGCAAAAATGGTAAAGAGAATTTCAAAATAAATCAGCAAAGGCAGAATAGCAAAACGCAACCAAAACAAATTTCTAGAAGTGATTCCAGGTTCCAGCATGAAAACAATTACGAAAGCTATATTTTGGTAATTTCATATCTTCCTATTAAAACCATCATTTTAAACACACTTACACATGTCATATTTTTCTTAGAATTACGAAAGCTTCAATTGAAATAGACTCGATGACAGCGCAGTGTAGCAGCTTGGTCTTCAGTGGTATTCTTTTTGACACAAGAACGCACCAATCCGATATGCTTCATACCGTTTTCGCGTTTTCAAATGAAAAGTGGCATTAAAAGAATCCGATATCGTGCAAACGGCCGAATCCGGTATCAACTCAAAACAAAACCTCTTTATCAATAATACAAGCCTCCTATTCATCTGGCGCATTGCGCAGTGGGTGTTAAAACGAAGGTGAATCCTTCGCAGCACAAGACAAAGCGTTTCCGTGTAAACAGAACCCCAATCCGATATCAGGGGGGTGGAACAGGGGTCTAAATCTCCCTTCTCCCACGAAAATTTGGCAATTTCTCCCTTCTCCCAGCAAAAATGAACAGTTTCTCCCTTCTCCCACGGATTTTTCAATCTCCTTTCGTCTTTAAATTTCGTCTTGTATTCATTAATTTTCTTTCAAAAACATCCAACTGAAGATACAAGTATTGCTTCGCACTGCCTATTTCCGTCAGGCGCAAAGCCATTACACGTATTTCTTAAAAGAAGCAAAGGATTTGGGCCAGTAGTGAAAGTTTCTTATCAGATTTTGAGTACTCAGACTTTCTTACTAGTTTCTTAGAGAGGTTCCATAGCAATCTTCATGTTCACTACCTGTGCCCTCATGAACATTTCAAAACAAGGTTTTCTCAGCCATTCCAATGTTTAGACGTGACACTACTCAAGTACCTTATGAGTAATTTGTTGGGGATACGAACAGGCTAAGTTGTCAGCCTCGAGGAATCCCCCAAAAAGGGCTCCAGATCGCATGCGCAGTAACGATGTACTTCACTTATGTAATATGCATATTAGCTTGACCGTTGAGAACAAGTGAAGAAACGAGAGCTGCGATGCGCATGACAACGTGAGCCCCAACGTCGATTCGCTCTCAAAAAAAGCTGAAACACAATGTATCAAAACAATAGGGTCAGCACTTCCTCTCCCCAACAATAATATGATACAGAGAGGAAGAGAAAATAAAGTAAAAATGTGTCAAGTTTCCTTTATCAAAATAAATTATTTTCCCAATAATAAATAGTTTCTTAATTTTTTGGCGACCTGAGAGTTCAGTTTCTTCTGGGCAGTTTCTTAGAAAAATACGTGTATGGGCTTTAGCCTATTGACAAAACATTGGACCAGTCCGGGGTTGGTATGCTTGATGATAAATTACAAGAAAATGCTGCTATTAAAGATGTATGATACTTTTTTCCATTATTTCTCGCCTTCTCCTTATGAAAATACGTATTCAAATAAGCAATTTGAGCGAAGTGACGTCATATCATTCAAACGAAAACGAGGCTGTGCGATTGTTTTTCACCTCTTAATCACTGCTAGCCTCTTTATCGTGTACTCGTGCATTGACAATGGCAAGGCAATGGCATGAGAACTGAGAACACGATTAAGAGGCTTGCTACGATAAAGAGGCGAAAAACAATCACACAGCCTCGTCTTCGTTTGCGCGATATGACGTCCCTTCGCTCAAATTGCTTAATTGAATATGTAGTTTCACAAGGAGGAAGTGAAAACTAGTGGAAAAAAGTATCATACATCATTCATAACAGTATAATCTTGTATTTTATCATGAATCATACCAACCCCGGACTTTTCCTTTACCAATCCAGGTATGTAAAACTGGTAAAAATAGATGGTTTCTTAACAGAAGGGCTGCAACTAGACATTTAAAGAAAATCTAAGCATTCATCATAAGCCTTTGATGAAATACCGATCCAAAGACAATAGCCAGTGACGCGTCACGCACCATATTTGGCTAACTCACCAGCAGCGTCAAAAAGAAATACTGATATCTCAAAAGGAGGCAAGCCTCCAAACCGTTTAAATCCAAGTTTTCCCCCAATTTTTTCAAATTGATAGACATGCTAAATCAATTCTAGTTCCAATAACAAACATGAAACGGTGAAAATAATGTTAGGAAAAATTCAGTGGCTCGCACCATGAGGTGCGCATCGGAAAATCATAGTAATAGCTACGATGATTTGAAAATCTCCCTTTCTCCCTTCATTATTTTTTCTCCCTTCTCCCCTTCAAAATTTTCTGAATCCTCCCTTCCCTTGTAAAATTTCGGCCATTCTCCCTTCTCCCTTCGCAGTACCACCCCCCTGCGATATGAAATGAAAACGGTGTCCTGTAAACAGAAACAATTTCGTATCGGATTGCCACCCCTAATCCCATATGAAATGAAAACGGTATTTTGTAAACGGGGCCTAAATCAGATGTCCGCAGTTTGATCTTATTGTTTTCCTCATGCAAAACGAACTGTAGTTCCTTCACGCTCATATTTCCTGAAGGCTAGCGATGCTCTGAGGCATTAATAACTTACCGATATGCGTTGTCGAGAGATAGTTGCATGTGCCTCATTACGTAACCAACTGCAATAGTAGCAGATCGCGATACTCCACCAACACAATGAACTAATACTCTACCATCACAACTTCTCACTCGATCTAAGAATAAGGAAAGAGAATACATACGGGGCGTCCCAGAAAAAAGTATACAGATTTGGTTGGATCAAGAGCTACAAATTTAGCTTTAATGAATGGTTAACCAGCACAGGAATCCCGGGGGGGGGCACTACCATATGTACCAGTACGGGATGTGCCATTTTTTGGGGTACCTTTTTTCAGGCTGAAAATAAATTTTAGGGTGTCTAGCATCACAAATTAACATAAATTTTGGGGTGTCATTTTGGAAGAAAAATGCTTTGAGGGTATTGAATTTAATCTGATTTCAGGTACTTGGTTAGAATTTCGAATTTTGGTCACAATTTTAGGGTATCTTTTTTGAAAGGCCCGTAAATTTTGGGGTATGGTTTTTGAAAAATTCGTAAATTTCAGGGTATGATTTTACAATTGAAAATGGCACACCCCGTCATCCGCCTATTGAAGTGACCCCCCCCCGGGATAGGAATCAAATGTCGTCGATGGCCGAAATGGCCGAAAAGAGAAACCCGTGAAGATTTTTCTAAATTTTACTTAACTTTTCCCGATTTTTTTTAAGAAATCTCCTCTCCAGATGTTTGGGAAAAGAATTTAGATGCCGGTTAAAATATCTCTAGGTTTGGCGGAGTTATGGCGGGGTTTCGGCCATGGGCCACGAGCAAAAATGGGCGGAAACATTTATTCCTATGCTTGGTTAATCAATTTCAAAATGTTCCTCGATAGTTAACTTAAACATTGACACCTCATTTATTGATATTGGTGCTTTGAGAGTTAAAATATTAATCTTGAAAGTTGAAATTTGGTTCCACGTCGTCCTAACCAGAGCTTTGAACTTTTGGCCTAACAAATTCCTGCATCACAGCAAACAAATCAACAATGCCCTTGATAAAATGTTAAAATAGGTATGAGAAAGACAAAACAATGCTTTGATAAAATAATTCTCAGACAAGAACGTAGTGTTGTTGATGCATGTCAGACCTGCACCGTAAAGAATAAAACCATCACTTGACTGCAACTGAAGTAGTATCCCGTACAGGTATTTTTAAGTAATGTGTCGTAACAACGTGCGGCGAATCTGCTGCAGTTTTGCTAACGTTAATGACGAAATCAATATAACCCACTGCTACACGTCATAAGTAGATTCAAAAAGGAAACTTACCTATAAAATCAAACGCCGACTGAAACCAATCTACAATATTTTCACTGGTAGTGTCCCGTACAGGTATTTTTAAGTAATGTGTCGTAATAACGTGCGGCGAATCTGCCGCAGTTTCGCTAACGTTCATGACGAAATCAATCCCAGTGCTCTGTAAGGTCTTGATATCCTGTGAGTCTTCTGCGTTGCCTAGATACAGGAATGGTAATATCTTTGTGACAGGAACTTCTCTACATGACATGCATGGCGTCGAAATGGAAAGGAGGGTACCAGATTCTTGCTTTCGCTCGCAGAATTTTGGATAGCGATGACCGAATTCTGCAAATCCGCCTATGAAAAAGAAAGGACCAGGTGTTAAATTTAGAAAATGAATAACAATGTTTGTTTTGCGCGCAGTACGTCGTAAAGGCATATGTAATCAAGTAGTCTTTAAAAAGCGACAATGTACAGAGAAAGTTATAAATAACAACGTTTCGAGCTTTGCTCTTCATCAGGTGTGAAAGTAAGGCAAAGGAGCAGTCAATTGTAAGAATAATAATATAATAATAAATAACTTACACACAGTTGGCAAGTAAGAGGAAAGAGGTAAGAGGTTACCTGCAGCTATTTACCTATTTACATACTATCATATACAATATAGAAATATTGTTGGTAAGGAGTCGACTACGCTGGCTAGGGCATGTGTCCAGAATGGAGAATGATCGTCCAGTGAAGTATTTATTATATGGAGAGTTAGCTGAAGGAAAACGTCCTGTTGGTCGTCCAAAGCTCAGATATAAAGACACGTGTAAAAGCGCGTTGAAATGTGGTGATGTTCTGAACCATTGGAATACAAAAGTAGAGGACCGAGCTGAATGGAGAAAAGTGATTCATCAAACCTGTGGCAAAGTCAACGAGAAAAGAGTTCAGGCATACGAAAAACAGAGGGACAAGAGGAGAAGGAAAGGCACTGAATTAGATTGATTTACTGTATCTTTAGTTAATTGTGTTTTACCCGTTTCTCGGGATTAGGCGGCGTATATATATAAAAATACAAAAGCAAAATCCTAAAAGTAATCTAAAATACCCAAAATCTGCAATATATATTTCAAAAGTTTTATTCTTCTTTCGAATATGGCAGGATTTTCAGATTGTTTCAAACTTTCTGGCAATGCATGCCGAAGACGTTGACCTTGAAATTATACCGATTCGATTCCGTATGTTGTTGTTCTGGGTTCTGGCTTTTGGCAACTGCAGAGTATTACCCCCATCGACCCCAACCTCTTAAATCATATATTTCCGTTCTTTCAACAGAGATGTTCTTCATGTAAGGGAAAGGACGGATTGAAGCAATTGATTGCGAGAACATTAGGCCTGCATTTAGGCTTACATTTTGCCCCCATTTGCAAGTTACCATCAGACATCTAGAAGAGTTAAGAAGGGTGTTACAGCTGTCATCGAAGCAATTGATTGCGAGACCATTAGGCCTGCATTTAGGCTTACATTTTGCCCCCATTTGCAAGTTACCATCAGACATCTAGAAGAGTTAAGGGTGTTACAGCTGTCATCGAAGCAATTGATTGCGAGAACATTAGGCCTGCATTTAGGCATTTTGCCCCCATTTGCAAGTTACCATCAGACATCTAGAAGAGTTAAGGGTGTTACAGCTGTCATCGAAGCAATTGATTGCGAGAACATTAGGCCTACATTTAGGCTTACATTTTGCCCCCATTTGCAAGTTACCATCAAACATCTAGAAGAGTTAAGGGTGTTACAGCTGTCATCGAAGCAATTGATTGCGAGACCATTAGGCCTGCATTTAGGCTTACATTTTGCCCCCATTTGCAAGTTACCATCAAACATCTAGAAGAGTTAAGGGTGTTACAGCTGTCATCGAAGCAATTGATTGCGAGACCATTAGGCCTGCATTTAGGCTTACATTTTGCCCCCATTTGCAAGTTACCATCAGACATCTAGAAGAGTTAAGGGTGTTACAGCTGTCATCGAAGCAATTGATTGCGAGACCATTAGGCCTGCATTTAGGCTTACATTTTGCCCCCATTTGCAAGTTACCATCAGACATCTAGAAGAGTTAAGGGTGTTACAGCTGTCATCGAAGCAATTGATTGCGAGAACATTAGGCCTGCATTTAGGCTTACATTTTGCCCCCATTTGCAAGTTACCATCAGACATCTAGAAGAGTTAAGGGTGTTACAGCTGTCATCGAAGCAATTGATTGCGAGAACATTAGGCCTGCATTTAGGCTTACATTTTGCCCCCATTTGCAAGTTACCATCAAACATCTAGAAGAGTTAAGGGTGTTACAGCTGTCATCGAAGCAATTGATTGCGAGACCATTAGGCCTGCATTTAGGCTTACATTTTGCCCCCATTTGCAAGTTACCATCAGACATCTAGAAGAGTTAAGGGTGTTACAGCTGTCATCGAAGCAATTGATTGCGAGACCATTAGGCCTGCATTTAGGCTTACATTTTGTCCCCATTTGCAAGTTACCATCAGACATCTAGAAGAGTTAAGGGTGTTACAGCTGTCATCGAAGCAATTGATTGCGAGACCATTAGGCCTGCATTTAGGCTTACATTTTGCCCCCATTTGCAAGTTACCATCAAACATCTAGAAGAGTTAAGGGTGTTACAGCTGTCACAGCCACAATGGCCCGTACGCCTTGTCTTCAGCTAAACAGCTCCCTTGAAGAAATTTCCAGAAAAGATCTGACATCTTTCAAGAGACAACTACGCAAAACATGGCGGGCAGGAACTTGAAACCAAGAATTCGTACAAAATACATCTCTCTGAAGAAAGTAGAAGTTCCTGCCCGTCGTCTTCAGCATTGTCAGTGTCTCGTATGCCCCCCGTATGCCATATGCGCTGCGCTCAACATGTCTTTGTGTAGTGATCGTGTGTGGTGATCGCTAAAATCATGCTCCTGCGCAGCCGGAATTTGCAAAATTATAACTTTCATACACAACTGCATTCGACCGCAAAAATAAAGAGTGACATAACACAAAATAAGCAGGAGGCTAAATGAACAATGCTGTAAGGTGAATGGGCGAATTTCCGCTACAGACAGTATAACTTGCGGTGTACCACAAGGTTCATGTCTTGGACCACTTCTCTTTCTGGTCTATATTAACGATCTTCCTTGTTGTTTGAAAAATTCCCTCGTATCCATGTATGCAGATGACACAAGCATTTACTATGCCTCTGAATCTGTTTCGGAAATTAATCAAGCAGTTAATGCTGACTTAGAAGCTTTGAAAGGATGGCTTGAAGGGAATAAGTTGTCTTTAAACGTTGCAAAGACAGAAGCAATGATTATAGGGAGTAACGGTAAGCTGCGAAAAATTGACTCTGTTGATTCAACCAAACCACACCTTAAGATTGGTTCCGAGGATATCAAGTTGGTAAAGGAGGTCAAATACCTTGGTGTTCAGGTTGACCATCAACTTAAATGGACATCTCAATTGGCCCTAACAACTAATAAGATCTCTAGAGGTATTGGTGTGCTTCGTTATGCCAAGCAGTACCTTCCTATTTCAACTGTCAAGACAATGTATAAGAGTTTAGTGGAGCCTTACTTTAGATATTGCTGCCCTGTCTGGGGAAATGCTGGGGTGACTGCCATTGAAAAATTGCAGAAACTTCAAAATCGGGCTGCAAAACTCGTCTCCAACAGTCCATTTGATGCTACTGCTTTACCAGTTATTCGGGCGCTTAAATGGCCGACTGTCAGGGAGCTTATTGATTTTGAAGCTCAGAAAATGGTCTTTAAATCCCTTAATGGTGACGTGCCTTCTTATATGAAAGACATGTTCACGAGAGTCAACAACTCTACCAGTCGTTCTCTTAGAAACGCCGAAGTCAATCTCAGGTTGCCATTATTAAAATCGGCAGGGGGGCAGAAATGTTTCGCGTACCGAGGCGCCAAGCTTTGGAACAGTCTTGGCCCTGAGATCCGAAATACTTCAACCCTGAGAGCGTTTAAAAAGACGGTGCAGCCATGAATTTCTCACCAATTCTTTTCTGTTTTCTTTTATTTATTTATGACAATTTGTAATTAGTTTAGGTTTAGGTTTAGGATTAGGTTTTATAGCAAATGTCGTTTTTATTGTAAATTAGTAGTTATTTGTAAGTTTTTAGCATGGCCCCCTGTAAATCAATTATCATTATTGAGGGGCTACCATGGGTAAAAAAGATAAAATGAAATGAAATGAAATGAAAATCATAAGATGATGACTGCCTAAGTCAAATGATCAGGAGGACACTGCGGTCCGCTGCGGAGGAACCCGTGTGACACCTCAAAAGCCTCTGAATGAAAGAATTCGTAAGGGAAGCTATTTCCTTTGAAATCGGGTCTGGTTATCAGGCTAAAGGGAAGCGTGATTAAAAGAATTCGTACGGAAAAGTTCTTATGGCTGACTAACGCAACTCAAGTTGTTGTGTGGTCTGGAAAGGGAATACGCTTTTGAAATAAACATTACTATGCATTAGTCATACATGTAATGATATCTCCTTAGCAATACTCAGCAGAACTCAGTTCTTATTTCCTTACTCTGCGAGTCATCAGCGGAATGAGTCATTTCCTTATACAGGTTTGTGATCTGGCGACAAATAATGAACCTTCAACTTCAACCGCTTCAACCCACAAGAAGGTCGGTCTGCTGAGTAAAGTATCCTTGGTAAATTTGAACGTAATTATTGATTGCCGCTAGAGCCTAGTCACAACCGAATTTATTGTCGCTAAACCCTTTGGTCCGAGGTCTAAGCATATTGAAGTACTAAGCTACGCTTTGGACAGGATGAGTAGCATTACTTTATATAGCGTTGAGTAAAATAACCAGAGGCGAACGGAAGGCGGTTTGTAGCTATTTCAAGCCTGCAGAAGAATTCTCGAACGTCTTCAATCCTAAAATTCACCCGAAGTCACGTCACGTCACGTGTCGTAAGTTTTAAGGTACACGTTTTTCTATACGAGAAACTGATTGATAAGAAACCAGAGCATGGCCAATATTTCAAGAAACTCTAGTACTTTGTTTGAGAAGTGCTAAAAAACTTTTAAAAGCAAAACTAAAATTTCATATTGGAAAATTGTCGCTGAACCTTTATTCTTGAGTGGTATTCACTACAACTTTATGCTTTGAGACAAATGCAACTCTTTTTTTTGCCATGATAATTCACGCATTTACGAGAACGGAACGAATTAAGAAAAGTTCGGTACCAAAATGTAAAACTTTTAATGATGAATTAAGAAACTTTTAGTACTATGACCTGATCCAAATTTCTTATCAAAAATGAGTACTGAGTTTTTAACAATGTATTCAGCAGTTGTGACACAGAAAAGAAAGGGGGTAATCGGTTTTTGGAAGTTTGAGCTACAGAGAATGATTTCCTGATTTCATGTTTGTTCTGTATCATTGTATCTCTCCAAGTACAAGGTGCAAAGGCTTGGACACAAAGTGGCCACGAAACATATCATCTCACCTATATGGCTGCGGAGGTGCGGGGTCATGCTGGTAAAATTAATTGTCGCAGACATATTCAGCTTTTTGTAAGATGACGCACGAAATTTGTCATTGTAACATATTTGCACATATGACATTGTGTGTTCTTCGGTGTCAAATGAAGGAGGAGGCTGCACGATCGTGCGAACTTGCCCCAAAAACATGCCCCCAAAGAAGAACCACAAGCAGTCCTTTTGCGGGGCAAGCCAAATCAGTTTTCCCTTTTTGTCATATTTCTGCGGCAGGACCACAATCTCTAAGAGCCTCTAGGCTACAATTTAGGAGGAAAGTTTTCTGAACTTTGTAAAAATTGCACTAGAACTGGAAATAAAGATGCTTCTAGTGCTGGATAGTTCTTGCACAGTAACGTGCCCCAGTCCCATCGGCAGAGCCAGAGGCAAAACAGCGAAGGAGTAAAAGTCATACACTTTCAGATTGAACGGGGGGGGGGGATAAAAAGGTGTTCCCAGTCATTTTCATTACCTTTGTCAATCACAATTTAATTCAGTACCCTGGGTACCAGAGCCTCAACATTAAAAGGAATGTAAGCCTATAAAAGTGGCTCAAGCCACTTTCGATCAAATTCTAGCCTATCAGATATCAGTATTTTCTCTAAAGTCTAAAATACATATTATTATGAAACCCAGGAATTAAAAACGAGGGTTCATTTTGGTGTAGGTATTACTGTATCGGAAAAATGCACGAGTCGAGGGGCGCATCACTCTGTAAAAATCTCGTACACCTTTTGCAAAAAACCTTTTGTTTTCAAGAAAAATCCGCAACAAATCTCAAAAAAGCCTATTTTTCAAAGAAATCTCGTACGCCTTTTCGGAAGAGTGAACACACCCTTCGGCATGAGTCAGGGGCCATAGATACGTTCTGCTACTCAGTCAGCTTTTAGCATGATGGGTCCGTAGAGTTCTTTTTAATGACAATTCAAGCAAAAGTAGATTTCAATCAATGAAATGGTAACCTGCATAAGAAAACAATGCAACAGGTATACAACCTGCAGATATCAGTCAGTGGGAATACACATCTTATCACAATAGCTGCAGAAATTTCCCACGTTACGTTTCCTCGACATGTTTGTACTCAAACAAAAACTGAAAGAATTCCCAAAAATAGTATTTTACAAGGGAATACTGGAATCTAGTGCACTTTAAATCAAGGGGTGTCCTTCAAGCTTTCCCCAGAAATCCTACAGAAAATCCCTGAAATCCTGTTCAAGTCGCATTGTTCTCATTCATACGTACATTGATGGAGTGAATCCTCCCCTTCATTGAGGACAAAACTGGAAGCGAACTCGTAAAATTCGAGCAAGGATGCTGCTACATTATTTTGGGCTCACATGTCATACAGTTTTGGTACTGCATAAAATCATGGTTTCGTCTTTCGATTCGAGACACAAAAAATTGAAGGCTGGGTGACGAGAAAATATTTTTATGCCAGTGAATTTGTTGACAAGCCTCATAAACATGTAAAGTTCTTAGAAAATTCTGTGGTTAATATTGATCCAGGATCTGAATGCATATGCAGTCATTTCACAACCTTTCAAGATACCAATGTCATTACATGATGCAACAATGACAATGATACTGCAAAAACTGCAGAAGAAATGTCGAGAAATGTTCGCACAAAAATAAAAACAGATAAACCTTGGAAGAATGGCCGTTGTTTTCTTGGGGAGCAGAGAATTGCACTACTGATTTAATTCCTTAGATTTTTACGAAGAATTGCCACCATAGTTATCAAGGTTGCGAAAGGGGTAGGGCATTTGCTGAACAGAGCCCGCAGCTACTGGCACCTTGGTATAAGGTATAATATCACGAGGTGAAATAAGATTTTGCATGTCCCTATTAGGTACTGATATTTGGCAGGTGAAATACTAAAAATTGGTTAGAAGATGGAGGGGGGGGGGGGCAAGGAAACAAGATTTCAAATCAGCCTTTCGAACTTATGTTCTTTTCAGAGTGTGACTAACATTTTGGTAATTAAATGTTAGTCACGTAAATAAGGTAATGAAATGTTTCTACCTACGCACCTTCAGCAAGTCAACATTTTGCAATAGTACTGAAAGTTTCTTAATTCAACACGAACATTTTCGCATTTTAGTACCAAAAGCTTCTTAATTTATTCCTTATTTTTCAAATGCCTGAATTGTCATGCACTCTCCAACACTGCTGCAGATATGTATATGTTTCTTGATATTTGAAACATCATACAGGTTTAAGCAGTATTCCAATACGTTCAAAACAAAAATGGCTAGCCAAATGTTTGCCATATACATTTTTGAATCTAATTAAAAGTTTATGCGATATACTTTCTGCAAGCCAAAAAATATGACATAACAATGAAATAAAAGCAAAGCAAAAAATGATCAAAAATATCAAATCTGATACCTTTCTTTTTTCTTGATTTTACGATATTTCTTTCACTTGCAATTAAATCTATAGTGGCACATAGACCAAGAGATCCCGGCTTCGTCCTCATACTTCTATAAAACTTTGTCTTTTCTTGCCTCCAAATTGGAAACTTGTCAATTCAATAATATGTGGAGTAAAATGTGTGTAAAATTGTAGACTGTGGAAAAAATCCTCTAGCATCAGCTGATTGGTTCTGTAAAATCCTTGCTGAATGCACGTCACGTCAGGCAGTCTTGTCCCATCTATGCGTGTTGTGGACTAAACTCTCTTTATGTGCGCTTTCAAAAAACTGTGGTAATTCGCTATGCTCTCCCTTTATTTCACTGTTTGACTCAATAATCCGCTTGGGTGATTACCTCATCGATAAATATCTGATTCATCTGCAAACCATCGTTATTGTTGGGGCATTTGCCTCAACCGGGGGAAGTGTCAAGACACAGCTCTGGGCCTTACAAATATGTCTGGCTTAGGAGGATAGCCCCCGCAAACATTTCACAGAATCAATAATGAATTTGCGATTAACTACCAAATTACGGGGGGAGTATTGTTGTTCTGTTTTGTTCTGTGATCTCGGTCTTGTAAGCTTTCCCCAGGCTTTTGCATTTACTTACAGATAAACATCCATTTTTCAGTCATTCGAAAAACGGATGTTGGAGAATGTTGGATGATGGATGCAATGAGAATCTGCCAGAACCATCTATGTGAAAACCAAAAGAAAATTGACATACTGATCTAACAGTGCAATTTCACATGCTCATTGCTCGCGACCGAGGAGGGTGATTGGAGCAGAGCAGTTTAACGAAACCTAACCTCATCTACAGGATAAGCGTAAATTTGAAAAATTCTTCTGAATCCATACCCTGGGTACCAGAGCCTCAGAATCCACAGAACAAGATTTTGAAAAAATTAGATAAGCTAACCAAAATTCCAGAAAACAATGTGAGAGATCATCCAATCCAAACATCCAAAGATCCAAACTGTATCTTGTATCTAACAAATTCAGAAAACTCTGCACATACAATGAGACGACAGATGCAAGGAAAACAAATGCAGCAAAACTTTGACAGATTCAAGGAATGTGCAAATGTCGTACCCTTTTTTAGGGGAGTGAAACACCCTTGCCTGTCCATCTGTCAAAAAGAACCAATCAAGCCCTCCCCCCACCAGCCAGCGCAGGTTCACAGATTGGAAACAAAATCAAAACAAAGATCTGATGACTCGCCATCTACCCCCGGATTGTGATTCTTAATGAAATCCGTCCTACACATACCTGCGGCTGAGACGGCCTGAAATTTCGACATAGTTCGATGAGTCATATCCCTTTATTTGACTCAACTGGGCGGTAAAACAATAGACGCGCGGCGCCGCGTTTATTCTTTTGTACACGCACGCAGCAAACATGGTGTTGTCATTGCTTTCATTAATAATCAAATGACGTGGTCTATTGTCCAAGAAACAAGGAGTCTCTCCTTCGCAGCGAAATAGACGCAATGAAAGCGATTTGTTGACAAGTTATTTATAGACGTCTTCTATGGAACCCAGGCCTCTTGGTGGGCAATGACGTGTAAAGCAGAATGCATGGGTAGTAGGTGACAGAGTGGACATGCTCCGAGTCTCGCTCTTGATCAAAAAATTTATTGATCAACAGGAGGATTTGGAGCAAGTCTAGTGGCAGAGGGGTAAGAGATTCCTGGGAATGTGCAGACAGAAAATATCACTCTAATTTTGTACGAGTAGAATGTACCTCCTTTCACCACTAATTTCACTATTGTTTGGAGTACTCTTTCCAACACCAAACTATCCCAACTGCAACGCTTGCAGACAAGGGCAAAGAAGCTAACAGTGGACGCCAAGTGCTCAATGTAAAGTCTTTGCTCTCATTTGACAAAGGAGTCATGTCATGACATATAAAATTCTGCATGACCTTTGTCCCGAAAATCTTCGCCATAAGTTCACTGAAAGATCCAATCCATGATTTTAGAGCATAGAACCAGAAATCATGGAGATCTGCAAATTCTCAAAGTTAGGTTAGAATATGCAAAGCGAAGTTTCCACTTCTCTGGTGTCAAAATTGGAATGATATCCCGGACAACATTCGAAAACAAGAATCAATCGCTCGTTTTAAAACAGGCTTTAGAAAGTATCTTTTGAACCTACAAGAACAAGACCCAAACACGACCCCTTGGTAGAGCAGCATATTTAAGTTACTTACAAATTTTTCTTTCAATTTTTTCTTTGAAATAGTTTGTTAATACGCTGAAAGGTTTTCCGTGTATAAATATTGATAAAATGAAAATGAAAAAAGAACACTCCGTTTTCAATTTCAACGCAGAATTCAACGCAGAATTCAACGCATCGCTTCTATGCTTCACAATCCATTCCTCAAGCTGCAAAACTTAGGTTCCTAATCAAAGCCTTGTTAAAAGTGTCATTTAGTGCCTTCCTCTGGCCGAATTTTGACACAGTCCATACAAATTTGCAATGCAACAGCTATGCAAGATGCTAGATTTGAATAGTGGGTCGATTTTGCCGCAGAATAAATTCACAATGGGGTGCCCCTGGTATGCTTTCGCTGGAAGAAAGACCAACAGACCAACTTAGATGCGAGCATCTGATGCATGGGTTATAAAGCACATCTAATGTAGCTCGTTTCGTCATATGGTTTCGTACATGGTTTACCGATTAAATTAACGAAACTGTGTTTATCTTCAGTGTCTTTCTGCCCTTCGTGGCTGATTTTACAAAACCGGAGTCTCGGATGAATATGCTAGAGGCCAAATTTGAATGTATTACATGAAGAAAATGGTGGTGATGTTCGAAAGAAAAAAGAACCGAACTTATAGATATGAAAATTGATTTAGTGGTTGAAATCGTTGACAACGTCAAATTGCATTGAGGGATAATCTGCCAAATATTGGGGGAAACTATTTCATTAAAAAATTGAAGATAGCAACATTGAACCTGTTTTCGATCTGGGGAACTATTGTACAGTACGTTCTACATACTTCAATCCTTTTACATTTCCCTACTTTCTTCACATTTAGATTTGCTGGAAATCTGAGTCTATCGAAGGAATCAGTATGCACTTCATTGGCATTGTTGTATACTTGGCAACACAATTTTTGACATGTTTTTCAAAGTTCTGATAAAGAAGATTGGAAGACATTCAAACGGAAAATAACTGAACAGTAGCAAAGGTTGTTGTAGTAGCAAATATTTTTCTAATCATGGGAAATACAAAAGACATAAACCCCAAATAAGGCTTACCTTTCAAATATAACACCACACTGAACTTTTCACAAAGCTTCTTAGCGATGAGGCAGAGGAAACTTTCAGTAGACAAATTTGCAATATCATTTGTACTTTGATCACAGATAATTATTTTATCACAAGGAGTCCCAGCATAATCTGAATTCTTCAATAAATCCATGATATTCAGCTTGTTCTGCTCTAGCCGTTTTCTGATCAGCTTTGACGACTGAATGTTGATTGACCCAATGATATGGGAATCATTGTACTCCAGGAATGATCGGCTATCAATGATCAACAGTTTTTCCACTTTCTCCTCTATCAGTCTCAGAAGTTCTGAGGCTAGGATCTGTGTAACCTAAATGGTAAATTGCATTTAAGATTTTTTGAATAGAAATGAGAGACTTGAACAAGAGGGATGGATCCAGCTTGACATTTTCTTGTGAAGTTACCTATCAATAATCAACGAATCAGTTTTTCTAGTGTTTTTATCAAATAGGCTACCAAATCTTAGAATCTTATTGCAGAGAATCTCATCTGGCAAAGCTTTTGCCTTTAAATCTGGATTGCATCTCCATGAACATATGATGTCAGTGGTAAACATTTTTGATGAAAATCTTTAGAATAGCATAGAATGGATAATGAAGTTTTCAGAAACCTAATATAACATATCTTAAAACATCTGAAAAGGTAAAAAATTGTGCTTACAACATTTGATTGCCATATGTTTAAAACTGTACTTTTTACAGAAATTTGATAGACCGATTGATTCCAGAGAAATTAATGAGTTTCTGGAGAGGAGGATTTCTGAAAACTGGCCAGACTATACTGAACAACATCCTTTTTACTGCTTTTTGATAGGCTGAATGGTGGGAGAAATTGACTGCTTCTGAGAAGAGTGGTGTTGCGAAGTGGCATATCACTGCTCACTGGAGCGGAAAGCAGAGTTACCTTAATAAGTACTTTGGGAGCCTTTCAACAAATAAATGAATTCTGCATCTGGCACGTTATAATTAACTGTTACATTACAGCCCTGAAGAAGTCCTGCATGGCAGGAGGAAATATTGGCATAAAAATTCATTCAACCATTTGCTGTTGTTTTTGTTGTATTGCGGTGTTTCTGCCTTTAAACTTAATAATTTAAGAACCTCTTTAAGAAACTTTTGGTGGTAAAAGCATCCTAAATTTCAAAAACTTACTGCAAGCCCCTGACTTACGATTCTTACAGAAATATGTGTATTTTGCAAAGCTGTTAGAAGCCATGTGTGAAGCAGAGTTGAAGATGTTCAGAGGATCTTATAGAACACTATACCTGGTTGTTCATGATGTAATAGCACTTTCCTGTGAGGCAGCCAGTTGAGAGGAGCTCGTCTACAGCTTTGTGAGCATGGTGCTCACAAAAATATCTCTGGATGAAGCTTGCATGACCATCATAATCTCCATTTTGCGGCTGCACCTGTCAAGAAGAAAAGAGCAGCTTGAAAAAGACTATGCAAATTTAAGATTGAATCAATGCAAATTTTTCCCTACAGGGCCCTAAATGCATCTAAGAAACTGTTTGGCTCTTGCAAAACATTTACAAAGAGACTGTATATACAAAAAAAGATCAGAGGTCTAATCTAAGTAAAGAAACTTTTTCACTTTTGATGTGAGTTGCAAATTGTTTTCAAACATGAAATGCATTACCAACATAAACAATGCTGTAAACTAATTTCTGTTTATGACTTTGTTCTTTCTTGTAATTTAGGTTTAAACATTGGCCCCAAATGAATTTTGTTACATTATGAAATTCAATTTCATGGAAAACTAGGAAATTCTCCAGACAAAATTGGCCCCAAATGAATGTTGTTCCTTCCTTCTTTCTGGAATCTCGTCCTGGAAACCCTGGCTTTAAAATGTGAAGGGACCTGATTTATGTACACCTTTGGCAATCAGGCCTTCAAATCAAATGATGATGACCCAGGCCTCAAAATTGTTGGTGCCCCATTGTTTGAAACAACAAATAGGTGCATTGCCCAGGGGGGGGGACTTGGTAGTTCAAGGTGACGTACCCGTTGCAAAATTTAGGGTCCTGAATTTTGCAATTTACTACCCTTTAGGGTAGAAAATTTTCAAATTTACTATCGCTTAGGGTTGTGAAAATCGATATGATTAGCTCGCGGAGTTTTAACAAAGTTTGATGAATTGAATTTTTGTTAGTAAGACTCTGTAACAAAAGAAATCAACCAGTTATCCAGTTATTCACTATCTTCAGCAGCACCTCAGGTTATTGCAATTAATTTTTATCAATGATCTACGATTGACCACACTGCCATATGCCCACAGAGTTGGAGAAAGTTCTCCAAATCCCACCTTTACTTCTACAGTATTAAACTTACCTACTTTTGGTTTTGTTACTAATAATCACAGAAATCATGCTCTTAACTTTTGGCATCTACTTAATAACAAGCAGAGTCAATAATTTGGAGAGGAGGAAAGACAAATCTCCACTTTCTCTGTTATAATAATGCAGCCAATAATACCTAATCACTCAGGGCCTAATCATCATAATATAGATAGGAGCATCCTCTTTCTCAAACCTTCTAAAAGCTATACAATAGCACTATTGTTTCTGGAACAATTGACCTATTGTTATTGCTGCTTACGGAAAAAGTTACTACCGCTTAGGCTACAAGGTACTACCGCTTAGGCTAAAATCTACTACCGCTAAGGGTTTAGGGTTTTACAACATTTTGCAACGGGTACGTCACCTTGAACTACCAAGTCCCCCCCCCTGGGGTGCATTGTCTCGAAGTCAATAAAACTTTGATTGCCCTACACCGAATGGGGCATACTTTTTAGCTGTCCGTGTGTGGG
Source organism: Aurelia coerulea (assembly GCA_039566865.1). Taxonomy (NCBI): domain Eukaryota; kingdom Metazoa; phylum Cnidaria; class Scyphozoa; order Semaeostomeae; family Ulmaridae; genus Aurelia; species Aurelia coerulea. The sequence goes on along the minus strand of CM076947.1, from coordinate 23,445,151 downwards.
TAAGGAGATTGTGGCTTCAAATCTCAAATCTTCCAAAACTTTTTGTCGTCAAACAGGTTTTAGAAAATACGAAAGTAACGAGAAAAATTCCTGCTTTTTGTTGAAACCGGTTTGGCCAGCCTCAATTTCAGTCTGTTCATACGTTTTTCAAGATGGCAGTTCCAAGAAAACGTGGGGCTGCACATGTTGACATTAAATCACTTGTTTGTGAACATTTGTTTGTAGAGCAGACAGAAAACAAAGAAAAAGACATGTTCAGAACATAAGGCAAGTATTTAGATTTTCATTCTACAGCTATTTATCCTCTGACCAGACTAGACCAGTGAGCATTTTTTGTTTTTGTTTTCTTATCGATTTTTGTGGCATCAGACCATTATTTACCTTGTTTTGATCTTCGCCTTGTTTTCTTGTCTTGTTTTCTTCTCTGTTCTGTTTCCTCTTGCTGATGTAAATGCCTCGTGTTATTTGAATGTATCTTCCTTGTATTCCTGTGTCTTAGCACGCCTTCGGATAAGAAAGGTTTTTACACCGCAGTGCCATATTAAAAAACCTTTCTTCTACGAAGGCGCGCTAAGACACAGGAATACAAGGAAGATATATTCAAATAACACAAGGCATTTACATCAGCAAGAGGAAACAGAACAGAGAAGAAAACAAGACAAGAAAACAAGACAAAGATCAAAACAAGGTAAATAAATACGTAATTAAAATATCCGTGTCCTAACACCCTTGATCAGACCAGCCAGAAGTTTTGAGAAATCTAAAGCAGTCTTTTAGCATGAAAAAGCCCAGGGGATACATGACTTGTGGATGGACAGGGGTCTGCCGCCCGGATTTCAGAATGGTACCCTCTTCTAATTACCAAAACTTGCCTTGGTACCCACTTTTATGATGAATTTTGGAGGAAAACTGCCTATTTTAAACTATTTTTGCGAATTTTAACAAAACCCCACCCATGTTTATGGAAAATCTGCTGAAAAAGGACCCTTGTTTAGAGAATTTTGGGCCCAAAAACCCACCCATATGGGTGGCATATACCCGTACCCTGAATATGTTATGTACCCCCCCCCCCCCCCCGGGTGAAAAAGCAAGGAAATTGTCACCAGACAGGCTCCATACGTGATTCAGCAGGTTCGCTCATGTCTAATTAATTAGAGAGTGGGGGGGGGGGCACTTAATTTTTACTATTGCTTGTATATATATATATATATATGCATTTTCAGTCTTTGGGCAGCTGGTCCACATCTGTGTGCCTTGGGTAATTTTGGCTGCATATTTTCTGAAGATCTTTTGCACAGAGAAAGTTTTTCTCCGTACAAAGCCCTCTCATTTTGGCACAATCTTTGGTGCAGAAAAATACCCAGATTCACCCTGGGTGTTGTTCATGTATGCATGTATGCCATGCAGCAAAGGGTTGCAATTGGGGAATACCCACTTTTGACATAGAATTCCCTTTCCCGTTGTGGGTTTGTGCTCAAGGAGCTCTAGCTTTGCATTGCATTGCATGCTGCAAGTACAAGGCCACACTGCACAGTAGCACAGCACACACAAATTGCTATCCTGTTCATCAGCCATATGGAAAGTTGGGCAATTTTTGCTACGACCTTGCTTGGGTGTGCAATAAGAGTTCTGTTGTTTATCTATTGTATATTTTGGATACCCTATTAAATTGTGCTCCTTGGGTGTGCAGGTGCCACACTTTTACGGTCATAAAAGATGCACCAAAATGTGGGTAGTTTCTTACTTTTACAAATGGAATATTTTGTTCTTCTCTTGTACGCAAGTGATATCATACTCTGCACACCAGAGAAGTGGCTGGTAGTCGTCATTTGATGACAGCTGAGCAGCAAGAATGCTGGAGGTGGGAGGTGCGACGTGATGTTCGGAGAGGAAGAAACACACACATGCTGCATGGTCGTGACGTGGGCAAGAGATGCAGAGAAGCATTGAGATACAGCTAGAGCAACGAAAATTTAGTTCTCTTTCATTGACACAATTTACCATGCTACTTACCTCTTTTGCCTTGATCTTGTTTGCTGTTCTGCAGACCTTGAGGCTGTTTACATCGTAAGCACAAGAATTTCATTCATGAAATGTGGGAATGTGGCCTAAGCTCCAAGGTGCTAAATTTGTCGATGACGTAATCCATAGCCTCGACCCAAAAATGACATCTGCTTTCTCTGATATTCTCTGATTCTGGTATGAGGCAAATAGCAAATGTGTTCCGATTTCTTTTTTCTTCAGCAAAAATCAGAGACGTAGGAACCGGGGGGCACTGGGGGCTCCTGCCCCCCAAGATTTTACAATAAACAAAGAAGTGCCCTTTTTATGGAGCGATTACAGAATGCAGGACCTTCAGGGAGTGCCCTTGAAGTGTCGTGCCCCCTAAGTTTGAGATGCTTCCTACGTCCATGGCAAAAATTCATTCTTCAGCAAAAACAAAAAAAAAACAAGCAATAAAAAACCATAAAAATGCATTAACTCCGGTAAAGACTGGTCACCGACATTAATAAATCACAGAGGGTTTCGTTCAGAAAAGTTTAAAGACGAAAAATCACATGTATTGAAAACCGGGGTAACTTTGATAAGTGTAACTTTCAAGTTCGCATTCTTAATGACATTAATCTGAAGTTCACAAAAATTTGAACTTTGATTTTCTCTTTGTATTGCTATCATCAAAATAACACACTTTCAGAGGTAAAATGTGTACACTAGTCTGGCTATTTGTATCAACTATTGGGTGAGTACAAATTTAGGCCCAGAAAAGTCAATGAAAGAAAATTCTTGGATACAATTGTTTATTATCCTGCAGCAAGGTCTTAAAGGCAATCTGTCACGCATCTGATTGGGTGATAATGACAATTCAAAGAATAGAGGAATTGAATGGCTGCTGATCCTACTGACTTTCTACGACCGTAGAAGAAGAGAACGATTAGTCTTCCTTTGTTCAAAATCCACAGATTCACAAATACATCCGTTGTGTTGAGCTTTGACTTTATTACAACCAATCAGATGCGTGAGACACTGCCTTGAAACTGGCATAATGAACTCACACGAATCAGAAAAAATTGAAACTTGGAATACGTCTGAACCTCTAAACATGGAAACCCCTCCTATCGACGTGGGTAAAACATTTCTCGATCTCAATAAAAGTATTGGGGTGATGTCAGACCTCTTCGTCAAATTCATATCTGCGCAGGCAGATCCTATTCAACCTTTTGAGCGACTCGAACCCGACGTTTATCTACAGTCGCCAGTTGAGCACCGCTCAGAATCTGCTGTGCCCACCGGGCCCGTTTGGTTTGGTTCTGACGAGCCATCTCCAGATATGTCCACCGGACAAACAGGCAGCAAAGGTACACACCTTTCCCGCGGCAAACGCCCTATTGGTCCAGTGTATGGCTCCAAAGCCAAAAAACACAAAGCTGATACGTTAGATTTCGACACTGTAAGTTTATATGCTAATCCAATTCAATTCGAAAACTGGAGCACAGCCTCATATGACCAAATAGTGAAGTGGTTCACCCCTGCCCTGGGTCACATGCCACGGGAGAAGGGCCACAAAGATCTAAAAGAAACGATGAGAAACTGGACAGAATTGCAGTAGGATCCAATTTACCCCAAATGAATCCTTTAACAAGGTCAAATATGTCATAAAGAAATATTGTGACACACTTTACACAAGTGTGTTGATCCGTCAGGATCATAACTTTTCCACGTTAACATCCAATCTTCTTGTACCGGGTGTCCCAAAAGAGTGCTCCTGTTTGAGCATATGGTTTGAAAAATCACCAAGATTTTATTAGAAAGCCGATTGTCAACTTTCTTTTTTGGCAAGTACGTCAATGGCCAAATTATTTTGTCAGGCATAGCTGATCCTGTGATTGGTTCTCAAATTAGCAAATTTAGAGCTCTCTTTAATGCTGCCTGGTTTTGAAGCATACTGCAAAAAGCACTGATGATTGCCAGATTAATTTCTTTTTGTATATTATGCTGCTAGCTTCGTCATAAATGTCAGAAGGGAAGGAAAGCTATCATTTGTAGACTCAAAGGAACATGAACAATCTCACTACCCGGGGGGGGGTCACTACCATATGTACCAGTACGGGATGTGCCATTTTTTGGGGTACCTTTTTTCAGGCTGAAAATAAATTTTAGGGTGTCATTTTTGGTAACATCACAAATGACTATAAATTTTAGGGTGTCATTTTGGAAGAAAAACGTTTCAGGGTATTGAATTTGATCTAATTTCAGATACTTGGTTAGAATTTCGAATTTTGGTCACAACTTTAGGGTATCTGTTTTGAATGGCCCGTAAATTTTGGGGTATGGTTTTTGAAAAATTCATAAATTTTAGGGTATGAGTTTACAATTCAAAATGGCACACCCCCGTCATCCGCCAATTGAAGTGATCCCCCCCCCCGGGTCTCACTATAATGGCTCTTAGGCAAGATAAAAGATATCGCTATAGCTCAGAATGAGGTTTCTTAATGCCCTTAATCATGCCCTTTAAGTAACGAAAACGAACATGTTACCACCCTTAAACAATTTTGGATCACTGACAAAAGAGATCAAAAAGAAAATCTTATGATAGGTTCAATAATCGAATTTTCACGGTTTTTTGGACGGGAGTACTTTTTATTGGGACACCCGGTAGCATTTCAACTGCTTTTTCTTTTTTCTAGCATCGTTCGTCAGCTAAATGCATTTATATGTGTGAAGGTGAAGGTGAAGGTGAAGTTGCGGTTTTAGCGCCAAGCACTGGAATCACAGAAGTAGAATAGGCCTAATCGAGTCGGCGACCCCTTGTCATGATGCTCAAATGATGGGGCTCTACCAATACCAAAAGGTTGAAGCACACTTTCATTCTTTTGCAGTATCGTATTGTAATCTGTCAATGTTGCACTGTTATGAGCATACAAAAAATAACTTTCTTTAGGAGAAAAATAATTATATAGATCAGTTCCTGATTTTGGTAAAGTCGAAACTTTTCTCTGACTTACCTGAAATAAGTTTGATGGCACAACAGATGTTACTGTATATGAATTCATATAAAATAATTGGCTAGCTATTCCAAAAGGTTAAAGCACACTTTCATTCTTTTGCACTGTATCGTATTGTAATATGTCTTTGTTGTAATTTTATGAGCATACAAAAAATACATTTCCTTTTTGAGAAAAATAATTATATAGATCAGTTCCTGATTTTGGTAAAGTCGAAACTTTTCTCTGACTTACCCGAATTAAGCTTGATGGCAAACAGATGTATATGAATTCATATAAAATAATTGGCTAGCTATTCCATTAAATACCCTGTTGTTAGCTCTCAGTCCTTCTTTTTACATCAGTTACTAGTCCCTTTCCAATTATGCGAAAGTCTTCCAAAATAGCAGCGGTATTTGGTACGAGGCATTGTTGAGATGACGCAGCCTTTGGAGAAAAAAAGGAAATATTTTATCACAAAATGCTGTGTATGGTAAAGAACATTGAAACTGACTTGACTAAAAAAACAATTTTGGCCCTTCAGAAGGGACGTTAAACTAGGGGTCCCATGCTTGGACGCGGCATCCATAGTGGGCCTAAATTAGCTTTAATTGGCTAGAAATCCTTTCAGACCACTTAGAAATAAATTACTGGGAAAAAACAACAACAACTTATAGAACGTTCGTCACAATAAGATCAAAATAATACTATTGACAAACAGATTTGTCAATAGTGGAAATGAATCAAATACATAAATTCGACACAGTTTTATCCCAAACCATATCAAAATTAACATCCAAACATCAAAAGCTTTTTACCCATCCGGTAGGCAACATATTTTCTTAATTCTCAGGAAGGAATTCGGGGGGAGGGGGCATCAATCGTACAGCTGATATACAAAATTGTTTGCAGTAAGAAATTACCTTTTCGCTGGATGAATCGGTCGATGGCATCCTATATTTCAAGCCAAGTATCTGTCAATAAGAAAAGGATAACAGACCCTTTAGCTATTCTTCAAAAGAGCCTGGATCAAGCACTATTTTCATACATTTTTATACGCGACGTTCGATCGAGTGGCGTTAGAGTTTCTATCACTATTGTGTACATTCGAAAATTCTACAAAATGTAGCAAAATATCGTTCAATTCTGATTCATTTCAGAATAGCTAAAAGGTTTGTTGAAAAAGCGCATAAGTTTAGAATGCAATAGATCTGTTAGCTTCCAACAAAGGAGTATGAATCGAGCCACATTTTCTATACCAGATGTTCGATTGAGTGATGTTATAGCTTCCATCACTGCCGTGCACATTCGAAAATTCTACAAAATGTGCAAAAATGTTGCTCGATCAAGACTCGTTAGTAGAAAACTAAAAGGTCTATTGAGCGAATCAAAGGAGCTCTCTGAAACAGTACATTGTGAAAAATTTGCACCAACTTGTGATATTCAAAATGTTGCGCCTTTTCGACCCGTCAATTTGTGTATTTTTCAACTGCCAAGACCATGCAGAATTACGTTCATTTTACAGCTTTTTGAATAATATTCTGAGGAGCGTTCGAATCCCGTGCTGCTGGTCGTTTAAATTGCTCTCGTTTTTCCCTTAAAACCTTGTCTTTTCTTAATCCTACCATCCTGCCTATTCATAAAAAATGCCCCACGTGTTGTAGACATGTCTAGGCATTTGTAGGCAAGAATGCAGCCTGATATCTGACATTTCATTTTAATGACGCATCTCTTACGAGCTTTCATGCCTTCCGTTCTTCAAGCCTTCCCCTGATGAGTTTTGTGCGATTTTCAAGCAGAAACTGTGTCAAGTTATTAATATTTAACATGTATAATGTGAACGTAGCAGCAAGAACCAAAGCACCAAATGTTATTTCGTAAGAAAGCAAATTTTTCCCCGTGGTATGCAAGAACAACAACAGAGAATAGCTCATTGTTCACAGCACCAGAATTTTGTAACAGATGTTTTCAGTTGCTTTCACACTTTCAGGAAGCAATGCCAATGTCAATTCAATTTTAAAGCCTTGCTTGAAAGGAAATATAATTCAGAAGCTGTGGATTGAAAGTCTAAATTACACACAAATTATACGAACATTGCATTTTGCCTTTAAGTAATGCCTACTCTTTGCTTCTCCAAACAATCAGCCTAAATTCCTGTGGCGGATATTTGTATTTACCTTGAAAGGATGAGGTGTAAATGCTTGAGATTTCCAAACGACTCCAATCACATTGCCTCCAAGTTTATCATAGAAGAACATGGCAACTTCCGAGAATGCATTCTGACAAGAGAAAACAAAGAAAAATCACCTAAATAATTTATCTTACAGAACATAAGACTGGTAACTAGACTCATTACAGAAGTCTCAGCATCGCTCACCGGTAACAACATTTTCTGGATATATTGTGCAGTAACGTCCCACACTGAAAACTTTAATTTAAAGGATTCCAGCTTCTACAATTCGAAGACATGGCTCCTTCGCAAGAAGCGTTAAGATCTGAAAGGTACCGCGTGTCCCAAAAAAAGTACCCTTGTTTAAAACATCACCAAATCTAATGGAAAAACTAGAGTCTGTTCAGTATTCTGCTGCTCTTGCTGTAACAGGAACATGGACGGGATCATCTCGTGAAAAGCTGCACGCAGAGCTTGGCTGGGAATCGCTAAGTTCCCGAAGGTGGAGTAGACGCCTGACTTTGTTCTATAAGTTTTTGAATAATCTTACCCCCTTGTATACAAAGGAGCCAATCCCACCACTTCATCAGTCGGACTACTACCTTCGCAATCAGGATGCTATTGGGCGAATAAGGGCAAGAACAGACAAATTTGAATCTAGCTTCTATCCAAACTGCATCTCAGAGTGGAATAAACTTGATCCTGAAATCAGGCTTGCACCGTCTGTTGCTGTTTTTAAGACAAAGCTTCTATCGATGATTCGCCCCCCTGAAAAATCTGTCTTTGGTATTCATAATCCAATAGGCCTATCGTTTCTTTCCCAAATAAGAGTCGGTCTCAGCAAACTAAATTTCCATAAATTCAAGCACAATTTCAGGGACACCGTAAACCCAATGTGCCCAACGAATGACGGTATAGAGGACACGGAGCACTTTCTGTTGTTTTGCCCTTCATTTGTTATTCAACGACGAGATCTTCTCGCTGGAGTTTCGGTAGTATTACGACCATTTGTAGAAATCAATAGCCTTTCTAACGACGTCCTTGTACAACTTTTGTTATATGGTGATAAAGACCTCTCTAATGACGTTAATAAAAGTATACTCGAACTGACTTTAGATTTCATCCACAAAACAGGTCGGTTTGTTTAAGATAAGTCAAACCTTTGTTTCACGCCACACAGCCACAAAGTCCTTTTCTTTTTCTTTCTATTTCCGTTTGTTTGTATTTATCAGTAACCATCGGTTATATGTAGCTGTTTTTGTAAATGTAGATTTAGGTGTAACTTTAGTTAAATGTTCTCTATGTAATGACCCTGGGATAGTCATGGGTTCTTGCTTCCCGGGTTATCATCAAAACATCACCAAAAATTGTTTATCAAACCTTTGATGAAATTTTCTTTTTGAATTGTTTTGTCAAAGACCCAAAAATATTCATAATTGATCAAATGTTTGCTTTTGATACAACAAGGTAAAAAAATTACACGCTTAAAAACCTTATTTTAAGCTCTAGTTTTTAAGCAAAATTCTCAATCTGGCCTAAGAGTTAAAATTTTTAGATTTTTGATTGTCATTGAAGTCTCCAGTGATAGTGCGCATCTCTTTTTTTCATTTATGACCAAACTAGAAGCTTTACATGCACAAAGAAATTGATCTGGTAATAATCGATGCTTTTTCGTGGTATGATTCAAAACCAGGCAGCTCTAAAAGGGGCTAATTTTGCTAATTTTCAAACCAATCACAAGATCAGCTATATCTTGGAAAATAATTTGGTCCTTGATCTACTTGACAAAAAACGAAAATTGAAGATCGGCCGTGAAATCAAATTTTGGTGATTTTCAAACGGGAGTACTTGTTCTTGGGAACAAGGACAGATAATGTTACAATAGAGCTCGCTACTTTTCATTGACACCTAGATACAAAGCAATTTGTGATTGCAGACAAAGGGAATTCCATGCTCGGTTGGTTAAGACATAAACAAAAACAAGCAAGCCGCAAAAATTGCCCTGAAAGTCAGGTCGCTAGCGCGCTCGTTGTGCGTTTCAGAAATGGTTTTCAAGAGCAAATATTAACACATATCGAAAGAAGAAGGATATATCTAAACTTCTGCCTCAGGCATTTTTTGTTTTTGTGCAGAAGCCAATTGGGAGGGGATTCAATTCTCGTACTTTTTAGGTGTAATTAAAACACTTACTGCTCAGCTTCTGTACGAAAAAAATAAAATGCCCGAGGCAGAAGTTTAGATATATCCTTCTTCTTTCGATATGTGCTAATATTTGCTCTTTAAAACCATTTCTGAAATGCACAACGACCGAGCTAGTGACCCGGGTTTCAGGGCAATTTTTGCGGCTTGCTTTGTTTTTGTTTATGTCTTAACCAACCGAGCATGGAATTCCCTTTGTCTGCAATCACAAATTGCTTTGTATCTAGGTGTCAATGAAAAGTAGCGAGTTCTGTTGTAACATTATCTGTCCTTGTTGTTCTTGGGACACCCGGTATTTCCTCCTAAAATACTACAAAATAAGAAATCAATGACACCGAAAAGAGTTCCATGAATTCGACTGCTGACAAATCAAAATCCTGCGATTCGATTGTATTTATTAAAATTTGTATGTGTCGCTGAAAAAAACAGATTAACAGTAAAAATGCAAAAAGGCCTAAAAACCATTGATCAAATACCAACCGTGTCCAGTGTTTTGGTGATACTTTAAAGATAAGAAACGTTGAGCCCTACATGAATATTCTTTCCCACCAAATACACAACTTATAAGATAAACTGAGCAATCAAATTCACTTTATGGAGAACACATTGTGTCCCATATAAGACGCAGCACTGGCTTACTTGCAAAAATGCAAAAGGCCTAAAAACCATTGATCAAATACCAACCGTGTCTAGTGTTTTGGTGATACTTTGAAGATAAGAAACGTTGAGCCCTACATGAATATTCTTTCCCACCAAATACACAACTTATAAGACTAGATATAACAACAGTCAGCGAGTGCTGCCGATTAGTATTTGTACCAAATGCGACTGTAGCGAGGTCAATTTTATAGAAATTAATTGAATGATTATCGCTAAGGAAACGTGTATTATGTTTGAATTTACAGTTGGGTAATGGTTCAAAAGGTAAATGATTTAGAATATTGAGTTACTCTCCTCCGCTGGTTTCTAGTTCCTGAGTCCAAGGCTCTTGGTTCCGTAGTTCTGTAGTCTATGGTTCCGTGGTCCGTAACATGGAGTTCTGCATTGTCAGAAATAAACCTTTGTCGCCCATTGACGTAGTTAGGTAGTTAAGTAGGTAGGAAGAACTCATTACCTTTTGTTGGAGAAATTTTGTTGTTTGTTGGATAAATGCTCACAGGCCGCGAGCCCGCGAACCGCAGCCGTGAGCTAGCCCATCTATCTACAAAGCCTGACGGCAGCAGGAAGACAGACAGCAAGCAGACAGGCTAATTTCGCTCGCTGATTGAAGCAGAATAGTTAGGCTGCCTTCGGCAGCAATAAATTGAACAGTCAAATTCACTTCATGGAGAACACATTATGTCCCATATAAGACGCAACACTGACTTACTTTGAGTTCATTTAGATACAGAGCAGCTGGGTCGAATTGTACAACTGGCATCGACTTCTGTGTTGTTGCTTTCTGTTTTGGTTGTTTTATCGATATTAAGGTATCAACTGCTTGGTAATGTCTGGGTAATTCATCTTTGTCCAGTTCAATCAACACATTATAATCTTCGAGCGGAGGTCGGAATATTTGCTGGAAAGAATTTTTAAGATAAATCAATTACAGTAAAAACCCGCATATAAGAACCACCCACTTATAAGAACCAAAGGCCTAAAATGTTCTAATTTCACCCCATTACAGAAGAACCTATTCATCCAGAAATTCAAGAAAGGTTCTTATCTCAAAACAAATTAAATGTAAACTACTGGTGGTGATCTGTGATAAACTGTTTTAAGAAATTTAGCCAAATACTAAAGCAGATACAAAGCATATGTAAAAAATTCCTTGTATGAATGGATTTGATACAGATAAGGCCATGTAGATAAGGTTGTTCTTTATAAAATTGTGTCATGATAGCGAGTACGTGAAAACCTTGTTTTCTTATATTTGGCCTAAATTCCCGAAGATCTGTAATTAATTCTTTTGATAAGAACCAATTTATGAACCTTGCATCCTGTTTTCAAGAATAGTATCATATTCATAAGAACCTAAACAGGGTGATTTCAAAATGCAAGGTTCTTATATCCGGGTTTTTACTGTAGACCTTTTAAGCCTAGTTGAAACACCGTTTTTCTGCCGTGTCGAATCGAACTGTATAAAAACATGAAGAATCTGCCTACAGCCGTGCTTAAAAATCTGATTTAAGCATCGTTTTTTTTATGCGGATAGACCTTAAAGGCCTAGTTAAAAAGGCCATCGATTTTTCAAAATGCAAAAGCGCAGTGGCTGAATCAGTACTGTATTAAAAGACCATGGCCTACAATCTGATTAATTAAACGCGTCTAAAAATTCGATGACCTAAGCATCAAGTCATTTTTCAGTGTCAGATTGATAAGAAAGAGCTGGTTAACAAAGGCCGTTTTTCGATCTGAAAGAGTGCAGTGGCTGATTTAAACGTCGTTTTTATGTCGAACTCAATGGACACTAGAATTTAGCAGCATCTAATTAAATTCGACACGGCAGAAATTCGATGCTTAAATCAAGTGCCTTTTTCTGTTATCCTGATAAGACAGAGTCTGGATCGAACGATCCTGCCGTTTTATCGATAAAGGTTCCATTAAAAGGTATTTTGTGTCAAGAACCAAATTGATCCTTCTTAAGACATATCGCAAGTAATTGCAAAGGAATTATGGAAGTCTAAACCTTGTTTTGAGGTGCCTTATTTTCAAGTACTCCGCGAGATCTCAAAGAATGATCATGGAGTCCTATTTTATGAAGATGTCAGCCTTGAACAAGGTTCTATCTGGCAACATACCCCAACATACCCTAACATACCCCAAGGTAATGAAGTCAGTATCTTAAATCTGAAAGAAAATGCTCTAACTGATCAGATAATCTAGTATTTGGATGTTTAAGTATTTTGATCTTGGTAATGCTAATTTATCTTAATTTTGTTTATAAATTATGTTTTTCCCAATTCCGTTACTGTTTCCCATACTTGAAACCCAAAAAAGTAATCCAGAATTTCAGGAACCCAAAAAATAACCGTACAAATCATTGACCCAAAAAGATAATCGTTGCCCAAATCTTAGACCCAAAAAGTTATACCTGAGCACCCCTATCCTAGATATACCAGAGTACCCCCCTGGGGATGGATAGGACTACTGTTTGTATAGACTTATGACGATGAGTCTCTTGTTTCCTTGTGCTCTTTGACTTCAAGATGGCGCTTCAGTCAACAGAGACTCATAATATTACTCTGAAAAAGTTGACCCTATTTAGGCCTAATATGCTGGGATTCCTAGCATACCAATCAGATTGCGAGATTTGGCAAAGAACAATCAGTTTCGAAACTTCAATTCGATTGACGCAGCTTACTAGATTTGAAGGAAGTTGCTGCGGCAGGTACTTGAAGATTTCTCTGCAATGTTTTGGTCTTAAAAACATGGAAATTGCAGCATTAAAAGACTTATTTTGCACTCACCAGGTAAAGTGAACTTTCTTCTTCAGATGAATACCAAGTTTCGTTTATTAAGAGTCTGCTTACCGTGGTTTCTATCGCATTTCCTTTCTGAGGAGTGACCGTTGAACAGAGCCGAAGCAGTCGTTCGATCCAGATTCGATCAATCGAATGCAGAAGATAGGGTCAGGTTTTTAACTGTTTCATTATGAGTCCCTGTGAGCAAGGTACCGCAGGGATACAAGGGACTCATCGTCATAAGTCTACTGTTTGTGCACACACGCTTCTAATTTGATGATAAGTTAAATTCACCTTGTAGCTTTCTGAACTTGGATCCTCTAATTCCTTTGATAAGATCTCCCTTGATAATTCTGCCAGCATCGTTAGCCGGCGCAAAATCTGAAAACATGAAAAGATTGCATGAAATTGGCACTTTGAAACGAAATAAATAAACGCAAAAAATTTGGACGTTGAAGCATAGGGCTCAAATCTTTCAATTCTTTAAAAAGGTCGGTGTAAAATTCTATTGCAGTTTTCTTTGAATTAGATGGCTTGAAAGGAACTTATGGTACTTTGCTATAAATCTGCCATGGAAAGTTTTTGATATCTTTATTTTTTTCAAAATGGTGGCAATTTAATCATTTTTGACAAATTTGTTGAAAAATTTGAAAAAATTTGAATCATCGTAAATCTTAAACCAATAGAGGAAAAATGATATAACCTTAAAGAAAACCATAGTTCATGAAGGTCTACAATATGGTGGCAAGGAGAAATATGTAGCTTTTATGGTTTAGAATTTTGAAATTTGATGACGTCATAGCCTCAAATTCAATAAATGCCGCCACTTTGAAACAAATCAAGATATCAATAAATTTACACAGCAGATTTACAGCAAAAACGCTAAGTTCCTTCCAAGCCATTTAATTCAAAGGAAACTGTAATAGAATTTTACACCGACCTTTTTAAAGATTTGAGCCTATGTTGGACGTTGATACTTTCGGACACAAGTACAGAATGACAGAAATGGCAGCGCATCGAAGCGAAAGCTCTGAAACAAAAGTAGCATTGCAACAATAATAATAGTAAATGTTGATAAAGGGGCTGGAAGGCCAAGGCCTTTAAAACCCTGATTGTCTACGGCTTCTAATCTAGTTTGGCTTCAAGGCTGTCAAAAAGTTTTTCGAAAGTTATTACATAATTTGCTTCAACCGCGGCTTCGACGATGTTAGCTGGCAAGAAGTTCCAATCTTTAACGTTTCACTGGGAATAAAAGTTCTTTCAGACATCCAATCTACATTTACATTGATATCGAAAACTTTCGGACGATCAAACTTTCGGACAATTTTTTGTCCGAAAGTTTAATTGTCCGAAAGTTCTTAATTCTTTGAAAATGGAAAGAAAACATGAATTTTGCCCATGCAACTATTAACAAAATGATAAAGTATCATCAGTGATCCTGCTTCCAATGTGAATTTCCACATTGCAGTTGTCAATAGCAATGTTCTTGAGTCGATGAAGGTACCTCTCGTTTTCGTCTGCAATCTTGAAAACAGCTTTTCGGATGCTCCTGATGCATCTATATGTATCTATGTAGTTTGTTTAACTTGCACATGATTAAATAACATACCAATTACAGCTTGTTTTGACATGTAGGTTGGCTTTATGCAACGATTGTTAGTCCGAAAGTTTTTTTGTCCGAAATTCTCGAAAAAGCGTCCGAAAGTTTTTGTCCGAAGTTGTTTTTCCGAAACTTTTCCGTCCGAAAGTTTTCGGTTTTAATGTATTCAAGACTATTTGATATCTATGGCCCTGGTCTTATTGTCGTGGAGCTTGAAGAACTTTGAGGGATCAGCGTCAATGAGGCCATGAAATAATTTGTAAGTTGTGATCATATCACCACGCTTTCTCCTATACTGAAGAGTCGGTCATTTTAAAACTTGCAATATTTCGTTATAAGATAATTGGGTGATGCCTCGAACAAGCTTTGTTGCTCGTCCCTGAACGGCTTCAAGTTGTGTTTGAGTTGCAACTGCCGTCATGGTTTCGTAGACTCCCTAATAAACGATATGAGGCCAGTCTATTCATTTATTGACATTACCTGAGGGGTGACTCTTTCTTTAGTCCAGATGGAGCTCTCTTTGTCATATGATGTCACAATAAACATGGCAGGAAGCTGCTGTCTAATTGAAGTGAATCTTTCTCGTATTTCTCCATAATCTTCCACTATAATAAGGACAAGAATTGGTTGCTTAATAAACTTGGTTAGTGAGCTGTTTATACCAGATTGTTGTGGCATACAACTGAAAAGAAACGGAGGCACAGCCTATGGGTGTGGAGGGCGTAGGTTCAGTGGTATATAACAGGGAGAGATGCTGCTTTATTTCAGCGGAAAAGCCAAAACACCAGGAGATTTGAGGATCGCACAAAAACATCTTGACCACTTGAAAGATCAAAGTTAAAAAATCACCAATCAATCAGAAACATTCTATTGAATCACTTAAATAAAGATCAGGGGAAAGCTGATAAACGGACATAACATTCTTAATAAACCGGGTGTCCCAAAATGATGTATTATTGTTTGATTGCTTACATGTCCATAATCAATGAACCGATTTTCAAAAACTTTGCTTTACTTGCTTGCCTAAAGACTAAATTGTATTTTAAGATGTTGGTTGCGGCTTTACAACGGCGTTTTCATGTCGAAAAGAAGATCGATAAACCTGCTCAAATTCAAGCCTTAGATTGCATGAGAAAGAAATGAGTTATTTTTCCATTCAACATTTTAGATGTGACACAAAAGGCTGAACTCGTATTCGTATTCTCAGAACTCAGTATTAACTGAATTCGTATTCTCTGAACGACATATATTCTCTGAATGACATATAAGTTCAGCCTTTTGCATCACATCTAAAATATTGACTGGGAAAGAAGGCCGGTTCTTTTTCATGCCATCTAAGACTTGAATTTGAGTAGGTTTATCGATCTTCTTTTTGACATGAAAAACCCGTCCAAAACCACAACCAACATCCTCAAATACAATTTAGTCTTTCGGCAATCGGATAAAATAAAGTTTTTGAAAATCGGTTCATTGGTTATGGACATATAAGCAATCAAACGATAATACATCATTTTGCGACACCCGGTATACACATATTATATACATTCTCTAAATTCACACTCATTTGATGTTATTTTTTCGTTGTATTACGGTGTTGCTGCCTTCAACCTTGTTCATTCATTCGTCACCGCAAGCATCTTCGGATCCGACGATCGACGCTGGTATCGTGGCCTTTCCTTTTTTGAATAAAATTTTAGGACGAGGTGTAAAAAAGGACCCAAGAAAGAGTCAAAGGTCAATATTAGACTTATGATGACGAGTCTCTTGTTTCCCTGTGCTCTTTGACCTCTTTGACTTCAAGATGGCGCTTCGGTCAACTTGAGCAAGGTTTACTGCAGGGACACAAGGGACTCATTGTCATAAGTTTAGGTCAGTGTCCCACAGCGAGGTCAGTTCCAGGAGGCATGAAAAAAACACACATACCTGTCAATGAATCATTCAGATCAATAATCAACGGATCATTTTGCCAATCATGACTAGACAGCATTGAGAGAAATCTGAGAAAACCACTCATGTGAGAACTGAAATGAGAAAAGAGAAATTACTAAAAGCAGACTAAAAAAGCAGGCTTTTTATTTTTTTACATTATTATATTCAAGGCTTTGTTATATTTATAATCAAAATCTACGTGGACATTTTAAGAATCATAGCCACGCGTACAAACAACTGATTTATTTTTTATTTGTGCACCTAAGATTTATTCTACAGAATTTCTCAATAATCTTCACGCAAATTTTGCAATAATACATTTAAAACAGCTCCCATAAATTTGTAAAAACTGCTTGATGTGTCAATGCATTTGCTTTGCTTGTTAACTTACTCTTACGAAGTTAACACATACTCTTTCGAATCAATACTTTCAAGTTGTGTGATATATCAAGAATGCGACAACCTAAGAATTAGAAATGTTTGCATCATCAAAAAATGTTTCGTGTTTCACGCAGAAAAACATGGTTTTGCATGAATATTTGCTACACAAAAAATCAAATCACAATAAATGCTTGTATGGTTGATACTTCCGTTCATTATCTAGAGAGGGGTTGGTACTGAAGAGAAATGTTTTCTTGTCCAAAAAATCTTCTTACCCAACTCTAAAAGTGACAGCAAAAATATCTACCCAACAATTTTCAAGTTGAAAAATTTTGTCCAACCCCTACCTATAAACATGGTTTCAATGTCAAACGTTGTAAATTGTAAATTGAATACTGTAAATATTGATGACAAAGATGAGCAAAGTAGACACTGAAAGTGAAATGGATAATGTTGATAATATTGATGATGATATTGAGATAATTTTGGACTTTAAACATTTGGTATTGATTGGTGGGAAAATTTTGTTTTTCCAACCTTGAAATTACATGACAAAATATTTACCCAACCTTTTTATGCTAGAAAATTTCTCTTACCCAACCCATTTCTCTTCGGTACCAACCCCTCTATAAATAATAAACAGTCCCAAACAACTAGCGTTCAGATTGTCCTCTGTGTGTTGCACACAGTGACTAAAAACTTTCAACAGTGGTAAGAGCATACCTTGGAGGCAAATGTGGAGCCGAATTCAAGAATATTGAGGCAGTGATGACCTCAACTGCCTCATCGCATATATAATCACAAAGCATCTGAGAAGATATCCATCGCTTAGCAAGACGAGTTGTCATACCATAGGCTGCAAATCGTTGATGAACACTGCAATTATAATGCAAGGAAAATACCGAATGACTCATAAAAACTTCACCAGCTACATCTCATCTACTGGGTGTCTCAAAAAATATATACAGATTTGATTGACTCCAGCGATGTGACTTTAGCTTTAATCAATGACTAATCACTCTCAAAATGGTCCTCGATAGTTAACTTGAACATAGATACCTTGTTTGTTGGTATTGGTGCTTTGAGAGCAGAAATGTCAATTTTGAAAGCTCAAATTGGCGTCCACCTGCAAACCAGAGCTTTTGCCTTTTGGCCTAAGCAAGTTCCTGAAGCACATCAAAATTAAGAACAGAAATTAATGAAAAAATAAGAAACTGCCCAATGGATGACGGGGGGGGGGGGGTGACTTCTGGAAAACAGAATAACACAATATCTAATATTGTTCAAATTTTTTCAAGGCTATCGTTTGCAGCTCTGGTTTGCAGGAAGAGACAATTTAGCTTTCAAGATTAACATGTCTGCTCTCAAAGCACCAATACCAACAAACGAGGTTCCTATGTTCAAGTTAACTATCGAGCAAAGTTTTTAGAGTGATTAAACATTGGTTGAAGCTAAATTTACATCGCTGGAGTCAACCAAATCTGTATACATTTTTTTAGGACACCCGGTATCTTTCCGAAATCTATGGTTATTGAGACAAGCATTCTATAATCATTCAGTTGAGAAGTTTGATTATCTTTTGAGATGCTGCTTGAGCACTTTTGATGTTAAAGAAGGGTTTCGTGATTCAGTTTTCAGTCCTTTCAATGTTTGGTTACCATCATGAATTCGCAAATTTACACATCCAGATATAAAATTTTCATTCAAACGGTTTCAAAATGTGTCCTGCATATTTTAATCTGTCAAACAAAACAAAGATCATGAAAATCGAATGAGTGCAAGCCAAGAAATTGGAATTTGAAAGTTAGTGATATTTGCTTTGCTTTGCCAAGAAAGAAGCCTGAAGTACACTTTTCAGGCGTAACTTGAAATAATGTTTTCTCAGCACTAAATTGTCCGATTTGAAAATTTTTCGAATTTTATAAACATTAGGCTACGGTTGACAATAGAAAAATCAATTTGGTACAATTCTGATACTTTCATTTTTATGCATTAATTACACTAAAATGGAGATCTGGATTAGACTGACGACGTGATTCTTTGTATTCCTTCAACGTTTTTAATCTGATGTTTTATTTTCACTCAATACAAGGACTCACGACCAAACAGATTCAAAACAGAGACTAAAATCTTACGAGAGGTCTGAAGAAAAATCGAGCGTGGTCCATCCTTCGCGCGTCGAAGAAAAGTCGAACGTCGCTTCGAGCGTCGTTTCGAACGTTGCATCGCTTCGAAAAGTCGAACTTTGATCTAATCAACCAATCAACGCTAGGAATAGGCACGTGGTACGACGTTATTAAGAAAGTAGCGATCTGATTGGTCCCGCCATAAACGCGACGGAGATGGCCTAAATTAGTCTGCGTTTTGAAGCTGTATGGTCATGAGTCTCAGTTTAAGCCATAACATCATATCATCCAATTCAACGCGGAAAACTGAGAATCATCGTCATAAGTCTAGATCTAGGGACTTGATAGAGATAGAGCTTTCAAGATAAAGTCAAATATGCTCCTTACTTGTGGATGAGCGTCGTGTGTAGTGGTTTTTTAACCATATCAATATCCAATGATTTAGCCATTTGTTCCAATTCCTTCCTCAATATGCCACTGTCCTTTGATTGCTTGCAAAGATTAATCTCACGTTGATGAAAGATTCGAATTCGAAAAACGTAACCACTCTGCAAAGAAATTACAAACAGAGTGAATTTTTCTGTTTGCAAAGAAATTACCGGATGCGACAAAAAGAACTCAATGTTCTCGATCGCTCATAAATAGGGATTCTCGGATTGAATTAGCTTAATTCAGATTTTCATGGATAGCTGAAAGAATATATCAATTCTTTGTTTGACAAAAAATTCTTTCCTCAAATTTCATTTTCAGGGGGAAGCAACAAAGACGGAGGTTGTTCCCAGGGGAGGGCAATAGCCCTTCCCCCCACAACACTTGATAAAACAACGCGAATCATCTCTTCTTTGATAAACATAAATTTCTCTATTAATTAAACTAAAATGCCAGGATTTAGTTTGACTAAACGTATCAGGAATAACCCTTCATCAGTAGAAAAATCAGTTGAAAATCAGTTGAAAATCAGTTGTTCAGGAGCGAATCGTTTCTATGCCTTCATCGGGCATAACTTCTTCATCTCTTCTTTGCACTACCTTCAGGACGGAGAAAACAGCTTCGATAAAAGTACAAAATTCCCTTAATAGTTGTAAGAATGGAACTCTTCTTTTTATTTCTCAAGATGATATTTGATTCATAAAATACCCTTACTCACTTTCAGTACATCAACAAATTGACTATTTGCGTGTGCAACAAGAGAGCAACTTGTCTTCAACAACGATGCAAGATTTATGTAGAAGGCTGCTTTCACATATTGTATTGCTTCGATGTCATTGGGCCACTTTCCACTTCCTTCAAATTGCAATACAACTGAAATTGGAGAGATCATTGATGTTCAAAGTAAAAATGATATAACAACTTGCAAGGTAATATCAAGAAGATAACCAGTGAGCTATCAAATTACAATATTTTTTGCCGTCTAGCCTCTCCACATCAAGTTTCTATTTATATATTTTACCAAGACCTTCATAAACTATGGTTTTCTTGAAGGTTATTTCAATATTTCGCTCTATTGGTTTAGGATTTACGATGATTTAAATTTTTCAAAGTTGTCCATGAATTTTTTCAAAAATAACTAAATTGCCGCCATTTCGAAAAAAATCAAGATATCAAAACATTTCCACGGCAGATTTACAGCAAAGTACCATAAGCTCCTTCCAAGCCATTCAATGCAAAGAGAAATGACATAGAATTTTACACCCACCTTTTTAAAGATTTGAAAGATTTTAGCCCTATGCTGGCCTGTAGACAACAAGAGCAGATTTTGTAATACAATAGCATGAGTTGCTTTTGTTGACACCTCAATTCAAAGCGATTAGCGATTGCAGACAAAGGAAATTCTCTCAACCAGCAATTCAAAACAAATAAAGCCGCAAAAGTTTCTTTGAAACCCAGGTAGCTAGCTCGCTCGTTCTGCATTCCAGAAATTGTTTTTAAGGGCAAACATGAGCGTAGATCGAAAGAAGAAGGATGCATCTACACATCTGCCGCGGGCATTTTATTTGTTTGGTTCAAAAGCCGTTTAGGAGGCGATTCAATTCTCTTATTTTTTTGGGTGTTATCAAAACATTTACTGCTCAGCTTCTGGACCAAAGAAATAAAATGCCTGCGGCAGATGTGTAGATATATCCTTCTTCTTTCGATCTATGCTCATGTTTGTTCTTAAAAATAATTTCTGGAATGCACAGCGAGCGAGCTAGCTACCTGGGTTTCAGAGAAAATTTTGCGGCCTTGTTTGTTTTGAATTACTGGTTGATAGAATTTCCTTTGCCTGTGATCGCTAATCGCTTTGAGTTGAGGTGTCAACAAAAGCAACTCGTGCTATTGTATTACAAAATCTGCCCTTGTTCTCTGAAACACGAAATTGAAAAATCAAGTTTGTGCCATGTAAGAAAATCAAGCTGAAGAACATACCATCTAGTGCAGGGCACCAAGGAGAACGACTGTCGGTCGCGGGTTTTAAAAACTGAGCTTTTGATTCCTTCGTAACTTTATGAGATGCTTTTCTTGGTGGAAAAACCTGAGGAAAATGGATATCGTCATATTCAAGTAAGCGTTAAAAACTGTACAAGAACATCAGGCATGAAACATCACTTTCAGCAGTTTCAAACACTGCGAAACAATACATTTCATTTCTGTAGAAATCAGAGAATCGCACTGCATAGCATATAGGCTTTTACGCAAAATCCCACAATCCATCGTAAAAATGCGAGAATCTTTTGAAAGACTGACTTGAAGGATTCGCCTCCCTTCCAAGTCACCCACGGGCGTGCGTCTCTGACAGCAAGCCACGAGATTTGCTAGCAATATTTAAACTGGAAAGCAGAGCGCCTTGTTTGCAGCGGCAAAGTGAACTTCCTTTTGGGAATATAGGTTTCACCTCAAATTGAAAAGTATTTTGTGTTGAGGCCTATTGCCCTCTCATTTTATTGGTCGGTAGTGTAACGATCTCTTGTCCAAGTTTTCCTCCACTTGCTCCAAGTCTATTTCTCTTCTTCGTGAGTGATTCCTCGTTGGTAATTTATAGAGGAAATGCGAAGGAGCGAGAACTGAAAACGAGACGAGATGGGAGTAAGGGAAAGAAAAGAAGGGGAGAAAGTCCTGCCTCACTTCCAATTTTTGCTCCTTCGTATTTCGTCCATAAATTACAAACGAAGAAGCACTCACGAAGAAAGGAAATAGACTTGAAGGCATATCTAAAGAATCAAGTCTGAGGGGCAAAGTGTCTGCTGTTACGTCGATCAAAAAGTTGGAGCAAAATGAATGAAAAAGAAGAACACCGAAAATACCATCGACAAACTTTAAGAGAAAAGTGGAAAACTGAGCCACTTTCAAAGAAACATCAAAATTTGACCATTTATCTTGAGGTGACCTAAAGGGTACCGGGTGAGTCAATAAAAAGAATCCCCGCTTAAAAGGTCACGGCTCCCTGGATATCAAGACGACGATATCGGCAAATATATAGTCTAATGGTAGACATGTTCAACTCTATTTTAAAATTTACCTGACTGAAATCGGCCACTCCGTTCTGAAAATATGAGGGATTTTCTCGAGAAAGCCGCTTCAAGAAACCTTCATGTATCATGGAGGATGAACAAGTTTTCCCCCTGGTATGAATAACCTATTCAGGGGGATTTCCATGCTCCCAAGAGGACAAAATAAATGAATTTCTGTGAGTGTCATCATATTTAGGAAGGAAAACGAAGGAGACTTTGCTATTGTTTTCACTCGTTTTTGCAGGTTTTTGGAAGGGGTTTTCTGCAGAAAATCTCCCATATCCACGGGAGGGAATGGCCGATCAAAGTCGGGTAAATTACTGAACCTAACTGTACTTACTGGCAATGAAACAAGACAGTTTTCAATATTATAGCTTTGATATGCAGGGAGCAGTGGCCTTCCAAACAGGGATTCTTTTTTTACTCACCCGTATAAAGGATAAACTTTTAATACCTCAGTAAGTCTGAAGGCTGGATGAGCTCCTTGTATTGATTTGATATCTAATGGAAGACCCTCTATGTTACGAATCTGTTTGCAAAGTTCTTCGAACGCATAAACCATTGCTAAGGATTCTTCTTCGCCAGTGGCAGTACTAACATGCTTCGATTCCTGTTGCTTTTTCTGTACATTGCTAAATTCAGTGATGTATTTTGGTTTAATCAAGGCATCAAACTGATCCACATAATAGTGAATTGATACAGACTGAATCTTGAAGAACCTACGGAGAAAAATATAAGAAACATTGAAACATTGAATAACAAAATCAATAGGCTGCACGAGAGAGCCCTGAGGATAGCATATAAAGACTATAGTTCTAGTTTCGCAACTTTGCTGGAAAAAGATAGATCTGTAACAGTACATGAGAAAAATATGCAGTTGCTAATGACTGAAATGTTCAAAAACAGTAAATAATCTAAACCCCCCATTTATGAATGAGATCTTTCTTCAAAGAAGTTCTGCCTTTTATTTGAGAAATATAAATACATTCATGCTTCCAAAGGTAAATACTGTTAATCATGGGACTGAAACGGTCCAATATAGAGGGCAGCGTATCTGGCAGTCCCTTCCACAGGAAATCAAAGATGCAAATTCTGTGCAACAATTCAAGAATAAAATAGAATTTTGGAAAAATGTAGATTGTGACTGCAGACTTTGCAAACGATACATACCAGGGCTCGGCTTTTTATAGTTTCATACATCTTGCTTGTAGATTTAATATATAGATTTTATGTACTTTGTAATTTTATTGACTATTTACTTGTATATATTTTGAATCATTGTATTTACTTGTATCATTGTAATTAATCTTTGGCTTGAATTAGCATCTTTTTTATATTTAGCTATGTAAGTTGCCAACTTTAAATAAAATAATAATAATAATATTGAAGAGAGAGGCTCAGTAGGAATAACGCATGAATATTTTCCAATTATCATAGATTCTTCACTCAAAAAGGGCTATGATGAAGGTGTAACACCTATGATGAAGGTATTGAAGAAACATCCTGTAACTCGGCTCAGAAGGCATGTCTTACCCAACTTATATCCAGCCATTTTCTCTTCGGTTTTAAAGGAATCTCGAGGATATATTTTCTGTAACCTTAGTTTCTATGATAAAAACAAAAGACAGCCAACACAGATATCTTTGCATTTCGAGTATCGACCTCATCAAAGATTCAGGTTCAAGTTCAGAGCCGGATCGGGACCGACTTTATCACTATACAATAGCAACTGGGACCGAGTTATGAAATTATTGGGGGGTGTCACATCCCCCCCCCTCCATGCCCTCCTCATTTGCAAGATATACAATAACAGAGCGATCAAAACGAATAAGATTCTCAACGCTCAGCCATTTTTTAGGCCATGGATTCTTAAAACTTGCACGTTCAATGATTGATAGGGCTTTGTTTTGTTGTATTGTTCCATGCCAGCCCTTAAATAAAACAAGTTTAGGTTGATTACAAATCATACGAATAGGAAAAAAGACAACCTTACCTTTGCAGCAAATATTCTATAACTTGTTTGCAAATGAGTCTCTTTTCAGATTTATTATTTGCCTCCCAAAACACAGCTTCGTTTATACTTCCATCTTTAAACCTCCGTAAATCTGATTTTTCTCCCCAGAACTTTCGAAATTCGGCAGCCTATAAACATAGAAAGTAAATACTTAAGCGCTGGCATCAACGCTCAATGAAACTGATAAAGAAAACAATCAAGTTGGCTTGTCAAATCAACCAGAAAACGTTCAACAATATTCAAAAGCAGTTACTAGTGAATGTGACATCAAGCCACAATATCTGAAATCGAGCACTTCTTCGTTTACGCTAAACTTCATTCCAGGCCTTGAAAAGCGTGAATGATTTTATCATCAAGATTGTTCCAAATAAATTAGATTTTCTATAAATATATATATTTCATACTTATTTTCATATATATTTCACATTTAAATATTTTAAGAGAGTTGTTCTTTAGCTCAAGGGACCCACTGAAAAAACATTAATTAAAGAAAATGAAGTCTATAAAACCCTATTTACCTTACGGCTTATAACTACTTAGGAGCCTTCAAGTTATACATTACTTGCATTGAACACCGACTCCTCCATACCGTTAGTCTCCCATTTGTACAAAACAAATCTTTCGCCTCGAGATTCGGGTGATTTCACCAGGAATATAGGGGTGAACAATCGAATCTCCTCCTCAACCTCACAATAATCTGTTTATCATGCCCTTCGGTTCACAGGGAAAATAGAAAGTGTCATTTCAACCAATTAGTTTCGTCATTTTACACACCCTTTAATACTCGAAATAATTTTGGATAATTACCTCAGGATCGTCAGCTGGTGGACCCATATCAAGAACATCTTCAGCATGATCTGTGTTTAATAGCAGTCCAATCGTTACATCAGACACAGATGACTTGGGTGGTGAAGAGTCGATTTGCCACTGCAATATTGAAAGACTACACGTAACATTGATATAAATTAAAAAAGGTTTTTTTTTCTATATTCATTTAAAAATTACAATATAGATTTACAAGCTACACTACTTTACAAAATTACTATACAACTATACAATACTACTGGAACGATACCCCGAGGAGCAAATGGCTATGACTACCCCGAAGCCATGTTGACATGGATATTAAAACTAAAGATTAAAACTAAAGTCTAAAACTGAAGCTAAAGTCTGTCTCAAATTACATGCCACGGGAAATGTCTGCGATCGAAACAATTTAAGTGTTTGGATGGGTAATTAGACATTGTTGCAGATATTGCGTGGCATCTAATTCGAGACAGACGTTTAACAGACAACGAAAAGAAGAACAAAATAGAAGCAAAGAAAAGAAGAACACATTTACTTAAATGAGACATGGTGGTTGTGATTGTGTGGCTTATAACGGAGTGTGAAATTTTCTAATCAAATGGACCGGATTTGTGGATAAATTTTAAAGTTAGTAGGAGTATAAAAGAGGTTTGATAAAAGGAAATCAAGTATTAGTTTACCAAACATTTCAAATAAGTCAAAACAAGCATCATCCATGGCCTTCTTCCAGTAACAGATATTCAAATGGGCCAATGACATGTGCCAAGCAACTCAAAATGGGCTAAAGACAGCATTCCAAATGAAGGAAATCGCCAGTAGAAATTGTTTAGCCATCTAAAATTTTCTGCGACAATAAAGGAATGTGATGATGCAACTCTAGGAAGGCATACATTCGTTCTCGTCAGTTCCAGATAGGCAACAGTAGCAGTAATCATGGCCTTTGAGAAAAAGTTTTTTTCCATGGATTATTTAATCAAAACTCTTCTTTTCGGAATTGGCTGTTGAGTTCAGAAAATATGTTCTCAAGAGGACTAAAGGTAAATTGGGGAATAAAAAGGCTTCATAAGTATCCGATCAATGAAAAAGAACTGAAAAAACTTTACAATAACTGACGAGTACGTCTTGTTGTTTATTCAACGTTGCTCTTTATTTTATTGCAGCAATTAACTTATCTCTTTCCATTCAGGGTTTCAGATTAATTCGTTGTTCCTCTTGCAGGACTTAACAGTTTTCTCCCTAATGTTACAGGTTTATTTTGGTTGTTATTCTTTCTCAGGAGTTAACAGTTTTCTTTCCACAGATTGCAGTGTCTAATGCTGCGTTTGTGGGTTTATTACGATTGAGTCCCTTTAGTTAAGGCTATTTTTAAATTCTGTACTGTAAATAATTTGTTTGAACAACATACCGTTACATTTCCATTTGTCTTAACTTCTAATGCCTTGATTCTTTTTCCAAGTCCCTTTTCCAGCTTGGGAAGAATTCGGGCGACAGCTACCGGCAATGCATCGCCACCATGATCTATTAGCTTTGGTTTCAAAGCTTTGATTTTCGATAGTTCTGCTAAGGATTCTAGATCAGTGACCCTACAAATATCAAATAAAAAAATATTATACCAGCTGCATCAACAATGATTTCAAGCATTTATCGGTCATAGATGGGGAACTGGTGATTGCGTGTTGGCAGGCCCGCCGAGAGGAGGGAGGCAGTGGTAATTTACCCCAGGACCCCAGGGCCTAAGGATCCTCATAAAGTAAAATACTCCTCTATCTTCTGCCCGCTTCGCTCGCACGGGGCCCCATTCCGCAGTTTTGTCCCTGGGCCTCCAAAACCTCTCGGCGGCCCTGTGTGTTGGTAAAATACTATATGTGTAGTTGAAAGAATCGTATGATTTAAAGACACTTGTCCGTGGTTAACGAAACTATTATGAATAATTTAGCCCTATGAACAGCATAACTGTGCAGACTGTTGCCAAAATTTTACCTGACAAATGCAACATATTTGCACGCAACTAGTATACTGTAGGCATTTTTTGTAGGCATGTTGTACAATGTTTCTAGTAATATAAACATTTAAAATGAAATAAATTGTACTTTGAACAGAGTATGATAAATTAACGACGTTTCCAGCGAAGCAACAGTAGAAGCATACTGTAAAATCCCTATTAAGCCAGGTAGTCTTAGAAGAGAGGGGGCTTATTAGAGAGGGGCAGATATTCATAACCTCAACTCTTAAGGATAGAAATAACAGCTCTTTGAATCTTTTAACTCATATTTTCCGGAATCAATATACAATTTTGCGAGTCAAATTCAATAATTCAACGCAGGTTTAATCTGAAAACATGTGACAGTTAACATTGAAATCGTTTCAGCTAAATAAATTGAAACCCTATGGAAGCATCTTGCATTGGATACTAAGGAGGGATCTTAACGGAGAGGGGGGCTCATTCAATATTTTGACTTAAAAGGAGAGGCGAGAGGGGGCCCAAAATTTAATTTCAAATCTTTAAAATGGTGAAAAATGGTGTAAAATTCTATGCCATTTTTCTTCGAATTGAATGGGTTGAAAGGGTACTTTGCTGTAAATCTGCCGTGGACATTTTTCGATATCTTGATTTTTTCCAAATTGCGGCAATTTAATTATTTTTGAAAAATTCGTGGAGATGTTTGAAATTATTTAAATCATCGTAAATCCTAAACCAATAGAGGAATAATGATAAAACCTTCAAGAAAACCACAGGAAGTTCTACAATATGGTAGCAAGCAGAAATATGTAGCTTTTCTAGTCTAGGATCTAGAACTTTGATGACGTCATAGCCTCAATTTTAATAAACGCCACCATTTTGAAAATATTCAAGATATCAATAAATTTCCACGGCAGATTTACAGCAAGAAACCCTGAGTTTCTTCCAAGCCCATTATTTCAAAGAAAACGGTAATAGAATTATACACCGACCGTCTTAAAGATTTGAGCCCTATGTTGCTAAATAGACCATTACGCTAAAGATGGCGGCGAGGAACTTTTTACCAAGATGCATTGCGTTCTAATTGCGAATCTTTAACGATTCCATGGGAATTCGATTAAAGAACGCAATGCATCTTGGTAAAAAGTTCCTCGCCGCCATCTTTAGCGTAATGGTCTGTTAGGCTTTTACAGTAGTTTCGTGAAAAGGCTACCATTGCCAAAGAATGAAAAACTCATCTCATTATTTCTGTAATACAAAAACGTACCTGAACCAGTGATCATAGACTTCTTCAAATTTCGATGATTTCATGAATAGTGCTTCAAATCCATTTGCAGTTTTATCTTGTAAGAGTTGAATGGCCTGCTTTGCATGTTGTTGAAGCTAAAATAAATACAAAATTGTGCTATAGCAATCCTCAAAAGAGTTTCTCAGCATTCATGTGCAAATAAAAAGAAACCAAGATTTCAAAATCAATAAACAACAAATTTTGGTTGGTTTCAAAATTATTTTTCAAAAGTCTTCAATCAGGTTTGTTTGTTTGTTTGTTTGTCAAACTATTTTACATCGATTAAGTACATACTCTAGCATACTATATACAAATGTACAAAGTAAACTAATCTAAATCGATGGATATATATAATTAATAAATAAATATTTTTACAATATTTTGATAATAAAGAAAACTAAAGAAAACTAGTTCATTGATACATTTTGACAGGCACCACATTTACAGTTTGGGCCATCCCACTTCCTTATCATATTTTTAAAATTCAGGTGAATAGTTTTATTAACATTGGTATCAAGAAGAGTCCTTCTTCGTTCGCCAATACTTTCTATTTACCATACAGAAGCCAAATTTCAATTTTAAAATATTCTGTGGAATGTAACAAGTGCAAATGTAACAAATGACGAATAAAACCCGCTGGTTTTAATTACATTTCGTTCCCCAAATTACAACGTAAACATGAGCGTGTTTGCTTCAAAAACGATGCCTCCAAAAGTGAAGTAAATATTTGTCTTTTAAAGGTAATGTGTCCATGTAAGTACAGCGACTTTGCAATTTTCATGTGATATTTCACGTGGTTAGCTTGCCATGGAAATATTAAGATAGCCACTTGTAATATAAGCAGGTTGATGACTTATTTGCAGTTGCACTTTCAGAGCTGAACCCAAAGTCTGACAGCAGGCAGCCTCGTTGTGAAATTTAAATTCTAGTTTTGCATGTGATCAGTTAAATTCTACCAATCACAGTGCGCTCTTCGAGGCTCTTCATCAGCATCGCGTCAGCATATTTTGACAAGAGTGTATACGCGGCTGTACTTACATGGACACATTACCTTTAAAGCAACTGATAAATCTAAATTAAAAAGTCAATTTTATTTGCGAACATTAATCTTGATTTCTTTGCCTTGCAGAGCTGATAAAATTCTTCAAAAATCTACTTACTTCATAAAATGTTGTTTTCCTCATCTTTGCACACAAGTTCAAGTAGCCAGTTGTATCCACAAATACCACTTCATATACAGTATGGAAGTCTTCATGAGATGGCTACAAACGAGGAGATATGATTTGAAATAAAAACAATTTATTCAAATCTCAAATGGAATTAATGCAACTAAGCAATTCAAGCTGAAACCTTCTGGATATCGCAAAATAAAGAGACTGAGTCCCGTCCAGCAATGAATTATTATTCAATCCAGCCAGAAATATGGGAAGATATAATCTTGGATAAAGAAGTTAAACCTCAGCTGAGATTTTAATCTCTAAATTTCAATTTTGTGACCAGTTAACGTCTTTGAAAAATTGTCTTGTAAAATGGTTATAAAATTTTCAGAGTTATAGCATAAGATTTTCCAGTAAAAGCTGCTATTTTCAATCACTTTAGACTAGGTTTCACTTGTGTCACAACACTGTGCCCTAAGCATAAATCTTCTAGCTTTTCGAAGAGTGTTTACACTTTTTGATTAGGCTATACTCTCCCAAAGTTCCTGCATATGGTTGGTAGGAACTTTAAACTTTAAAAATGGATACGTTAGTATCCAAGGCAACCATATCAATACGATATCGCATGTTTAGGTAAACTATCAAAGCTTGATTTATAACACTCGGTGTTACAAAAAATTACTCATGTTAGAAAAATCATAAATTTGATTACAAGGGTGATCTTCAAATTTATTTTTCAGCACGTAGATGAAAGGCCAATTTATTATAACCTGACCATGTACCGGGTGCGCCAAAATAAACTATGCACGTTTGACAGGCCACAATAAATCGTACACTGGACCGATTTTGAAGATTTATGACTTAATCTTTAGCAGAAAGCCTGAATTAGATTC
Organism: Aurelia coerulea; assembly: GCA_039566865.1. Taxonomy (NCBI): domain Eukaryota; kingdom Metazoa; phylum Cnidaria; class Scyphozoa; order Semaeostomeae; family Ulmaridae; genus Aurelia; species Aurelia coerulea. The sequence goes on along the minus strand of CM076947.1, from coordinate 23,414,714 downwards.
TAGACTTTTTGCAAATTTTACTCTTTCAGTTTTTAGAGCTAGAAGCGAGTTTCTTAAAATGTTCGTCTTCGAGAACATTGAAAACGATCAAAAGACATCGATCAAATTTTAAAAGATTCAACATGAATGAATAAAGAGAAAACGTTTTCAGGGGGATTTGGGGGTTTAGTACGAACTATCGTACAGCAGATTACAATTGGTCGACTTCTAAGTCGAAAAACACACGGACAAGTTCTCTCTTTTTCCATTCATGTCGATTCTTCAGAAAACTTGATCGATGATTTTTGATCGTTTTCAGTGTTTTCGAAAACTAAGACTTTAGGAAACTCGCTTCTAGCTCTAAAAAGTGAAACTGAAAAAATTTGCAAAAATTCCAGTATCTAATTCAGGCTTTCTGCTAGCGATTAAGTCATAAATCTTCAAAATCGGTCCAGTGTACGATTTATACTGGTCTGCCAAACGTGCATAGTTTATTTTGGCGCACCCGGTATTTGGTGTAAAAATTACTAAGTTTAGCTCCTTTTAGGACTGCCTGGTTGTGAATCAAACTGCAAAAAAGGGACTGATACTGACAAGATCAATGTCTTTCTGTATATTAGATAATTAGATTCTGTATTTTGGTGATAATTAACAGAAAGAAATGCACACCATCATGGGAGACTTAAAGAATATAATAAAAGATCTAAAACTTTGGTTGTTAAGACAAGACCATGGTGCTAAAAAGTAAAGCTAAAAAGAAGGTGTTCAGCGTGTCATTATTCAACCTTAAGTATCAAAAACAAACATTTTATCATCTTCAAATAGTTCTGGGTCATTGAAAAACGATTCAAAACAAAAACTTTATAAAAGCTGTGATGATCGAATTCAGGTGACTTTTCTCCAGGAGTACTTTTTGGAACACCACGACCTGTATTTCAGATCGATTTAAACAAGAAATTCTTCACGAGACTTAAACAAATAAATTATCTTTAAACAATAATATCTATTATCAGACATCAGGTAAAATATAACACAGGACTCAAATTTTTAAAAAGGTCGGTGTAAAATTATATTACAATTTTCTTTTAAACAAACGGCTTGAAAGGAACTTGGGGTTTTTGGCCGTAAATCTGTCGTGGAATTTTATTCATATCTTGATTTGTTTTAAAATGGCGGCATTTACTAAATTTGAGGCCATGACGTTATCAAATGTCTAAATCCTAAACCAGAGAAGCTACAGATGTCTGCTTGCAACCATATTGTAGACCTTTACAAACTATGGTTTTCTTGAAGGTTATATCATTTTTCCTCTATTGGTTTAGGATTTACGACGATTTAATTCTTTTCAAAATTTTCCTTGAGACTGATTTCTTCTCCTTGATACTGTATTAAAAAATAATCAAACTGTCGCCATTTTGAAAAAATCAAGATATCAAAAAAATTCCACGGTAAAATTACAGCAAGGTACCATAAGTTCCTTTCAAGCAATTCAATTCAAAGAAAAATGTCATAGAATTTTACACCCACCTTTTTAAAGATTTGAAAGATTTGAGCCCTATAAAATTTATAAAATATGAAAAATCCAACTCACAAACGCTGCCTTCTCGTCATTCACTGCCATAGAAATTCCTTTAGAAGTCCAGTCACATGTAGCTATATGAAACGAAAGACGTGAATCAATAAAGTTATTTCAATTTCAGTGGGAAATAAGTAAACCTGGCGTCAATTAGTTCCTGCCTATAACTCAATGTTGTACCTTACAAAAACTGACGAAGGGATGATAATTTAGAAAACGGACTGGAAAAATGATAGTAGCTACCTACCTCCCCCTCACACTCAAATGATTTATAGTTAGAACAAGACTTATCTCTTTTTAGTTCTTCCTTCATCTACATAGATATACATGTTTGTTGATTCTCTGAATCGTGTAAACGTATTCTTTTTGCTTACAAAATATGTAGCTCTTAAACGATCAATTTAAAAAGCAGTTTCTAAAGACCAGCAAGCAGCCTTTGCCATCGTTTCTTTTCGCTCTTGTGAATTTCGTACAGTCAGTTATTCTAGAAGCCGCGCAGAACAAGCCGCTGACTGCGCGCAAAGCATGCTGGTCTTTGCACTTCCTTTAAAAGGTGAATGATATATATCTGTAACGAAATATGAACAAGCTCTCTTACCGAGATACTGAAGCGTAACTCTGAATATTTGGTATGAGCTCATGTGCGATGATATCTTCTTCTTCCTCAGCAAATATGCCATCAGCATGGACATTTGAAAACCATTAAAACAGCTATCACCCTGAAACAAAATTAGCATTCACATGTAATCAAATTGGACAAGATAAAAACAAAAACCCTTGCTTACAGTATTTTGGCACTTATAAAACAACTGTTTGTCCCTCCTCAGTATCGAGGCGCATTTGTTTATATTGCGTGAGTTAAAAAAGGTTTGGAATTGCCGGGTGATATGATCAAGCTATATCCACTTTCTTTTAAATGAATCATATATCTTTTCACAGCGGAAAGGTAAACATGGATGTAGAATTGTATTTCATTGATGGATCGGTCATGTTACATTATAGTCAGGGGTGGAAAAAATATTTTCATTTCTGAGACAAAAACATGTCTTGAAAAACATTTCTGGAAGAATCGCTCCAAAAAGTGTCCACTTTTTGACGGGTCACCATATGTAATGCATTGGACAGAATTTGAAGACTGCTTGTCAATCTTTAATCACAATTGAAAATGATACTTGTTGGTCAAACTTTGTTTATTTTTCAGCTGACCAATTCCAGACCTATAAACAGTATCTGTCGTATGAAATTCCTAGGCCTGGTAACAGCCTAAGTTTATATAATAACTGCTACTAATAAAGAGAAACTGCTTTATTTTCATGTTTATTCCTTTTACTTTCTTCTTTCTATTCTTTCTGAGGACCTGAAAAAATTTCTGTGACCACTGGTGCTGTGGTCCGCTATTTGTTCCACCTCTGATTATAGTGAAGAAATCTGCTATAGGCACGAAGCGACCCAAAAAATGTTTCCTTTTAAGAATATACCTCAGAAATTATGGAGCACCTCCAACAAGATTTTTGCTCAAACCATCGAACAAAAGATCTTTTCAAGATCAGCTGAAAATTTCAAGATCAGCTTCAAATTTTGGCGATTGTTGAGGACGCCATAAGTTTTCTTGGTTCATCCGATTCTGTGTCAGAATATTAGAAAGCCTCAAAAGGTGTTGTGGCGCAGTGGTGTAATCCACTGACTTTGCAGCAGAACAGTCAGGCGGACAGAGTTCGATACCTGGTAGAGCCCCACCACTTGAGCGTCATGACAAGGGGTTGCAGACTCGATTAGGCCTATTCTACTTCTGCGATCCCAGCGCTTGGCACTAAAAACCGAAACTTTACCTTCACCTTCAAAGGACAAATCTAAGTTTCACTTACCTCAGATAAGCCACGCTGATGAAGCCAAACTTTCATTAAACAGATTGCGTCTTTCATTCCTTCACATTCTGATACTGCTTCGTGTAAGACAGCTAAATGTTGTTCATATAACATGTCATGAAGAACACTGGCGTTGTATTTGGGTGTTGGAAAGCCTGAGAAAAGAACAAAGAATATGTCATACCCAGGCTCCTGTCTTGATATATCGAGCTTTTTACGTATCTAAGAGTTATTGAATTGAAAACGTTGATGCAGATAAGAATAATGAAGAGCGAAGGCACCAACCAAAACTATTTTATTATCATTATCAAATTCTTTAAATGGAAATGTCCTTCATTGACCACATAATCATAATGATATTATACATCAATTAAAAAACGAAAGTACACAAGCTGGGCTTTCAAAAAGACATCATCGTCCCCATATTCATTCATAGAATGTTAGTCACACCAGAAGAACGTAACGAGAACGTAAGTTCGAAAGGCCTTAATGTGCTGGTTTAAAGTCTTGTTTCTTTGCCTCAAACTTCTTACTGATTTTTATTCATAGAATGCACTACTAACTTCCAGGAAACATACATTCTCCGCGATTCAAGAAAGCAAAGCAAATCAGACCGTTCTTCTCTGAGATCTTAAATTTTTTTTACTTGTCATGGTCTTTTCGTACACAATAAAAGCAATGCAAATCGGTAAAAACTCTACATTTTCCAGCTATTTTCAGATGTTTAAGACTGTGTACAATCTCTGAGAATGAGGTTTCATCATGCTCTGCTATTGTTCTGCATTTTGTGGAAATCTTTGAGAGTAAATTTTTTTACATAATACATTCCAAATAAAATTTTACAATACACATTACGAACTATATTACTTACAAAATTACTCTACAATACAACTAGGACGATCAACCCCAGGGAGAAAAAGGCTGTGTCTACCCCGAGGCCATTAAATAAAGATAATAAAGGAAAAGAAACTACTTTAACTAATTTAACTACACGACAATTCCTACAAACAAGTTACAAACTCGGGTGGCTTTTGAAGGGATGGGTAAGTGGCTACAGAAATTCACTCGAATCGACCAGTTTCAAGGATAAAATGTTAAGTGTAAGCTCAAAAATATGTCTATTTAGTGAAATGGGAACATCTTTATTTCCATACAATAAAAGTTGTAATAAAGCTTCATTTGCAAGATCTACATATCCAAGTGGTCGTATTAATGCACAGAGTAAATTTACTGATATCACACAAACTTAATACTGCACAACAACAACGTTTGCTTACCAAAGTCACTGCTAGATTCCTCTTTATCCTTTCCTTCATACCAGCTAAGTCTTATGTTGTTTTTCAAGGGTTCAAATCTTGCCAGTTTGAATATTTTCTCAGGTATCGTAGGGTGCAGTTTGACTGTGAATTTTTTGCCAGCTTTACCTGCGAAAAAAGTAGGTTATTCACAGTTTTTCGTCCAATAAAATCCTACAAAAAGTTCCCACTCATAGGTAAATACTCTTGAATACCAAATAATTGTCTCCCTGCTTATAAAATTTTGTAAAATTTTCCTACCCCTAACTTTAATTCCAACCCCCCCCCCCTTATTCATTCTTGAAAAATCGAATGATAGTGAAAATAATTTTTTGAATAATTTTTACATAGATATAAAAAAAATGCGTAGTTAGCTAAGAACACGACTATTTTCAATTTATCCAACTCTCCCGATTATTGTTGTACGGAGCCATTTCCAGCCCCTCCGATTATTCTCACCCCCCTTATTTATTCGGTACGCAAGAGTACAACACTACCATCCCCTCCCCCAATGATAGACATTGAAAAGGTCCCAAATGTATAACGAATATGGCCTGGCCGATACTCAAGTATCTTGGTTAGGTTGTCTTTGCCTTGCCATTTTATCAAATCTTTACTGGATTGCCCTTTTATGCTATCAGTATGGAATAGTCAACATCAATCGAACAGAAATCATCATTCTAGTCATTGTTTTATTAACACTCTGATTTATCACAGGAAAGCAATCCCATCTGGTGTTATCCATGATAAATACCAATTAATTATGTTATGCTTTAATGAATTAATCTACAAAATGAAAGCAGGAGGATAGCACGTGCTAAAGCGTCCACAAGTCATTGCTGTAAGTCCATTGTAAGGCAGAAATGTAAGGGAAATTTGTTCATGATTTTGGGTGCGTTTTGAAGGTTTCTTGAAGAAGCTTTCTCGAGAAAATCCCTCATGATTTCAGAATGGAATGGCCGATTTCAGTCAGGTAAATTTGATAGATATTTGAACATTTCTACCATTAAACTTTATGTTTGCCGATATCAACATAGGTTCCAAATCTTTAAAAAGGCTGGTGTAAAATTGAGTGACCTATTTCTTTGTACTGAATGACTTCAAAGAAACTTTTGCTATTTCTCTATAATTCTACCGTTGGATTTATTCTGAAATCGTTAATATTTTCAGAGTTGGAGTATTTTTCTTCTTTTTCAGGAATTCAAGAAAAATGTCAAAAAAAAACTTGAAGCCATCGTAATTTCTAAACCCTTTGACGCAACATGAAGTAATTTTGAAGAAAACAATAGTTTATGAATGCCTACAATATGGTATCAAGCAAAAGTCTGTCATTCATCTAGTTAATGATTTAGAAATTTGATGACGTCACACCCTCAAATGAGCTGAAATGTAGAATACGCTGTAATTTTGAAAAATATTCAAAATTTCTGGAAAGTCCAACAGTAGAATTATAGATAAGTATCTAAAGTTTCTTTCAAGCCATTCAATCAGAAGAAATAGGTCATTGAATTTTACACCCACCTTTTTACGCAGAGTTAAAGATTTGGAACCTATACTCAAAATGAGAAGATAGTTCATACCTGCTGGCTTGACAATCAATATTGGTTTAAATGGGTCATTTGCAATTCTTCCAAACTGAACGCTTGAAATTTCATTCCATGCACTTAATTTTGATGCAAGGATAGTGAGGTACATTGCTCTTTTTGTATGATATCTAAAGTTCAAATGGTCTTTGGCTTGAAAGCAATCCTAAATGAAATAAGAAAACTAACATTAGGCATAGAAATGTAAGGTAGATAAAACTACATGACACAGAGTCATTGGCAAAACTTTTGAAGGAAGCATTGCCATTATGTTTTCACATCACTTATCATGCTCTATTTCCGACTGGCTTGTTTTAGATTTAGAAATAAATATTTTCCATTCAGATATTTCTTGAATTATCTAGCATAAGGAAACAGCCATTGTCTAAACATCGTTGTACTCCCTTTTGAATGTCAACACATGTCTTTGAATCAATACATTATCATCATAATCATAATCATCATCATCTCATCATCATTATCATCATCATCAGAACATCTTAACGTCTAGAGCTTTTAAATCAGAGGCGGAAAAAGTGCGTGAAGCCGCAAAGCAGCTTCGCAGGAAGCTAGTTTGTCTGGAAGGAAGAAAAGAGAGGACAAGGAGAAAAAGGAATATGAGTGAAATAAACGATGAAGGCAGGAAAGAAGTGTGCGTTAAGCTTAATAACATGTAAAGCAATAAACTTGTTTGCTTCCTGAAACATTTTATTCCGAATGACTCTAAACATGCCCTAAGAAAACTGAAATGTGTGTTGTGCAAGAGTTCCACAGAAATCTGGCATGAGAGAAAATTGATAAAACAATGGAAGGAAGAATTTTACTTTGGCATTGCTTCGCAGGAGGGCAAATATTTTTTCCACCACTGTTTTAAATACAGAATGTTAGTGCTTTAGACCATAATAACTGATTGAAGAAGGATAATCATATATTTGGGAAAGAACTGCAGCTTTCTTTAGTGTACTTGGGCATTTAACTGGGGCATTTAACAATAACTGTCATTGCAAACAAAACCATACCTCTGGTAGTCCTACTGCTAGATCAACATTATGATTTGGTCTTGTCACAGTGCTCAGCAAATAACTGCCAATTACTTTTATTGTTGATGGCTTCCCAAATTGAAACTTTCCTTTAATTTCACTGGACGGCAGATCTGGCATTGGAAATTGCACATCTTGTGGCAACCAAGAATGATCTGAAAGCTGTAAAAAATATAAGAGGAACAGCATAAGCATTGAATCTTCAAAGTGACTATGTATATATATAGTACAGGCCTTGCGCATATTAACATGATAAGAAGAATTCTCAAGAAATCTCAACAACTCTTAAGCATTCTCATGAATTCTTCACATTGAAAAGAATTCTTGAGCCACTAAATTTTTATAAACAAGAATTCTAAATAAATTGAAAAAATGCTTGTTTATGAAGGTCTACAATATTGTGGTAAGCAGATATCTTTTGCTCTTCAGGTGTACGATTTACAAATTTGATGGTGTCACAGCCTCAAATTAAATAATACCCACCATTTTGAAAATAATCAAGATATCAAAGAATTTCCCTGGCATGATTACAGCAAAGTACCCTGAGTTCCTTGCAAGTCATTCAATTCAAAGGAAGAAAGAAATAGAATTTTACACCACCTTCTTTCAAAGACTTGAATCCTATATGGTTATCCCAGGAGCATTGTACAATGTCATAGGTTTTGAAACCTTGTAAAATAGAAAGCTTCATACTTAAGGCTAATTTCCAGTCAGTGGAATTTTCCGAGCGGGCGGAATTTTAGACAATAAAAGATCGCTCAGCCGTAACTTTCTATTCAATGCCAGAGCGACATTTTCTCTCAAATACAATAGAAATTCCATCCGCTCGGAAAATTTCACTGACTGGAAATCAGCCTTTATACTTCATATTTCATTTCTATGATATTTACCTCATGTTTGTCCGTAGTTTCCAGATCATTGAGAAATTTGTACAAAGAATGCAAGAAATCGTCAAGTGAAGAACTCTTCTTGTTACTTGCTTTTACTTCCTCAAGAAGGTAGGAGATCTGAAAAAGGAAAGCTGCGTATATATTTCAAATGTCTTTGAAATAGATCAGTGAGATTTTGAAAAATGAGCATTTATAAATTCATTTGATTCATTCTTCAACCTCTGGTTTTAAGAATTTTAAATGTAATGTGTAAACTAATTTACACATGAATTGAATTCATCATTTTGAAAGTGCAATTCAAAATGATGAATGTAATTTCATTCTTGCATTGATTTTTGAGAATTATTGTGTGGTTCAAACTATTTCAGTCAATTTTACTAAGTAATGGAATTAATATTATCTGAGTTGCACAGCATTTCAAAATAAAGTAATAGAATCATGTCAATTATATACAAATTTGGGATTGAAAACAAAACTGATTTATATATAGGTAGATATTTTGACATGACCATTTCTGAAAACATTTCATTTCCACAAGTCATTTGTTTAAACTACCTGAAGTCTGAATAGGTTATTCTTGTAAAGGTCTTCTGTCTCTCTCAATTCATTCAGCTCTTCATTTGTGGGTGGACGATACAAGTTGTGCTTGAAATGCTCTCTGTCTTCTTTGCTTGCAACTTTAATTTCTTCAGATCTTTCTTTCTAAGACATGAAAAGAAACAGATGATCACCAGCTTTCTTATGAAAGAGGACCCCAGTCCCTGCACAGTGCAATGGTAGTCTGATTTTGTGGGATAAATAAATTGGTAACAAATTGACAATAAATAACAGAGACTTGATTTGAAATGCCCATACAATAATGTCTCCTCACATTTTTCATGATATAGGTGGATTGAACAATTGTGGAACAGCCTCTAAGCAGGCATTCACCTCTAAATAGTTTTAAACTATCTATTTAGAGATTATTTTCTTTTAACTAGGTATATAAATATTTTTGTGAGTAGGTTTTTAATATTATGGTTTTTTTAGACTTGTATTTATATTGTAATTAATGTTTCTATAGAGAGCCTCTTGAAAATCAGCTCTGCTGAAGGGCAACCTTTAAATGAAATCTAAAAATCTGAAATCATATAAAGCTAGTTGTTCTTCATAGAGTATGCATCTATTCAATTTCATCACACAAGAAACTAATTCATTGGTATCAATTTTAGAGGCTCCAAGAGCACGATGCTAGATTGATTATTCAACATGTCCTTTTGTATCAAATAGAGAAGTGAATACCTCCAATACCTACAAGAATTTGAGCTCCTTCCTAAATTTCATGAATTTTCTATCATATGTAGAGTTATTGGAACAAAGAACCTAAAACTGTTAAACAACGAAAGTGAATGCTGAGAGGGAGGATTGTTATTCATGTTGATGATAGAACTGCGGTAGAACTGCTTAATTAAAGGCACACTGTCATCATGGGCGCTGATTGGGTGAAGAAGGCAATAAAAAAGAAGAACATTAGGCACGCTTCCCTGGTGGAATCAGTGTACGCCATCCGCCAAAGACTTACGCCAATTTCTTTTGTTCTCTCTATTGTTTAGAGAGAGTCTGTCGGCCAGAGATCTTTGGCGGAAGGGGGCTCGATTCCAGTCTGGGCAAGCTTCAGTAAATCTCGCTATACACTGAAATTCATGAAGACGATAATGATCTGGCCTCCCTTTATTTATTTATCTATTCTTGAACCAACGTATGATCCAAGGCAAGAGGATCTATAAAAAGACTCATTGGTAATTATTTAGTTAGGGGCCAGGTCTTTTGTTAATGATTTCAACATCACGACAACGGGCACTGCACTGGCTAGTCACAGCCACGACAGTGTGCCTTCAAATGAGGCGAATAGAAATTAAATTCTGAGTCTTTTAACACCGTCATTCATCAATCCTATTATCATGATGAACAATGGTATTAAAAGGCCCAGAATTATCAGCTTGACAAACTGTGAGAACTCAACTTGTGAGACAATATTACAGTATCTTCTCACAGTTTATCAAGCTTTTTATTCAATATTTTTACCTTCTCAGGGATGAAACTGTCTGTTTTCTTTCCTTCATTTGCTCCGTTAGCTTTCCCCGTACTTTCTTCCAGAACCTTTAGCTTCCTCTTCATATTTCTTGTCATTCTTTCGGAGCAGCTTCATATGTTGCCATGTGTTCACCTCACTTTTGGTGCTTAGGCCATTAGCCTCTATTCCGCACAGGCTCGCCTCGCTCCCAAGATGCTCGGCGTCATCCATCACACATATCACACAAAAGCCACACAAAAAGTATAACTTAAATGTATTCCAATTTTGTTCTCTGCAAATGTAGCATTGCGAGTGTTTGTATTCTGTTCACAAAATATCGGGACACGCATGTTGAACGAGAATGAGCATATTCGATGCAAGGGACGACGATCCGAAATTGATGGGTTAAATTTCAGTTCAGCACAGTGAGATCTTTTAAAAAGCAGCAAGGAGGCAGCAAGTTATGAAAAACAGCCAATAAAACTGCTTAAATACCAACACTTGGATTGTAAAATATTTTACTGATTTTGTACCGAATGTTTCAATCAAATATCCAGAAAAATCTGATCTTTTTGGCCGATATTAAATGCTAACACATATACTCTCTAAAATTCACACTTGCTGTTGCAGCAGTTTCAGCGCAAAAAGGTTTCAGCGAAAAGCAAGAGATGAGATAGAGATTTCGAGTGAATTGATACTGAACCTTGCACACATCAGGCGAAGGGTTTCTCCAGCGAAAAAACCTGTTCTCTGAAGGTTTAGTTTAGTCCTCGAAGAATTTTGTTCGCCATGGGACCGTCGGGAATTGATCGGTTAATTTCGATACAGAGAAATCTCTTACATTACGGAAAAACAACCAATGAAGATGATAAATCATTTTGCTGACTTTATACGAAAAATGAAGTGCCGAATGTTTCAACTGAACATTCAGAAAAATTATGCGGTTATTAAACGATTACGAGGTCCATGCTGGAAAATATTTGGACCGCAGTTTGACGTACGGACCGAACGCAGTGAGGTCCGTACAATGAACTAAGGTCCAAATATTTTCCAGCATGGATCGAGTAATCGTTTAATAAAGGCTTTATTATATGGCAGAACCTTTTGAGAACGTTGTTTATAGTATCGTACTTTTCTGTTGCGTCTTTGATCCTGTGCATCACTGTAGTTGCTCGTTGCAACGTTAACTACATTGGCATTTTCTTCGTGTATAATTGCAAGTTCGTTTTCAAAGTTTACAGAAAAGAAATCTTCGATGAATAAGCTAAACTTTGGCTGACACTTCTTACGGCCTAAGCCTACACAAGAAGCTCCTCCCTTGTTGTTGATTTTTAAGGCAACGCCCGGTCCAATACGGCTTCGAACGAAAAATACGGCTTTTACGGACCGATCAAGAACCAATCAAATTGCTGCGTTGCCGGTCCGAGGAGCCGTATTTTCGAACGCCATATAATAATGGATCTTATTGGCCGATATTCTGTTGTTCATCACTGAAAAGCCGAATGAAGAACTGATTTCCGACTTAGTTCTGGTAGAATTCAGCTAAAAACATTCGATCAATTCGGACTCTATCACACAGGCTAGACAATCCCTATCTATTCGATATCGAAATCTTGGAAATCGGTTAATTATTTTGCAAGCGACGGGGAACAGCCGAATCTCGGCTAAAAAGATACGATTTTTCGGGATATTTAATCCAAACATTCGGGTCTTCGTATTCGTCAGAAAGTCGGCAAAATGATTTTATCCAGTGCCGCTTTTAAAGGGGCTCCGTTTCCAAAATCAGTATGGCAAGAATTCTCAAGAATTCTTAAGAATTCGTAAGAATTTTCAAGAATTTTTCACATAATTGTGAAAATTCTCTAGAGGTACATGAAAGATTAAAATCTTCAACCAAGATGCGCAATACCACACACACAGACATTTACCTGTTTTTCCGAAAATGAAAGTATCATTTTGAAGATAAATCTTTGTACTTTACAAAGGAAAAAACCAAACATTCATGCATTTTACGATTGCTTGGATGTAAGTGGATTCTTAACGAGCACTCACTTTTTGGTGGCTTGGGTGAAGCCACCAAACAAACTGCAGAAAGCAATGGACACGTGCGCGCGGTGTTTACAGCTTTGTTTACGGTTTGGCGACGGAGCCCCTTTAAGCGCTTTTATTGCCTGTTTTTCCACATCTTGTTGCTATTCAAAAGATTTCACTGTGCCGAAAGTAACATTGCTGAAATCAATATGGCCTTTAGAGTTCAACAAAGAAAAGCATTATATATTTTCGGTATTTTCTATATTTTTCATAAATTTATTACATTTTGATATGCAACGTCTTGGTTGTTACAACACTATGCATTTCTAGTAACTGACCATACACGGATAACATTGTCAGTATAACCTGCAAACAATGTTTGGCCATTGGCAGACCAAGCAAGTGAAATGCAGCTGGCACCTTTGTCTTTGCTCGTACTCATGCTGATTACCTCTGGTTTCAGTTCATCAACGATCGATTTGGATTCCAAATCCTAAAAAATATGAATAGAAATTGATCATCATCAGTGAGAGAGAATAAATCATCCATTTCAAGGGGCTGTAGGAGCTTAACTTACAAAAATCCTAAACTTTCTCTCACTTATGCAGGCAAATAGCAGCATACATTGCAAATGAAGATGATTTCTACCGGGTGAACCAGAAAAAAGTTCCCACTTTTGAAAATTCATAGCATCAAGAGTACAGGATGGATTGGAATAAATCAATATTTGCCTGACAGCCAAAAGATCGAAGTATTTTTGTGATTCTTCTTGCCTTCTTACTGGCACTGGAAAAATTGGAAAACTCAAATTTAGAAAAACTTGATGGTTGCAAAATGACTGAAAAACGCCTAAAATACTTGATCAAATCATAAAAGACTGATCGCTCAGAACAACAGAGAAAATGCAATTTCTCATAGGCGAAAGATATCGTCTGCACATTTATTGCCATGGGATTGAATATCTTAAGTATCTGTTTGAGAATTTATGTCTTATAACTTTTGAGAGAGGTGAAACGGCCATGCATATTGTTCTGTATGAGGAGAGTCCTAATGATTTAATCAAGTGTTTTAGGCCCTTTTCAGTCATTTTGCAAACATGAAATTTTTGTAAAGTTAACTTTACCTATATTTGTAATGCTCGTAAGCAGACGATAAAAATCACAAACATACTTTGATCTTTTGGCTTTTAACTAGAATTAGAATCATTCAATTCCGTGAAGTATTTGTGGTGATACGAATTTTCGAAAGTGGGAACTTTTTTCTGGCTCACCCGGTACATGTTTGAACCCCGCAGAATTCACCAGTGCGATCAGATCTTCTATACCATTAATGATTCTAAAGATACAGCTGGATTCTGAGTGATGAGTTTCATATGTGTTTAGCATAAGCACCAGAAAGGCAGCAGCCACGCACTTCTTAGAGAGGAATTTCTCATTGAATTTGATGATATTGGCCAGCTGATCTTTATCTTTGTTTACAAAAATCTTGCACAGCCCCTTTAAGGTTGCTGAATTCATTGGAGTAGTCATTGGAACAAACAACCGTAATGACCCAAATACAATTAATTGAATGGCTTGCATAATACCAAAATTTTTTCCAGTCAATTTGTACTATCTAAATACTTGAATACTTAGCAGAATTTGTTGCAAAACCGCTTCTTTCAGAATTGCCAGTTTTCAAAGACAGATGAAAATCTGTCTCAAAGTGAGCTGGTTAGGTTTCATCATCAAAGCAGTTTTAAATCAGGGTCTTAAAAAAGCGATTCTAGAAACACATGGCAATAGAATCAGTTTCTAGCGACCTTAGACATAAAGCATAATGCACAGAAAGGAAAGTTTCTAGTTGCTACATTACGAACACTCAAATTTGGTTAGATGGAGCCCCTTTTAAGGCACTCGGTTATGGATGTGATTAGTTAAATCATAAGATAAATCAGCAGTAAAAGATTAGTAAACTTTATGCCTTGTTTATGCCTTGCGTTATAAACATTAAACGCCTTCATGCCTTGGCATCACACTTTCCTTCCTGAATAAAAGGAGTCAGACAATGAAGTTTATTTCTCTGGTTACTGACATAACTAAAGCCTGCCCAATTATTTGCTTTTGGATTGTCTTATTTACCTAATCAGCTCAATTACAGTGTGCCTTTGAACATCAAATTTTATATCTTACATTGTTGATACTAATATTGCAGACATCCTTCAAATGTACCACCAAAACATTCATTCATAAATACATACCCAGATCTTAATGCTTGGTCCAGTTGCAGCACACAACCAATATCTGTTAGGACTGAAACACAATGCATTGATGACATCCCCGCTATCAAGGGTGTACAAATGCTTGCCATCATTAAGATCCCAAAGCATAGCCAGACCATCTTTTCCACCTGAGGCACAAAGGGAACCATCGGGAGAGACAGTGACGGTGTTGAGGTATCCACCATGACCAAAGTGGTTGGTCCTCAGTTTGCAGTTGGTAAGGTTCCAGACTTTGACAGTTTTGTCCCATCCGGCAGATACAATGATGGGGTTTCCAGTGTTTGGTGAGAATCGTACAGCTGATACCCATTCTGAGTGGCCGTCATCCTATGGTAGCACAAAGCTCAGTTAAAAAAGTTGTGTGGACAACTCTGAACAATTCTGAGGCATGAGAATGTGAATGTGAACACAAAATTGTTCTATCTAATTTCAGTAAATTTCCAATGTATCTGTACATTAATGTATTCAGATATGTCTTTTAATAATTAAAACTGAAAACTGAATTGCAGTATACATATTTTTCATGAGCATTAGTCATGTTATTCAACACCACCTTCCATTGTTTAATGACACTAAACCTACCACTATATTTTTTTGCATTTTTGAAAGTCTTTTAAATATCTGCTTTTAGCACCTTTGGCCACTTTTCAGAAATACAAAGTTTCAAGGATGGAGTTAAACACACCATCTCAAAGTGAGCTGGTTAAGTTTCATCATTAAAGTGGCCAAAACGTTACTTGGAACTAAAGAAAAATCACCCCTCAAGTAATTTTTCTCCACTGAGCAACAAGAAACGAAAAACATCACCCACACCACACAACCGGAAAAACAACCCAGCACCCGAATACCCCAGATGAATAGTCTCTTTCAACAGTGACTGAATGGATAAGCGCCCCAAATTCTTCCAAATGTGAGCCTCTCAGTGTGTCCATATATTTGTAAAAAATCTTGTCTACATCTACTTGAAAAGGTGCAAAGATTACAATCATTGACAACTGAGCCCATTTCCTGTGGAAAAATTGGTGCACAGAAGAGATTACTCTTTCAGGACAGTTTCAATAGGAAGAAAAATACTCATGAGAACCATAAAAAATCATTCATTTACCGTAATAGTGTATTTGCACACTCCAAGGGTGTTCCAGAGCTTAATTGTCTTGTCCCTTGATCCAGACACAATCTGTCTATTGTCAGCTGAGAACGCAACACTCAACACATCCTTTGTGTGTCCAACAAATCTTCTTGTTGTCTTTCCACTAAAAAAATTGGCCAAAATTAAAACTCTATTTCAAGTATAAAATTAAGACAAAATTATCAAAGTACTACACTATGTTGAAGAGAGGTACTTGTATATTTGTCTGAAAAGGATGTGCACCTTTCACCACTTTCAGAAAAAGGCAATTTTTCTAGAGCTGATTGTCAAAACATGTCAAAGGGGATGTCTTTCGTTAGAGTGGGTTGTTGTTCAATCCAATTTTTACGCTTTGGGGTATACTTTTTACCAATTTGTTCTATTTTTTGGAGGGGAAAATTCTGGAGCCACGTAAAAATATCATAATTATTATCATTATTATTATCCACTTATTCAAAGTAAGCATATACATTAGTAGCTATAGAATAAAAGCTAATTCAAGCCTTCTACCGGGTGTCCCAAAAAATGTATACGGATTTGGTTGACTCTAGCGCTGTGAATTTAGCTTTAATCAATCGCTAATCACTCTCAAAGTGTTCCTCAATAGTTAACTTGAACATAGATACCTCGTTTGCTAGCATTGGTGCTTTGAGAGCAGACATGTTAATCTTGAAGGCTCAAGTTTGCCTCCTCCAGCAAATCAGAGCTTTAGCCTTTTGGCTTGATGTTTGGTGGGCACCCAACATAAAAATAAATTCAAGCTCCCTAGTGGGAATTTAACCTTTCACAAAATGTTTAAAGAATACCTCCGTTGCATGAATCAGATTTACAATGCAGCAACTCATAAATGAAATTTCAATGTCAACAACTTTGCACAGGCAGTCAGTACTTACGTGTTCAAGTCCCAAAGACGAAGAGTTGAATCCCATGATCCTGACAAAGCAAACTGTCCATCTGAAGACATGACAACATCAGAGACAAAGTGATTGTGTCCCTTCAGGCATCGCTTTGGGAGACCATAATTGCTTTCATCACGAGTGAGGTCCCAAAGAATCAAAGTCTTATCTAAGATAACAATTATTGGATACTGTCAAAAAAAGGTGACTATGATGAGGACAATCACTTAATGACTCAGTCTTTTATAATTTTCACTCTATCTCTTCTACCGGGTGAACCAGAAAAAAGTTCCCACTTTTGAAAATTCATAGTATCAAGAGTACAGGATGGATTGGAAGCAATCAATATTTGCTTGACAACCAAAAGATTGAAGTAATTTTGTAATTGTTCTCGCCCTTTACGAGCACGGGAAAAATTGGCAAATTCAAGTTTACAAAATCTTTTTGGTTGCAAAACGACTGAAAAAGGCCTAAAATACTTTATCAAATCATAAAGGACTCCTCACTCAGAACAACAGAGAAAATGCTATTTCTCATGGGTGAGAGATATCGTCTGCACATTTATTGCCATGGGATTGAAAATCTTTAGTATCTGTTTGAGAATCTATGTCTTGTGACTCCTGAGAGAGGTGAAACGCCCACGTGTATTGCTCTGTGTGAGGAGACTCCTAACAATTTGATCTGGTGCTTTAGGCCCTTTTTCATTCATTTTGCAACCATAAAATTTTTGTCAAGTTGAATTTACCTATATTTGCAGCGATCGTAAGAAAAATCACAATAATACTTTGATCTTTTGGCTTTTAACTAGAATCTTAATCATTCAAATCCGGGAAGGACTAATCTTCATTTCAGTTCATTTGATTAAACATTCAGACAGCCCTATAATCGATCATGGCCTGTCAAAAGTGGGAACTTTTTTGGCACAGTGACATCACTATCTTGGCCATTTTTCAGAAAACAATAGTTTCATAAATGTGATTAAAAATCAACATCTCAAAGTGAGCTGGTTAGTTTTCATCATAAAAATGGCAATGTGTTGTCTGACTCCAAAATACTACTTGTTTCTTGATGCAAGTGAAGTGTGATAACAAATATTATATTTCTAGTAGCAGGCTGGGTGCAGAATAAAATGGTCCGACTTGGAGCCAGATTGGAAAGCTTGTTGAGTGTGCACAGGAACCTAAGGGTCTGTTTCATAGAGCATGCATTGCACGTGCCGTCTCTTGGTTGTCACCATCTCATGGGTCATGAAAATGGCAACAACAAAGGCCAACCAAGAGGCAGCACGTGCAAGGCATGCTATATGATACAGAGCATTTACGCAAATCTAAATCTTAGCTGTGCCGTCACCAATAAATGAAAGATCTATTGCTTAAATCTATCATTTACAACTGTGGACCAGGTTGGAAACATTGTACTGTACGTCAAAGATCTTCAAGGCGCAGTTAAACTCTCTAGTGCATACATTCGAAAAGAATGGGGCACACTGGACAAAACTATTGGGAAATTCCAAAATTTCTGCTTAAAACACTTCAAAACTTGTTGTAGTTTCTGTGTGATCCTTATGCAAATTTTAGGTGCCCAAAATCTTATCTCATTGCATTTGGTGCACAGTTGGCAAGCCTTCTAACCTAGGATGCAGAAGCTATGAAAACTGGCATGCAATATCATGCTTACATCATCCAAACTTCCATTTGCAATACAAACTTTCCACTTTGTACGAGGAGAAATAGGTCACACTCAAACTAGAAAGTTTATTGTGAAAACGCAATAACTTGCAAATGCAAAAACTTTGGCAAATGACATGTTAAACAGTCATTTTTTTCCATTTTGTTCAATAGCTAATTTCACCACAAAAAGTTATTTAGGACATGAAATGGCATGCGCAAAGCTAAACTTTCCAGTCTGGCTAGGGTTTTTCTGTATGCCAAAGGTCTTTTGTCAAGATTTCAATGTTTTCATGATTTGCCATATATTAAATACAAAAATTTCCGGCGGATAAAATTTCAGACAATAAACTTTGGTGCAAATATTTTGAGACACATTTGTGGTATTTCCGACAAATAAATTTTCGGATGACATTTTGATTAGCCTTTGGATCATTTATGCAAACTCATACCAGGTTTTATATTTATTGAAACAAAACACCTTCACATATTTTGGAATAGAGCCCTAGCATGTCCTAAAGTCCCTTTTAACATAAAATTTGCTAAAACAGAACAGCAAAAATTCACTAATTTTCTAGTTTCTATTCGTATTCGTTAATTTTTTGTATAAGTGCTTTAAATTGTAGTTGTTGTCGTGTCATAACCAATTTAAATCTGCAGAAGGGTCATCTTGTTCTTTGTCGTTTTTGATAGCAACATCGATTTTGGCCATTTTGATATGAATTTTTTTTTAATTACATCAGCAATAGTGAGAGCATGCAAATCGTGGTAGACGAAGAGGGCGTTGTTGTTATTTGTTCTGACCATATGTTCCAACTAATGACAACAATATTGGATTGGAAACAGCTTTTTTTCCAAAAAATTTGCATGTTTACAATGATCTTTCATGACGCGCTGGAGATTTGAATTCCGATTTCTTATCTTGATTGCTATTGGCATTCAATTCACACTGCGCATGTGCATATATATGCAAAATTTTCGGTGTGACAAATTTTCGGACAAATCCATATTTCATACAAATAAATTTTCGGACAAGTCCTTGTCCGAAAGTTTGTTACGCCAACAAATTTTTCCACTTAATGTAAATCACACAAGAGCGACAAAAGAAGTCATTGTACAAACAAAGAAAATCACCCTGGAATTATAGAATTACACCCGCTTATGCCAAATCCTCTAGCTTTCACACAAGACTGGAAACGTTCCCTGACTGAGCAACCATTACGTTTGTGAAAACAATTGCTTCCTGTTCATAGACAAAAGAATCTGCAAAAATTCCCTGTACAGAAAAAACGTTACAGTCTGGCTCTCACACACCAAATATCTTTGCCTTTGGTGTAACATGCGTGTTTTTATCCATCATTCATGATGCAGGGTCCAACTGAGAGTGTCCTTCTTGTTGTGTGGGAGAAATATAAATTTTAAATTGGCAATCGAATTTTTGCTTCTGAAGAAGATCTGATGAAGACCTTGCTTTCTGATGAATAAAAATCAATATCATGGTTTAAATGTCTCAATAAAAGTTTAAACGGATTTCCTTTCGAGGACAAGTAAGACAAAAATTATCAAACGAAACGTGGATCCTTCTTGGAAACTATCTGTGTGATAACCCACTTTGCCCTCTCTGCTCTGCCTAATTCTGCCCCAGCTTCAACTATGACTTTGTGCCAGAAATAAATGTCAAAATAAGGATAGATCTTTAAAGATATACTGTCTTCCAAATATCACAAAACCTTGCAATAAATCAATAACAAATTCTTCTCGGTGGCCTACCTCTAGAACATGACAGGATTTGGTCTGGTGTTTGAGGAGAAGTTGCAATCTGAGTTACCCATCCAGTATGGCCTTTAAGGGTTCCTTTCAATGTCATTTGTTCACCCATGTTGGCAGTTTTATCTTGTGGATTCACTAAGATTTAAATCGGTAGTGATCTGGGTGGCTAGGCCCGTTCATCCACGATTCCAAGAGAAGGCCGGGGACGCGCAACGAAGGGGTATGGGGAGAGCTAATCTCCTTCCGTGCGTCATCGAAATTGAGAACGGCAAAAATTGCTTGAATTTGTGAAATAATCTACACTTTTTTTTGCTACCAAAAGTTTCTTACATGTTTCTTATATTTTTAATGCCAAAAGTATAAAGTTAATTTTGTTTTGTTTAAAGGGCTCCGAAATTATACTTAGTTAGATCTCAAAACAAGTAAATAACTTAATTCACATTCAAAATAATGTCCAAACAGTTGCTATAACTGTACAGTGTCAAAGCATTTTGAGTGCGAAAGGAAAATTTAAAACTGTAAATTACAAAAGTTTCTTAGCATTTTAAATTCAGGTAGGGTGGTTTCTTAACTTTCGAAAAATTGAGCCTACCGTTTCTTATCAACGGTTTCTTGTAAAAAAATGAGTGTATCGTCAGCAAACCACGGGGGACATCGTCTGTGCATACTTGAAGACATTATGAAATGAAGAGAGTCTTTATTCTGCTCTTTGTTATTTTGTTTTACAGCCTTTTTTGCTGTTGCTGTGTTTTGGAGGAGTAAGGTCATCTTTCTGCCGAGAAAAAGTTAATTGCTTCTAAAAATTCTCGACTTTTTAGGTGATATTGCAAAATTTCAGCGGAAGGTTTCTTCGCCGAATCTAAAATTTAAATTTACTTTGCCCTCGGATGTGCCTCGATATATTTCTCGGCCTTAGTGGAATAGATGTTTTTCTGTAGTAGTGATTCTATACCGAATTCTCACATCTATTGCAATCTGTGGGATTAAAGCTGAATATCTCTAATCCTGCAAAGTTACCGCAATCTAAGTCAATGTTTTGAACTCAGCATTCAATTCTGCATCGAAACATTGCTAAAAGAAATTAATTAGTGATTCTATATATATTTCTCGGCCTTAGTGGAATAGATGTTTTTCTGTAGTAGTGATTCTCTACCGAATTCTCACATCTATTGCAATCTATGGGATTAAAGCTGAATATCTCTAATCCTGCGACAGTTACCGCAATTTAAGTCAATTTTTTTAACTCAGCATTCAATTCTGCATCGAAAAATTGTTAAAAGAAATTAATTAGTGATTCTCTATATATTTTTCGGCCTTGGTAGAATAGATGTTTTTCTGTAGTAGTGATTCTCTACCGAATTCTCACATCTATTGCAATCTATGGGATTAAAGCTGAATATCTCTAATCCTGCAACAGTTACCGCAATCTAAGTCAACTTTTTGAACTCTCAGCATTCACTTCTGCATCGAAACATTGCTAAAAGAAGTTAATTAGTGATTCTCTATATATTTCTCGGCCTTAGTGGAATAGATGTTTTTCTGTAGTAGTGATTCTCTACCGAATTCTCACATCTATTGCAATCTGTGGGATTAAAGCTGAATATCTCTAATCCTGCAACAGTTACCGCAATCTAAGTCAATTTTTTGAACTCAGCATTCAATTCTGCATTGAAACATTGCTATAAGAAATCCATTAATGGAATGTGGATCGTGAAATCCTTTTGTAAGAACTGGACTACTATGGCTTCAAGGGTAAAGAATTGAGCTGATTTCGTTCCTATCTTTTAAATAGGTTACAGTTTTGTAAAGGGAACGATCTTTCACCTGTAACTGAAGGGGTAGATGTAGATTATGGTGTTCCCCATGGCTCCTGCCTAGGGCCCCTACTCTTTCTAGTTGATGTTAATGACCCCCTACTTTTGAAGACTTTTGACGTGGCAATGGATATCCTCTTCTTCTATTGACGATATTTATTGATCGTGAGGAGAGACAGGCAACAAAGACAACTTTCAGTTTTTACATGTCGTGATTTATTTAAGACCTTGTTTCGATGCACATTTCAATTTACAAAACCTCCCCTCCCCCCATAATGTCCAAACGACGTTGTTTAGGGGGATCACCTGAATGCCTGAATCAATATGTTTGTGGCCCCTCATCAAAAGAAATTTGATGGAGTGAACTTCTGTCAAATGTTGATTTTAGTTCTTTTGATGGAATGAATTTCAAGTTTTTCCCGCAAAAGATTCCTTTATTCTCAACATTCAAATTTTCGACATTCAAATTTTCAAATCTCAAAATTTAAAGGACGAAAACGAGGCTGCAAATTTTGACTCTTTTAGCGCGACATCCCATCATGCATCAGTACAATGTTTACGATGGCCTAGGCGACAACTGAAAGAAAGCTGCAAAGAAAAACTGTTTATATTTTATACCTTCTGCAAATTTACTTTATGTTTTTACTTCCATTTGACCTTGAAGTTTACAAGATAGATGGTCAAGCATTTTTAGCATTATGTAGGAGAATTGTGCTGTCGAGATTAGCTGTTGCAACAGCTCACAACAGTCACGTAACAAAAGCACAAGAAGAAAGAAAGAAGAAGTCACAGTGTCACAGTCCTTTATTGGATAGTGGAGGACGGGAAGCAAATTCGGTCCTGCAACCATCATGGCTCCGTTGGATTGGGACAGTGTGCTGTCAGTGGATAGTGCATTGTTGAAAGATGACGAAGAAGCTGCTGAAAGAGCATTTCAAATTTTGGCAGGGGTAACCAGAAATGCAGTTTATTATTTAAATTATTATTCCCACCACCAAGCAGCAAGGTGTGAATTTGGCTGCATATTTTCGGATGTCTTTGGCACCCAGATTGGAAAGTTTTACTTACTGCCCGCCAAATGGAAAGTTTGCTTACTGCCCTACGTGGAATCTGGGTGCACCGTGCACCACATATATACACCAATTCTTTTGTTTCGTGTTATTTCCATTGTTCAGATTGGGTCTGTGCACTTCACATCTGTGGCGCACCATTCGCCAATTCCGGTCTGGCTTACTGCCTGCCAAGTTTGCTTACTGATTGCAAGTTTGCTTGCACACCAAAAAATTTTTAGATCACAGACAAAGTTTGCTAGCATTTTACTAGTTTCAATTTAGGAAACTTAACGAAATCCCTTTAATTATTTTGCACACCGTGCAACAATTCTTTTAAATTAGCACACGAAAATTTGAATCGTAAACCAGGTTTGGGGCTAAGAAGCCTTTTCTCCAAACAAAGCCCTTTTATTTTGGGACAATATGTTTGGTGCGATGCAATGCTCAGATACCCTGGAATATTCCTACAGGTGTATTTTACAATGGATCCACATCAAAGTTTTTTGATGTTAATGCTGAAAAATGATACAAAAAATATACTTTGCTCAGCGCATTCTAAGGATATTTGTTGCTACAGGCCGAGAGTGCAGCCTGGTGAATATTGAAGAATGAAACCTTTGACCGTTTGGAGGAGGGATGTTATGACTTTGAAGAGACAGAGGCCCTGTCTGTAAAGCATAGCAGTTGTCTATGAAATATCATACACGCAGAGAAAACAATCCATATATGCATGCATATGCATAATTTTGGGTGTATTTGATTTCAAATAACAAAGAAATGTGTAAGAGCGAAAAGTTTGAATCTGAAAAATAAAAAAAAATATGTCATCGCTGGAGCTTCATGCATGCTTTGTTAGGAAAAACCTTGGATTCCCTTTGAAAAAGAAGTTACATAGAAAAGGTTCACAATTATGCTGAAAAATGGAGGCACACCTGGGTTATATCACATTTTATGGTTAACTACCGCCTTGATCAATGAGCTTACCCTAAACATTTTTAGAATTTGCACCCCAAGTCCATGTTTTGTATTGCATGTTTGTGTTCAGGGACGTAGGAAGCATCTCCAACTTGAGGGGCACAACACTTCAAGGGCACTTTTTTCATGAAGCTAAAGGGGCACTTCCTGGAAATTAAAAGGGCACTTCTTTGTTTATTGCAAAATCTTGGGGGGCACATGCCCCCAGTGCCCCCCTGGTTCCTACGTCTCTGAACATCTCTGTTCATGTTTATTCTATGTGCCTTATTGATGGAAAAAATCATTCATTGTGCTTGAAACAATAGGAATTCTCTACACCGGCTTGTAATTAAATCTTTATAGTAACAAGTCACTTGAATTCTTTGCAGTGAAATCATGATTTCTGACTATCCTATCCTTTAAAATCTCTAACAATTTTTTCACCAGCATAAGAGTAAGGTAAGAAGCTCTGGATCAAACGATTGGTCGTAAACAAATACAGCACAATTATTAGGAAAGAATGTATCAGGTGCAGGAATGTTGTTCGCACAAACTTTATGTCATCTTTTTATTGCAATAGTAAAATTACATCTATTTATGCCACCTAAACATTAAACATGTATATGTATTATCATTTAGGCTGATTTAGAAGCAGACAGCACAGAGGCCTCAAATCCACAAGACATGGTGAAACTTTTCCAAGTTGCCCAAGCTGTAATGATGGTAAGTTGAGAAAGTCAACAAATTTGCTGCCATGGAAAAATATGCTATTATTATTTTTTATAGAGCAAGGTAAAAGGATCTGTTAATGCTGTGTTCAGTGAACATTTTTGTTAGATCGTATGAAGCTGTTACACAATTCACAATAAAGCTTTGTATCTGTGGACATAGATTATGATCATCATTCTGCATTAGATAAATGAAATGATCTTTGGTATTCATGTATTTAAAGAAAGGATGCTGTTGCTTGATTTGTTCAAAAATAGTTGTTCCTAGATTTCCCTATCTAGACAGTGAACTTCATCTTCTAAAATGTTGCATCTAGGGCATATTCTCTCTTCTGGATTCTTTTAACTGATCAACCTCCCGTTTACACTATTCCTACAAATTTGTAACATTTTTGTACCTTCTACCCGTAAGTAGAAAAATATTATTCTGAAGCAGTATCCCAGGGGGGGTACTCCGGTATATTCAGGATAAGGGTGCTCAGGTTACTTTGTTGGGTCTAAATTTGGGCAAGGATTATTTTTTTGAGTCAATCTTTTGTACAGTTATTTTTTTGGGTTCCTGAAATTCTGGCTTAATTTTTTGGGTCTCAAATATGAGAAAAGGTAAAAAAATTGGGAAAAATATAATTTACAAACAAAATTACAATCCATTAACATCGCTAAAATAAAAAAACTTCAATATCCAAATACACTATGAGAAATCTTATTAGTTACGGCACTTTTCTGCAGATTTAAGATACTAACTTCATTACTTTTGGGCATGTAAGGTCGGAAAAATTATTTTTTTGGGTCTATTTTCATCTTAGAAATTACTTTTTTGGGTTGATGCGTTGTACCCCAGCCTGAGCACCCCTATCCTAAATATACCTGAGTACCCCCCCCTGGGAGCAGTATAAAGCCTGCTGCACATGGAGAGGAAATGCTCAGCAAAGTACCATGAATGACATTTTGCTCAGGAAAATTCTCACCGTGTGGGAATGATTTTTGCTGAGGAAATAACTTGATGTATAGCTGAGAAAATGTCTAACGTGTTTGTTAATTTTTGCCGTTCATGCCAAAATCCTCATTGTCTGCAGTGTCACAGAGAATTTGCTCATTGTTTTGAATATACATGTGTTCACGGTGCAATGGCATATACCACAGGTCACAACAATAAGTCAAATAGTGTGGCATATTCTACATCTGTGTAAGATTTCGAAGAAGATATGCTCCTCTGTCAATTTTTAATTTGAAAAGGCGACAAAGGAGACAAGCAAGGAAGACAAGAGTGTGGACAAGAAGTCAAATTCTCCGGAGGAACGCTGGGTGCATATGCTGGGCAATCTGTGAACTCACATTAATTCCGGTAATCCCATGTTGTACAAGCATGGGTAGTCAGAGCATATATCAACACATTTACTTGGAGTCGCTGGTGTGTACTCAAGGCAGGCAGCAAAATTCTCTGTGGCACTGATGACAGTGAGAATTTTGGCATGAATGGCAGAATATCAAACTTGTTGATGATAGCATAGGTTCCAAATCTTTAAAAAGGCTGGTGTAAAATTGAGTGACCTATTTCTTTGTACTGAATGACTTCAAAGAAACGTTTGCTATTTCTCTATAATTCTACCGTTGGACTTTTCTGAAATCTTTAATATTTTTAGAGTTGGAGTGTTTTTCTTCTTTTTCATGAATTCAAGAAAAACTTTCAAAAAGCCTTAAAACCATCGTAATTTCTAAACCGTTTGACGCAACATGAAGTAATTTCGAAGAAAACCATAGTTTATGAATGCCTACAATATGGTATCAAGCAAAAGTCTGTCATTCATCTAGTTTATGATGTAGAAATTTGATGACGTCACACCCTCAAATGAGCTGAAATGTAGAATACGCTGTAATTTTGAAAAATATTCAAAATTTCTGGAAAGTCCAACGGTAGAATTATAGATAAGTATCTAAAGTTTCTTTCAAGCCATTCAATCAGAAGAAATAGGTCATTGAATTTTACACCCACCTTTTTTCACCCAGTTAAAGATTTGGAACCTATGCTGTTGATGATTATTTCCTCAGCGAAAATCATCCGCACACGGTGGGAATTTTCCTGAGCAGAATGCCATTCATGCCACTTTGCTAAGCATTTTGCTCTCCGTGTGCGGCGGGCTTAAACGGTAGCAATTTTACAACGGATCAAAACTGTACTGGTATGCTGTAAATATAGTCTTAGTTAGGAGTTGGGGGCTTTTTCAAGGGGGGCAGCTTATTTGAAGTTGAGGGCTTAATTGAGGATTGACGGTATCCATTTTTGCTGACTTGCTTAACAGATAAACCAATTTACTATAGGTGAAGAATGTGCAATACGAAACTGCACTGGAAGAACTGGAAAATGCCATGGCAGATGACAAAGGTAACTTGAAATTTCAGCTATTGCTGACTTACTTGACTTAATTGTATTAAATGTTATTGCCCTAGCCTGGTTTCCATATAACCATAAGGTGCTGGAAGGTTGCCGTTGGCAAATGGCAGTCTTCTGCCATCTTCCATCTGCCACGCCCCCGGTACCGCAGTCGAACATTTTAAATGGAAATGTCTGAATCTAGTGCCGCAACCATTACCAGTACGATGCCGTAATGATCGAGAAAAATTGAAATGCTTCAGCCTGGTTTCCATACCGGGTGCGCCAAAATAAACTATGCACTTTTGGCAGGCCACGATAAATTGTACACAAGACCGATTTTGAAGATTTATGACTTGATCTTTAGCAGAAGGCCTGAATTAGATTCTAGGATTTTTTACAAATTTTTCTGTTTTCAGTTTTTAGAGCTACAAGCGAGTTTCTTAAAATTTTCGTTTTCGAAAACACTGAAAACGATAAAAATACGTCGATCAAGCTTGCTAAAGAATCGAGATGAATGGACAAAGAGAAAACTTTTTGGTGGTGATTTGGGATTTATAAATCAACTAATTGTAAGCTGCTGTACGAGAGTTCGTACTATCTTGGGAGAAATGATATAACATTTTCAAGGATATAAAGAAATGTATTTTCTTTTGTAATGTCATTGAATTTATGCTTTGGTGCAGGTTGTGTTCCTGTGTCAAGGGGGGTTAAAAAACAAGCGAGGAAGCGTCATGGGGCCAGCAAGCATGGAGTCTTGTTAAACAAGGGCAGATTTTGTAATATAATAGCAACAGTTGTGTTTTATTGACACCTCAATTCAAAGCGATTAGCGATTGCAGACAAAGGAAATTCTCTCAACCAGCAATTCAAAACAAACAAAGCCGCAGAAGTTTATTTGAAATCCAGGTAGCTAGCTCGCTCGTTGTGCATTCCAGAAACTGTTTTTAAGGGCAAACATGAGCGTAGATCGAAAGAAGAAGGATGCATCTACACATCTGCCGCAGGCATTTTATTTGTTTGGTTCAAAAGCCGTTTAGGAGGCGATTCAATTCTCTTATTTTTTTGGGTGTTATCAAAACATTTACTGCTCAGCTTCTGGACCAAAGAAATAAAATGCCCGCGGCAGATGTGTAGATATATCCTTCTTCTTTCGATCTATGCTCGTGTTTGCCCTTAAAAATAATTTCTGGAATGCACAGCGAGCGAGCTAGCTGCCTGGGTTTCAGAGAAAATTTTGCGGCTTTGTTTGTTTTGAATTACTGGTTGATAGAATTTCCTTGTCTGTGATCGCTAATCGCTTTGAATTGAGGTGTCAACAAAAGCAACTCGTGCAATTGTATTACAAAATCTGCCCTTGTTGTCTTGTTACATTTTTTATTTGTGACGGCTTTTGGGGCGGCACTTTCTTGCAACTACTACAGAATTTCGCAACAAGCCAATCTTTGAAATAACACTCGTGCAGAAGTTTACAATGATCAATTTCCAAATCGCCAAATCACGCTGAAAACGTTTTCTCTTTGTCCATTCATGATGAGTCTTTAGAAAATTTGATCAACGTTTTTTGATCGTTTTCAGTGTTTTCGAAAACGAAAATTTTAAGAAACTCGCCTGTAGCTCAAAAAATTGAAAATGGAAAAATCTGCAAAAAATCTTAGAATCTAATTCAGGCTTTCTGCTAAAGATTAAGTCATATGTCTTCAAAATCGGTCCAGTGTACGATTTATCGTGGCCTGCCAAAAATGCATAGTTTATTTTGGCGCACCCGGTATAGCCGTAAGGTGCCGTAAGGTTGCCGGCGGCAGTCTTCTGCCATCTCCCATGCCCCCTGTACCGCAGTCGAAAGATTTAAATGAAAAAAAACGTCTGAATCTAGTGCCGCAACTACCGGCACGATGCCGTAAGGATCGAGAAAAGTTGAAATGAGTCAACTTTTTCCAAGTCGTTACGGTACCGCAACCACCATGGTTGCGGCTGCCGGCGGTACGGGCGAAAATGATTTCCATTTAAGTTGAAATGGTTGTGGCATGCCGGTGGCAATGCTTTCGGCAATGGCTGCGGCAACCTTACGTTACGGCTATATGGAAACCAGGCTGGGGCAATAACATTTAATACAATTGATTTTAATGTTTTGCAAAGACTTGCAGCCTGCATCTGTTTCTTCTAAAATCCTTTTGATAACTAAAACAACTGCTCCATCGAACGACATTGTAGCCATGACTAGCGGCAGACTGGAATTTTGATAATTTTCAAACCAATGTGTTAATCTGGCATGACTCTCAATCAAGCAAAAATATTCACCCGTTGTGCTAATAAGCTTTATTGCAGAAATCTCTTACGGAGCTATTAGGAAAATATTTTTATGGGATTACAGTGTTACTGATTGTCTTTTGTTTATGTGTGATATTACACTGAATAATAAATGATGAGATAATCACAGTGTTTAAGATTACATGCAGGTGCATCTATCGCACTGTGAAATTTTAACCTGAAGGTAGAGAAATTCAGAAACGTTGCAGATTGAGTACTGTTACGGCCGTTGTTTTCATCGGTATTACTGTATCTAGTTATATCAGGATGCAAAGCACAAAACACGAGAAGGTAAAACCAATCTTTACAATCTTTTTTATATTCAACTAAAGATAATACTCCAATACACGTTTTTTTTATAAGAAACTTGGATCAGCACTTAGTACTAAAGTTTCGTAATTTCGCATGAAAATTTCGGTGTTTTAGTAGTAAAAGTTTCTTAATTAGTTCCTTTTTTTGGGCCTAAAAATGCATTATTTTTCGAAGTTGAGCCTTCTTCTCGAGAAAGGGCTTCCATTTCGCATTGACATTGTCATCAAGAAGAAGCCATGCACATCAAGGCAAAAATTTACCAATTTTGCAGTTAAAAGTCAAGAAAAGACGAATGTACCTTTGTTAGAGAAATTTTTGGTAGAAGTTATAACATATAATTTGGTAAATTTTTCGACAAATGGAAAAATGGAAAAAGGGTATTTTTCCATTTTTCCATTTGTCGAAAAATGTTGTTAGAAAAACATAGAATAAGAGAGACATACAGAAATATAGTTTTAGAGTTTCTTAACTGTTCTTGAGCGTAGTACTAGAGTTTCTTAAATTTTTGGTCATCGTAGTACTAGTTTCTTATAAACCAGTTTCTTACAAAAAAAACATGTACTAATAATATAGTAATATAGTAATATAGTAATAATATAGCAATAATATAATAAAGATTTGTCAATACAAGCAACCCCCCACGAGCA
This sequence comes from Aurelia coerulea, assembly GCA_039566865.1. Taxonomy (NCBI): domain Eukaryota; kingdom Metazoa; phylum Cnidaria; class Scyphozoa; order Semaeostomeae; family Ulmaridae; genus Aurelia; species Aurelia coerulea. The sequence goes on along the minus strand of CM076947.1, from coordinate 23,384,492 downwards.
ATTACTAATAACACTACTTAGGAAGAACTTTATGATACAAGAAGGACGATACCACGGAGAGCAAAAGGCTATGACTACTCCGTGAGCATTACTTAGAAAACTAAAACTCTCTCTCAAATGTCATTTTCAGCTACTTTGCTCCCGAACAGGGTATCAATTTTCTCAAAAGGTGCTCCCGAAAGGGTACACAATTTTCAAATTATTGCTCTCTTACAAGATGTTAATTTGGAATCTGCAATTTTCTTTCGTTTTCTTGCCGACTTGCTTCTAAACTGGGAAATCAAATCAGTTTGAGATATTTTAAAGAGTTCAAAAGATGTTTTATCAAGAGATTGATCACCTGACTTGAATTGAATGTAAACAAACCGATTTTGTCTATCAGCTCTGTGACTGGTTAATGAAACTTGTAAGTAATGATAGAGTTGAGACATTAGAACAGTTGTGCAAATGGTAGAGACGGTTAACTTCTTATTGCATACTTGATTTGCACCTTTTTCAGGAGAATCTTTGAACGAAATCTGCATCTTTCCTTTTTCACATTATAGACAGCGACTTGAAAGCCGAAGTAGAAGCGTTGCAGAAAGAACTGGCTCATTATCAGGTTTGTTTGTTTGTTTATTCATTTATATTTATTTATTTATGAGATTTATTTGTACTCAGTTTCAAATTAGATGTCATTTGCAAATGCCCGCGAGCAGCAACAATAGCAGAAGTGTTATGCAAAGAAATTTTGCATTATCGCAAATCTCAAGTGACATCTAATTTGAGACGGACTTTAGTAATGCTTAGGGTCCCAAGAACTGTATGCATTTCTGAATTAAATTTCGGTATTTTCCTTTTATTTGGTTGTCGAAATATTGGTCATCAAACGTCATATTCGATCTTCAAAAACCCTGTTGCAAATTTATGTTGAATAGAAACGAAGACAAATAGAAACGATTGCCCCATGGGAAACATTTTCTGCCGAAGTCCAACCCCCTGAGAAAATGAAATATAATAATATAGATGAAATACTGGCACTTTCTCGAACAAGGTCAGATTTTGTAACACAATAGAATGAGATGCTTTTGATTGACACCTCAATTCAAAGCGATAAGCGACTGCAGACAAAGGAAATTCTCTCAACCATAAATTCAAAACAAACAAAGCCGCAAAAGTTTCTCTGAAACCCTAGTAGCTAGTGCGCTCGTTGTGCATTCCAAAAATTGTTTTTAGGAGCAGTTATGAGCGTATATCGAAAGAAGAAGGATATATCTACACATCTACCTCGCTCGGGCAATTTATCTCTTTGGTTGAGAATCTGAGCATTATGTGTTTTGATTACACCCAAAAAATAAGAGAATTGAATCGCCTCCCAATCGTCTTTTGAATCAAATGAATTAAATGCCTGTGGGTGGTAGATGTGTAGATATACCCTTCTTCTTTTGATCTATGCTAAATTTTGCTCCTAAAAACAATTTCTGGAATGCACAACGAGCGAGCTAGCTATCTGGGTTTCAGAGAAACTTTGCGGCTTTGCTTGTTTTGAATTACTGGTTGAGAGAATTTCCTTTGTCTGCGATCGCTAATCACTTTGAATTGCAGTGTCAATCAAAATCAACAAGTGCTATTTTCTGACCAAATCTGTCCTTGTTACTTTCTCAAGGAATTATGTTATTGTTTCATCATTTCGGAATTTTTTAGTTCATACCTACATTTATCGGTCTTCAACTTAAATGCACATAATTTGCATTTTAAAATCGTCCTCCAAACACTAGAGATATGAGTTCACAAGGTCAAGATTTGCAGTGCACCTGAAACCAGAGGTTTTGAGAAATGGCCTAGCCATGATTTGACATCACATATATTTTCCAAAGAATTTTCAACTTTAAACTTTAATTTCTTACTTTTGAAAATAATCATACCTTGAACTGTTTCAATGAATTTAGCTTAGAAAGGGTGGAGTTTATTGCAGAGACGAGGTTATTAACATTATGAAAGAGAGGGCTGAATAAAACTGTTGCGGTAAGGAACTTTTAAAGTCTAAGCCAAAGTTAGCAGTGAAACTTTGACGATTTATTGGAAGATCCAAGAAATTTTGTTTGCGATGGGGTCCCTTCAAAGGAGAATAGAAGTAATGCCCCCTCCCTGCAAGATAAGTTTTTATTTTTTGTTTACTTTGTTTGTAGATGCAGGCACTTTGAATTTTTCATTTGAATCAAAATATTTACTTTGTAGAAATTTGCTGGCGCTGGTGATCGGTATCTCAAATCTGAAATGACGCAACTTGAAGACAAAAATAAGGTAACGTTTCAGCATAAATTTCATAGTCTATACGTCTTCATTTTGGTTGCTGATATACCTCTTTTTCCTGCATATTCTTTGCAAGGGTCAAAATTCTTTAAAATCTTTGAAAAGTTGGGTGTTCGATGAGATTCTCCATGGCGAACGCTCGGAGTTTCTGAACTGAGATATTTCCAATCTTGATGATAATTTCTTTTGTTCACTGCTATTGTATGGGCGTGCTGAATTATCGTATATCGTCAACAGAATGATTCTTGAAGCTACAATAAAGTACATTAAATCACCCAAGCGTTTTGATCTTGTGAAACTTAGCATCCTCTGGAAACAAAGAAATCGTGCTAGACATGTTTGTGACTTTATCTGTGTCCTATGTGTGAATGTATCTGTGTGTATGTTTGTATGTAAGTCCCTATGTGTACGTGCTTATTAATCAAATTAATTTGATATATTTGAAATGGTAAAAGTGTCATTTATAGTGGGAACTCGCTGACAATATGTCCTTTCCCGCTATGGATGGGACGTAGCTTATAAATCTTGTTGTTTGTTCTTTTAATTGTTTTCATTGAAAGAAAAAACAGATTTTTCTTTGAATTGAATGGCTTGAAAGGAACTTGTGGTACTTTGCTGTAAATCTGCTGTGGAAATTTTTCTATATCTTCATTTTTTTCAAAATGGCAATTTAACTATTTAAAAAAAAAATCATGGAAAATTTAAAAAATTTGAATGATATGATCGTTAAGAAAACCATAGTTTACGAAGGTCTACAATATGGTTCTGAGCAGAAATCTTTAGCTTTTCTGGTTCAGGATTTAGAAATTTGATGACGTGATGTCCTCATATTTAATAGATTGCCGCCATTTTGAAACTAATCAAGATATCAATAAATTTCCATGGCAGACTCACAGCAAAAGGCCCAAAGTTCCTTCCAAGCCAATTAATCAAAAGGAAACTGTAATCGAATTTTATACCGACCTTTTTAAACATTCACAAGTACCAGTACCGTGTAAACGGGGTCTCAGAGGTTTGTGAACATTTACTTTTCTAACAGTGCCTTATGATTGACGCAGAATTTTTTTCTTTATAAATTACTTTGACTCAGCTGAGCCCAGGCTGCTCTCCAGCCTTGAAATATTGTTAAGAAGTTGCACTATAAATAGCATCAAATGAATGTTTTTTATCTTTTTTTATTCAACAGCTTCTTGAAAAGGAGCTTGAGGAATTGGAACGAAAGCTCATCAAAGAACAACGACAAAGTGATAAGGCAGGTATTTTTGATGAAATGGATGTGAGGACAGTTTTTGTCAGTCGTCAAACAGTATACAAATCCGTAAACTCGCACGTGTCGGAGATTATCCATTGTTCATCCATTGTTCTATGCAGTTTGTTTGGTGGCTTCACCCAAGCCACAAAAAATGACCGTTAAAAATCCATTTATATCCGAGCAATCGTAGGAGATATGAATGTTTGGTTTGTTCCTTAGTGAAGTACAAGGATTAATGCCCAAACCGCATCTTTCATTTTGAAAAAAATACGAAAATCCTATTTGATATCACCTTTAAAAAAACTGCAAAAATCATCGTTTTGTTTACATTTTGATGACGGAGCCCCGTTAAGATCCATGTTTTTAGATGCAATTTAATGCAGAGTCACAGTAGTGTTTCAATGAGATTGAGATTCAGATTGAGATTGAGATGGGGATAGGGTAGGAATAGACCCCAGTATGTTCGTTTGTGTCAACAGTACAGTAAATCCCCGCATATAAGAACCTACAAAAATAAGAACCTAGATACTGTTTTTCCTGAATTATGCACCCCATAATTAAGAACCTGTTTCAGTTTGATGAAAAATATGTTCTTTTTGCAGTGGCAGCAAAGTTGATTTTGGATCGTCATTATTAAGTTAATTTTTGTCCCAGTTGGCTGTTAAAGTTTGAATCTCCTCCCCTGCTGTTTGTAAGCTTAGAATTGGGTATTTGGTACATAATAACTTTACCAAAACGAATAACAGGGCTGGAAATCTTTTGTGAAGATCCTAAAGCGGCCTACGCAAGACACCCTTCAAATATGAATCTTTATACCTTGAAATTGCTCTTGGTACCTTTAAAATAAGAACCTATTTCAGCCTGGATTTCAAAAGAGTAGGTTCCTATATGCGCGGATTTACTGTATTGTACTGGGTGTTAAAGTTTGAATCATCGAATATCACAGGCTCTTACCTCATAGGCACATAATTTTGTTCACGCTTTTCCAAGGATGGTCTTAAACTTTTGGCCATAGCTGTGGACTGAAGGCCCTCTACTACCTTTTGCCCTGAAGCAATATTCGTCGTGGAGTTTCGATATTTTGCAGACAAATCATAGAAATGAATCGTGAATAGATTGATGTAAAATCCAGCTGAGTAACACAATTTTTGGGTCACACCCTTTGTCGGCAGAACCACCGTAATTTCTGAGAATTTCTATAAATGTCATTGTGACGTCATAGCAAAATGGCGCTGAAATTCAAAAACAACATCAAACTTTGGAATCTTGATGGAAAGTTGATCTAAATGAGCTTCAAGAGAGTAAGATAGGCAGCGTGGTAAGGTTCCATATCGTTGCACTGAGAAACGTTGTTGACAAAAATCTGGTCCTAAATTTTGGCCACGACTGTATAGTGATATAGATACGGTAAAAACCCGCACATAAGAACCTTCATTTACCTACAGCCTGAAATCATATATTTTGTACCCAATGGATAAGAACTGTTTAGCCTGATATCATAACTAGGTTCTTAATAAAGTGGTGCATTCATTCATTGGGAAATAAATGCAAGCTGTTTGCCAATCAACCTCTTTCGTGAACTCCAAAACATTACTTGCAGAACTGTGATAGGCAGGGACTGCATGGGTAAACTAGGTAAGCTTGGGTTGAAGTGGATAGGGCTAAGAGTGTAAATAAATTTGGCTAAGATTTAGATTCACATATTTCCCTTTGTTAAGAACCTACACTCTGATTACTGGATGTGCCTCATTGCACAAGAAACTAAACAGGCTGAGTTCAAAATCTTAGGTTCTTATGTGCGGGTTTTTACTGTATAGTTAAAGTTTCTTTGAAGCCATTCAGTTCAAAGAAATGGGTTTTTAGCATTTTACACCAACCTATTTAAAGATTTGGAACGTATGCTGTCCCTTCTTGAACGTTGTGAAGTATGTTGTTGAACGTTTTTTTAAGTCAGTACTTTTCTTTAGTCATTTTACATACAGTAAAAACCCGCACATAAGAACCTAAGAGTTTGAACTCAGCCTGTTTAGGCTCTTATGCAATGAGGCACATCCAGTAATCAGGGTCTAGGTTCTTAACAATGGGGAATATGTGAATCTAAATCTTAGCCAAATTCATTTACATTCTTGGCCCTATCCACTTCAACCCAAGCTTACCCAATTTACTCCTGCAGGCCCTGCCTATCACAGTTCTGTAAGTAATGTTTTGGAGTTCACGAAAGAGGTTGATTGGCAAAAAGATTGCATTTACTTCCCAATGTATTTATGAAACCCTTTATTAGGAACCTAGCTATGATATCAGGCTGAAATAGTTCTTATCCATTGGGTACAAAATATATGATTTCAGGCTGTAGGTTCTTAATAAATGAAGGTTGTTATGTGCGGGTTTTTACTGTACCTGTCCTTGTCTCTTCTTACGTTGTGAAGTATGTTTCATGGGATTTTCTTTTAACAGATATCGAAACAATGTGAAGACCTTGAGCTTAAGAATACAGAGCTGAAAAGAGAGGTAAGCAACACCACGGCTTTCTTTCAGTTGCCAATAATGCTCAATTTTGTATTTTGAGACTCCTGGATTTTTAGTCAAAGTTTGATTAGCAAGCCACATTCAGTGAGTTTTACCTTTGCTTTCATACATGACACTGAGTCTTTCTCCTTTCGATATTAATGTAAACTGCTTTCTTTATTAAAGAGTGAGCGTTTGAGGACGAACATCAAGGACTACCAGAGGCAGATTGAATCTCAGGTAATGTCCTTCTTTTTCTCTTGGTTTGAGAATCATGCCACATCAATACCACATTCAAACTTTATATCAAATTTTATCCGATCAGTTATTTATCTTTTGTCATCAGAAAGTTTTACTTGAAATCGCACTGTTGCAACTTGCTTTCTGTATTGCACATTGGAAAATTGCCATGGTACGCAAAGTGTTTAATAAGATTGTTGTTAAAGAAATTGTTAAGTGCCGTTCGTAACCAAAACCAGATGACGTCATGTCTATTTCTGCTATGGACGGCACAGAATATTGTATTTTGTTGAGTTTTAGTTTTAACTGTGATATATAAAAAACATTGGAAAATACTGCGTTATTTCAAAAGGGAAAACCTATGACGAGCTTGGCAGATTGATTTGACTGTAATTTACTTTGCAAACCTGGTTTCAAGTTATGAAATGAGATGTATTATTTTATACCACGAGATCATGGCTGATACTCTTGAAATGTTTGTAATAAGGGCAAAATTGAATGAAGATACCATATGGGCTGTTGTTATGCTATTAATATCAACGTGAATCCAATGTGAAACGGATTCTAATATTTATCAGTAATTTATCGTATTTGTAGCTTTTTGTAGTTGTTTATTTAGTTGCTATTTTTTGCATGTCTTTATGTTAATGTCCACAGGGTAGTCATTGTCTTTTGCTCCTTGTGGTCCCGTCCCTGTTGTGTTGTATAGGTTGTAAAGTAATTAGAAAGTATAGCAGGATGTAGATGTAACATGTATTGTAACATTTTAAATGATTATAAAAAAAATATCAACGCATTAATGGCCATTTGGATTACATAAATATTATACACTATGAAGGGGGCAGATGCAAAGTAACAGATTTCTGGCACACCAAGTCCTTTTGAACCTAGGTTCTCATCAGAGTGTGAATTCTTGTGTGCATTACATGTAGATATTTCATTACTGTACTAGAATAGCTACGTAAAATATAGTACAAAATCTCGCTGCTGTACTAAAATAGCGACTTGGAATATTACAAAATTTCCTATGCAAGGGTTCCTGAAAGTGTCCCTGTGCATAGATGTCTCGTGCGAAGTACTGGTATGAGATTGAAGTTGAATTGTTTTGAACAACACCGCATTGGAGTGCTTTTTAAAATCTATGAATGTGCTTTGTTTCTTTCAGAGAGAAAACCAAATCCTTCGACGCGGAGAAGACATGACTGTTAAAGACCAAATGTCAAAGAAAAATCGTGAGATTTCAAGTTTCATTGATGAAATTAGGGTAAGTAGTAAAAATCTTCTCTCTACCAGCTTAATGTTTAAACTTCGAAAATTTAGTTTTAGAATTTCAGTTCAGTTCAGTTCATATAATTTTAAAATTCAACTACATACAATAACATTTTAACTAAACAAATACACTAAATACAACAATATTAGAAAATTAAGCCAACATAATTAACCACTAATACAATAATAATTAACTAAAGAATACAATTTACGGGAATGGTATGTAGGGAATTTCTTTAGGAGGAGCTCTCTCAGTAGCTAAGCTAATCGAGGAGAGGGCACCCCTTGTGTTAATAATGATTAAAGAACTTGACAAATTGGTTCAACCTGTTTATTCAGTTTCATAATAGAATAAGACTTCAGGGTGAATGATGACTTAAGCTTGGTAATTATTTTCAAAGAAGAAGGATTTGAGTTTTTGACAGTACATAATTCCGTCATTTCCTTCTTTAAAATCTGTAACTTCAACTGATAAATAACTGTGACATACTGAACTGATGATTTTCTAAAACATTCTAGGATTTCTAACATTAAATAAACAAGGTACTTCAGTAAAAAGCAGATAAAGTTACGGAGAGTTCTCTGGCACGTGTGTTCGCCATGACGCCTCTCGAAAAAGAAAAAAAAGAAAGAAAAAATTCTCATATGCTTCCAAAATGAACTTATTATTACTTTCCGCTACTGATGCTGTAAAATGTTTTATGTTGTTTTCAGGATTTACAAGACGAAAATGATAGACTGCAGAGGGATATAAATGTTGTTCAAGACGAGCTCAAGGAAGCCACTGTTGCTATGAATGGCATGGCTGATGATTATTCAAAGCTGAAGGTAGGAATAGCATAGGTTCCAAATCTTTAAAAAGGCTGGTGTAAAATTGAGTGATTTATTTCTTTGAACTGAATGACTTCAAAGAAACTTTAGCTAATTCTCTATAATTCTACTGTTAGAATTTTCTGAAATCTGCAAATGTTTTCAGAATTAGAGTGTTTTCTTCTTTTTCAAGAATACAAGAAAAATTTTCAGAAAAAACTTAAAACCATCGTAATTTCTAAACTGTTTGCCGCAACATGAAGTAACTTCGAAGAAAACCATCGTTTATGAATGCCTACAACATGGTATCAAGCAACCAGCAACAGTCTGTCACTCATCTGGTTTATGATTTAGAAATTTGATGACGTCACATCCTCAAATGAATAGACGATTACGCTAAAGATGGCGGCGAGGAACTTTTTACCAAGATGCATTGCGCTCGAATAACGAATCTCTAACGATTTTATAGGAATTCGATTTAAGAACGCGGTGCATCTTGGTAAAAAGTTCCTTGCCGCCATCTTTAGCGTAATCGTCTATTGAAATGTAAGATATGCTGTAATTTCCATAAATATTCCAAATTTCTGAAAAGTCCAACGGTAGAATTATAGATAAGTCTCTTAAGTTTCTTTCAAGCCATTCAATCAGAAAAAAATAGGTCATTGAATTTTACACCCACCGTTTTACACCGAGATAAAGATTTGGAACCTATGCTGGTAGGAATTCCCTTTATAGACTTGTGCAGGGCTCATATAAACTTTTTCCTTCCTGGCAGCAAGCTAAACATCACCTAATCCCTTCCTTCGAAAATTTGCGCCAATGTAACACAGTTTAGGGTTGTAAATTGTTCACTAGGAGGCAAACAAACAACAGCAGGCGTATTTATTTTCATTTCTAAGATTTCATGAGATCTCATGCAAAAATTTACACGATTAAGACTTACAAACCAATAACACTTCTTACTAATAAAAATATATCTTACTGTTGAATTTTTAGCTTTGTACTATCACGTAATTTTTTTTCGTCTATCCTTTTGAATTTTAATTTACGCCCAAGCAAGATAAGCTCCGCTTCTCTTATAGGTCGTGTAGAATACATATATTTCTATCTTACATTGTATTAGGCTGTTGTATTCTACGAATAAAATTGAATTGAATTCCGTTCTGGCTACAATATCTGAGGATTACAGCACTGCGCCCCAACACCTTCTTTTTTTATTGGGTCATCCATTTGCTTTTGTTCTCTGATAATTACTGCAATGGCAGTTGCAAATTGAAGAACTCCATACAGCGGGTACCCGCAAATAGGAAACCACTTTTTCAAATTGAGGTTTTTCTTCTTTTGCAGAAAGTTTAAGAAACGTTATCTGAAGAGACCTTAAAACCATCGATCAGGGTCTAAACTGTTTGACTTATACATTGAAATACCATTTCGAAGTCAAGTCCATAGTTTATAAATGACTAGAAGCTGGTATCATGCATGAGTATGTGACTCAGTACTGGTACATGATTTACAAATTTGATGACGTCATGTCCTCAAATTTTTTTTATGTGAATGCTGTAATTTTCAAAATCTTTATTCAAAATTTCTGAGAATGCTACATTATATTACAGTCATTTATGGATAATATTTAAAGTTTGTATCAAACCATTCAATCAGAAGAAATAAGATTGAACTTTTACACCCACCTTTTTACGACCTAGAAATTATTTAGAATCTATGCTCCACAGCAGCTTCTCTTTTGAAGGGTCATCCATTTGCCTGTATTCTTATAGATAAGGGGTTTCTGTAATGAGATTGCGGGTTGAATTACTCCATACTTCATTGTCTTTTTATTTTACAGAGTGTACTTGAAGACACTGATACTCTGCTCGAAAATATGAGACAAGAAAGGGACCTATTACGATCACAGGTAAGGCTGCATTTATTTGATGGTTTTGTATTCATTTTTGGTGGTAGACACAGACTGAGAAGTATATGGAAATGGCTTAGGAGAGTTTGAATGAATGGATGGATTGAGTCAATAAATGAATGAAGAACTTAATAAAAGAAGCAGTTAATAAGTGAGAGTGAGAGACAGGAGCCTTTCCCTCTTTCAAGGAGCGAAACGTTCCAAGGATTTGCCTTTTGCCGTAGTTTAAGTGTAATTCAAATGCTAATCTTTGTTCAATCATTCTTCGACTAGTGGATATTATCCTGTGGTATATCGGGGGTATATCCTCAAGACACGATGACTTACTTATGTTCCTGTGTTTTTAATACCGCCTTTAATTTTAATGGTTTGCAACAATTTTTAGTAGTAGATACAGATGAATAAATGATGATATTTATTCACAAATCAGCTAAAACTAAATACTTACTGATTTGTACGCCCTAGAAAAAGCAATGCTTATCTAGTCTAGGGCGCTTACAAGAACAAGAACATAACAAAGCTTTAACTATTATATGTTGATAAAGTTATAAGATAGTTATAATATAAAGTTATGGAATACATTACAATTGTACGAAACAGATATAATTCTGATTAACAACTAAGATACGATACAGATGAATAAATGAATTGATACAGAATAGATGAATAGATACAGAAATGAACAGAAATGAATAGATAGATGAGTAGATACAGATGAATAAATGAATGAATCAGTTAGTAAGTAGGCAAGAATAAGAACTCTGTCATCTTTCAAGGAGGGACCTACATGGGGTAAGATGGTATTTGAGTGGGATTTGCCTAAAATGACTCCCATAGAATGAAATTTTTGTGTTACGATTGGGATTTTATTGACTTTAACCGGGAATGCCAACGGCAAAAGTAACAGACTGGGAATTGGCAAAAGTAGCAGACTGGGAATTGGATTTAATCATCACATACATGTTTTAGAAAAGGAGCCAGGATTTCCCACAAAATATAACTGGAAAAATGGAATGATTCCCCTTCAGGAGCCTCGTAAAAATCCGCTTCAAATACTAGTCTTCGCCCAAACCTTTCTCAACTAGTGAATATTAGGGATTATCCTATGGAATGTCCACACGACACGATTTTGTTTTTCTACGTAGCATCCCATCCGAAGGCAGTTTGAGGACGCCGAGATGCTAAGCTTATCGAAGCAGCGTCCTGGTCCTTCCTCTCGATGTGGCCACACCTCGTGATTCCTTTGGCCTGGAATTATAGAGAGTTGGTGACTTTCCTTACTCTTCGTAGCAGATTTGACAGGTTGATTGAGGACTCGAACTACCAACCTTTAGATTGGTAGTCAAACATGCTACCACTGAGCCATCCTCGCGTTTACAAACATTCCTTACAAACTATCTGTTCTTGTACTTTGTCATCTTATCTAATTCATTACATTTAAGGTTCAAGATCTGCAACAGCAGATGCAATCAAAAACTGATGTAGATGATGAAATCATGGTGGCCTTCAATAAGAAAGTTGACGAATGGAAGGTATTTGTTTTTATCCAAACTGTTGGACTCTCGCAAACTATGTCACTTTTTTTTAATGCAACATTTTTGCCAGAGCTAGATTCCAAATGCCTACATAGCTTTCAGCAGCAAAGGGGACGGGTATATGCGTCCTTGCATCAAAATAGGCTTGGTGTAGATTTCTGGCTGTGCTCAACCTCGAGCCCAGTGTAACAATAGGCTGCCAGCGTTATCAAGGGTCAAGGAACCATTTTTGATTCCTGCCTATCGTTCTATTATTTTTAAACAACTTTTACTTTGTTATTGTGTATTTAGATTGTAAATTTTAGGGTTTATCTCTTTCTTTGTGCAGGGCAGTTTGGAAAACAATTTATGTATATGATTGATAACTTTACCCTGTTTAGATAAATAAAAATGAAAAATGAAATGAATCCTTTGACGCTAGTGCTCCTGATGATGACGCTAATGACGCTAGTGCTGCTGATGATTTTCTTTTGTTTGTAAATGTATCGAATTTTCTGATGAAGAAAATATCTTTATTTCTTTCGTTTTAGATAATTCTTGCTTCAAAAGATGAAGAGAATGCACAACTCAACGAAATGATCATTGATCTTCAAAAACAACTGCAAGCTGCGAGGATGGATACTGATAAAAATGCAATGGCAGAACTCATACAGGTACACATCTGAAACTTTCTTTCTGAATTCAGTTTTGTCGTCAAATATTGATTTGAATACTGTAAAAGCTCTATTAGGCCCCCGGGGGCTTATTTAATTTCGGACACCCTAGAGAGGGGCTTAAAAGAGAAGGGGCTTCTTAGAGAGGGGGGCTTATAGCTTAGTTTTATATAGAGCTCAAGAGCTGTTACAGTACGCGTTGATTTGCTTCTCGTTTGATCCGTGGATGTTTAGGGAAAATCTTTGCAGACAAAATTCCGTAGTCGGAAGGTTGAACTTACTGAAAAGATTCCAACTTTGAATTCCTCCTGAATGTCACCACGATCATGTCACCACCTGTGATTTTTGTAAACGACGAAAGACTAACTAGAAAATTTCTGGTGGAAGCGTGGTCTCCGTGGCGCAATCGGTTAGCGCGTTCGGCTGTTAACCGAAAGGTTGGTGGTTCGAGCCCACCCGGGGACGCAATATTTTGTTTCTTTTAATCTAATTTTCCCCTCTGGCCACTGAACGATCAGTGCAGCGTCTTCGGTTTTGACAGAATCCTTTCTTACTTTGACGGATTTTTTATTTTCTAAAATCGAGGTGGGTGGGATGCCAACTTGTGATTTCAATTTATTAATTAATAATTTTCAATATCTTTTCGAAAAAATTTTTGTTTATTTTTTGCTGATTCTTAGTTTTTGTTGTAACGTTAAATTATAAACAATATTTAGCAGGAAAGGAATTCTAACAAGTTGAAGTAAATCAAATAATTGTCGTTTTTAAGATGCTATTTTTATATTTTTTGCTGTTTGCAAATGCAAACTTGTTTAATTGATTTCTCTATAATTTTGCATATGTTACGTTTTATGAAATAAATAGTTTCGTGTTTCGTTTAATATCATACAATGTTTTTTAAGAGTTGTTTCCTTTCCATCAGACAAATCAAGAAAAAGATGAGAAAATCAAGGAACTAAGGAAAAGTCTTGAAGAGGTAACAATGTTTATAAAGAAAATTTCAGTGATACTAGATTTCATTTCGTTACATTTTAAATTTTTTGTGCAGGGTACAAATATCAGGTTAACAAGTAAATAAAGTTAAATATATTTCATTATCAAATAATATCAAATCATATAAATAGTCAGTTACAAAACTGTTTTACAATGTGCCCTGTTAAAATAGAACAATAATTTTGAATGAAAATAACAGCGGTTTGAAGAAATGAAGAAGTGTTTGTTTTCTGTGAAAGATTATTTGCAACAATACACATATTTGCTTCATACTTTTGGCAGAAATTTATTGAAAGAAACAACGGTAAGGAGATTTTTGCGCAAGTTGCAATTTCTGCAAGAATACTAGCAAGACAACTTCGAGCAAGAAAGATAATTTTTGTTATCTTGCAAATAGTCATTGTAAAAACCTCTTGTATTTTATCATGGAAGAAAATTAATCAAATACACTCGTTCGAGGAACTTTCCAATGCCAAAATTTATGAATCGAGTTCTTTAAGGGAAGAAACTTTCGCAAGTTGGAAAAACGCGGCATTGTTGGAATTAACTTTCGCGGATCGGCCAAAATAGGAAATTTCATGGGAATGAACTTTCGCGTTTTGCAAAAATACCACAATTCGCGTGAATTAAACATGCGAAATTTCATAGTTTAGAACATTTCGCAAGAATAGATTTTCTTTGTATATTTTTGGAAATTTCGCGAGTTTCACATTTTTGGAAATTTCGCGAAAGAAACTTTCACAAATTTCAGTCAAAACGAGAAAAACGCGAAATTTTCTTCCCGCGAAAGTATTTTCTTTCTAAGTGATAAGCCAGATGTGGCAGAGCAAGGAAAAACATTTTTATTTTTCACAAAAATCATTTTATGAGATAGATAACAAATTTAATTTGGTACTCGAAGAAAATTTTGATAAGAGCTCGTAACTTTGTGGAGACTTTTCGTGTAGCATTTTCGTAACTCCTTTCAAGAGATTATTAATGGTACTTGTTTAATGTTTTTTCTTCATTTACAATTTCATAGGCATCTGTAGAAATGAAATTGATCACTCAGCGTATTGAAGATACCAAGTCAAAGAGTAAAGAAGGTATTTGTTTGTTTGTCAACTTATTTTCATTCGATTATCTTTATCTAGCTATACATATTTACAATATATACAACTAATCCAAACCGCATGAAAGATGGGTTGAGATGTTTCAAGGTCTTAAAAACTTCTATACAGAGAACTCTCAGACGGGAAACATGCATAGTACATCTTTCTGATTTCAAGAGTAATTCACTGTAAGAAGATCGGTGATCATTGTACAAAAATCTAAGAGCACGTTCTTGAATCTTCTCAATTTTTTGCAAAGACTTAGCTGATGAGAAGTACCATACTAGCGGGCAATAGTTGAAATTGGAATATACAAAACTTTGCACAAGAATTTTCCTTTCATTAAAACCAATGAATCGTTTGAGTCTTTTTAACACATTAAGTTGTGATGCTGCTTTTCTGCAAAGTTCAGAGATATGCTGTTCAAAATTTAGCTTATAATCTAGCTGAATACCTAACAATTTAGAATTTTACTCAATTTTGGTCCTTTACTTAAATGGTTGAAATTAAATTGAGGAGGAGCAAAGATGTTCTGCTTGGAGGAACTTATACTAACGACCTTCAAGCAATTTGAATTGAAGCAAAAGG
Organism: Aurelia coerulea; assembly: GCA_039566865.1. Taxonomy (NCBI): domain Eukaryota; kingdom Metazoa; phylum Cnidaria; class Scyphozoa; order Semaeostomeae; family Ulmaridae; genus Aurelia; species Aurelia coerulea. Next base: position 23,369,352 of record CM076947.1, on the reverse strand, counting down.
GGCACTGTCATGGCACTCATTGGGTAGATGAAACAATAGAAAAGACTAAAATTAGGCAAGCTTCAGTAGTTTCACTGTACATTGAAATTCATGGAGATTATAACCAACGGACTCCCTTTATTTGTGGGAAAAAGCATGATCCAAAAGCATCAAGCTTGGTAATTAGTCAAGGGCCAAATCTTTTGTTAGTGACTTCGACATTGAAACTCGCCAATCACATCCACGGCAGTGTGTGTGCCTTTCACAGAATGTTTGACGATTTTTAATTTTTTTAGAAAATTAAGTAGTAGATGAATGGAGAAAGACACGTTGCTTTTGTCTGGCGATATGTTTCCAAGAAGCCTCTGCACATTGCTGGCTAGAAGTTTACAGTATAACAGAAATTGTATTAGATATGAAAATTTGTTGGTTGAAACCGCCCATATCATTTTCTGGTCATAGCTGATGTTGTCAAAAAATTTCCCCTGATAGAGATTCGAACCTGGGCTATAGAGTTAAATACTTTTGTTGATGTTCGAAGTGTATGAACACTTCATTACATCTGTAGAATTTTATCTATGTTGAAGTTAACTATCGAGAAACATTTTGAAACTGATCAGCCATTGGTTAAAGCTAAATTCACACCGCTGGACCCAACCAAATAGGTATACTTTTTATTTATGTTCAAGGCAACTATCAAGGAACATTTTGAGAGTGATAAGCCATTGGTTAAAGCTAAATTCACACCGCTGGACCCAACCAAATATGTATACTTTTTATTTATGTTCAAGTCAACTATCAAGGAATATTTTGAGAGTGGTTAGCCATTGATTAAAGCTAAATTCACATCGCTGGACCCAACCAAATTTGTATACTTTTTTCTGGGATGCCCGGTAGATCATTTGCCAGGTAAGGAAGTGGTACAAACCATGATTTTTTACAAAATGCATCTTTCTTTGGAACTCTTGTTTCCTCAGGATACTGTGTGTTTGTTTGTAATTTTTTAGGCACTAACTCTTAAAGGCTGGGCAAAGGTCCTGAAATTTTAGGTCTGTATCCTGTCCATGGATTTGCTATGCAGAAATAATGATATAGGGAAGTCTTGTTGTCGTACAGAGCTTGAAAATACCGGATGCGCCAAAATAAACTATGCACTTTTGGTAGGCCACGATAAATTGTACACTGGATCGATTTTGAAGATTTATGACGTAATCTTTAGCAGAAAGCCTGAATTAGATACTGGGATTTTTTGCAAATTTGTTCGTTTTCAGTTTTTAGAGCTAGAAGCTAGTTTCTTGAAATTTTAGTTTTCGAAAACTTTGAAAACGATAAAAAAACATCGATCAAATTTTCTAAAGAATCGACATGAATGGACAAAGGTATAACTTGTTCGTGGTGATTTGGGAATTAGAAATCGATTAATTGTAATCTGCTGTACGAGAGTTCGTAATAGATCCCCAATTCACCCTGAAAACGTTTCTCTTTGTTCATTCATGTTGAGTCTTTTAGAATTTGATCTACGTTTTTTTTGATCGTTTTCAGCATTTTCAAAAACGAAAATTTTAAGAAATTCGCTTCTAGCTCTAAAAACTGAAAATGGACAAATTTGCAAAAAATCCTAGAATCTATATTCAGGCTTTCTGCTAAAGTTAAGTCATAAATCTTCAAAATTGATCCAGTGTACAATTTATTGTGGCCTGCCAAACGTGCATAGTTTATTTTGGCGCACCCGGTATGTTGATCATTTGCCCAATATTTTTTAACTTTGATTTTTTGTAGGTGGACCATCGATTCGTCAACAGTTAAAGATAGATACACTGAATAAAACATTACAAAAAGAACAAATATCAACTTTGAAAGAGAGAGATCAAGTACTAAAGGTAACGGAATTTCCATATGAGGTGTACCATCAGGGGCGGATCCAGCCCGAAGTTGAATGGGGGGCAACTTGCAAAGAGGGCGCCAAAAAATACGATCGAAAATGAGCGCGCCGAAAGCGCGCGAAAATTTTTGGGCTCTTTTTAAAGGAAATTCTTTGATTCATTACTAACTAACGCCTTGATTTATATGTTTCCTCCATATTTAAATCAAAATATTTAAAAAATTGTGCGTTAGAGTCAGGATGAGGGGCCTATTTCTCGCCAAAAAAGGGGCGCCAAGCTGCGTTTTCATCGTGAAAGGGGGGGGGCAGTTGCCCCCACTTGCCCCCCTAAATCCGCCTCTGTACCATGTTTCCAAGATCGAAGTTCAAACGGTCGAAAAATTCACTAAACTTTCTTTTCTGTTATAGTTCCAAAAGGTAATTTTCAAAAGTGAGTCGTGACAACGGTGCCCGACATGATTTTATAATCTTTTCTTCTCAACTTAAAGGGGCTCCGTCGTCAAACAATAGCAACTCCGTAAACTCGCACGTGTCACCAATTATCCATTGTTCATCCATTGTTTTCTGCAGTTTGTTTGGTGGCTTCACCCAAGCGACCAAAAAGTGACCGTTAAAAATCCACTTATATCCGAGCAATCGTAGAAGATATGAATGCTTGGTTTGTTCCTTAGTGAAGTACAATGATTTATGTCCAAACAGCAAATTTCATTTTGAAAAAAATATGAAAATCCTATGCGATATCACCTTTCAAAAACTGCAAAAATCATCAGTTTGCTTACATTTTGGTGACGGAGCCCCTTTACTTCAAAACGAAATTCATAAACGGAATATCCATAATCTGCAGGAAGATAGTTTTGTGATGCCACTGAAGTCAGCGGCACGTCCCCCGTCCCTACTGCACACTGCAGACCTTATTTCTCCTCATGGTATCCACGAAAATTGAAACAAACGATCGCAATGCATGTCGGTTGCCCATGACCCTTTAATCTCTCATTTCTTCATCAATAAAAAATTAATCTGACAGGTGCGGAGCATCATTTCCGACCACATTGAAACAATTAACGGGTTTCTTTGCCCCCTATCACCCGCCGAGATCGTATAGTGGTTAGTACATTGCGTTGTGGCCGCAATAACCCAGGTTCGAATCCTGGTCTCGGCATTTTCTTTGGACCGAAGTTTTAATTTTGAAGGGCTTCGATAGACTGATTACACGAGTTTCAGTTTTCCGCAGATTGAAAGAATACAAGGAATCACGTCGTCACTCGTCAGTTTAGGGCTTTGAAGGTGCGGGAAATATAAAATCGCGCAGAAAATTATTTTGACGCTTTTTTACTGATTTTTTATTATTGTTCTTCTGTTTATTCATTTTTTATTTATTGTTATTATCTATTGTTACTTATAATTTAATGTTCTTTGTTGTTCTTATTTATATAATTGCAGCCATACCCTGGTAGGTAGAGTGTTTATTGCACAAGAAAAAACTACTGATCAACTAATTCACGTTGAGCAAAGTTTTGAGATATCTTTTGCATAATTTGTCAAGCGTTTTGCTGAAAATTCTAGTCAGTGTCGGTAACCATCAAGCAAGAAATTTTGGTCCTAAAGAGCGATGGCTTTTTTGAGAAAATTTTGGATCGAATTTGCCGATTTCAGTAGGACCTTCTCTCGTGTTTTCCTTCTCTCTTTTGTGAACGAAAAGAGAGACTTGAACCAAAAGGGAGACTTGTAGCAAGTCCAGGTTTATTGTTGTATCCCCATCATTTTGGTGCGCTTTACAGGCTATTTTAGTGTAATGCTGCGTAATGACAAAAATGCAACTTTATCTTTCAGCTTGAAAAAGATATCGTGGAGAGAGATAAGATGATCAGTGAACTCAGAGCCAGAATGATGCAATATGAATTTGTAAGTAAGACATTAACTTTAAGACAAACGTTTCCTCAACTATTACCTCAACGAGAAGATCTTGCAACATTTTAAGTGTCTATATCATTAGCCATTTGCTATACAGAACGGGCAGGATGCAAACTTGCCTTGTCCGTTTCTTGCTTCATTTTTAGCTTACTAAAAAGTGAAAAGATCTGATTTACTTGAAAACAGCTGCTAGTTAAAGATCTAATTCTTTCATTTGCTAAAGAAGGTAGTTAATTTTCTATTTAAAAAAGTTCTCCAAAAATTTTTTAGAATGTCTTCAGTGTTGTAATTTTAGCGAATGACCTGTTAGCTATTCTGAAAGGAATCAGAATCGAACGATATTTTGCTAAATTTTGTAGAATTTTCAAATGCGCAGAATAGTGATAGACGCTCTTCTGAAAATTGAACCTCGCGTATAAAATAAAAATGTATAAAAATAACGCCCGATCCAGGCTCTTTAGGAGAATAGCTAAAAAAAGTATATTTCCAGAAAGTTTTGACAAAATTACTCCTAACTAATCCATTCTTTATACAATAGCCAAGGGCTCCTTTGATTGCCCTCTTGTTTTAAGTTTTGATAGACTTAAATTGAATTGGACTATGGTGGTGCGCAGGAGCATTTGGTGATTGGGTAGATAGTGTTCAATGTTGATTCCCACTTTGTCAACAAGCGTCGGTGGTGTAGCGGTTAGCATGGTTGCCTTCCAAGCAATCGATCCGGGTTCGACTCCCGGCTGACGCACTTGTTGAATTTTTTATTTCGCCATTGAATCAGCAACAATTAAAAATTGGGATTTATATCTATTTTGCTGCAGAGTTACCAGTATTTTTTTTATAAAAAGCTAAGCATTTGAGCCAGTACGAGTTTTTTTTACGAATTTCAATTAATTATCTTCATGTTTACTTCTATCCCCTCACTCTCGCAAGCATTTATCATTAATTATTATTATTATTATTAATTATTATTATTATTATTATTATTATTATTATTAAATATCTATTTAAAGTAGGCTAAAAAATGAATAGCTAAATTGCAGCTAATTAAGGCCTACTATTTACAATATACATAATTGACAATAAAACTAAAATTAATATATATTACAGGCCAAACCAGAGTTAAAATCTATCATGTTAGAAAGCCAACTTGCGGGATATATACTTTGCAAAGCCTACAGTTGCATGTTCCACCATTCCAACATCTAATTCGTTTTTTGAACATAGGAAGGCTGTTTAATTGTTTTAGTTCTTGCGGTAAATGCTGCCACAGTTTATTTCCAAGGTAAGTAATGGACTCAACTCCAAAGGACGTAGTTCGTACTTTGGCAGTTGAGCGTCATTACCATGCCTTAGGCAGTACCTAATATTTCGTTGCATGAAAATATCATTCATGAATGGTGGATTCAGACCGCAGTTTGTTTTATAAATTTCAGTCATGAGCAACTGTAGGTTTCTTACATGGATTGGCACCGATTTAGATTGCTCCAGGAGAAAACCGAAATCATTCTCGTAATCTTTATATGCAATGCGTAATGCCCTTTCTTGAATATGATTTATTCTATGGTTCAAAGCTCTATCATAGAACATCCAAACAAGAGGACAGTAGCTGAAATGGGACAAAACAAACGCCCTCATTAACTGCTGCAGTTTTTCAGTGTCCATGTATCGTGAAATTCGAGCAAGAGCGTGGAGTTTTTGGCTGGCCTTTTTGCAAACAGTCTTGACGCGTTGCTTGAAAGAAAGTGAAGTCTTTTTGAGCCTTCTTGAAGCCTTTTTCAGGCCTTTTCCAGTGTTTAGAAATTACTCAAAATACCTTCCAAAGTATCATGATCTAGGAAACTAGTGGAACAAATACCTACTGAGCCACTGAGGAAAAATATTTAAGAATTTCTCAAATAGTTTTTCCCCAGTACACTCTTTTTTGTAAGAATACTATAAATTTTGTCCAGCCTCGAAATCCTTAAGAAATTTTCGTTTTGAGCCTGAAAATATTCTTAAACTATTCTTATTTTTTCAAATTGGTATGGTTTCATGTTATGAACATCGCAAAAACAGGCAACTGCTGAAAAATGAGACACACATATGCGAGCTGAGCAATATTCTTATAATTTTCTTAAAAATTGGACGATTCTGAGCCTGAATATTCTTATAAACATTATTCTTATAATATAAAAAAGAGTGTAGGTACTGGAATTTCTTGATTTTTTTAGCAATCTGAGATTTGAGTTACATATAAGCAATTTCTTTTGAAAAGAAAGCACAAGAAAAGAAAGGGCTCGGAATCTCCTTTTTTAGGGCAAAGGCTATTAATGAGTGCACTGAACATTTATTTTTAAAATCTTTCCCAACTCATAGAGCTATCAAAAGAGAGCTCAAAAGAGAAGCTTGATGCTACAGATGATGAAACCAATTTCCTCTATCAAGCTCCTTGAAAATCTTTTGGGGAAATTTTTTTACATCTTTAAAATTCTTTGCAGGGTCAATTTGGGCTTCCAGAGGCAGTCCAGGAAATAAAAGAGTTTAGAACACAAATCAAAATACGAGATAAGTATGTGATTGATTTTCTTTGTAAGAACATCGTAGTGTAGCTTTGGTAGCGTGGGAACCTTATACAATTGTAATACTTGTAAGATACTCGCTAGTGATACCCTGTCTTAGTTCCTTCCACAGCTAGATTGTATTTCAGTTTGATACTTGAGCATTTAATAGAGAATATGACATGATTCTATCAACTCGAAAATTCTCTAAACTGCAAGGTTGTCAAAAGTTGATGACAAACAGAATTGGGTTACGATGGGCCCTCTAAGGTCCGTCTCAAATTAGATGTCACTTGAGATTTACGATAACGCGAAATTCCTTTGCAAAACACTTCTGTTATAGTTATTCGCGGGCATTTGCGGTTGACATCTAATTTGAGACAGACTATAGCTAAACTGTGTAAAAATTGTTAACATTTCGAAACAGATAAAAAGATATCCAGCTGCCCAACTAGCCTGCGTGCAGACAATACCTAACTGAGGAAAAGGTATAGTCTGCGCAACGCCGCTCAATTTCGTGTATTGTATGCGTCAGCTATTTATTTCAATGGCATTTGAATGACCCTTTCTCCTTGGCGTCTGTTTATTGTCTGCAGTAGGGTAGTTAAAATTCCAGAGTATTGTGTTGCTAATGAAGTTTGCCAAGAGAACAAAGTGAAACCTGAGATTTAATCACATGATGGCCGTTCTCAAATCTGATTGCTTTGTTTCACAGGAAAGTCATTTTATTGGCTGCTACAACAATAAGCTTTCTTTGTTATCACCATTGCGAAATAAATGCTGAAGCACGCACTACACAACAGTGAGCGGCGCTGCGCAGACTATACCTTTTCCTTGGGTATAGTCTGCACGCAGGCTACTGCCCAACACGATTATTAAAATTTGATCTCACAGTTCTTCATATTAATGATTCTACTAAGATTGTCCTTTGTACAAATTTAAGTTTTACAACTTTGCATCATACAATATATGAAACTTTTGCAAACCAGTACCCTGGATCAGAGTATTTTTAGTATTTGGAAAAAAAAAATAAAAATAAAAAAATAAAAAAAAAACTTTTATTTTTTCAATTTTTTTCAAATACTTTCATTTTTTACAAATACTAAAAGTACTCTGATCCAGGGTAGCAAACCAGGGTCAGAATAGTTTTGTTGATTTTTCACTCAAGCAGCAAAATTGTGCGAGAGCAAGGTGGAATTTCTGTTCTTCTGTTTATTGGCAAGTATATTGTTTAGTGGTTGACATGTTCAGATCCATTTTAAAATTCTCTGTTTATAGAAACATAGAAGACCTGACTCAGACTATAAATCAAGTGCAAATAGAATTGAATGACTATACACTTGAAAATGAAGAACTGAGAGAAAGGCTGGGAATGGACCCTAGAGAACAGTTAGATGCTGGAACTATTCGGCATAAAAAGAAAGTGAAGGAAGAGCAAGCCATGGCATTAAACAGAGTACTCACCAAAGAGGTACAGTAATTCTCCAAATACGTCCTTGTCTCTGTTCTCACTTAGATGCTAAGTGGCTCTCAGAGACGCATTTCCATGCTTTTTTATAGCATAGGCTCCAAATCTTTAAGTCGGCGTAAAAAGGTGGGTGTAAAATTCTATAACCCATTTCTTCTGATTGCATGGCTTGAGAGAAACTTTAGGTATTTATCTGTAATTCTACCGTTGGACTTTTCAGAAGTTTTGAAAATTTTTGAAATTACAGCGTATCTTACATTTCAACTCATTTGAGGATGCGACGTCATGAACCAGAAGAGTGATAGACTTTTGCTTGATACCATATTGTATAGTACGGAAATAATTTCATCTTAAAGGGGCTCCGTCGCCAAACTGTAAACAAATCTGTAAACACCGCACGTGTCTATTGTTCTCCATTGTTTTCTGCAGTTTGTTTGGTGGCTTCACCCAAGCCACCAAAAAGTGCTTGTTAAATTCCACTTATATCCAAACAATCGTAAAAGATATGAATGTTTGGTTTTTTCCGCTGTAAAGTACAAAGCTCTATCTTCAAAATGATGCTTTCATTTTCGAAAAAAAACTGGTAATCGTCTGTGTGATATTGCACATCAAAACACTTCAAAATCACCTTTTCGACCGAAATTTGGAAACGGAGCCCCTTTTTTAAACCTGGTCACAGTATACAACTTATTTAACTTTTTAATAGTATATTTGTATATAACATTTTACAGGTAGATACCTACAACTACATTTGCAAACATATCTAACTATGAAGAAACAAAACTAAGGTTATTTAAAGCGAGACGAACGAGAATAAAATCTAAGTTAGACACTGTGAGACGTGGGATTTGAGTCGTTTCTTTTATTATGTATAGTCAGAATAAATGTCAAGAGATCTTGGACTGCTTCTTTATTGATAAAAAGGTATTGAAACAAGCTATTTGGTTTCAAGAGTTTACAACTTGGAAATTGGTTCATGATTTTTGACAGGAATTTCACACGATAAAACTTATGATGGTAACAGAAGCTCGAAAGTCTAATGTGTTAGCTTTTGTCTTTTTAATGCCCATCCAAAGAATATGCCAAATTTTGTCTCCTTCTCCAATTTTTTATGTTCTACTTGGCCTGTCCTGTGTACACAGTTTGACCTCGCTATGCCGAACTTGGTTACAAGAACGACTCAAGATCTTACATAATTTACAATTTTAGGTACACTCTTTCACTTGACCAAATTTTTTGTCAAGTTTACATATTTTACTTGGTAACTTTTGATAGCTATTTCTATTCGTGAAGGTCGAAAGGCTTGAAGAGGAAAGACAGCAACTCAAGAAAATGCTACGCAAGCAAGCAATGCACCGAGGGGAAAGGTATGCATCATTCCTTTCGTCACTTAATCAGTCAATTTATTGCATTGACTCATTGATTGATTGATTTATTGAATCAATCAATGAATCATTGTATTAATTTTGAAATGCCCATATTAGTTGTTTTGTTAGAATATCAAAATTATCAAGGGGGAGAAAGCTTGTGGGTGCATTTCATTTTATGAAGCGTCTCTTTATATTAACATTTCTTTCAAGTCCATTTAATGACGAACAATTTTGACCCGTCATCGTTCATAACCTTTCCAGAAATGAGAGGACAACATCCTTATCTTTTCGAGGCGAAATGTACCTTTAAACAGAGGAATCAGCACACATAATGTGGTTTCATCTTTTTTCTAGCACACGACCGGCCTAGTAGGTAAAAAACAAGGATTAGCATTTAAACTAAGTCGAAAAAGTTTGTGTGAAAAGCTGTAGTTTCCTTGGACTTGTTCCAAGTCTCGCTCTGCTCCAAGTTTCGCTCTTGATCAATACGGGAGGGGAAAGGAGCAAGAGCGAGACTTGGAGCAAGTCCATAGTTTCCTTCATTCGATCAAGATCTCTACCTTTTCAAAATTTCTGCTACTTCCAAAGATGGTATCTTTGTCTTTCTCAAAGGTTGAGCTGCGGAGATTTGAAAAATCTGAAAATCGACTTTTTGGCCTACGAATGTTTACCGTAACCTTAAACTGCTGAGAAAGCGTATAAGCAGAAGAACTTGTATGTATCATTTTATGTTACAGACGAATTTTGCTTTCGTTTTAGGGCTGTTGAGCTTGGTTTAACAACAGAGGATCTGAAAGCAACGGAGGCATTAGCCTCCAGTCAGGAGCCTGCAATTAGGTCAGTCAATGTCAAGGAAGTTCATGCAGATGCAAGTGGGGTAAGTTGTAGTGAACATCGTTTATGGCCCGTTACAGTCAGTCTAGGTACTTGTGTCTCGAAGAACACTTGGCAATGTAAAATCTCTTGGAAAAGATATAACTGCATGAAAATGGCAATTAATTGCTAGTCTCTTCTGTGGCAGTTGACTTCTCAACCTTGGAAGACTCCGGGAGACAGTCAGTTTTCTTAAGTTGTTGAAAAATATTGCATACATTCTTGGTTTGCGTACTAGTTGGTTGACAGTTGAAAATCACATGGAGTTGAAAATCGTAACCGCACTAAATTACTCTGCTACTCAAAGTGATGTTTGGTTGTGTACCACACGAAAACGTTTTGATTATTAGCACGATGAACTATGACTTAGTAGCCTCCTTGTAAATGTCTTTTAAGATTTATGAAGAGTGCTGCAAACCAAACTGCAAACCGATTATCCACAAAGTTACAACCTAACGCGTACTTTTAGCCAACAAGAAGGTAGATTTAGATAGTTGTATTATTATTATTATTATTTTTATTATCATTATTAATTTATTTAAAGTAGGCATATGTACAATAGCTATAAAATAAGAGCTAATTCAAGCCTACTATCTAGGAAAGTAAAATTTGTTTAAAAAAGAAATAGAATACAGAATAATTGGCTACAAATACATAAATTTTGCAAATTTCTACAATGTTTCAAATATTTACAATTTTTGTTTTGTTTTGTTTTTTTGTATTTACAGGGTATCATCAATGTAATAACTAGCACCGACTAGCGTCACCTCTTTAAATAAATATCTTGTCTTTGAGCTGATGATAATGATTATAGCTTAGAGATTTTCATCATAATATTCCTTCTCGCTTTAGTTGTACGAAAGTTATAGAGAAAAGTCAGACCCAGAAAGTTCTCAAGTAAAAGTTAGAAATAACAAGGTAAATAATTGTTGTTGTTGTTGTTGTTGTTATTGTTGTTGTTGTTGTGTCGGGGGTTGGCCCCAAAAGTTTACTCGTAATTAGCCAAATAAAGTCGTTGAAATATTTTTCATAGCACCTCAGAGATGAAAACAAGCAGTTAGAGATTGGTCTCAGAGAAATTCTATCTATGGTAAAGGATAACAGATTCAAAGAAGGTATGCATATCTTGACAATAAAAATTTCTTCTCTCAACAGCATGGGTTTCAAATCTTTAAAAAGGTTGATGTAAAATTCAGTGACCTATTTCTTTGAGTTGAATGACTTCAAAGAAACGTTAGCTATTTTATCTATAATTCTACCGTTGGAATTTTGTGAAATCTTCAATATTTTCAGAATTAGAGTGTTTTTCTTCTTTTTCAAGAATTCAAGAAAAAATCTCAAAAAAACTTCAAACCATCACAATTTCTGAACGCAACATGAAATAATTTCCAAAGAAAACCATAGTGTAATGAGCCTCGCGTAATCTTTTATTTTGCTATTACAGAGCAAAACGGAGCTGTTGAGTTGAATATCCCTGCGTTGGAAAAGCTAATTGCGGTAGGTGAAATCAGTACACTTGTTATACAGGGTGTCCCAGAAAAATTGTGCCCCGTTTGTCTGAAGATTGTGACAAAACGGCAAAAGATTCTCCTGCCCACTCAAATTCTTCCTGCCCACTCAAAAATAAATTACTGAAAAAAAACCAATTCCATTACATTACAAATATTTTATTAAACTCTACGCTAAAGTAAACTACTCTACGGTCAATACGATAGACGACTGCGCTGAAGATGACGCATGTGGAAAGTCACATGCGATATGCAGATGTAATCTGGGGTAGCCTCTCTAATTCAAGAAAAGAGTCCCTTCAACGTCTTCAAAACCGAGCCATTTCCATGACCGATACGTCCAGGATAAAAGATGAATGGTCGAATAATTTCCTTCAGGTTGGACAACTTGTCACGTTTGATCGTGCAGTTATGGCCTATAAGATCATGAACAGACTCAGGCCGGAAAATCTCTGGAACAAATTTCAACAAAGATCCCAATACTCCAGTTATAACACGCGGTTCTGTAGAGATCTTCAGATTCCAAGGTACAATCTGGAGTATGCCAAAAAAGGATTTTCCTATTCAGCTCTTAAGGTCTGGAATGAAATCCCTTTAAATATCAGGGAACTACCTACCTTGTGCCGATTAAAAAAACAACTAAAAATACATTTGATGAGCTGAAAGCAATTTGAAACACAACTCCCTGGGAGAACAGCAATATAATCTTTAGCCCTCGATGTTTTTCTTTTTGTTTATATAAATATATTGATTAATTGCATTGTATGTTTTTTGTAGTTTTATTATGCTGACGGGATATTGTGTCTAAATAATTTAAAATGAAAAATGAAAATGAAAATGTGGAAACTTTTATCTTGCGCCCAAATGTACCACGCCGAGAATGAGAAAGGCCTTCCCACCAATGAATCGGTGATTCGGGATTGGTGGGATCACTATGGTTAGGAAGAAGAACGCAAGGAATCTTTGTAAAAATTTTCCTTGTCCCATCTCTAGTGCAGTCGACTAAGATTAACAATAGCAACATATTGACGACATAGAACAGGGCGAGAAGATACCACAAGGAGTATGTTCATGCACATCTCTCCTGCAGCCAAACGAGAAACGGCTCCTTTATATTCTAACAATCTCTCCTTGCAGCCAAACAAGATAGAGGCTCCATAATATCGTACCTACACTCACGGAAATAAGATGGTTTCTAGAGTACCTTTTAGTGTACCCGTAAAGGTACTCCAGAGTACTTTTGGCATTCAAGTACCCTAAAGTACTCTAAAGTACTTCTCAAAACCGCCTTTTTTCTGTGAATATATTGCTTAATTCAATTTCCACTGTTGTTTTTAACGTGATTAATTAAGCTTTTTTTACTATTTTCCAGATGATAGAATCAAGAAATGCCGTTGGCCAGTACGATGTAACTTTGAAACTTAAGGGCGAGGTTTGTACTATACTTTATTACCTGACTGACGTTTCAAAAACGAGGCAATACAAGAACCCGCCAATCCCATTTGTTAATCGCACATTTCCCGCGGTTTTCTCGTAGCCTTGTATAATACAATACAAGGACGCGTTTTGTCGCCACAGCAACTGATTTAGGCCTGTGAGATTTTACAATAAACTTAAGCGATATAACAGTAACAAAATGCGTTTGACTAAATGATATAAGTCAAAATTAGAAGCTATCAGGTAATAAAACTCATACTAACCGGTTTTGTAGGTGTACAGGAAAATATAAAGCCCTCGGTCTTATTGCAAGCTCGGTCTGTACTTCTAAGACCTCGGGCTTTATATTTTCCTTTACAGTATATCCCCGCAAATAAGAACCTACTTTTTTGAGAACCAGGCTGAAAAAGGTTCTTATTTTAAAGGTACAAAGATGAATTTCAAGGTATGAAGGTTCTTATTTGAAGGGTGCCTTGTATAGGCCCTTTTAGAGTCTGCATGAAAGATGTTTAGACCTGTAATTTATTTTGGTGGAGTTGTTATGGACCTAATAACTAAACCTAAGCTTACAAACAGCAGGGGAGGAGATTCAAACTTTAACAGCCAACTGGGACAAAATCAGCTTAATAACGACGATCAAGGATCAACTTTACTACCCCTGCAATAAGACCATATTTTTCATCAAACTGAAACAGGTTCTTAATTACAAGGTGCATAAGTTAGGGAAAGCAGCCTCTAGGTTCTTATTTTTGTAGGTTCTTATATGCGGGGATTTACTGTACAGCACAAAACTGGTTAGTATGCGCATACTGTGACATTCAAGGATAGAAGCGAATAGCATTGATGAGCGATGACGTGCCCTCTCTCTCTGCCTCATCACGAAAGTGGGTATCAGTGACATCGCAGATGAAATCCACTCTGCCTTCAGAGAGAAATCATTTTTGGAAAAAACAAGGGGAACTTATTGCTACCAAAGATTTCCGAACTAAAGACTTTCACAAAAACACCAAATTCTCTTGTAAAAATGAGCTCCAACACTTACTTGCAAATGAATTCCAGGCATGTCTTTTTTATCAGATTTTGACTCTGCAAAGCCACTTTTTCGCCTTTGCAGCATTTTTCTGTTTATTGTTGATTAATCTAAACTGTCTCTCAAGTTGGTCAAGATCTTAGTTCAAAATTGTTATGTATGAAAAGCACTGCCCATCTGCCAGAAACCCCTCTCCAGTTTTATCTTTATTAACATCGGTGAATTTCATTTCGCATTTTAGTATTTCATAGTTTCTGTGTAGTCCCATTTTATAATCAAGATTTCTTAAATGACGTCGACTTGATTTGATCCTAGATAGAACAACTTAATGGAAGAAACGAAGAATTGAGATTACAGCTGATGAATTCTCGAAATGATGTCAAGGATTTGATTTCGCAATTAGAACGTAAAGCACAAAAGGTAAAGATGTTACGAGTATTAGAAGATGTTCTAATGTTCTCGTTGTATCAAAATCCTTATTGAGTAGAGTTTTCGTCAGGGGAGGCATTCTGAATATGTAAAATTGATGGCGGTAGTTCCTCAGGCATCAGTCGTGAGGCTTTTGTCAAGAACATACAGAAGAGGTAACGGGTGACCCAAAAAAACTTCATGAGCTAGATTGCACGTAGTTTCCTGAAAGCAAATGTTATGAACACAAACAAGGTATCAGCATGTAGCTGAAAGGCTAAGCTATCTTTTGAGATGTTGCTTGGTTAGTCGAAGTTATGCCAACCATCCACAAAACAGTTTCAAAAATATGGAAATTCATTTCTTGGACTATTCCCTCGTTTTCCAGTTGATGTTTTGAAAGATGTGAAAAAGCTGACATCCAAATTTGCTGTGGAGCACGAACTTTGAACCAGGAACAGAGGTCAATCATTTTGCTGACACAAAATTTCCCCAGACGACTTAAAATCCATCGCTATGTTGAGTTTCACAAAATGTTAACTGGAAAAATGGTGGCGATAATTTCACTCAAAATGAGGAATCCGGGATTCGAAATTTTCTTTGAATCTGGTTTTTCGGATGACAATCATTGCTTAAAATGACCATGAAGCATCTCAAAAGATAGCTAAGCCTTTTAACTAAACTGTAATACAAAGCATTTGACCATAGTTTTTTTTATTTCAGAGAGATAGTTATGATCTAGCTCGTTATTGACTTAATTTTCCCTTTCTCGTAGCTAAGCGAATTGGAAAAGGAAATAGATCTAGTAAAAGAAGTAGGTAAGTTATGAAATGTCAGCTTTAAAATTGATATAAAGTCATATACTTGTTGATTGTCAATTCTCTATAACTGGTAATCTTGGATTAAAGGCATAATTCTGGAGTCATTTTTTACGATTACTGAAAGGTCATCTACTTGTTGATTTTCAATTATCGATCATTGATAATCTTGTATTAAAAACGTAATTCTGTAGTCATTTGCATAGTCCTAATCCTGTATTAGCCTAATACCAATTTTGAACAACCGGATCGAGCTGTAACTGAACATGCAAAACGGTATTGTAGAATAACAAAGGGCTCAAATCTTTAAAAAGGTTGGTGTAAAATTCTATTGCCGTTTTCTTTGAAATGAATAGCTTGGAAGGAACTTAGGCTTTTTTGCTGTAAATCTGCCGTGGCAATTTATTGATATCTTGATTAGTTTCAATATGGCGGCATTTATTAAATTTGAGGCTATGACGTCATCAAATTTCTAAATCCTAAACTACAAAAGCTACAGATTTCTGCTTGCCAAGATAGGGGAAATTTGCATTTAGGTGTCATGGCCGCCAGAACCTATGCGTGCGCATTTTGCCGCGAATTTTGCATGAGGTTGTAAATCTTCGAAAAACTGTCGAAACATCAAGGCATAAATCGTAAAACAAAGTTAAAAAACTTAGAATATTCAGTCAATATTGTTGAAAAATGATAACAGCATCAAAATCCGCCGGGATCGTTACAGAAAACTGTTGGGTTTTAAAGCCGAGTGAATGTTTTGAGAGGACAAAGTGAAGTTAGGCCCATATGCTGGTTGCGAAGGCAAGTACAATAATCCGTATATTTAGGCTAATTATAAGGCTTGCCACACAACGCTCTTCATATGGGATTGTAGAGTAAATTCTGAGGTTTGATCTGCTGTATAGGGGTACTTTGGCAAAATTGCGGTTCTCTTGTTACAAGAATTTGAAAATGCTGATATTTGGAGAATTCTGCAAAAATTTCAAGAATTTCCTGTTGCCAAACCCCTTTGAGAACTAACTGAAAATTAAAATTTTAGTTCAGAAATCAGGCTTGCCGCACAACTTCCTTTATATGGGTTTGTAGACGAAATTTTGAGCTTTCATCTGATATATAGGGGTACTTTGGCAAAATTGCGGTTCTCTTGTTACAAGAATTTGAAAATGCTGATATTTGGAGAATTCTGCAAAAATTTCAAGAATTTCCTGTTACCAAACCCCTTTGAGAACTAACTGAAAATTAAAATTTTAGTTCAGAAATTAGGCTTGCCGCACAACTCCCTTTATATGGGTTTGTAGACGAAATTTTGAGCTTTCATCTGATATATAGAGGTACTTTGGCAAAATTGCGGTTCTCTTGTTACAAGAGTTTGAAAATGCTGATATTTGGAGAATTCTGCAAAAATTTCAAGAATTTTCTGTTACCAGACCCCTTTGAGAACTAACTGAAAATTAAAATTTTAGTTCAGAAATCAGGCTTGCCGCACAATTTCCTTTATATGGGTTTGCAGAGGAAATTTTGAACTTTCATCTGATATATAGGGGTACTTTGGCAAAATTGCGGTTCTCTTGTTACAAGAGTTTGAAAATGCTGATATTTGGAGAATTCTGCAAAAATTTCAAGAATTTCCTGTTACCAGACCCCTTTGAGAACTAACTGAAAATTAAAATTTTAGTTCAGAAATCAGGCTTGCCGCACAACTTCCTTTATATGGGTTTGTAGAGGAAATTTTGAGCTTTCATCTGATATATAGGGGTACTTTGGCAAAATTGCGGTTTGTTTGTCACAAAAATTTGAAAATGCTGATATTTGGAGAATTCTGCAAAAATTTCAAGAATTTCCTGTTACCAGACCCCTTTGAGAACTAACTGAAAATTAAAATTTTAGTTCAGAAATCAGGCTTGCCGCACAACTTCCTTTATATGGGTTTGCAGAGGAAATTTTGAACTTTCATCTGATATATAGGGGTACTTTGGCAAAATTGCGGTTCTCTTGTTACAAGAGTTTGAAAATGCTGATATTTGGAGAATTCTGCAAAAATTTCAAGAATTTCCTGTTACCAGACCCCTTTGAGAACTAACTGAAAATTAAAATTTTAGTTCAGAAATCAGGCTTGCCGCACAACTTCCTTTATGTGGGTTTGTAGAGGAAATTTTGAGCTTTCATCTGATATATAGGGGTACTTTGGCAAAATTGCGGTTCTCTTGTTACAAGAATTTGAAAATGCTGATATTTGGAGAATTCTGCAAAAATTTCAAGAATTTCCTGTTACCAGACCCCTTTGAGAACTAACTGAAAATTAAAATTTTAGTTCAGAAATCAGGCTTGCCACACAACTTCCTTTATATGGGTTTGCAGAGGAAATTTTGAACTTTCATCTGATATATAGGGGTACTTTGGCAAATTGCGGTTCTCTTGTTACAATAGTTTGAAAATGCTGATATTTGGAGAATTCTGCAAAAATTTCAAGAATTTCCTGTTACCAGACCCCTTTGAGAACTAACTGAAAATTAAAATTTTAGTTCAGAAATCAGGCTTGCCGCACAACTTCCTTTATGTGGGTTAGTAGAGGAAATTTTGAGCTTTCATCTGATATATAGGGGTACTTTGGCAAAATTGCGGTTCTCTTGTTACAAGAATTTGAAAATGCTGATATTTGGAGAATTCTGCAAAAATTTCAAGAATTTCCTGTTACCAGACCCCTTTGAGAACTAACTGAAAATTAAAATTTTAGTTCAGAAATCAGGCTTGCCGCACAACTTCCTTTATATGGGTTTGTAGAGGAAATTTTGAGCTTTCATCTGATATATAGGGGTACTTTGGCAAAATTGCGGTTCTCTTGTTACAAGAATTTGAAACTGCTTATATTTGGAGAATTCTGCAAAAATTTCAAGAATTTCCTGTTACCAGACCCCTTTGAGAACTAACTGAAAATTAAAATTTTAGTTCAGAAATCAGGCTTGCCGCACAACTTCCTTTATGTGGGTTTGTAGAGGAAATTTTGAGCTTTCATCTGATATATAGGGGTACTTTGGCAAAATTGCGGTTCTCTTGTTACAAGAATTTGAAAATGCTGATATTTGGAGAATTCTGCAAAAATTTCAAGAATTTCCTGTTACCAGACCCCTTTGAGAACTAACTGAAAATTAAAATTTTAGTTCAGAAATCAGGCTTGCCGCACAACTTCCTTTATATGGGTTTATAGAGGAAATTTTGAGCTTTCATCTGATATATAGGGGTACTTTGGCAAAATTGCGGTTTGTTTGTCACAAGAATTTGAAAGTGGGAATTTTCTTAGAGTTCTGCAAAAGTGGAAAGAATTCCCTGCAGTGGCGTCGTGGCCGGGGGGGCCAGGGGGGGCCATGGCCCCCCCTGTGAAAATGTTGTCGGAAAATTCGTCAGTTTTCCACTCTTGTCGGAAAATCGAAAAAAATTGAATTAATCTATTTTCTTTACATAGCTACTTTATGGTAATCGCAATGTGTACATGAAATATCGCTTTTTCGGTCGCGAAAACGTAGTTTTTGATGAAAAAGTAGGCCTTTCGGCAAAAAACTAGGTCCTTCGTTCATTTTTCTGCAAAAAATTCCTTTTTCAATCGATAGAAAAGTGTGTTTTCTATTGGAAAAATAGACACAATAGGCGCAAAATTTTCGGACGAAGAAATTTCAGACAAATGCTTTCGGTCAAAACATTCCTGGAGTTTTCCCCAAAAATTCGGTCGTTTTACCTTCATTTTGGTGGTTAAAAACGATAAATTTACAATTCATTTTGCACGCTTCATACTTAAAAAATGTCATGCATTTATGCCTTATGGGTTGTGCATTAAGCTTTCAATGAGTTGCTCGTCAGAATTTGCACAAGTGAATATTGTTGAGGAAGATGGAAATGATTACTAAGATGGGATTACTTTCAGTTTCTGTAAACGGATGCTTATAGGAATGAAGATTTATATCAAGCTATCACGTTGTTATCTAAAATTTGAAAACGATCTATTTTTCAGTGCTTTTGAGGTCCTTTTTTCGAAATTTCCCATGAAAAACAAACAGTAGATTCTACAAAATAGGGGCGTTTTGCAACGATCTAAAGGGCGTGGTCACAGAAAATTTTCCCGGGGGCAAGCCCCCGGACCCCCAGTTTTCCTCCCTCCTTGCGCATCTAGCTTCAGCATCACCCCCAACATCAATCACGTCTCAACAACAGCCTCACCTCCAACAAGAATCGCCTCTTAACAGGACTGCTGTGTCCCTTTGAAAAATTCTTCGCTATCATGGAACTTTTATATGACAAAAGTTCTGAGACATTTTGCCACTTTTTATACGTTATATTCCTGCTTCATTTTTGTCGGAAAAATGTGTCTTTGTCGGAAAATTCTGACCCTTGGCCCCCCCTAAAATCATGCTCCCACGACGCCACTGATTCCCTGATGCTCAATTATGAAAGCAACATGTTTAAAAAAGGTAGGAAAATATGTTGAATGGTCAAAAGACCATGTTTTGAAAATGAAATTACCAAATGTGTTGATCATGTTTTGGTTGGAAAATTATATTTGACCTATGGTCAGGTCAAGGCATGGTCAAACATTATCCATGGTCCAATTTTTGTTACTTCCTCTTGACCATAAAATATGATACAGTATGATCAAAGATTTCACAATAAAATTGGTGAATTAAAATCAATCACCAAGAAAATGAAAATGGCCATGATAATGGCGGCAACAAAGGCCAACTAAGAGATGGCACGTGCAAGGCATGCTGGATGAAACAGACCCTTTAACATTGAATTGCTTTTTGTTATTTCTTCAAAATTCTGGGATTGGGTATCAATATCTGACCTATATTCTGGGATAGGGTATCAATATCTGACAGAAATTCTGGAATTAGGTCATATTGGAAATCCTGGTGGCACACACCTCTGCATGAATTTTAGTGAAGTACCCCCTCCCCTGGTGGCCAGTACATTTGGCCATGTCCAAAAATGATTTACAGTAATCAATCCATTACTGTACTGGGGCTTTCCACCAGGAGGTATGCTGAAATGAACTTTATTCTCTAGAATAAACAATCCAGTATTATTTTCTAAGTTTAACTCAGTCTTCGAAATCTATAATTATCTCATAGGCTGATTAAAAAATTGGCTGATTAAAAAAGTGAAGATCATTTTGGCACATCTGTTACAACGCTAGTGCCACAGACAGGAGGAAATGCTAGGAAAGCATACATCTTGACATGTAATATATTCACATATTCATTAAAACTGAAGATTAAGCTATGTGAACAACACTAGAAATCTTATTGATATGTAAACTGGCATAAGAATGAACTTCACACTAATATAATATAATTATGTATATACTTCTTACTAGTGCTATTGCTGCCACCTATCGTTGAGAAAACTCTGCCAAAAAGGGACTCTTGTTTCGAAATTCTTGGTTCCAAATCCCACCCGTATGGGTGGAATATGCCCATACCCTCAACATCTTAAATAGCCCCCCTGGAGTTTTCTTTGCTGACATCATTGTAGAAGAGACCTCTTGCACAAGCAGACAACTGCTTGAAAATGCATTTTTTGCATGTTTCATGACTTCACTGTATCTATGAGCTACGAGAATGTCTACAGAATCAATTGTTAATTGTTGATCTTGTGCAGTAAGAGGAGAAGTGGGTCAAGGTTTGCACATTATTGACCATCAATGCTCATCAACGTCTTCTAGGAAAAATCTGGAAAATTGAAAAAGGAACTCATAAAAATTACAAATAGCTAAGAATTAACAAGAAAATAAGAAAGTAGGAACTGCTGAATTTTTTCAATTTATCAAATTTATCAGTACTGAAAGTTTCTCAGCTGTTTCTCTGGGAATGTTCTTCAATATCATACACGTATTTTTTTGTACGAAACCGCTTATAAGAAACGGTAGGCTCAATATTTCGGAAATTCCCATCGCACTCAAAAATGTTCTGACACTGTCCAGTTATAGCAACTGTTTGGACATTGTTTTGAGTGCGAATTATGTTACTTAGTTGTTTTTAGATCTTACTAAGTACTTTGGGAACCCTTCAGACAAAATGAAGTTAGCTGAACACTTCCGGCATTAAAAAATAAGAAACACGTAAGAAACTTTTAACAGCAAAATGACCCAAACATTTAAGAAACTGCCTACCAGCCCCAGACACCTTGGTTTCTCAAAAGAAATATATGTGTATTTCATTTATTGGTGTGGGATCTCCTGTGCTTTGCGAGTAATAATAGAGGGACCATCCATCAATATTTCGGTTTTGTAGCCAAAACAAAATCGCCCTAAAATTAAAAACAACTGCCATTTGTTTTTTGAGATCTTGCTTAAAAAGACACAGGGAGTATTCCACGCACTTAGTTAGGCCTGATCGAAGAATCACATTCAACCTGCTTCTTGTCTTGTCGGCTAACAAAGTAGGAAGGAGGTCCAATGCCAAAGTAGTAGGGCGGCCCTAGTAGGGCCTAATATTAGGCCTGAACTGAATGATTAAATCATCTGAGAATGATAATTAATGATTTTTAAGGATATAAGTATGCTTGGTAGACTAACCTTTGCAAATCCTGCTTGACTTCAACACCATTTACGAGAGATTTGTCTTCCTGTCCAAACTCCAAACCAAATGAAATGTCAACAATGGTGCTCTAAGTCCAAGCTTCTTTTCCATTTTCCATTCCCTTCGAATTTTACCTCATACCCCTGTGAAATTTTTGCGCATGTGCAATGCAAATTTCCCCTATCTTCTGCTTGCCACCATATTGTAGACCTCTATAAACTATGGTTTTCTTGAAGGTTATGTAATGTTTTCATCTATTAGTTTAGGATTTACAATGATTTAAATTTTTGCAAAATTTTCCATGAATTTTTTCAAAAATTATCAAATTGCCGCAATTTTGAAAAAAATAAAGATATTATAAAATTTCCACGGCAGATTTACGGCAAAGTACCATAAGTTCCTTTCAAGCAATCCAATTCAAAGAGAAATATGATAGAATTTTACACCGACCTTTTTAAAGATTTGAAAGATTTGAGCCCTATGCTTTGTAGAATATTGTTAGCTACAGAACATTATTAATGTTTTTGACTTCTCAATTTATATTTTACACTCTAAAGATACTTGGCTCTTGATTGTAAGAAAGGACATTTTTCTCCACTTCAACATGATCATCATGGTACGGTATCTGGATATGATTACAACTGTCAATGATGCTCTTGCACATTATTTCTTCTGTAGGACAAGGAGTGATCAAATTGAATCCGTTCCAGTTACCCGAAGGAATGACTCCCTCGTCAGTTGATATTATTGCAAGCCTAAATGAGTTTCTTATCCAGATTCTCCAGGTGAGTTTGTTTGTAGTCCATGGCAGAGCATAGGTTCTAAATCTTTAACTCGGCGTAAAAGGGTGGGTGTAAAATTCTATGACCTATTTCTTCTGACTGAATTGCTTGAGAGAAACTTTAGATTCTTACCTATAATTCTGCCGTTGGACTTCTAAGAAGTTTTGAATATTTTCGAAATAACATTGTATCTTACATTTCAACTCATTTGAGAATGTGACGTCATCAAATTTCTAAATCATAAACCAGAATTAATACCATATTGTAGATATTCATGAACTATGGTTTTCTTCGAAATTATTTCATGTTGCGTCAAGCAATTTAGAAACCATGATGGTTTTAAGTTTTTTGAAAATTTGTTTTGAATTCTTGAAAAAGAAGAAAAACACTCTAATTCTGAAAATATTGAAGATTTCAGAAACGTCCAACGGTAGAATTATAGAGAAATAGCTAAAGTTTCTTTGAAGTGAGTCAGTTAAAAAAGATAGGTCATTGAATTTTACACCAGCCTTTTTAAAGAATTGGAACCTATGTAGCCTGCTAACCAGACCCAATTTCAAAGGAAATAGTGGTCTGTTCAATACCACCATAAAGCTTGTTGAAAGCCTCTATTTCAAGAGGGCCGTTTTCCAAGTTTTGTGGAAAATGTATCCGCATAATTATCTCGCAGGTCAGAATATTATCATGAAAACAAAGAGCGAACTAGTTTAGTGCAGCAAAGAGACAGCTTAATCAAATTGCATGATTAGACCCTTAGGTCAGAGATTAAATTTCTATGCAAGGTGGAACAAAGAGTAATCAGGGCGTATTCAAATTGCATTATTCTTTTTCAAAAAAATTTCAAAGAGCTTCCTGGGTAAATGGTTTCTTTACAAATAATCAGCAAATTATTCTGAGGAATTCTCAAACGAGGTTTGAACAAGCTTTATGGCGGTATTGAACAGACCACTATTTCCTTTGAAATTGGGTCTGGCTAACAGGCTAGATTAGCCTGTGTTCCTTTTCGGAACTGGGGTCTGGAACACAGGCTAGAACCTATGCTACATGGCAGTATTCGGTCCTGTAATCTTTCAACATTCTTTGTAAGTACTAGGGAAGAAACAATAAAGAATTGAGAAAATCTACCGGGTGAGTCAATAAAAAGGCCCGGCGTTTGAAAAAATGCTGCTCCCTGTATCCGAAAGTGATACTGTTGAAAACTGTCTTGTTTTGTTCCCGATATGTCCAATTAGGTTCAGTAATTTACCCGGCTTTAATCGGCCATTCCTTCCCGTCGTTATGTGAGATTTTCTGCAGAAAGCCCCTTTCGAAAGCCTGCAAAAACGAATGAAAACGATGAGCAAAATTTCCCTTTACTTTTCCTTCCTAGAAATTATGACACTTACATGCATTCATGTATTTTGTCCTCTTGAGAGAATGGAATCCTCCTGAATTAGTCATTCATACCAGGGGGAAGACATTTTCATTCTCTAAAGAGGATAGCACATGCTAAAGCATGCTCAAGCCATTGCTGTTACGTAAACATAATGGGGGAACTTACCCACGATTTTAGCACGTTTTCTAAGGTCTCTTCAAGGGACTTTTTTAAATCCCCTTTAAAATATGAACGGAGTGACCGATTTCAGCTAGGAAAAATTCTAAAAATAGTTTATCCTTTTAGCCATTTGGTCAAATATTGCAAAATATCATTGCTTTTATATTCAGGGAGCAGTGGGCTCTCAAGCGCTAGGCCATTTTTCTACTCACCCGGTTGCTGTATATACATTGCTTAAATCGCTATGAAGAGTGATAGATTCAATTATTCAATTATTGAATTGAGCTTCGATAAACCTCGATAGATATGCTAACGTTGATGACTTGAGGGTTGACATACCGGGTGTCCCAAAATGATGTATTATTGTTTCATTGCCTACATGTCCATAACCAATGAACAGATTTTCAAACACTTTATTTCATTTGATTGCCTAAAGGCTAAATCGTATTTTAAGATGTTGGTTGTGGTTTTACCAGTTTTGAAAATCGGTTCATCAGTTATGGACATATAAGCAATCAAACGATAATACATCATTTTGGGACATCATTTTGGGACATCATTTTGGGACACCCGGTACAATAAATCCCCGCATATAAGAACCTACAAAAATATGAACCCAGAGGCTGTTTTTCCTAAACCATTCACCTCGAATTAGGAACCTGTTTCAGTTTGATAAAAAATATGTTCTTATAGCAGGGGTAGCAAAGTTGATGTACTCTTGCTAATTATTTTTATTTAAACGATAGGAATTATCGAACCGAGAAGAGACACTCAAGTTAATGGAAGAAAATCTTGAAGCATACAAGAGAAAGTTCTCAGTTGCCATGCACCAGCAGGTTCGTTCACCTATTGCCCATCAGTCTCAAATCTTTTGAATCTTCAAAAAGGTGGTTATAAAATTCTATGATATTCTTCGTTGAATTGAATGGCTGGAAAGGAACTTATGGTACTTTGCTGTAAATCTGCGATGGACATTTTTGATATCTTGATTTTCTTCCAAATTATGGCAATTTAATTATTTTTGAAAAAAATCATGGAAAATTTTGAAAATATCAAATCATCGTAAATCCTAAACCAATAGAGGAAAAATGATACAACCTTCAAGAAAGCCATAGTTTATGAAGGTCTACAATATGGTGGCAAGCAGAAATCTGTAGCTTTTCTGGTTTAGGATTTAGAAATTTGATGATGTCATAACATCAAATTTAATAAATGCCGCAATTTTAAAACTAATCAAGATATTAATGAATTTCCGCTTCATATATACAGCAAAGAACCCTAAGTTTCTCCCAAGCCATTTAATTCAAAGAAAACTGTAATAGAATTTAACACCGACCTTTTTAAAGATTTTAGCCCTATGTTGCCCATCAGTGTGAATGTTTTGTGGCAAAGATGCCAATGATAACATTAACCGTACTTATTATAAGCGTGCGTCGAGAACGCTCCACAATGAATAATACTCCCTTAATATTCTTCCTTTGATACACTTTTGGGAAAAAGTGACACTGTGACGATCCACATTAAAAATCTCCAAAAATTGATGCTATAAGTCAATGAACCACCTAAATCTATCATACATTTGGCACCCGTGAAAGGAAAGAGATTCAATATGATCTCAGAACTAAGCATCTGTGCAAATTACCGATTACGAGAACGGTAAAATTTGGCATGGAGTCACTCTCATTCAGAGGAAGCCTTTGTGGAACCGTCTGAACGATGATCAGGGCTTGAAAATGTCCGGCAGCGCCGGCAGCGGCGCTGCCAGGAAATTTTCGACGAAAATGGCTCGCAGGAAATTTGTCACTTTATCGCAGGAAATTTCTGGCATATTCTGGCATATTGCTCATTATCAAGTTATTTTCTTGCTCTATATTTCTTTAATTTGCAACTAAATCTTAGCGATAGTTTTTGTTTGAATGACGTCTGGCCACTATTTTACACACTATTTATACCGGGTGAGTCAATAAAAAGAATCCCCGTTTGAAAGGTCACGGGTCCCTGGATATCAAGATGATGATTTCGGCAATCATACAGTTTAATGGTAGACTTGCTTAAATCCATTTTTCTCAAGAAAGCCTCTTCAAGAAACCTTCAAAACGTGCCCAAAATCACGTACAAATTTCCCTTACATATCTGCCTTACACGGGCCTTACAGCAATGGCTTCTGCACACGTTAGCACGTGCCATCCTCTTGAGAGGATGAACGAGTCTTCCCCCTGGTATCAATAACCTATTGAGGGGGATTCCATTTTCCCAAGAGGACAAAATACATGAATATATGCGAGTGTCATCATTTTTAGGAAGTAAAACCAAGGAAAATTTGCTCATTGTTTTCATTCGTGTTTGCATGTTTTTGGAAGGGGCTTTTTGCAGAAAATCTCTCATATCCACGGGAAGAAATGGCCGATTAAGGCCGGGTAAATTACTGAACCTAACTGAACATATTGGCAATAAAACAAGACAGTTCTCAATGTTGCTTTAATATTCAGGAGCAGTGGCCTTCCAAACGGGGATCCTCTTTTCTTTTTTTTTCACTCACCCGGTACAATACAAATACCGGATTACCCAATAAACATCACAAGCTAGATCATAGCTAATGTAGCTTTCTGAAAACAAAAGTTATTGCAAAAGGTTTGTACTACCGTTTATTCAAAAGGCTTAGCTATCTGAGTTGTTGCATAGGCTTTTCAAGCTATTATTACCGTTCGAAAATTTTGAATCCATTATTTCTCACTTGTAGTGAAATAATAAAGACTCCTTTTTCAGTCAACATTTTGTGAAAACATAACGTAAAGGGTGGACTTGAAATCATCTGGGGAAATTTTTTGTTTGAAAACGATCGATATCTGTTCCTTATTCAAAAATCGTGCTACCATCCAAAACTTGGAATTCGGCTTTGTTCCGTCTTTCAAAAAGATGGACGGGAGAAGGAGAAAGATGCTATGAAATGGCTTAATCGCCATATTTTAGGATTGGTTTTTCAGAGGTTAGTCTTAATCTAACCAAACAATATCTCAAAAATAGCTTAGCCTTTCAGCTACATGCTTACACCTTGTTTGTGTTCTTAACATTTGCTTTCAAAAACCTAGACGTGATCCAGCTTGTGAAGCTTATTTCTTGGTAAGCCGGTGGCCCCTTTTCAAAAGAATCTTTGTGGGAAACTCTACTCTCGGATCGCCAAAAGCATTAAGAAACTCAAGTACTGGAAAAATATCAGTTAAGAAACGTTTTCGTTGAAGCATACTTCCACTTCTTATTCTACTTTGTTACATGCATATAGACAGAGGTGTAGTTTTATAAAATTGGCTATGATGTATTGACGAAGGTGCAGGAGATCGATCCCCAACCAATAAATACAACATCAATTTGAAGAACCTTTATGAAACCGAAACTGTCAATACTCAAAATCTGCTAAAATCAACAAACATTCAGTAATGGGTCAATTCTTATCTTCTTATGAAAAAACATGTGCAAGGGTGGAACCTGTGGCTAAATCACTACCTGAAAGTCTGAAATTCACTTCAATAAATTTTGCAATCTGCGCTTAATGAATGACGGTCAATGTGAATGTTCCTCTGCCACGTAAATCGGGTTGAGATGGCATCAATGAAAACAAATTTTAAAGGAAATAATAGGATCAATGTGTAAGGAGATCCAACGAAACTGTTTCCTCTTGATAATATTTCATGAACCAAACATTTAGCAATAATTGAGGCCTTTGATAAGTTAAGCTTTGAACCCCTGATGAGGATAGGAAGTATCAATTCATTGATTAAAAGCATTTTTTGACCATCAAAACGCAAAAAAAGATTTTATCCATGTAATTGAGTCGTTCATGCGATCCTCAAATGGAACAGCAACCATGAAACCCAAAGCAAATAAATGGTTCACTATACATTAGCTAGGTTTGTAGTTATGTAAGATTAAGTTCACCCGTTGAAGAACTAAATGTGTGGTCAAAGACTTTCCATGACCATGCTATGCATACCATTCAATGTAAATAGTCACCTTGTTTTCAAGTAACATTTTAATTCGATGGGCTGTTTTTCAAGTACAAGTTAGTACTTTAGTTAGAATGCAAGTTCATTCTGGACAAAATTCAGGGATGCCGCTTGAACCAGTGACATATCTTATAATCCTACTTGCAGGAAATTTCGGCTAGATTTCGCAGGAAATTCTGATTTTTGAATTTTGCTGCCAGGAAGAAAAACATTTTTTCCAGCCCTGTATTGTAAATAGTTGGTATTAATTAGTTCCTTACAACTAGGGTATGTTACATCAACTTTAGGGAATGCAGATGTTTTGATTTTGACTTGATTTGAGATATGAATATTGCATCCATCATTTTGGACTAACCCAACCACGTAGATCATATCTGGTTTTCAGGTTCTCATCAGATCACAAATTGAGCTGTAGGTCATTTTGCCTGCAAGATTAATCGTCAAATTTGTTTTGTTTGTTTCTCGTGATCCATTCCCTTCGAATTTTATTTCAGAGCATTCTTTATACACAATATATGGACGAAAAAGATGAAAGAGAAGTTGAGCTCAAGAAACTTCGGGATGAAAATAATGACCTAGCAGTTATTCGAGATCAAGATCAAATCAGGATACAAGAGTATGATGTAAGTACTAATTACTAATTACAATCCTAATTACTTTCTTGAGAAGAAATCTGAGTGCATATGTTTGTTCTGTTTTGTTAGAAGAAGACACCTCGCAAGGAAATGCACTGTCAGTTATACCGTAGACTTACCCCAATTCTATTTCGTCAAAACAAAATTGTAAAAGGGAAAAGCAAAATAGACTTGATGTTTCGTATTTTTCTTTCAGACAAACTTATTACGGTTGACAAAAATAGACTCGGGGGCAAGCCTAGTTAAACCGTCTGGCATTTGTAGTGAGGACCCGGTGACCTGGCGGATCCTCACTTAGCTTAAAGTTGTTCACTTGATTACAGTAAATCCTCGCATATAAGAACCTACAAAAATAGGAACCTAGAGGCTGTTTTCCTAAATTATGCACCTTGTAATTGAGAACCTGTTTCAGTGTCATGAAAAATTTGTTCTTATTGCAGGGGTAGCAAAGTTGATTTTCGAATGTCGTTATTAAGTTTATTTTTGTAAGTTAGCTGTTGAAGTTTGAATCTCCTCCCCTACTGTTTGTAAGCTTAGAATAAGTTATTAGGTATATGATAACTTTGCCAGAACAAATAACGGGGCTGAACATCTTGGTGAAGATTCTCTAACGGCTTACACAAGTTACCCTTTGAATAAGAACCTTTATACCTTGAATTTCTTCTTCCTTGACTTCCTTGAATTTACATCTTTCTGCTAAACCGCTTCTTTCGTCTAGTTCCTAGCGTATTCGTGCGATAGGTGCTACCACTTCGTCTTGGAACGAAATGTTAAACGTAGAAAGGCTTTATTTTATTGTATGTACAAACCGTTTACAACAGTAATGGTGCATTTTGTAAAACCCAAAAGATGAAGTTCTGCTTAGGGTTACTGTTATCCTTTAGGCAGTGATTAAGAATCTCTGGTTACCATGTCCTTTCGTCAAAATATACCAAACAAACTTATACATCCTTCGACGCAGAATTAACCGTAGAACATCATAAGAATATATTGGATTGATTTGATAAAAGCACATATGATTTGACAACCTCAAGAATGGAGTTCACACCTTCAACGCAGCCGACCATAATGTTTTGTTTTCTTTGTTTATTTAGATTTGATTAAGTGCACTCAGAGGTGTGAAGGCTATTCTTCAGAAGTAAAATTGCTTTGTCTTTTCAGAAACTTGAATATTTTGTGTTACAAAATTTGCCTTTGCTGTTCACAGCTTACACTGGTGAAATGATCCAAAATATCTTCTTGTTGCGTGTAGTGCAATTGTACAATGATAAACAAGTAAATAAAGTAAAATATAAGCACTTTGATGCGAACTGAAATAAGCACGACGTTTTGAGCATAGCCCACACTGGTGAAACTATAGAACGAAGCCTTTTCTTATCCAATTTTTGATGTTTCCTCGCAGAGATTGCTAGAAACATTGAAGCGTGATCCGGACAAGCAGAAAGCGAGACTTTCAGAATATTCCAGGAAAATCACAGTTCTGCGAGTCAATGAAAAGTCACTATCAAGAAGATATACCATTCTACAAGAGTCAGAAACACATTTGAGAAAGGAATGCAATAAAGTTAAAATTGATATAACATCAGTTGAAAATGCTGTTACAGAAAGAATTGGCTACCTGACGCGATATAAGGTGAGTTCCTCAATTAATTACTCCTGTTTCAGGTGAGCCAGAGAAAGTTCCCTCTTTTTCAAAACTTCACAGCACCAACACCATATGGCTCAAATCTTTCAAATCTTTAAAAAGGTCGGTGTAAAATTGTTTTGCAGTTTTCTTTGAATTGAATGGCTTGAAAGGAACTTATAGTTCTTTGCTGTAAATCTGGCGTGAACATTTTTTGATATCTTGATATTTTCAAAATAGTAGCAATTTGATTACTTTACAGAAAAATTCATGGAAAATGTTGAAAAATTTAAATCATCGTAAATTCTAAACTAATAGAGGGAAGATAATATAGCCTTCAAGAAAACGATAGTCTATGAGGGTCTACGATATGGTGGCAAGCCGAAATCTGTAGCTTTTCTGGGTTAGGATTTAGAAATTTGAAGACTTCATAGCCTCAAATTTAGTAACTGCCGCGATTTTGAAGCTGAGCAATAAATTTCCACGGCAGATTGACAGCAAAAAACCCTAAGTTCCTTGCAAGCCATTTAATTGAAAGAAAACTGTGATAGGATTTTACACCGACCTTCTTAAAGATTTGAGCCCTATGCTATATTTGAGCCCTATGTGAGCCCTATGTTGAGCCCTACTTGACGGATTTTATTTTTGTGATTTTTCTCGCATTCTTATGAGCGCGGAAAGTTTCGATGAATTCGACTTTGCAAAATTGTTTTGTTTCAAGATGCTTGAAAGAGGGCCTAAACACTAGTTCTAATCGTGAGGAATCTACTCACACAGAACAATATTCAAATACATTCCACCTCTCTTAGGAGTTATAAGAAATAGATTCTCAAACAAAGTGCAAAAAATCTTCAATTAAAAATGTACTTACCTTTTTCTTTGTGAAAGAAGTTTTTTCACCAGTTGATCAAATGTTTTAGGCCTTTTTCAGGGATTTCGCCATAAAGAAATTTTTGTCAATTATTTGTCAAATGTTATATCGTGGTAAAGGAAGTATTCCATTGGCATTGTTGTGTTAAGAAATACATGCAACTCCATTACCTCAGGTATTTTTCTGCTGCTAGATGCAAGTTAAGTTGCTATTCGAGACACCCTTGGTGGAGCCAAATTTTTGTAATGGTCTCATGCAAAATGTAATTTTATTTGCTAGGAAATGGCCACATACAGAATAGCAGCCCTGCAGAAAGCCCTAGATAACAGTGTTCCTGAATTGGAATTACAGCTAGCTAATAAGCAATACAACGAACTAACGGCAAAATATAGAGATCTTCTACAGAAAGAAAATACACTCATATCAAGATCTTCTGCAGTTGAAAATCTAGAGGTAAGGTTCTGATGTTGATATGGAACCTCGCCAAAGTTCTTTACTGTAAAATTATGGCGTTGATTGTTTTCCTTCATCTTTCAAAGCGTGCTTAAAGGGGCATTCCTCGAAAATTAAATGCATGCAGAGATTCATTTTGTCATCCCAATCGAGAAACAGATTATGTCAGCCCTCGGAAATCGTTTTCCTTTCCTCGATCGCACTTCTCAAACGCGAGATATGGAAGGAAACATTTGAACAATTTTAATTTCTATACCCTACCATTTTATGCATCGTTCTCGGCGAACAAAGGTAGAATATTTTCGTTGTTGTCCGTCGGTCGGTCGTCGGCGAGTTCTGATAGGCTCGTTGCGCAACGCTCGTTAAATTGAGTTTGAATGTCCTGTTGTATTCGTGCATTCACGTGTCCACGGTCCACTACGCGAAAGATAATTGATCGGCTTTACCGAGAATTCTCGTTTTCTGTCTCGGATTCAAATTCCAGGATATGGCTGAGTTCTCGGTCTCTATTTTGAAAAATACCTGTTTCGTTTTTGGCCGGTTTGAGCTTTATTCAAATTGGAGAAACATTGGAATATGTTTATAATGATAAGCATTATGTTCGTTTTAAAAGCAAACAACGCAGTTCACCGATATTCAGTTTCTTTCTGTTCTGCGGAATGCCCCTTTAATATGCTTTTTTTTTAGTCCTTAGCGTTGTGTTTACATCGAAAATGATGTCCCAAAACGTACATGTTTTATATCCTTTGCGTTTCTTAGGAGATTGGCAGAAATATTGGAAACTGCCTCCAAATAACAGTTGGTCTTCAAACGTATCATGAAGGAGTATTGTGAAATTTTAAAAGCTATTGTCATATTTGCACAGCCAAAGTTCTTTTATCTTTAATTTCGTTTCCTCTGCAGTTTGACTTGAAAAGACTGCAAGAAATTGAAGTCAATCTCAAGAAACAGTTACACGCTGAGAAGGAGAAATCTTATATTCTAGAACAATCGATGAATGATTTGCTGAGAAAAGGTACAACACAAACATGTTTAATTGATACCGGGTGAGTGAATAAAAGGGCCCGGTGTTTGAAAAATGCTTCTCTCTGAATATCAATGCAATGATATTGAAAACTGTTTTGTTTTATTCCTGATATGTCCAGTTAGGTTCAGTAATTTACCTGTGTTTAATCGGCCATTCCTTCCCGTCGATATGGGAGATTTACTCCAGAAAGCCCCTTCAAAAACCTGCAAAAACGAATGAAAACGACGAGCAAAATTTCCCTTTGTTTTCTTCCTGGCAATAATGACTTTTACATGCCCTCGTGTATTTTGTCCTCTTGGGAGAATGGAATCCCCCTGAATAAGTTATTCATACTAGGGGGAAGACTTGTTCATCCTCCCAAGAGGATAGCACGTGCTGGAACATGTTCAAGTCATTACTCCTGTAATTGCAACTGGTTTTAATGAGAAAAAGGTTCTGTTAGCTCAACGCGATTTACCAATTCTTATACCGGGTGAGTCAAAAAGGTCCGGCGTTTGAAAGGCTACCGCTCCCTGAACATATAAGCAATGATATTTTGCAATATCTGATTGAATAGCTAACATGTTCAATTATTTTTTAGAATTTTTCCTGGCTGTTACTGTAATGTAAACATATCAGGGAGCCTTGCTCGTGATTTTAGGGGACGTTTGTAAGGTTTCTTGAAGGGACTTTTTTGGGAAAATCCTTTGCAAAATCTGAACGGAGTGACCAATTTCAGGCAGGAGAAATTCTAAAAATAATTGAACATATTAGCTATTCAATTAAATATTGCAAAATATCATTGCTTATATGTTCAGGGAGCAGTAGCCTTTCAAACACCGGGCCTTTTTTGACTCACCCGGTATAAGAATTGGTAAATCGCGTTGAGCTAACAGAACCTTTTTCTCATTAAAACCAGTTGCAATTACAGGAGTACTCTACGTCTTCCTTATCGGATGCTACTTTATCAACTGTCTTGAAGTAAAATATGGAACAATATCTTTCTCTGCTCGACCAGGTTCTCGCAATCAATAATCAAAACATGAATTTTATTTGGCGCAGATATATGCCTGTCAAAAGAGTACTTATAGAGCTAGCTATTGAGTACTTATAGATACGCTGCTTGAAAAAGGCGAAAGCCGAAAGCAACCTATAAGGAACAAGAGCAAATTTTGTAAACAAACGATTCAGGTCCGTTGAGGACAAAGCGATTTCGAACTCCTAAAGAATAGATTTCACACCTCGTGCGCAGCTAGCCATAATGTTTTGCACTCTCTGTTTATTTTGATTTGATTGAGTGCACTCAGAGGTGTGAAATCTATTCTTCAGAAGGGAAAATCGCTTTGTCTTTTCAGAAACCTGAATCTTTTCTTCGACAAAATTTGCCCTTGCTCCTTTAAGGTGCCAAAATCGAGAGGATTATACCATGCCAGTGTGGTCTAGTGGTTAAGACGCTTGCCCGGAAAGCAGGAGATCCGTGGTTCGATTCCCGGCGGTGGTAATTTTTAATTTTCTCGATTTTCTGATAATTTAAAAATGTTAATGTTTGCACCGAAAAAAGAAGGAATCCTGGTTGCTTGCTAGCTATTGAGTACCTGTCGAAAGAAATATTCAGGACATACTGTCAGTCTTGGGTTCTTTGATGACAAACGAATCGTTTTATGACTCCATAAAATCTTATACTTCCTTCTCTGCAATGTAGTTGGAGGTGACTCACGAGAGAGCGGTATACGCCATGACGAAGTGACCTCCATTGCTCGACAACTTGCTACGTTGGAAATGAAGGTAATTTAGAAATTCATTGAATCTTCAGTAATATCTGATCCCTTCTGTTGGCTCTACTTTTCATGAGCAGAATCCATGAACAAGGACAGATAAAGTTACAATAGGACTCGCTACTTTTTATTGACACCTAGATACAAAGCAATTTGTGATTGTAGACAAAGGGAGTTCCATGCTCGGTTGGTCAAGACATAAACAAAAACAAAGCAAGCCGCAAAAATTGCCCTGCAACTCGGGTCGCTAGCGCGCTCGTTGTGCATTCCAGAAATGGTTTTTAGAGCAAATAGTAGAACATATCGAAAGAAGAAGGATATATCTAAACTTCTGCCTCGGGCATTTTATTTATTTTGTGCAGGAGCCAATTTGGAGGGGATTCAATTCTCGTACTTTTTAGGTGTAATTAAAACACTTACTGCGCTCAGCTTCTGTACGAAAAAAATAAAATGCCCGAGGCAGAAGTTTAGATATATCCTTCTTCTTTCAATATGTGCCAATATTTGCTCTTAAAAACCATTTCTGGAATGCACAACGACCGAGTTAGCGACCCGGGTTTCAGGGCAACTTTTGCGGCTTGCTTTGTTTTTGTTTATGTCTTGACCAACCGAGCATGGAATTCCCTTTGTCTGCAATCACAAATTGCTTTGTATCTAGGTGTCAATGAAAAGTAGCGAGTTCTATTGTAACATTATCTGTCCTTGTTGAATCCATGTCATCAAGATTAGGCAGGTATTGTTTGTTGGCATTTAGCATGACAAAGATGCAATGTTTACTTTCAATGGCCTTGTAAATTCTTTGAAATCGTTCTCACTATGGAATTTTTTGCAAGAGAATTTATTGCAAGGATCTTAAATTACAGTATGCATTGAAAATAACATTCTGTAAGGCTAAAAGTTAAAGCTTTATTTTCCTGCAACTCTCTGTAACAGTGTGTGAAAATGTCTTCTCATCCCTTTTGAAGATCTGCATTTCATGGTATCAATTTTTCCTCACGTTCTTAGGAATTAAACGAAAGACAGCGAGCTGAACATGCAGTCAGAAAATACGAGCAATTGAGATCAATTGTTGCTGAATTGGAGAACAGAAACAACGAGCTTGAACAGAGATTTGCCGAGGTTTGTCCTGCATTCATAATCCTGGTTTTTGAAGAAATGTTTCACATCAAATGCTTATGAACCGATATCCAGATCCAACTTGTTAATTTGAGCTCCTTTGGACAACCATACGATATTAGTGAAGACTTTTAAGAATAGTTCCACACCTGTTTACTGTTTGAACAGAAATCAATCAGTTCTGGTCCAATTGGCACAGATTTAAAGATCATTTTTGGTTTTGGTATAGACTTTCGTTATTGCAGCCTTTAAGCTAAAGTCGTACCTGTTGGCCCGTTTAAGGAAGTAAGAGAGCCTTAGCACACTGTCCGTTGTCTTCTGTTCTGAAGAACAATGACAGAGTTTATAAGACAATAGCATGAATTGCTTTTGATTGACACCGCAATCCAAAGTAGCGATCACAGACAAAGGAAATTCTCTCAATCAGTAGTTCAAAACAAGCAAAGCCGCAAATGTTTCTCTGCAACCCAGGTAGCTAGCTCGCTTGTTGTGCATTCCAGACATTGTTTTTAAGAGCAAAACATGAACATTATATTATATCTACATACCTGCCTCGAGCATTTAATTGGTTTGGCTCAAAAGCCGATTGGGAGGTGATTCAATTCTCTTATTTTTTGGGTGTGATTAAAACACTTACTGCGCAGCTTCTGAACCAAAGAAATAAAATTCCCAACGTAGATGTTTAGATATATCCTTCTTCTTTCGATATATGCTCATGTTTGCTCTTAAAAACAATTTCTGGTATGCACAACGAGCGCGCTAGCTACCTGGGTTTCAGAGAAACTTTTGCGGCGTTGTTTGTTTTGACTTACTGGTTGAGGGAATTTCCTTTGTCGGCAATCGCTAATCGCTTTGAATTCAGGTGTCAAAAATCTACTTGTGCTATTGTCTTACATAATCTGTCCTTGTTGTTCTTAAGAAAATTGTTTTAATTTTTTAGCTCACAAAGATAAACCTTGAATCACAAAGAGTTGAAAGAGAGTTAAGGGAAGAGTTAACGAGTAAGTATTTTATTTCTCAATTGTTTTGGCTAAAGTTATAATTTAAAGTGAATAACCTGAGTTAAAAGATGAGATCTCATTGATTTATAGATAGCCTATTGTATTTGATAATCCAGCTCGTGGCGAATGAAAGCAATGCTAAAGAAAACAATAGTGGGATTAGGTGTTTCTTTGTCCTATTTATAGACAACCGCTATATATCTCAGGTCATTCACTTTAAATGCTCTTTCTTTGCAGAAGAATGAATAGGTTTATCTGTTTTACATACTGTACTTTCTTTCATCAACCCGGAGTAAAGTTTAAGTTGCTTAAAAAATCTTAAGTTGCTTAAAAAGTGCCTGATTTTGTTTCGTTATTTTCAGCTTGCTAGTTTTTTTCAAGGTCTTGTACTGACTAGAGTCAGAGGAAAAATGTTATGATTAGGACAAGGCTTTGGTGCTGTCTTTTTGCTAAGAATTTATGAGATCATTGGTTATTAAATGCCTCTTCAATTTTAGCATGGCATTCTCTCTAAGATGAATACTCTTGTGACCCTGTATCGTCCAACTCGGCTTTGGAGCATCAATTTTTGATAAGCATAAGATCTACTAAAAATATACTTACATTCTATCATAGATGCTGTGCCCGCTGAAATCAATCGTGCAGACAAAAAATACATTGCACAACTCGAAGAATCTGAGGCCAAGCTGAAATTAGAAATGTCTCGCTTGAAAGAGGTTGCAGAAATTGCCACACATCAAGCCGAGACTGTGACATCACGACAGCAAGTGCAAGAAAAGGAGCTTACGTCTTTGAGGAGACAGCTGCATGATATTCAGATGGAAAGTGATGAAAAGACAATCATAGGTTAGAATTAGCCTCACTACATAAGGACCCTCTAGTTACGCTCATCTAATTGAGTTGAATTGTTGTTGTTGTTGTCGCTGCACTGAGGGCCTTATAACCATAGAGCTGTAAAACCGGACAAAAATGCCAATCGGCGACAAGTTTTTGTCGCGCCGTCGTGTGGTGATCAGAATATGGCTTAGAGGAAGGCGGTTTTTGCATTGATATCTAGAATGAACATTTATCGAAGTTCTGATAGCAAATTTTATGGTACAGGAGTTCTGGAAAACCGTTTTTGTGGCGTTTTGAAACCAGTGGTTGTGAGAAAAAAGTAGCAGATTGATTTAGGCCCAATAGATCTTTTAGCTAAGATTCTAAAAAAGAATCCAAATCGAACGATAGCTTGATACATTTGTAGAATGTTCGAATGTATACAATAGTGATAGAAGCTTCAACGCCACATAATCGAACCTTGTGTAGAATAGCGAAAAGGTCTATTAATAGAATCAGTACGGAGATATGCCGTTTCTACAAGCGTTGGGAAATGAGTCTCTCTGTTGACCGAGGCGCCATCATCAAGTCAAAGATCACAGGGAAACGAGAGACTCATCGTCATAAGTCTAGGTTAAAATGCTAAATCATATCTCTAACATTTGACAATCAAGCATAGGCTTTAAGAACCGTGAGTAGTTGTTTCCTACAATCAGTTTTGTTTCTCCCTGTGTCCCGGTGGCCTGTAAACATGCAACCTTTTCATGGCTACAGGGACACATGGAAGAATTAACTCTTGTAGGAAACAATAACTTGCGTTTTTTAAAGTCGAGAAATTACTATCGAGTGTGTCGATTGCCAAGTAGCAAAAACATGACATCAAATGACTTAAGATAATTCAATATTCCCCACTCTGTTCTTACTCATATTTCTTTCTTTTACTTTTTTAATCGTTAATTTTTTTCCTGTACTCTTTTCACAATAAGTATTTTATTTGCAGATATTTTCTCGTGACATCTAATTTGAGACAGACTTTAGAAGATTTTATCTCTACGTATATGTACTAGCCGCGGGGTAGACACAACCTTTTGCTCTACGGAGTATCGTTCCAGTATTATATAGTAATTTTGTAAGTAGTGTAGCTTGTGAATTGTATTGAACGTTTTACTGGATTATGAAAAACAATGTGCATAAGATTCTTGCTTCCGATTTTTAAATTTACTGAAAAAGGCACATTTCGCGTATCATGACGTATCATATCATGATACACGACATTTTTGAAAAGTCTGTGTAAAAGAACAGTACACAGCAATGTTTGTTGGATGTAACGTGGACATTTTTATTCTTTCTTTAGCTAAACTTCATCAGCATATTGTGGCACAACAAGTCAGTGAAGCTACGGCTGTTAGAAAACTCGAAGAAACAAATGCAAAGGTACGACCAACTCATTGCATTTGTAGCTACCGTAACTGTAATGTAACAGTAACTTAACGGTAACGTAACCGTAAACGCATTGATTTTAATTTTGATTCTTCTTCTCTGAAACTTTAAAGCGCTAACCAGCAGCCTCTGCGCAGTGAAGCTATACCACAATGCAGTTTGTTCAATCCCATATTGCAATTCTAGAACGTCCACTTGTTTACAAATTTATTTTGAGTCTTCACCTTATGAGCTAATCTTAGAATGCCAATACGATATATTGTATTTTTTCAATGCCGAGTTCCCCTCAGCTGATATGCATAGCTAACACGCTTTTCTTTCTGATAGCAAAATAAATCAATTCATCAAGTTCTAACTGAATAGAGCTTTCAACTGTGTTTCAACATAGACAAAGTCGTAGAGTCCAAATTAATCGATATTTTCCTTTCTCCAATTTTCAAAGGGGCCTTTGCAACTTGCATACTCTGCACGTGCCGTCAACTTTGGTTGGAAAATACCGGGTGTCTCAGAAAAAAGTACCCCCTTTTGACTGGAAATAGGAACCAAGCAATAAGATATCATTGCTCCCCGACTTTACAGCTAAATTTATCAATGTTCAACTTAGATGCACGAAACTTGCATTTAGAAATCGTCCACCAAACACCGGAGATACAGGTTCGCAAAGTCAAAATTTACAGTGCACCCAAAACCAGAGGTTTTGAAAAAGGGCCTAATCATGATTTGGATTGTGGACATTTTCCAAAGTACCTGTAGACTTTAAATTTCTGTGTTTTGCTTTTGAAAAGAATAAAAGATGCATGGACATGGTGCTGATTAAACAAATATCGTAAAAATGTGGTAAGAGTGATAAAGTCGTGCCACATCTCCAAAATAAGCGTGCATGTGCTCCCTTTCCTCTTCTTGAATACAAAACACTTGGAATTGAATGCAATGCAAGGACCGTTTCCTCAAAAGAAAAGTCACTTCAAGAACAATTGAAGTAATTCAAGGTATAGATCTTTTCAAAAATAAAAAGTAAAGGTCAAAGTCGAAAATTCGTTTGCAAAATGGCTGTTTGTTGCGAAATTATGGCTAGGCCATTTCTCAAAACCTCTGGTTTCAGGTGCACTCCAAATTTTGACCTTGCGAACTCATATCTCTGGTGTTTAGTGGTCGATTTCCAAATACAAGGTATGTGCATTTAAGTTGAAGACCAACAAATGTGGCCATGAATTCAAAAAGTCCCGAAATATTATCGTTTTGTAACCTTGTTGAGTCAAAAGGGGGTACTTTTTTTGAGACAACCGGTATTGTTTTTTTTTTGTTTTTGCAAAGAATGCGCTCAAAGGCTGCTGGTTAGCGCAGAGTATTTAATTACAACTCTGAAGCTATGCGTGTTATGAAGTTTATTAACAAAAGCTATGTGCAGCGCCCGAGATACTCATTTACTTCCTTGGAGCACACACATTGTAACAAATGTTCTGATACACAGGGTGATTCAGAAAAAATGCAACCCAACTATAATTGAAAATCTTGGAATAATGACAAGGTTTTAGAAGATGTAATGTAAAACTAGCCTTAAATAACGGACTCATCATATTAAACCCATAAACGCAACAAAAAACAAAAGACTATTAACCCCTGTAAAAGAAACAATAACCAAAATAATCCTGTAACAAGAGAAAAACTGTTAAATCCTGTAAGGCAAAACCAAATTAACCTTAAAACCTGTTCGCTCGTTTGAATTTAGATTCTTATCACATGAATAGAAATTTATCCTTTTTCCATAGGTGAAAAGGCTGGAAGTTGCTATCCTTCGCGTGGAGCAACGACTGGATGAGAAAGATCAGATTTTGTATAGAACTCGAATGGAGGCCAGAGCTAAATCGAAATTCCTGCAAAAGACGATTCAAGTAAGTCACTGCATAATTCTTCTACTCAAAGGATGAAATTTTTGGATTTTATGCTCGTTTACTGTCAAAAAAAAACAAAAGGATACCACTTGAAATGCGTCTTTGGATGGATTTAAATGAAATGAAGTTGAATTCCTAATGTATTAATTTCCTTGTATGACGGAGAAGCTCAGATCTATTTTGCGTTGCCCACCTTTTCTGATGTATATGTTGCTAAACTTCGAAAAGATACTTTGGAGTACGTAATCATTTGCTAATAGCCCCAACGTCTTGTTCAATTCCTACCCTGGCGATCTCCCCTGTGCAGCTCGGGGGAAGATAAAAATCTCTTGCATAAATGCCCAGGGGCCTGGGAATTTTTTCTGAATGCCCCTGGGGGCAGGCCACTGAAAAAATGCCATACTCCCAGTAGCGGTATAAGCAAAAACTCCTGGTATTGTTAAATACCCTGGAGCTGGGGAAAAATTTACAGTCAAATGCCTGGGGGCCGGGAATCTTTTTGAGCAAATACCCGGGGGTGTCCCGGGGGGGGGGCTTGCAGGGTAGGGATTGAACGAGATATAGGATCCTAATGAACATCCTTATGGTTATTTGATATTTTAAGATTATCTGTGCTTAATTTCAGGACTTACGAAGGCAATTTAGTGGTGCACTTCCTCTCATCAAACAAGAGAAGTTTGCTCAAACGTTGAGAATGTTGCAAGATTGCAAAATACAACAACATGTCGAACTAAACGTTGTAAGATCAAAGAGTCAAGAAGCAGAGGGTCGCAGCAGTGAATTAGAAATGAAGTTGATTGGACTACAAGAACTGATTGTTACTTTGAAAGATGGCAGAGGTGCCGAGAAGGTACTTTTCAAAACCTGTTTCCCTATCTCGGTTGCATATGTTGTAGTTATGTATGTTGCTCTGAAGATGCCCTAGTGGGCGAAACTAGTCAGCACTGGAAAGGAAAAAAGCGCAAAAGACCAAATCGATGCCTGTTTCTTTGAATAGTTAGGCCCTCTTCTAACCGTACATTGTATGTATGTATGTAATATTTTGCCATCCAAATTAAAATCAAATGTAACATAAATTTAGGAAAAAGGAAGTCTAATTACAGATGTGAAATGCAATGTAAATATAAAAGTTACAAATTTAATCTCAAACGCCCCCAGTTTAAAGTGGCAAGCAAGGACAGCATTAAAAGATCAGTGCGACCTTGTTTCCATAATGGTCCCTCCAGAGGTGTCATTGAAAGAAAAATTTTCACGAAAGAAAGAAGCAAACTATTCTTGTGTCAAAAGTTGAGAGTAATGTTGCGTTCTTCAAATGTCAACGGATAGTTTGCATAGTTTGTAAAAATGTTTGCAGTTTTCAGAATTTCAATAATATCTAGAAGCGGGCTGTTTTCTTTAAATAATTTGTCCTTGATCTCATGTTTGAAACTTTTGACGTTCTTAGCAGATTTTAGGTCACAGAGACCACATTTTTTACAATATGGTTTTATCATTGTTACTAATTATTTTTTTCAACTTGCTTGATTGCTATAGTGTAATCATTATCTTTAGTGAAGGGCCCCTGCAGTGGCGGACACTTGGGGGGGGGCAGGGAGTGCGATCATCCCCCCAAAGTTGGCTAGAACAAAGATCTTTTGTTCAATAACAATAGAAATAAACAATGCTTTTAACTGAAACAATAGCTTCGCCCCCCCCAATATTTTGCAAAGTATCCACCACATGGCCCCTAGTAATGCAGCTTCGGCTAGAGGGGAACTCAAGTGTAACATTTTGATATTTCTTTATTTAGGTTGCAGAATGGCATCAGAGAATGGGAGAAATTCGCCTTCAAGATATGAAGCTCAGAAGACAGTTGGAGAAGCGTGAACACAGAGTATGTACCGTATTTTTAGAGAATATTTTTGGATTATAAAACCAACTTTGTTTGCGGGCAGTTTGCTACTATAATTGCACATTTAAGTTTAATGTACCGTAGGATATCCACGTGGAAAATAAGTTCCACCTGAGAAACTGTTGCAAGATACTACGGAGCATAAAAATGATTCAGACTTAATTGCAGCAAGGCAAGCACTTTCTGCTACAATGGAAATAGCTGGTTTCAGGAAAGTTTTTTATTCTGACGACTTTGATACTTCTAAATGATTTATTTATTATTTGTCATTATTTTTCATTATTTTTACACGGTGGCCCCGTCAATCGAGAGGATTGCTTTACAGGGGGCCGTGCCAAACGTTACAATGTTACTAAAAATTACTATCAAATTACCTATATTTACAATCTAAATAAGAAAAATAAATGAAAAACAAAGGAGTTAGCCTGAGAGAGGCAAATTACTCTTCAGCATACTTTTAAAAAATGCTAAGAGAGGGTGCTTGTTTGACATCCAAAGGCAATTCATTCCAAGTCTTTGCACCCCGGAAAGATATCGCTTTCTGCCCATTGCAAGTTTTCATCCTTGGAACAAGGACATCGACAATTGCATTCCGCAAATTCATACTGATATCACGCGCAGAGTTTTTCTTGAAAAGGTTTGAAAGATAGCCGGGTGCAAGACCTGACAATGCTATGTATGTAATAGTAGCTGTCTCGCATTTTATCATTTCCGTAACCGTTGGCCAATTTAGTTCCTTGATCAAATTTGCTGCTTATTCGAGACTAAATGTCTAAACTAACGAGACTAAATTTGCTGCTATTGCTTATTCGAGAAAAAATGATGCTTATTCGAGACTGGTTTTACCAAATCATTGCATTTGTAGCTAACATAACGGTAACGTAACGGTCACTTAACGGTAAGGTAACAGTCACGTAGCGGTCAGGTAACGGTCACATAACGTAACGGTAATATAACGGTAACGTAACGGTAACGTAAAGGTCACGTAACGGTCGCGTAACCGTCACGTAACCGTCACATAACGGTAACGTAACGGTAACGCAACGTAACGGTAACGTGACAGTAACGTAACACTAACGTAACGCTGACGTAACCGTAATGTGACGATAACGTAACGGTAAATGGCTGGATAAGATTGCTACTGTTTTAATTTAGATATTCTTCTCTGAAACTTTAGCCATTATTAATAAAATCAACCTGTTTCTTTCATGATTAGATTAAATCTTTGGAAGATGAGAACAAGAAGCTTGAAGACTCAATATCATTGCTTGAAGAGGAAAATTTCAAACAATCCAAAGTAAGAATTTTTGTATGCTCTCATTACCTTCAGATTTGATCAGTTCTTGATCTTTCTCAAAGGTAGCTTTTATATCACGAAACATGATCATTGCCGTAATATCAGTATTGTTTCAGGGAATTTATTCTGTCTTGGCGTAATCTTTGCATCAGTCAAAGAACTTTAATTAGTTCCATTAACTACTTTGTTACAAATGAAAGCCAGGCGTTCATAATGTCCAAACCTGCCTGCGAGCGGTAGAAATTCTCTGAAATTCGCTGGTTCGGAAACTAATTGCAATTACATTTCATAAAGAACTATTTAAGAAAACCTGCCTGCATAATATTGCTTTGGAAAAAGCTGCCTTGGAACTTTGTTCCCATATTCCCATGTTTATGCATGCCTGAAAAAGCTATATATTCACATGTATGTTTTTTATCTGTATCGCGTTGAAAAGCTATAGATTTCATCGAATAGATTAATACCTGGATTAACAAGGACAGATTTTGTAACACAATAGCATGAGATGCTATTGTTGACACCTGAATTCAAAGCGATTAGCAGCTGCAGACAAAGGAAATTCTTTCAACCATTCATTCAAAACAAACAAAGCCGTAAATTTTCTGGGAAACCCAGGTACCTATCGCGCTCGTTGTGCATTCCAGACATTGGTTTTAAGAGCAAACATGAGCATATATTGAAAGAAGAAGGATATATCTAAACATCTACCTCCGGCATTTTATTTCTTTGGTTCAGAAACTGAGCAGTAAGTGTTTTAATTACACTAACAAAAGCAAGAGAATTGAATCGTTCCCAATCGGCTTTTGAATCAAATAAATTAAATGCCCGTGGCATATGTGTAGATATATCCTTTTTCTTTCGATCTATGCTCATGTTTGCTTTTAAAAACAATTTCTGGAATGCACAGCGAGCGAGTTAGCTACCTGGGTTTCAGAGAAACTGTTGCAGCTTTGCTTGTTTTGAGT
Organism: Aurelia coerulea; assembly: GCA_039566865.1. Lineage (NCBI taxonomy): Eukaryota > Metazoa > Cnidaria > Scyphozoa > Semaeostomeae > Ulmaridae > Aurelia > Aurelia coerulea. Next base: position 23,324,469 of record CM076947.1, on the reverse strand, counting down.
TACTGGTTGAGAGAATTTCCTTTCTCTGCGATCGCTAATCGCTTTGAATTGCGGTGTAAATCAAAACCAGCTCGTGCTATTGTCTTACCAAATCTGTCCTTGTTACCTGGATTTCTTTTAAGCGCTGTGAAATCACTATTTGCCAAAAAATTTTTTCTCAATTTTAGGAATACGAAGATCGACAGCTTGTGTGGGAGCAGTATGAAGTGGAACTTGAAAGAAAGATTGCAAGGCTAGAGAAAAATCAGGACGAATTATTTGTAGCAGCTCAAAAGGTAAGGAAAAAATGTCCCTTTGGTTTTTGTAATCTCAGTAGACTGAACTAATAAAAAGACATTTGATGCTTCCCAAACTATATTTTAACGTATTATGGTGCACCAAATTGGAATAAATTAGTTGGTTAGTTTTCGTTTTGTCTTTGTTGGAAAGCTTTTTTTTCTAAAAGGGATTATGAGAGAGCGGTCCGAATGTATGCCAATAAAACAAATATCGGATTAGAAATATTTGGTAAGTGAGTTCATCCAGGATTCGTTGCAGTGGAGGATTTAGAAAGTTTTGAATGCAGAGAATTGAGGTGAGAACGATGTTCAATAACTATGCCAAATTTATTGTCTTCATTGCTCGCAAGACCTTGAACCTTAGTGTATAGCTTGGCATTTTGTTGATTAAAGTCATTGAATTATTGTTCTGAATTATTATTGATGAAAGGCATTAAATACTATGCGATTATTAAACGATTACGAGGTCAATGCTGGAAAATATTTGGACCGCAGTTTGACGTAGGAGCGAACGCAGTGAAGTCCGTACAAGGAACTAAGGTCCAAATATTTTCCAGCATGGATCGAGTAATCGTTTAATAAAGGCTTTATTATATGGCAGAACCTTTTGAGAACATTGTTTACATTATTGTACTTTTCGATTGTGTTTTTGATCCTGAGCATCACTGTAACTGATCATTTCGATGTTAACTACATTGGCATTTTCTTCGTGTATCACTGCAAGTTCGTCTTCAAAGTTTACAGCAAAGAAGTCTTCGAGGAATAAGCTAAACTTTGGCTGACAATTCTTGCAGCCTAAGCTTGAAGCTCCTCCCTTGTTGTTGATTTTTAAGGCAACGCCCGGTCCAATACGGCTTGGAAAATCAAGAACCGATCAAGAACCAATCAAATTGCTCTGTTGCCGGTCAGAGGAGTCGTATTTTCGAACGCCGTATGATAAGGTACAATTATTTATTCTTTGTGTTGTAGTTCGAGGAAGCTACAGGGCTCATTTGTTGATCCAACACTCCCTGTTGCAAATCAGCTGGAAATGGCAATCGTAAAACTGAAGGAGCATATCAAAACTATTATCATCACTAGAGCTCAAGCAAAAAGAATGAAATCCGTGAGTAGTATTTTTTTTTGAAACATTTTTATCTTTAATAACATAGGTTCCAAATCCTTTACCTCGGCGTAAAAGGTGGATGTAAAATTCGATGACCTATTTCTTCTGATTGAATGGCTTGAAAGAAACTTTAGATGCTTATCTATAATTCTACCGTTGGACTTTGCAGAAAAATTTTGAATTTTGTTTTCAAAATTACAGCGTATTTTGCATTTCAGCTCATTTTAGGATGTGACGTCATCAAATTTCTAAATCATAAACCAGATGAGTGACAGACTTTTGCTTGATACCATATTGTAGACATTCATAAACTATGGGTTTCTTTGAAATTATTTCATGTTACGTCAAGCAGTTTAGAAATTGCGATGGTTTTAAGTTTTTTTGAAAATTTTTCTTGAATTCTTGAAAAAGAAGAAAAAGACTAATTCTGAAAATATTGAAGATTTCATAAAAGTCCAACGGTAGAATTATAGAGAAATAGCTAAAGTTTCTTTGAAGTCATTCAGTTCAAAGAAATAGGTCACTCAATTTTACACCACCCTTTTCAAAGATTTGGATCCTATGCTTTCTTTAATCATGTTGTGAAACATGCAAAATTTGAACATGGGAAGGTGAAGGTGAAGTTGCGGTTTTTAGCGCCAAGCGCTAGGATCACAGTAGAATAGGCCTAATCGAGTCCGCGAAACCTTATCATGACGCTTAAGTGGTGGGGCTCTACCGGGTATCGAACCCTGTCCGCCTGACTGTTCTGGCTGCAATTTCAGAGGATTACACCACTGCGCTACAACACCTTCAACGAGAGAATTTATGAGAGAATATTCTCTCATAAATAAACATATGAGAGAATAGCTGTTTTCTTTTCGTAACATTTTAGTTTCAAGTATCTGTCAGTGGTAAATGATTGATGTTTTAACTCCATCATTCTACAGGACGTCGAAGATAATGAAAAGAAGTTACAAGAAGCCGAGCGAAAAATCGTCAGTAAGGATAAAGTAAGTCAAATGCATCTACCTCATTTTAAGGAGTTTTTATGGAGATATTGTCCACTTGAAATCCTGGCCAAACGAACAACCTTTATTTGATACGATGAATCATTTTGTCTCAGTGCAAGTAAAAATGATTTTTTAAACCTTTCTAGAATATGCAACAGCTTTACAACACCAGTTAGGTTGATCCGTTGGCAAAACGTATCGTGTTTTAAGAATGATTTTCAGGCAGAAAGAATGATTTGCTTTGGCCGTGGCTTAAATTATCATAGCCACACCTTTCGTTGTGCTGTTGACTTACAGCAAACTCAACCCAGCTGAAGCACTCAAGGTTTCTATGGGCTTAATTCTTTACTCTTAATTAAAGAGCAATAAATCTTGGTAAAATTTAGCTGTTAACCACCTACAAATCTAGCTTGCAAAAGAGAGAGAGAGAGAGAGAGCAAGCTTCTTTAGCTGGACAAATTTCATGCAAATCGGAGTGACTAAAGTACAACCAAAAACTATGTAGAGTAAAACTGTTGTTGCCCATGGAATCACGATTATTTCCAAAATAATGCAAACTAGATATCATTCGAAAGGGTTTAGCGAGCGGAACTGGATTCTTGCAAGCGTTGTAAAACTTTGGCTACTTAATGGGGTTGTTTGCTTTAGGAAGTTGTTTGCTTCACAAATTTTTCCAACCTCCATTACATCATTCGAAAATGAGGTTTTTGCAAACAGTAATTTGAAGTTAGATTTTGCTTAGAGTGACTGGCTTGACCATTGCCTGTCGTAGGATGTACTATGGTCAGTTTTTTGCTCCTATAGTTTCTTGATGAAATTTGGCAGAAATTACTTCGACCAGGGGCTATTTCGGAGCTCACTGTTTCATAAGGAACGACCTTTACCATCTTCTGCTTTCAGATTCCTTATCAGCAGGCATCACAGTTCCATAAGACAACAAATTTATTCTGCAACCTTAAAAAGCACAAATTTTCAAACAATTTCCAAGGGACTGAGCTCTCTATAAGTAAGCAAAATTTCATAAATGTTCTGCTCCCACATCAGTTTTAAAGTATACCTGCAGTATGCAGTATTTTGCAATATAATGGTAGTTCTATGACCAAAAACCTTTTTTCTCTACATAGTTTTTGGTTGTACTTATATTGATTAACAGAACAGGACATACCGTAAAAGCTCTATTAAGCCCCCGGGCGGCTTATTTAATTTTGGACACTTTTTAGTCCTTTTACACCTAATTTTGCAGTTTATACATACAATTTTACGAGTTAAATACTGGAATTGGACACAGTTTTATCTCAATCCATATCAAAATTAACATGCAAACTTATTTAGCTCAATAATGGAAAACCTTTGCTAACCTCTGGAATTTGACATAAGTGGGGTAGGGGGCTTAATAGAGAGGGGGGCTTAATAGAGCTCTTACAGTACGTTTGGAAACAAGAAATGCACAAAATATTCCTTTTTGTTTCAGCTTATCAATGAGCTCCGGCTACGAATACCAATATCAGAAAGAGGTGCTATCATCAAAGAAGCAGAGAACGTTGCCAGTGAAAATACACACGAAGAGCATCATGCACAAAATGCATTGAAAGTAGCGCAATCAACTGTTGAAAGCCTGAAGGTATGAATTAACTCTCATTTGATCATGGGTAGCTGGACACTGCTGGTGTGCTTCTTTGGAGGAGCGCTGCAACTCATATTTACCTGCGGAGGAATGATTTATATAGTTCTGTGGAGGAGATAACGAAGCTAGCTCCTTCATAGTAATAAACATTTTTTCCTCTGCAAAAGAACAAAGCTGTGGCAATCAGTCACACTGCGGCGTCTAACTACCCATGATTTGATCTGCCTGATTGAAAGGGGCTCCGTCGTCAAATTATAAACAAATATGTAGACACAATTGTTTTAGGCACGTGTCCATTGTTTTCTGCAGTTTGTTTGGTAGCTTCACCGAATCCATCAAATAGTAACTGTCAAATATCCACTTATATGTAAGAGATATGAATATTTGTTTATTTCCTCTGTAATGTACAAAGATCTATCTTCAAAATAGCACTGTCATTTTGAAAAAAAGATGAAAAGTCTGTGTGACATTGCTTTTCAAAAGATTGCAAAATCACCGTTTTTGACAAAAATTTGAAGATGAAGCCCCTTATATGGAGTATTCCGGTTTCAGACCCACCTCTCCCCTTGTACGTTTTTTGAATAATACGCTTTTTGATTTGGGAAAATAGGCAATTTTAGTTAGAACGTTCGCTGTTGGCTTTACCCCTCTACCTCCACCAATGCGTACCTATTTTATGGATGCCTAACATGCACTTCATAGGAAACATTTCTCCAGGAGCTATTTTTATTTGTCGTTTATCAAATCTACAATCAGCAAAGCTTTGTTTACTTTTTAGTTGATGATTAGGAAGAAAGAAGAAACGATTTCGAAGTATCAAGAGATGTTGAAGGACCTAAGAGAGGTAAATTGTTAAATAATAGTAATAAATGCTTTTTTTTATTCAATATAGAAATTTTTTACAAACAAACTACTTAACACACTACGTACGAGCTACTTTACTACACAACAAGGGCGATACCGCGGAGTGCAAGAGACCATGACAACCTCGCAGTCATTAACATAGAGAACGTGTAACTAAACTAAAATTTAATGGACCTCTACGAAAAATACATAAAAATACATATCAACAATTTCTACTGGTAAATACTAAGGTTCGTTTCACAGTGCATATCGAGCTAACTTTGGGCAATCAGGTCTTTTTCACAAGAATGGGTGAACTGGAGATTCGGTTATCAAATTAGAATGGATTTGTGCCCAATGAGTCTAACATCCAATGTGAAACAAACTTACAGCAAAAAAAAGAGAAGCAAAGAGACTTGGGGACTATGAAATGTAAACAAACGCTGTGAATTTCCTTAGTTAAAATCGACCAGTTTGGTGAATGAACTTTAGAGTCAGTTCAAGTACATGTTTATTAACGTCGCTAGAAAGGTCTTTATCACCATACATAAAGACCTTTCTCTATCACAAATGTTGATAAAGGGGCTGGAAGGCCAAGGCCTATAAAATCCTGATTGTCTATGGCTACTAATCTAGTTTTGCTTCGACGATGTTAGCTGGCAAGCAGTGCCACTCTTTAACGACTCACTTAGAATAAAAGTTCTTTCTGACGTCCAGTCTGTATTTAGTAAAGACTATTTTAAATCTATGACTGATGATCAATCTGCTTTAAATATAGTTGCTCTCGGGATTTTACTCTCAATTTCATAGATCATTTAATGCTTGAAATAAGTACTTATGGTTTTATTTTTGATTGAATAACGGAATAGGATTCTTGATTCGAGTGCAGTTTCTGTGTATGTTCAGATCATTCAGATTGTTGCACGCTGCATTGCCAAACTTCACCCTGTAGAACGTCTGTGCAGTATTGTAGAGGCTGTTCAGTAAGGCAGCGGTTGCCCAGTGCGATACAGGGATCACATGATGTCATTGGAGGGATCACATGCAGTAAATTGGAGGCTATTCAGTTATTTACAGGAATAACATACAGTAAATTAGAGAGGAACATCGTGTCATTGGAGGGATTGCCTCAGTAAATTTCAGGTTATTCAGTAAATTATAGGGCTTACATGATGTTGTAAGAGGGATCACATCAGTAAAGGTGAGGCTATTCAGTTACTTACAGGGATAACAAGTAGTGCCGTACAGGGATAACATCGTGTCGTTCCAGGGATGACATCAGTAAAGTAGCGGTTATTCAGTATTCTGATGTGAGCCCTTCAACAACAACATGTGAGCCCTATAATTTACTGAATAACCTCAAATTTACTGAGGCAATCCCTCCAATGACACTATGTTCCCCTCTCATTTACTGTATGTTATCCCTGTAAATAACTGAATAACCTCAAATTTACTGAGGCAATCCCTCCAATGACACTATGTTCCCCTCTCATTTACTGTATGTTAACCCTGTAAATAATTGAATAGCTTTAAATTTACAGCATGCGATCCCTCCAATGACATCATGCGATCCCTGTATCGCACTGGGCAACCGCTGCCGTACTGAAGAGCCTCTACACTACTGCATAGACGTACTACAGGGTGACTTTGCACAGCTATTTGATTCAGATTGCTGGCCTCGCAAATATGCTTTATCACAAAATCAGCTTTTAAAAGAGTTCTACTTCATCAGTTTGTTTGAACCACTTCTCAATTTCTCAGTTACTCTTAGTACTTCTTAGTCGGAGCACGATAATACCTAATGTGTGTCATAGGAAACTGTATTTGTGCAACGTAACATTTTCATCATTGCCTTGAAATTCTTTTAGGACATGAAATCATTGGAGGAGTCACACAAGAACGAGATGAAAGTAATGCAAGATCGTTTACATTTAGAAATGGAAGAAAAAGTAAAGAAACTAAGAAAGATGCATTTGGTAAGTTTATACTTTTATGTGCTTAAAGAGACACAATCGCAAATATTTTGTGTCCGCAGATCGCAGCGAAATTTTTCAAGCATGAAGTATGGACTTTATGCATTTCAAAAATGTGTTTATTTTTTTCGTACGAGTTCTAGAAGTATGGGAAAACAGTAAAAGGAGAGGGAAGATGACATATTTGTACCCACACTTTTCTGTGGCACGTGCGCATAGACAAAAGAAAGACAATGGACTAATTCTCGCGTTGCAACTTTCTTTTCTTGAATCTCGGCCATGTAAATTTTCGGCGACTGCGTCTCGTTAATGTTAGGTTGCGCTTATGAATTGTACAATAAATTTCTTCATTGCTTCATAGTTAAAGTAAGACGCATATCGGTAATTTGAAACGATGCACATTTTAGCTGTCCATATCATCCTAATGATATTGTATGCATCACTCGCTTGTTGATTTTGAGTAACAGGTTAAACATATTTCTTTTATTTATTTCTTAATTTTCTAGGATTACATCAATGCACCACAGCCACCGACAGCATCTGAGAAACAGGTTTGTTTTGTGAATTCCTTGTTACTTTTAACTTTCTCATTTTTAAATTTTGGCTTGAGATGACCCACGCCTCATATTTGTCGCAGTCGCATTGCAAGGGACCCTCGCATTACTTTGAGCTTTAAAAATGTGCTCTCTGTAAAGCTCTGGACATCTTTTTTATCTCAATGTGTTTCCTTATTTGTTTATTTCAAATTTTCCTAATTTAGCAAACCGTATGATCAATAACATAATGTATGCATAATGTTTGAATGATTTTGCTATAAAGCCCACACATGTATAATTTTTATTCAGCTGAAGATGAGAAAAGCTCGTCTCGAAAGGTTCTTCAAATAATCATGGCCTAGTCCTTACTATTCTGTAATAATTTAAGAGATTTTGTCAAACATCGATTGTCTTTTATAACTGGAAACATCTATTTACACTGGATTTGTATCTTGTTTTTCTCTTGGAAGCTTCAAATGATGCTCGTCATGGTCCGTATGCTGAAATTCAAAAGGCATCTGTGCTAATTGCCATTTTGCAAGAAATTTGGATTTCCCTTGTTCGAACGAAAGAAACTAGGCCAAGGGTGAACTTCACCTATTTCTGATCTTGTGTTCAATCATTCTCTTGTTGCCACAGGTAACGGGGAAAAAATTAGTATTAAATTAACAAGTACCTCCATCTTTACTTCAGTGTTTACCAAATTTGCCAATTTTCTCTAGATTAGATTGGGCCAACCACGATAATTTTTGTGATACAAACAGTTCCGGTTTTTGAGTGGAAACCGGAACTGTTTGTATCACAAACATTGTCGTGGTTGGCCTAATCTAATCTAGACAAAATTGGCAAATTTGGTAAACACTGAAGTAAAGATGGAGGTACTTGTTACTTTAATTCTAATTTTCCCCGTTACACGTGTTGTTGTTTCGTCCAGTTGAGGAGGCTAGGAGATCTGGAAGAAACTGTCGCTGATCAAGACAATAACTTGGCTGTGGCGAATGAAAAATACAAGAAGGCAAGAGAAGAAATTGACAAAATGAAAGAGAAGGCAGAAGTTGAGCATAGGATGTATAAAAAGAAATTAAAGATGTGAGCTTTTTGAGTTTTCGAGTTTTCATTTTCTTTCACATGATATGTACCGGGTGTCCCAAAAAAGTATGCAGATTTGGTTGACTCAAGCGATGTGAATTTAGCTTTGATCAATGGCTGATGACTCTCAAAATGTTCCTCGATAGTTAACTGGAACATAGATACCTCGTTTGTTGGTATTGGTGCTTTGAGAGCAGAGATATCAATCTTGAAAGCTCAAATTTGCGTCCACCTGCAAACCAGAGCTTTGGCCTTTTGGCCTAAGCAAATTCCTGAAGCAAAATCTTATAGCAACCATTTTACCGTATTGTAATATTAAAATGTTATTCTGACGTTTGCTTTTCCATAGGCGTGAAGAAGAACACAAGGCACAAATTGAAAAATTAAGCAAAGAAATCGAAAATGAACAGGACAGAGTTGCAGAGCTTAACAAAGAGGTAAGCGAGTTTTTCCATCGCCGTCTCTTTGAATGATTAATTTATTATTCGCTATTGACTTAATCAGTCGTTGTCAAAAACTTTGTCCTGTACATTACGAATAGTTTTTTATTATATTCTTTCTTTGTGTGATATATTAAGTACGTCATATTTGTCGCTGATAGGCGTTTTTGTTATAAGTCGATCTATTTTCCATCTTGTTTGGCCACTGCACTGTTCTCAAAATATCAGGAGTATAATGCATGATTCTTAGGAGAACGAGAAGCATGCACACTAGACAACAGCGTTGGTCACCGCCGTAACTATTGCAAGTAGATGCCAGCCTTTAAACTTTCATTTTCTGCCAGTCTCTAACCATGAATCAGGGGATTTTAAGGGGATTTTAAACTTGTATCACCAATGAAGAGTACTAAGTAATTGAGGATTTTTTCTAACCAATATTTAGACTAATTTTAACTAATCTTTGATATTTAAGGATATTTGTACAAATTTGTTTGCACCTTCCAGTATTTTGATGATATTCCTGCCATTACAGCTTGAGATCGTAAACGATGATCTAAAAGCAGCCAAAGAAGCAAATGAAAGAGCACCTACGAAGACAATGAAATCTTTAGTTGAAAGGTTGAGAAATCAATTAGCTCTCAAGGACAAACAACAAAAGGTAGTACATTTATATACGAGCGAATCCAATCTTATCCATAAGTATTTCCCTAGAAAATATTTCAGAAGAATGCAAACGCATCAATTGTTGTATTCCTTCACAGCAGCTTTAAGTTTGTATCTGCAAGAAAACTAGGAAAATTACCGGGTGAATCAATAAAAGGAATGCCCGTTTGAAAAGTCACGGCTCCCTGGATATCAGAACTATGATATCGATAAATATATAGTTTAATGGTAGACATGTTCAAATGCATTTTAGAATGTACCTGAATGAAATCGGCCACTCTATTCTGAAATTATGAGGGATTTTCTCGAGAAAGCATCTTCAAGAAACCTTCAAAACGTGTCCACAATCACGAACAAATTTCCCTAACATTTCTGCTGTACACGGGCCTTACAGCAATGACTTCTGCACACTTTTGCACGAGCTATCCTCTTTGGAGGATGAGCAAGTCTCCTCCTGGTATGAATAACTTATTCAGAGGGATTACATTCTCCCAAGATGACCAAATACATGGATACATGTAAACCAGGGCTGGAAAAAATGTTTTTCTTCCTGGCAGCAAAATTCAAAAATCAGAATTTCCTGCGAAATCTAGCCGAAATTTCCTGCAAGTAGGATTATAAGATATGTCACTGGTTCAAGCGGCATCCCTGAATTTTGTCCAGAATGAACTTGCATTCTAACTAAAGTACTAACTTGTACTTGAAAAACAGCCCATCGAATTAAAATGTTACTTGAAAACAAGGTGACTATTTACATTGAATGGTATGCATAGCATGGTCATGGAAAGTCTTTTGACCACACATTTAGTTCTTCAACGGGTGAACTTAATCTTACATAACTACAAACCTAGCTAATGTATAGTGAACCATTTATTTGCTTTGGGTTTCATGGTTGCTGTTCCATTTGAGGATCGCATGAACGACTCAATTACATGGATAAAATCTTTTTTTTTAGTTTTGATGGTCAAAAAATGCTTTTAATCAATGAATTGATACTTCCTATCCTCATCAGGGGTTCAAAGCTTAACTTATCAAAGGCCTCAATTATTGCTAAATGTTTGGTTCATGAAATATTATCAAGAGGAAACAGTTTCGTTGGATCTCCTTACACATTGATCCTATTATTTCCTTTAAAATTTGTTTTCATTGATGCCATCTCAACCCGATTTACGTGGCAGAAGAACATTCACATTGACCGTCATTCATTAAATGCAGATTGCAAAATTTATTGAAGTGAATTTCAGACTTTCAGGTAGTGATTTAGCCACAGGTTCCACCCTTGCACATGTTTTTTCATAAGAAGATAAGAATTGACCCATTACTGAATGTTTGTTGATTTTAGCAGATTTTGAGTACTGACAGTTTCGGTTTCATAAAGGTTCTTCAAATTGATGTTGTATTTATTGGTTGGGGATCGATCTCCTGCACCTTCGTCAATACATCATAGCCAATTTTATAAAACTACGCCTCTGTCTATATGCATGTAACAAAGTAGAACAAGAAGTGGAAGTATGCTTCAACGAAAACGTTTCTTAACTGATATTTTTCCAGTACTTGAGTTTCTTAATGCTTTTGGCGATCCGAGAGTAGAGTTTCCCACAAAGATTCTTTTGAAAAGGGGCCACCGGCTTACCAAGAAATAAGCTTCACAAGCTGGATCACGTCTAGGTTTTTGAAAGCAAATGTTAAGAACACAAACAAGGTGTAAGCATGTAGCTGAAAGGCTAAGCTATTTTTGAGATATTGCTTGGTTAGATTAAGACTACCCTCTGAAAAACCAATCCTAAAATATGGCGATTAAGCCATTTCATGGCATCTTTCTCCTTCTCCCGTCCATCTTTTTGAAAGACGGAACAAAGCCGAATTCCAAGTTTTGGATGGTAGCACGATTTTTGAATAAGGAACAGATATCGATCGTTTTCAAACAAAAAATTTCCCCAGATGATTTCAAGTCCACCCTTTACGTTATGTTTTCACAAAATGTTGACTGAAAAAGGAGTCTTTATTATTTCACTACAAGTGAGAAATAATGGATTCAAAATTTTCGAACGGTAATAATAGCTTGAAAAGCCTATGCAACAACTCAGATAGCTAAGCCTTTTGAATAAACGGTAGTACAAACCTTTTGCAATAACTTTTGTTTTCAGAAAGCTACATTAGCTATGATCTAGCTTGTGATGTTTATTGGGTAATCCGGTATTTGTATTGTACCGGGTGAGTGAAAAAAAAAAGAAAAGAGGATCCCCGTTTGGAAGGCCACTGCTCCTGAATATTAAAGCAACATTGAGAACTGTCTTGTTTTATTGCCAATATGTTCAGTTAGGTTCAGTAATTTACCCGGCCTTAATCGGCCATTTCTTCCCGTGGATATGAGAGATTTTCTGCAAAAAGCCCCTTCCAAAAACATGCAAACACGAATGAAAACAATGAGCAAATTTTCCTTGGTTTTACTTCCTAAAAATGATGACACTCGCATATATTCATGTATTTTGTCCTCTTGGGAAAATGGAATCCCCCTCAATAGGTTATTGATACCAGGGGGAAGACTCGTTCATCCTCCCAAGAGGATGGCACGTGCTAACGTGTGCAGAAGCCATTGCTGTAAGGCCCGTGTAAGGCAGATATGTAAGGGAAATTTGTACGTGATTTTGGGCACGTTTTGAAGGTTTCTTGAAGAGGCTTTCTTGAGAAAAATGGATTTAAGCAAGTCTACCATTAAACTGTATGATTGCCGAAATCATCATCTTGATATCCAGGGACCCGTGACCTTTCAAACGGGGATTCTTTTTATTGACTCACCCGGTACAAATAGTGTGTAAAATAGTGGCCAGACGTCATTCAAACAAAAACTATCGCGAAGATTTAGTTGCAAATTAAAGAAATATAGAGCAAGAAAATAACTTGATAATGAGCAATATGCCAGAATATGCCAGAAATTTCCTGCGATAAAGTGACAAATTTCCTGCGAGCCATTTTCGTCAAAAATTTCCTGGCAGCGCCGCTGCCGGCGCTGCCGGACATTTTCAAGCCCTGTTGAACACATTGGCAATAAAACAAGGCAGTTTGCAATATTATTGCTTTGATATTCAGGGAGCAGTGGCCTTCCAAATGGGGATTTTTTTTTACTCACCCGGTAGTAGAACAGTATAGGCATCGAATCGTGATTGGATAAATTCAATTATAAACGTTTGGTCTCATCCATCTTAGCTTGATTCCGGATTTCCGTATTGGTTCAAAACTCATTTTAAAGTATTCATTGTTTACTTTAGGCATTGAGTCAAGCCTTGTTACAGCTCAGAAGAGACATGGTCAACCAAGCTGAGGAGAATGTCCAGGTATGTTATCTTTAAAACTTTCAGCGAAAGTTTTATTTTTATGATTATCTTCTTGGTGACGCGCTGGATCATAAACAGAATATTGTAGTCAATCAAGGGTACTTTTGTTATCTCTCTTATTACTGTACTTTAGCATAGACGATGTTGTTATTGGAAGGAAGTTGCTGCTTGTTGCAAAGTACATTAGATAAAGCCTGGCGATGAACTTATACGTAGTTATACGGTACGTCATACGGTATAGCCAGTTCTGAAAGTTGCTTAAAATTATCAGATTTTGAGTACTCAGATTTTCTTACGAGTTTCTTTCGAGTTCCATAATAACCTTCATGTTTACATCGTTGTACCCTTCTAAACATTTCAAAACGAAGGGTTTTCAAGCCATTCAAATATTGGAACATTACTCAATTTCCAGTTGTGAAAATAAAGTGAAAATGGCTATCCTTGTGATAGGTGGTAGGAAGCGTTTGAACGACATAGAAAAGGTAGGGGGAGTAAAGCCTCTCTTTAATGTAGGGGAAGAAACTGTTTCTATCATAAAGCAGGCAAAATATCTGGGAGTAATGGTTGATCAACACTTGAACTGGAAAGAACAAATTTCTACCATCAAGAAAAAAGTTTCTAGAGGAATAGGGATGTTGAAATACTCCAAAAAGTATCTCCCTTTTCTCACAATACAAAGCATGTATAAAAGTCTTGTAGAACCATATTTTAGATATTGCTGCCCTGTATGGGGAAGCTGTGGCTCCACAGCAATAAACGAACTACAAAAACTTCAAAATCGGGCTGCAAGAATAGTTACTAACAGTAGATATGATGCTTCTGCAAAGCCTATCATCAAGAAACTTGGATGGCACACTGTTAGTGAAATTATTCAAATGGAGACCTTGAGTATGGTATACAAATCTATCAATGATCTGGCTCCCACTTACCTTACAGAAATGTTCTCAAGACTCTCGGATACATGTAAGAGAGAATTACGCAATACTGGATCTGATTTAGAAATTCCTATGCGAAAATCTGCAAATGGCCAAAAATGCTTCTCATATAAAGGCGCGACAATGTGGAATTGTCTCAGCCTAGAATCAAAATTGTCCCCGACATTGAAAACTTTCAAAAAAAGCATAGCAAACCTTGCATTTAGCTAATTCTCTCTCATATCATATCTACAATTTTTATACACTTTGCTAATAGCTGTATAGATCAAATTGATTGTAGTTTTATTTTAGATTTACGTGTAAATTTAGATAGTTTCTTTTCGTTTAAGTTTTTTTAACAGGGTACATTGTAAAACAGTATAAGTGAATGTTTTACCCTCTATAAATATTATAAAATAAGAAATAAGAAATAAGAATCCTTTCCTAAAAACAGAAAGCTGCTTGAAAGATTATTTAGCAGTACTGGAGTTTTTGTGTTTCTTTAGCGATCTGAGATTTAAGTTTCTTATAAGCAGTTTTTATCAAAATAAATACGTGCATTATGGAAAGAAACTTGTATTTGAAAAGCTGGTGCTCACATAATTAGCGCCTGTTAGGTACACATTCTGCGTGGATGATTATTGTGAAGCTTTGACCTTTCTTCTTAGACTCACGCAAGGCAGGCAGGAGATGAATTAAATGTCCAGAAGATTGTCGATAAACAGACTTCCGCATTAGAGGTATGATAATTGGTCATCTGACAAATCTCCATTAGGGCCTGTTTATATGAGGAAATCACCTCACCTGTCAGACCCGGGGCTGACAGGCGGGGTAAATTTTTGCCACTGTTTATATGAGTTTTTTTTACCTCGCCTGTCAGGCCCTGGGCTGAGAGATATCAAACCTTGAAAGAATGGCGTCAATTTAATCATTTTTGAAAAATTTCAGGGGCAATTTTGAAAAAAATTTTAAATCATCGCAAATCCTAAACCAATAGAGGAAAAATTATATAACCTTCAAGAACACCATAGTTTATGATGGTCTACAATATGGTGGCAAGCAGGAATCTGTAGCTTTTCTGGTTTAAGATTTAGAAATTTGATGAAGTCATGGCCTCAAATTTGATAAATACTGCCATTTTGAAACAAAACAAGGTATCATTAAATTTCCAAGGCAGATTTACAGCAAAAAAACCCTAAGTTCCTGCCAAGCCATTTAATTCAAAGAAAACTGTAACACCGACCTTTTTAAAGATTTGAGCCCTATGTTGTAGCTGAGTATATCTGATGTCATCAGTGACCTTCCTCTCATTAATACCCCAGTCACATTTGTAAGTTAAAGCAGCTTAGACTAAACCAGGTTATCAATTGTTGCATTCTAATTGGTCAATCAAACAAGGTGAATTCATTTGATTGGTTGAAATTTAACCGGGTTTAGATCAAGCTGGTTAACTACCGGGTGACCCAAAAAACTTCATGAGCTAGATCGCACATAGTTTCCTGAATGAAAATTTCATGAACACAAACAAGGTATCAGCATGTAGCTGAAAGGCTCAGCTATCTTTTGAGATGTTGCTTGGTTAGTCGAAGTTATGCCAACCGTCCGAAAAAACAGTTTCAAATATATGGTAATTCATCCATTTCTCGGACTATTCCCTCTTTTTCCAGCTGAATTCCAAATTTGCTTTCGAAGGACGAAATTTGAATGAGGAACAGAGGTCAATCATTTTGCAATCAAAACATTTCCCCAGACGACTTCAAATCCTTCGCTACGTCGAGTTTTCACAATATGTTGACCGGAAAATTATGCGATTATTTCAGTCAAAATGAGGAATCTGGGATTCGAAATTTTCTTCAATCTGGTTTTTCGGATGGTAATAATTGCTCAAAATGACCATGCAGCATCTCAAAAGATAGCGAAGCCTTTCAGCTAAACTGTGATACAAAGCATTTGTCAATAACTTTTGATTTTTAGAGAGGTAGTTATGATCTAGCTTGTGAATTTTTTGGGTTACCCGGTCTGTCAGTGTGAATTGGGTATATGTTGCTGATTTTACGCTGCCTTTCTTATTTACGAGTGTCTTTGCTCTTGCAAGTAGCTATAGTTTGGCAAGTCAGCCAATAACGACAGAAACTTTAACAACAAAATTATACTCTTTTTCATTGCTAACACAACAGGAGTTGATATCTCAACCAAATGTTGCAATTAGACTGTAAGAATTTGCAACATTGAAAATGTTACAACGGGCGTAGAGTTTGATAAGAAAAAGAATTACGAGAAGCTTCATGTTTCAATATCCATTGATAAAATTTACAATATTTCGCTGTATATCATTTTGCAGCATATTTGCAAACATTGAG
Source organism: Aurelia coerulea (assembly GCA_039566865.1). Lineage (NCBI taxonomy): Eukaryota > Metazoa > Cnidaria > Scyphozoa > Semaeostomeae > Ulmaridae > Aurelia > Aurelia coerulea. The sequence continues at coordinate 23,308,317 of CM076947.1, read as the reverse complement.
TACATCCTTATCTGCCACAGTAGAGCGATGAAAATTTATTTCCGAATTATCTCTTGCAAGGCCAAAATAGAGGAGCTGCAATTAAGACAAGAGAAACTGAAAACTGAGGTGCGACAGAAGAGGGAATCAGAGGCTGCACTCAAGGCGGAATTAGAGAGAATAAAACGGGTAATTATGAAAGACTTCTCTGCTATTTCATTTATAAAAGTGTTTCTTTTCAGCATATAGTAATGTGTTTGGCCTCTCTTGTCTTGGTTTAATTCTTCAAGGCCAAGTTTAAAAATCGTATTTTTGCCGTGTTGACTTTGATAGACGCTGCTAATAATTCCCAAGTGTCAATCAAATTCGACATGAAAACGATGTTTAAATCACCTGCGGTTTTTGAATAGATAAAACGGCAGGAGTTCACCAGCTCTGTCGTATCAAACGGCAGAAAAAAATAACTTGATTTGAACATCGTATTTCTGCCGTGTTTAATTAATCAATTCTAGGCCATGTACCGTGGTTTCTACGTGTGATCAGCCACTGCGCTTGCGCATTTTAAAAATGGCCATTTTAACCTTTTTTTTTCAATCCGACACGGCAAAAAGATGATGCTTAAATCAGATTTTTAAACATGGCAGACCATGAGTAGTAGGAGACTGCTGTGTTAGCCTAAAAATCACTTCATAAAGAGATACATTTATTCAAACTTACTATACATTTGTTGTCTTTTTCTTGTGTTTGTTTTCGTCCTAATATTCGCGACAAGCTGCACACGAAGCACCAACGACTTTCTCCTGGGCTTCAGGCGCCGCCATATTGCATTGATTGTGTGCCTCGGAGGAACAATGCAATATGGCGGCGCCCAGGAGAAAGTCGTTGGTGCTTCGTGTGCAGCTTGTCGCGAATATTAGGACGAAAACAAACACAAGAAAAAGACAACAAATGTATAGTAAGTTTGAATAAATGTATCTCTTTATGAAGTGATTTTTAGGCTAACACAGCAGTCTCCTACTACTCATGGTTTAAACAAGGGCAAAGTCACGAAAACCGTTCTTGATGGGCTCCGTAATCGAAAAGCCGGATTAACATTTCGGGTCTTGTAACAGATTGATTCATTTCAAATTTTGATCAGATCCATTTGCAGCCTCTGTTCATTCCGTACACGATTCAATTAAATACCAAATGCATAGATAAAGATAGTGTACAAGTATGTACAGGATTCCCGAAAAAAAAGTTAAGAGGTTAACAGTGTTCTTTATCGTTAAAACAACACTGTCAACCCTTTTACAAATGTGGAGAAGATTTGGATACAGTGCTAGAGCCCTTCTTTCTAAAACTCACTTGATTTGACATTGCTTGAGAACAAACGAAGTACTATCTATAAAGCAACCACTGATTTTGCCTTTCCTCTGCCAAAAATCAGCAACCATTCGTTAGATTAACTCAAACAATACAGTAGTGTCCCGCATATAAGAAACAACCTTTTCGATTTCAGGTCTGACATGTTTCTTATAAAATGAGGTAAAATTCAAATCAGAGTAAAGTTTCTTATAAGAAAAATCATGCACTATCGATCAACTACTCAGACACAATCTCTATGATTGTGATGAAAAACTTATTATTTTGATTGCATTTGTAAATTTTCACATCTAGGAAATGATATATTTATTCGAGGAAGGTACTTTTGCTTAGTTTTGTTAAATAAGAAAACAAAAAATTTTCAGACCCGTACTAGTTTCTTATGAAATAATGTATCATTTTGAAAATCAGGGTCTGTTTTTCTTAAATTAGTGTTTCTTATATGCGGGACACTACTGTATCTCAAACTCTAAGTTGAAGCCTGACCTATGCAACTCTGCAAAACCGAGACAATTGATGCTACAGCTCCTCCGCAGCAGCCACACAAAGGGGGCACAATTTTTTGGGACACCCTGTGAGTAAATACCACTCATTTGATATCAATTCTACTTTCTACGTTTGCTGTTATTAAATTTTCTTCAGGATAACGAAAGAAAAGAAACTGGTGTTAAAAAGCTAGCTGCTGAGCTGAAAGAGCGTGAAGAATTAGATGATCAAATTGAAGATCTACGTGCTGAAATCAAATCGGTATGGAAGGCTAGTAGCATTGGTCGAAAAGTATTGTAAAGTATAGCTAAAATGCTAATGGTATTGGTCGAAAAGTATTGTAGTATTGGTATCGACCAGTTTTGTGTGGAATTGACTCTCGTAGGCAACAACAATAGCTTTGACGTAGATTCCGTAACATATTAAACCAAAGTAGAAGTTTTGCTGCGTTTTTCTTGATATTTCTATGAATTGGTGTGGTTTTCAGTGAGAATTGGTAAGAAAAGCAGGCTGTCACGGTAAAGACCTCATCGGTGATAATTTAGTTTTGCAGAATTTAAATTCGATTTGATGGACAACGGAAAGAGGTTAGCGAAAATTCAATCATTTTTGTGTGTGTAAAGATAAACAGATTTTGCTACGAGACTTTGTTCACTAGCTAATTGATTAACACATTTTGCTCATTTTCCATTGATTTGCTTTTCAATATAACTACAGTAAGAACCCGCAAAATAGAAACCATGTTATAAGAAACCACAGGCTGGTTTTTTTGGAAATGGTGCCCTCATATAAGAAACTTCTCAGCCTGATTTTAGGAAGGTTTCTTTTCTTATTGGAGGATCCCAAATAAATTCATATCTAATAATCTTTGTTCAAATCAGGTACCAAACATCTTCTGGAGATTTCACGCAAAAGCATCTCAGTCTATACTTGGCATGTATGCTATGGTTGAATAGAGAGAATGCTATGTACCAAGAACATACTGTTCGATAGTTTTTGCTCTGGGTTTTCTTTAAAGATTTAAGTTGAAATCACTGAAGGTTTCTCGATTATGTGATAAGAAACCTTTCAGCCTGTTTCCAGAATAATTATTTAAGAAACTAAACAGGCAGTTTTGAAGCAATTTGAAAAAGAAAAGGCCATGATACCAGCGTCGATTGTCGGATCCGAAGATGCTTGCGGTGACGAATGAATGAATAAGTTTGAAGCCAGAAACACCGCAATACGACCAAAAACAACAGTAAATATGATTGAATTTATTTAATACCAATGTTTCGTCCTGCCATGCAGGACTTCTTCAGGGCTTCTTCAAACACTGGTTTCTATTTTGCTGGTTCTTACTGTCTCCACCGAGACCATTAGGTAACTGGTATCTTCTTTTCACCTTCAGCTGGAGAAATACAAAGGAGAAGCAGAGAAATTACGCAAGAGGATTCAAATTTTGGAAGAAGAACAGCAAGTTGGGATAGAGCAAATCGACTCTGTTCAAACAGGAGCCAATGTTGACTTAGGATTTGACAAAGCAGAACAGCCGACAAAAGACAAAAAGGTACTTATCGTGAGTACATTTAGGCCTAGTGTAAACATCGTATTTTTGCCGTGTCAAATTTAATATATGCTGCTAAAAATTTCCAAGTGTCAATTAAATTTGACATGAACACGATGTTTGAATCACCAACCCGTTTTATATTGTTAAAACGGCAGTAGTTCACCAGCTCTGTCGTATCAAACGGCAGAAAAACGACTTGATTTAAACGATTTAAACATCGTATTTCTGCCGCGTTTAATTAATCATTTCTAGGCTATGGTCCGCGGTTTCTGTGTATGATCAGCCACTACACTTGTGCATTTTGAAAAATGGTCATTTTAGCAATTTTAATTTCAATCCGACGGGATCAAAAAGTGACGTTTAGATCAGATTTTTAGACACGGCAGATTCTGTCGTCTTTATTACAGTTCGATTCGATTCCAGAATTTTATTTTCGCACGTTTGAGTATTGCTGAATTTGTTACTGTTTTCAAGCTTCTGCAAGCTTGAAAACGGTAAAGAATTCAGTTTGGTCATTCACAGTGCAGGAAGGGAGTTAAAAGCTCAGTTTGAAATTCTGATTCTCATTGAATTTCAACGACTGAATTTATGCTTATAAGTTATTGCAATATCCTCAGTTTTACCAAACTGAGGATTTTATAAGTTTTTATCAGTTTTATAAGTTATTGCAAAACCTCAGTTGCTCTGAAGATGCCCTAGTGGGCGAAACTAGTCAGAACTGAAATAAAGAATAAAAAGCGCAAAAGATCAAATTGATGCCTGTTTTCTCGAGTGGTTAGGCCCTCTTCAACGGTACACTATATACTAAGTTTTACCAAATATACATTCGTGAATTTGAATTTCCTTTAGAATCATTCCGATATCAAATTTTTTATGGTTTTATATTTTGTTTCTCAGTCACGTGAAGAAGTTATAAGATGGGAGGAAAACAAGAAATGGCAAAAGCGAATTGAAACACTGAGAAACAAGCTGAAAGAAAAGACGGAGGAATGTGACAAAGCAGACAAGAATATTCAAATGTTGAAGGATATCATTGCAAGAAATGACAAGGAAAAGGCTTCATTACAAGCAAAGATTAGAAGGTACAGTATGCATGAAGAAAATGTTATTAATAAGCTTCTAGTTTGGTCATCAATGTCAGAATGAAAATATAGGGCTCAAATCTTCAAATAAGTGGCAGAGGTGGAAAATGTGCATGAAGCCGCGAAGCAGCTTCGCAGGAAGCTCTCTTGCCTGGAAGGAAGAAAAGGGAAGGAAAGAGAGAAATTTGATTATGCTCTTTTCTTTTCTTTCTTTTTCGTTTTGTGATCTCAAGAAACTTTAAACGTAATTTCAGTTCCTAGTGGATTAGCAACTACACTGAAGTATGGGACTACAGAAAATTGGTAAAACAATGGAGAGAAGAATTCTGGTTTGACATTTCTTCGTAGGAAGGCAAATTTTTTTCCGCCACTGATAAGTGATGTAAAATCCTACTACAGTTTTCTTCTAATTGAATGGCTTGGAAGGAACTTAGGGCTTTTTGCTGTAAATCTGCTGTGGAAATTTGCTCATATCTTGATCAGTATGAAAATGGCAAATTTATTAAATTTGAGGCAATGGAGTCATCAAATTTCTAAATCCTAAACCAGAACAGCTACCGATTTCTGCTTGCCACCATATCGTAGACCTTCATAAACTATGGTTTTCTTGAAGGTTATATCACTTTTCCTCTATTGGTTTAGGATTTACGATGATTTAAATATCTTTTTAAATAGTTTATTGTTTGTCTACATGGTATATTTCATTGAGGCGTAGTGCATGTCCAAACCATCTAATTCGCTATTTTTATATGATTTTTGACCATGGTTCTTGCTTGGTCAGCTTCATTAAATTTTCATTTGATATCTTTACTGGCCATTTCATGCTCAGTGCTTTCCTCAGTAAATGTCTTTGAGTGACATTAAATCTTTCTTCTATTATTCGCTGGTGCTAATATTCAGCAAATTGTTCGCTATTCAATGAAATTTTTATTTACCTGTCGTTCTAAGTTCATAATATGCTGTCCTTATTTTGTTTTGCAGCTCAGCAAGACCGGTTGACGAAATTCAGTTGTTTGCATCTACAAGTAAAGAAGAAATCGTCCAAAGTTTGAAAGGAAGGATTTTTCAACTGGAAGACGAGGTACATCTTTTCAGAGAAAGTCTGATTTTGATATTCAATCTTTTTAATTGTCAAAGTAAGACTGTTTATAAAATCTTGTGCTAGGACGTCAGAAATTTGCTTCAAACTGACCAAATAGTAATTTCATAATTCTGATCTTTCATTTCTTTTTAATCAGAACAACGAACTTCAACGGAGGCTCGCCTTAGATAAAGACAATGAGCTACACGTAAGTTGTTTCTCTGTGGTGTATTTTGAATTAACTCAGTGGATTTGAAATTAACATTCTATCAGAAAAACGACAGAATAAATGGCTCTACCATTACGTTCGTGCATTATCTTGAAGCGTGCGTGGTAAAGACGATTCTTTATCGTTCTTCGCCTGATGATGCTATATTGATGGATGTGCAGCGAAATATTGTGATGTTACGTAAAGACATTGAAAGAAAAGCTTCTCGTCATTCAGTTTTTTATTACGATTCCCTATGCTTTTCGACAATCACTTGCAACTTTCTGAAAGTAGGATTTACATTGTCAAATTGTTGACATCTTCTCCCAATGAAAGAAGCTCCTCTGAAGGATATTGAATGTTTCTTTAAACAATAGATTCTATGTAGCATTTGAGTTCCTCGCCTTTATTTTGCATACCCTACAAGACCACTAAATCTTTCGCGTCCTTCATATGTATAACATTTTGTCTATATCTAACCTTAAAGTAATGTCACAATGAAAATGTAGGTCTGAAAGGCCTTAGTGGACCAGAAATATGCCTGTTTCCTTCTTGTGTCCGCCTCCTTCAAAGTATGTAAACTTTGGTCATTACAGTTAGTATCAAATATATGTGAGCATATTTAAGAATGCTCAAGATAGTGGTTGAGATCGAAAATACTGCTATTCATATACATGTAAATATTGTCCATGTTTTAGGAACTCCGAATACAAAACAGCCAGCTTGTAGAAAGCGTCAAGGCTTTAGAAGCTGAGCTCGTGAATAGACAGGTAAGCACTTAGCAAACAATCTCAATTTTACCATAGGAAGAGTGATGGTTTCCGATCTGGTTTTGCTCTTTTTGATGATATCAGTGGTGGGAAATGTGGGATGTGAGCCAGAGATGTGACATTCTTTTCTTAAAAGATTGGTTGATTGTGACAATCCACCTTTTCAAGGAAAGAGGTGCGAAAGCTGAAGTATTTTGTTATTTGAGATTTTGCGTTTTTGAGTCTAAAATCTTATTGTGCGTACAAAGTTTAGTGTTGAAACAAATTTTCACATTCATATCTGTCTTTATTTAGAAATTATGAGGATTTAAAGAATTTGAATTCATAAGGGCTTTGACCGTGAAATCGGAGTTTGGACTTAAAATTGTCATAATTCTAAATGAAGAGATATATGAATGTGAAAATTTGCTATTTTGCTAAACTTTGTACGCAGAACAAGATTTTGGCCTCAAAAATGCAACAACAACAAACTTCCGCTTTCGCGCCTCTTACCTCTTACCTCTTAATTTACGGAGAAGAAACACGACGAAAATCATTATTAGGGTCAAACCAGTTGTTTCGAAATTTGATGAGATATTTCCAGCTGGTTATTGAGACCAGACCATGACAAATAATAGATGAATATATTGGCAACTGATAAATACAATTGACAAATGAACTAAGTCACATAGAAATTACTGGATATTTCGAGACGAGCTGGTTCCATCCTAAGCAAAGAAACGAACATCGGTGTGATGTTTTATTGCAAAATTGATTCGCATACACCAGGAAGATGAAAGTCGTAATTTTTTATTTCTTGTGTTATGTAGCATAGGGCTCAAATCTTTCAAATCTTTAAAAAGGTGGGTGTAAAATTCTATGACATTTTTCTTTTAATTGAATGGCTTGAAAGGAATTTAGCGTACTTTGCTGTAAATCTGCCATGGAAATTTACTGCTATTTTGATCTTTTTCAAAATGGCGGCAATTTGATTATCTTTGAAAAAATTTATGGAAAATTTTGAAAAAATTTAAATCATCGTAAATCCTAAACCAATAGAGGAGAAATGATATAACCTTCAAGAAAACCATAGTTTATGAAGGTTTACAATATGGTGGCAAGCAGAAATCTGTAGCTTTTCTGGTTTACGATTTAGAAATTTAATGACGTCATAGCCTCAAATTTAATAAATGCAGCCATTTTGAAATTAATCAAGATATCAATAAATTTCCACGACAGATTTACAGCAAAAATCCCTAGTTCCTTCCAAGCTATTTAATTCAAAGAAAATTGTAATAGAATTTTACACCGAACTCTTTAAAGATTTGAGCCCTATGTTGTGTTATGTTGTCAAACTTTTAGGCATCTGATGACCCAGATGGTTATGACTGGTCAATGACAAGGGAGCGATCATTCCAAAAGGAAATATTAGAAGTCAGAAAGGTCAGTATACACTGTGTTTCCTTTGCTTTGCTCTCATAGCATAGGTTCCAAATCTTTAAAAAGGCTGGTGTAAAATTGAGTCACCTATTTCTTTGAACTGAATGACTTCAAAAAAAACTTTAGCTAATTCTCTATAATTCTACCGTTGGAATTTTCTGAAATCTTCAAAGTTTTCAGAATTAGAGTGTTTTCTTCTTTTTCAAGAATACAAGAAAAATTTTCAGAAATAATTTAGAACCATCGTAATTTCTAAACTGTTTGACGTAACGTGAAATATTTTCGAAGAAAACCATAGTTTATGAATGCCTACAATATGGTATCAAGCAAAAGTCTGTCACTCATCTAGTTTATGATTTAGGAATTTGATGACGTCACATCCTCAAATGAGTTGAAATGTAAGATGCGCTGTAATTTCGAGAAATATTCAAAATTTCGGAACAGTCCAACGGTAAAATTATAGATATGTATCTAAAGTTTCTTTCAAGCCTTCAATCAGAAGAAATAGGTCATTGAATTTTACACCCACCTTTTTACGCCGAGTTAAAGATTTGAAACCTATGCTCTTTCTCATGTATTCGCTGTTCGAGATTCGCCCAGTTGACAAGCGATTCTCATTCGAAAGCGACAGTTTGAGGGAAAAGAAGACATTCAAAGCGTGCCCTGCAGTGGACTTTGTGAGCATTCAGCATTCAGCTTGCTGGTCGAAAGGAATTCTTTTTAAATGGCAGGAAGATGATCTGATGTGTAACTACACTTGAAGATAGCTGAAAGAATTTTGATTGACTTAGATATAGATATGAGAATCTGACAGTTGCTGAATTTGTCTGTGTCATGAACGCAAACTTTTCACAACTTTCTTTGCTTTCATGATCAATTTTGTTGTGAAAGTTATTTACCGTAAAAGCTCTATAAGCCCCCGGGGGCTCATTTAATTTCGGACACTCCAGAGGAGGGCTAAAAGGAGGGGGGGGGCTTATTCACAAAATCAAATGACAAGGATATATATGATAGCTTTTTAGTTCTCTTGCGCCATATTTTGCGGATTCAACATATACAATTTTACGAGTCAAGTACATAAATTCGACACAGTTTTATCTCAAACCATATCAAAATTAGCATGCTAACTTACTTAGTTCAATAAATGGAAACTCTTTGGTAACCTCTGAAACTTTATACAATTGGGGGGCTTAATAGAGAGGGGGGCTTGTTTAAAATTTTGGCTCAGAGGGGAGAGGCTTATTAGAGAGGGGGACTTAATAGAGAGGGGTGGTTAATAGAGAGGGGGCTTAACAGAGGTTTCATGGTACTTGTTTTGGTATGACAACTTTGGTAGTTTTTCACTGACGGATGGAAAATCAGCTATTTACGAATTTCATCCAGAGATCTTTTGCAGTCTTTACAGCATCAACTCCAATAGAGAGAGCATCATATTTTTAATTCTCTTGGAATGCCATGCCGAAGTGGCCAGTTAAGGTTGTTATAATTTTCTCTGGCCCTACGAGTAATAATTCAAAAGTTTATTTATTCTTCTGCTTTGTATGATATTCTGCCTCTCGATTTCCTTGCAGCAAAATATGGAGCTCAAGTTCGAAAATGATCGTGCGCAAACAAATATTCCTCGTTTAACGGTATGTGTAGATAAATTTTGAGTAGATAGTTTTGTCCTTGGACCTAAGAGGATACGTCTCAACGATAAAGCACGTGTATGTGATGCTTTCAGGTGTCTTAAGACATCTTTTCCAACTTATGTTCTTATTCATTGCATTTAAACGAAAATGGCTTTGTTTATTAAATACACAACGTACTATAGTACGTAGGTAGTAGTGAGGTCAGTCTAGCAAGATTGTTCCTAGGCCGCAAGATATTCCAATCACATGAAATTTCAACACTAAACTTTCAAATAACGTTTACAAAAAGTTTTATGTGTCTTTACTGGTTAAAACAGTGCTCAATGCCATGAAGACAGAGCGAATTATAACAGGATTGAGACAATAAGAAAGATTACATTCTTTGCTGTTACTCAGAGTTTCACGCTATACTGCGATAATCAGACAACTGAAAACTCTACTCAGTTTTTGTGCATTTATACATTGAATGTTGTGATGACACAATCTTATAACTATTTCCTTTGAAATTAATTAGATAGTATTTGTTCTCATGGCGGCACTTGGAGATTAACTCTGATCTTCTGTTAAATAGGTGTGTCTTGTTGCCTTTGCTAATGTAGAGCTTTTCCATTAGACATAAATAGCACCTTTTAACGTTTAAAATGTTTTTGGAGAGCGGTGAGAGGGGAAATCGCACAGAGAAGACTTCCTATCAACGTGTTAAAACGCCATGTTTCATTGGGGCTTTTATACTATTTCACAAGTGTGCTTCATTGGAATTCCGGCGTGGCATGCAGAAGGGGCAACAATTCTCGATTCCTGAACAAAGTTACTTATTGTTCCCATTTGCGCGGTGAATAAATTCAATTCCTAACAATGCAGCTTACAAAGCCCTGGCTAGGCGAGCATGCAATGCTTGACAATATTTTGAGATTTGGTTCTAAAGGAAATGTTTGTCCGTTTGGCCACGTGATAAACCATTGGTTGGCAAACATTTTAGGAGCAGGAAATGTTTTTGAACTTTTCGAAAACATAGCCCAATGAATTTTGCGTGCTGATCTATGTTTGTGACATGGCCAAAAAATTCTAATTTGCTTAGATCCTCCTCTGCAGAAATTTATTAATTACTCTACAACCAATCGGTCTACCGGAATTCTGTAAAAAGTATTGTATTGCTCATACTCCTGGAAATCGAAAAATATTGAACAAAGCTGTTTGTTTTCACGGCTTTGGAGAAGGCTCATTTTAGAATATTTTACTGGTTGCAGAAAAACTTCATTCTCCACTCAGCTAATCTAAAGATTTTAATCAAACTTTTTTATCACTCACACTAACTATGTGTTCACGGACACACATTCCAAATTTGAGCAGAGAAGAAAGCAGCGGGAAGCAGAGTTACCTTAATTGCAGTTAATTCTTCTCCAGGCTCGTGTGAAAGACCTCGAAGAATATTGTGAAATTCTAAAGTCAGAATTAGAGACGGTCAAGAAGAAAGAGAAGCAACGAAAAGTTCGTTTCAGATTTTTGCATTCGTAGTTGTTTTACCCTGCTAAAGTAACATATCGACCAAAGGTCAAATTTGCTATAGTCGTGGTTTGTTTCAGTAAGCGCATGACTTTTATTGTAGCTCAAATGTAAATGTAATAATTCTCTGGCTATAACTATTACATCCGTACGGGTCCTCTTGTTATCCACTTGGGTTGTTTGCCAGAAAGGTTCCAGGCGAATAAACACAATTAGTCAACACTTCTTAGCACAAGGGTGGCCTCTCTTTCAAAACTTAGAGGGGCTCAGTCGTCAAACAGTAAACAAATCCGTAAACTCGCACGTGTTGGGGATTATCCATTGTTCATCCATTGTTCTCTGCAGTTTGTTTGGTGGCTTCACCCAAGCCACAAAAAGTGACCGTTAAAAATCCACTTATATCCGAGCAATCGTAGAAGATATGAATGTTTAGTTTGTTCCTTAGTGAAGTACAATGATTAATGCCCAAACAGCAACTTTCATTTTGAAAAAAATACGAAAATCCTGTGTGATATCACCTTTAAAAAAACTGCAAAAATCATCGTTTTGTTTACATTTTGACGACGGAGCCCCTTTAAAACGAGATTGATATAAAATGGCTACCACAATGAGTACATTTCAGTCTCTTACATAACATATAGCTAGATCATCTTCTCCATTTCTCCATCTATTGAGTTAACTCGTGTTTTGATAGGGTGCAATGGGCACTGGTATGGGTGGCCAATCAGTAGAAGATATGGAAAGAGTAATAGCTGCAATGAGAAGGGTTATTGAGCGTCTTCAGAGCGAGAATGATAACCTAAAGAAAGTCAAATCAAAAGCACCTCCTCATTCTGATGTTGCAAGGGAGAACAGACAACTCAAGGTACGGCAATTTGAAGAGATAATCATGCAGAATTAATAATTTTATGAATTTGAGTCCTTTACCCTAACAGCTCTATTAACCCTTGGGGGCTTATTTAATTTCGGAAACTCTAAAGAGGGGGGGGGCTTAAAAGAGAGGGTGTTTATTAGAGAGGGGGGCTTATTCACACAATCAAATGACAAGGATATATATGATGGTTTGACAGTTCTTTTACCCCATATTTTGTGGATTCAACATACAATTTTACAAGTCAAATATATGAATTTGACACAATTTTATCCCAAACCTTATTAACCTCAACATGCAAACTTGTTTAGCTAAATGAATAGAAAATCTTTGGTAACCACTGCTATTTGATATAAGTGGGGGGGGGGGCTTAATAGAGATTGGGCTTATTGAACATTTTGACTCAGAAGGGAGGGGCTTATTAGAGAGGGGGCTTAATAGAGAGGGGGGTTAAATAGAGCCTTTACGGTATTTGATTAATGATTTGATTTCTACTGGATTTTATTCAGAATTCATCTGGGGGTTTGTTGAACCGGGAGAGTTAATAAAATGTATCCAATGTTTCTGTCAAGTCAGTTTGTTGTTTTTTATTCAGGTGTCTCACTGAGGCTTCAAGTTACTTTTTTTGATTTTTCGCCCAGGTTTAGATGCATTGTGTCCCTCTGAAATCAATTTAGATAGTTGAAAAGTAATTAAGATTGAAGCACTCACCCATAAGTAGAGGCGAAACAAATGGAGCAGGTTTTCGGATTTTCTCATTTGAGAGCACGACAGTGCATTGTGTGTTATAGATATATTATCAAAATCAAGCTAAAGCCTCAGTTAGGCGAAATAGTTGAAAATATTCAAATTGATCGCACGACTTTTGCGGTACGATCTTTCAAACGGCGAATGCATTTTTCGATTCACCCATTAGAATTGAGGTACTTTTTATCAGTCAGTGCTCTTGTTAATGGGGCTCCGTCGCCAAACTGTAAATAAATCTGTAAACACCGCACGTGTCCATTGTTCTCCATTGTTTTCTACAATTTGATTGGTAGCTTCACCCAAGCGATCAAAAAGTGCTCATTAAATGTCCACTAATATCCAAGCAATAGTAAGAGATATGAATGTTTGATTTTTTCCTCTGTAAAGCACAAAGATTTATCTTCAAAAAGCCGCTTTCATTAAAAAAAATAGCTAAAAGTCTATGTGATGTTGCCCACCAAAATACTTCAAAGTCATCGTTTCAACAGAAATTTGGAGACGGAGCCTCTTTAAGAACAGGAGTATTTGTTCAGGAGAATCTGTTCACATTGTGATATTACGGAGTCAGATGGTATTGAAGGTTGTTGCGATTTTTTAACCTTCATTTTTACTTTCATCTATTTTTATCTTAGCAAGAACTTCAGAAACTGAAATCCAAAGATGGCGGATCGGTATCTGCAAGGGGTGCAAATACAACAAAACTTGTTCACGAGAATGATAAAATACGACGAGAGCTTAAGAAGGTATCAATTTGCTAATTCTTATGTAACATCGCTTTTGCTGTATTGTTTGCACGACCCTTTAACCTTCCAAATTCAATTTTCTAGTTGAGCTAGTAGATAATTTAGCACAGAGAAGAGTCAACGAAGACATGTTACTCTTTTAATTTTTTCAGCACACCACTTTGAACCTCTTTTTGTAAGAAGTTTTTGTTATGATTTTTGCCACGTTCGTTATTGTGTAGCATACGTTCACTCACAGCACTATCGTTTCGTTCACACTTTTTTAAAGATATCTAATCTGGAAATCCTTTTCGTAAAGCTCTGTTCATGATAAGTTAGTAACTCACCCGTAACTGCAATGAAGAACAACGTTGAATAACGAAAAACGCGTTTCGTCGCACACTCGTCAATTCGGTTCATGCGAGGAACAAATTAACGATACAAACATGCCACTTTTATTACCAAACAGACAAAAGAAAATTGTCTCAAAAGAATCTTTGTAAACAGTCATGATTGAAGTGAAGCTGCTTTTAGATGGGTTGATAACGTTTATGGCTGTATTTTATGATTGCTGTCATCTGTCCTCAGTAACTTATCAATGGATTTATTTTGTTTTAGAGCAATGATGAGACTGAAACACTGCGAAATGCAAATTCAAGTCTTGCATTGGAGAAGGAAAAGTTAAAAAAAGAGCTTGCTAAGGTATACATTCTTAATGACGTAGAAATGTAAACTAAAATAGAGTTTTTTGTAGATTTTCAGTTAGCGTTCTTAGAACCTTGGATATGATTTTTGTTTCTTATGGATAGATAAAAATGCATCTTTCCTGTGTAGCCACAATAGAATTTAGCATGTTGGTGCCCTTAATAAACAATTGAATGGGTATTATATAGTTTTGTGCAGTCTTAAGTATACCACCCCAAAATATGTCCTTACTCCTAAGACGGGCGGTAGGAAACGCTGAATTTAGAAATAACTTTACGGGTGGTACATCGAGTTATTCCTGTCCTAATATATAATTCCATTCGTGATATATCGACTTAAAGGCCCTGTAGTAATTATGCCACTCAAATGTGGTAAAATGAAACATTGAGTGGCATAATTGCTCTAGGGCCATTGAAGTCACGTCAATTGGATTAAATGGCACCTTCGCAGGATAGGTAGACACGGAAGGAAAACAAGTCGATATATCACGAATGGAATGATATATTAGGATAGGAATAACTCGATGTATCACCCGTAAAGTTTTTTCAAAATTCAGCGTTTCCTATCGCCCGTGCTCCTAGCCTCATGACGGTCCTTATCTGAAGTGAATTTTCATGATAAATATTTTTCTGTTAAACGCATGCTATGTTTGTTTGACAGACAAAAGACGAGCTTGCTTCCGCTAACGCTCGAGCTCCTAAATTAGAAGGAGCAGACAGCACTCAATGGAAATCTGTTTTGATGACAAAAATGAGTGAGGAGAAAGTGGCGAAAATTGAAACCGAGCTAGAGAAAAAGGTGAGATAAACATTCAATCATATTCAAGTGATTACTCGTTGATTCTGCAAATATACTTGGGCCAGTGCGTCCACAGACATTTGTGGTTGTAGTTGTACTTTGTCATACTGACTGAAATAGTTTGAAGGGGCTGAACACGATTTGTGTAAATAAAGATAGAGAGCAGCTGGCCAATATCATGTCTAGGCAACAAGGACAGATTTGGTAAGACAATAGCACGAGTTGGTTTTGATTGACACCGCAATTCAAAGCAATTAGCGATCGCAGACAAAGGAAATTCTCTCAACCAGAAATTCAAAACAAACAAAGCCGCAAAAGTTTCTCTGAAACCCAAGTAGCTGGTGCGCTCGCTGTGCATTCCAGAAATTGTTTTTAAGAGCAAACATGAGTGTATATCGAAAGAGGAAGGATATATCTCAACATCTACCTCAGGCATTTTATTTCTTTGGTTCAGAAGCTGAGCAGTAAGTGTTTTAATTACACCCAAAAAATAAGAGAATGGAATCGCCTCCCAATCGGCTTTTGAAGAAAATAAATTAAATGCCCGTGGCAGATGTGTAGATATATCCTTCTTCTCTCGATCTATGCTCGTGTTTGCTCTTAAAAATAATTTCTGGAATGCACAACGAGCGCACTAGCTACTTGGGTTTCAGAGAAACTTTTGCGCATTGTTTGTTTTGAATTTCTGGTTGAGAGAATTTCCTTTGTCTGCGATCGCTAATCGCTTTGAATTGCGGTGTCAATCAAAACCAACTCGTGCTATTGTCTTACCAAATCTGTCCTTGTTTGCCTAGGCTAAACACATCTGAAACTCGTTGCCCAGAATCCAGCTATATCTTTATAATCGTTGATGGTATGGAAAATCTGATTGGACTGGCGAATCCTACTGGGTTTAAACATGTAGGAAACATCTTAATTTGCAATGTATCTGCTGCTACTTGCCTGCATTAGGGGGAGAAAGTTTAGGATTTTTGGGAAGTTTAACTTGCACAGCCCCTTTAAGAATTTGGCTTGATAACGGGCTATGCTCGAAACGTCGTTTAAGAATTCATTCGAGAAGAAAAATCATGAAAAAATATTTTCTGAAATCCTTTTCTCCAGAAGCTGTACAAATTATAAAACATCGAATAAAATCACAGCATGGAACATGATTTGATAACAATTGACTTCTCACCCATGTTATGTATTTTGAAATTTGGTATTAAATTTCATACATGAATTAATGCCTTGCGTGTAGGTCAATGATCGTCGATAATTGCAAGAGTTGCAAGAGATTCAATGTCATTATATTCTCCGAATATGTGACAGATCTGGCTTGATTTGGTTAAGCCCAAAGTTTTGTTTAATTTGAATTGAAACAGCACCGCATACGCCATAAAAAATTCCTAAACGGTCCGTATTCTCAATTATGTGTTGTTGTAAACCCAACTTGCAAAATTATGTGAGCAGGCTGTGCTATTTGAATTTAGAATTGTTACGTTCTTTTCCAGAATAACTTGTTGCAAGATTTAAAGAATCATTTAAGATCGGCGGCGGAACGTGAGGCTGAGCTGCTTAGAAATGAAGAAGGATACAAAGATAAGGTATCGTGTAACAAATGATTTTCTTCTCAATATAATCGATTGAAGGCAGTCTGTCTTGCATCTGATTGGGTGATAAGTACAATACAAAGAATAGGACAATTGAATGTCTGCTAATCCTACTGACTTTCTGTGGCCGTAGAAAGTGCTAACGATCAGCCCTCCTTTGTTTCAAGTGCACAGATTCACAAAGGCATCCATCGTGTTGAGCGCTGACTTTAATGCAGCCGATCAGATCCGTGACAGACTGCCTTTAACATCAGGGGTATGTCCTTCCAAGCGTTTTAGATTTTTACTCGGAAGGTCTAGAATTGGTCCTTACATAGCAGGTAAAATGTTCGCATTAAACCATGGGTGCTTAGACACTGCAGTTGTGCTTGATTCCCACAACTTTGTTCTGTTTGCGGAGGAAAGCATTTACTACTACGGAGGAGGTTATCTCCTCCGCAGAGCTATATAAATTATTCCTCCGCAGGTACATATTAGTTGCAGTGCTCCTCCATAGAAGCACACAAGCAGTGTGTAACTACCCATGATTAAACCAGCATTCAAGCACAGTAGCTTAGGGTATCATTGGTTTTCTTTGGCTTGGTATAGAGTCTTAGTGAACAAAATGTGATAGATGGACTGTGGAATAACATGATAGACTGTTTTCTTTTCTTCAATCTCCTGATCTTAATTGCGGTATCCACCTGTTCATTATTTCTTGCTTATATCCAATCTCAGTTGCATTCATGTAACTCCTTTCTTCTTATGCCATATTCCTTTTCCTGTGTTCTCTTCTTATTTGAATCTTTCTACTTCAGAGTTGGTCCTCCCCAATTATAAATTTTTGCTGAGGGCTTCCCGACTCAAATGGAAGAATATTTATCCCAGATTAGCATTGAGGAATGGATCATTTCACAAATTTCTTTGCCTCTAACACTAATGTTTATTGCCATTAAAGATAGTATTAGATGTTTTTGCTTTCGCAGCAGGAGACACAGTTTAGAAAGTGCATATTCAGAGTTCTTAAAACTGTGGTAGTTTATCATTTGTTGATGTTCAGTTAGAAGATTGCGCTATTTTATTTCACTAATTTTCGACTTAACTGTCTTCCCTTCTTAGATATCGTTATTGGAAAGATTCCCGTCTGATATCAAAATTGATAGTGACGTAGTTCAGCATTTGCAGCGAGCAAGGTAAATCATTTAAACTTTTTTTATTCATATAAAATATTACAATAAATCTTACCTATACCTTTCTAATTACTATACAACACTACAGGGACGATGCCATGGGGAGCGAAAGACAATGACTACCCCATGGCCAATAGAAAAGACATGTAATGTTAAACTACATACAACTAAGTACACTACGAACAATTAACAATTCGAGACGCTCGACAAATTTAGAAACAGTTCGAGACGCTCGACAAATTTGGTTAAACTTGATAAACGAGGAGGACAATTTAACAAACGAAATTGGCATCTTGAGGAAGGTTTGACCTTTTTCTGCACTCTACATACTTCATACTGAAGGTGCTGTGGCGCAGTGGTGTAATCTACTGACTTTGCAGCCAGAACAGTCAGGCGGACAGGGTTTGATACTCCGTAGAGCCCCACCACTTGAGCGTCATGACAAGGGGTCGCGGACTCGATTAGGCCTGTTTTACTTCTGCGATCCCAGCGCTTGGCGCTAAAAACCGCAACTTCACCTTCATCTTCACTGACATACTTTCCGTTTTTCTAGGTTACGCATCAAGACACTTGAAGCTGAAAAAAATGAGTTATTGGACGATGTATCAAGAATGCGAGAGCTTACCAATGATGGTCAACATCCTGTGAGAATGGTAAATTTTTGTCAAGATTCTTCAAGTCATTGTCCCATCCTATACTAAAATTTATGCTGTAATGTTCAAAGGAGAATTTCTTTGTCGTCAGCTTCTTAGAATGCTGTATTTCAACTCATATGTTGACTGTTACTTATATGCTAGCTGCTAAAATAAAGATGCACTTTGAATTTGCCTTGCAATTGGCACTGAAATATAACTCACTCGTATTCCAGGATGAAGATGAAACTTTGGACAAGCTAAAGAAATATGATCGTTTACTGGCAGTTGAAGTCGAATTACGGTGAGTCCTTGTTGGATTAAACATCCTCTCTCAACTAGTTACAAGTCTAGTCGCACTCTGTTGTGTATCACTCAACGATGAGATTTTAATGTAGTCATGTCCCATGTTATAGCAAGGCTCGGGCTGAGGTAGTACAAAGCTAGAATTGGTTCAGAAAACAAGTGACTCTCGTTTTTGATAGATAAAGGCTACGAAATGACCCGTTACGTTCGTTTATGATGATGCTTATAAATGTTCTCCATTTCTGTAGGACGAAACTGAGGGCTATGATTGTAGACAAAGAAGGCATGATGGCTGAAAATTCAAAGGTTTGAGCAATTTCTCTTCCTCTTCTGGCATTCACAAAGAGAAATAGTTTGGTCATTCTTGCGCCGGTCTCTATTGGCATATTTTTTTATGTCCACGGTCAAACTCTCAAAGACATTTTCCAAACGCTGACCTTTTTCCGCAGCAGCACCAAAAGCAGTGCCAATAAGGGCTGGCAAAAATAAGGGCCAACAAAACAAGGTAGCAGCAAGCCAAAAATCGGACGAAATTTTTACCATTTTATGTGCAAGGCTGAGGCGTTCACAATTTCATCAGCGTTTTTGCTGACCCGATAGAAGAACAATTACATCACGGCCTTTTGGAACAAACAATGCTCTGTGATAATTTCCCTGTATTACTGATTCCTGTCTTGTCCTGTCATGGGTGAGAGGAAACAAGATGTTTATTGTTTAATGAAATGTATGCACAAATCATACCTGTATCTGCTTTTCCTTGCAGCTACCTCAGCTCATCTTGATTAAAATTTGCCACGGCCTAGCGTATCGGCCTATTTTGTTTCCTGTAACAAGACCGTAATCGAGGACAGTCTTGCTATTACAGGAAACAAAATTAGGCCATTACGTTGGGCCATTGCAAATTTGAATCAAGATGAGCTGTGGTAGCTGCAAGAAAAAGCAGACGGAAATAATGATACAGATATTGGTATGATTTGTGTATACATTTCATTAAACAATAAACATCTTGTTTCCCTCTCACCCATGGTAATAGTCTCTGCTATTCAAGATAGTGAGGTTTAGCAAACAGCCAACCACAAAGTTCATTCTCATCATTTTCACTTTGCAGCTAAAGCGGGAGTTAGAATCATTCGATCCTGCATTCTTTGAAGAAATCGAGGACTTAAAGTACAATTATAAAAAGTCAGTTGAAAGAAATGTTTTATATGAAAGACAATTGAAACAATTATCAAGACAATTTGGCGTGGATGTAAATATTCCTGATGATGATGATTATTAATTGGTTTTTAAGTTTGTAAATTTTGATCTTGTTAAAACAAGGGGATAGTCCATAAGCAGATTGGAAAACATCACAACCATACATCAATTACGTTTCATATGTTGAAAAATCGTTCTTGCTAACTATGGCGGCCTAGACTCAATATAAAGTTCCAGTTATCCGAGCATAGGTTCCAAATCTTTATCTCGGCGTAAAAAGGCGGGTGTAAAATTCAATGACCTATTTCTTCCGATTGAATGGCTTGAAAGAAACTTTAGAAACTTATCTATAATTCTACCGTTGGACTTTTTAGAAATTTTGAATATTTTTGGAAATTACAGCGCATCTTACATTTCAAAGCATAGGGCTCAAATCTTTCAAATCTTTAAAAAGGTCGGTGTAAAATTCTATTCCATTTTTCTTTTAATAGACCTTTTCACGGAAAGAAAAGCATGCTGGGAAAATGGGGGAGATTTCGAGTTTTCGACGCCACGCCGCGACAAAATTTCATTTGCAAATTTACATGCTGGCTGCGAGAAAAACTGGCCGCAGCTCCTCAAAACAAAATGGATGCGGAACAAAATCGTAGAGGACATACCTGCAGATGTAAGGTACGTATTTTTCATTTTTCTTCCTCCGTCACTTTGTTTACAACGCTGTGGATCCGCCACAAACATCACTGAGCTTTTTCTTCGATGACAAAATGGCCGCCTAGGCCGAACGACCGCAGCCACTTTGCTAGGCCGTAACTCCGTTGATCGCATTGCTATCTTTCCACAATCCAAAATGAAGCTTTTTCATGTGTTTCCTGTGATCCTCTCAAATATTCACAATTTTCTTTTCTCCCAATCTCACGCACGACCAGTTTTAATTTTCACCCGCTCGCCTCGCAAACTTGGCGGGCAGGCGAAACTTGCCAAATGGGGCATCCCCTGGCGCAGCTTGATAAAAGCGCGGGAAAAACCGACAGGGCGCACAACTTTTGGTGTCTTCAACTCTCCTCAATCTCAGCTGATAAATTTCCCGCCAAATTTCATTCTGGTTTATCGCTCGCATTATCAGCTGATTGTCAATTACTTCTGTGAAATATCATTTACTCTTTACTGTTTATATAAATAAGGCCTAATTGTTTGTTTACATTATGACTTTGGATAATGGATGAAGTTTTTCAGTTTTCGTGATGGGTAAAGATAAGTGTTGTGCATCTGGCTGCTATCATTATAGAGACAAACCCGAGGATTGGAATCTTAGAGGCCATGTTGCAGAACTTAAGTTCCATCGCTTTCCAAGTGGCGATGAAAGGCAGATGTGGGAGTCCATGATAAGGAAGGGACTTGATAAATTGAATTTCAAGGCCACTAGCAATAGTTTTGTTTGCTCAAACCACTTTGAGTATGGAAGACCAACTCCTTCATCACCTTACCCCACTCTTTTCTTGACTGTGAGTGACAGTAAATGGAAAAAATCCCCCCACAGAAGAAGAAGAATGGTAAGAAACGTTGCAGAGGTTGCATCAAAAAAGCCGGTTGAACTTGATGAAATGCCAGCAATAAATGAAGAAATTAATGATGAAGTCCCTCCACTTAGAATGCCAATGACTTTTCAGCAAATTATGAGAGAGAGCAATGTGAGATTTTTCACTGGTCTTTGTGATACTATAACATTTAAGTTCATTTTTGACAAGCTTTTAACTGACGCTAAAAGCATGAAGTACTGGAAGGGTGAAAAACTGACATCAAATGCAGAAAGTAGCATTGCGCGCAAAGGACCCGCAAGAAAATTGAGCCTGGAGCAAGAATTTTTATTAACTTTAATGAAGTTAAGACTAGGCTTGCTAAATGAAGATCTTGCTTTTCGATTTGATATTTCAGTTGGTCTAACAAGTCAGATTTTCTTCACGTGGATAAGGCTTATGGCATTAGATCTTCATTTTTTAATCAAATGGCCATCTAGACATGATGTCAAAGTAAACTTGCCTGAGATTTTCAAGAAGTACTTTCCACGATGTGTATCTATCATTGATTGTACAGAATTTTTTGTTGAGACACCATCTAGTGTTGAAGTACAAGCAGCATTATGGAGTGAATACAAGCACCACTGCACTATCAAGGTCCTCATTGCTATTACTCCTAATGGAGTAGTGTCCTTTCTTTCTGATGCTTATGGTGGAAGATCATCAGATAAGTTCATTGTCCAGGACTGTGATTTCCTTGATAGATTGCGTCCAGGTGATCAGTTGATGGCAGACAAGGGCTTTAAAATAGCAGATATCCTCGCTTTTCATCAATGCAGTCTTGTCATTCCACCTTCAGCACCAACTGGACAACAGATGACATCTGAAAATGTCAGAAAAACATCCAGAATAGCAAATGCTAGGATATATGTGGAGAACGCAATTGGAAGAGTGAAGAATTTTAGGATACTGAAGAATGAACTTCCTATTTTACTTTTACCGATAGCGGATGATATAATAAAAGTTTGTTCAATGTTAACTAATCTTTCCGAGCCCCTTTGTGTGTAGACATTATTTTTGAGTGTGCATTGATAAGTAAGCCTTTCCCTATTTTAATTAATCCCCTTACATTTCAGTGACAGAGACTACAAGAGACCAACTGGTAAAATGTTGTGGCACTGCATATTTTCTGTAAGCATGTATTTTCAACAACCTGCATAGTCATAAAATGCTACTTTCTATTAACAGACATATTTTTAACAAAATAGCTTTTGTCATGTCCTGTGATAATACAATCATTTCTAATAACATAGCAAAAAAATGCTCAAATATGATCATGACATATGAACTTCTGAACGAAAATACGGCCTCCATATGAGAACTAAATACCAGGTGCACCAAAAGATAGTCCACGGGTTTGAAAATTTGTAGCAACGTAGAGCACTTGGATTGGAATGAATCAAATTCTGCTTGATAGCCAGAAGACCAAAACTGTATTTGAAAATATCACTATATTTTTCTTGAATTTTATTGTCTTTTGGCACTGTCTTTTCTGCATACACACACAGTTTCCACTCTGATTTCCTTTTTTATTGCCAATAATGAGATGTTTCTTAACAATTTGATTGAGTCTTATGCCCTTCATTTTATGAATTTCTCAAGCAAGGATTTTTAAAGTTGAATTGGCCATTATTGTTTTTACAAGCATAATTTGATGTCCAATTCATAAAATACTCTTCAGTTTATGCCTTGCACACATTATAGGATGAGAATTCTCAAGAATTTTTAAGAAATTTCAAGAATTCTTAGGCAGGAAAACATTGTTAATATGCACAAGGTCTGTACTGTGGGTACAACAAATTGTCAAATGGATATGAACTCTTTTGCCACACCCAGTAGGAAAATGTCCTTTGTCCTTTTTCACATCAAAAAGGGTTGGTTAAAAATCAGGGCAAAGCAGATCAAGGCACATTCCTTTGTTTCATTTCTTTTTTCATAGATTATAGTCTGTTTAAACTCAATGTTGCTTCTTTTTGCTGATACTTGTTGCCACTTGTGATTTTTAGTATCTTAAAATAAAGACTAACTGTTCTACTGAAATGTTGTCTTCTTTCCTTGCAACCTCAAGTAAAATCAATGTACAGTATAGAGCTCACTTTTAACCATTTGTTTTATTACGATATTGAAAATGTTTAGGAAATTACAGACCTTCTGTGTTCTGCACATTAATATTACAAACACTGTTAACACTCTATAAATGGGCACTCTATAAACCTATGTTGATCAATGAATGCAAGGGATACATTTTATATTGCTGATAATCAAAGTTTTCTACCATGCTGCATGCTAGTCCTGAATGGGAGGTAAACAATTTTTTTTTAAATTTTATATTCTGAATTAAGTGCAAGACTTTCAGTACCAGCTAGTGTGAACATATCTGAATAACGAAATCTGTAAAGTGATCTGAACAGTCACATAACTTAAAACATCACTTCAAAATCAACAGTCAAACTTTTTTCTATGCATCCATCACAAACACCATCTATTGAGCTGCTGCATCTTGCATGAACGACACACTGGCAGTTTTGACACTTGAAACTTTTTTCAGAAAGCTGATTACTTTCATTCTCTGGCAGACATGGCTTGGCACAAATATCACAAAAAATGACGCTGCAGATGCCTAAAAGGTATTTTATCACAAACTGCTTGAAGAAAATCACCAAGCTCTTCATCATGTCATCCCAAAACAGTTTGTCAAACAATATGAGCTCTACATGAGGAGAGGCAGCAACAGGATCCCATACAACAAAAAATCCCTTATCTATACCAGCACAGCCCATCTGCCCTTGAATTTGAGCATAATATTTGTGCGAGTGCTTGAGTGAAACTGTTCCACCAACCTTCTCCATAAAAGGAAGACTTTTCCAGCCCATTTCAAATGATGTATCCTTCAAGCTAAAGGGACATTTTATTTCAATGACATGGCTACCACAGCACTTACAACTCATGATGCGATCAGGACTGGCGGAAATGAATGGGAACTGTTTGCAAGCAAAGATCCCACAGTTGTGCAGTTGAGGGGTATTGTGAAATTTTAGTGCCTCTTTGAAGAAAGAAGAAGCTGCAATTTCTTCATTGGTATTGCCCCATTGAATTTGTGGCAAGTGCTGGATGCTCCTTTCGAAACCCAAGATCTTGATCAGAAGGGGTGTGACACATACATTTTTCTGCCCTTTCAAGATCTTGTCCACTTTATTATAAATTTCATGGTGGCATGATGCAGTGAGCCTTCCATTTCGCTGAATAGCCCATTCTCGCGAAAGAGACTGTTGCCTGGTGACCTTTTCCAATTCCTGGAGCTGGATATCAGAAAAGGAAAATCGAGTCATGAGATTTTCCACCATTGACTCATATGGTGCATCATGTTTCTCTTCCAAAACATTTTCAGCAATCTTTGGAAGTGGTGGTGGACAAACATGATCATTTTTCTTTGGCACACAGAGAAGAATGCCTGATGAGGGTTTTAATTCACTCCACTCATCAAAGAAGTTATTTTCATCAATTGAGCCCACACCACTACTTCTTGGGTCAAACATTTTTTTTATCTGGGAGTTTATTGATGATTTTGTGATCTTTTTACCAAGGATTTGCTTTTCAAAGATGAGGTCCTTTACCTTGCATCCTTTCACCACCTTTTTTGACATATCATTGAAGCTACATTTGACTTCAGTGCAAGTTGGATTCGTCAAACCTTCAGAAACAGCAAATTCAACCTTGTATAAAAGAGCAATCACATGGTTGCAACACCTTGAAAGTCCCGCAGTACAGCTGCAGTAGGCGGTTTGAATTTCACCAGACTTTTTAAGTAGAGCCCAGACAATATGTGGTGCACTGGATATCTTTTGCGATGGCAAAACAGTGCCCTTCAGAATAATGGTATCTTTGTCTGTCCCTGGTGCTGTTACCACTTGTGAAACAAAGCCACTTTTGAAGTAAGAAAAAGCCTTTTTCACTTTGTATTGGCCAACATAATCAGACTCAAAAGCCTTCTTCTCTAAAATATAATGGAAGACATGTCCCAAATCAACAAGGGGCCACAGCTGCATGTCATCACTCCATGACCCTATTTTCAGAGGATCCTCAATTTTATGAAATGATAGAACATCACCATACTCTCTCAAAACTTCCTGTCGCATTAATTCGGTATTTTTTGGTTTATCCCCATTTTCATGGCTAACTAGGGCTCTAGCTGCCAAGTCCCTCTTTGATCCAGAAATTTTGTGTCCTCTTTCACGCAAATAAAATCTTAATTGTTCCAAAGTCAGCTCCAAAAAGTCATCATAATTCATATTTGTATCCATATCGATAGTCAGAAAAACACGCTTCAACCACTATTCAGTATCCACCAGGAACAAAGAAGGTTTGTCTCTATAATGATAGCAGCCAGATGCACAACACTTATCTTTACCCATCACGAAAACTGAAAAACTTCATCCATTATCCAAAGTCATAATGTAAACAAACAATTAGGCCTTATTTATATAAACAGTAAAGAGTAAATGATATTTCACAGAAGTAATTGACAATCAGCTGATAATGCGAGCGATAAACCAGAATGAAATTTGGCGGGAAATTTATCAGCTGAGATTGAGGAGAGTTGAAGACACCAAAAGTTGTGCGCCCTGTCGGTTTTTCCCGCGCTTTTATCAAGCTGCGCCAGGGGATGCCCCATTTGGCAAGTTTCGCCTGCCCGCCAAGTTTGCGAGGCGAGCGGGTGAAAATTAAAACTGGTCGTGCGTGAGATTGGGAGAAAAGAAAATTGTGAATATTTGAGAGGATCACAGGAAACACATGAAAAAGCTTCATTTTGGATTGTGGAAAGATAGCAATGCGATCAACGGAGTTACGGCCTAGCAAAGTGGCTGCGGTCGTTCGGCCTAGGCGGCCATTTTGTCATCGAAGAAAAAGCTCAGTGATGTTTGTGGCGGATCCACAGCGTTGTAAACAAAGTGACGGAGGAAGAAAAATGAAAAATACGTACCTTACATCTGCAGGTATGTCCTCTACGATTTTTTTCCGCATCCATTTTGTTTTGAGGAGCTGCGGCCAGTTTTTCTCGCAGCCAGCATGTAAATTTGCAAATGAAATTTTGTCGCGGCGTGGCGTCGAAAACTCGAAATCTCCCCCATTTTCCCAGCATGCTTTTCTTTCCGTGAAAAGGTCTATTGAATAGCTTGAAAGGAACTTATAGTACTTTGCTGTAAATCTGCCGTGGAAATTTTTTGATATCTTGATTTTTTTTTCAAAATGGCGGCAATTTGACGATTTTTGAAAAAATTGATGGAAAATCTTGAAAATATTTACATCATCGTAAATCCTAAACCAACGGAGGAAAAATCATATAACTTTCAAGAAAACCATAGTTTATGAAGGCCTACAACATGGTGAAAAGCAGAAATCAGTAGCTTTTCTAGTTTAGGATTTAGAATTTTGATGACGTCATAGCCTCAAATATGATCTATGCCGCCATTTTGAAACTAATCAAGGTATCAATAAATTGCCACGACAGATTTACAGCAAAAGACCCTAAGTTCCTTTTAAGCCATTTAATTCAAAGGAAACTGAAATAGAATTTTACACCGACCCTTTTAAAGATTTGAGCCCTATGTTACATTTCAACTCATTTGAAGATGTGACGTCATCAAATTTCTAAATCATAAACCAGATGAGTTACAGACTTTTGCTTGATACCATATTGTAGGCATTCATAAACTATGGTTTTCTTCGAAATTATTTCATGTTACGTCAAACAGTTTAGAAATTACGCTGGTTTTAAGTTTTTTTTAAATATTTCTTGCATTCTTGAAAAAGGAAAAAAAAACACTCTGATTCTGAAAAAAATGAAGATTTCAGAAAATTCCAACGGTAGAGTTATATCAAGTTTCTTTGAAGTCATTCAGTTCAATGAAATAGGTCAGTCAATTTTACACCAGCCTTTTTAAAGATTTGTAACCTATGCTAGTTATCTGGGGTTAGTCTAATGGCGGCCCTCAAACTTTCAGATTTTTAAACAGAGACTTAAAACTCGTAGATTATCGATACTATGCCAGCCCTTTTTTGAAAAATGCTCACATGAAATCATCTAAGCCTTTTTGTTTTGCTCTTTCATCAACTCTACCCACTTAATAGATCGTTTCGCTACTCAGAAAAAGGACCTGATGAGAGCAATATTTTTCTGATAAATGGCGGACATAGATCTGGTAAATGGCTCCTGCCATGAACGGGCTACTACAAATGATTAATTAAGTTATGCAAAGGTAAGTGCCTGAAAATGTTGCTAAGAGTGTCCTATTATCCACAAGCCTCATCACAAATGAGAAACTTTTCCTCCAACCAAGACCCCAATAACAACTGCTTTGGCAGGAAGGTATTCACCATTTCTTTCCATTTATCTTGATCATATTTTGAGGCTCCAAGAATACGCCTGTTGTTCATAGGAACATTTGTCCAAATCGCTGTTGCAACTCTGTTACCTTCCAATTGCTCGAAGATATCCAAGGCGTGTGATCATTTTTTGTATAAGCCTTTCGTTGCATTATTCTCAAGTTTGAAATCTCCTGCCAATCGTTTTTGACATGAGGTTTGTATGTTGCGTTGTTTTCCAATTTTGCTAATGGTGTAACTATTTATCTGATTATTTATAGGTGTTACGAAAAATGCCGTCACTGCTACAAAATATCTTTACTTTTCCCTGCTCCACTATTTGAAACTGACATGGAGATTGGGATGGACTAGGGTCTTGGACCAAATTAAAGCGTCTGTTTTCGCCGTAGCTATCACAGAGACTTATCGGTTAGTTTAAAGGGAATAGACATAGCTATATCTCGTAGCCGCTATAAATAGGCTGAAGAAACGCCCAAAAATCCATTGTTTCTTTAGCTACACAAAGAAACTGGATGCGTCAAAGTTGTCGAGTACAATAGATTATACCTGGCCCGGGCCAGCTTTTAACTATGTCGATTCCCTTTAACTACTGCAGTGTCCATCTATATTTCCGCTCGGGCCAAACTTCATTTTCAGAGAATTTGAAATTGCAGCATGCCCCCAAAGGACGCTGGGTGACAATGGTTCTTTAAACAAGGGGTAGAAATAATAAACAAATGAAGCTCTTTTGAACAATAATGTATAAATGTGAATCAAACCGTTGTGGTGGAAAACAAGCTAAAATAACAAATACAAACGATATATCTAACTTATTAAAATACTTTAAATTACATTGATACATTATCTAAACTAAAGATTATGCTCCTAACTGCCGTCTTCAGACAGCACTGAGCTTTGCCTTTTTCGGTGCATCGAAATGGAATGCATCAAGCACTCCGGCAAGAGCATTCGAACAATTTTTGCTATCACTGCTCTCATAATCTCCGCTCAGTTCTCTCTTTCTTTTTTTGGTATTCTCATTCACTGGGCATTTTTTCATTTCATTTTCATGCCTCTTTCTCGCAAAATATTCAGCAACCGTGATTTTCTTTTTTTCGATTTTCACTTTTTTCTCATAGTTTAATTCAGTGCTATACGTTACGTCTTTAGTTGGTTGGTTGATTTCGTCCATTTGTTTCCTTTTCTTGGAAACATTTTGAACGATTTCACAATCTTTAACCAACTCACTGGAGTTGTTTAACGCTGAAGTTTTCACAGTACTAGAATTTTGCTTGTGGCAATTTTTAGCCTCTTTGAGTAATGCTTTTTTGTGCATAGAGACATGAGGTTTTTTCAATATGCCTCTGTGCTTAGTGAAGCTATGAGATTGTTTGTTACTGGAAGGGATGAATCCTCTCTGACTAACAGTGGTAGCTGTATTTAAGCGTTCTAATCTTCTTCCAAACCTTAGTTTGCTAATGTCAAATAGGTTCTTACATTCGTTTATGAGTTTTTCAACTTCTGTTGGTGTTCTCTGTGCGCATTCAGGCAATGCAGATTTAAGCCTCTTCTTTACTTCTTTAAGAAACTTGAGACTCCTTTTCGAATCTTCCTTGTGGGATATGTGGAACTCTACCATCTTTGTCATTGTGTAAGACATGTTGATCGGTTTCTAGAATAGAGAATATATTGCAGTTAGATGTACTGGTCACTTTTCTTCAGCTAAATTACTGCAGAGCTTTTGTTAAAGAGATCTTTTTATGTAGTGCGCAACATAGTAAGTTAGAATAAATCTTGCATTATTGTGTAAGATTTCAAGATCATTGCAAAGATGGTCAAAAGCAGCAAAAACTAGGCCTAAATTTGCGTTGCTATAGTTTGTTAACAATGTTATTGGCCCCGGTCATGGAAGTGCATCGAATTTGTAAACATCTCCACATTTGATATTCATGCTGTTCCATAGAGCCAGGATGATAAAATGTTACTTTATAAGTCCCATACTTATACTTGCTAAGTCCAAGTCTTGTCTAAGTCTTGCCTTGTACAGGTGGTTGAAAATCAAACAAAAACATTTTGAGCAAAACGTGAGTTTGATTAAGGTCCAGACATTGCAACTGTGCACCAGTACATCTGTTGCAGGAAGAATAACGATTTGAGCTTAAATGCCAAATAATATGACATAATTACTTACCAAAGCTGACATTCCCAGGTAGAATTTGTCAACAGATTCCATTATTTCATGTACACATTTGCCAACAAGGCGTACGTCCATGCTCACCCAGAAATCATCGATCTATGAATAATAAACAAGATATTAGATAATTGTTTCGTCTACCGGACACTAAACACCAGCAAACAAAAAGTCAACCTCGTCCCCAGGGTCTTTTGTCATATTGGGACGGAGACGAAAAGGCCCGGGGGACGAGGTTGACAAAAAGTGACATTGGTAAACAAGGACAGATTTCGTAACACAATAGCATGAGTTGTTTTTGTTCACACCTGAACTCAAAGCGATTAGCGATTGCAGACAAAGGATATTATTTCAACCAGTAATTCAAAATAAACAAAGCCGCAAAAGTTTCTCTGAAACCCAGGTAGCTAGCGCGCTCGTTGTGCATTCCAGAAATAATTTTTAAGAAGAAACATGAGCATACACTGAAAGAAAAAGGATATATTTAAACATCTACCTCGGGCATTTCATTTGTTTGCTTCAGAAGCCGATTGGGAGGCGATTCAATTCCCATATTGTTTTTAGATATATCCTTCTTCTTGCGATCTATGCTCATGTTTGTTCTTGAAAACAATTTCTGGTATGCACAACGAGCGCGCTAGCTACCTGGGTTTCAGAGAAACTTTTGGGGCTTTGTTCATTTTGAATTACTGGTCGAGAGAATTTCCTTTGTCTGCGATCACTAATCGCCTTGAATTGCTGTGTCAATCAAAACCAAATTTTACTGCTGTCTTGCCAAATCTGTCCTTGTTTGATCAAGTATTATTTTTATGAATTTGTTCCCCAATTTTGTCGAAAACAGGGAGACAACAACAATCAGTAACTGTTCAGTTGCCAGAGAAGCTAATGAGGTCCAAATTGAGCGCTCGACTAGTTGTTGAATATTTAGATCTCTAAGAAAGAAGGCTCAACTAATCGCTATATTTTCGTTTATATTTTACTTCTGCAAATGAGCTTTCAATGTGGAGACCGAGCGGAAAAAATAACCACAGCTCATATACAACTCATCTATTAACTACAGCTCGTGCTCAACTCGTCTGCTCAGCTCATCTGTAACTAATTTCTTAATTTCATCTTGAGCAAAGTCTATTTTAAAGTTTTGATTGTAATTTATCCATGTACTTACCTTTGAGAACAACTTCAATAACTTCGACATAATGGATGTTGCATCCTGTTTGATCTGAAAAAGGCAGTAGAAGTCGTAAATTAAAAATTGTTCGTTGCAAGTTTGGAAAGTAAACTCGACAGCGTCCAAGAATCAACTGGAGCAGTCTGCAAAAAGTATTACATCTCACGTAACTGTTACCAAATTCCACTCTTTATTTTGTCGCTTACATTTGATCTAATTTGATTCATGTTTGATGAATTCTTTCTTTCAAGAACAACAAAGATCTTTTCCAGCCAAACGTTACTCCACAAATGTCAACACAAGGGACTAGATCTTTATCTAAACAAATTTGCCTTACTCACCTTTTGATAGGAGAAGCTTCTTTCAAAATTGTTCATGAGCTTCTGTGCAGTCTCTTTGTTTGAAACGTCCGTGTAACGTTTGATCAATTCCAAGAGTTTGCCTGGAAAAGGAATATTACAGTTAACAGCCTGTCCTTATTTCTTGAAGTGCAAATGTTGACACTTGCTTCTTTATGTGTTACCAGTTATGATAGTACGGATTTCGGTACTTTTACGAACTAGAGTAGCGTCGCCCATTATGACCGGTCGCCCATTATGGCCGGCTAGCAAGAGAAATTAAATTTCAGGGGACTGACGACTAGTAATGAAATTGCAATTGCGCGGAAAATCTTCGCTGACATCTGTTCTATCATGATTTGACCTTCACTGAAGTTTCAGTTCATTTGCATTGAAACCCGACGAGATGGTTTGTGCATATCTCTAATTGATTCTTTCAAGTATTGCAAATTTCATGATTCTATTTACATTGCTAACTTCTTTTTCGTTCGCTCGGCACCTTGCGGTTTGAAATTTTTCAAATATGCTTTGATTTTTCAGAAGTCCTGTCTCTAGAGAGGAAATCTACAATGAAACCAAAGCAAAGTGACTTCTGATTCAGATTTAAGGTTATGAAGTCTGAGTGCTGCTAATTGCTATTTTCGTCGCCCATTATGCCCATCAGTTTACCAGAGAAGTTTCCAATCGCTTCAAAATATTAAAATGCAACATTTATTAAGAAAAACACCAATTTAGGTAAAAATCTTACTCACTGACTTGAAAAATCATTGAAACGCAAAAAAACGCAGCATTATATTAATTCTATTTTCATTTTAGAAACATGCCAAAACTCATCCATCCAGGCACAAGAGATAAGGCAGGATTTAGGACAACTCGAAGCATGTATTTCAATTGCCAAAACTCGAACTTTAGGTTAATTCTGATTGATATTTTTGGGTTTAAAGTACCAAATGATAAACAAAGAACAGTAAATAAAGCTGTTTTTCTTATGAAAACTTTTTACCGGAGAGCAGTGTTCATTTTTTCTCCTGCGGCCATAATGGGCGACGCTAGAAGAAAACGATGTTTTTACCACCTTCTTTAAAATCTTCTAAAATCAGTATAAAGAGTTTACGTAAAAAATCAAGACTCTGTGATCTTTTTCTCCATTAGTTGGTGATATAATCTGGCGGGACAAATGCACTTTGGCGGACACAGTTTCCAAGGAAAATAGAGGTTGAATTGAATTGTATTGTTAGAACTAACTGCTGATTGGCTTTCTAAACAATAGTGATGTAAATCCTATCATCTGATTGGATATTGCAAGATTCGAGCGTAATTCGACTAATTCGTAATTACTAGAGAACGTCAACATGACTTTAAAATGGCCTAAAACCGCAGCAGGAACAGGCAATGAATGATTTCGTTTTGTTAAATATTTTTGGGGGCTGCCGCCCCCAAGCCCCTGCTAGTTCAGTAGGTATACTTCAATCTTAGTACTGATGCATTTTCCATCCAAAATCAGTACAAAATTCACACACGGAGAAATGTTAAAAGTGTGTCCGCTAAAGTGCAAACTAGCCAATCTGGCTATTTGGTTTTTTCATTAATTGCTCTTTTTGGATCTAACTCAGAACTTCGCGACGACATGGGCATAATGGGCGACACCACTCTAGTCAATATTTCTGTGCCTATGCATTTGGAAAGCATTTGTTAAAATGGAGAAGAAAACAACGGGGTCAAAAAGCACTTTAGCGGACACAGGCTTGCAAGGAAAACAGAGGTTGAATTGAGTATTCTGTGTTGAATTGTTGAAAGAGCGGAATACTCCCTCTTTTTCAGTAAGGGTGCTTTGATCTAAGTACTGATGCATTTGCCATCCAAAATTGGTACGATACAAAACACGGGGAAATGTTAAAAGTACCTCCGCTAAAAGTGCAAACTAGCCTCAAATATAAACGTCTACTTACCAATATCTTTTGAAACTTCTTTGTAATCGTTTAAAAGTGGCTTAACTGCCTGTATTGTTTGGAAGGTAGATTGCATTTCCTAAAAAAGAATGTTTCAGGGGTAAAGAGCTTGTTTCAAATTAAAAATGGGAGTAAAAGGTCATTCCAACGGACGTTTTGTTGACAACAACATTCCTGTCCTGTCCTGTCCTTCGAGCCTCGAATTCAATAGTTACCGTGGAAACACTGCCTAGCAACAATAACTTCTTTTTGAAATTTCCTTTCAACTTAGGCCGCTTTTCGGCAGAATTTACAACAAATCTATTCAGGAGTTTCTTACGATTTAATAGTGGATAAAGAATGCTAGCTTCTCAAAATCGTTTGAAAGTAAAAAGATACTGTTGCACAAAAAGTTCGTTAAGGTTCTTTGCATGAATTTTCTCTCAACTTTGTTCCTAAAGTGTCTGCAAACTTCAATCGCAAATTCGTCGGAAAGTTAATGGTTGCGCTCCCTGGTTATCATCAAAAAAGGTCATTCCTCGATAAATAGTCTTGTCAAAAGTAAACACTGATGCTATCTCAAGCGTAGAAGAAGCAAACTTAGAGCAAAGGTAGGCAAAGGTGAATCTATTTTCAAAACAAGTTGCAACAGCGTAAACTTATGAAAGGTTCGAAAGAACGATGCTCAACGATCAAAACGAACTTACCATCTTGCGAAACTCGAATTCGATAAAACCAACGAACTATCTTTCGAATGCAGTCTTTGGCGATTGAGTTCTTCGGCCTTTTCTTTCGATTTCTTGATTCAGTTTTCTTTGATAGCAGAGTATTCAGTGTTCGAGAACAGCGATAAAACTTGCGTACGTTCACAACTTGAGCAAATCGCAACAGGATCGTAAACAATCTTTCGAACCCTATTGTTCGTAACATCGAATGACGTAGAAAATCGAATCCCATCCAATCAATCGAACGCCTTTTGTCGTAACTAGGGAACCATGTCAATGATCCATTGCGCCCGTTTACGATGACATCTACCTATGCTCACTATGCTCAGGGAATAAAGTTCTTATCTTATTTATTATGCTCTTAGCTCTTATTAAAATATGCTTTTAGCTTAGTAATATGGTAAAAATGTACATGTACACTACAAGAAGAAGAGATGTTACGATACATAACAAGGCTAAGCATGTCAGTGTAGGCAATGCGAGTTCTTTAAATCTTGAAAAAATAGAGTTTGGAAAATGAAACACCGCTGAATGGAACTGGCTGGTGCCAATCTCTGCTACAGTGACTGGAATTGAAAACGGATATCAGTATTTTCTTGCCTTGATTGGAAAAATCCAGATGTTCTCGATCGAATCGATTGACACTTTTAATCCCCAAGCAGTAATGCAAGTTGGATATTTCAGACTATGCTTGGAAACATTTTCGCCAAAGAATGAGCTTAGAAGTAGAAATGAATACATCTTTTTTAATTGGAGCAACTGCTGAACCGCTGAACGGCGTCTCGAATTTTCACAAAAATTGGAGGTCTTGGTACGAAGTTTGATATTTGATTTCTTATGTTTAGATGCAAAATTTATGATTTACGATCTATGGGTTTTTCTATGACCTCCAAAGTTTCTGTATGTGCAAAGCAGTTTTGACTTGATATGTATTGAAAAATGTTCTATTTTGCTCAAAATATCAGGGGAAAAGATTGCCATGGAGTCAATTTATTTCTGATGAACTTTGAGCTTTCGAAATTTTCTTCTGTTTTAAAACTACATAATTTCTTAGAAACTTTCTTATAGACTGTTAAGGATGCTGTGTTTATTGTCAACAAGCAAGAATACAGCTGGTTTTATCAGAGCTTTATACGTGGCTCCCATCCATTGATGTTGGGAATATACACACAGCTGTGTTAGCTGTTTCCCATATTCTACTGATGACTTGACTGGATACAGTTGCAGCTCATCAAAGTGATTTTTTGAAATTTTTAGAACCCTTCGCCAACATTTATGGAAAGAATCTTTTTCGCTCCCTTTTGAACTGCATGAAAATATTCGACTGCGAAGGAGCTAAATTCCAAGTGGCCTTGGGTGACGTGTGTTGTTGAACAGTTCGCATGTCTAGAGGACAAAATGGCGGAGCCGAAAGTGCCAGCGAAAGATCTTCAAGTTGCCTTTAAGAGGCTTAAATCAGCAGCTGCTGAAAACAAAGTAAGTTCAGAACATTAACTTATTTACGAAGTTTATTTTAAAGTCTGATCGTTGAACGAACTATTGTTCTTTGGCACTTTTCCTGTCCCAAACAAATGTGTCGTGGAATCTCATAAATTTTATTTAGGCCTATTTTTGAATGACTTGATGTCGGTCGTTAAATGGTAAATATTTTCTAATGAAGAGTAGTTTTAGATCAAATCCACTTCGTCTAAGACATTATGGAGCCTGATTTGTTTTGGTAGAATTACAAGAGAATGTTCTAACTTGTTTCAGTTGTGTAATTTATCCAAAACAGGAACAATTTTTTAAAAAGAATTTTTCAACACCAACAGGTACTCGGCCCTATGTGGCCTAGGTAGATGTGCGTGTCCTGAAAGCCAGTCCTACTGCTGACAAACCTTACAGCTATATCATTAATGTTACATAGTCGCATCTTTGTAAATTGATCTTGAAAAAAACCATGTTAAATTAAAATGGAAAAGGTCACATTGTTTTGCTTGTCATGAATCATTTCATTGTTCATTCAATGTTTTTTTGGTCACAAGTTTTTAGTTTGCTATTAAAGTTTTGAAAGTTACTTGGCATTCATAAATTTTATACCTCACTACAATTCAGGCCTTGTGAACAATACACTCATTTTTTTATAAGAAACCGCTTATAAGAAACGGTAGGCTCAATTTTTCAAAAATTAAGAAACCACGCTACCTGGATTTAAAAAGCTAAGAAAACTCTAAGAAGTTTTTAATCTACAGTTTTAGTTTTCCTATCACAGTCTCGCAGTCTAAAATGTTTGACACTGTACAGTTATAGCAACTGTTTGGACATAATTATTTGTGGTGCGAGTCATGTTATTTACTTGTTTTGAGATCTTACTAAGTAATTTGGGAGCCCTTTAAACAAAAAAGATTAACTTTACACTTCTGGCATTAAAAATATAAGAAACATATAAGAAACTTTTGGTAGCAAAATGAACTAAAAATTTAAGAAACAGCCTACCAGCCCCGGACCTTAGTTTGTTATAAAAAAAATGAGTGTAACATGGTTTCTTGTTTGGACAAATTTACAGTCATCCATATTCATATGCCTCAAGAATTCTTTTTAATGATGTATAGAGAGTTCTCGTCATGTTTTATGTGCGCAAGGTCTGTACTGTATGCCACAAAATGTATTCATCCTTGACCAAGTTTTGGGGCTAGTACAGAATCGCATATATGCAGGAACGCCAGGCGGAACACATTATTATGGTGTGAAACTGAAAATTTGAGGGCAGAACAATTGGAAAATAATGAATTTCATCCATTTTCAAGAGGGCAAGAGAGATGGTCACCCCCTTCCCCCCTCCCTGGCGTTCCTGCATATATGTGCCTACACTGATCCTAATCAAAACCCTACCAAAACCCTGTCAACGTCTCCAATTCTAGAATAGTACCCAAGTTTTTTCATTATTTAATTGTTCTTTTTCTAGATGTGTTTTGACTGTCAAGCATCCAATCCAACTTGGGCTTCAGTCACATATGGAGTTTTCCTGTGCATTGATTGCTCTGCTGTTCATCGTTCTCTTGGAGTCCATCTTACATTTATCAGGTAAGTCCAGTGGCGTAGCCAAGGTCCTGCTTTTGGGGGGGCAAGATGCGAGCGAAGCGAGCAAAGATGGGGGTCCGGGGGCTTGCCCCCGGAAAAATTTTTGGGGGCCACGCCCTTTAGAATGCCGGAAACACCCTCTTTTAGACAAAGCCACCCAGAATCGAAGAATAAAAAGACCAAGTTCATTAAAGTTGCAGATGAAAATTTAGCTACTTGGAGTTGCCTACTCCCAGGACAAAAACAAGAATATGCCTGAACAATACGAGCAGATGAAATAGGTTCATTAAAAGTTTCAATGCCACTTTAAAAAGCAATCAATGACAGCTTCCCTTCTTCTTTTAGTCTTATTTAAATTCTAATCAAAATTTTGTAGTTTAGAAACTCTAATGTTATTGCTAACATCAGAATACCCATATCATGCGTGGTAGATTGATTGGAACACTTGTGAGCAGAAGGGTTGATTGACCCATCGAGGGCTCACGAAGAATGCTAAGGGTTTGGGCCCATGAAGAAGGTTTTATACCATCGTTTGCCAACTTCAATTTTTATTCGACTGTCGTCTTGAAACTCTTATCAAAACGCTAGAAAAACAGCAAATGCTCGTGCAATCGAATGGTGACGTTTAATGAGCATAAGAAACATAAAGAGGATGCAGCGGTGTGGCCAGGATAAATAAAGTGGGGGGCACTACAACGAGGGGGCCTGGGGGCGAAGCCCCCAGGAAAATTTTTGGGGCCATGCCCTTTACTTTGGCTTAGAATGCATCTTCCAATAGCCTGCTTGCCTTTAGCGACAAGGAAACCTTGATCGTTTTGTGGCAGTTATTGTATGAATCAGAACACGAGAAAAATTTTTGAAAAAAGATCCTTTACTTTGGCTTAGAATGCGTCTCCCAATATCATACTTGCCAGTGCCAAGATTTGACATTTATCGGAAAATTCTTTACCAACCTATACCCAGCTATTTTTCTCTTCGGTTTTAGATGAAATTTTTGAGAAGCACACATTGACTTTCAGGGCATTTTCGAAAAGAGGGGCACTGTCGATAAAAATTGAGGAAGGCATAAGTAAATGCTAGATGCATCTGGGAGTGTAGAAATCGCGATGAAGTAGACCCGAAGCAGACAAGTGACAGCATAGACATAGAAGTGCGAGCGAAGCGAGCAGAAATTTCTGAGAAGCACTTAATTTGATTTATATTCTTTCCCAAATAGGTGCAATACACATATACAGTTAAAGGGGCACCTAAGTCGGGTTCATTGATTCTAATAAAGTTGCAATGCCTGGACGTGATAACAAGCCAAGCGGTAGTAAGATGTTATACGAGACATACTATGACAGATGTTTGGAATTGCGAGCGAAGCGAGCAAAAATTTTTGCCATCCCTGTTGACTAAATGATGCGAAGATGCCATTTATTAGTTAAAGGATTGACTTCCTTTTCCCCTTTTGACATTCACAAACAGCGCTGCGACAACTGTTGGAGGTAAATACAACTTACCCCCCCCCCCTTCAGTTTCTCAACGGATTTGGAAGAATCTCGAAAACCACCTTTGGCGATGATTGGGGGGGCGGCCGCCCCCCCCTTGCCCCCCCTGGCTACGCTACTGGGTAAGTCCTTTTATGAGTCATAGTTTTACATACACTATATTGCCTTTGTCATTCATTATTTAGAGAAATACAGAGGACTCAACAAAATATCCCCCTGTTTGAAAATCATTGCAGCAAGTTTGCTTGCGCTATAACAATCAAAATTAATTTTTCTAATAGTTACAAAATATTTTTTGTGTTTTTTGGTAATTTTCAGGATAGTAGTCCTGTGGTAAATTTGAAAGATTTAAAAACTTAGTCTTGCATAGCATCCATAAAATGGCCTAAAAACATATGATTAGAGGCATCTCGAAATAGAAGAAACATGACTTATCAGTTTCACTATTTTCCGTAATCCTTTCTTCAGAGCAATAAATAAGATATCAATTTCACTTTCCGCCTCAGTTTCAA
This sequence comes from Aurelia coerulea, assembly GCA_039566865.1. Lineage (NCBI taxonomy): Eukaryota > Metazoa > Cnidaria > Scyphozoa > Semaeostomeae > Ulmaridae > Aurelia > Aurelia coerulea. The sequence goes on along the minus strand of CM076947.1, from coordinate 23,269,159 downwards.
TTCTTCCTTTTATTAGTCATGCTATTTCTCAAAAGGATTGCGAATGGATTTCAAATGACATAGAAGATTTGATTGCGCATTTTAGGCCATTTTCTAGTTGTTCTGAAACATTGATTAAGTTTTTTGACTTTGACAAAGGACTCTTCTTTGAAAATTACCAAAAAAATGCAAAAAATACTTCAATCTTCAGCTATTAGCAAATTGAATCAATCCCCGTAATTATCCTACAACTATATTTGCTGCAACTATTTTTTAAACAGGGGCACTTTTTTTGAGTCACCCCGCATGATAATTTTTTAGTTCAATGATAGAAAAGAAATAGTTATGTAAAAATTGAAAGAAGCTACTCTCTATCCATCATATAAACACATGGTACTTTTTTCTTAGATCAATACAACTTGACACAAATTGGACTTGGCTGCAACTGCGGTCAATGCAAGTTGGAGGAAATGCCAAAGCTGTAAGTAAAACAGTTGTGGTTCTTCTTCATTTTGAAGTGAAATAAAGACCAAAATTAGATCTGTTTTTCTGAAAAATACAGTACTTGATTACAACTCTGGGCTGAGAGACTGTTGAAATTATAAGTGATATGGAGATCATAGCAGGCTCTAATATGTCATGGAATGTTGTTGAATTCATTCTGTTGCAGAGTCCTCAATAACTTCAACATTTTCTGATCTGCTAGACACCTAGAGGTTTGTGGACATGATGTAAACTTATCAATCTAATGCTATATTTCATCTTTTTTGTAGAATGCATTTTTTAGACAGCACAATTTGACTACTTCTGATTCAGGTGCAAAGTACAAAAGGTACAGTGGCTTTCTTATGGCATCTCTTCTGCTTACTTTGTTGTAGATAATGTTTTTAACTTTCCAGGAAGTCTTTATTCAGATAGTTACTGTTTGGTTCCCAGAATAGAACTACTGTGGAACCTCCATTAATGGACACCTTTTTGCAACGGACACATCTCTACAACGGTCAATAACATTGATCCCACAGGTGTGTGCATTATATGGAGGTTCTAATGTATTGATAAATTAAAAGTTTCTGTTTGGTTCCCAGAATAGAACTACTGTGGAACCTCCATTAACGGACACCTCTATGCAACGGACACATCTCTACAACGGTCAATAACATTGATCCCACAGGTGTGTGCATTATATGGAGGTTCTAATGTATTAATAAATTGAATTTTCTTATATAGCCGTGTTGCTGCAATGTATAGAGAAAAACTGCAATCTCTGGCACAAAAAGCCTGTCAGCAGTATGGCACTGATGTGGTATGTATGCTATGGAGCATAGGTTCCAAATCTTTAAATCGGCATAAATAGGTGGGTGAGAATTCTATGACCTATTTCTTTCAGTTGAATGACTTGAAAGAAATCTTTAGCTATTTACCTATGATTCTACCATTAGACTTTTCACAAATTTTGCATATTTTTCAAAATCACAGCGTCTTTCATATTCTAACTTATTTGAGGATGTGAGGTCATCAAATTTCTAAATCATAAACCAGAAGAGTGATAGACTTTTGCTTGATACGATATTGTAGACATATTCATAAACTATGGTTTTCTTGCAAAGTATTTCATGTTGCATCAGAAAAGTTTAGAAATTACGATGGTTTTAAATTTTTTTGAAAATTTTTCTTGAACTCTTGAAAAAGAAGAAAAACATTCCAAATCTGAAAATATTGAAGATTTTAGAAAATTCCAACTGAAGAATAATAGCAAAGTAGCTAAAGTTTCTTTGAAGTCATTCAGTTCAAAGAAATAGAGGTCATTTAATTTTACACCAACCTTTTGAAAGATTTGCAGCCTATGCTATGCTATGGAATGTTAATTTTGCATTTGCACTTTTCTTTCACTTAAGGATCCAGTTCAATGAAATGTAATAACTAAAGGCAAAGAACGTTTGTGTCTGAGGCAAATTTGCAAATGTTTATTCCATGAAGGCCCTAAAATTCACCATTTATGAAAGCCTAACTGCAAAATGTCTCTAACAGGTCATTTGAAAAATTCTGCTAGCAAAATGTGGAGTACTCCAATGAACCTCTTATGCATGTAAGAAGTGGTTTGTCATGTTAATTGCAAAATTGATGATAGCAAACTTTGTAAATGTAAGAGTAATAAAATGCCTGCCCCGATGCGTTGCGTAAATACAGGGGAGCAATCTAAGCAAAATATTTAACATTTACCGTTTTCACAATCAAAATCACTTCCCATTCATAGTTACACGTTGATAATTATCACCATGCACCAGCAAGCCCTGAAGATAAAGAAGTTGATTTCTTTAGTGACTCACATTCAACAAACACTAGTATTCCAGTGCAGCCAGTTCCAAGTCCAAGAAATGGAACTCCAATTAACAATGGTGGCTTAGGTATGTTTTCTTTTTCAGAGTATTAGTAGCTTAAGACTAACTGGGCCATTTTCAAAAATGTCTTTTGATGGAAGTCTTTGAACAGTTTTGATAACAGTATAATTTATGGAAATCTAAGCAGTGCAAGAACGCAAGGTTCGCAAGATTCAAACATACTCATTGAAGAGGCCGCCGACATGCGGTGAAAATTTTGAGAAAAAAGAGGAAAGGTGTAAGTGTGTTTGGAATAATGGTTATTGATAGGAAGCTATGAAAATCTAAGTATATTGACTTTTAGTTTTGCTTTTGTCATGTGTTGACTTCTTTAAATATTGAGTTGCCACACCAAAGAAAAGTTCACAATTTCTGTAGTGCTTGAAAACAGTCTTAGCTTGCTGCAAAGTAGTATCTTTGTTTTGTCTCCTCTTGTAAGGGCAATAGTTGCAATAGACCAACTAGCTCTCCCTCTCTCTCTCTCTCTCTCTCTCTTTCCCTCTCTCTTTGATAAATATTTATCTTCATTTAATTACAGAAATCAATCACATTTCTTTTAGTGCAGAAGCTTAGTCTCTGACATGGTGACCTCTTTTTTACTCCTCTCTTTCCTCTCTATCTATTATATTTGTCTTCTTTTAATGTCTCATCCTGTCATTTTCTTCTTCCTCTTGCAATTTTGTTGGTAGTAGAGTTGGATTTGATTTTCCTATCAAAATTTGTATACCCACCTGTAAAGTAATTTTGGGACGTCTCATATGTTTCCAGCGCTGAGTTCTTATGAAAATTGGAAAAATATTTTTGGTAATTGCAAAGTTAAGTTTATTTGAGATTGTAACTGTGAGTGACTCTGCTTTACTTTGCAGATAAAGAGGCTGATAAACTGGCAGATCTTGGACCACTCAGTGTGTCCCCACCTAAATCTTCTACGAAAGGTAAGTACCCTCCGTTTGCTATACTTCTGAACAATAGACCATTGTTCAGTAGAACACAAGATGACCAAACCAGGCTACTTATTGTGGAGGAGAAAATTTACTATCCTGTGGAAGGTACCTGACTGTAAAATTGACGAAAACTGGTTTGCAGCTGAATGTATCTGCTCTGCATGTATGAAAAGGGATCCATAGCATTTTATTTTCTATTATTTCAGTTCCAGAGGCAAGAGTGCCAACAATTGGTGGAAGGAAGACAAAGGCATCAGCTGGCAAAAAGAAAGGCGGGGTAAGGAATGGGTTTAAGTAGTTAAACTTTCAAGCTCAACTTGGCAGGAATATTAAAACATGTGCGAAGAAAAAACAATTTAATTAACGCGAAGAATAAAAATAGAATTGATGTAGAAGGAGATTGATAGGTAGTGCTTGAAATTCTGTTGGCCGCTAACTTTTCGACAGTTCACAACCAAGTTTTATATTTTGATGCAAATTTTTATCATTTTAAAGGAAATTAATAGTTTCCTTGGGTTTAGTGATTAATGTGTCTTCCCGTTGCAATTCTGTAATGTTACTTCTGTGACATACTAAGAAGAAACGAACGCACGACTAATGATAAGAGATGAACGCTTCTCTGCATTCTTGTAGCACGTTAGTTAGAATTTTTGCTACAATTAGACCTCAAAGATTTTTTACATAAAGAGTGTCTCATAAAAAGCTTCCCTGTTTGAAACTCAAAGATTTCTTGGCCATCTTGTCATAACAAAGCCAATAAAAAATGTTCTATAAGCGTTGTAATGCAGTTACTAAATGAGCACAAGCTCGATTAACTGAGCAACGGAAACGAAAACGGGGGGTCATCAATTTGAATAAACGTGTCAGCATTTGTGAGCAGTGTTTTACAATATCAACATATGTTATTGGCCATACTGTAATGATCTGACTATATAATTTTGGTTATTTCTACATCAGTGACACCCCTGCCAATGAAATATATCTTCAGTGTATTGAAATCCCTTTCTGTAAGCAGGATGAGGGTTTGTGTAGCGAAAATGGTAAGGGTTTCATTCTCAGGTTGGACTTTTGAATGATTGAGAGATCAACCAGATGTATTATGACCACTCAGGAACAGTTTCAACTGTGTGGCATACATATTATTGCTCTCTTTTTCATTTTTTTTTTCTATAAATCCAATGCTAAAAATTTACAATTTACGAATTACCTAAGATTACAAACGAGCTACCATACAATACTACAGAAACGATACCAAGGGGAGCAAAAGATCATGACTACCCCAGGGCTATCACATTAAGGAGATAAACTAAAATACAACTAAATATATAAGAGGCATCCTAGCTATTCAGAAAAGAATTTAGAATTGAACGATATTTTGCAAATGGAATTTTCGAATGCACGCAATAGTGATAGAAGCTTTATCGCCACTCAATCGAAAGTCGCGTATGAAGTGTATAAGAAAGACGCTCAATCCAGGCTCTTTTGTAGAATAGCTAAAGGGTGTGTTACGAATAGCTACTTACAAACAAAAGAACAAGAGAATAGAGGAACGGGACTCAGCGAACAGGAGACTTTACGAATATGGACTTGGTATGGTGGTTGAGTTGCATTTAGCTAAATTTCTGTGATTTTAATTCCGTAATTGAATCGACCGCTTGTGTGGATGTATTGTAGAGTCAAATCGAGTATATTTCTGTTGACGTCGTTTGGGAGGTCTTGATCACCATATAATAAAAGATTTCTGTGATCTTAATTGAATCGACCGCTTGTTTCATTCGTAGATTGGAGCCAAGAAAACTGGTCTTGGTGCAACAAAGGTGAGAAAGGACAACATTTTCTTGATCGGCCAATTATTGAAAATGAAAGAATTTTTTGAACAATGTTATCTCATTAAATGCAATGTGTCCATGTAAGTACAGCCGCGTATACACTTTTATATGCTGACATGAGGCTGATGAAGAGCTTCAAAGAGCGCGCAGTGATTGGCATAATTTAACTAATCACATGCAAACTAAAATTTCAGCTCTGAAAGTGCAACCGCAAGCAAGTCATCAGTCTGCTTGGATGACTCCTTCCCATGTAGTAAGCTCCTTTACCAAAGTGATCACATGAAGTATCACGTGAAATTGGCATGCCCCCTGCAAAGCAGCTGTGCTTTCATGGACACATTACCTTTAACAGCGTATATATTTTGTTACCTTTAACCTTTTACCTTTAACCTTCTGTCTGTTACCTTTAATAACAGCGGATATATTTTAATATTGAGATGAATATTTCTATCATTTTAGGTCAAATCAAATTTTGCTGAGATTGAAAGTGAAGCCCAAGAAATAGAAAAACTAAAAGAGGCTACAACCGTGGAGTCTTCTGCGGGAACATCAGCCTCGTTGCAATACAAAGCTCAAGAGAGGCTGAAGCATGTGGACCCTAAAAAAGCAGAACAAATGCAAAGATTAGGAATGGGAATGACAGGACATAGAGGGTATGTCTTGCTTAAGAATTCTGCATTTGTTTTACAGGCGTTCAGAGGTGGAAAAAGTGCGCGAAGCCGCGAAGCAACTTCGCAGGAAGCTTGTTGGTCTGGAATGAAGATAGGGGAGGGAAAAGGGAAAGCAAGAGAGATAGAAGGAAAAGGAAGGAAAAAAGAGGAAACGATGAAGGGTGTACAGAAGTTCTTGCTTCTTTAGAGAAAAAAAGAAGAAGAGAGCGAACGAAAGATGGAATGAAAAAAGGATGAAACAGAAAGCAAAGATTGAAAATATAAAAGGGGGAGGAAGGAAGACAGGAAGGAAAAGAATAAAAGAAAGAGGAAAGCAATATTTTGATGATGCTCTTTGCATTTACGGTTCTGTGATCAAAGGAAGCTATCAAGTAGCCTCACTACATAAGGACCCTCAACTTACGCTCATCTAATTGAAGTGAATTAATGTTGTTGTTGTCGCTCCAGTCAAGGGCCTTATGGACTAACTCTTCTCAAAACGGCAAAAAAATTCTCGCCAGGAACAAATTTATTCCTGGACCAATCAGGATGCAAGACTTGAAATAACTTGATGGGATTGGCTGATTCTTCTTCAATTTAAACTTCCCGCCAAAGGCAAACAAACGAATTCGAACAACGCGTTCGACTGAACTGCTCCAACGATCAAAATCTCAAAGTAGCGAACGAATTTACGAGATCTTTTGCGTCCCCAAACAACCAAAATATCACTTATGGGTACGATTTTTTTGCTTTAGTAGCTTGAAGAAACATTCATCTAAGTACTGATAGCTTGTTTTGCAGTGTAGCACTTGAGGAAAACCACTTTTTGCGGTGATTTAGGGCCGGTGGTTTCAAGAAAAAATAGCAGGTGATTTAGGCCATGTCCGTTTCTGGAAGCGTAAGTCCATGAGTCGTAGTTATAGCGTCCATCAGCCTATCAATAGCGATAACCTACGAACATATAATCAGTCTAGCTATCAAGATTACTCCCAGTTCCTTGTGGATTATCATCTACGCTGTACACAATATTGCAATTAATGGAAAAAAATTGTTGATGAAAAAATTGGAGGAAGAATTTGAGAATGGCATTCCTTCGCAGGAAGGCAGATATTTTTTCCACCACTGCTGGCGTTGTACGGTATACTTGTCATCATACCGCAAAAATGTGCTGTTCTCTTTTGTCTTGCATTTTGACAAAGTTTTATGCTTTTCCTGAAAACTTAGGCCCGTTTTATAAGTCTTGCCGCGCCGTGCCGAACCGTAAAAATTTGAGTTCGACTGAGGTTCGACTTGGAGCGCCTCTGTTTTATAAGGAAAAGATTTTGCCGTGCCGTGCCGCACCGAACCACAGTGACGCATGCGCATGTCAAGTATGGTTCGGTTGCACATCCACAACAAACAATGGCTTTTGTCGTTTTGCGCATGTGTGAAAATTTTGAGGCACGGCGCGACTGAAATTTGGTTTTATAAGTCGCACCAGGTCGACCCAGTCGAGAAGCCTTTGGCATATGGTTCGACTCAGCCGAACCAAGTGTCAATTTGGTTTTATAAGAGTCGCGCCGCGCCGCGCCGAACCAGACAAAATTGTTCGAAATTCAACCGATTCGGCACGGCGCGGCACGACTTATAAAACGGGCCTTTTATCTTTAAAGTTAGTTGAAGGAGCTAAGTAGAGGGAATCTATAAATAGGACAAATAAACGCCTACTCACGTAGTTGCTCCCCTAGTGAAAAGATATGCACGTACGTGTCGAAACCATAAAATACAATAGGCCAATTTTAGACCTGTAGATATAGCTCTTAAATTAGCTATTTATCTCCGTCAACTAACTTTAAACTTGAGATTTTGATGTAACATATTATTACCTCACTCTCAGGTGTCATGTAGAAGGGGTTCTTAATAATTGGGGGCGGGGTAGGGAAAGCTTTCAATATGTGTTAGTTTCCGCAGCTTTGAATCGATTTTGCCTAAGCTAAGGAAATTTTGCTCATATTTTCAATGAGATTAATTAGCGGGGGTCCTAAAAAGGCTTGGGGGTGGGACAATTTTAGAAATTTAATTGACAGGGCGGACGTATGTTTGGCACTTGAGAGTGAAGATTTCAGTGCTTAGCTGTATTGGGATCAATTTTATTTGCTTTAGCCCGTCTCTATCCCGTTGCTGATATGTAGATTTTCCCGTGAATCACTGTTGGTTCACGGAAATTAACCCCTTGCATTATATTCTTTTTTCCTAATTTTTAGTGGAATTGGTCACTCTGCTTCTGATAGCATGAACACAGTGGAACAAGTTGGTGCAGATCAAGATACGTCATCTTATAAAGATCGTTATACATCTTCAACTACAACTTCATCGTCAGGTTTCTTTGACACGTGAGTTGCTCTCTGTTATGACAATCCAATAACATGTTACAATACACAGTACAACCTACACTATTTGCAGGAATTACTCTACTATCCTACTAGGGCGATAACCCCTGGGGAGCAAAAGGCAGTGTCTACCCCGAGGGCATTTATATAGAGATAAATAAAAGAAAACTACTTAAACTACGCAGCTACAACGACACATGACAGAAATAAGAACGATACCTAAGTCTCTTTCTTATTAGATGTCAGATCGAAAAGTGGTAAAGTAAGGTAACCAGTGGGGTAACTTCTCTTAAAGTTTCTTTTCAGATGCCACCTGTCATCTAATATGCAACAGACTTTACCAATGAAAGAGACAATTTACGGACGGGGACTTTACGTGGTGTACATCGAGAGTTTAAAACGACCTCACTCAAACCCATAAGTTTTGTAGGTGAACTGTAGAGTCAAGCTGAGAATTTTTCTATTGAGGTCGTAAGAGAATTTTTCATCGCCATATAGCAAAAGCTGAGTATAGGACCTTATTTGAAAGATTACTATATCCAAATGGTCATAATGCATCAAAACCTCCATAAAAAACTATACCACATTCACGCTGATGCAATCAAACCAGCTTTATTTGAACCAGGTTAAATTTTAACCAATCAAACGCATTTGTATGTTGCATTGACCTTGCCAATAAGAAGGCCTCATTCGATGGCCTGGTTTAGTCTAAGCTGGCTCAACCTACCAGTGCGGATGGAACATTAGTCTCCTTTTGTAAGCAAACATTTTTGGACTTGTGCGAGGTCTGATTCTGATGTGTATGGTGAAAGATTTCCTTCTGGATGTTTTTTTTAATTTATATCAAATCGATCGTGTAATCTAGGTCGCAAAAGACACTCCAACAAAAATGTTGAGATAATGAATTTAGAAGTTTTTGTCGTGTAGATCAGTTTGCCTCTTCTTAAGATATGCAAGCGAAAATTAGTTTCGGCGTAACATATACTCCTACTTCTTTGGAAGTCGTTAAAATGTTTCTGGAATGACAGTATTTGTACATTTTCAAGTAATCATTAAGTCATATATTTTTAATTGCCAAGATGAAAAACTTCATCGTAATTTTATTGGCCGATTTATTACCAGTTTTTAATGATTTTTTTGTCTTGATTTTGAATTATCGTGAATTTTTTGTAACTTTGTAGGTATGGCATGGACGATTCTTCACCTCCTTACCAAGAGGAACCACCAATGTAAGTTCCCATTCCCATGTTAAAGAAGATTTAAACCCAAGGGTCAAGCTTTACTTTGAATTTACTGCTCCACTTCCTTGTAGCATTCCGTTGGATGATGCTATAATGAAGTAGAAATGTGCACAGTTGTAGTTTAGGAACAGGCATAACTAATTCTGTAGATATTTGCACAGTTGTAGTTTAGGAACAGGCATAACTAATTCTGTAGATATTTGCACAGTTGTAGTTTAGGAACAGGCATAACTAATTCTGTAGATATTTGCACAGTTGTAGTTTAGGAACAGGCATAACTAATTCTGTTTTTGTTTTCATACAAGATTTGATGAAAATTCTGTATTAATTTAAAATGAATGATTTTGCCTTTTTTGATCATTAAAGCCACTCTAAACCTTCCCACAATGCAATCTAGGCTTTAATAAGAAAACCAGCTCTTCTAAACTAGCCACATTCTGCTTTGGCTGGTATTTCATATTTTCATATCCATATTAAATTATTTATAACACAAAATCCCTTCACATAGAATATTACAAGTTAAGTTTACAATCTATAATGCAATTCAATATAATGTACAAAAAGAAAAAGTAATGTTTGAACTGTTGGGCCTATGTATTTGCTGCTCTTCTAGGGAGTCGTGTTTCAATTTATATGCAGCTCTTGAAGTGAGTTTTAAATATCTTTTGAACTGCAGGAAAGTTGGGAGTTCCCTTAATGGGATGGGGATGCTGTTCCATGCAGTAAGAGCTGAATAATGGAAGCCTTTTTTCACATATTCAAGGTTATATCTTAGAATTTGATCATATCGGTAAAGTTGCTTTTAGATGGTATGATAATATGATCGGATCTGTCATGTTTTTTCTCCAGGTATGAAAGTAGCTATGCAGGACGGGGTGCTAGCTCAAGAGATGATAAAGATTATAGGTAATCATCTTCATTTTGTATGTATTTTGGAAATATATCAAAATAGTCATTGCGAGCATAGTTTCCAAATCTTTAAATCGGCGTAAAAAGGTGGGTGTAAAATTTAAAATTCTATGACCTATTTCTTCTAACTGAATGGCTTAAAAGAAACTTTAGCTATTTGTCTATAGTTCTACCGTTGGATTTCTCAGAAATTTTGAATGTTTTTTAAATTACACCGTATTTCATATCTCAACTCTTTTGAGGATGTGACGTCATCAAATTTCTAAATAATAAACCAGAAGAGTGACAGACTTTTGCTTGATACCATATTGTAGACATCCATAAACTATGGTTTTCTTGGAAACTTTCATGTTGCGTCAAACACTTTAGTTACGTTTTTTCAAGTTTTTTTTGAAAATTTATCTTGGATTCTTGTAAATGAACAAGACACTCTAATTCTTAAAAATGGAGAAACAAAAATCCAACGGAAAATTTTTCTTGGATTCTTGAAAAAGAAGAAAACAATCTAATTCAGAAAAATTGAAGATTTCACAAAATTAAACGGTAGAATCATAGTGAAATAGCACGAATGTCTTTGAAGTCATTCAGTTCAAAGAAATAAGTCAATGAATTTTACATCACCCTTTTTAAAGATTTGGAACCTATGCTGTAATTGCGAGATCAAAAGGGTGATCTTAAAAGTAGTTGTGTACGCTGCGTAGTTCGTTTCTGTGGCCACAGTAATCGGCAGTAGTTAAAAGTGACCTGTAGGTTCGTAATTATGCTTTGCATCTCCTCTTGGTCTAGAAAATCTTATACTGTTTCACTAAGTTTGAGACATGGTGTCGGCATGAATTGTTCTCAACATCCAACTAGCTGTCGGATTGTTTACTGATTTATTTGACATTTGCAATTTGCATATTGCAGAGAGAATGTTGAGTCAATCATAGCAACTTTCAGCAGGAAAAGAAAAGTTGTCTTGTTGAGATATACAGACTTGTAGTGATGAAACTTGATATGAAACCCAGTTTATTTTATGTGCGGTACTGCTTGTTTTAGCGTTGCAAACAATATGCTAGACATCGTGAAAGGGATCAGGTAAATCGGGCATGTATATCACCTTGCCTGAGTGGGCCAGCCCTAGCAGCAGCGCTGGCTTGCTTCCATAAAAACAGGGCCTAATTTTTCGATTCGTGAACTTCCAACCCGCAGATGAAATGAACTGCCCTTTCTTTCTTTCTTTCTTTATAGATCCTACAGTAGACCATATGAAGATTCTAGGTAGGTGAAGCATCTGATCTCATTGTATTTATATCATTTATCGTCACTCCACTCGTACAATAGGGTTCAGAAAAGAGCAAACTTCATATTCACAAATTCAGGAATAGCCCTTTCTTGTCAGACAAAAGTTTATGTCTACGCCAGATGTTTTTGATAGTGGAATGGCGTTAGAAATTAGTGGATTGAATATTTTCTGAAAGGTAACAACAAGTATTTAAAACGAGAAGAGGTGGATTTTGTTACTACATAGCCTGCGTGCAGACTCTATTGATTTCTTTTTAGAGAGGTTTCTTTGAAAAGAAATCAGTAGAGTATGCACGCAGGCTAGTTACTACAGGCCTAAAGAAGCGCTTCAAGCGCACAACTTTCTTCACTGCGTTACTTGGACTTGTAATATAATAATCTTAACCCAAGCAGGCCCCCTCTCTAATACGCCCCCCCTCTCTCATTTCAAATGCGAGTAGTTACCAAGGATTTATTTAGCTAAAGCAAGCTTTGATATGAACCCCAGAGCTAACAGGAGTAGTTGGATTGACTCAGATAGTAAATTTTCGTGTATGCTGATTTGTAACGTGGTTGAAGTAATGAATTGATAAGGTCTATTCTGATCTCCTTCGCACTTTCTTTTAGTGGATGGGGATAAGCCAGCTATTAAGCCTATGTTTGAAGCTAAAGGTCAGATTTCACATTAATTTGTTGTCATTTCCTATCAACAGGTCAAGAACACATAAAAAAGAAACCATAGAGCCTCCAAATGGTAAGCCATTGTTTTCATCAAAGGCATTGAATCATGATAAACAGACCTGCTTTGCTGTGTATCATGTGACCCATGTGAGAAAGATCAATTATCACTCCCAACAAACTAAAAGGACCTGCTGTTGCACAATGCGTTTCATGTGATCAGTTTCATTTCACATGAATGTTAGCCTATCAGATCCGCCATCCAGAACCATGAGTCAGCAAATTCTGATAGAAAGGGGATACCTTGCCGTCTTATGATGATTCACTTCCTTTGAGATCTGCAGTTTGTTCATCAGATTTATTTATTCATGAGAGATCATCGGTAGTTCCTGGCGGGTATGCAGTCATGCCACTAAATATCTTATTTGCTTCAGATTCTGTTGCAAGGCATAACGTGTAATAACCTAGCACAGAAACCCACTGCTCATTTTTAGGAAAGATGCAAGGATGCTCAGTAAATCATAATCATTTTACGAATTTGAGGAGGAACAATCGTTCCTTTGCAACCTTTCTTATACGAAAGCTTTCGTACCCTACTTTTGATTAAGTATTACGAGAAATATGAAGCATTTTCTCTCTGAATTCTATCAGAAAGTTGTTTTTTGTATACATTTCTACCTAGCATCTGAAGGTAATTTTAAGGACGCTGAGAAGCTGAGCTTATCTAAGCAGCGTCCTGGTCCTTCCTCTCGATGTGACCACACCTCGTGATTCCTTTAGTCTGGAATTAGAGAAGGTTGGCGACTCTCCTCACACTTTGTAGCAGGTTCGGCAGGGCAGGGACTCGAACCACCAACCTTCAGATTGGTAGTCAAGCGTGCTACCACTGAGCCATCCCCGCTACAATCAGAAAGTTAGCTGCACTTTTGCCCTTGAAATATCGATATGGATTTTTTTTGGTGAACGATCATCATCGAAGCTTCAAATCTGACAGTTGTTGATTTATTTACAGATGAAATTCAAAAGAAATTTGGAAATGCTAAAGCTATCTCTTCAAAGGATATTTTTGTTGACAAAAGAGAGGTAAGTTAATTTTCTTCCGGTTTGGATTCTTTGCTGCATTGCAACTTCGAATATTTTCATCGCAATCCTCTACGATTCTGTCTTTTGTGGCATTTCCTTCCTTGCTAATTTTGTGTTATTTCCTTCCTTCCTTCCATCGATTGACTAACTTACCGTTAAATTTATCTACGGGGTGTCCCAAAAAACATTGTGCCCCCGTTTGCCTGAAGATTGCCAAAAACGGCAAGAGATTCTCTCCAAACTTTTATGTGATATTCCTCTTCAGATGTTTAGATAAAGTTTGCTGCCATCCCCGTGAAAATCCTTTGAAAAATGATGGAGCTATGACCTTCAAAAGACCAATTTTGCCCGATGACTGAAATCAGCGGTCGGCCATTTTGTCTTACTATTTTGTAGTGATAAATAAGCTTCATGTGAGGTAAGAAATAGTTTCTGTCAGGTAAGAACTAGTTGATAACTGTCTGATGATGATCAGGATTTTCACGAGGGCTATGGCATTGGAGGCTGTTGTTTCATTTCATCCATGGAGCTATTTATTGCTGCAAAATAGTAAGACAAAATGGCCGACTGCTGGTTTCAGTCATCAGGCAAATTTGGTCTCTTGAAGGTCATAGCTCCATCATTTTTCAACGTATTTTTGGGGGGATGTTAGCAAATTTTAATTGAATATCTCAAGAACAATATCATGCAAAATTTTGGCGAGAATCTTTTGCTGTTTTGTTGCCATCTTCTGGCAAACGGGGCACAATTTTTTGGGACACCTTGTATATTTGTTGAATGGTGAAAAGATTCTTTTATCGTACTGAGATTCTTTCGTTGAAATTTCAGGAAGATGCAACTCGTGATCGATTAGATCGATACCAAGGATCAAATGCAATTTCTAGTGCTGATCTCTTTGGTGAAGAGAAAAAAGGTGAAATATACTTCATTTACTAATCACTTTTTTTAGAGCTCAAATCTTTAAAATGGTGGGTGTAGAATTCTATGAAATTTTTCTTTGAATTGAATGGCTTGAAAGGAACTTATGATACTTTGCTTTAAATCTGCCGTGGGAATGTTTTGATATCTTGATTTGTTTCAAAATGGCGGTAATTTAATTATTTTTGAAAAAATTCATGGAAAATTTTTGAAAAGATTTAAATCATCGTAAATCCTAACCCAGTTGAGGAAAAATGATGTAACCTTCAAGAAAACCATAGTTTATGAAGGTCTACAATATGGTCGCAAGCAGAAATCTATAGCTTTTCTGGTTTAGGAATTAGGAACTTAATGACGTTATAGCCTCAAATTTGATAGATGCCGTCATTTTGAAGCTAATTCCTTCCAAGCCATTTATTCAAAGAAAACTTTATAGAATTTTACACGGACATTTCAAACGATTTGAGTCCTATGTTTTTTCGTTAAAGGTTCCAAGAGATTGCATGTGCAAGGCATCCCTTTAATGATAATGTTAATTGCTGAGTTAAGTTAATCACTTGGTGGCAAAAGCTTTTGAAATTTTATGAAAATGCAAGTAGATGTCTCAAATGAGCCGAAGATTTGCAGCTTTAAACCTTATAACTCTCCACACCCTGCAAATTTTCTTGAAAAGGCAACTTTTATCTTTTCGTTGCTACACCATACACTCTTGTTTATTGCCTTTAAAAGCTCCTATAGTGAAGCATTTCCTCAACCCGGAGATGCAGTGTGTCATATTCCGCAGTTCTGCTTTATTGCATACCCCTGCAGAGGTATGCCTTATGCATAACTCTGGATAGAGAAAAGTTTCTTAGATTTCTCAGGGGGTTTAAATGGGCCTAACTTTGCAATTTTACTAACACCGTAGATTTTGCAAACTTTGATACTCCAAAATGTAATGGAGGAAAGGGGTTCCACTTCAAAGCCGCTCAATTTATGCATTTCTGTTGCATTTATCTTTCTTTCAATCCTATTGTAGAAAGAGGATCAGTACGTTCAGTGGATTATTCTCAATTAAAGGCAGGCGTTTCGCAAGTTACGGGGAAGGTACGTGTCTTACTTCTTTATTCAAATGTTTGATCCAAAATGAAATACGGTAGACTTTGTCTTTAGTTTTATTTATTTTGCACTCATCAGTTTGCCATTTGATGAAAAAATGTTGCTTACGTTAGAAAACCCGCGTAAAGGGACCTTGGTTTTCTCGTGGCAGCATGGAAGAGGTTCTTGATTATCAGATTCCCACAACCAAGTCCAACCTGTTCTTGTGCAAATCAGGCCTTGTGCACATTGACGTGGTTTTTCTGCAAGAATTCTGGAGAATATTTGTTGTTTCTTAAGAATTCTTCTTTAGAATGATTTACAGCCTTACGCGTGATGACTCAAGAATTCTTACCAGAATGCGCTGCCTCGATGTGAATGTGCAAGGCCTGCAATATATTTCTTTTTAATCAAGCTTTTTTTGTGAGATATTTTGCAGTTTTCAAGTAATAAATGTACTATTTTTTAACTATTATCTTAGAACCTTCGTGAATTTCGGCCTCTTTTAGGTTCTTGTTTATAGTTTGAATAATTGAATTTTAACCTCAAGGTTCTTATAAAACTACAATCTTAGACAAAAATCGTTGAAACAAATGCGTTTTGTGCAGTAGAATACCTTCCCACCTGCAAATTATTATCTTCCACTGCTAAAGACCAAGACCCCCTCCTCCTACTTTCAAAGTTGATTTGATTGAAGAACACATAGTTTTGAACTCATCTGCGATATTTCCATCATCTTCCAACATTGCAATGGGGAGGGAGGGGGGCCTTAACTCGCAATTTCCTCTTGAAAGCCAAGTGTCTCAACATTTTTGTCTAAGATTGTAGGTTTTTTCATGCGGGTTTCTACTGTATTTGATATCCTATCATGGGTAGCTAGACACTGCTTGTGTGCTTCTATGGAGAGCGCTGCAACTGATATATACCTGCGGAGGAATAATGCCTAGAGTTCTGCGGAGGAGATAACGAGCTCCTCAGTAGAAGTAAATAATGCTTTCCTTTGCAAAAGAAGAAAGCTGTGGGAATCAAGCACGACTGTGGCATCTAACCACCCATGAGCCTATGATGAATAGCTACGCCTCTTTGATTGTACCAGGGAATGTGAAGTTGAAGTTGCGGTTTCAGTGCCAAGGGCTGGTATCAGAAGTAGAATAGGCCTAATCGAGTCCGTGACCCCTTGTCATGACGCTCAAGTGGTGGGGCTCCACCTGGGATCGAACCCTGTCCGCCTGACTGTTCTGGCTGCAATTTCAGAGGATTGCACCACTGCACTGCGCCACAACACCAGTTTGATTGCAGGTTCAATTAAAAGCCTTATCTTTTTTATTTCAGTTATCCAACATGGCATCAGGGGTACTTGGTAGTCTTCAAAGCAGGTATAGTGGATCAAACTGACAAGCAAGAACTTCTAGTATTAGAATTTCTTCGTTCAATCAATTAATACTTTCCTAAATTAATCTAGAATTTATCATATTGTAGTAAAGTTATTCTTTCCACTTAAATTTTACCACGTGAGACCCTTTGAGGTCGCTCCCTATTTAACTGAATTAATGTCCGTCTCAAATTAGATTCCACGTGAAATGCCTGCGAATAAAAACAATTGAAGAGTTGTGCTTGAACAATTTTTGCGTTTTCGCAAATCTCAGGTGACACCTAATTTGAAGCAGACTTTAGCTTTTGTATGGTAGCAGTGCAGGACTCGTGTAAGAATAGCAAACCAGGTTACATTCCACTAGGATGACTGGGAAACGAAGTCATGTTTCTTTGTTACGACAAATTGTTCATTGTAGAATTTATTGAAGTTACAGTGGTGATGTTATGGGGCGTCAACGAGGCTCCAGCCCTCAAATTCTTTGAGTTGCCTCACACCATTCGGCCACACAGAAAGTTGCTTGCCTCAAATCTGTTGGCATATGTAGAATAGCTTGGCGCTAAGGTTGCTCTTCATGGCTTAACATATTATTGAAATCCACATTGTTAGCGGTTGTAACACTTAATTGAACAAATACCACTTCCAGGAATACCAACTTTACATTTAAAAACTTTCTTGAAAAGGAAATGTTTTGTTTGCTGCACTTTGAAAATTTATGTAGTCACTAGTGAGAATTTTTGACCCCACTCTACCGTCACTCTTGCATACCTCGGGGTCCCTTGATTGTACGGGACTATTTTTAAAATTAGTCCATAGACACTGTTTTATATTTACAAATGCGGTAAGATTTTAGAGTTCTAAACCTATCCAAAAATTCGGAAGTTCAACAGCAGCAGTAGAATTTTTGGAAAGTTTTGAGCAACCTGGCTATGTAAATTTCACGTGAGCTACCATTAATTTGATTACACTTGTAGTCTAACTATATGAAAAATGTTCAATGGTAATTAAATTTTTTCCCTGTGGATTCCATTTGTCTATTCCTCCCATCCTTTACTTGCTAATGTCATAACTAAGGAAGTTTGGTAATTTTTATGAGAAACCGAGGAATATTTTGGGTTACTTTGGCAACAGCAACTGGTGTATAAATTTCAGGGTTATAAACAACGCGGAGAAGCTCGAAAAATCTGAATATTTTTTTGATAAATGAAACATGACGAGAAAGATATAACCACCGAAATTGGCATCCGGAAGAAGGTTTGATCTTTCTCCGAACCTTTCTCATTTTGTAATACAGTATTACCCCGCCATTAAGAAACTCATTTTGTAAAACCAGGCTGTTTGCTTTCTTATAAATATCATATAAATGTTACAGTAGCGTCCCGCATATAAGAAACAATCTTTTCAATTTCAGGTCTGACATGTTTCTTATAAAATGAGGTAAAATTCAAATCAGAGTAAAGTTTCTTATAAGAAAAAATCATGCAGTATCGATCAACTACTCGGACACAATCTCTATGATTGTGATGAAAAACTTATTATTTTGATTGCATTTGTAAATTTTCACTTCCAGGAAATGATATACTTATTCCAGGAAAGTGTGTTTTGCTTGGTTTTGTTAAATAAGAAAAAAGGGTTTCTTTAGACCTGTACTAGTTTTTTTATAAAATGAGGTATTATTTTGAAAATCAGGGTCTGTGTTTCTTAAATTTGTGTTTCTTATATGCGGGACACTACTGTATATAAAACAACTGGGCAATGAACATGGTGCCATCTGGCAGGCTGCAGTTTCTTATAAGTCAATCTCTTAGTGGTGGGGTAATACTGTAGGAAATATGGGTGTGTTTTGGGCTTTGCCTAGGTTTTCCGTTGTTTTTGGAAACCTTCCTCACAGTCAGTGACCGTGTGACCGTAATGTTTCCTGAATATGAATCTTAGTTGCGTGTTCTTTGTGGTAAATAAGTAGTTTTTATTAGATCTTTGAAAGTTATTGATATCTTTATTACAGATATCACATTTTAAGGGGAGCAGGATAACTTAAAATGATAAACAGTTTTTGTTTGAATACAAATTATAATTTTGAACAAATTTTGCCATGTCATCGTTTTCTTTGACGTAGAAACTTCGTTGTCAGCTGCCCTCTCCAGTTTGGCTGAAATCTCACATTCGATATGGCAATTTGAAAAGCCAGAAGTGTGGTCATGATTTTTATTTTTAATGCTCCAATGTCAGGAAGTTACCAATTATTTGTAGTAGAAACATGAACTTAGATGTAAACGTATATTTCACTAATTTTTTGATATCCTTCAATGGTAGGTGACTTTGTTCGAAAATTGTTTCCAAAAAATGCTTCAAAAAAGAATTCAACTGTCGATAAGATTTTACAAATAGTTATAACCAAGATAAAGACAGGGCATCCGACGACGGGTGGGGGGGGGGGCCGGGGGGCCATGGCCCCCCCCCCCCACTTTTTTGCAAATCATGCCGTTCTGAAAGGCAGCTCATCACGTTGTATTGTGGTAATTTTTTTGTATCAAGTTTGGCCCCCCCACTTTCTTGATCTCGTCGGGGGCCTTGAAAGATGTAGCCGTCCAGATGTTATAATTTGGCAACAAACTCATGGGCCCAAGGAGTTCGTTATCCATTATTTTACATCAAGTAATTTGATATATTTTAGTTATCTTCCAGGCGATTAAAGTTACATTGTTTTAAATTGATTGAAAAGATCAACCATGCGTTTTTCTCTTTGACGTACTTTTTATTTCTTGCATGGTACACTCTTTTCTTTTCAGGCTCAGAATCATCCAATTTTTAAGAATATTATAAGAATATTGCCAGCCTCGGTTGGCATATTTGTGTCTCATTTTTCAGCAGTTGCCTGTTTTGTGACGTTCATAACAGAGAATCGCATGACTGACATAAATACTTTAAGAATATATGTTCAGGCTCAAAACGAAACTTTCTTAAGAATATCGAGGCTGGACAAAATTTAAAATATTCTTATAAAAAAATGGGTGTAACGTTCAAGCACCAAATCTTTGTAAGTAAGTAATCGTTCAGAAATATGGCAATGTACAAGGAAATCTTGTCGCCCCCACCTACATCGATTTGGAAAGTTATACTGCAAAATTAAAGGGGTCTTTTAAAAATAAGACAAAAATTGGGAGTTGGCTAAAAAATGCTGACCATTGCATCTCGGACGAGCTTTTAGATCCAGCAGGCGCTCAGGTTGTAAGATGAGAAGCAATTTTTCCAATCTTGACTGATTTACTTAAATTTCTAGTTTTGATACAGCTTCACACCTTTCCCAGACAGATCTAAGAATTTCTTTAGAAGTCTATTCATTGCTCCTGATATGGTTGTATTATGGTCGTACGTACACACTACACAGCTCAAAATATTTTGGGAGGCAAAGAAGGACCATTTCCTCACATCTGTAAAATTGCTGTAAATTCCATTGTTTTCTTGGGATTTTGGGGGGCAACTGCCCCTGTGCTGTGTACGGCGCCAGGCCCCTTGTCTCCAGGGAGCTTTTGAGGAATTGCTTGGGGATTTCACCTTTTATCCCTGTGTTACGAATGCGAATTTGTCTCCATGATGGAGACCAAAGTTTGGCATCACAGTTTCTTGAACTTTCTCGCATTGGCCTGGCTTTCACAGTTCGTATTTACTAAAGACCTTCATTGTAACATAGAGGATAACCAACATTTAAAGAAATTTTGTGAGATATGCATGGTGCAAGGCAAAGACAAGACGGCTGAGCGTCGAAGTTGCGTGACAGACGGAAACGGCCTAAGCAATTCCGAATCTCGTGACCATGGTAGTCAGGCGTTTCAATATGGCAGATGCTGTGCACAACCTGATTGCACTGTTGAGTAAGTATATAGAAAATGCCGGAGTAGCAAAGTACAGTCCAGTTAAAAGCTGTTTAATTGCAAGTGTTGTCAAAAAATGCATTTCTTTAACGTGCACGTTTAGAACTAATAGAACCACACTAACAAGTATAAAGGGACTGGGACCCAGCAATTAAAAATCCCCGCGAAAATATTTTGCTGACGCCATTCATTGTTTTGAAGGTTCCTGTGAATTTAATTTACAAGATCCACTTCTTTGAAGTGACTTTTCACAAGTCAATCGCGTTCGCTTGGTAAGTAATTTTGCTGGAAGTTCTGATTTTTGATAAGAAGAAGAACTCTACATTTATTGCTGCAAGCAAGAAACAATTGATAACAACATATTTTTTATAAGAAACTGAGAAGGGAATTAGACGAAAAAAAGATTGAAAATCACATGTCAATAACTCCTAAGCCACTCATTGCTAAACTCAATCAAGACCAGACTGCATTTAATGTTGTGCATGCGGAACATATTCCGTGCGCATTTTTTGCGCGCTTGAAATGGGATGTTTCCACAGGCGCACTTTTTATGTGTTAGGGACGGGCGCGCAAACACATGCACAGGATTAGAATCTTGTACGTCCATTTATTGTCAAGCTTTGTTTCATTGAAATATTTGTTGCTTTAAATGGTCTGTGTTCTCTGCGACGTATCTCTTTCTCTCTGATACAACTGGCAAATAGCAACTGGTGATGGAATCTGGATTCATTCCGTGTTTATTTGAGTGATGAAACCCCACCGCGAGGAACAAAGCCAAAGGGATTAGATCGGAAGAAACAAAAGATAGCGCACGGCCTACCTGACTGCAGCTCACAAAACTTCAAAGGGCATAATTTTGATACTTGATTCACTTAACTTTTGATATATCTAAATTCCCAATAAATGGAGGGATTGCATATTGAATATGCCAATTAAATTGGTTGATTGGTTCATTTTCTACTGCAATATTTAGGCCAGGCCAGCGCTCAAAAGGCACAAATCGGGTGACTGATCGTTGACTTATGTTTTGTTTCCCTGTATATGCATATATTATCAAGGTGCGCGCATTTTCCTCTGTGCTGCCAGGTGCAGGCGCGCAACTACTGGCCTAAATTATCATCTTCCGCGCACATTTGACAAACAATGCAGTCTGGAATCAAGAGCTGCCAAAGGCCAAAGCCAATGAGTGGTATACTTCTTGTAGTATATACTGAAAAATGCTTGATGATTTGCCATATTGTGAGAACTTTCTTCTTTTTGCAGTTTTGATGCCACAAATTGTTCTCTACCAAGTGATGAGGTGTATGAGGCACAGAAGGTTATCAATTTACGTTATTTGTAAGTACATTTGGTTTGGCTGCATTTTACTTGGTGAGCTTTGCAAAGGGCTAGTGGAACAATTTTCTAAATATTTTAATTCAACCCTGGGTCTTATATGACAATATTTTGTATAAAAGATATCTTTTAAGAATATTTACCAAAAAGAGTTATTAGAATTTATCAAAAATTCACCATAAGAACATTGAATGAGACATGACAATTAAAGCGAGGAAATAAAATGATAAAGAAGTGAGGTTGCCAGTTTTGTGTCTGAATGGAGCTACTCATATTTTATCAGAAATTCAGAATTTGACCCAGTACTGAAAGTTTCTTAAAATTATCAGAGTTGGAGTAACTGTAAAAGCTGTTCGTTAGTTGTATATTGTTTCAAAGAGATTTTTGTATGTAGTGGAATTTTATAATTAAACTGAACTGAACTGAAAGCTCTATGAATTCAGCACAGGTTTATCCCAAAGCATATCAAAATTAGCATCCAGACTTGTTTAGCTAAATAAATGGAAAATCTTTAGTAACTACTGGAATTTGATAAATTTGAACTAAATTTGAACTAAAAAGGGCAGTAATCTTTTGCACTATTTTTATAACAAAAATATTACAGTATGATTATTATTTGTTTAGTTGATTTAATATATGATGATGATTATATGCAGTCAAGTGATCTTTTTAGCAAATTTATCACAAGAATTTTTACCTCAGAATATTTGCTCCCCGAAAGAAAAATATTTTTCTTGAATTACAAAGGTAGGAAAATTTAATTTTAAGATTGCTAAACGTTGCCCATGATAGAATGATATGAACTCTACAACGTACCTACAATCCTGGCCAAAAGAAGCTGGGGCATAAGCAAATTTCAGTGTCTTCATGATGTTTCCTAAATATTGAGGAGAAAATATACGTTTAGAGCCTCCTAAGCCTCCTCCCCCTAATTCAATGTTGAGAAGGTCGAAAGGCGTTTGATTCAAGCAACTTTGAAATGGGAGGAGCGGGGGGCACGTAATCAAAGACCGAAGTAGTGCAATTTTGTGACTTGTCCCAAGTATTTTTTGGCCAAGATTGCAGTTGTCAGTGTATTCATTTTTCAAATGTGCTGGTTGGTCCAGGGTGCCACAATGCAATTCTTATTTACACCATTTTGATCTGATACACTGTTTATGATTGATAGTACTAATTTCAGACTGTATACATGTAATATTTTATTTCTTTTTAGAAAAATAGAGAAAGATAAGAAGTGTCCTGGACAAGATAGCACCTGGTCTGTTAGATACATTAATGATGTGAAGATTTGTACCAATAAGCTTCATACCTGTAATGGTATGTTGTTTCATATTTTCCATGATCTCCTAGCAGTAATCCATAAATTTCAGATGGTAGATCTAAGGGGATTGTGAACCTGGGGGTCCCAAAAGATTGTTTGATGTTTTATTGAATATAAAAAGTAACGACATAATGAAGGGGCTCCATGATTAGATAACCCCAGATAACCATGTTCCTGCGATCTTAGATGGATTTCAGACACCAGAATCTCACAAATCCGCTGAATATTCATGGAGCTGCAAGCTCTTGAAGTTCCAGTTTGTGTGAAAGCTGAGGCCAGAGGCCTCCAAATAGAATTTTAGGTAAAAGTAGCATTGGCTATGGTTTTGTTTGTTTCTCATTTATTTCAAGGGAAACCAAATGGAATTTGAAAACAACATAACTTTCAAGCATATGGATGCTTTGTGGAGCTCTGTTGAGAGAAGTTTGAAAATGATCCAGTTTCTCATCGATCTGATTATGTTTAATGTTTTTGGGTGCATGTATTTTTAAGTCCTGTTTGGTTTGCTCTGATTTTAAGAAGAGGTGTAACACTGGATAACCTATCTTTGCCTCAATTTTTGAGTTTTATTTGCATTACAGGTCATCTAGGGGTCCCTGGTTTCAGCTGTCACATAAATTTGATCTTTGAATGTTCGTAATTCACTGAATTTTCAACAGATTTGCAAGATTCTGGTGTCTAGAATTACTTCAAAATCTTAGGGACAGGGTCATCCTCCCTTGGACCTGTTCATTTTATCATTATTTTCGATATTTAATCAAACATCAAACACCCTGTAGCATATTGAATGTGCAGGTAATTCTTGGATCATACATAAGAATTCAAAAATATAGTAAAACTTATCGCAAACCTTTGATCTGTGATCTTCGTCAATGAACTTGGTCATATATGGGTAGAGGCTGGAAGTCGGAAAAACTCCTCTAAACATGATTTCTTTCTAGCTGTATTAATCATAGAATTGATCAAAATGACTAGCTTTTCAGGCAAGTTTCAGCAATTAGGAATGGATAGCTTTCAGAAAACTGAGCCGTAGATGTCCATCCAACCACAAAACATACTTTCATCACAGCCGATTGTTTTTGCAAAATAGACTAATAGCCGTTCAGAAAGTAATCTAAAACTTGTTTATGCCCTCCATCATATTGCCAATGTTTAGTAGGATACAATCCTGCGCAAAATAATCCTTGCATTAAATTTTTCTTTTATTTATGATTTTTTTCTTCCAGTGACATGTCCAGATAATTCACATTGTGTAGCAGTAAATGGCACAGGTAGGAATTATATAACTGCTCTCTTTTGTTAAATGAAAAGAAATGAAATCTCTTTTGTCTATCCTATCTAACTCAAC
This sequence comes from Aurelia coerulea, assembly GCA_039566865.1. Classification (NCBI taxonomy): domain Eukaryota; kingdom Metazoa; phylum Cnidaria; class Scyphozoa; order Semaeostomeae; family Ulmaridae; genus Aurelia; species Aurelia coerulea. Next base: position 23,244,593 of record CM076947.1, on the reverse strand, counting down.
TTAGAGTCGGTCTCAGCAAGTTAAATTTTCATAAATTTAAATACAATTTTAAAGATACCACAAATCCTATGTGTCCGACAAATGATGGTATTGAAGATATGGAACACTTCTTGTTGCTCTGCCCTTGTTTTGATGTACAAAGACGAGACCTCGCTGGAATCTATGCATTAATACGACCACTTGGATATGTAGATCTTGCAAATGAAGCTTTATTACAACTTTTATTGTATGGCAATATAGATTTTCCCATTTCACTAAATAAACATATTCTTGAGCTTACGCTACATTTTACCCATGAAACTGGTCGATTCGAGTGAATTTTCTGCAGCCACTTACCCATCCCTTCATAAGCCACCCGATTTTTGTCGTGTATTTAAAGAAGTTAAAGTAGTTTCTTTTATTTATTTAATGGCCTCGGGGTAGACACAGCCTTTTGCTCCCTGGGGTTGATCATCCTTGTAGTATTGTAGAGTAATTTTGTAAGTAATGTAGTTCGTAATGTGTATTGTAAATTTTATTTGGAATATATTATATAAAGAAAAAAAAAGGAAAACAATGTTCAAACTCAGATGAAGAAGATCATGTACTTTTGATATGTAAACCAAACTGAAAACAGGTTTTTATACTTAGTTTGTCATTCACTTTAGAGAGTATTGTACATACATACATACATATATATATATACATACATTATATCTAAAACTAGTATCACACCTGCACGTAATTAATTTTCTGTATCATTGTGTTTATTTTCTGTAACAATTATCTTTGTAGTTTAGTTATTCGTATGTATAGTTAGGTTATAAATTGTATGTAGTGGAATTTATAAAATATGAAAACTGAACTGAACTGATGTTACTTTTGGTTCAATTTTGTTAAAAGCCATTGAAAGTTGAGATTGATGCACTCTTGAGTTAAAACTGCATTACCATGAATTTTGTTATTCTTATAATTGCAAATATCATCCCCTGAAATTGGTAACACTGAAATTTTACATTCAAAAAGATATGTTTTATTTATGTAATTTGAGTTCAATGAACAGTAACCTAGAATAAGACAACAAAAACATTTTGTTGCTTTTAGCTACACAAACATATTCAAATGAAGAAAGGGTCTATGAAACGCTGAATAAAGCGCGCTACTGGGACTTCCAGATTTCTGGAACTCAATTTATGCTGCCTTTGTTGAGACTCGTTTCACGCATTATTTGAATAGAGGAGTGACTTGATTAAAAATTATTACTTTGGGGGCCGTAGCAAGTTTGTGCTCTTTGTTTTATAGACTGGGTCTATTTGCAGGCTACACAATGTTATGCACTTATCGTGATCATCAAGTACAGTAAACTATTTTAGACCTGTGAGCACTCTATTTATTTCCTTTAAAGCTGAAAATTCTCGATTTACAACCTGTTGTTACAGACTGAAATTAGCTCTGTATTATTTAAAAATTTTACCAATTTAATGCTATTTGCTCGTATATTTCTTAAAACTGAGATTTTGACAAACCTTCTTCCTCTGGTTTGTTAATTAAAAACTCCATCTGAAATTCTCTCCTACTGTTATTACATTTCATATAATTTGTTTTGCAGCTGAGTGTCTCTGTAATGAAGGTTGGCATGGTTATAAGTGTCTTCGATATGTAAGTGCATCTCTCTTTCTAATGAAGTTACTGAAGAAGATGAAAATCGAAACGTTAAGAAGTCATAGTATATTTCTGAATTGTCTCGTTCTAATATATACTTCACATGCATGAAAAGAAGTATTGTTTGGAATTTGCCAATTATGATTGCTACACAGGTCCACAAAAGATAAAATCGGAAAGAGAAGATATTCATGCATAAACAGTGCGATGTAAGATGTAAAGGTGTTTGCCAATTTTTATTGACGCAGTTTACTTTATTCTTTTCTTTCAAGTTGGATTGGGTCAGAAAAAGGCTGACTTACATCCTATCATTTATTTAGTCAAAATCAGTCATAATTGTTTCAAAATCTCGATTGATTTTGGTAAAACTGTGTTTTGCTAGATTCTTAAAACAAAATCATACTCATGGATGTGTGCACTTCCAAACAATGTCAAACATACTATTTCTCTACCAAAATATTGGAACAAGACATGCATTTTATTAGAGCACAAAAAATGAAAAACTATTGTCATAGGGGTAATTCTCATTGTTGGGAAGTAGAAAGTTTTTATGGAAAAGATACCTTTCACCAAAATAACTTTATTGCAAAATCGCAAATATGTATGAAAAGAAATGACCGATTTTAACAAACGATTTTATTATTCCTTCTGTGTTATGATACTTCGACACACACAATCTAATTTTTTCTGCCAATTATTACTTGTTAAACGCAAGCCTCATTAGAAATGTTCTTTGCCTGTGAGCAAATGACTTGGAAAAATGTACCTGCAATCAGATCGCCCACAGTAAAATAAAATTGAAACGTCTCACGTTTTTCATTCCTTTCAAAAGTGTATATGTCATTATTACCTGACTACCGTTTTAAAAACGAAGCCATAGAAGAATCCTGCCAATCTCATTGGTTAATCGCACATTTCCCGCAATTTTCCCGTATTCTTGTATAATATGATACAAGGACGTGTTTTTGTTGCCACAGCGACTGATTTAGGCCTGTGAAATTTACAATAAACTTAAGCGACATAACAGACACGAAAGGCGTTTGACTAAATTATATGAGTCAAAATTAGGTAATGAAACTCATTCTAACCGGTTTTGTCGTTGTACAGGAAACTAGAAAGCCCTCGGTCTTCATGGACAGACCTTGCAAGCTCGCTCTGTACTTCTAACATCTTGGGCTTTATATTTTCCTGAACAACACAAAGCTGGTTAGTATGCGCATATTTATTTTCAATAAGCTTTTCATATTTATTATTATGACACAAAGCTTCAAAGTTATCTGCATAATTTGTAAAATTCCTTTCATTTCAGGGTAAATTTCCAGCCGTAAAATGGCTTGTGAGCATTGGCGCTGGAACATTTGGATTGATCGTCATATTATGGTCATTCCAAAAGTATAGGTGAGTTAGGCCTGTTTTATATGTTGACCAATCACAGAAACTTTCCAGTAAAAGTGTACCCCATTCCCAGAATTTTCAGCCCAAAAACTACCCAAAACTGGCGCACATCCCCGTCTGACCCGATAGTGAAATGCCCCTTCCCCACCCCGGGTTGCGGACTCGATTAGGTCTTCTCTACTTCTGCGATCCCAGCGCTTGGCGCTAAAAAACGCAACTTCACCTTCATCCTCATTCGTTTCAGTGCAATAAATATAAGAAAAAAATCCGAGCAACATGGCACTGGGAAGCGACGATCAAGCACTTCATAATGGATGATGGGAATTGCAGGCGAATCAAAGAATTACTGTGAGTTTCTTCTTTCTGATGGTGTTTTGTTGTAATGCGGCTCATTGACTTAAAGAATTTCAAACAAGGTCAAAAGGATATGATGCACTGAAACTTGGATTCTATGTGATGATGAGCTGCCTGTATATAACTTTAACTGCCGAGTGAGTGAATAGATCAAACCGGTTTGAAAGCCCATTGCTCCCTGGATATCATCATGATGATATTTGTGAATATGCTATTTACTGCGGGACAGCATAGGGCTCAAATCTTTCAAATCTTTAAAAAGGTCGGTGTAGAATTCTATTGCAGATTTCTTTTAATTTGATGGCTTGAAAGAAACTTATGGTACTTTGCTGTAAATCTGCCGTGGAAATTGTTTGATATCTTGATTTTTTTCAAAATGGCGGCAATTTAATTATTTTTGAAAAATTCATGTAAAATTTTGAAAAAAATTAAATCATCGGGAATCCTAAACTAAGACAGGAAACATTATATAACCTTCAAGAAAACCATAGTTTATGAAGGTCTACAATATGGTGACAAGCAGAAATCTGTAGCTTTTCTGGTTTAGGATTTAGAAATTTGATGACGTCATAGCCTCAAATTTAATAAATGCTGCCATATTGAAACTAATCAAGATATCAATAAATTTCCACGGCAGATTTATAGAAAAAAAACCCTAAGTTCCTTCCAAGACCATTATTTCCTAGAAAACTGCAATAGAGTTTTACACCGACCTTTTTAAAGATTTGAGCCTTTTGTTCTGGGGGACATATTCAAATCCATTTTGCAATTTACCTGACGGAGGGCCCGTTTTCATGAGAAACCCAGACTGGTTTGAAATTTCACCCTGAATTGAGTTTAACTCGTTGTCTGGTCAAAGCCCTTATAGTGTTTACATGGAAAATGCGATTCTAACTCAAACCGGGGTGAAACTCAACTCGCCTGTTCAGATCGGTTTGAAATGTCACACCGGTTTTAAAGCACCATCTAAACGCAAAATATTTCAAATCGGTTTGAGATGCATTGTCTCCGGATCAACGTTCACATTGGCCTATTTTTTTGCTTGACGCTCAATACATCAATGAACAACAACACAGGTCTCAGACCGGGGCGAATCGTCATGTAAACGCAACGGGAAATAAGCTAGCAGGCCAATATTCAGATCGGGGTGAAATTTCAAACCGGTTTGAGCTTCTCATGTAAACGGGCCCTGAAATTGGTTACTCCGTCCTGAAAAAATTATGAGGGATTTTCTTGATAAAGCCCGTTAAGGAAACCTTCAAAACAGGCTTAAAATCACGACCAAATTTTCCAAATATTTCTGCCTGACAGCAATGACTTTTGCATGCTTTAACACGTGTTATCCCTTGTGAATATGAAAATGTCATACCTAGGAGCATGACAACATTACTCAGGACGATTTCATCCTGCCAAGAGGTAACGATCTTAGGCCTCTTTTGAAAATTTCCCAAAGGGGATCTCTTGAGAAAATCCTTCATGACTTCAGAACGAAGGCATAGGTTCCAAATCTTTAAAAATCCTGGTGTAAAATTCAGTTACTTATTTCTTTGAACTGAATGACTTCAAAGAAACTTCAGCTATTTCTCAATAATTCTACCGTTGGACTTTTCTGAAATCTTCAATATTTTCAAAATTAGAGTGTTTTTCTACTTTTTTCAAGAATTCAAGAAAAATTTTCAAAAAAAGTTCAAACCATCGTAATTTCTAAACTGTTTGAAACAACATGAAATAATTTCGAAGAAAACCATAGCTTCTGGATATCTACAATATGGTATCAAGCAAAAGTCTGTCACTTTTCTGGTTTATGATTTAGAAATTTGATGACGTCACACCCGCAAATGAGTTGAAATGTAACATACGCTGAAATTTCGAGAAATATTCAGAACTTCTGAAATGTCCAACGGTAGAATTAAAGACAAGTAACTAAATCTTGTTTCAAGCCACTCAAACAGAAGAAATAGATCACAGAATTTTACACCCACCGTTTTGCGCGGAGTTAAAGATTTGGAAGCTATGCTCAGAACGAATTACCCGATTTCAGCAAGTTAAACTTAAAACATATTTAAACATGTCCACTATTGAATAGCATACTTGCAGTTGTTATTGCCTTGAAAGCCAGAGAGGAGTGGCCTTTCAAACGGGAATGTTTTTTCCCACTAACCTAGCATATTTTAGCTTAGGGCTCAAATCTTTCAAATCTTTTGAATGGTGGGTGCAAAATTCTATTGCAAAATTATTTGAATTGAATGGTTAAAAAGGAACTCAGACTACTTTTCTGTAGATCTGCCACGGAAATCTTTCAATATTCATGGCTGCATTTTAATTCTTTATGAAAGAATTCAAGTAAACTTTTGGAAAAGTTAAATTCATTGTAAATACTAAGTTCATAGAGGAAAATTGATGAAATCTTCAAGAGACCGATAGTTTATGAAGGTCTACAATATGGTGGCAAGTTTATGAAGTTGTTGGGGAGATGAAGTGCTGACCCTATTGTTTTGATACATTGTGTTTCAGCTTTGTTGAGAGCGAACCGACGTTGGGGCTCACGTTGTCATGCGCATCGCTGCTTTTGTTTCTTCCCTTGTTCTCAAAGGTCAAGCTAATTTGCATTTTACGTAAGTGACGTAAATCGTTACTGCGCATGCGATCTGGAGCCCATTTTGGGGGATTCCTCGAGGCTTTCAACTTAGCCTGTTCGTATCCCCAACAAGAAGATCTACAATATGGTGGCAAGCAGAAATCTGTCACTCTTCTGGTTTAGGATTTAGACATTTAATGACGTCACAGCCTAAAAATTGATAAATACCGCCATAATGAAAATGTAAAAAATTTCCACGGCAGATTTGCAGCAAAGTAGCCTGAGTTCGTTTCAAGCCATTTAATTCAAAGTAAATTGGTAAATTGTAATATAATTGTACACCCACATTTTTAAAGATTTTAGCTCAATGCTGTATATATTTGATGCGATTAATTGAACACTGGAGTACATCTAACGTGGTACTTACAAGAAATTTTTAAGAAAGTTAGAATCAAAAGTCTATTAAACATTGGGATTGATGAAAATCATAGACAACACAGAGAAGGAAATTTGTTTTTATATTTAGGGTAGCAGTCCAACTATTTGATACATTCCTGAAATTATAATGTTTTTCTGTTTGCAAATTAAAAATTAATTACTTAATATAGCGCAGTTTTGATATAAAATCTTCAAGTGCGCTGTACAGTTCCTAAAGTCTCTAGAAACCTAAAATGTCCATTCAAAACTTATTGAAAAGAAATGTTTTTAACTTTTTCTTAAATATTTCAATATCACTGCGCTGTTTTATTTGATTAGGAAGGTCATTCCACAGCCGAGGTCCTATCATGCTGAATGATCTGTTTGCAAATGATTCTCTCTTTACTCTAGGAATATCTAGTTTCGTGTACATCTTGTTCGATCTCAATTGCTATTCATCCAGTCTTTCGCAGCAAGACAAATTCCCTGTAATTGCTGGTTGCCCTCTTGGTGACATGGTTTGAAAGATGTACTAAGAGCATGATCATCAGCATAACCATAGATATGTAGGTTTTCAGGGATAACATTTGCTATCGTACTGGCATAGATTGAGTAAAGAACTGTCCCCAAACATGATCCTTGGGGAACAGAGCACATCACATCTTTTAGTGGAGAATATTCTGATCCCACATTGACCTTGAACTGGTGAAGTCGCAGATAAGATTCAAGCCAGCTAAGAGCTATCCCTTCAATACCAAAGTGCATGTATAGTACATCTAACGGGTTATCATGGTCCACTGTATCAAATGCTGCACTAAGATCAATTGCTACTAATGCTGTTATTTCTTGCTTTTCCATATTCCATAAGATGTCATTGAAAATTTTAACAAGTGCTGTTTCACAACTATAGCCTTCTCTGTATGCTGACTGATATTTTGGAAGTAAAGCATTGCTGCAACAATATTCCATTAACTGTACTAGAGCAGCTTTTTCAAGTAATGTTGACAAGAAACTCAAGTTGGTGACTGGCCTATAGTTGTTTAATAAAAGTTCTAATCCTATTTTCTAATCTTTGTTCATGAAATCATGCACTGCTCATGCTTCTGACTAGGTTTGAAATGTCAGGCGTCCCAAATAAAGGAAACTGGTTTGGTCGGGACTATCACTTGATAATTTAGCTTGGATCATTCCGAAATTGTTTCAAAACGATCTTCGATGCTTAGCTTAATATGACTAAATCCAAGCAACTTTTCTGTAAATATACAATCGACTCAGATCCCAATAAGTCCCTTCAATACAGGATTCTCTCGAAGCCCTTTTAAAAATCAAATTTATATTTCGTTATAATTTCAACTTAACAGTACTTAAGAGTGTAAAAACTGTGATACTAAATTTGGCTGCAAAACAAGATTCTGGACTCAAAACATGCAAGATCCCAAACATAATATATCTGGAGTCTTTTATTTCTGTTCATGAATTAATGTAGACGTGAATTATTGCGTGCCTAAACAGACTTATTTGCGAATTTCATCAAATTTGTTGTGGTTAGATCGCTGATCATACCAGTTACCAGTTTAGCAAAGATCTCGATAAAAAAAGGGTTTGAAGGTTTTGTTTGTAAGCTTGCTCGTTCAATGCAGCTGAAAATTCTGATGGTCAACACGCAAGATGAAAGTTAAAAAGCTATATTTCCTTATTATTCTTATGATAACTAAGCTATCAGGGATTACAGCTTCAAGGAAATCAGAGTCAAAAAGAGAAACTGCTTCGATAGTTTTTGCCGGGGATATCACATTCGACGGACCATTAAAGTATTTTGTGGAGACGGAAAAATCATGTGATTATGAAACCCCATTTTCAAAGATTAAAACATTGATAGCCGATGCTGATTTGAGAGTTGGGAATTTGGAATGTTCTTTGTTTGAAGATGACTCAAATTTATCACCAAGTTTCATCAACAAAGCAATACACCATGTCGGAGTAGCGAGAGCAGTTGAAGGCCTGAAATATGCTGGTTTTGATATTATACAGTTAGCAAATAACCATGTAAGTGATTTTGGAGCAGAGGGTGTTCGAAGTACTGTGAAAGTCTTAGAAGATGCTGGTATTGGTTTTATTGGCCTTCGTAATTTTTCTCGCGGTTCAAAGCAAGGCACTGTGGCAGCCGTGCGAAAAACAGCCGCGCAGTTCAAAATTGATGATGATATCACAAAACAAAACACTGTGCTTTCAGGCAAACATGTAAAAGGAGCCGCTCAAGGGCTATCCGCGCGAAGAAAAACTGCGCGAAGGAAAGCCGCGCGTCTCAGTAACAGTATTCCAGATGCTAGCAAGCAGCAACCCATTGTGAAAGTAATCAAAGGAATCAAGATTGGTTTTCTTGCTTATTGCCAAAATCAAGAAGGTTGTAATATCCATGAATGCAATAGCGGCGAGTGCACATATAAACAAAACATGTTTGATGTAGGCCCGGCTGTCTATGACAAACATTTAGCATACGAAGAAGTGACAGCCTTGAAGAAAATCGTCGATATAGTTGTTGTGATGATGCATTGGAGTAGAGAATTGGCCACAGTGCCTCCACAAGGTATGATTTGATACCGGGTGCGCCAAAATAAACTATGCACGTTTGGCAGGCCACAATAAATCATACACTGGACCGATTTTAAAGATTTTTGACTTAATCTTTAGCAGAAAGCCTGAGTTAGATACTGGGATTGTTTGCAAATTTTTTCATTTTCAGTTTTTAGAGCCAGAGGCGAGTTTCCTAAAACGCTAGTTTTCGAAAACACTGAAAACGATCAAAAAACATCGATCAAGTTTTTCTAAAGAATCCACATGAATGGACAAAGAGAGGATTTGTTCGTGGTGATTTGCGATTTAGAAATCGACCAATGATAATCTGTTGTACGAGAGTTCGTACTAAACCCCTAAATCCCCCTGAAAACGTTTTCTCTTGTTAATTCATGTTGAATCTTTTCAAATTTGATCGGCGTTTTTTTATCGTTTTCAATGTTTGCGAAAGCGAACGTTTTCAGAAACTCGCTTCTAGCTCTAAAAACTGAAAACGGAAAAATTTGCAAAAAGTCCTAGAATCTAATTCAGGCTTTTTGCTAAAGATTAAGTCTTAAATCTTCAAAATCGGTCCAGTGTACGATTTTTTGTGGCCTGCCAAACGTGCATAGTTTATTTTGGCGCACCCGGTAGTAAGAATGATTTTCTTTATCAAAGGTTGGCACAATGATTTTCATTTCATCTACATCTAAAGTTGGTATTTATGATCGAAATATAAACATACTAATTCATTCCAATTATTTACTGATAATAAATATGTGTATACCGGATAGCTAAATTGAGCTAATTAAAGCCAACCATTAAATTGAATCGACATCGTATAGCTGGCTCAGGCCAAATGGTAAAGCTAGCCTATTGTATTTGATACTCTTGGGACGTGCTGTTTCATTGTGTATTTTAAGGAACGATGGATGTGTAGGCATTTTCTTTAGCCTATTTGCAGCGCCCCCTCTATGTCCCTTTAATGAACTAAAACTTGAATATAAGCGCAATATAAGACTACGTTCACACGATGCCGGTACATTTTGAGCTAGCGTTGATACCGCTCTCGAAATGTGCCGGTTAGAGCTCCGTTTTCAAAATCTACCGTTTTCAAAAGTGCCGCAAAGAATGTGCCGTTTTCTTGTAAGTCAGTTTGACTTGTACGTAGTAAGCCATAAAATGTGCGGTTAGAGCTTGTTTTCAAAAGTGCCGCAAAGAATGTGCCGTTTTCTTGTAAAACGGAATTGTTAGAGCTTCTCTTGGTGCTAGAGTTTCTTGACTTTTCATCTTGATAAGCTATTCCATAGAGATACATTCAAAAATCCTAAATTGTTTACATATGCTTTGCACAATGTTCAGCTGAGACTTTTAAATTTATGCTGTCAGTCTGCAAAAGAGGCTTTTTGCAAAATGGTTGATCTACTGCCTGTCCGACATGGATTATTTTGTATCGTAGAGACACGGTCAAGTCCTATACCTATTGCAAATAGCTAAGACGAGAAATCCAGTTTTATGAGACCTAATTTCCGGCAAGATTAATTGCCGAGTCGATATTTTGGCCTTAACTAAGAACAACCATTTCATGTTGGATGGCCAACTGATCAACCGTTCGCAAACAGCCTCAAAAGTATGGAACTCTGTTATTTGCAGGTGTGAGAGATATTGCCAAGTCTTTAAGTACGTTTGGTGCTACACTTATTATTGGATCGCATCCCCATGTCATCCAGGTATGTCCTGTTCATTCATTTGCTGTTTGCGGCGAAGTTTCAATAATATTCAAGTTGAATTAAAACTTGCGATATCTGTCGAGATGCGTAGATTAATAAACCAACCTTGATCCTATGTTTCAAAAGGACTCTGTAGCTAATGCTGCAAGGCTACTGCGGGTGTTGAACGAAATCTTTTTGTAAACAACCTACTGTGATCAGACAATCATGAAACGTCAAAGGCAGTGGCTAACAATGCCTTCTATAATCTGTCTCTTGTTTTGTGGGATGTTTATCGTTCTGATTTCAGTTTTGGTCACAAAGTAACGTTCATGGGTGATTGAAGTGGTCAATTCCAAATGATCTTTTGATGTCGACAGAACTGACTTGTAGAACGAGCGGTTGCAAGACAGGTGCAAAACGCTGCGCTCACTTACTATTGTTATTGCTAAATATATTTTAGGCAACCGATCCGTTTTGCCATAGTTTTGCAGATTATTGATTTATAGATGCTGAAAATCAAAGGACCCAACACTGATCCTTGAGGTACTCCATGCAAATAGATGCGGCAGAATGAAGTTCCTTCTTGGAAATTCATAGTACTAATAGATTGGAATGAATCGAAGACTCTTCGAATTCTGCATCATTTGTTGAGGAGATTTCTGGGACTTTTTGAGATTTTCAAAATTGCCAGGATTTTCTTTGGGATTTCTAATATTCTGAAAATTTTCAAGATATGAAGATTTTTCGAGATTTTTAGGATTTCTGAAGATTTTTTAAGGATTTTTGCGAAGGTGTATGAAATTTTTGAAGTAATTTGTCCCTCAGGTTTAACGTGACCGATCATGTGTATAACCAGATAAATCAAGTGCTTACAAGATGTAAGACTGTGTACCAGAGCCAACAAAAATGATACCCAGGGTACCAAGATGTTTGCTTTAAAAACTGCAGACGATATTTGGTACGAGGAAGGTAACTCAATTTACTAACCAAGAGATGGTAACTCAATTTACTATTCATAAAGCTCTCTGAAAACTTTGCAGGTTGCCACTTCCGTTTCTGCATCTTTCAGTCATTTTTCAATTTTCTGTTTACGAGACCTGTCGAGAGAACGCACGCAACTCATTACTCACGACGTTACGACGTTACGACGTTACGACGTTGTATCGTTATCGCCATTTGTTAATCTTGTCTTGGTTAGCGATTTTTGCAATTATGGCTCAAAGAAACGTTCATGTAAGTGGTAGGTGATTTAGGCCCAATTTTGTAGGCCCGGGGGGGAGTACTCTTATATTTTTCCGTACGGGGACGTGCCGCCGAACAGGGTATCATTTTCAGGATTCCTACTCCGGTTCCATATTTTGTATATTTTGTATGCTCGGTTCCATATTTTGTATAATTAATTGACTACGTAACGTCGTTGTAAGCCATTTGCACTCCGCGAATGTGATTTAAATCGTCTGGATGGCAACATTTCCGCTTTTTTGATAGATTTCTATCAAATTTCTATCAAATTCCCAAGGCAGCGTACAATTTTGCATGTAGAAACTCAAGAACGGGGTATTGTTTTTTGAATTTTTCTCCGGGACTGGGTGCCTTTTCAGATTTCCAGCAGCACGTCCCCGTATTTCCGTAGACCAAGTACCCCCCCCCCCCGGGTTTGTAGGCCACAAAGAATCAGTTCAAGGCTAATCCGTTTCTGCAAGCACAGGGAAACGATTCGTAGTTGCAGCGGTATCAATTCAATCAAAAAGCGAGACTACGACATGTGTATTGAGTCTGTATTGAATAAAGTGTTGTGTTCTTTATAGGGACATGAATGCCTACGATTTCAGTCATTAGTAGTGTACAGCCTTGGTAACATGCTATTTCCAAAGACTGGAGTAAATGTTGGTGACTTCTTAGCAGGAAAAAAGCCCTCCAAATCACAAGTGAAGAAGTATTTGGAAGGGTGTGACGATGTTTTCAACCTTTCACAGCTAGGCTACCTCTTCAAAGTTACCGTATCAAGGTTTGTTTGTTTTTTGCTGTTTTTTTTTTCTTCACCCAACGGTTATCCCTAAAAAGTGCCCCTGGGAAACAAGGACAGATTTGGTAAGACAATAGCACGAGTCGGTTTTGATTGACACCGCAATTCAAAGCGATTAGCGCTCACGGACAAAGGAAATTCTCTCAACCAGTAATTCAAAACAAGCAAAGCTGCAAAAGTTTCTCTGAAACCCAGGTAGCTAGCTCGCTCGTTGTGCATTCCAGAAACTGTTTTTAAGAACAAACATGAGCATAGATCGAAAGAAGAAGGATATATCTAAACATCTACCGCGGGCATTTTATTTCTTTGGTTCAGAAGCTGAGCAGTAAGTGTTTTAATTATACCCAAAGAATATAAATCACCTCCCAATTGGCTTCTGAACCAAAAAATAACATTCCCGAGGTAGATATGTAGATACATCCTTCTTCTTTAGATATATGCTCATGTTTGCTCTCAAGAACAATTTCTGGAATGCGCAACGAGCGCGCTAGCTACTTGGGTTTCAGAAAAACTTTTTCGGCTTTGTTTGTTTTCAATTTATGGTTGAGAGAATTTCCTTTGTCTGCAGTCGCAAATCACTTTGAATTGAGGTGTCAATCAAGCGCAACTGTTGCTATGGTATTACAAAATCTGCCCTTGTTGCCCTGTTTGAATGGTAACCAAAATATGATTGCAAGGCCGATCCTCAAATTTCTCTTTCTGACACCTTGATAAGGATCAAATTATTTCCCCAGGTATTGCTGATCTTGTGATTGGTTTAAGGATTGGCAAATTTTGCCCTTTTATGGCTGCCTTGTTTTGCAGCATGCTGTAAATAGCTCTAAGTTTCACTGTGCTTGCAGTCTGGGAGCCGCTCTGCTCTACATGGTTTCTCGTTGTACCTACAATCACTTACAAAATTGTTGAGCCACCCTGAAAAAAATGAGTTTTTTGGCCCCCCTTTCCCCCATGTCAATGTTGTTTGGAAAAAAGTACTTGGTCATGCTGACAGACGTGGTTTGGCAACTTTTTAGTGGTTTTTCAACATTGACTAGGGGGGAGGGGGGAAAGCAGAGGCAAAAAACTGAAAATCTGAGGGTGGCTCAACAATTTTGTAAGTGATTGTAGAGTGAATCTATGTATAGTTTAGTGTCTTTTGGTGTGGAGTAGTGTGGTGTGGTATTGAGTTCTTTTGTTCGTTAAATTAGATTATTGTTTATATTTATTGTAAGAGTCATTCATAGTGGGGACTAGATGACCATGTGTCTTTTCCCGCTATGATTGGCTCAGATTCTTGTATTGTAGTTTATTTTCTTAGAGATTAATGGAGAAAAAAAATAGCTCTAATGAGTACCAGATTAATTGCAAAGAGACAGGAAAAGAGAGGGGTTGTAGCGCACAAACTTTATCCTTGGAAGCTCGTAACTTAGCGAATTTTGATTGGATTTGTAAGATTCTGGTGTCTAAAAATCATTTAAGATCTTCGGGACAGGGTTATCTTATGGTGAATCGTGAAGTTCGTTTATTTCTCAATGTTTAATCACACGTCGAACAATCTGTTGGGACACCCTGTAGGTTACAGCAAGCGTCTTTGTGATCAATCTATCAGAATTTTTACAACTTTTTAAAGGTGCAGGTTTTTCTTGCCCCGACCTGTGATAATAGACAATTTTCTTTGCAGAGATGGGATTGTCAACGCCGTGTATCTTCCAATCGAAATTAAGAATGAGCCAAAAACCAACTGCCTACAGGCAACACCGCTGAGTAAGAAATGGCAAAAAGTATGCGTGGAGGAGGACGTTTATTGCTTTGATTTTAGAAACATTTATGCAACAGCTCCAATTATGCTAGATGAGCAGCTTTATACTGCGAACATCAAATCGAGGATATGTTTAAAAGGAGACGCATAGGTCGGTAAGAGTTTATATTAAATTAACTAAATTGTTTAAAGGGGCAGTCAGACGTGATGTTGCGCGGGACATTTCCATTGTATTTGCATGAAAAGTGCTTAGGCCTAGCATCGACTCGTCAATGGAGATTTTGAATTGGATTATCGCACATTTCAATCCATCTCCATCGACATTGTTCTTGACAATCTCAAGGATTTAATTGACAGATATTGTTCGTCTATGTCGATTTCATGTATTTGCAAAGTTATTTTGTTTATCACAAATTCCTGAAAGTCGTAAACAGCGATTTTGCAGAAGCAACTTTGAAGCTGCGAAGAGATAATCTACAAGTCGAAGTGGGCAAGAAACTCGCCAAAGAATCTGGTTTTTGAGTCAGATTTATGATGTTAGGTGAAACCGAAAGGTGAATAGAACCTTCTCACACTCTACTGGATTCATTGCTCAATTAATTTCATCAGAATTACAGCGAACAAAGAGGTACAGTAGACATGTTTTGGTATTTAGGCCTATACGAATTGGATTGTTACACGCAGAATCTGATACCCGCGTTTCGCGTCTGACTGCCCCTTTAAAGGCTAACTTCAAGGTTATTTTGAAGACATAGGCGTATATATTAAATCTCCCTGGTCTGCAGATACTGCTTTACAGGGGGCGGTGCAAAAATACTACAAATTAAAACGTAGTCTGCAAATTTAATTATCTAATTAATCTAAGAATAAAAATGAATAAAGATCCAAATTAAATCAAAAGAAAAGTAAAAGCAACCCCCTACAATTTCTTGTTTAGCCTCTTTTTGAAACTAAGAAGGGAGGGTGCAGGGTGCATGAAATAGACTTCTTTATAATCTCATTTTAAAAATAGCCTTAAATAACGGACTCGTCATATTAAACCCATAAACGCAACAAAAACACCGAAATCAGTAGAAAGAAGACTGTTAACTCCTGTAAAACAAACAATAACCAACGTAAACCTGTAACAAGAGAAAACCTGTTAAATCCTGTAAGACAAATCCGAATCAATCTTAAAACCTGAAAGGAAAGAAAAGTTAGTAACTCACCAGTAACTGCTGAAAAGATAAACGTGAGATCACCAAACACTAGTTTCGTTGCACTAAAAAAGTGGCCTGTTTTATTGGTAATTTGTTCTTCGCACGAACCAAACTGATGAGAGTGCGACGAAACTGCAATTTAGAATCAAATCAGTTATGAAATATAAAATACGCTATTATTTCGCAAAATATTGAAGTCTTCAGAATGGTCTAGAGCCCAGTTAAAGCGCTCTCAACATTTCACTGAACAACGCTCTACATTTGTAGAGGGCAATGTTGAGAGCGTTTTAGCACCTGGTTGAGTGATGTTTAGTGATGTTGCGTTTCCGGGCCATAATTATTCTCCTGGCAGAGTTATGACAAAAAGTCTACTAGGGTTGGCATGTTGTAAAAACCGGACCCTAAGACCCTAGGACCCCTGAGACCCCTAGGACCTTTAAGTACTAAAAATTAAAAGGACCCTTAACACCAGAGGGACATCACCACAGACAAACAATAGATCAATGTCATCAAGCTGCCAAACAAGAGGCTGCGTGTTGTATGAGCTTCCCATCTGTCATCCTACGAACTTTCGTCCGTTCAAACCAACGTCAGGATGCCTTTATTCATGCAGAAAGTCTTTAAAATAGCACAATAGGAGATAGTCAAAATAGTACTTCTTCATGGTATAAACTCTCTGCATCATTCCTGGCTTTGGTTTGAAAGAGTGGAAGTTCATGGGATGGAAGAGGGGGAAGTCAATAATGCACAACTTCCTCATTATGACGCTCTGGTGTCAAGGGTCCTTTCATTTCTAGTACTTAAAGGTCCTAGGGGTCTCAGGGGTCCCAGGGTCTTAGGGTCTGGTTTTTACAACATGCCACTAGGGTTGACCCCCCAACCAAAACAGGATTAACTCGTGTTTTTCTACACGTGGACGCCAGTGATCACCGGGTGATCATTGCCTTGTTCATAAACATTTCTTGCACACGTTTTCAAGCTTGACAAGCGTTTGATGTATTTGACTGTTGTTAGGTTATCCCCTTGTTGATGGAAACACTCACATTTCTCTTTATACAGTATTTACGATTATGATAAACTAGTAAATAAAGTAAAATATAAGCACTTTGATGCGAATTGAAATAAGCACGAAGTTTCGAGCATAGCCCGTTATCAAGCTATATTTACGATTATGCTTACAAGCTTTCAAGTATGCTTTAAAGCCTTCGCGAAATTGTGGTTTTCACGTGTTTCAGTGAATATTGCTTTGTTCACAAACAATTGTTGCAGTTTATGCTTTCAAGCTTGACAAGCGTTTGATGTACTTGGCTGTTGCTAGCTTATTCCCTTGTTGATGAACAAATTCAATAAGTCAAATTCAGAAATAGTCGCATTCATTCAACCAAAGACAAGAAAATGGCTACCAAACTATTATGGTACTTATATTCTCTCATATTCATTGAAGAATGCCTTTTATCTGCAGCAAGAAATACTGACGATTATTCCAGAAATAGCAAGCGGACTGCGACCGACAAAAGCCAGAATGCGACGATCATTTTCGCTGGGGACATTTATTTCGACGGACCCGTGAAATACTTCGCAGATGTGGTCAAATCATGTGACTACTTAATGCCGTTCAGGATGACCCGCGCGCTACTAGCGGAAGCGGATCTTCGCGTTGGCAATTTAGAGAGTGTATTTCTAGATGATAACATGAAACTTAAACCAATATTCGTTAACAAAGCCATTCACCATCGTGGATCAGCTAAAGGGGTCGAGGGACTCAAATACGCTGGCTTTGATGTCCTCCAGTTAGCTAACAATCACATAAGTGACTATGGAGAAGCTGGGGTTGTAAATACTGTAAAGGTGCTTCGAGACGCTGGTATCAACTATGTTGGCCTTTGTGAAACATACCCAGAACATAGGATACGCAGAAATGACAGTCTCCATGATACGGACAGATTTCAACTTGGCAACAGTAGCTGGCATAGTTATAGGAAAACTTTGAAGAGCTCTAACTTCACAAATAAGAAAGATGTCGTCAAAGTTAAACGGAAAGGCAAAGGGCTCAACAAAAGGCAAGAGCCATTTGAGAACATTATCAGTCATAACTACTATAAAGGTGCAAAGAAAACTTGGAAAAGCTCAGACTTAGTAAAAAAGAAAGAGGTCTTAAGAATAACTAGGAAAAACAAAAAGGTCCACGATAGGCAGAAGCCAGTTATTAAGACCGTAAACGGATTGAGAATCGGCTTTCTTGCATATTGTCAAAATCATGAAGGCTGCGGAAATCAACGATGCTCCGACGCAGAGGGCTGCCAAGCAGGCAGCAAGCATTTTAACATTGGTCCAGCGATATTCGATAAATTTATTGCGAGTAAAGATTTGATAGAGTTGAAAGAAAGTGTTGACATCGCAGTAGTTTTAATGCATTGGAGCCGGGAGTTAGCCCCAATACCACCCATGGGTGTGAGAGAAATTGCTAAATCGTTAGTTTTATATGGTGCTGATCTCATTGTCGGAACGCACCCTCATGTTATACAGGTGAGGCCCGGCACTTGCACTTTAGTTACTTTTTTGACCTCATGCTTGTCCGCTATTTCTCTGAGAAAGGGGTATATATTCAAATCCTATCTTGGACATAGTATTCAAAGATAGGGGTCATATTTTGATCAGCTAGTCAGAGATTCCCAGGAATAGGGTACCGAATTATCACTGATCATTTATCACTAATCATCCATCACTAACAATTAGAGGGCAACATCATAGGTAAAATGAAAAATTTTAGTCATTTTCGAGATGGCAGGAGGAGCGGTCGCCCCCCCCCCCCGAGTCCCCCTCTCCGGCGTTCCTGACTGTCAGTTCCTTTTCAGCTCATGATCATTTATTCATATTCTCTCATCTTATCTACTGACTAATGTCAGGGTGCTCAGCATTAGTGTTAAATTTGGAATGTATCACAAAATCACCATCTCCAGGATGTCAGTAAATGTATGGAAAAGGGGGTGATATTTTCTCAGAGAGTCGAAGAAAGGTGGTTATTTGAAAGTTTCCGTCAGTGATAAGGGGTATGAAGTAGATTCTATGGACAAGCATGATGTGCATTAGGTAATAGGAGTGCAGGTGCCGGGAGGTAAGGACCCAAAACTGGATAGCTCTAAATCGGCGTAAAAGGGCGGGTGTAAAATTATATGAAAGAAACTGTAGCTACGTTTCTATAATTGTACCATTAGACTTTCAGAAATCTTGCATATTTTTGAAATTACACCTTATTTTATTTTCAATTCATTTGAGGACGTCATCAAATTTTTAAATCGTAAACCAAAAAAGTGACAGACTTTTGCTTGAGACCATACCGTAGACACCCACAAACCATGGTTTTCTTGAAAATTATTTCATGTTTCGTCAACAGGTTTAGAAATTATGATGGTTTTAATTTTGTTGAAAAGTCTTTGTTGAATTCTCAAAAATGAAGAAAAACACTCTAATTCTGAAAATATTGCAGATTTCAGAAAAGTCCAATGGTAGGATTGTAGTGAAACAGCTAAAAAGTTTCTTTGAAGCCATTCAGTTCAAAGAAATAGGTCATAGAATTTTACACCAACCTTTTTCAAGACTTGGAACCTACGCTGGTTTTGTAGCATATCCACTAATTGCCCTAAATACAGTACATCAGTCCCGGGGGGGGGGGGGGGGTACTCATATATTTTTCCGTACGGGGACGTGCCGCCGAACAGGGTATCATTTTCAGGATTCCTACTCCGGGACAGGGTGTCACTTTTGTATGGTCGGCTCCATGACAGGGTCCATATTTTGTATAATTGACTACGTATCGTCGCTGTAAGCTATTTGCACTCCGCGAATATGATTTAAATCGTTTGGATGGCAACATTTCCGCATTTTCTGATAGATTTCTATCAAATTTCTATCAAATTTCCAGGGCAGCCTACATTTTTTACGAAGAAACCCAAGAACAGGGTATCGTTTTTACAGTTTTACTCCGGGACAGGGTATCATTTTCGGGAATTTTACTCCGGGACAGGGTGCCTTTTCAGATTTTCCAGCGGCACGTCCCCGTATTTTCGTAAATCAAGTACCCCCCCCCCCGGGACATCAGTACGCTGAAATAACTGTTACAGCTGCATCACGAAATTACAGATGAACATGAACCTGGTAGGTAAGATTTAATAAAACTCATGTTTTCATAGGAAAGCAGCTAAACTAGTTTTGTTTATCCTAAGACACATCATTTCCCGGCAAGTGTAAAACACAGGTTGACAGGTTCCAGGTTGAAAGGTAACCTGGTAACCTGTATACCTGGTAACCTCGAACCTGTAAACTTGGTAACCTGTCAACCTGTTAAACCTGTCAACATGTTAACCTGTGTTTTATACTTGCCGATCATTTCCTATATTTTTGCGTTAGCTGACATTAAAAACTACCCAACAAGACTCAAATCCCAGAAAATTTCGGGCAAAGATAATCCCCATTCCCAGAATCCTCTGACTAAAAACTACTCCAAAACTGGTATACATCCCCGTATGACCGGATACTGGAATGTCCCCAGCCTATGCCCTATATGAAGGGTAATGGGGTTCTCTTCGTGCACCTGTTAATCTATTAATCCTTCTTTGCAGGGCCACGAGTGCATCAGGAAATCATTTGCTATTTATAGTCTTGGAAATTTCCTCCTCCCTAAGACCGGTGTGCCAATAATACAGGAGAAATTCTTGGCGGAGAGTAGAGCAAATAAAAGTGATGCAGAGAGGTATTTGAAAGGCATGAACGATGTTTTTAACCCTAGTCAACTTGCACAAATGTTCAAAATTACTGTAACAAAGTAAGCCTGTTTTATTATTTAGCAGACTAATTATCTGAGTCCATTATTTTCTTGTGCTCTTTGACTTGATGATGTCGCTTTGATCAACAGAGAAGCATGATATTACTCTGAAAAATTTGATCCTCTTTACGCCGTCACATACAAGGAATTGTCGGAAAGCTGATCACCTACAAGGAAAGCTATGGGCTTTGAAAGAATAGACACTTCTACAACTCACCTGTTATGCTTTCCATGCATCAGCTCTGCCCAAATTATCCTCTAATTATCGACCAATTTTCCCCGAATTTTTGCTCAATTTTTAAGAAAAAATTGGGGGATGTCAGACCCCTACGTCTCCATATTTACACCCCTGCTTATTCTTGGTATGTTTTTGAAAAAACAATTTGTGGTGCGGTACAGAATCTAAAAATAGCCTTGAATAACGGATTCATTGTAATACAGCCACAAAAGCAACATATCGATACTGTAATATATGGTAAGAAAACTGTTAACTCCCGTGAAAGGATAACAACAAAAATAAACTTGTAACCAGTGGCGTCGTGGCCGGGGGGGGCCAGGGGGGCCATGGCCCCCCTGTGAAAATGTTGTCGGAAAATTCGTCAGTTTTCCATTCTTGTTGGAAAAATCGAAAAAAATTGAATTAATCCATTTTCCTCTCATAGCTACTTTATGGCAATCCAAATGTGTACATGAAATATCACTTTTTCGATCGCAAAACGTAGTTTTTGATGAAAAAGTAGGTTTTTCGGCAAAAAACTAGGTTCTTCGTTCGTTTTTCTGCAAAAATTCCTTTTTCAATCGAAAGAAAAGCGTGTTTTCTGTTGGAAAAATAGACACATAGGCGCAAAAAGTTTCGGACGAATAAATTTCAGACAAATGCTTTCGACCATAACATTCTTGGACTTTTCCCCGAAAATTTGGTCTCTTTACCAACATTTTAGTGACTAAAAACGATAAATTTACAATCTATTTTGCACGTTTCATACTTAAAAAATGTCATGCATTTATGTATTGTGCATTAAGCTTTCAATGAGTTGCTCGTCAGAATTTGCACGAGTGAATATTGTTGAGGAAGATGGAAGTGAAAACTAAGATGGGATTACTTTCAGTTTCTGTAAACGGATGCTTATAGAAATGAAGATTTATATCAAGCTATCACGTTGTTATCTAAAATTTCAAAACGATCTATTTTTCAGTGCTTTTGAGGTCCTTTTTTCGAAATTTCTCATGAAAAACAAATAGTAGATTCTTCAAAATAGGGGCGTTTTGCAACGATCTAAAGGGCGTGGTCACAAAAAATTTTCCCCGGGGGCCAGCCCCCGGACCCCCAGTTTTCCTCCCTCCTTGCGCATCTACAATCCTTGCCAAAACTCTTGAAAAAATCACATATTTTTGCGCAGCTCTCCCCCCTTCCCCCCTTCCCCCCTACAATGTTGGTTTCTTGTGCAAATACGCATTTCTCACGGGCACATAAACGCAGCCAAAGCCATTTCCTTCATATTTGGTGATCAGTGCTTCAGACCAACATTGTTCAGGGGGGCAGGGGGGGGGTGGGAAAAAGAAAAACAGTAAGTTTCCTGCAATGTCTTCTGGATGCTTCGTCACACAAGAAAGCAGAGAAATTATATGTTTTTTTCAAGTTGTTTTGGCAAGGATTGTAGCTTCAGCCTTCACCTCCAACACCAATCAAGTCTCGACAACAGCCTCACCTCCAACAAGAATCGCCTCTTAACAGGACTGCTGTGTCCCTTTGAAAAATTCTTCGCTATTATGGAACTTTTATATGACAAAAGCTCTGAGACATTTTGCCACTTTTTGTACGTTATATTCCTGCTTAATTTTTGTCGGAAAAATGTCTCTTTGTCGGAAAATTCTGACCCTTGGCCCCCCCTAAAATCATGCTCCCACGACGCCACTGCTTGTAACTAGGGCAAAACCTGTCGAATCCTACAAGAGAAACAGCGAATTAATCTGAAACCATGAAGGCAAAGAAAATAAGTTAATAGCTGCAATAAAGCCCTAAAGTGGAATAGTTAAAAGTTGCTCTTTATTGCAGCCATTAGATAATTTTCTTTCCTTTTGGGGTTTCAGATAAAATCGTTGTTTCTCTTGTGGGTTTTAACAGTTTTTCCCCTAGTTACAGGTTTAATTTCATTGTTATTCTCTTGCAGGGTTCATTACGATGAGATATATTTTTGACTTCATTGGTATTCTATTTTCATTTTCAGGAAAGGAATTATATATGCTGGATATATACCATTGGAAATAAAAAATGAACCAATTACAAACTGCCTGCAGCCGACACCACTCACTAGAAAATGGCAAACGGTCTGTGTCGAAGATGATCTTTATTGTTACGATTTTAGGAACGTTTACGCGTTTGCTCCCGAGATGTTAGAAGAACAGTTAGCTGCGGGCCAAGAAAAATCGAGATCTTGTATCAATACCTTGTGAAAAGTATCATACCTTAGTTCTTAGTTGGTAGTTTTTACAATTGTTGTCAAATGTTAACTCCTGCGAGTCTAACTCGCCTTTACATTTTTTAAATTTCAGAAAATTAATAATAATGATATTGATAATGATAAAGATATATATTGCGCCGTATTTCCTCAGGGCTCATAGGCAGAATACATATTTTACAATCTAAAAAGATAATTTAATTATACATCATGCATGGTTTATGTTAAAATGTTTTCGAAATAAAAATGACTTCAAAAGTGCTTTAAATGATTATATTGAGTTTGCTGCCCTTCGTGAATACGGCACTTCGTTCCAGAGACATGGGGCAACATGAACAAATGATCGGTCCCCAGCTGTTACTAAGCGTGTTCTCTTTATCTCAAGCAGGAGATCGTCCCCTGCTGATCTTGTTGCGCGAGGGGATCTTAGCCAAATTTTGGGTAGGGGTCTGCCGCGAGCATATTCGAAATGGTACCGTTGGCTAGACCAATTTTTACGAAAATGGTACCCTTGGCTAGACCAATTTAACCATTCTCTGGACCAATTTTTACGAAAATGGTACCCTTGGCTAGACCAATTTTGACGATTTCCTGGACGAATATTGTGAAATTTGTACCAAATATGATAAAATGACCGTTCGCTAAACCAATATTGTCAATATTTTCTTGGCTAGACCGTTGTAGGCCAAAATTGCAAAAAAGTATACCCTTGGCTAGACTAGAAGTCTGAAAAAGTATACCCTTGCTCGCGGCACATCCCCAGGTACCTTTACTATGGAAGAACCCCCCCCCCCGTGTGTCCCCCCCCCCCCCGTGTGTCAAACAGACTTTTCAGCCAATAGACTATTCCACAAAAGAGTCTGGATCGAACGTTATTTTTATACATTTTTATACGCGAGGCTCGATAGAGTGGCGTTAGAGCTCCTATCACCATTGTGCACATTCGAAAATTCTACAAAATGCAGCAAAACATCGTTCGATTCTGATTCATTTCAGAATAGCTAAAAGGTCTATACCCTGGGTACCAGCCTCTCTAACATAAAAACAGAGATCTCTGTTTTTATGTTAGAGAGGCTGGTACCCAGGGTAAAAGGTCTATTGCTGCGCAGAAATTTTAATGTGTTGCTCAATCAAGCTGGTCTGCCTTTTATTCGTCGTATTATGCAGGTGCTTGGTGTTCTTTGTTTAGCGCCGTAGCTGCAAGCAAGCAAGAGATTTAGAGATATACGGCGGTGTTCGAGGTTTGTGAAAGCTTTTTCAACATATCTGCTTTTTAGATGAACGAATAAACTACGTGTGCGAGTCACCTATGATATCCGTAACATCCCGTCATAGTAGGTTATCCTAAATTTGCCTTTGAGCTGCACAAAATCAGGGAATGGGTGGAGGTGTCAACATAGGGCCTAAATTATTTAGGCCTTATTATACAAATCTCAGAACTTGTAATGGGTAATGTAAAGGCATGTATTGTTGATTGTTGCCATCACGTAATGGACTAGATTTGATTAAGTTTGGCGTTGAATTTAGCAGGGACAAGTAGGCTAGGCTTTGTCTTACTCTATCCCCAAGCAAGCTTTAGCCATCATACTGTATACGAAGAAGGGGAGGTAGAGATGCATGTTTGAAAATAGCAGCTGTATGTATTGTATGTATGTTGCTATTTTTAGAGCGTGTTTACTTTATTGATCCTTCCTCTCTTGGCCTACAGTTTTTGTCATGCACATCCATGCAGCTTCATTATGGGAAGTCAGTGTGATCTGAAAAATTCTTGAGGCACGGTGATGGAAAATATTTTTGGTTTATTTCCATGATGGTTTATATCTCTGTGTCAGTTAACCAATTTAAAGCTCCTTCTTGATGTAAATTACAGGCCTTGCTCATATTAACCTAAAAATCCTCTCAGCGGGTGCACTTCTAGGTATAAAACAGATACACAAGCTTGCCTGCAAATTCACTGAGAAAGGGTGAACACATTTTGAAATCCTTGAAACTAGGATTAGAATAATGGGGTTACTTTAGAATTTGGTCAGTGGAATTTAAAAAGATCCTTCAATTAAAGCCAAATATTTTCAATAACGTTGTTGTATTTTTAATTTGATATGTAAATTGTTTTAAGTTGTTTAATATCACATATATTTTTTATACAGTAAGAAACTAAGGATCTGGGCCAGCACTGAAAGTTTCTTAGAATTATCAGATCTTTGCCCTCCTGAACATTTCAAAACAAGGTGTTTTGAATCCTTTCCAATGTTTATACGTTACTCAACTACTTTCCAAGTAATATGATACAGGAAACAAGTCAGAATATAGAAAAACATGCAAAAGTTTTGTAATTTTTTGGCGATCTGATAGTCTGAGTTTCTTATGAGCGATTTCTTATTAAAAAAATATTATATGTTGTAGAGTGTTTGTATGTAGTAGAATTTAGAATCAATGAACTGAACTGATTTACATGCCAAGAATTCTTTTCATTATTATAGGAATTCTTGAATCATATGAAAGATGGTAAATCTTTCTAAACAAGAATTCTCAGGCCGTAAAACCTTGATGTTAATGTGTGCTATCCTATATTCAATCATTGAATATCTTCTCCTTTTGTTTAGTTTGCAGCTTTGAAATCAGTTGATGTTGTTAATACTGAGTGTTTTGAATTTGTAGTTATCAGAGTCATACATTTCTCATTCATAGATCCAATGAAAAGGCTGGTTAATATCAAAGATTGCAGAGGATGGTTGACAACATCAGTGACTGAATGAAATGTGATGAACACAAAATAAAAAGAGTTCCTTTATGATGTGCTGGAAATTCTCCAAAACCTAGAAGTACCATGAAAGTTTGGGTATTGGCACTGATTATTTGCTTTGACCTGGTTATAAGCAACGTCAAAAGTTTTTCAAAAGAAAAGTGTGAATTGGAGCCACCCAGTAGAGGTATCTTAGATTTGAAGCAAGAACTGAAACCAGCAAAATTGTTAAATGTCACTACACTGGACCATTTGAAAGATTGTGGGGAATTATGCTGCAACTTGACAAGATGTAATGCCTACATTTGGAGGAATAGTGAACAGTGTTTCTTGTTCAATTGCAGAGTTTTGACGGATTGTAAAGTGGTCCCTTATCAAGGAACTATCACTGGATTTATAAAAAAAGATGAAAGATCAGCAAATTTTGCAAGTTCGTTGAAATATTTAATTTAATTTTTTGTGTTCACAATATACCCAAGTGAGTCAAAAAGTTAACACCTTTAGCGGACTTATGGAATAGAACGTAATGTTCATGTATCAGTCAAGGGCTAACTTGTGAAACTCTTGTTTGGTAAAATCATTCATCATTGGGTGTCCCAAAAAAAGTATACAGATTTGGTTGACCCCTGACTCCAGCTATGTGAATTTAGCTTTAACCAATGGTTAATCAGTCTCAAAATGTTCCTCGATATGTGAATTTAGCTTTAACCAATGGTTAATCAGTCTCAAAATGTTCCTCGATAGTTAACTTGCCAGAATGGAATGTGGAATTTTCATTCCCATACAAACTCCTTTCCAGCATTTTCCTAATTTTTAGATCTGAAAGATGAGTGATTTTACCAAACAAAAT
Organism: Aurelia coerulea; assembly: GCA_039566865.1. Taxonomy (NCBI): domain Eukaryota; kingdom Metazoa; phylum Cnidaria; class Scyphozoa; order Semaeostomeae; family Ulmaridae; genus Aurelia; species Aurelia coerulea. The sequence continues at coordinate 23,218,106 of CM076947.1, read as the reverse complement.
GTTCACGTCTAAGTTAGCCTTTGACCGATAGATTAACATCCCAGTTTTGAATATTGGCCACATACCATTTATTCTACAGTCTGCAAAACATGTTAACTTTATTGACTCACCCAGTATTTATTTGATGTTGAAAAATTTCACTAAATCAGTTAAGTTGATTTTATTTTGAAATTCCACTACATAAATATACCATCAAAAGAATTACAACATTCTATACACCAAGACAACAAATTACAGTAAGGAAATACAAACTAAAAAAATAACAACTTTTTCAGGTAATTTGCATGCATCTTGTATGTGCTAACCAAAGTAAATAATCAGAGATAACATTTGAAAGAGAAAATTGACAACAAGGAAAAAGCACTCAATTTGAAATGGGCCAATGATGGAGTCCTCTATTTAGCCAATTTCAAATACTGGACCTCCTAAGATTGTTCGCTGATTCAAGCTATTTTGATGGTGAAGGTGTATGTTAGTTGATCAAGATTCAAAAGGCAGTTTATTGCACAATGCCCAATTTAATTCCAAGTAATTTTGCCTGTGCTTTGGTTTTTTTACAACCTTTTTGCTAGAAAACAGAATAAGCGAACAATTCATAAAAGACTGCTGCTTAGATCGCTCAGAACGAGACAATGGCTGTTTTTCGTGGCTGTTTAAATATTGAAACTCTTTTTTGGGACACTGGTATTTGTGCTGTTTTAATATCCTTTTCTCCTTCAAGTCACCTTCTTGTTGGTGATTTCTTGCCTTGAATTTTTAGCATGTTGAAAATGTTTTTCACTACTTGTTTGAATGCTCTTACAGTCTCTCAGACACCTATAGATAACTTTATCAGATTATGAAGAGTTCTTGAAAATTCTTAAATGAATTCTCTGTGATTTCTTAGATAATGGTATACAAGAAGCCCAACACACTGAGTTGTCAGGGGACGTTTCAAACAGAGCACCATTAGAAAGTAGCAACAAATCAAATAAGGTATGTACTGCACAAACATAGGGCTCAAATTTTTAGAAAGGTGGTTGTAAAATTCTATTGCATTTTTCTTTGAAATAAATGGCTTGGAAGGAACTTAGGGTTTTTTGCTGTAAATCTGCCATGGGAATTATTGATATCTTGATTAGTTTCAAAATGGTGGCAATTATTAAATTTGAGCCAATGACATCATCAAATTTCTAAATCCTAAACCAGAAAAGCTATAGATTTCTGCTTGCCACCATATTGTAGACCTTCATAAACTATATGGTTTTCTTGAAGACTTTGATTTTGATTTTTTCAAAATTTTCCATGAAGTTTTTAAAAAATAATCAAATTGCGTCATTTTGAAAAAAAATCAAGATATCAGAACATTTCCATGGCAGATTTACGGCAAAGTACCACGCTGTAAGTTCCTTTCAAGCCATTAAATTGAAAGAAAAATTTCCTAGTATTTTACTCCTACTTTTTTACAGATCTGAAAGATTTGAGCCCTATGCTTACTGCACACAATTTTTCCTAACAGCTAAGAATTCAACCCAGTGCTGAAAGTCTTTAAGAATTATCAGATTTTGAGTACTTAGAGTTCATTAAGGGTTTCTGTGGAGTTTCGTGGCATTTTGCTGTTTAGATCCTGTGATCTCATGGACATTTCACATAAATAAAAGTCTTATGAGGCTGTGCCACCATATCTGTTCAGTGAAAATTTATTACCTTTACCTAAAGAGAAAGTTTGTCAAATTAGTGCCACAGAAAGAAAAATTCAACCTAACAAAATTCTAAATAAAGGTGCTAAAGAAGATTTTTAGATGAAATTTCAACCGTAAGATTAAAACTGTATTTGATTTAACCTTCAATCTTCAATATACAAAGGCTTTACAAAAGATTTGGAGTGTACCGCACATAATGGAAAATATAAAAGATAATACTGGATTCACGCTTCAATTTAATCCAGCTTAATTTATCCTGAAAGCTGCAGTTTGATTTGATGGTCCAACAGATCAAGACCTTGTGCAAGCTTCTGAATTAATTGTCATTCACCAAGCACTAAGAACGAGCCATTTGGTTGTATTTTAACCAAATTAACTTTTGGTAACTAATCTAATCTTTCTTCTTCATTATAAATCTTCAACATACGCAATCTGAGTTGTTAGTTTCAAAATATAGCAATTTTTAGAATCCCCACAAAATTTTCTGACCCTTGCCCAAGAAGATGAGTTATTTGTTCATTTCAGGTGCAAAGCTCAATAAATTCTGACATAACATCAAATTCAGTTAGAATTCAATCCTTGACAATAAAGAAGAGACCAACATCAGGAAAAGGAGCTATTACTGACAAAAAAGCATCCTCTGAGTCAAGTGATAATGAAAAAAGGACCGTAAAAGGTGTGTAGTATTTGATTGTTCATTTAAATTTCTGCTGGTTGTGCCAAAAAAAGTTCAGATGCCTCAAAATTGTTGTACATAGAGTACTGGATGGACTGGAAGCAATCAAATTTTGCTTGATAACCAAGAGATTGAAGTATTTATGTAATTTTTGTCACGATTTTGTGTGAACTCAAAATAGGTGAATATGAGTTTATGAAATTTTCTTGTTTGCAGAAGGCATGAAAAATATCCTGAAACGCTTAGCCAGATGGTAAGGAATATCCTCACTCACAACAATGTACAAGGACATTTCATCTCGCTCAAGTGTTATATCACATAGATTTTCAAAAAAATACTGAAGTATTTCATTCCCATTGCGATAACTAAGCAGATGATAAATTTAACCTGTAACAATGGTACCTTGTTTTTCTGTGTGTGGAGTTTCTTTACGATTTGAACACAGCTTTTTAAGCGATTTTTCAGGTATTTTGCAACCAAAAAGTTCTTATTATAATGTCAAAATCACCTATGTTTTTAGGGCTCATAAAATGTCAAGAAAAGTCACAAAAAATTCTAATCTATCCAGTACTCTTGGTGCTATAAATTTTCAAAATTGTGAACTTTTCTGTGGCCCACCCAGTATATTCATAGAAATCAGTTTTGCCAGAATTCTGTTGATGTTACCTCAACAAGAAATCTATGTCAGCCAACTTCAACTCGGGGCCTGATACTTGTGGAAAGAATGAGATGGATATCTACTGGGTGAGTCAATAAAAGGAATCCCTCTTTGAAAGGCCACGGCTGCCTGGATATCAAGACGACGATATCGGCAAATATATAATTTGATAGCTTAGACATGTTCAAATCCATTTTAAAATTTACCGTACTGAAATCGGCCTCTCCGTTCTGAAATTATGAGGGATTTTCTCGAGACACCCTCTTCAAGAAACCTTCAAATCGTGCCCAAAGTCATGAACAAATTTCCTTAACATTTCTGCCTTACACGGGTCTTACAGCAATGATTTGTGCACGCTCTAGCACCTGCTATCCACGTGGGAGGGTGAACAAGTCTTCCACCTGGTATCAATAACCTATTCAGGGGGATTTCATCCTCCCGAGAGGACCAAATACATGAATAGATATGAGTGTCATCATTTTTAGGAAGGAAAACCAAGGAAAATTCGCTCATTGTTTTCACTAGTTTTTGCAGGCTTGGAAGAGGCTTTCTTCAGAAAATCTGTCATATCCACGGGAAGGAATGACTGATTAAAGTCGGGTAAATTATAGCCTGTTGGCCAGACCCAATTTCAAAGGAAATAGTGGTCTGTTCAATACGGCCATCAAGCTTGTTCAAACCTCGTTCGAGAATTCCCTAGAACAATTTGCTGATTATTTGCAAAGAAACCATTTACCCAGGAAGCTCTTTGAAATTTTTCTGAAAAAGAATACTGCAATCTGAATGTGCCCTGATTACTCTTCGTTCCGCCTTGCATAGAAATTCAATCTCTGACCTAAGGGTCTAATCATGCAATTGATTAAGCTGTCTCCCTTGCTGCACTAAACTAGTTCGCTCTTTGTTTTTATGATAATATTTTGAGCTGCGAGATAATTATGCGCATACATTTTCCACAAAACTTGGAAAACAGCCCTGTTGAAAAAGAGGCTCCGAACACAATTTGAGTCAATATTTAACAGACCACTACTTCCTTTGAAATTGGGTCTGGTTAACAGGCTAGGTAAATTACTGAGCATAATTGAACACATTGGCAATAAAACAAGACAGTTTTCAGTATTATTGCTTTAATATTCAGGGAGCAGTGGCTTTTCAAACGGGGATTTTTTTTACTCTCCCGCTATTACCACAAACTGTAAATTTGATTTGTGTTGTCTTTCATAACTTCAGGTCGCAATATGACAAACTCTAAAGTAACAACATCAAGCCATACAACTTCAAAAACATTGAAGAAAAGAGGTAATGTTCATATAGAATTTAAATGTTAGAAATATGATTCAGTTCTTGAAATTGGCTAAGCATTATTTTGAAATAAAGACTTTTGAAGATATAAACATTTGGTTTGGCTTCAACAGTTGGATAATAAAGGAGACCCTTGGGAAACTTAAAAAACAATTTTCTCAAACTAAATGACTTCTACAGCGTGTCCCAAAAAAAGTGTTCGACGTTTGATTAAATATAAAAAAATAACGAAATAATGAACAAGATTCCATGGTAAGATAATCATGTTGCTGAGATTTTAAAGCTAATTTTAGACACTAGAAGCTAGCACAACGGCTAAATATTCATGGAGTTACGAGCTTTAAAGTTCAAGATTGTGCGAAAGCTGAAACCAGACGCCCCTAAATTGCATATTTTGTGAAAGTAGCATCTCGTTTATTCAAAGCAAATCAAATGGAATTTAAAAAGCACTTTCGATAAATTAGCTTTCTCTAACATTGAATCAAAGTTATGGATGCTTGGAGGAATCCTTTTGAGCGCAATTTGGCAGGGCCCCGTCTCTCGTCGATTAAGTTTTCATTCCATGTTTTGGATACTTGCATCCTTAAGTAAAGTTTGGCAACGGTTACAATCATTCAATTACTTTTGAAGTCCTAGTTGGTTTGCGCTGACATCAGCAAGAGACTAAACATTGGACAGTCTTCTTTTACCTCGATTTTGGGGCGTCTTTTTGAAGAACAATTCAGTTAGTGGCGTCTGGTTTCAGCTTTCACACAAACTTGAACTTCAAAAGCTTGTAACTCCGTGAATTCTTAGCGGATTCGCAAGATTCTGGCGTCGAAAATCAATTTAAAATCTTAGGAACAGGGTTGTCTAACCAGAAACCCGTTCTTTTTATCATTAATTTTTAATATTTAATCAAACGTCGAACAATTTTTCTGGGACATCCTGTATAAATTCCAACTTTTAAAATTCATGCAACTTGTTCATGATAACAACGACAGATGGGTAGACTTATGGCGTGATTCCTCGTATTTGTTTGCATTTTTAATCTGATTTTTCTTCTTAACCGTCCAATTCAATGAGCGATTCGGAGACTTATGCAATGAATCTAGATAGATCGGTACAATTTTGAGAGAAAATTTTCCTATTATATGCCTATCCAGGGTGTCCCAAAAAAGTTGTCTCCGCTGGTGTGGATGAACTGTAACTTCAATTGTCCCCCTTTTCACGCAAAGTTGCACAGGAAATGCTACAGCTCGGAGCTCGAAAGTTTTTTCAGCCAATCGCGCAAGTGGTTGATGATTTATGGCACTGAAAAAGTGAAATAAGCTGTTGCTTAAAAGACAGCCAATGAGTGGTTGCCGTAAATGGGTTGATATAGCATGACAGTGTTTTCTTACAGATAAACAGAAGGTGTTGTGGCGCAGTGGTGTAATCCACTGACTTTACAGCCAGAACAGTCAGGCGGACAGGGTTCGATACCGGGTAGAGCCTCACCAGTGAGCGTCATGACAAGGGGTCGCGGACTCGATTAACCCTATTCTACTTCTGCGATCCCAGCACTTGGCGCTAAAAACCGCAACTTCACCTTCACCTTCACCAACAACATTTCTAGTTCTTTAAAGATATCGAAAATACTTTAAAACAACGCTACAACATTTTCTTTCCAAGCTGACACTTTTCGTATGCAATTGTGTCAACATGGGACAACTAAAGTTACAGCTCTTCCACAGCAGCCACATTAAAAGGGCACAGATTTATTGAGATACCCTGTAGAGGTAATGCGCTAATATTTACAAATGTGGCTTTTTATTTCTGTCCTCAAGGCTCCATTAAAAGGCAGTCTTCTATTTAGAGCCTTGCGTTACTCTTTCATGCATAACAAATCTGCAAGAAAATAAAGGCAAAAATACAACTTTGAATTAGCACGCTTAGGCCTCTCGAACTCAAGTTCTCTATAGAAAGGATTCAGAGTGAAATCTATCGTAACGATTTATATACATTTTCTGAAGCTATTTTATTATTTCCTCAACGCTATTTTATGAATAATGAGTACAAAAATGATTGCATTTTTTCAGGTAAAATGTCGAAATCAAATAACACAAAGCAGACAATTCCAGTGCTAAACAGCTCAAGAGATGCGCAAAAAGTAACCCACACAACAACAACATCACTTATTGCTGCCCTGACATTTGGTGTTGTATTCCTCGTTGCTGTTCTCATATTGATTGGTAGGCCATGGTGGGATTCGCTTGCTCTCAACAAAGATGGCTACAACAGAATTACGTTTCTCATGAATGGCAACTGAGGTATGATTTTTTATTATTCTATGGTGATCATATATAGAGTAACTACCTAAGTTCCAGTTTCCGCTTCGTTCATTGAATTGGATGACGGCACTACGCTTCAACTGCGATTATCAGTTTATCATCGAGCGCATTTATGACATATAATCAGTCTAGTGATCATATAAAAACTGCGCCTCCATTCAACAGTAACCCAGAAATCTTGCCTCGGCCGCCCTATTAGTTATTCTAATCCCCTTTTCAGGTAATGTGTGAAACTCGTCTCAACAAAGGCAACAGCAATTAAGTTTCCAGACTCTGGAAACCGCTGTAGCAAGCATCTGCTCTCTGTTTTTGTAGGCCCCTGCTTCGTTTGGATAAAGGGTCTACTTGCATGCTATGACCCGATCTGATTGGTTCTTGAACCGTCCGATCATGTTTGAAGTACCATGAACCCTTTGTTAACCGATTAATCGGTTGGTTACGTTCCTCTGGAATATTTAACCTTTGATTTTTGCATGGCATTCAAAAATAGTGATTTTAGACGGGCAACAACGGAATTTTATTGGTTCTTTGATGGTTCTTATTGACTGTGCTGGGGCCAGCCTGATCTTCGCTGAAATGCCACAAAGGTAAATAACAGATTCGTTCGTTAAAATCACCCCAATGATGACATGGTTTCAACTGTTCAACTGTCAAACCTATAAGAGCGGATTTCTGAGTCCATCCTGGAGAAATTCAGGCCTTTTTTTCTTGCATGGTCCTCACTTTGTGCCGACCGAATATTTACTAGAACTTGCGGCAAAAGCAGCCAGGGGTCTCGCCGGCTTTGTAAATGTGGGGTGGACAAAGTAAAGAATTGGTATACCCAACTATTTTTGTACCATTTATGCTGATGAATAAATACACTTTTGTGAGAAACTAGGGTGGAAATCGTCTACCCCATTCCACTCCCTGGCGATGCAACTGAAATTAATGACGCTAGGTGAAAAATATGATCGTGTTTAAACAGTGTTATAAGTGACATACCCATAGTGTGGGCCACACCATCATTTGTATATCAGCCCATTTGCTTTTCTCTTTACTTCTGTAATTTTCTGTTTCTCTCAATGTAACGTGCTTTAAGAAAACAAAGTTGTTGTGCTTGTTGTTCGTTGTGTTGTGCGTGTTGTCGTGCGTGTTGTTGTGCGTGTTGTAATGTGCATTATCGTATTTGAGACTTTGGCACGATTAAGTGGTGCTTCGTGAAAGTAGGATCTAACATAACAGGTACGAGGAAACCTGTAATTTTCCTTGCAGCATATATCAAAAGGGGGCCTTAAAAGTGTCCAAAAACTCATTTTCTTTCTGTTAATTTGGAAACTCAATGGGAGTTTAAAACCGAATGCATAAAGAGCGCCATTAAAAGCTGCACTGAAAATCAGCATACCTAACAGGAAAAAGCCTTCCATTGGAAGCATTTACTAGGTTTTTTCTTTCCTCGCCAATTATCTGGCCTTGCCGCCTGAAGGTGAATGTAAAGGTGAAGTTGCGGATTTTAGTGCCAAGCGCTGGGGTCGCAGAAGTAGAATAGGCCTAATCGAGTCCGCGACCCCTTGTCATGACGCTCAAATGGTGGGGCTCTACCGGGTTGCGAACCCTGTCCGCCTGACTGTTCTGGCTGCAAAGTCAGAGGATTATACCACTGCGCCAGAACACCTGTCCTATAGCTCTGTCATTCTGCTTCCTCTTTTTACGTTTTACCCCAAAATTACCGAATTTTAAAGTGTTTATCTGCGTTTTAGGCGAAAAATCATGGGGACATCTAAGGCAGCTACGAGACAGAAGCTGGACTTTAAAAATCATACGAAACATTGATCAGATTTTGATTTTCCGTAAATATATATTTTCAACCAGGAATATAAATTGTAAATTATTATTTATTGCACAAGAATGCGCAAAATGTACTTAAATGTACATTTATTTAACTTTTTCGTAGATCATGGGTATATTTCAAATGAAATTTATGATTGTAGCAGCTTCCCTAGACTTATCATTTTTGTTCTAGTTAGCGCTACTAGGACCTTTCCCAGTGCTCCCTTATCGGTCAAAGTAGGGCTCATGATATTACAGCTCAAACACAGGACTTAGCTTTTCTGCCTCTATCTCGTTTTCGTGTCAGTCAGTCAAACCACCAGGAACGAGGTTCAAGAGGCGTCCAAGAAGTCTTCTGAAACTTAGATAACTTTCGCTTTATCAGTCACACGCTCAACAGCCTCATTTCTGTCGATGTACAAAAAAGATCTTAATCAAGTCCTGTTTTGAGCTGTAATATTACGAGTTCTAGTTTTAAAGGCAAAGGAAGTAGTGGCTAAGGTAGTAGTAATGGTAACTAGGCCGAAAATGATAAATCTAGCAGCTTCCCTATTCTCGAGTGAAGATCGAGAAACCAACAGGAGTAGATATTGTAACAATATCATCTGTTGCTTGTAGCTGACGCGCCAGTACGAAGTGGTAAGCTCTTGCAATAGGAGGGATTTCTATAGCTCATTAGTTACAACAGTAAATGTAAATAAAGTAAACTGCAAAAGACAGGCGAAACTTATATGGCGAACTCACTTGAGTTACATGCGATAAGAGGCTATTTAGAGAAGACATGAGCTCACATCATGAGTTGAAAGGTTGAATTTGCGATTTCTACAGCTGATTAGTCAAAAAGCAAATGTAAATAAATCAGATTGCATAAGTAGATACATCGATTCCTGAGTATAGCCTTAAATAACGGACTCATCGTATTTCACCCATAAACGCAATAAAACACCGTAATCTGTAGAAAGAAGACTGTTAACTCCTGTAAAGGAGCAACAACCAAAACAAACCTGTACCAAGAGAGAAAACTGTTGAATCCTGCAAGAGAAAAACGAGTTAATCTTAAAACCCGAAAGGAAAGAAGTAAGTTAGTAACTCACCAGTAACTGCATAAAAGAACAACGTTGAATAACCAATACGCTGGTGAGTTTTTAACTTATTCCTTTCAGTTACTGGTTTACTAAGTTATTTCTTTCCCTTGTTTTAAGATTAACTCGTTTTTCTCTTGCAGGATTCAACAGTTTTCTCTCTCGTTACAGGTTTGTTTTGGTTGTGATTCCTGAATTTAAACCAGGTCTCATGCACCCAGCGAAAAGACACACTTATTTTACCGAACTATCTGTCGCAGCCTTCAGGTGTTAGAAGCCGAGCAATGGTCTATTCAATTTTCGAACTGTTTTCTTACATTATTCAAACGACTATCCCTCGAATTCTGTGCCATTAATAGCAAAATTTTGGTATCGAGGTCAGTAAGCTCGTCTCTTTGCTTGCAACGAGGCTTTACGTGCCCAAATTCTGCAAAGTTAATCAAGGGGCTTTATTTATTTGCACTTTTAGCTTGACCAATCAATCGCAAACTTGTCACCACTGGCACATCGTTTCTTCACTTACATAGACCGTAGCTACATATGCTATTATTGCAGAGTCAGTTGTTGGTGGCGAAATATATTTGCAGCAGCTTCCCTTTGTTCTAGCACGTACTGCTGGTAGAAACGTGCTTATTGCGGTCATGTTGCTCCAAGACAAACGTCACGTAAACATGCTTCAAATTTGGCCCAAATCTTTCCCTTCGTTTTAAGATCCAAGTACTTAAAGGGGCTCCGTCTCCAAATTTCGGTCGAATCGGTGGTTTTGAAGTTTTTGATGGGCACACAGACGTTCACTTGTTTTCTCGAAAATGAAAGTATCCTTTTGGAGATAAATCTTTGTACTTTCTAGAGGAAAAACCAAACATTCATATCCTTTGTGATTGCTTGGATATGGGTGGATCCTTAACGAGCATTTTTTGGTAGCTTGGGTGAAGCCACCAAGCAAACTGCAGAAAACAATGGAGAACAATGGACACGTGCGTTGTTTACAAAGTTGTTTACAGTTTGGCGACGGAGCCCCTATAATGTAGTTATACCAGATGAGTGGAAGAAAGGTTAAAGCTTCATGTTCCTTATCGTTCAAGCATATGACTTGGTCAACGAATATTCAAATTGATAAGATATTAAAATGAATAAATTGAGAGTTCACTCTGTGATTTATAAATTGATTCAAAGAATTGAAATATTATCTTTTTATGTTAAACTTAAATTTGAGTGTTTAATGATCGTTTTAATTTAGCAATAGTTTCGTGTTCAAATAGATAAATGTAATGTATGTCGTTTCAGTTTAGGAGAAGGGTGTAGGTAGTCCTGAGACTAGGTTGTAACTATTGAAATAGAACGTCGTTAATATCCATATCTCTCTTGACTGCTTTGTGCCTTTAATGTAATCTACGTTCATGTTTTAAAGAAAATTGGATCCAGGGCTGATACGCAGTTCCTTAAAGTTTAGAACAGGGAGCGCCGAAGGCGCGGGAGGCGCTCCCTGGTTTAGAATATCACCGTGACCAAAAGTTTCTTATGAATTTCTTAGATTTGTGATATAATCGAGGTTATATCATTTTACTTCCATTGGTTTAGGATTTACGATGATTCAAATTTTTTCAAAATTTCCCATTTCATTTTTTCAAAAATGATTAAATTGCCGCCATTTTGAAAAATCAAGATATCAAACAAATTTCCACAGCAGATTTACAGTAAATACAGTCTTTTATGGTCGGTGACTGAAACAGTTATTTCCCGCTTTGCACCTGTGTCACAGCTGAAAAGAAGGCTGTGACAGAGCGGAGTAGTAGAAGAAAAGAGAGAGAGAAAAAAATATATATATATATATACCTAAATGAGGAATGACATAAGGGTAGTTAAACGCAAACCATTTGACACTACAAGGGATGGGAGGGAGGGAGCAAATCGTGCAGAACTTGCTTCATGCTAATTCATTATGAAAGACTTCCTGCGTGCTACATCCGGGACCTTCCCGCCAAACCGAGGCTATCCCAAATGAGGGAATGCCCCTGCGCAGCAACCAACCCCACTCTCATGGGTGAATTAACTCCAATTAAATTGCAATTTAATTGACATTTTAAGCCATCCAATTCAAAGAAGAATTCATAGAACTTTACACCCACCTTTTTAAAGATTTGAAAGATTTGTGCCCTACGCTGCTGTCATATTCCTACTGTAGTACTATCGTTCCCACGATCAAGTCCCGAAAATGCGATAATCGACATGTTTATAATTCATGAGAAGTGCAGATTGAAGTTGAAGAAAAACAACAGCATTCCATACACACACCATGTCAACCCGTGGGAATATCTCTAACGCTAAGGGCACGATTTCCACAATTTCTCCATATGGTTTAGAGTATCCCCTGTGAAATTGTTGACCCCCTGGGAAGCACTTGACCAGGTTTTGGTTAGGGGCATGCTGCCCAAATTTTAAAGGATACCCGTTCTTTATACAAACTCTTTCAGAAGAGACATATCTGACCTTTTTTCCTTAATTCATTCATTCATTCGTTCATTCATTCATTCGTGAATTCATTCATTTAGTCATTCGTATATTCACATTTATAGTATTTTCGGAAATGTGTACCCGATGCTACACCAAATGCTATATGTGGTATATTGTACCAGATCCTATGCCATTTATTTGAAAATGGCCTATTTATTTATTATTTATACCAAAATCGCAATAATAAATAGAGTTCCTTATCCTGAAATCGTTAAAACGATGCAGTCCCCTGCTGCACGTCCCCAGTGCCCTAAATGTACATAGTGACCTCGGTCTTTGAGCCTCTTCCATTTTCTAAAAAGTTTTTGCTATACTTGCCGCTACCTTCGTTGAACAGCATTGTCAACAGATTACATGGTTGCTCGGTAGATGTTGTACAGGCAGTAATCAAGTTGCTTAGACTAGTTTATATTGCATTCACACTGACACAGTAATACTAGCTTCGATAAACGAGGTTTAATTTTAACCATTGTCAATTGCTTTGATTTTGTAGGATTGACCTATTAGGAGGCCCTATTCGATAACCTGGTTTAATTTAATTAAGCTAGTTTAACTTGCAAGTGTGAATGGACCATTAAGTCTCTATAACGATGGATTACTGCAGAGTCAGATAGGGGGTCCTCGTCTCGTTGAAAGGGGACCTTATCTGAGAAAATAAGATAACCGTGCAGCTGAGTTATACTTGTCTGGACTTGAGCATGCCGTTTTGGTTATAAATCCTTTAATGCTAATTAACTGAACATTTGATTAGAGTTGATTACAAGGGAAGGCATATTTCATGATACTAGGTGTGGCACACCCCTTTTCCCGTTTTGTACACCTTGACAACAGCAACAACTTAAGGTTCTAGAGGACACATAATGAATAAAACTATTTTTCATAGTTTTCTTCCTCAAAAGAGTTCAATTTTAATAGATTCACCTATGTCCTTGCCTAAGTATTTTCACTTGGGAGTAATCTGGTTCTTACGTATAGAAGTTGAACAGAAGCTTGATACTTCATAGGTAACCTGCAAGGTGACCTGCGAGAAAATTTTCAGTGGTAGAAGATGTTTCAACTTATTCAATGAACCATGTTGAAAGTGTGACTAGAAAATATCGGCGAGTTTATGTAGTGTATTTTCTAATTTTGTGCCCTATCAATCTCCATTATACCCTGGGTACCAGACTCTCTGTTTGACAGAGTCTGGTACCCAGGGTATGTCCATTATGGGACAGTCCTTTTTTACTAACACTTTTTCAAATTATTGTCCATTTAGAAGGGATGGAAGACCTTTTCTGCACAGCAAGCTACAGTTTTGCCAGGATCTGTCATCAAAGAAAGACTTTTGTCAATGTCTCCTGTGAATTGGTAAGTTTTTTGCTAATGCATTCTACGCACTATTTTTGAATGCTACTGTTAAGTGTACTCTCCTTTTAGTGCTGCAAGCTTCGTTGCATTGATATCATTTTGATATCATTTTGGCCATTTTGAGCGCAACTTATATTTTGATCATATTAGATAGCCCAAACACGAACAAGATGTTATGGATCCATTTCATGCAGCTAACTCAGATAAAACAAGTCCATGCAAGTTTGCACTTAAGACAGCAGCAATTCATTTACGCTACAATTGATCACCCGTATGATGCATGAAATAGATATTTACGGCGCACTCTTACAGTCACCAGGGAAACTTAGCAGCATAGCATAGGTTCCAAATCTTTAACTCGGCATAAAAAGGTGGGTGTAAAATTCAATGACCTATTTCTTCTGATTGAATCGCTTGAAAGAAACTTTAGATACTTAACTATAATTCTACCGTTGGACTTTTCAGAAATTTTGAATATTTTTGGAAATTACAGCGTATCTCACATTTCAACTCATTTGAGGAAGTGACATCATCAAATTTCTAAGTCATAAACCAGTTGAATGACAGACTTTTGCTTGATACCATATTGTAGAAATTCATAAACTATGGTTTTCTTGGGAATTATTTCATGTTACGTCAAGCAGTTTAGAAATTACGATGGTTTTAAGCTTTTTTGAAAAGTTTTCTTGAATTCTTGAAAAAGAAGAAAAACACTCTAATTCTGAAAATGTTGAAGATTTCAGAAAATTCCAACGGTAGAATTATAGAGAACTAGCTAAAGTTTCTTTGAAGTCATTCAGTTCAAAGAAATAGGTCATTCAATTTTACGTCAGCCTTTTTAAAGATTTGGAACCTATGCTTAGCAGCATAAAATGTGCAGTAACGGCAAGGTTGTTGGAGGTTTTTTTAATCAATGTCTTTAAAAGTTGGCTAATAAACACAGTAGCTATACTAAAGCTAATTTAGGCCAACTAAAAATTACGACATACATAAATATACACATATATGTAGTTAAAAATAGTGGATAGTGGATATAATAAATATACAAAATTGAAATACCTTCAGTATAAAAACCATAAATGTTAAATCAGATAAAGCCTAAGTTTGGAACAAAAGTTTGACATAATCGGCAATGGCCGGTTTTTCCTGACCAAGAGTTGATTTTGTTTTTAAACTCAGCAAGAGATGTAGAATCTTTGATAAATTGTGGAACAGTAGCCCAGACTTGCGGGCCTCTGAAACGAATCGTTTCTGAGCCATATGTAACAGTTCTAATTCTAGGAAGAGAAAAATCGTTAGTGTTCCTCAGATTATATGGACTTTCATTTTGACAAAAAATCTCTCTCATAAAAACTGGATGCAAGCCATTTTTAGTCTTGTACATTTCGGTCATGAGAAGCTGTAAGTTTCTCTGGTGCACAGTTATTGATCACAAATGTTAAACGTTATAGATGGGGATGATGCAGTGTGTGGCAATATTGGTGACTAGGTGCAAAGATGCTTTGCACGGCATAGCTCCAAATGTGTGGGTTTTACTCGTAGGTTAGGTAACAAACTGCCCGATTTGTTTTACAGCTGTATTAGATGTGGTGAACTGAAGAAGTAGGATCAAATCAATCTTTTTCATATTCATCTAAAATATTACAATATACATGTTACCGTAGATAATCTATAATGTTACATTCTACCATACTTTCTAATTACTACCGTATACCACTATACAATACAATAGGAATGATACCACAGGGAGCAAAAGACACTGACTACCCCATGGCCATTAACATTAAAGGCCATCTTTCTCATACATAATTGGCTGAAGATTGTATAAGAGGATTAAAGATTTGTATGGCAGGATTAACATAAAGGAATTGGAAGGAGATCGTTTGGAATTGAACTGAATTTTTATCATGCGAAAAATTCAAAGAGTCTGGGCTCTAGCTCCTTTCCTTTGTCTAAGCTTTGTGCTCTAAGCCAATCACATGCGTGACATATCTCCTTTAAGACATGCAAATAAAGAAATACAACTGCTAAATGATACACATACTGTTAAATACTGATGAATATTGGGACCTGTTTCACATTGGATGGCTGGGCAGCGTAGGGGCATGATGCCAAACAATAGGACTCGCGGACGGGAGATATTTTTAGGTTATGTTGCTCTGTTGCAAAAACACTTTAAACACATAGTGCAAAGATGTTTTGGATAAGAAAGTGCTTGAAAATTACTAATTCGAACAGGTGATCTAGAATTGTCCCATTTGCGAAACAGTGTTCGAACTGACGGACTATGGAATAAAACTGTAAACTATTGAATTTGAATAAGATCGTTGTTTGTCTAAAAATAAAATTAAAGTTGAACATGTTTGTACGAATTGCACTTCAGACAAAACTATTTCATTAACGCTATAACAGAACACCAGCACGCTCTATTAGCTACATGCTGTCGGTGCCACTTTGACATCAATAGGGGGAACCAACACAAGATAGAAGGTGTGTTAGTTTCGAAGGTGTAATGAATCATAAACATTAACGTCATAGAGGATGCAGTGCCGGAACAGACGAACAGTGACGTTGACATTTCAATTACATGGTGCTAGTGTTAAGCTATTTTGGATAACACGGTACTGGAGCATTGCTGATTCAAACCGGTCCAAAACTGTGCTATTTTTTTTTAGCCATATTGGAATGATGGACTGAAGATTCAGGAATAAGGCAGATTGCTTGATGCTCGCGTTCAGGTGTACTTGAAGTTGTACTGGAGACACGGGACTAGTTTATATAAGTTGCATTTTGCGCAACGGTAATTCATCTACATTTCTACAGCAAACAACAATTGTGTTTTATGAAGTCACGGGTGTTCCAGAAAACAGTATGCAGATTTGACTGCGTCCAACAATGTGAGTTTAACTTTAATTAATGGCTATTCACTCTCAAAAGGTTCCTCGATAGTTAACTTGAATATAGATACCTCGTTTGTTGGTATTGGTGCTTTGAGATCAGAAATACTGGGTTTCGCAAAAAAGTATACAGATTTGGCTGCGTCCAGCAATGTGAGTTTAACTTTAATTAATGGCTATTCACTCTCAAAATGTTCCTCGATAGTTAACTTGAATATAGATACCTCGTTTGTTGGTATTGGTGCTTTGAGATCAGAAATACTGGGTGTCGCAAAAAGGTATACAGATTTGGCTGCGTCCAGCAATGTGAGTTTAACTTTAATTAATGGCTATTCACTCTCAAAATGTTCCTCGATAGTTAACTTGAATATAGATACCTCGTTTGTTGGTATTGGTGCTTTGAGATCAGAAATACTGGGTGTCGCAAAAAGGTATACAGATTTGGCTGGGTCAAGCGATGTGAATTTAACTTTGAACAGTGGCTAATCACTCTCAAAATTTTCCTTGATAGTCAACTTGAACAAAGATACCCTGTTTGTTAATATTTGTGAAACTACTACTAATCTTGAAAGCTCCGATTTTCCTCCACTTCCAAACCAGAGCTCTGGCTTTTTGGCCTTTGCAAATTCTTGAAGCATATCGAGGAACAACCAGTAACTACCTGTTCATGGACGTAAAGAAGTCGCATGTGACTGAAAGAAGGTTCTTGAAAAGGTCTATTGGCACATAGTAAATGCGAAGCCAAACTTGTACTCATAGTGGTATGGGGGAGTGGTGAGCAGTCCTGTAGCAACCTTTGAATAGTTGCCTTGATGATGATATAATAGCCTATTATCTACTTCTTCTCCCTGGATTTTGCAGAATTCGCCTGTGGGACTGGACTGGACACAGGTTTTTGGAGAGGGTAATTGGCACGTAGTAAACGAGAAACAAACTTGTACTCATGGCGGTGATCACATAAGAAGAGAGCTTGCCAAATGTTTGGTAACAACTTTGGAATTTGCTGAATTGCTGATTTAACCAATGTGTCAAAAACATCATAACAAACACACAGGGTGTATCAGGTCATTCCGTATTTATGCAAAACCTCGATAAGCTTCTCGGACTATGATAAAACATAGAGCTTGCAGGGATTTCCGTATCACCCTGCATATACAGGGAACTAGGAAAGCATAAGATAATATGACCTAACTGATTAAAGATAGGTCATTCATACATAAAGTCTTTGGTATTAGTGTGACGTGTATTGCGTATCGTGTTTTCAAAGGTAGGCTACTTCCTCAAGGCGTAGATGTTAGGTCTGTTCAGTAAGAATGAAGCAGTTCGGTCGTACCTGTAGCTTATCATAGAACTGTAGCATAGCATGAAATAATATGGCTTCAACTGATTAAGGATAAGTCTTTCATAAAGTCGTTGATTGTAGTGTGATATGTATAGCGTATCGTCCTTTCGCAGGTAGGCCATTTTAACAAGATGTAAATGGTAGGAAGACTGAGATCTGTTTAGTTAAATTCAGGCATTCAGCGGTACCAGTAGCTTATTATAGAAATGTGGTTAAGATGGCGCCTCATCATTTTGTTAATTCTCACCTCAAGATAATACGATTTATTCATATCCAACAAGGCTATTTATGTTTACTCTATATCGCTGATCGTTTTTTTCTAGCGATATATCCTGACAGCTTGGTATAGCACTCGTTTACTGGTGAGGATCAACTTGGGGGGATATTTTGAGAGGTATACATACAATGCAGTTGTTTTCTCCAAGATTTTAATCTTTCATAATTTCTTTGCAAGGGTATACAATTAGACTGTTTATGTTACTTATTAGAGTTGTTCGTTTTATTTTCCAGTGACAAATCACAAATCCTGCAATTTGGTACAGCCAAGATCCGGTTCTAGAAGAACGAACCAGGTATGCCTAAAATTGGTTGGCTTTTTAACAGTTTATTAGATTTACCCCAAGTCTATTTCGTCAATAAAATAAACTTATTACAGTTGACGAAATGGACTTGAGGCAAGTCTAGCAGCCTATTGAAACTAAGTTATAATCTGTCTCAAATAAGATGTCACCTGCAAATGTCCGCGAATAACAACAATAGAATTGTTTTGGTAAGGATTTTTGCGTTATCGCAAATCTCAGATTACATCTAATTTGAGATGGACTTTAATTGACAATTTGAGTTGTATTAGGTGATATTTAAAATCTTGTTTTGAAAGTTTGTTTTCAAATCTGAAATTTGAACAAGAGAGATAAGCTTTGAATCGAACTGACAGGCCCATGCGAGATATTATGTACCTTAATAAACGGAGAAAGCCACCGGTTTTCTCTTTGTCCAGGGAAGCTCTCATTACTTAGTGAGTTGATCGATGCAACTGTATGCTTTGCAGAGTATATGTAGCACAGGTTCGGTTCATAGCAGGATAAACTTTTATGTTTATATCCTGTGTCCTGTAATTAGCATTCATATTCATTTAGATAAATTATAGAATATGTAAATTAGTTGGCCTTAATTAGCTACAATTTTAGCTATTGTTTTGTTTTTGTCTACTACATGAATAAATAAATAAATGATGATGATGATGATTGATCGTTATTTTCTAGCTCCTGCTGTTTGGTATAGCAAGGTCCGGTTTTTGTGGCAAGCATTTATTTCCAAGAAGGACTCTTTAACTGGTATATTTAAACCATTTATTTTCATTGATTTTTTGTATTATGATTTTACTGCATTGTACAAGCAATAACTGGATGATAATCATGTGACGAGGCACGTGAGTAATGACGTCAAAGGGTCACAAGGTTGCATTGCGTTCTATGATGTAATGCATCCTGGTATTGATACTGTCTCTTCTAGAATCGTCTGCTGCCAACTTACTCCTGAATTTTCTTGCACTGGTGGTATTCAGAAATCTGATTCTGGCTTGAAGTTCCCTTTGTGCATAAAGGTTTTCAAAAGGAATAGCGGTCTTGTTGTGTATCGTGTGGTGTTCCACAAGGCTCTATTCTTGGCCCACTCATTTTTCTCTTATATCTAAGTAACATGCCACAGGCAGTGGACTGTGACTCACTTCTGTATGCAGATGACTCCTGTCTTGTATTGAGAGACAACAACGTTATAGTTATATTTCAGCTTTTGTAATCCATTTCTCTATTATAGCTATAATTGCCAGAAAATTCTATTTATGCACGTTCTTTCGGTATAAATATTTTTGATGATTTAAGAGGCAGTAGGTGCTACCATACAATCAGTCAATGAAAGTTTATTAGAAAAAGTACGTAATTCGATAGGTTTACCAATTAGTCAGCGAGCTACCATTCAGTTTCAAGTATTCACCTCGAGCCAATTAGATTCGTATAATAATGCAACCTGCTTCTTTCCTAGGCATATTGCAAAATTCTACTCAAGGCATCGTTGCGTTGATTGCTTGTAGAAAGAAGATTCCTAGGTATGAAATTTACTTGTTTTTATTCAAGTTACAGTTTTTTTTAGACATTCAATTAAGAAGATCAAAGAAAATTTCTTCAAAAATATACAAAGAGAGGAAGATGACGTATATGTGTACTACTGACACCGCACACCCTCTCTTACGCTCGATTCGGTATTGTATTATTCAAATCCATAAAGGCACAAATTAGCTATATTTTAACATCCTCAAGAATTTTCGTTTCTTCTGTGAAAACTTTTCTTTTATTGACACCTTTGGAGGGACCATTATGGAAACAAGGTTACACTGACCTTTTAATGCTATCCCTGCCATTTTAACCAGGGGTGTTTTTAGATTAAATGTTTTTAACTCTTGTTTTTACTTGTTTTCACATGCATGTAATTAGATTTTTCCGTTTTGATAAACTTATTTTTATTTTAATGTTAATTTTTGACCAAACTATACATACATACATAAGGGGACAGAAACGAAGTACTTAAGACTACATACTACATGAGTGGTAACTACAATACGTTACGAGGCCGATGCCAGGGGAGCAGAAAACAATGACAAAGCCATTACATAAAGATCATGAATGAAAGTTCATCCACACAAAGTCGAAAGTATCTCAGATCAATGACACTGGAAATCAGAATCAGAAACCCTGACCTGACAGCATATGCGTAGTGTGTTGGGTGGTGGCGGGGATTCTGGAGGGGGATCATATTACTACTCTGAGTACTCAAAATCTGATAATTTTAAGAAACTTTCAGTACTGGTCCAAATTCTTAGTTTCTCAGATCGGCTACATGATGTACTGACAAGATAGGCCGTAGACATATTGCAAGAACTTTCGAAGGTCTAAAGTTGCTCTGAAGATGCCCTGATGGGTGAAACTAGTCAGCAGAACATACTGAAAACAAAAATGCGCAGAAGATCCAATTGATGCCTGCTGTCTTATGTTGTTGCACCTCTTCTTTCATCGTACACTAATATGAATCTAGTGAATGCATTTAACCCTGTTGAAAAAATAATGATGAAACGAAATCAAAATTGAAGTTGCCCTGGTCAGCGCTTAAGCATACTATTATTGCATACAAATTTCAAATTGCATGATAATTCCAAGATTCTAAATATAGCACCATTACCATGGCAACCAATGCTTTACTGTGTAATCAACAAAATTTGTATACATTTTTTAATTATGCTTACACATGTATCTGATGATATCCAACTCAATTTGAAACAAAAAATTCCAATTTAGTGCCTCATTTCATTGTTTCAATCGTGTTGGTAATAATCATGATAATTATAACTTAATATCTTCTTATTGTCATATATGATTTTGGTTGTTGGCATCAAAGTCCATCTATTTACAAAGTTTAAAGATTATAGCTACTATAACAGTGAAGAAAAGAGGGGGGGGGTGGAATCAACCCCCCAGGTATTGACCGCTGCAAAAGACCGATAACCAGCAGTGTCCTCCGCAGAGGTTTATACTTTGACTCTTGTTAGTCCTGTAGATTTTTTTTACATTCCAATAAAAATTTACAATACAAATTTACTAGTTATGATACTTTCAAAATACTTAACTACACTACAAGGACGATGCCCGGGGGGGGGGGTACTTGACTAGGGAAGTGACGGGGGTGTGCGGAAAACCTCTCCACACCCTGCACCCTGTCGCATAAAAAATAGGCCAAAAGTATACCCTGTCGCATAAAAAATTTGCCTCTCAAATACTGTGTAGAACGCAATTTTTGCTTGTGATACCCTGTCGCATAAAAATTTTGCCTCTCAAATACGGTGTAGAACGCAATTTTTGCTTGTGATACCCTGTCGCATAAAAATTTTGCCTCTCAAATACGGTGTAGAACGCAATTTTTGCTTGTGATACCCTGTCGCATAATTTTTTTTACTTATGATAATACCCTGTCGCATAATTTTCGCTAGAAAATGACACCCTGTCGCATAATTTTTACTGCAAAAGGACACCCTGTTGAGCGGCACATCCCGTCAGGTCAAGTATAGGAGTGCCCCCCCCCCCGGGGGACGATGCCACTAGATGCAAAATACTATGACTATTCCGTGGCATCAAAAACAACTAAGACGACATACATCCTGTAGATTCAACTACCTATTGCGGTTTTCAAATGCTCACCTTCCTGGAAATGTCCTGGCAGTGTCATTCCACCTAAATAGCTCTTTCCAGACGATGTCAATCCAATTCAACACTGCTGTCAATTCAATTCAATTAATATTGAAATGTTTAGGGTTCTTGCTGTGGCTGTTTGGATAGTAGCTGGTGTCCTTTGAATCGGAAGAAAATAAGATTGACGTATTATTGATTCGATCGTATTCAGAAGTCTTGAGAAATTCCACTTTATAAGTAATACATTATTCATTTGAGGCCTATGTTTAGCCATAACTTAGACAAATGAAAAGCAATTCGTGAGAAAATCTTCATGCTTATGGGGGATGTTTAGTCTTTGCCAGCAGGATGGCTATTCTTATTTGTTTGGGCGTGTGCAAAAGTGCAATACATATGCAAATGGAAACACAGCAAACGAGCGAAACCGACTTTCGTATTGGGTGTTGTGGGCTTGTATGAAGGTCAAGTTTGTAAAAGTTTTCTTCATGGTGCGTTCAAGCATCAAATTTTCGGCTATATTTAGTGGGTAATTATTTTAATTTGCGGCCAGGGATATCGTCGGGAGATCTTAACCATAATGCTGAGAGTTCGATAAAGGCATAGGGCATACTTCCATGAAACGTTTCCAGTAATTCCTATATTCTTGCAAGTCTGAAATGTCAGTTTGCCCGCAAAGGACCCTGGATAACAATGGCTCTTTAATACACTTTCTTTGGCTTACACGTAGCGTCAATAGACCTTTTAAAAGAAGCAGAATCGAGCGATGTTTTGCTACATTTTGTAGAATTTTCGAATGTGCACAATAGTGATAGAAGTTCAAGGCCACTCTATCGAACGTCGCGTATAAAAATGTATAAAGATAATGCTCGCTCCAGGCTCTTTTGTAGAATAGCTAAGAGGTCTATGGACCGTTTGGCTTTTCAACAAAAGGGCGCGGAACGTCTCTCTTGAACCAATCAGAGGCAGCTTTGAGGTGAAGAAAAGTAGTCACATGGTGTCTCTTTTACAGAGGAATGGACTCGCCGGTCAGTCCTCGTCCCCAGGGCCTTTTGTCATATTGGGACGGAGAGGAAAAGGTCTCTGACAAAAGGTCCTAGGGACGAGGTTGCTCGCCGGCACTACAAAGCCAAATTTCTCAATGTTTTCCAATAATAACATAACATGTAAACGTGGCGTTGCGTTTGAGACATTTAATGCACAAACATTAGTTGTTACTTGCCTGGCAAATATTTGTATAGCATTCATATTGATAGCTTTGCCCTTGGAGTATCTGATCCCTTCAGGAGTTATCAAGAGGAATATTTAGAACTGCCTATTTTTGTTGATGAATAGAGCGTGTCCTAACATGCTTATCGAGGTTTCCCCCATACTACCTTTCATACTAATTTTCCAATGAATATCGAGGAGCTTGTAGAAGCAAACCTTCGTGGAAATGCAATAAGCGAGCAGAAAATTATTGGTAGCTACCGGGGTGCCTCCAAAACTTTAAACAGATTTCACCGGGCCTAACGATGAAGATTTGGCATTTATCAATGGCTAATCATTTTGAAAATGTCTTCCTCTGATAAATTCAATTTAGTTTTTTTACAAATTTACGAATTACCTAAGACTACGAACGAGCTACCATACATACTCCAGAAACTATTCTAAGGGGAGCAACAGATCATGACTATCACATGAACAGCATAAACCTTAAAATGCAACTAGTGGGCGAAACTAGTTAGCAGATAACTGAATAAAAAAGCGCAAAAAGATCAACTCGATGCCTGCTCTCTGTGGATGTTGTCCCTCTTCTTCTCATCGTTCACTTTATTTTAAAATGCAACTAAATATACAATTACGAAAAGCTACACATAAATAATCAAAAGATGTTCACTTAATATACAAAAGTAACTTAATTACAGTTCAACTCTTTACATATCTATTTACAAACTCTGCAGGTACATGTATTTCCATTCCATTCTCTGATTTTTCATTTGAAAGAGAGGACACTGTCACAGCTCTTTACCACATCACGTATGCTATTCCAAAGGTTCATAGCTAGTTAACTTGGACATAGACACCTTATTGGTTGATACTAGTACTTTGAGTGTGGAAATATTTGTGTTAAAAATTCAAATTTGCTGTCACCTCCAAACCACAGCTTTGGTGTTTTGGGCCAAATAAAGTCTTGAAGCACAGCACTTAAATCAACGACATCCTTTATAATAATTTGAGCAAAAATTAGCTCCGGTTTTTCCAGTATGCCTGTTTTGAAAGTCTGAAAAGGAAATTAAAAATTGTTTTGAAGAAAAGAAACGGACTCTTATCGAGGAAACAAGAGATTACATTGGTCTTTGTTGAAATATACTGGTAATGAACGTAACTGGTTTCGATTCCTTCTTCGTCAAAACAGAAATTGTGAAACACGTGTATGTCTGCTTCGAATTTGGCAGAATGTTTTGTTTTTTACATTAGTTTCAGACAGCCTGATAAGCTTATGAAACGAGACGGACTTCATGGACACTTCAAGGCGGCTTTAGCTGGGATTCATTAGATTTCTAATGACTTCGCTTACGGCTTACGTGAGCATTCAGACGTATTGAATCTTTCTATGTGCATGCTGAAGAACAAGTCCTACAAGTTTTCTGCTCCGTCGTTAGAAGTTACACATTTTGCTCAAACCTCTATCAGCTATGGCTCATTGGAGTCTTGAAGGTACAATTTAAGCATTCACAAATTGTAAAAGATAGTTAGTCGAGAAAAGTGATGGTTTAATGTAAGATCTGCCATTATGGCATAAACGAGAGGCTGCAATAGCATGGGTAAGAAAATGGTCTGTTCATCTAGAGGATGTTTTCATTTGCTTCTGGAAGTTTCTGCACTGTTTTGTTATCATTGCACAAAGGAGTTTCTAAG
This sequence comes from Aurelia coerulea, assembly GCA_039566865.1. Lineage (NCBI taxonomy): Eukaryota > Metazoa > Cnidaria > Scyphozoa > Semaeostomeae > Ulmaridae > Aurelia > Aurelia coerulea. The sequence continues at coordinate 23,193,352 of CM076947.1, read as the reverse complement.
GAATACAAGTATTAGTACAACCCAAATGAATTTTCAATATTGCTATAACACTGACAGAGTGTAGTTTTTAGGCTCCTCGCCAAAACCCTTGTCACAAAACGGGAAAGGTAGATCTCAAGGGCAAATACTAAAGTAATTTTACCGGAGAGTAATATTGCGTGTTTGTCCTGTGGCCATAATGGGCGACGCTCGAAGAAAACGACGCTTTTACCCCCTTCTTTCAAATCTTCTAAAATCAGTATAGAGAGTTTACGTAATAAGTCAATACTTTGTGATCTTGTTCTTCATTAGTTGGTGATATAACCTGGCTACTAGGTTTTTTTCACCAATTGCTCTTTTAGGATCCAACTCAGTTGTTTGCGACGACATGGGCATAATGGGCGACACTACTCCAGATGATTAAGTGCCTAGATTCTGGAGGGTTGGAGCAATGTTTGCGAGTAACAAGTCAGGAGCATTATCGTTTCCAAAATTATTTTCAAAGAAATCATACCAGTTAGAGATGTTGTAATTATATATTGATGTTACTGGTACCATGTACATTGGCTTTAATTTATTCATAAGTCTATTGATTACACAATCTTCCCATAGAATTTTATGGTGAGATATAATAGAGTAATAGGTCTTTATAAGATATTAGGTCTATTTTCACACGTAGATTTATCCCTCACCACAAAGATATGGTTCCTGGTGCCGTATCTATTTTTAGCTGCATATCATTTTGTCCCTATAGAGGATAGTGAGGTAACTACAGCAACGAATGTCCGGGTGAAAATGAGGCAATTCAAATTTTATCCAGGGTTCAGAGAAGGTCAAACCTTTCTCTAGATGCAAAAATCTGTAAACCAGTTGGTGCTGTCAAAGTAACCCAAAATTTTCCTAGGTTTCTCATGAGAACTGCTAAGCCTTCCGTTGATATGACCATGGGTTGTTAGTTAGACACCGCAGTAATGTTTCAGCATATACAGGGTGTCCCAAAAAATTGTGCCCCGTTTGCCTGAAGATTGCAACAAAAGTGCAAAAGATTCTCGCCAAACTATTATATGATGTTGCTTTTCAGATATTCAAATGAAGTTGGCTGCCATCCCCGTAAAAATCCGTTGAAAAATGATGGAGCTATGACCTTCAGAAGACCGACTGAAACCATGCGGTCGGCCATTTTGTCTTACTATTTTGGAGTGATAAGTATCTTCATGTGAGGTAAGAAATAATTTCTGTAAGGTCAGAAATAGTGGAACTCTCTGAGGATTATCGGAATTTTCACGAGAGCTATCAAATTGGAGGCTACTGTTTCATTTTCTATCCATGAAGATATTTATCGCTGCAAAAAATAGTAAGATAGAATAGCCCAATCGTTGTTCTGTTGAGACTGTGAGCCCCGAAAAGGAGTTATGTAGGTCAAGGTTATTTCTGTAAATTTTTGCAAAATAATTGTACCTCAATGGCCACAAACGGGTTTATTCTCAATAGTTTTCAGTTGTACTTTAGACTTATGCCCTCCGCAGGAGCTAGGAATGTTGAAGCGCGAGTGAAGCGAGCACTTTTACTTACCAGAGTCCGCGGTACAGCCAAACTTGCAGATGCTACCAGACGAGTTCAGCCTAGGGTTGCTTTAGGACTGTTATTGCGAGACTGATAGGAGGGAGCTATAGTCTGTCTCAAATTAGATGTCATCTGCAAATGCCCGCGAATAACAATAATAAAAGTGTTTTTCAAAGGAATTTTGCGTTATCGCAAATCTCAGGTGACATCTAATTTGAGATAGACTTTAATTTGACTGATACTGATTTTGAAGGAAATTAACATCAAGATGAAGATCACAAGAAAAAAGATAGCTTTAGTCGACATCATCAGCGTCAAGAAGTCGTGGTGAAATCCTTAAATTAGAGAAATTTGACTTAATAGCTTCCTACCTTTGACGTAGACAATTGATTTGTAACTGTTGGGAACTTTTTTTCATCTCAGGGTTGAAACAAAGACTCTCTTACTCCCTTTATCATCATTTTAGGAACACATTTACATAGACAGGCCTTTAGATTTTGTTCATTACTACTACTTCTGCTGCCATACAGCATAGGGCTCAAATCTTTCAAATCTTTAAAAGGGTGGGTGGAAAATTCTATGACATTTTTATTTGAAGTGAATGGCTTGAAAGGAACTTATTATACCTTGCTGCAAATCTGCCGTGGACATTTTTTGATATCTTTATTTTTTTTTAAATGGTGGCAATTTAATTATTTTTGAAAAAATTTATGGCAAGTTTTGAATAAATTTAAATCATCGTAAATCCTAAACCAATGGAGGAAAAATTGTGTAAGCTTCAAGAACAGCATAATTTATAAAGATCTGCAGACAAGCAGAAATCTGCAGCTTTTCTGGTTTAAGATGTAGATATTTTGATGTAGTCATAGCCTTTAATAAATGTCGCCATTTTGAAACTTTGAAGCCAACTTTGAAGGCCGGGTAAATTACTGAACCTAATTTAACATATTGGCAATAAAGCAAGATGTCATAGTATTTACAAATGTCATAGTATTTAGTATACAAATGTCATAGTATTTACATCCACTTTTTTATAGGTTTGAAAGATTTGAGCCCTATGCTGCCTGGGCCTCCTGTGGAAAATTCTCCTTCACAGCAGCTTCATAAACGGAGCCCAGGTTTTTTTGAACACCCTGTATGCATACTGAAATACAAAGAATATAGGTCGTGGCTAAACCGCTATATCATTCATATAAATTATTTCAGCGCCATCAAACCAGCCTATCCAGGGGCTCTCCTAACAAAATTGCAGGGCGATTGATAAATAACTTTCTAGGGAATTAACATGTGAAATTATACCAGGGACTGTTCATTATTTATAAAGGGGTTGGTACCGAAGACAAATGGGTTGGGTAAGAGAAATTTTCTAACATAAAAAGGTTGGGTAAATATTTTTCATGTAATTTCAAGGTTGGGAAAACAAAATTTTCCCACCAATTAATGCCAAATGTTTAAAGTCCAAAATTATCAATATCATCATCAACATCATCAACACTATCCATTTCACTTTCAGTGTCTACTTTGTTCATCTTTGTCATCAATATTTACAATATTGAATTGAAAATTTACATCGTTTGACATTGAAACCATGTTTATAGGTAGGGAATGGGCAAAATTTTGTCAACCTGAAAATTGTTGGGTAAATGTTTTTGCTGTCACCTTTAGAGTTGGGTAAGAAGATTTTTTGGACAAGAAAACATTTCTCTTCAGTACCAACCCCTCTGTAAATAATGAACGGTCCCTAAGATATAGAATAACCTTCCATAACCTCCTTGACATTGACAGCTTGAAATAGGGTGTGTTTCGTTGAAGCAAAACCAACATCCACGAAGCAGTTTCACTTTCACTTGAGGTGTTGTTCTGAAGCATGATGAAAGTGGAACGACCTTATTTGTGAAGCATCGTCCCATTTGTACTCGTGGTACATATTTTATGCTCATATTTCTATCGGTTTCCCTCCCAGGAAGGAATAAAAAGCACGGACGAGTTCAAATCTGAAACAGTCAAGCAAGGAGCAGATAATTTGAGTTGTTAACAAGGTATGTCACTTGTACTCTCTCGTTTGTAACGAACCAACTTTATTTCTCAGTACATACATTTTTGCATTTATCTACCTGGCGAGCCAGAAAATGTGTTCATTTTCAAAAATTCATAGCACCAAGAGCACTGGATGGATTGAAATGTGATTTTATTCATTTGATTGATTGTTCGATCTTTTGAAGTAAATAGACGAAAATGTAGGGATTAGGTCTGAGAATAGATCAAAAGAAGGCTACTTGCCTCTTACTTCGCTTCCTATCCATCGAGAACATCAGGTAAAATAGGCTATATCTAAACTGCCTCCTCGTCCTCCGAGTTAAGCTGCGTTTAACTCCATTGATTTAGTTTTTTAACTGTATGGAAATGAAGAGTTCTTCCCTAAAATAATGTTGTATAAATTTCATCGTTTCGCACCTCTTACAATGTCCAAAAGTCACGGAGCCGGAAGTCTATTTTTAAATTCAAAGATCGTGTCTCAACACTTCCTTCTTGGAAATAAGAAGGAGAACAATATGTTGTTGTTGTAGCTTTAAGAGAGAGAGTTGCAGCAAAATCAAAATAAACATCCAAATAACAGTGCTGCCTTGGTCACAGAGTATTGGAAATGAATTTTTTGCGGTTACGTCTGCTTTATTTTTAACTTGTAAAATCAATGATCTTTTGATGGAAGTATGTAGTACAATTAGAGCGGAGCCTGTGATGTTTCACAGGTGAAATAAGCCAGCTACCAGGTTCACTGTATGTCATGCACAGCCTTTGACAGTGAAGAACACCTTCTTGCGAATATTTTGTACAAGTATGACGGTGAGCATCCAGATAACGGGAAATGACAGGAAAATGTTGAAATACAATGATAACATTGCTGATTGTGCTAATATTCGACAGAACGCTACGAAGTCAAATTAAATTAAAAGTGCAGTGCACCTTTCTTTCATTGGAACCGTCCGTTTTTGTGAAACTGTTCTGGCTAAGTGCCGCTCATTTTGTTTAATTTTTGAAAGCTTGTGCCGTGTTTTAGATTGTTCTTTTTCCATTTATCCTTGATGTTAGGCAAACTTTTCATGTGTTTCATTTGTTTTGTGAAAATGAAATAAGGAACTTTGGAAGAGTCAGTTCCTTATTCTATTTTAGTTTCATGTACAAGAAAATTCCATTGGAATTTCGATATGGAGGGGTTATTTTTGTTTTATTGTGCCGGGTCACCCAAAATGCTTGAAAGTGGTTAGAAAACGATCAAAATTTGATTATATCATTGATCATGATAACTTCTTGCTAATTGCTATTCATTTGTGGGAAGAAACTTTTAGCCATATTGGAAAGTCTATAGCTTGCTTTGAACTTGAGTAGATTTGTATTTTTAATGCCTGGCTTTGAAGCATACATCGTACTCATGCGAAATGACTAGCAAGTTGAATTTTGGGAATTTTGTCTCTGTATGGTAATATCTCTTAAACTTTCGCCTAAATTGCAAAATATAGCTTTTAAATGCAACTATTAAAAAATGTTAAAGATTGATAACATCTATAATCAAATTTCAGTGATTTTTGCGAGTTTCACTTTTTATTGAGTCTCCCAGTAGGTAAAGGAGTCAAGGAGTTGTCCGTAAGTGCTTTGTAGAAGCCATTTTTCGTATAAATGGATTCACAATCAAACTCATCAACAAATTCATTTGCTCAGGCTCGCTATGAAATAATTTGCCGCCACAACGCTTTAAATAAATTGCTGCTACTAATAATTAGCTGCTGCTACCTGCAAGGGGGATGTACTTTTATTGTAGAATAGTTACGTGTATTGTCTGGTATTGTTCTTTTTGCTCCGTATTTATAAGTAGTTTTTAACTTAATTTTATGGCCGCAGGGTAGACGCAGTCTTTTGCTCCCTCTGGTATCGTTTTAGTGGTATAGTAGAGTAATATTGTAAGTAGTGTAACTTGTAATTATGTTATCGTAGCTTTTCATTGGATTATCTTGGATTATATAAAACAATTGCCGCTAGTTTCTGTTGTTGTTGTTGTTGTTGTTGTTGTTGTTGTTGCTGTGATAACTGGGACTATCTCGTGAGTCTACTAAGTTCCCAGAGCGTGAAATCATGGGCGATGATGCACCGATTTTGTGGGAAGGGAAGATAATAATTGTAGAATTCTTTTACCCATTAGTTGACCAGTTCTCTAATCTGGATCCCTGTTGATCAATTTGAGTGAACAAGATCAGTAAACGTTCGTTTCTTTTCCGTTTCTTGGCTCTGTTCATTTAGGCTAGTAGGCCCACGAGTTCCAACTGTCTGACTGTTGTTGTTGCAACTGCAAAAGTTTTCAAGCCTCTGGGTAAGAAATTCTACAATTATTATCTTCCCTTCCCACAAAATCGGTGCATCTTCGCCCATGGCGAAATAGTCCTCGAGATAAACGATTATCTTCTTGAAAACGATGTTCATGAAGCCTGTGTGCAGAGTCTATTGTTCATGCAGTCCAGCATTCATTGCCCAGCTTGCCCAGTTGACGGAAATCATGTATTTGCAATATGTGTTTTGACGTAATTTGATGCGTAGGCAGCCAATATAAAACGTAACCTAATATTTTGCGAAACAGTCATTTTGATGATGGAACTAAATGTAGAGCTAGGCGTTTTCCTATGAATAATTCAGCAGTTTGCAATGATTGTTCGAACCCGTCACCAGTTAAATGAGATAAAACTTACTATCTTTCAAATGGAGTAAGGATAAGGAAGAAACGTGAAGATTAACCCTCCCACTCAGGTGTCAATTTAGACTTATCAATTCCATGATGATATTATTGGGAGAAATGGTTCTGGACTTTTCCAGATATGCTAATTAGAGATTTAAAGTTTGTGTGGCCTAAAATGTTTGGCACTTAACAAAATCGCTAAAATTCAACGTTTGAACCAAGATAGTCACCAAGTCTCCCCTTTGGATAGGCTATTGTAATTGTATATAAATGATAAAGTAACGTTTGTGCTGATAAAATACATATCTCATTATTGCTACTCTTGGCACCAGAGCCAACAAAAATAGAAAATAATGAAAACTGAAACTAGCTGTTAATATAGTTAAGTGACTGCAGCTCGAAGCAAGATTGAAAAATTTGCCTTGCGCGAAACAATAGCCTAGTGTTTGAGAAAAACGAATTTGTGCAAACAGACGTTTTAGCTATTCTACAAAGGAGTCAGGATCGAGTAATATTGTTACACATTTTCATACAAGAGGTTCGATTGAATAGTATTAGAGCTTCTATCACTATTGTGCACGTTCGAGAATTCTACAAAATGGGTCAAATATCATTCGATTCAGATACCTTTCAGAATAGCTAAGATGTTTATAGCCTGATACACAGCCCACTAAAAGGAAAATTATCTTCCTTTTTTCTTTAAAGGCACATACCATGTCCAGACTATGAGTCTAAGAGCAAGAGCTGCTTTTGATAACCATTTCGAGATTTCAAAAATTCAGACTGGTGTATTGGTGCTGGATGCTTCCTGGAATAAGAACAGAAAGAAATGTTCACTTTTACAAAAATTCTAATGTTCAGCTCGGTTGTAGCCTGTCATTTCTCTGTCATTTCTCCGGTGGGAGTCTTTTGTTGCCCGTGGAAACCAGTACCTGCTGACATAGCCCGAACCGCCCCCCGCCCCCCCCCCCAAGTGTGCCGAATGTAAGCAAGAAGCTGTAATAGTAAAAATGTCATGGATCTTGGGGTCTTTCTGAAGGCAGTAATGGCATTGCATACTCCGAGCAGCCAGAGTTGCAAAAAGTCCTAGACCTTCCTCCAAACCTGCATTTCAAGGTCTCAATTTTCGTCAGTTTGACTATCGTAATAATAACCCCAACTTCGTCCCCAGGGCCTTTTGTCAAATTAGGACGGAAGTATGACAAAAGGCCCTGGGGACGAGGTTGTAATAACCCATCAAATGTTTTTATAAATGTATAACAAAAAGGTTTCCATTTATCATTTGCCTTCTTATGATGCACCAGGACCGTTACGTGCAGTGAAAAATATTGCACAAAATTTCTGGGGTTATTGAAAAGAAGGAATCTAAAAGTGAGGCCTCAAAGAAATTAAAATGCAACCTTCCACACTTTCGTTAACGTTTTCTTTCAGTCACCACCATCTTCAGGAAAATTTTGAGTGCACGCTCTTTAGTATGGCTCAAAATGCTTCTTTCGATCCAATATTTGACAGTGCCAAAATTTAGACTAAGTCCAAATTTAGTTTTTTGTCACAAACCTTTTTTTGCTCAAGCCTTCCTCCAAAACCAGGTTTGTTGGTTTGTAGGGCTTTTGCGTCTCTGCAAACAACTCGCCGAGAGAATGATAGGTCCCAGGAATATAGACAGGGTTTTTTCTTAAAAAAAACTGGCAAGGTGGCTAACCTCAAATTTTATTTCGTAGTTTCACTAAATTGACTATGGAGATTTCAAATCCAAGATGGGCCAAAACAAATTTTGACCGGAAGTCAACTCTTTTGGTGACGTCATCAACTTCGAGAAAATGCACTTATAACCGCTCTAAATTTTTTTCTCGTAACTACTACTGCCAAACAAATTGTATATTTGAATAGCACACAGTCAGAGCTTTCGAATGATGTATAGATTTACTATTTTTGCTCACATTTGATTTATAGGTATGACGTCATCATTCATTTATGACGTCATCCATGTTTATGAATAAGTAGCAATAGTACAGCAGATTGTTGTGATAAAAGCATGATACTTGGTGAACATAAGCAGTTTGACAAGCTGCAAAATATTGGATATAGAGCCACTTCAAAATATGCCCCCAAATGCTATTTTCAGACAGGGGTACTAGAGCCCAGTCCCCCAAATAGTCCTGATATAATTCTTATCATCCTTTCTGCTGGCTCAATTCCTCAATCGACTCAATTGCTCCATGTTTCTGTCTTTTAACGAGGAGTGTATCACTCTTCCGAAAAGGCGTATGAGATGTTTTAAAACAATTAGATTTTACGGATTTTTACGGATTTTTCTTGAAAACAAGTGGATTTTTGCCAAAGGTCGGTGTACGAGATATTTACGGAATGATACGCCCTTCGTCTTTTTGCGAGTACATACTGTAGACCTATTCATCGTTGTCTTTTGTATACTATGTAGTTTACAACAAATCAGTGCCTCTGCCAAACTACGATGGTTAAAAATTTACGAAACTTTAATACCACATACCAGAAAAACTTAATTTCTGGAAAAATTCAGTGCCGAGTTCGCTACAATTTGCGCGCTGTAAATCTCAAGTGAAGAGAAGAAGCCCGCCCCGAGAGAACATTTTTTACCCCTTAGAACACTGCCTTAGAACGTTCGAAAAAGCAACCACAGCAAGCAAAACAAGAGAATTCTCGTGCGACACCAGCATGATACGAAGAAAGGAGTAATAACACCTGACCACCTTGTTAAATACATGTTTCTTGTGTGAAGTGTCACCATACCACCAAGGTGTCACAGTCATTTTAGACAAGAAAGCAATCTTCGCACTTCAAGTACTTTTTATTTTTCAATCAATGACACGATACCGGAGGTACATGGTCTCTACAACCACACTCATTTTTTTTATAAGAAACGGTAGGCTCAATTTTTCGAAAGGTAAGAAAACAACGCTACCTGGATTTAAAAAGCTAAGAAACGTTTGTAATTTGCAGTTTTAATTTTCCCAGCGCACTCCAAAGGGACCCCAAAATGTTTTAAAACTTGTCACAGTTTCTTCATTCATAAGTATCAGGGGTAAAGATTTATTAATTACTTTTCACACATACCAAATAGTTAAAATATCTATAAACCCAAAGGAGTCCTTGTGAATTCCTCTTAGGGTTGCTCTAATCAAGAGGAAACCCCCTGATACCCAGGTGTGCAATGCAATACAATTCAACAGCAACAACAAGGCATGACATTTAGCAGAAATACTTTGCAGTTGTTCTCGGCTTGGTGAAGACAGGAAGGTTGTCAGGTCAGCTTGGGGAAGAAGTGCAATTTTGCTTCATTGCTGTATGCTAGAGTCACAAAAATTTCATTTCTGTCTCTCCTAGTATTCTGGAATGCAACCAGGACACCTTGGATAGAGATGTCATAGAGGGGGTTCCTGAACAGAAACTGGTCGAAGAACGCTGTGGAAGGCCCGCATATCATGCCATTGGTAGCTCAGCTCACTGGAGAGTCAGGTGTTTGATGCTGTAAAGTTGTTTATCAAAGAGCTCTGGAAAAGATCTTGAAAAGAAAATTGTCAAAAATATTCGTGGATTCTTATATCAAGATATTTCACATTGGATCTGATAGAGGAAGTACCTTCACTGCTGCTGCAACAAACATTTTTAGGATTTTATTAGAAGAGGAGTCGGATTTTGGGTCAAATTGTCGAGGATTTTGCTAATTCTGCTGTCTGTACATCGGCACCTTGCGTCATAAATTTCATCAGCTTGCAGCGATCATTTCAAGTTATTCAACTCACTTTGAGCATTTATTGGAAATTCATATTCCTTACAAGGAAACTCAAAGCAAATTCTGGGGGCCTAAAGCCCGAATCACGAGGAGGGCGTGCTAGTGTCTCCTTGCCTTAGTTCAATTATTAGTTTATACGAATTTTTCTGCATTTATTCGTTCAGCATATACCCCTACTTATAGTTTATTCACAAATTCACCAGACTCATGGCAAACGCAAATTCACCAAATAACCCATACACACCTATTATAAAAGATTATATAGCTTTCAAACTAAGGTCGAAAAAATTGGAAATCCCAGGCTATGACCGTGAACCTAGCTGTTTGACAGAACCATGCAAAACTTTGCGCCGAGTTGGCGAAGAACTCGAAGCACACAACAAAGACTTATTTAACAGCATGTGCGAACAATTAAATATAACATCCAATACAGCCTACCCCACTTTTCAAGGGATCGTTGATGAGATATTTCAGAGTGGAATCAACTGGGGGAGAATCGTTGCGTTCGTCTGCTTTGGTGCTAACCTGGCAGTTTATTGTGCAGTCCGAGATGAACTTGGCACGCAGTATGTTGATAATATAGTAAACTGGGTATCCAGATATATGGAAGTGAACCTAGACAGCTGGTTGAAGGCTCATGAAATCTGGGTGAGTTTTTGAAATTAATTTTTTGCGAGAATTTATGCTTTATTTGACAGAATGCTGCCGAGAAACGTCATGCAAAATCTTACCTCCCCTCTGAAGACCCCGCCGACGATGGAACCCACAGTACTTATATTAGGTAGTGCATTTGATGTTAAAAAAAAGTACTAACCATAACCCTACAGAGCCCCCAGCTGACCCCACTAAAGCAAGACCCCTAATTAACCCAATATGCTGAGGTCTGATACAGTTCAGCATTTTTTACCCCATTTGTCCTACCCTCATTTTGTGGGCGTTTTGTGACCATATATTCCTCTCCTAAAAATTTGTACAACTTACAATATTACAACTTATTGCAGGGATGGCGCCAGCGGGGGTGCTAGGGGGGTAGGAGCCCTCCCAAAATTTCATTGAGCCCCCCCATCGGCACTTGAATTTTCGAAAATTTCTACGCACTGTTGGCATTTATATAACCTTTACCTCCAGATTTCTTTGCTGCGTTGTCATCTGAGTGAACTTGAATTGAGCTCGTTCATAAAAAATTTCTCACTGTCGGCACTCTGACAGTATTTGCCCCCCTAGCATTTCTTCCCTGGCGCCATCTCTGGCATTATTGCAAATTATGAATTATTTGTAGGGTCGTTTCTGTTGATCATATTCTCATATTCCTTTTACTGTTCCAATTAACAATTCAATGAACAGGGATGATTAAATTCTTAAAATTCTTCACATACTTTTGGTCATCCCTATGGAACCATGACTGCCACAATTAGGCAATTTGTGAATTGTCAAACAAATGACTTCTCTTGCTTGAGATCTCATGCCTTTTAATGAGTACCTGCTTATGTTATGGCCTTTGCTGTTTTGCACACTGCTGCCTTTAATGAATAATTGGGGGAGGGCTAGAAGCTGGAATTTGTGAGTAATAAAAGACAAATGATTTTAGCCAGTACCAAAATTTTCTCTAAATTAGCAAATTTAAAGTATTCAGGATTTTTTTAGTTTCTTACAATTTCCGTAACAATTTTCAAGTTTGTTCTATGTGCCTTTGTGAACATCTAAAAACAAAAGTTTTTTAAAGCCTTTCCAATGTTTAGACATTACCTGAACATTACTCAATTACCTTCCACATAATATGATACAGGAAACAAGTGAAAATGAAGTAAGAATGTGCAAAGGATTCCTTAACTGAAATAAATACGTAGCTCCTCAAATAATTTTGCCCTGTGCTGGAGTTTCTTAAATCTTCACTTCTTCAGCAGTCCGAGAGTTGTTGAGTTCCTTATATGCAGTGTTTTAGAATAAAATTGTGTGTAATTGCAAGTGAATGCAAGTTTTCCAACCTAATATTCATGGACTGCATTTAATGCTGTGTGCATGGAAGATGTTCCATGTGCAATTTCAAGCATAGCAAAAGGCAAAAACGATATATTCAATTCGTTTTTTATATACAATATACAATATATACAATATGCACAATATATCAATTGTTTTAAAACAATCGCCAAACCCACATGGTCTCTTCATACATGGTCTTCCACTCAGACTGCTTTTGCAGAATGTGTATTGTTGTGGAGAGCAGAAACAGTACATGTGGTGTAATTAGTCCTAAGTAAAGTTATTCTGCTTCCAATACAAGCTTGTAGAAAAGGATTTTGTGGATGCTTTCTGGTTTCGTATTATTCTCACTAATCCTTCTTGTCTTTGTGGTGGCAAATGAACATTTTTGCACAATTGTATAATTTCGGTTTCACTAAAAAGGAGAAGTCATGTGAAACCCATGTGCAGAAAAGGAACCCCTGAAAGACACTGTGTCAACAGCTTTTCACCAGCCATTAAACTTTGCCTTCCATGTGATACTGTTAATCATGGGTGTGTCTGTATCAGTATGTCTGGTATGCCAGCATGTTTGGGCAGATCTGCTCTCATGATCAGTTACATATTGTGAAATTTGAATTCTGAGAAGTACAGCCCAGAACTGTTTTGTGCAATGTTTGGGCGCTGCCAGAATGGGGTAGGAAAGACAGTAGTGAACAGTAGTACTGATCATTCAATCACTAAGTTTTGAATGGTGTACACTCGTTTTTAGAAGAAACTTGCAGTAGGTCCAAGACATTGGAGAATTAATGCTGCAAATTGCTGATTGTATTTTTTGTGTGGAGGCATTTTAGTTGAGACTCAAATGTTTTAGAATACTAATGCATGGCATGATGTGTCAAGGGTAATTACTGCATAAGCAGTTCAGTACAAGTCATGGAAAAGTCACAGAAGATTGAGCTTCCAAGGGGCATTGCCACTGATTGAAGTAATCTTAATCAATGGAAGAATTTGAACTGTTGTGGTTCCAGCAACTTTTTTGCTGCATCTTCCAAAAGTATCATTCTCCTAGATCCTATTAATCTAGAAAAAAGCATAACTCTGTAGATGTCAAAATTTAGCCATCCCCTCCTCTCTGGTAGCAAACAAGCCCATATTTCTCAGGCAAGCATTTGCATGTTGTCTTGCATGATAGGAGTGAAACATGGGTGTACATCACATTTTTCTATGAACCGTATGTATTGTTGCAGAATTTACTTTGGAGAGATATTTTCATCCTTAGTTTGGGGATGGCTCATTGGTTATGAATTTGACATAGGGGCGTATCACTCTGTAAAAATTGTATGCACCTCTGGCAAAATCCCCAAAATGCTTTTGTTTTCAAGAAAATCCAGGAAAAATCCCAAAAAATTGTTTTAAAAATCTTGTACGCCTTTTCGGAAGACTGATACACCCCTCAAATTTGACTACCAATCTAAAGGTTGGTGGCCCACCAAATTGAAATTGCCTCTAAGAGTGAGGAGAGTTGCCACTCTATGTAATTTCTAGGCCAAAGGATTCATAAGGTGCATGGTCACTTGTAAAGGGAGGACCAGGACATTGCTTGGACAAGTTTGGCTGCTCAGTGGCCTATTAATACTTTCGGATTCTGGATAGAAGTATAGAAAAAAGTTAGTGTTTTATTAATTGCATCTTATTCATAAATCTTATCTGCTGCACCATAAACAATTTTCAAGCTATCCTTATTAATTGATTTGTGAAAGACAACCTATTAGACATTTCTCTTGTGTTTAACTTTGAACCTGAAAGACCATTCAGAAAGTGATTCAAAGTCAACAGGTGGCTGTGGGAATTTTTCTGAAAAGTGAAAGATCAAATTTATATGTTTGATAAAGTAAGGGGCGTATCATTCTGTAAAAATCTTGTACACCTTTGGCAAAAATCCCCTTGTTTTCAAGAAAAATCCGTAAAAAATCCCTAAAAATCCAATTGTTAAAAAATTAAGAAAAATCTTTAAAATCTTGTAAACGCGTTATCGGAAGAGTGATACACCCCTTGGCATAAAGCATGGCTTGCTGGTTTCCAAGATATTTGATATCATGCATTGTTTGAGCATGTTGTTTTGAAGAAGTTGAATTTCCCTTACAAGCCACTTGTCTCCAGTTCACTGATGTTTTGCTGTTGCAGTAAATTGCATATCAGTTCTGTTGTACTTGCAAAGGCCAGGGCTGTAGGATGCGAGGTAGGATGCAACTTAAACGCGAGATGGCATGACACACCAAGGGCATTTTTTTCGTAAGGAGGGTTTGTTGGAGTTAAATGTGAGTGATGTGGTACACAGCAGAAAATAGGCTGAGTCCTGGCAGATGTCTCCTTTCTTTGCACTTAGCAACAAAAATATAATAATTGATTATCTAAATGACTAAGTAAGCAACATAATACCGGGTGTCCCAAAAAAAAGTACTCCTGTTTAAAAAATCACCAAAAATTCATTATCAAACCGTCGATGAAATTTTCTCTTTGAGTTGCTTTGTCAAAGACCCAAAAATATTCACAGATGATAAAATATTTGCTTTTGATACAGTAAGGTAGGAAATTTACACGTTGAAGAACCTTATTTTGAGCTATAGTTTTTAAGCAAAATACTCAATCTTGCCTAAGAGCCAACATTTTCAGATTTTTTATCATCATGAAAGTCTCTAATGATAGTGCGCATTTATTTTTGTCATTTATGACCATACTAGAAGTTTTATAAGCACAAAGAAATGTATTTTGCAATCATTAGTGCTTTTTTGCAGTATGATTCAAAACCAGGTGGCCCTAAAAAGAGCTAAATTTGCTCATTTTAAACCACTTACAAGATCAGCTATTTCTTGGAAAATAATTTAGTCTTTGATCTACTTGATAAAAAAGAGAAAATTGAAGATCGGCCATGTAATCAAATTTTGTTTATGTTTCAAACGGGAGTACTTTTTTTTGGGACACCCCCGGTAGAAAAATTTAAATAACTCCTGGCCGCATCAGCCTTGAAAAGGGGCACCTCATGAAACTAAAAATGATACTTGTTGGTTTATTGTGAAATTTAGAGGACCATATATGCCCCCAATGCACCTGGTTCCTACATCTCTGGCCCATTACTCAAAATGAGGAGCTAGTGAAAATATGCCAATATTGGTAAGTCCAGAGTTTTCTCTTGTGACTATGGTTCAAGTAAATAACATGGCAAGGGACCCCAGAGGTTGCTAAATGATGTCATGAAAAGGACCAAAAAGCCACTCGAAGTGACATTGTTTATTCTGAATATGTTCAGACTACTCAACTCATGAATCGACCAGTTGACTCCAAGGAGTTTGTTGTGCCGCCAATTGTTTAAATGCAAGCAACTGTGATCAGCCATTCATCTTTTGGATCAAGTGAGGCGAAGTGAGGATCAACTTAGTATCTTTTGTATCGAGGCATGTAAAAATCGTATGAAAGCGGTCGAAGTTTTGCATAATGTGGTGCAACCTGGCAGTGGCGTGCTGGCAGGGGGGGCAGGGGGGGCAACTGCCCCCCCTGCTGGTCGAGTTTGAGGGGCGCCAGAGAAAACGTCTATCTTAGGGGGCGCCGAAGGCGCCCTCGTCAAATAGTTAGTGAACGAAGAGAACCTTTTGAAACATCGCAATGATACTAGGATATCAAATGGAAACTCAAAGAAGGCGCTGTTTAATACCAGGTGTCCCAAAAAAACATATACAGATTTGGTTGACTCCAGCGATGTGAATTTAGCTTTAATCAATGACTAATTACTCTCAAAATGTTCCTCGATACTTAACTTGAACATAGATACCTCGTTTGTTGGTATTGGTGCTTTAAGAGCAGAAATATCAATCTTGAAAGCTCAAATTTGCGTCCACTTGCAAACCAGAGCTTTGGCCTTTTCAAATTCCTGAACCACATCGAAATTAAGAACTGAAATTAGTGAAAAATTAAGAAACATCCTAATGGGTGACTGGGGGAGGGGGGGGGGTGACTTCTGGAAAACGTAATAATACAAGATCTAATATTGTTCAAATTTTATCAAGGCTCTCGTTGATTTATACATTAAGGCATATTTGAGCTTTCAAGATTGATATTTCTGCTCTCAAAGCACCAATACCAAAAAACGAGGTATCTATGTTCAAGTTAACAATCGAGGAACATTTTGAGAGTGATTAGCCATTGATTAAAGCTAAATTCACAGCGCTAGAGTCAACCAAATCCGTATACATTTCTTTGGGACACCCGTTACTTCTCACGTCATTATCTTTTGCGTATCTATGCAAGAGACCAGCCAAACAGAAAACGAACCAACGAGTACATGAGGACTATGATGATTATGATGAAGATTTTGATTGGCCAGGTGCGATACACAGAAAGCAAACTGACGAAAAGAGCAAGCTGCCATCCTTTTCTGGTGCCTTGCAGCTGCTATGTCATCCCACGTACCATCTCATGGATGCATATCCCATCTTAGGGCACGTTTATGCTATTGCAATTGTCATTCCTGTGAGCTCATCAACCGCTGAGCATTCGTTTTCCACGTCGCGTATACGCTCAACGAT
This sequence comes from Aurelia coerulea, assembly GCA_039566865.1. NCBI lineage: Eukaryota > Metazoa > Cnidaria > Scyphozoa > Semaeostomeae > Ulmaridae > Aurelia > Aurelia coerulea. Next base: position 23,176,773 of record CM076947.1, on the reverse strand, counting down.
GGTTCAAGAGCTCCTTGAGGGCCTTCTGATGATGGTGTTTGGAAAATAAATTTCTCTCCCTTGACAAAGACGAGCTCATTGACAGTTTAGAATTAGAAAGAAGTTTTCGAGAACTTTCAATAGCATTTTATCATGAAAAAGTGGCATTGACTTGCTTCCCTTGCAAAGAAAATCTGTATTGGTATGAACAAATGAACTGGAATAGACGAATTCAGCTAACGCCGCTATCACTTGGTCAATGGGACTCATACCATTACTCTTGCAAAGTATTTACCCATCAAATTGCTAGAATTTAGTTTTCAACCAATAAGGACAACAACTGTTGTAATTGCGATATAGACAGCTGTTGTTGTTGCATCCAAAATACAATTGATACGGCCTAGAGTTCTCGTAGCTGCGATGGATCTATTTTGTTTCTACAGAGGAAGATTACTGCTTGAAAGGTATATTGTCTGTGATGGGTAGGTCAGGAAAACATTATTTTTGTACTAAAAGGTTACTTTTCAATGTTTAAGCTCCAAGCGATTTTGTTGTGTGTACGAGAACTCCCGCTTGTTTACGCCGTTTTGAAACAGGGGACCCACTTCATAAGAGTAATGGTACGAGTCCCTATTGAGCAACTGATATCAGCAAATCAAAGAACACGGGAAAACAAGGGACAATAAGTCATAAGTCTAGAAAGGGGCGCCAAATTGACCTATTGCCCCCCCTGCGATCTCATCCCCAGCACGCCACTGCAACCCGGGACTTTGTCCGCATTCTTACCTCACAGGTTCCCAGTTTTTTCCCATGCCATGAAAGAATGTAAGCTATTTTGAGTATGGACCCACACCTAAGTCCTATTGTGCCAGCATTGGCGACCGTATTCGTCAGAGATTGATTAGGTGAGGAATTAAAAGTCATTACGTTTGCGGCTTTTTTGTACGTTCATTCATTCCTACGGATTATGACTTTCTTCTCTCTTTTGTGAACAAAGACCACATGCGTCATCTCTGGTTCCCCTAGAGATTAGTGTTACTAAGTTACCATTCGATTTGTTGTTGTGGGCTTGCGGAGGCCTGCATTCGTGAGCATTGTGGTGCACATGTTGACGTCATTAGGCCGGCATTGGTCACGGTTCTTCCAAATCAATGAGGTTGAAGGAAGAAGTTAATGGTTTTGCATCCCCTTGTGTTGATGATATGCTATGGATCTTTGAAATGACAGCTGCCTGAATCGTTACCGCAAGACTTTCAATCTTATCCATTGCAAACTGTTTAAAAGTCTTGCAAAAAATGAATGATATTATGTGTCAAACTCCACCTTAAGCTTATAAAGTGTTACTGCCCCGCACATATTTGCTTTATAAAACGTGGACTAAATTCTGTGCAAGTTAAAAAAGGAGTTACCCTGCTGCGTTTTGCACCAGTGGCCATGTTATAAAATAAACTTTGCACCGTCCGTTAGAACCTATGAGTAAGTCTATGAAGCACATGCCTTGATTTTGTTGATTTTCAGCCTCCTCGTTTGTTTCTTGTGCCAAGTTTCAAGTCTGTAGCATAATGGTTCTGAGAATAAAGAGGGGGGAATTCTGTGATTCCTCAATAAGGTTTGAAATTACGATGATTTAAACTTTAAAATTTTTCTTGGATTCTAAGAAAATGCAAAACACTATAATTCTGAAAATATTGAAGATTTCAGAAAAATCCAACGGTAGAATTATAGCAAAATAGCTACAGTTTCTTTGAAGCCATTCAGTTCAAATATATAGGTCATAGAATTTTACATAAACCTTTTCAAAGATTTGCACCCTATGCTTGTTTGAGCTACGATCTACCCAGTCGTGCTGCGCATGAACTTCCAAGGATCTGTGCAGATGTCGAGGGCTTTATTTAGAGCTCCACGCGTACTAAGGTTCTTCAGGCACAGTCAAGCAGTGTTATTGTTGTTTTGGAATGGGTTATATGTTTTTGATTGAAGCTAGACACGTTCTTTAACTGTTTCATCTGCTGGATTACGGTTGTTTTTCTCAGCCAAATTGCTTGTGATGTAGATGAGTAATTAGACACGTGCAGACACACCCTAAGGACTGTTGCAATTGGAATCGAACGTCTGCTACATTTGTTTCTTTCGTGAGATGATTTGCAGCTGGCCTTCACGCTACCTCGATAGTCCTCTGTGAAGATATACCCTACCTTGATATACCCTGGCCGTGCACCAGAGCCAGAGCAGTTGACAAAAAAGTGATGAATTTGAATCTATTCTACAACGGCCAATTGAGTCTGGATCGAGCGATGCTTATACGAAGGGATGTTTCCAAAAAGTTTGCAGAAATAAATGAAAATAGCGTTCGATTGAGACTCGTGCGCAAAATAGCTAAAAGGTCTATTGTCTATTATCAGGTTAAGTTTTGGGGTTGTCGAACAGCTTTTCGAAAAGGGAAATTCGTCGATGAAACCGGTACCAAAAGGGAAAAATTCCAGTGTGCACTTTCATATGCTGGTCAGTCAACACCGAGGAGCATATCATTCTGTAAAAGTCTACAGAATTGTAAAAACTCTGTAAAAACCTTTGGCAAAGATCCTTTTGTTTCAAAGAAAAATCCTTAAAAAATCCCTAAAAATCACATTGTTTAAAAAGATCTCGTACGCCATTTCGGAAGAATGATACACTCCTCGGTGAACACTGTTTTTGATCTATGCAGATTTAGATTTAGAGAAGAAACATCTTCAAATTCTTTATTTCCTTCGCAAATGGTTTTCGTCTACGTACACCGTTAAGGGTACCTTCAATTTTCGACATGTTTTCCTGCTTCTTCTCTGTCCTCGTTAAAACCTATACGTCATCTGTTAACTCGCAGAATTTCCTCAATCCTGTTATACTTTGCATTTGCAGAAGACTTTTTGACAAAGTCTTAAGATCATTTTTGTTACAAATGATTGGCTGCGATTTGAGAAAGCTTTGTTCTCATTTGAAGCCACAAGTGAGAGTAGGGAAGCTTTTGCCGAGGGGCGCATCAATCTGTTCGAAGCCACAAGTGAGAGTTTGGAGGCTTTTACCGAGGGAGGGCGTATAACTCTGGAAAATCTCCTTTGGCCAAAAAAGCCTTTCTGTTTTCAAGGAAAATCCTCAAAATATCCCTGAAAATGCTATTGTTTAAAAAAATTTTGCACGCTTTTTTGACCCCGCAGCTTTTGCGCAATAATTGTGCTTTGTGGCAAAGCTCTTTCCATTTAATATCTCAGAGTCCAGGAAAAGATTAAACCTTCTTCTGGATACCAGTTTCATTATCTAACCTTCCTTGTGTTATCAATTCAGAGTAACCAGGTTTTTGAACTCCTTGTCTTGTTTATAACCCCGACTTTTTGATTACAAAGTCCAACTTTGTAATCTAAGAGGGGGCTCCAGGTCAGTCAGAAAGAAAGAAAGTAAGTAAGGTAGTCACGCTCGTTAAAGCAATTAATTAACGTTTTATCTCTGCTAATTGGCACTGAAATAAAGAAAGCGCACAGAAAGCGCATACAAGACAGAAGTTTCCCGCGATCCGATAGTAACATTTGACGTCGGCTTATTTCATGTTAGACAGATTTGACACCGTAAGATGGATAAATCACCATGATGTTTACCCTGGCACAACAACAAATTTACTCAGAATTGGCACGTTCTTGACTTCATTAGCAGCTTAATTATGTTAAAACAATCGTTTTCTAGAACGAACGCATCATTAGCCACTTATTGATAGTATTCATTATGCAAATAAGTCAACTTTGGAGGATGATGTAACCGGCGGCCTGCACAGAGGCTAGCATTCGCAGCATCACCGAAGGTAGAATGACCGTCCTCCTACACAGCTACGGATGCAAACGTCGCATGTGAAGTTGAGAGGAAAGGTGCAGAATTCCAGCAAACAATGGCCCTATTGACTGGGGGGGGGGGGGGGAAGGCACGTGATCACACTGAACCAAAACATCTTCATGCATATGATTCTGCACAGAGGTTATTTTCGTGACTGCTTGTCTCAAACTAGATGCCCGTGAATAGAAACGTTCTGCAGGGTTCTGCATAAACATAAGTAATTTTGCATTATCGTAAATCTCACATGACATCTAATTTGAGACATACAAGGCGCTTGATTTTCTATGGAAGGCGACTTTAGCAGCAACACTCCTCTCTCTGACTGTAGCTAAAACGAGCATCAACGATCATTTGGGGTTATGAAGAAATCAATTTTCAGATTTTCTTATGCTTGCTTAGCTCAGGACGGACTTTGTAATCATCCAAAAGGATCTTATGTTATAAACCAGTTGCTGTCACCAACATAACCCAACATCGTTTCCAGGTTTTTCACAAGAGTTTCTGATTCTGTATGAAATTAACGAGCAAAACCTTCCTCCGGCTCACAGCTGTGGAGCCATGACTTTTTCTGGACTCTGTTGGTTTGATATTTAGTTCTGATTCAAAGCAAGCACATTACAATGCGCGTTTCCTCTCCCGTCTATATCTCCCTGATTCAAAGCACGAAAATCTTGTCTTGCCCATAAGTTGGATATACACTTCATGTACCGAAGCGATCATCGTCATCATCACCATCATCATCATCATCATCATCATCATCATCATCATCATCATCATCATCATCATCATCATCATCATCATCATCATCATCATCATCATCATCATCATCATCATCATCATCATCATCATCATCATCAATTGTTCAGGCATGGTTAGACTGATTGGGGCGAATTGTAATAAGTCTAAGGCATGGTCAGCCTGTTTAGCAATGCTATTTTACAAGGAGCCTTGAAGCATTTGCAAATATTAAAAGAAATTGAAAAATATCATCAGCGCATGCTTTATTGCACAATTTATGTAGATGCGCAAAGAATTTCTTCAAATGGAAAAACATATTTATGATCTGATGCCAGCCACTTTCCTGATTATGTCCAGATCTTTTCTTCATGGAATTGTTTTCTTATTGAGGCCTCGGTTTTGATGTTTATAAAATATTTTGAAAATAAGTATATCCCTCGGTAGCTCCCCCTCTTAAATTGCTTTGGTTTCGTAAGAACTGCTTTGGTATCATCTATCTTAGTACTAAAACAGTTGCTGTGATTTGATTTTGTAAGGACGCTGGTAAATATCGTTGCCGCTTGAATTTAACTGCTTAGTTTCCAAGGATGATGTTTTCCAGCACCCGAGATCGCACAGAAACTTTGTCCTGAATGTATAGGGTGTCCCAAAAAAATTGTGCCCCGTTTGTCTGAAGATTGCGATTAAACGGCAAGAGATTCTCGCCAAACTTTTGCATGATGGTGCTCTTCAGATGTTCAATTAAAGTTTGCTACCATCCCCATGAAAATCCGTTGAAAAATGATGGAGCTATTACCTTCAGGAGACCGAATTTTCCCGATCACTGAAACCAGCGGTCGGCCATTTTGTCTTACTATTTTGCAGCGATAAAGAGCTTCATGGATTGAAAATGAAACAGCAGCCTCCAATTTCATAGCTCTCGTGAAAATTCCGATAATCCTCGGAGAGTTCCACTATTGCTGACCTCACAGAAATTATTTCTTACATCACGTGAAGATATTTATCACTGCAAAATAGTAAGACAAAATGGCCGACCGCTGGTTTCAGTCATCAGGCAAATTTGGCCTTCTGAAGGTCATAGCTCCATCATTTTTTAACGGATGTTTACGGGGATGGTAGCAAACTTTAATTGAATATCCGAAGAGCAACATCATGCAAAAATTTGGCAAGAATCTTTTTGCGTTTTGTCGCAATCTTCAGGCAAACGGGGCACAATTTCTTTGGGACACCCTGTACAGTCGAGCATCTTTTACAGGCTGTTTATCGAGTGAATTTAACTGCTTAATTTCCAAGGATGATGTTTTCCAGCACCCGAGATCGCACAGAAAGTTTGTCCTGAATGAACAGTCAAGCCTTTTTTACCTGCTATTTGTCAAGTGTATGCTGAACAGCTTGTTTTGTTGTTTTGTTGTGATGTGTAATTTCAAAAAAACATTTGTCAGGCGTTTCTTCTGTAGCATGAAAAGAAATAGTTCTCATGTTATTGCGATATTTGAATTTTTGCTTTGCTGTGCTAATCCAATAAATTTCTGATCACTGGAGAGGACTTTATACCAACCGACAGAGAACAGGGAACAATTACGCAGCAATATGAAGTCAAACGAGGCCAGAATTTTTGCTCATTCGATTACACGAACGTCTTATCCTTGACCATTGTTAAAGGAAATATCGAGCAAGCGTATTTATTCGTGACCAAAAATTTAAGACCAAAATTTTGTCAATAGCGTTTCTTGGTGTAATGAGATCCAACCCAGTTTCCAATTTCTGACTCTCCTGAGCTGGGAAATATTGCTTTGAAAAGTGCTCTCCGAACACAGGCATTCCGGAAACTGTGAAGTGAACAAACAAACAAATTAGACCAAACTTCAAAAATCGATATCTCCACTATCTCTTGACCGATTTGAAATTGTTTGTTTCTTTACTGACCCCCAGGGTGTGCCTACTTAAGAGAGTGTAAAATTAATTTGATATTCAAAATGTCATATTTTGCCATTTATTCCCTGGCCTGGATCACTGTGGGTTGGTAGTTCTACTCCTCGCCCTGCCGAATCTGCTACGTAGAGTGACCCAACTCTCTGTAATTCCTGCTCATTTTACCTGCTGAGTATCCTAACATTACCTTCAGATGCTAAGTAGTAATAACGATTCGAAAAAAATATGTTAAAAGTCAAAGTGTAAAGTCAGTTATCTTGCCCCGGTGGGGGGGGGGGGGGGTCACTTCAATAGGCGGATGACGGGGGTGTGCCATTTTCAATTGTAAAATCATACCCTAAAATTTATGAATTTTTCAAAAACCATACCCCAAAATTTACGGGCCTTTCAAAAAAGATACCCTAAAATTGTGACAAAAATTCGAAATTCTAACCAAGTACCTGAAATCAGATTAAATTCAATACCCTCAAGCATTTTTCTTCCAAAATGACACCCCAAAATTTATGTTCATTTGTGATGTTACCAAAAATGACACCCTAAAATTTATTTTCAGCCTGAAAAAAGGTACCCCAAAAAATGGCACATCCCGTATTGGTACATATGGTAGTGACCCCCCGGGTATTTTGCAAATCTAATAAGAATCTCCGTTCTCTTCTAGGATGGCTTCGTTGATTTCTTCAAAGATAGAGATGCCCCAGAAGATGGCTTCAGACAAGGATTCGTTATTTCAACATTGGCTGGGCTGGGTCTTGGCGCATTACTTATGCTTACATGCAAATAACCAAGGTAACATGGTGGACCTAGGAGATAACTTGAATACTCAAAAAGGCAAAATTAGTAGATTTGAAAATTTTCCTTTTCAGGTAACTCTCCCTCCGCTCTATCGAGCAGAGATTTGCCGTTTAGCGAAACCACCCTCCTCGGAAATCCTTTTGTTTCTTCGTGGGCAATAATGCACCGTTGATGTGGCCTTTATTATGATCAAAATTGCATTCTTACTCACTTTGTGTTGTTTCTCTTCCACGAGATTATGAGTAAAGCCTGAGTAAAGGTTGGTAATGTTGCTATCCCTTCGTTCTTCTCTCGTCATTTAACAAGGATCGAATGCCGCCATTATTCAAATACAATTAAACCATTGGAGCTCCTACGCAACGATACGTCTCATTTCAAACTTCCCTTAATGAGACGTATCGCTGCGTAGGAGCTCCAACGGCTTTAACTGTATTTGAATAATGGTGGCATTCGATCGTTTTATGACGGGAGAAGAACGAAGGAATAGCAACATTTTTACTCGGGCTTTACTCACCATCCCCTGGAAGAGAAACAACACATCGTGAGCAAGAATACAATTTTGATCATAACATAAACCACATCAATGGTGCATTATTGCCCATGGTTTCTTGAATATCATTCGACCTATCGAAAAGTGGGGGAAATGCTGTTGCACTTCATAGTCTTGAAAATAGATGTATAAATCACATTGTTTTTTCAATGCTGGCTTGACGAATTCTTCTTCAAAAATTTCCATGATTTTAGAGAATTGGATTCATTTCCAAAACTGCTCTAAAGTTTTTTGGTGTTCTTTTGCCCTTTCTTTATCTAGGTTGTTCATCTACAACTTTGCCCGAGATGAGCTAGATTTCCTACAATCCAAGTTAAGAAATATTTCTGTTTACCTTTCGACAATGAAGGGAAGAGACTTGGGTCAACTGATTAGCACATACAGAAGACATCCAAGGCTTGTGTAAAAGTCTAGTTTTTTTTCAATTTATATTGAGGAGGGTGGTTTGCCTAAACAGCAATCTCTGCTCACTAGAGAGGAAAGCAGAATTACTTTAGAAAAGATCCATTTCAAATTTACTAACTTTCAAATTAACCAACAGTCTGCTGTTGTTACTTTTGCGATACGTTTGGCTTCAATTCCAATAAAATATACATTCTTTCTATTCAGTGAATGGCAGCAACCCCATTGCTAAGCCACCAGTCATTTTTCCATCAAAACATGTTTTCGTAAATTATCATAACAACTTTGAGGTTTTTTGCCTTGTTGAGTATTCAAGTTAGCTCTCCTAGGGGCGTTTAGATTTACTTTTAGATTTAAGGGATCATAAGCAAGCATGATGGTGGTCTCTATTAGTGATCTTCTTAATTATTAGTATAAGGATCCTTATAATCTGTTACCGCCTTCCTGACATAAAAAGATCTTCACGAAAGACCTTCCTGAGACATCTTTACACTCAACTTTCGTAGCTGAAGCCCTGATTTCAAAGCTTAGACGAGCTTGGCTTGTCGTCAAATTTCCTAAATTACTCATCAGTTTCCTAACATGTCCAATTTGAGAAGTCTCCTTCCCCACTTTCATCTCGAAAGAAACACGGTACAATTTATTTGACACACTGACTCTGACAACAGCTGATAATGACAGCGAACGATTTATGATGTGTGAAAATTGGATACCTAAAAGCATCCCCCCCCACCATCGTACTCACTTTCTCACTTTGTGTCCTTGCCCATATAAATTACGCATGGACAACTTTGCTTTCTTTTAATGAAGCAAACGAGCGTAAATTTGTGGATTTTCGTAATATTTATCAATATCAGTATCTTTATCAATCTTTAACAATGTTAGTTGCATTCATCGAGGGGAAAAACTGCCTTCAAGAGTAGACCATCCCAATTGGTTATATCATTCATCAAACAACCTCTGGTTGCAACCTCTTTAAATTGTCAATGGAATACCTCCGTCCTGCTTGCTTATGCTCCCTAACAGTTGGTTATGGGAGAGGGTTGTTTATTATGGTTGGATTTGTCACGTAGCTTCTTGAATTTCTTGAATCAAAGTGACAACTTAAGTTGATATTTTAGTTAAAAAGTACACGATCAAGGTGCTTGGTTCAAATCAAAACATGGACACGGTATTTACAAGGTCATGATTTGATACATTGCTATGCCCTTTCCTATTTTCAAAGAACTTGTGTTACTCAACAAACTTTGTTGATTAAGAAAGATATTCTCTGTTTACAGAAAGTAGGCTGCAAGGCGCTAACGCAAGAGAGATTGGTTGTTATTGACCTTCAATTTGGGTGTGGTCTTTGTTTGATAGCAAAGAATTTTTGGCACGGAAATTACCCAACTCTCTGTGTTGAGCCAAATTCTAACAGGCATGTTCCAACCTATCAACATTGTGAAACATTATCTGCTTTTAAAGAGTATTATTTCGCATAAAGACCCAACTGCATTTACTTGCAAGTGGAAATTTTGTTTGTTACATCACATGTTTTTTCTGTGCAATCATTTCTTGATCTTGGCTGCTTCCAGAAGTTTCGGTAGTTTTTGGAATATCCATTATCAACAGGGAAAGGTTTTGCCTCGGGTATCTCCTGCAAATGCTTCAGAAACATTCTGTTTTGCTGAATTACCGTGTTTACCATGAAAAATGTAGCATGGAAGTCATGGCGTAGTTTTGGTTCCTTTCCCAAAAGCAACGGAATGAAAATTTATCAACATGAATAGAAAATCTTTTAGCTTTTCAATGCCATAATTTGGACGTTTGAAAGTTCACCGTTAGCATACAACTTTTAATTGAGTGTCAAGAACAAGATATTAAATCATCCATGTAATATTGCCAGCCTGCATAGATTCCAAAGAAATCATGTCAGTCTTTAAAGGTGGTGTGAAGCGAAAATTTTTATTGATGCAAATGAATAGCGCAGTTGAATGATAAAGAATGTCGTTTAAATTTTTTTGATACCTTGTTTCATTTTAGAGTTATCCACTGTTTTGTAAGATTTGCTGATGACGTCATTTTGTTTGCAAAATGTAAAGAAAGTATACAAGGTTGGCCATGTTTCCAAAGAGAAATCTAATTGAAAAACTTTGTACAATCAACATGCCTTTCTAAACATCATTATATTAAGTCATGAGGCAATTTTTATAACATCTATTCAGCTCAGCTGGAATATTTCTTACCACTGTAACCTTTCAAAAATCAGATACAGTTATATTTCCATATGTTATCCTAGAAATTTGCAAACAAAATGACGTCATCAGCTGCAACTTAATTTCAGTGGATAACTTGAAAACGAAATGAGGTATCAAACAAATTTAAACGACATTCTTTATCATTCAACTGCGCTATTCATTTGCATCAATAACACTTTTCGCTTCACACCACCTTTAACTGCTGACTTATTTTGAAGCCTTTCAGGATTGCACAAAAGGTACGCGTAGATGTTTAGTTTATTTAGTGGCAATACCACAACCTATTAGATCATCAACATAAAATCTTTCAGGATTTGACAATAAGCCTTCATAGACTGTAGTTCATTAATTGGCAGAGCAACATTATTTTGGATCTTCAACATAGAGTAGCAAATAAATTAGATCAGTTTGGTTGTTAGTCTTCATCAAGTCCTTAAAGATTTGATAATAAGCTTTTGGTGAATTGAATGGCAAGGCAACAGCATATCAGATCATCAACGTGAAATTCTGGCCTGCGGTGATTCCAAAGCAATCATATCAGAAGCCTTTCTAGATGTTAGTTTATTTAGTGGCCTATCAGCATATCAGATCATCAACGTAGAATCTTTGCCTGCGTGGATTCCAAAGCAATCATGCCAGTCTTCTATTGTTAGCTTTGCTTGAAGCCCTTCAGGATCAGACAATAAACGTGTGTAGATTTTAGTTTATTTGATGGCAATACCACAACATAATAGATCATCAACATAATTTGCCAGCTTGCCGAGATTCCAAAGCAATCATATCAATTCTTCCAAAAGCTTTGGCTTCATTCATTTCCTTTAGCTTTCCATGAAGATTTTCAGGATTAGCCGATAAGCTTGTGTAAATCTTAGTGAGCTGAGTGGCAAAAAACAACAAGTTATTAGATCATCAACGTAAAATCCCAGTGTTCCAAAGCAAATATCGTACTTACTGATTGTCAGCTTACCATGAAGCAATTAACCCTGAAGTGATAAGATGCGAAAGCTCAATATTAGTGTACGATATTGATGACTCGTATTTATTTTTCCTTTTTATTGAAAGGAAGCATAGAAGGAATCCAGATCTAACTCATAAATTTGATCAGAAGTTTGGCCAGCTTATTTGTGAATTATAAAATTGTGGAAATGATCAGGTTCATTCAGTCGCCACTATTTGCTTTTGAGTGACTTGCCACAGCAAAATGATGTGGGATAGTCATCAAAAAATCCTGGCTTGCATGGCTTTGAAAGCAGTTATGTTAGTTTTTTATTATCTACTGTCCATCAAGCAATCAAGGATTCGTGCAGTGACTGTCCAACAACATCATATTAGATCATCCACATAGTATCCCAGAATTCCAAGGCAATTATCGTCCTTGCTTATTGTCAGCTGGCTGTGAGGCAATTTAGCCTTGAATTGATAAGCTTTGAGAATCTTATTATCAATGAAAGACATCGATGAGTCATAGTCTTTTCATTTATCAAAGATTCCAACTCGTACTCACAAATTTTTGTCAATGTTGTGGCCACCTTATTTATGTTGACGATGTAATCAGTTTCATTCAAATAGCTGAGCTGATTTCTTCAAATGCCAGCTGTCGTGAAATTCCTCAATGGCTTCACAATTTCATTCAATAAATTACTGCCAGCATTTGTGAATTTTATTGAATGATCTAAGTCAACCATGACGTTCTACAATATGACATTACTCACTACAAGGTAGTTTACAAATCGACAATATTTAGCTTATCCAGACGTTTGAGTCAGTAGATTATGTAGGAGGCCCCTTCAGAGAATTGTGTGATGCTGTTTGAAGCAACCTTCAGTATGGCCATCTGATCTTTTTGAAGGCCTACTTCCTTGTCGATGTCATTTTCCCAGCGGCCGGATTTTTTATGCAAGTTTTGCCAATTATTACCAATTCCCCCATTCAATTCCCTCGTTTGCCCCAAATTTGTTGTATGCAAGTAAGACTTAGAATTGTACGGCTTGCTTCGAAAACTGTATTCATTTTCCAAGAACAACCAAAGAATTCACTCCAATATTGCAGTCTTGCTGAAGAGTATTTAACTAAGAAGGCCTAAGCAGCCGTTGCGTGAGCCATCAATGTACCTAAACTTCTGGAAATTGCCAAGTTGGCTTACTGTGTAGCGAGAGCACAACTAGGGTAACTGCGGTACGTCTCAAAATTGATATGTCAGATAAGACGTGATTTGAAGTTCGTCAATCATTCACTTGTTCTACTGAGTTTCACACCATGACCTTACATCTACATCTATTTGCACACGAACCCTCTAGTCCCCTATTGTTCTTACTACAGGTTAAAGAGGCCTTTGCTATGCTTTGTGGTTACATACTTCTGTGGCCTCTTTGTTATCGCCATTTTATGGTGCACGAAAATGGCCGCCAACAAAAAGATGGCACGTGCAATGCAGGTTGCAAACCCGGGGGGGTACTTGACTAGGGAAGTGACGGGGGTGTGCGGAAAACCTCTCCACACCCTGCACCCTGTCGCATAAAAAATAGGCCAAAACTATACCCTGTCGCATAAAAATTTTGCCTCACAAATGCAGTGTAGAACGCAATTTTTGCTTGTAATACCCTGTCGCATAATTTTTTTTACCTATTGTAATACCCTGTCGCATGATTTTCGTTAGAAAAGGACACCCTGTCGCATAATTTTTACCGCAAAAGGACACCCTGTTGAGCGGTACATCCCGTCAGGTCAAGTATGGGAGTGCCCCCCCCCCCCGGGGTTGCAAAGGCTCCTTTAAAGGAACTAGGCAGAGGGAAATACGTGCATCTGGGTATAAACAGAACAAAGAAAAATACCCAGGCACTCTTTGTCTCCATAGTTCTCGCGCGTGCCAGTTTCAACTGTATCAATATATTGTTCACTTTAGCCCAGCCCCTCGTTTATGCACACATCTTTTAACCCTGCCAATTACCTGCAAGAAGTAACGTGGACTTAGCTCTCAAATTTTGAAATACCTCAATGTAGCACATGTAAAATCGTAAAATTGTACATCTTAAAAGGCATAAAAAAAACGCTGAGCTGGTATTGGTCTTGAGTTAGTGAAAGCAGACTCACCTTTGCAACGTGCATCTATTGTTATGATTACCTACAAGAAATAACATGGAATAGCACTATAACATAGCATAGAAATAGCATGGAATAGAAAAAGCAAGGAATGGAAATAGCACTCAAATTTTGAAATACCTCAATGTAGCACATGTAAAATCGTAAAATTGTACATCTTAGAAAGCATTAAAAAACGCTGAGCTGGTCGTGATCTTGAGTTAGTGATGAAAATTGATGTCAGCGGATTTCGCGATAAAGCGGAATCACCTTTGCAACTTGCATCTATTGTTATAATTAACATAATTTCGCGTGTGAGGCAATTGTAACATGGACTTTAAGTTCAGCTGAAATATCTGTAACTTCCAGATAATCTTTTAAATCTGTATAAATCTTTGGTTAAAGTAGGCCTATCTCATGCGCCATTGTTTGTTCGTCTGTTAGTTAACTTTGTACTGCAGTAGACGATTGCGCTAAAGATGGCAGCGAGAAATCTTGCACTGCGTTCTTTAATGGAATTCCTATAGAATCGTTAAATAATCTTAACCAGAACGCAATGCATCTTGGTAAAAAATTCCTCGCCGCCATCTTTAGCGCAATCGCCCATTCTTCTTGTGTCGTGAATGCATTGAATCAAAACGTCATGTTTTAAAATCTGTATTATTGAAAGTGGCGTATGATAACGGTCTTGTTTTTCATTTTCCAGTTGAGTTTATATTTTAAAGAGCCATCGTCACCCAGGGTCCTTTGCAGGCTCACTGAAATTTCAGAGTGTCTGAAAATCAAGTTTGGCCTGAGTGGAAAAGCATAGCTTCCAAATCTTTAACTTAGCGTAAAAAGGTGGGTGTAAAATTCTGTGATCTATTTCTCCTGACTGAGTGGCTTGAAACAAACTTTAGTTACTTATCTTTAATTCTACCGTTGGATTTTTCAGAAGTTTTCAATATTTTTCGAAATTTCGGCGTATGTTACATTTTAACACATCTGAGGGTGTGACGTCATCAAATTTCTAAATCATAAACCAGAAAAATGACAGACTTTTGCTTGATACCATATTGTAGACATCCATAAACTATGGTTTTCTTCGAAATTATTTCATGTTGTTTCAAATAGTTTAGAGATTACGATGGTTTTAAGTTTTTTTTAAAAAACTCCAATTCAGAAAAGTCCAACGGTAGAATTATAGAGAAATAGCTGAAGTTTCTTCGAAATAATTCAGTTCAAAGAAATAAGTAGCTGAACTGTACACCAGCCTTTTTAATGATTTGGAACTTATGCTGAGTGGAAACCATGGATCCACTCTGCAGTAGTTGAACTGATGGAAAAGTTTTACTTTGGTTTAACTTTTCTGTCTGCGCAGCTTCTGCACTGTGAATCCATTTTACCAAATTTAGGCCAAATTTAATTTTCAGACAGTCTGAAATCTCAACGTAACCGCAAAGGACCCTGGGTGACAATACCTCCTTAACAGCCAAAACCTCTTCAGTCCTAGCTTTTCGCTCAAGGGTGTTTGGATAAATTATAAGGCACGGGTAAGGCAGGGGGCATAAAATTTAAAAGTTTCCTCGTTTCTTGTATTCTTCTCAAAAAATATTCTTCCTGTCCCGTGCCATCACCACAACAGGTGTTCTTGACCAGTTTTTAGAAACTTATAGCTGATTTTAAAGAGCCATTTTCACCCAGGATCCTTTGCAGGCACGCTGCAATTTCAGACTGCCTGAACATAAAATTTGGCCTGTGCAGTAAATATTGATCCACATTTCAGTAGTTAAACTGATAAAGACGTTAACGTCATATTTTTCTTTCATTTCAACGACTGCAATACCCATCCATACTTCTACTTGGGCCAAATTGTGGTTTTCAGACAGTCTGAAATTGAAGTGTGCCTTCAAAAGGCTCTAGATGACAATATCTCTTTAAGGTTTTGAGATTAGCTGAAAATTTATTTAGCGGCTAGTTGTATTTGTTACAAAGCTGTGCACAGTGTGCGGTGTTGGTTAAGATCTTGACTTTCTCTTGTATTCTCTTTCGGTTTTCACTGTAGTGCATTTAAAATGAATGTAAGTGTAGAGTTAGAAATTAGAAAATCGGAGTAAGATGTTAAATATTTCTTTATTTGCTCATGCTCAGCATCATTCCGTAACGGCGCAGGCTAGCACAGCATGGGCTCTAGTTCTTTGAATTTGTGTAAGATGTTGGTTGTAAAATTCTGCGACATATTTCTTTCAAATGAACGGCTTAATGAATGAAACTCTAGCCACTTTGTTACAATTGTACGGTTGTAATTTTCAGAAATCTTCAATATTTTTAGAAGTTATTTCGGCTTCTGCTCTGCCTGTTATTTTGCTTGAAATAGTCCTGTTGTGCTCATTGCATCCGCCATATTGATTTTGTGAACAGGAAGGCTTCCTCCCACACAGGGTATTGCGAGGCGAATTGCGCGGCTAAAACTAATACATCTTCATTACCAGGCATGCATTGGTTTTGGCTGCGCAATTGGCCTCGCATTACCATGCGCGGGAGGAAGCCTCCCTGTTCACAAAATCAAAATGGCGGTTGCAGCAAGGCGAGAGTAATGAAGACCAAGGTAATTTTAGAATATCATACCCACCAACTACGGCCTTTTCTACAGCGCGTGCGCAAACCCTTTAAAATTTTGATGCTTTAATTAAACATTAAATTGTTCGGAATGATGCTATGCATGAATTCGTTACTTTTGAAATAAGCTACTTCAAGACAGTAGCACGCTGGGATTCCACTCTTGCGTTCACTTTACAAACATCGTTAAACTTCATGCATTCTTTACAGGGTGTCCCAAAAAAATTGTGCCCCGTTTGTCTGAAGATTGTGACAAAATGGCAAAAGATTTTCAACAAATTTTTGCATGGTGGTGCTCTTCAGATGTTCAATTAAAGTTTGCCACCATCCCCATGAAGATCCGTTGAAAGATGATGGAGCTATGACCTTCAGGAGACCAAATTTGCCCGATAACTGAAACCAGCGGTTGGCCATTTTGTCTTACTATTTTGCAGCGATAAATAGCTTCATGGATTGAAAATGAAACAGCAGCCTCCAATGTGATAGCTCTCGTGAAAATTCCGATAATCCTCGGAGAGTTCCACTAGTTCTGACCTCACAGAAATTATTTCTTTCCTCACGTGAAGATACCTATCACTTCAAAATAGTAAGACAAAATGGCCGACCGCTGGTTTCAGTCACCAGGCAAATTTGGTCTTCTGAAGGTCATAGCTCCATCATTTTTCAACGGATTTTTACGGGGATGGTGGCAAACTTTAATTGAACATCTGAAGAGCAGCATCATGCAAAAGTTTGGCGACAATCTTTAGCCGTTTTGTGGCAATCTTCAGACAAACGGGGCACAATTTTTTTGGGACACCCTGTAGTGTAAACTATTGTAGATCAAATAGCTGATGCACTCGTGTATGTATGAGATGAGTAGTACTGCAAATGAACATATGTAAAGTACTATGATGTCGTAACTTGTATAGCAGTTAGTAGCTGATCAGTATGGTGGCAAAAATAAAGAGGGGAATTATGGAGTTTATCTGTTTTGTTCGATTCTTACCCCGGGTGCACTTTGTTTACAGTACCACGGAATTTACAGTTGCTTGGACTTGACATTTTTAAACTCAGAGCAATATCAATTCCAAGTTACACGAAACAAATCTTCGTCTTTTTCATTGGCTGTCGTAGTAGGAACTTTTTTTCGGCTGTGGCAAAGCGATCGAAGATTTTTGTGTAGTTTAGTTTAGTTGTTTTGATTTGTAATAAATTCAACCGCAACTTCACCTTCACCAAAGCGCAAAATTTCGCGCCAAGTTTTGAACTACTTTTTCACATCATCCTCGTTTTGAGAAAGAGTATGCGTGCGCGTAGATGCGCAAAGAGAACATTTTTCTCCTTGTTGATTCCTCCCCACCCAAACAAGGAAGTGATATCACCAAAGTGAATTAATGCAAACCGTGGCTGCGACAAGTGGCAACACAAATATTCGATTCGAGTTACCTGTGAAACGAGAAAAAGATAAAGAACAAATTTGGTTAGCAGGATGGCAGAGGCTTTTTGCCCGAACCTTGGAGCAGAAAGAGACATGGAACCGCCAAATCACGACTCTTTCGAATTGTTTACAAGAATCATCTTCAGAAGTTTTATGTTTCAAAGGTTGACAAAACAAATATTGTAGAGACAAATAAGTATGGGTAGAATTCCAACGCCAGTGCTAGAAATGTTTTTTGAAGAAGAATGGCCGAATGAAGCTCGAGAGATTGCAAAGGTAATTTGTTGCTGCTGTGAGAGACTGTTCTGCTTACCTAGAAATCTAACAAAGGAATCATCACTCTTTTGCGAAAATCCTTGGTTGCAAAATGCGTGCAAATTACGGCCTTTTTTGTTCATTTAACATTCTTTAAAGTTTATTATTTACATAAAACATAAAGCAGCTAATTCAAACCAACTGCTATATAAAGTATGATATAATGTCCTATTTACAACATAATGTACAGCTACATTTCGCTCCCAACCTCGCCCCTAGGGCCTTTTGTCATATTGGGACGGATGACAAAAGGCCCTGGGGACGAGATTGTTTCGCTCCATTCCTTATTTTGATACTACACATTTCCACATTTTTATGCGATATTCATTCACAGTTATATAATTGTAAATTAGTTTCGTAGTTGCCTTGTAGCAACGCTTTCAAAACACAATGCCCTCTCCGGAGGCGTTCCTGAAAGTTTGTCACAAGCCGCTCTCGACCCAGACCTGCAAGTGCGGGGCAAGTGCGCAACGTTTTCGATAAACAGCGGTTTCAAACACTATTTTACAGAAATATATAATTCAGAAAATTTCATTTATTTTTTTCCATGATCAGTGCAACCAGAGCTGTCAAAAAATGCCTTTTGAGCAATTTCAAAAATTGGACTAGATAGGCACTTTAAAACAGCAATTTTTGTTGAAGCTTTAATCCTTTTAAAATGTTCGTATTACTGTTATTATCATTATTTCCTATTTTGATATCGTCATTTAGACCATTCCAAAGGCTGCTGCCTCTGAAGGTAACAGAGTTGGCCAAAGTGTTTTTATTTGAGGATATTTTACCAAATTTTTCAGGTTCAGATTTTATTCAATATGCTTTTTGATTATTGAACATTGCATTTGATAAACTGGTTTAGTTTAAGCTGGTTTAACTTGCAAATGTGAATGACTTACAAGCTAACTCCTTGGACCTTGGAAGCAAAGAGGTGACGGTTATATTCCATTTCAAGCGAAAAATTTGGTCAATGATCTGTACAAGAGAAAATTTGCCTCTGATTTTCAAAAGATGTTCCAAACCTTCTTGCATGAAACTTTTAGTTCGAAGTGTTTGGATTTTAGATGAGAAGGAACCTAGGAACCTACAATTTTGCAATTTACAAATCAACCTAAGTTCTTGTACGATGAATACGATGGATTGGTTCTTATAAAATTGGGGGTCTAAATTTGACAATTTTTTCTTCTTGTACCCGGGTCATTAACCAATTACAAGGTTTTCCGTTTTCCTTCGTTTTGCAATTATTCAGGTGCTAGCTGAGATGGCAGATGAAG
Organism: Aurelia coerulea; assembly: GCA_039566865.1. NCBI lineage: Eukaryota > Metazoa > Cnidaria > Scyphozoa > Semaeostomeae > Ulmaridae > Aurelia > Aurelia coerulea. The sequence goes on along the minus strand of CM076947.1, from coordinate 23,157,609 downwards.
TTGACAAAATTTATTACAAAGAATTTTCAGAAATGGTCCAGGGCCTTGGTGTTGCTGTCACCTCAAAGACATTGTATGACACTTTTGCAAACACCACAAGATGTTTATTTGGAGATACCGCAGATAAGATCAACTTGGGAAGAATTGTTGCTTTATGGTCATTTGGGTATGAAATTGCTGTGTCTGTCATCATAAAAGAAGATACAGACGTCAAAATCTTCTCGCAGATGATCGATACTTTAGTTAATGAATTTTTGAAAGAGGAAAATACCGTAGCAGGCTGGATAAAAGATCACGGAGGTTGGGTAAGTACTAGATTTATTACGACAATTTTATTAATTTCGCTCAAATATCGATTTCATGAAGGCGGTCAAAGAGTTTTTCGAACGTTAGCACATCCTTTGTGGCAAGCAGTTCCACTCTTTAATGATATGCTGAGAAATAACATTACATACAAAAGGAAGAAGAGGCTCGACAATCTTTGTAACAACTACCTATAAACTGCGCACCTCACTTGCCTAGACTTATGACGGCGAGTCCCTTTGTATCCCTGCGGTAAACCTTGCACAACAGGGACTCATGATGACACAGCGAAAATGAAAATGCTGGCCCTGTAGTATGCATGGAATCATGGCCTCCGAATCTCGAATCTCGTCCGAATGTTATCAGTTGCTCGATCGAATCGAACAGTTCCATCATATTTGCCGTCACCGCCGTCACCATAGTAATCTGCAAATCTCGCAATCTGATTGGTACTCTAGGAACCTCAGAGTTTGGGCCTCAAGGGTCAGTTTTTCAGAGTAATAATACGCCATCTTTAAGTCAAAGAGCAAAGGGAAACGAGAGACTCCAGATCATAAGTCCATATCATAAGTCTAGTACTTGCCTTACTCATAGATATTTCATCAAACTTTTTTAGGTTTCATTACTTGACAAACCAAAGATTGACGTGAAAGTATGGCTGGAAAGGTTGATCATTGTCAGTGGTATCATTATACTCGGTATAATTCTATTTGTGTTCTATTTGTAACAAGCGATTACTCTAAAGACAGAGCACGGTTACAGTGTTGTTTGTTTTGGTATGAATTAGGTGATTTTATTTATTCGCTGTAAATTAGCAAGATTTGTATCCTTCGTTCATTAACGCACTTATTTATCATACTCTTAGGTTGAGATTGCCCGTTCTGTTTGTTTTGGTATCTTATTTATTCATCGTAAATATGCAAGATTTGTATCCTTCGTTCATTAACGCATTTATTTATTGTATTCTTAGTTCAAGATTGACCGTTCCATCTTTTTGTATTTGTATCAATTAGCTGATTTTATCAAATTTCATCTATTTGGAAATAAGCAAGATTCATATCACTACTTCCATCATTGATTTATATCCCCACCACTTTCATGGCAAGGGGTCTCTTTGGTGCTAAAAACCGCAACTTCACCTTCACCAAAGCGCAAAATTTCGCGCCAAGTTTTGAACTACTTTTTCACATCATCCTCGTTTTGAGAAAGAGTATGCGTGCGCGTAGATGCGCAAAGAGAACATTTTTCTCCTTGTTGATTCCTCCCCACCCAAACAAGGAAGTGATATCACCAAAGTGAATTAATGCAAACCGTGGCTGCGACAAGTGGCAACACAAATATTCGATTCGAGTTACCTGTGAAACGAGAAAAAGATAAAGAACAAATTTGGTTAGCAGGATGGCAGAGGCTTTTTGCCCGAACCTTGGAGCAGAAAGAGACATGGAACCGCCAAATCACGACTCTTTCGAATTGTTTACAAGAATCATCTTCAGAAGTTTTATGTTTCAAAGGTTGACAAAACAAATATTGTAGAGACAAATAAGTATGGGTAGAATTCCAACGCCAGTGCTAGAAATGTTTTTTGAAGAAGAATGGCCGAATGAAGCTCGAGAGATTGCAAAGGTAATTTATTCATTGCTACTGTGGTTGAGAGGCTGTTGAGGCTGTTCTGCTTACCTACGAATCTAAAAAAGGGATCATCAATCTTTTGCGAAAATCCTTGGTTGCAAAATGCGTGAAAATCCCGACCTTTTTTAACATACTAGCCTGGTGGGCAATTGCCCCCCTAGTTCCTTTTTTAGACCGCCAACTTTCAAACAATATGCCTAATGTCTCTTTTAAACAAAGAAACAATAGATTGCCCCCAATCCTGGTCCCCTATAAAAGAGGTTCTGGTGAAAATGGGCCGAAAGTCACGTTTCCAATACACCGGTACTGTATAGTTTTGATCCGTTACAATGTTTTCGTTCATTTAACAAACATTTAACATCTTTAAAAAGTTGATTATTTACATAGAATATACAGCAATTAATTTAAACCAACTGCTATATAAAGTATAATGTAATGTCCTCTTTACAACATAATTTACAGCTGCTTTTCGCTCCCTTCCATATTTTGATTTTCCTTTTAAAAGCTGCCACATTATTACCTATTTTGATATCGTCATTTAAGCATTCCAAAGGCTGCTGCCTCTGAAGGTAACAGAGTTGGCCAATGTGTGATTTTTTATTTGGGGCAATTTTACCAAATTTTTAGGTTCAGATTTTATTCAATTTGCTTTTTGCTGAAAATAGCCCACAGGTATGATGGATTCAACGAATTCAGAGTTTTGAGTACCTTTGTCTTGACATTAGTTTTCGAAGGTTCTTCGGTTCAAGATTTTTGCACTGTTCCAGTACAGAATAATTCTAAGCTAGTCTAACTCCTTGGAAGCAAAAAGGTGACAATTATATTCCATTTCAAGCGAAACATTTGGCCAATGAACTGTACAAACGAAATTTGCCTCTGATTTTCAAAAAGTGTCCTAAACCTTCTTGCCAGAAACTTTTCGTCTAACGTATGGATTTTAATGTGTGCAGTAAACCCCCGTGAAAAAGAACCTGAAATTTTGCAAATTAGCCTGGGTTCTTGTACGATGAATACGATGGATTGGTTCTTATAAATTTGGGGGTCTAAATTTGACAATTTCATCCTGTAGGTTCTTAAACGGAGTACAAAGACCAGCATGCTTTGCACGAAGTCAGCGACTTGCTCTGCACAGCTTCCGGTTAACTGACTGTACGAAATTCACAAAAACAAACAGAAACGATGGCAAAGGCTGCCGGTCTTTGTACTCCCTTTAATGCACTATATTTTCTTGTACTCGGGTCATTAACCAATTACAAGGCTTTCCGTTTTCCTTCATTTTGCAATCATACAGGTGCTAGCTGAGATGGCAGATGACCTTGACAATATATACAAGCAACTTGGTCTAACTGCCCAGAGCTTTGGTGTTGGTGTCACCTCAGAGACAGCGTATGACACTTTTGCAGGAACCATAAGTTCTGTATTTGGAGATGAAATCAACTGGGGTAAAATTGTTGCTTCATTGTCATTTGGATATGAACTTGCTGTGTCTGTCATCATAGAAGAAGATACAGACGTCAAAATCTGCTCGCAGATGATTGATACTTTAGTTGATGGATTTTTGAAAGATGAAAATAACGTAGCAGGCTGGATAAAAGATCACGGAGGTTGGGTAAGTACGAGATTTATTACGACAATTTTATTAATTTTGCTCAAATATTGATTTCGTGAAGGCGGTCAAAGAGTTTTTCCAACGTTAGCACATCCTTTGCTTCGACGATGTTAGCTAGCAAGCAGTTCCACTCTTTAATGATACGCTGAGAATTATATTACATACAAAAGGAAGAAGAGGCTCAACAATCTTTGTAACAACTACCTATAAATTATGTACTTGCCTAGATTTATGACGATGAGTCCCTTGTATCCCTGCGGTACCTTGCTCAACAGGGACTCATAATGAAACAGTGAAAAAGCTGACCCTAAATATGCATTCATCAGTCGAATTATGATGGAATCATGGCTTCGAATCTCGAATCACGACCTCTCATCTCGAATCGTCCGAATGTTATCAGCTGTTCGATCGAATCGACAGTTCCATCATATATGTCGTCACCATAGTAATCCACAAATCTTGCAATCCGATTGGTACTCTAGGAACCTGAGACTTTAGGCCTAAATAGGGTCAGTTTTTTAGAGTAATAATATGAGTCTCTGTTGAACGTAGACTGATGACAGTGAGTCCCGAGTTAGCCTCACTACATAAGGACCCTCTAGTTACGCTCATCTAATTGAGTTGAATTGTTGTTGTTGTTGTCGCTGCACTGAGGGCCTTATAACCATAGAGCTGTAAAACCGGACAAAAATGTCAATCTGCGACAAGTTTTTGTCGCAAAATCATGTGCTGATTAGAGTATGGCTTAGAGGAAGGCGCTATTTGCATTGATAGCTAGAATGAACATTTATCGAAGTCCTGATGGCAAATTTTATGGTACAGGAGTTCTGGAAAACCGTTTTTGTGGCGTTTTAAGATCAGTGGTTTTGAGAAAAAGTCAGCAGATTGATTTAGGCCCAATAGATCTTTTAGCTAAGATTCGAAAAAATAATTCGAATCGAACGATAGCTTGATACATTTGTAGAATGTTCGAATGTATACAATAGTGATAGAAGCTCCAACGCCACATAATCGAACCTTGTGTAGAATAGCGAAAAGGTCTATTAGTAGAATCAGTACGGAGATATTCCGTTTCTACAATCGTAGGGGAATGAGTCTCTGTCTCTCTGTTGACCGAAGCGCCATTATCAAGTCTAAGAGCTCAGGGAAACGAGAGAGAGAGACTCCAGGTAATAAGTCTAGTCCCGAGTCCCAGTTATCGCTCACCAAAACGAGACTACAGTCTACCAAACCGAGTTCGCTGAAACTGGCGGAGTAGTTGTAGCGGGGTATATCAGTTTGGTGGAGGAGCAAAACTCGACTCGTAATCAGTCTATGTTGAACTAGCGCCATCATCAAGTCAAAGAGCACAGGGAAACAAGAGACTCCAGGTCATTGGTAAGTCTAGTACTTGCCTTGCTCATAGATATTTCATCAAACTTTTGTAGGTTGCATTACTTGACAAACCAAAGAAGATTGACTCGAAATTATGGCTTGAAAGGTTGATCATTGTTGGTGGTATTATTATAGTCGGCATAATTCTATTTGTGTTCTATTTGAAATAAGCAAGTACGCTAAAGACAGAGTACGGTTACAGTGTTGTTTGTTTTGGTATGAATTAGCTGATTTTATTTATTCATCGTAAATAAGCAAAATTTGTATCCTTCGTTTGTTAGTTCACTAACGCACGTATTTATTGTATTCTTAGTTCAAGATTGACCGTTCTATTTGTTTGTATTTGTATCAATTAGCTGATTTATCAAATCTTATCTATTTGGAAGTAAGCAAGATTTATATCCAGCGTTAAATAAGTCATGTAAGTCACAAAAATGTCTCCAATGTTGTGTTTGAAAAATTACACAAGATAAGCAAATGAAAAAATTGTGTAAAGTTTTAAATCCATCATCTCGCTTCGGCTTCAATTTTATTTTCAAATTTTTCTCATAATTTTTGGTGTATTATTTCCTTATAAAATCAGGAATTGGGCAAAAGCTCTATTTCTCGATATGCCCCAAAACAGCCGCCATTATTACAGTTAAACTAGAACCGTTGGAGCTCCTACGCAGCGATATGTCCAATTTCAAACTGCGCTTTAAATAACGACTATTCACATCGTTATTCAAAGGAAAGTTTGAACTGAGACATATCGCTGCGTAGGAGCTCCAACGGTTCTACTGAATCCCGTGGAAGAGAAACAACACTCGGTGAGTCTGAGTAAGAATACAAGTTTGATCATAATATAGACCATATCAACGGTGCCCCGAACGGTGCATTATTGCCCATGGTTTCATGAAACAAATCTTCGTCTTTTTCATAGATGTAAGTGGCTGTCGTAGTTGGAATTCGATAGCATCCATGTCTTTTTCCGGCTGTGGCAGCCATAGAATATTTATATGCAGTTGTAGTTTAGTTGTTTTGATTTGTAATGAAAAAGAAAAAGTCCAAAACGACCCTTCAAGTGCACTTTTTTCATTAGGCAAAAGGGGCACTTCCTGAAAGTTAAAAGGGCGCTTCTTTGTCTATTGCAAAATCTGTGGGGGGCAGCCTCGTCTTACCTTGTCCACTACTTCCGCTTCCCATTTCCATTATCAAATGGAATGTTTTGTCAAGGATCGAAATTTCGCGCCTATTTTTCAAATCAACCTCGTTTTGAAAAAGAGTATGCATGTGCGTAGATGCGCATAGAGAACATTTTCCTCTTTGTTGATTCCGCCCCACCCAAACAAGGAAGTGATATCACCAAAGTGCACCTTGCCTTACCATCACTGCGACAACACAAGTATTCGATTCAAGTTACCTGTGAAACGAGAAAAAGATAAAGAACAAATTTGGTCAGGCAGAATGGCAGAAGCTCTTTGCCCGGACGTTGGAGCAGAAAGAGACCATGAACCGCCAAATGATGATTATTTCGACTCGTTTACAAGAACCATCTTCAGAAGTTTTATGTTTCAAAGGTTGACAATACAAATATCCAAGAGACAAATTAGTATTGGTAGAATTCCAAAGTCACTGCTAGAAATGTTCTTGGAAGAAAGATGGACGAATGAAATTCGAGACATTGGAAAGGTAATTGTTTGCTACTGTGAGAGCATCAACCTTTTGCGAAAATATCCTTGGTTGCAAAAATGCATGAAAATGGGCAGAAAACACTCGATCTCTAAGACAACATTTACACTATACCGGTATCGTTTGCTTTGATGGGTTTTGATCCGTTAACAAAGTTTTTCATTTGTAAATTTGGGTTACTTACATGACGGGGGGGGGGGGGGGTGGGTTCTCGGCCAAATTTTGGGTTGGGTAGGGGTCTGCCGCGAGCACATTCAAAATGGTACCGTAGGCTAGACTAATTTTTACGAAAATGGTACCCTTGCTTGACTAAACTAATTTTGACCATTTCCTGGACAAATATTGTCAAATTTGTAACAAATATGATATCATGACCGTTCGCTAGACCAATATTGTCAAAAATGATACCCTTGGCTAGACCGTTGCTAGGCCAAAATTGCAAAAAAGTATACCCTTGGCTAGACCAGAAGTCCGAAAAAGTATACCCTTGCTCGTGGCACATCCCCAGGTACCTTTACTATGGAAGAACCCCCCCCCCTCGTGACTTACATAGTCACAAACATAAATATAAAGCAACTAATTCAAACCAACTACACAATTTCAGCCTGTAGGTTCTTAAGTTCTTGTACTCCGGTCATTGACCACTTACAAAGTTGTTCTTCATTTTGAAATCATTCAGGTGCTAGCTGAGTTTACAGACGCAATGGTCGAAAAGTATGACGATGCGCTTGCTAGAATCGCCAAGAGCCTTGATGTCACCCCAGAGACAGCGTATGACAAATTTGCACTAGTAGCAAGAAAATTGTTTCAAGATGGCATCAACTGGGGTAGAATTGTTGCTTTATGGTCATTTGGATATGAAATTGTTACGTCTGTCATGATAAAAGAAGATACAGACTTCATAGACATCAAAATCTTCTCGCAGAAGATTGATACTTTAGTTGATGCATTTTTGAGAGAGGAAAGTGCCGTAGGCTGGATAAAAGATCATGGAGGTTGGGTAAGTACTAGACTTATTACGATCATGCTAATTTTGCTCCTTGATGGACTGATAATCGCTAGAACTGCTACTCATTTTCAAACTATTCGAAAAGCGGCCAGAAATTGATGAACATTGCTTTGATGCCGGACGCCAAGAGTTCTAACTTACTATTCTCAAACGCCTCAAATTTATGTTTTTTGAGGTTGTAAAGAAAATCACAACCTAGCAGTTTCGAGATGAGCACCTCTTCTGTGTAATTCTTGAAGATTCTTTCACATCGACAATGAAAACTGGATTTTCAGCTGGTTTGGTATCAATCAACGAAATGGAAAGTGGGAGGGAAGTTGTCAGTCTATGTAAAAGTACACCACACCCTGGACCCTGGATAAGTCTTTAAAAAAATACATAGCATAGACGAGGTTGCACACAAAAGGAAGAGGTGGCTCAAACCTCAAACATCTTTGTAACAACTATAATTTACGTACTAATTCCTTACTCATTAATATTTCATACAACTTTTTGTAGGTTGCAATAATTGGCATCCGACTTGACCTGCCAAAAAAGATTGACTTGAACGAATGGCTGGAAAGGTTCATCATTGTTGGTGGTACCATCATAGTCGGTATTTTTCTGTTCGTTTTGAAGATTAAACCAGAATAAGCGATTACGCTAAAGACAGAGCACGGCAATAGTGCGCCGTTGATGTGGCCTATATTGTGATCAAAATTGTATTCTTACGCACTGTGTTGTTTCTCTTCCACGGGATTTTGAGTAAAGCTTCATGATGTTGCTGTTCCTTCGTTCCTCTCTCATCACAACAAGGATTGAATGCCGCCATCATTCAAATTGAGTAGAAAACGCCTGAGCTCCTACGCAGCGATACATCTCATTTCAAACATTCACTCCTTGTTGTGATGAGAGGCACAAAGAAAAAACAACCTTATCAAGCTCGCAATCCCGTGGCAGAGAAACACAGGGGGGGGGGGGGTACCTGGGGATGTTCCGTGAGCAAGGGTATACTTTTTCGGACTTCTAGTCTAGCCAAGGGTATATTTTTTTCCAATTTTGGCCAGCAACGGTCTAGCCAAGGGTATCATCTTTGACAATATTGGTCTAGCAAACGGTCATGATATCATATTTGGCACAAATTTGACAATATTGGTCGAGGAAATGGTCAAAATTGGTCTAGCCAAGGGTACCATTTTCGTAAAAATTGGTTCAGACAATAGTCAAATTGGTCTAGCCAAGGGTACTATTTTCGTAAAAATTAGTCTAGTCAACGATACCCTTTTGAAGATGCTCGCGGCAGACCCCTACTCAAAATTTGGCCAAAACCCCCCCCCCCCCCGTGCAGAGAAAGAACACAGTGAGGGAGAATACCAGAATACAATTTTGATCATAATCTGGGCCACATCAACGGTGCATTATTGCCCGTGCATAGAGGTAGAGGAACCGTTACCAAGGTAACGTTGACTCTTTGCTAAAAGCAGGGGACTGTAAGGCTAGTTACCACATGAGTATATTTAGGGGCCTTGGCCTTGAATCAAGTTCACAATTGTACAAGGTGTCTCAAAGGTGGTTGTGTGGCTGCTGTGGAGGAGCTGTGGTCTAAGTCTTTACACAGTTGCATAGGTTAGTCTTCAACTTAGACTTTGAGACCTTGTATGAGGCAATCTGACAAGTGGTTGCTGACTTATGGCGGAGGAAAGGCAAAATAAGTTGTTGCTTCAGAAACAGCACTTCTGCAGGCTCTCCAGCAATGTTAAAAAAGAGTTTTGGCCTTTGTATTTACTTTTTCTCTGCATTTAAAAGAAGGTTTAATGATGTTGTTTGTTTATCAGACCTCACTGTCAACCCTTTTAAGAATATACAGAGAATTCATGACGCTAGAACCCTTTCTTTCAAAAGTTACTTGATTTTAAGAACCACTGGCTTTGCCTTTCCTCTGCCATTGATCAACAATCACTCAAACAAAATCTCAACCTCTAAATTGAAGCCTACGGAGCTCTGCGACTTTTCTTCCCCAGCAGCCACACAAACGGGGCAAAACATTTATCAGACACCCTGTAGATACTTTTTCTTGCTGTATTTGCGATAACGCGAAATTCCTGTGCAAATTATCCCAGAATCATGTGTACTTTTTCGATTTATGCTCACAGTTTTACCTAAAGGATGAAAATTGTAAGAAATTTGCTGAAAATGATCGATGTGGCCAGTTGCGGGTGAGTGAAAGCAATTATCTTTTGTCCAAGCTTGTTGTACATGGACTGTTTAAGATTAAAGACTCATTGCTATCCATGATCCTTTGTGACACCAAAGTTGACTGTCGTGTAGCCTGCGTGCAGACTCAACTCCTCGAAAGCTTTCGAGGAGTTGAGTTTGCACGCAGGCTACTCTCGTGTGCTACAAAAGCCGTATCTGGGCTAGGCTGTTTTTCTTGCTTTGCATTCAGAGCAAAGGGGATCACAGTTAGCAACGGACCTTTAAAAGGGCCTTTGCAGCCAGGATACCTTGCACGTGCATCTCTTTTTTATCTCTTTGGTTTCGGCCATTTTAGTCGACCATTAGAATGGCCGACATCAAAGAGATGCATGTGCAAGGTATGCTTGTTGCAAAGGCCCCTTTAAATACTCAGCCATGTGCATGTCTGCTTGTCTTACCAAAAGAAATTCTTTCATCAGTATCTGTATCTTATTATTTGTGAATTTTGGTTGCAAATTGTTACACTCCAGTTGTGACAACATGTCCAGTTGTCGTCCAAGATTAGAAAAAGGTGCCTAAATTGCTAAATCTTCGAGATTTTGTTTGCAAAGCAAGATCGATGTTTGTTCGTTGTCGCAGCTTTTTCTTTCGCCATGATTAAAGGAAGGAACCTTTGTTGCAGTTAGTTTTTAACGCAATTGGTCTGGTCATTGAAGAACAAACTACGCTTGTTTTTAATTTATTGTATCCTTCGTTTACTAACGTATTTATTTATCATACTCTTAGGTTGAATTTGCCCGTTCTGTTTGTTTTGGTATACACGTATTTTGTTTTATAAGAAACTAAGAATTTGGGTCAGTACTGAAAGTTTCTTAAAATTATCAGATTTTGAGTACTCAGAGTTTCTTAGAGGTTCCATAACAATCTTCATGTTTACTACCTATGCCCCGTGAACATTCCAAAACAATGTTTCTGAAGCATTTTCAATGTTTAGACATTGCTCAAGTACCTTACAAGTAATATGATACAAGAAATAAATGAGAACAAAGTGAAAATATGTTCACTGCTTCTTTTATCAAAATAAATAGTTTCTTAACTTATATTTTCCCAGTACTGGAGTTTCTTAATTTTTTGGCGATCTGGGAGTTGAGTTTCTTATGGGCAGTTTCTTATAAAAAAGATACGTGTACTGTAAATTGCTGATTTTATTCATTCGTCGTAAATAAGAACGATTTGTTGATTTGTACCCTTCGTTCAACAACGCACTTATTTATTAGCCTATACTCTTGGGTTGAGATTGACCGTTCTGCTTGTTTTGGTATAAATTAGCTGATTTTATTCATTCATCGTAAATATGCAAGATTTGTATCCTTCGTCTCTTAGTTCACTAACGCATTTATTTATTGTATTCTTACTTCATGTTTGACTGTTTTATCTGTTTGTATTTGTACCAATTAGCTGATTTTATCAAATTTTATCCATTTGGAAATAAGCAAGATTTATATCCTTCATTTCTTCGTTCACTGACGCATTTATTTATTGTATTCTTAGTTCTAGGTTGACCGTTCCGTATCAATTAGCTGATTTTATCATTTCGGAAATGAGCAAGATTTGTATCCAGCGTTTGTGAGTCACAAAAACCTATCCAATGTTGTGTTTGACAAATCGCATAAGATAAGCAACGAAACCGATTTGTACAATTATGCGGGTATAAATCCATCATCATGCTGAGACCTGCTGGTGCTGTGGCCTTGACTTTATTTCCAAAATTGTTCCCATAATGTTAGGTTTATATATGCAAAATCTTCCCTCGTTTCCCTGTAACGTTTTTTGATTATTGTACAAAAATGCTGTTCCCAGACCTCTTAGTCAACAAGCGTCTGGAAGTGATGGCGGTGAACGAGGTGGCCTAAACTTTGCTGCGACAAGAGTTAACACACATTTCATTCAGGTTATTAGCTGAACGAAAAAACAAACATAGTTAGATAGCATCATGGCAGAAGCTCCTTCCCCGAATGATGGGGCAGGGAAGGACGAAAAGCCACCTAATGACGACGCGTTTGAGCGGCAAACCCAAAGCATCTTCAAAAGTTTCATGTACGAAAGGCTGACAAGTCAAATAGAAGAAGAGGCCTGCGAGGGACACATGGGTATTGGTGCAATCCCAAAGCCAGTGATAGAGCAAATGGTTAAAGAATCATCCAAAGACGAAGTGTCAAAAGAGGACAGAATGCTTGGAAAGGTATGAATCTTATTCTTACATGCATGCGTGGGATGGGAGACTGATAATATGTGTGGGGGGTTTGACTTCTGATTGATTGGTAGAAAGAGAACAGTTTTGTTCCCGGTTTCGGTGTTTTTTAGCAATGCAGTGAATCAGAATTAAACAAAAAACCCGGGGGGGGGGGGGCACTACACATACTTTGGGTACAGGGACGTGCCATCGGGAAGGGTATCGATTTTCACGATTTTGGTATGAGGAACGGTATAGATTTTCACGATTTTGGTATAACTATAAGGTTGGGTAAACATTTTCGGAAAATTGGTATAGGGTTGGGTATATTTTTTCGGAAAGTTGGTAAAAGGTTGGGTATACTTTTTGGGAAAATTGGTATAAGGAACGGGTATGTTTTTGAAGCTTTCATGGCATGTCCCCGACCCTAGGTGGAATCCGTGTATGCCGTACGCCATATATGTATGCCAATTTCTTTGTTCTACTGCTATTTCTATTGTTTAGAGTGAGCCTGTCCGCCATATACATATGGTGTAACATACGCCGATTCCAGTCTGGTCCCCGACCAAAACCTGGTCAAGTACCCCTCCCCAGGCAAAAAACAATTTAAAATTCTTTTTCTTGAAATTACCCACAATCAAATGGCTGGTTCTTCTTGGGGTAAATAACATGTTGAGGGTACAGGTATGTGCCACCGATATGAGTGGGTTTTTTGCCCAAAAATTTCTCCTTTTTCAGCAAATTTCCTTAACATGGGCTCACTTTGGCTAAAGTCAGCACAAATCGTTGAACAAGGGTAGTTTTCCGGTGGCAGCACAGTGATCCAGAGGATGGAAAAAATGCAAAAAATGAAACTTGCGATGGAGCCTTGTGCTTATTTTTCCTTCAAAGAATAGATGCTCTTTAGTAAGACACAACAAATTTCCGTTCAATTGGGTGAACCAATTTTTTGAAAAAAATTAACAAAGTTGACCAAAACTGCACAGTTGCAACATCTAATCAATTTCAGGAAGAAACTGGCAATCAACAACAAAATTCCTAATTTTCAAAGCGGCATTTCTTTGCTAAACTTTGACCGATTTCCAAAAACTTTTTTTTTACTGAAAGACAATATCCTACTCTTCTTTAAAATCATTCTGATTGCGTTATATTTCGTATTATTTTGGGCAATTTTGGCCGTTCTTGAATATATACACATTTCTTCAAAAACATTGCTTAAACTGCCTTAATTTTTATTCAAATGTTGAAAACATAAATTACGCATCAAAACACATCTTAAAATAATTATCCATCCTAAAAGTCAATGTATTTTGTAACATATCACAAAATATCTCGTTCAGAATCGTACCCAAAAAAATGTCACAACTGTTTTAAAATGCTGGGGATTTTTGTGATTTTAGCAATATTTGGTACAAAAACATGATGTCCTCTACGTATCAACAAAGTGTTCACAAAATTTTCACTCAAGCAAAATTAATGAATAGTATAGCCATTAGGGCAAACTTTTAACATCAAAACAAATAACACTCTCCTCCGCAGAGGCAGGACTAAGACAAGTAAATAATACAAACTAATAGACTATGAAACGTTTCCTATATGCTCAGTGCTATCTACAGTACATGGATTCAATCATTGCATCATCCGGTGTCGCTACTTTCAAAGTTATAGTGTTTTCTCTCTCCCTCTCTTCAAAACACTTTGCCTTCCTTGTTCAATAATTGGAGTGGATGCAATCAAGATTCGAGTGAAAATATCATGCAAGTTATTTTCCACTGAGTTTTGGAGGGCGCAACAAGCAACGTCCATTTCGAAAACTTCTGATGTGTTTTTTCCCTTGCAAACGTTATGAGGAAAATAGAGCTCAATTTGACTACCCAGATTTCATATCGAGCAAGATATGCAAGACTATGCACTGTTGTCATGAAATTGTAAATTTCCTTAAATAAAATTTACTTCAATAAAATGGCACCAATTTTCCAGCTACGTTTCTATAACCATGTTTTAAGTTTTCTATATAACCTCTGGCCTCCCAAGCTCTCAAAGGAGCAAGAAAACTGGGAAAGTTCCCAGAACTGGCTTTGAAGAAAATGTTAGAATTAATTATAGAATTAGCATACCCAGGTTGAACCTTGAATAAAATAGGTTGGAATCTCTTATTTCACTGTTGTTATTACTGTATATAACTTGATCAGAATTTTCCTTTCAACAATTTTAAACTCTTAAAAAGAAAGATGTTTGCTTCTGGGCTCAAATTTTGGATGGTTTTGGAGGTTTTGGATTTCTAATTGGATATAACATATTCTTGTCTGGAGAAAACAAAACTCCTTGAATGGTATGAAAGGGGAAATGCATTACTCCTTTTGTTCTCGTGATTTCTCTAGCCGCTGTGGAGGAGAATGTGATTTTTTTAATGGTCAAAGTTTGTGCTAGCACTTATACTGTTCGTTAATTTTACTTGAGAGAACATTTCGTAAATAATTTTTTGATACATAGAGGATTTATGTTTTTGTACCAATTATTGCTGAAATCACAAAAATCCCCAGCATTTTTAAAACAGTTGTGACATTTTTTTGGGTACGATTCTGAACGAGATATTTTGTGATATGTTACAAAATACATTGAACTTTAGGGTGGATAATTATTTTAAGATGTGTTTTGATGCGTAATTTACGTTTTTAGCATTTAACCAAAAATTTAGGCAGTTTAAGCAACGTTTTTGACGAAATGTGTATATTTTTAAAAACAGCAAAAATTGCCCAAAATAATACGAAATATAACGTAATCAGATCAATTTTAAGGAAGAGTAGGATATTGTCCTTCAGTAAAAAAAAAGGCAGGGAAGTTTATCTGTAATGGAAAATTATATCAGAGGACTCTGAACCTCGTGTACCGCTTGCCGCTTTCCAGACCGTAGTTCTTTTTCTATTGACTATGGTATAAAGATCCTGGAAATTTTTTAGCCACTACATGTCTCTCACTGAAGTGGGTGTGCCAATGGGATTAAGAGGTTATCGTAACAAGGACAGATCTTGTAACACCTAGCATGAGATACTTTTGTTGACACCTGAATTCAAAACGATCAGTGGCTGTAGACAAAGGAAATTCTCTCAACCATAGATTCAAAACAAACAAAGCCGCAAACGTTTCTCTGAAACCCAAGTAGCTAGCGCGCTCGTTGTGCATTCCAGAAATTGTTTTTAAGAGAAAACATGAGCACATATCGAAAGAAAAAGGATATATCTACATATCTACCTCGGGCATTTTATTTCTTTGGTTCAGAAGCTGAGCAGTAAGTGCTTTAATTAAACCCAAAAAGTAAGAGAATTGAATTGCCTCCCTATCGGCTTTTGATTCAAAAAAAATAAATGCCCGTGGCAGATGTGTAGATATATCCTTCTTCTGTTGATCTATGCTCATATTTGCTCTTAAAAACAATTTCTGGAATGCACAATGAGTGAGCTAGCTACCTGGGTTTCAGAGAAAATTTTGCGGCTTTGTTTGTTTTGAATTTATGCTTGAGAGAATTTCCTTTGCCTGTGATCGCTAATCGCTTTGAATGGCGGTGTCAATCAAAACCAATTTGTGCTATTGTCTTACCAAATCTGACCTTGTTGGTTACTGTAAGAGCACTAGTAAAATCAAACTGATGCATAGAATTCTTTTTCAGGCCCTAGCTGAGATGGGAGACACATTAGACAAACGGTATCACAGTGAATTTGCTAAAATGACAAAGACACTTGGTCTCACTTCAGATACAGCATATGATACTTTTGCGAAGGTAGCAAGAAAATTGTTTCAAGATGGTATCAACTGGGGGAGAATTGTTGCTTTATTGTCATTTGGATATGAAATTGCTGTGTCTGTCATCAAGCAAGGAGCAATGGGTATCAGAAAATTCTTGCAAAAGATAGTTGGTTTTGTTGTTACATTCATCTTCAAGGAAAAAATAGCAGGCTGGATTAGACGCAATGGTGGATGGGTAAGTATTTTATTTTCCTCTGTGCAGTAAAATATTTTTTATTCTGTTCTGTGACAAGCCAGATAAAGTTTGGCTGTTTTATCAATGCATACTTTTGGCACTCTTCACTTTTGTAGCATTTTTTGACACAGATGTAAGCAAATTGAGCTAATTTTAGAAAATACCAGTTTTGTCGAAATAATGTTTGCATCTACACAGTAAATACCTCATTAACACTGGCGAATAATTCCAAGCATTCTGATTGGTTAGTGAAACAATCAACTTCTTCTGATTGGTTGGAATTTTAGCTGATTTAGATCAGGGCTCAAAAACCAAAGTAGCTTGGCAGTGGCGCTACCAAGAAGGGAGCTGAAATGCTAAAATTTTCCAGGAAAGAAAGGGGGAAGGAAAAAGAAAAGGAAGTGAAACAAACAAGGAGTGTAAGTAAATGGGATAGAATTGGGCAATATATTGGGAAAGCAGAAGAAAGTTTGTAAGAAAAAGCAAAGGTGTTTTCAGCCCTTGTTTAGATAAAGGTGGTTGAAACGTGTCAGCGTGAATGCGTATAAATTAGCCTTTCAACTATACCTAGTGATGAAAAAGTTATTCCACTTCCCACTAAAAATGCATTAACTTTTTTTTATTCACCCAATGTAAGGTCCCGTTTACACTATGCCGGTACGAAACGAATACGGCATAACACTGTGCCATATTGATTTCTCTGTTCAAATAGAATCACCATGTACAGTTAACCCTTCTGGGCCAAATGAATACGATGTTTTGACCATGCACAGAGCAAGGATTTGTCAAGGCGCATGCTCTCATTTGTCAGATTATCGCCTCGATGTAAATCCGACATGAAATGATACGATATTTGCTGTTTACATTATGCCGGTTGAGCGACAAATTTCATGCCTTATTCAAGCAAAAACTATGACGGCATAGTGTAAACGGGAGGCCAATACGGCACAGTTTCATGCCGTATTCATTTCATAACGGCATAGTGTAAATGGGGTCTAATATGTGAATTTTTTTGTAGCTTGCAATATTGGATCTACGAAAGAATGATTCTAATTTGTGGCTTCAAAGGTTGATTGTTGGAGGTGCAATTGCGGTTTGTTTTTATTTCTTCATGTTGAAAATGAAAACTCCAAAAGGATGACATGATCTGATGTTGGATCTAAAGTAAGACATCTTTATTTTGTCACATGATATTGCTTATCTTTCTGACATTTCAAATTAGTATGTATATATTAATGTTCTGTATGGAGGAAATGGAAGCATAACAGAGACTATTTTAGATGGTGTTATAATGATCTCCTTGTCGATGCAGAACACCAAACAGTAGTTATGACAGAGTGAAATGTCCCAACCAGAATTTTTATTTTGATCAAGCCATATTTTGCTCAAAATATGAATAAAATTGAAGGGGTTGTGTAGCTTTTTAATGAAATATCTCACAAAATTTGGCATTTTGAGGGTAGGAGCAACTCTCTAATAATTCATTATTTAAAAACAGTCTTAATTTTGTCAAGTTATCTTACAGATGACACAGGGTAAACTGATAAAATTGTGCAAATGTGTGAAAGATATGCTAGAACCATGCAACTGCGCCTTTAGATCTGCCATTTCTCTATTGATAAGATGCAGACCAGTTGGTTGAATAAGGATTTTCACCTGAAGACTGCCATGAAATGACAGCATCGTTTTTCATCAAACAGCACTATTTGCATACTTATGTTGATATTGGCTTCTTTTTGTCTCCATGTTTGTCTGACACAGCCTCTTGAAGACAATTCCAACTTTCCCTGTCCTAAATGATGACTTAAATGCATGCCACAACATAATTTGTTCGATATAGATACAACGTGACCCAAAAAGAATGGACTTAGAAGAAAAACTTTAGCAAAGAAATGGAAATGGTAGCTAAATGTTTTGGCTACAGGTCAATTATTTTTGCAATTTTTATCAACATGGCAAATTGGCATAAATAGGGATCTAGTAAAAACAGGCACTTCTAAAACCTGTCAAAATTCATCAAACATGGAAATGATTTGATATTAGGGCTGCCTGTATTCACCAAATCCTAATTTGTTCCAATTTGCAATCTCGATAAAAATAGTAAAAAGTATTGCCGATTTAGCCTAGCTATTTAACTACCAAATCATGTTTGAATCACTGGTTTTGGTTGATTGACTTATTTAATGGTACAGATCTTCCTGGTGCACTGTTTGGGTCACCTAGTTTATACAGGCAAGTCATCCCTTCTCTGTCAGTAGTAAAGGTGTCTTGTAAATGTATTTTAGAATAACAACCCACAATTGACAAAATGGTAACTGTATGGACATTTTCATTAAGGAGTTTACGTGTATTTTCATGTCACTATGAAAATACTGATGAATGAACGTTTTTTGCAACTAAGAGAAAGCCAAATATATTGGGTATTTTCTTTTCGTAGGACATTAGGTATTATTTCTAAAATCTTCGGTGTGTGTTACTAAGGCTGGTTTCCATTCAGTGGAGTTTTTCAAGCAGGCAGAATTTTACACAATAAGAGGTCACACAGATGTAACTTTCTATTTAAATTCAAAGTCATAATTTCGCTTTTTTCTATACATTTCTACCTAGCATCCGATCCGAAGGTAGTTTTAAGACGCTGAGCTTATCCAAGCACCGTCCTGGTCCTTCCTTTCGATGTGACCACACCTCTTGATCCCTTTAGCCTGGAATTACAGAGAGTTGGCGACTCTCCTCACACTTTATAGCAGGTTCGACAGGGCGAGGACTCGAACCACCAACCTTCAGATTGGTAGTCAAGCGTGCTACCTCTGAGCCATCCCCGCTACTACTTTTCGCATGAAAGCAAAAGAATTCCTGTTGGCTTCATAAATTCCACTGACTGGAAATAAAACTTTTGTTTTCCCGTAATCGTTTGGCCAATACTGCTTTGCACAGTTTTAGGCCCGTTCTCAGAAAAGTTAAACCGCCAAGGTCCCTTTAAATTTGAGTGGATCCTTCTTTGTCAGTCATTTTTTTGGTATTGAAGAATTTCATTAACCTGATGGTGCGATTTTCAATTATTAAGTGGTATTTTCACCATGGGCACTCGGAGATAAAAATTTAGGCCTAAAGCCCAGTAATCAGCATACCTTCAGTCTTTGGTTGGCTTTAAAGGATTCTTTGTATCAATTCAATGGTTCATGTGTCTGTCAACTTGTCATTCCTTTGGTATCCTAACCTAACTTCTTGTAGCTAGCAAGCTACCAACCGCCTTGCTTGTTCATTCTCAATTTGGGCCTAATTAAACTTCGAACAAGCATGGCGGTTGGTAGCTTGCTAGCTACGATAAGCGAAAGGTTTGGATACCAAAGTAAGTTAACAGACAACCATGATTTTACCATTGAATTGATATAAAGAATGCTTTAAGCCTACAAAGGACTGAAGGTATGTTGATTGGTAGGCTCTAGGCCTTTATCTTGATAACTGGGCTTTTGGTCTAAATCTTTATCTTCACATTGCCCGTGCTTTCACGAGACTTACAGGAGTTCAATATTTTGTAGGTTAGATAACCCTACCTTATCTTTTAATAGTTCTTTGCCAAAGTCACAGATTCCATAGAACTGAGTATCATTGTGTGGGTAACAGTAACATGTCAACTTGGTGATAAAATCTGGTTTTTTTAAATCGGTCATGTCTTCTGAATTTACGAGCGATTTTATCAAAACGTTTTATCTCAGAACATTTCAAAATTTCTGCATGAAGTTTTCCAACATTTAAACTCCTGTATGCTACGAAAGTGAAACTTAAATGGGGCTATTTTATTGTCTTTGCAACCGCTTGTGTAGGTACAGAGCCATCCCTAGCGTTGTGGTGCAGTGCTGTGATCCTCTGACATTGCAGCCAGAACAGTCAGGTGGACCGGGTTCAATCCCAGGTAGAGCCCCATCACTTCAGCGCCATGGCAAGGGGTCGCGGACTCGACTGGGCTTATTCATCTAGCGTTTTCTCTCGTGGGAAATTCATATAGCCATTTTTTGGATGATTTTCAGTATCAAATTGGATCAAGGAATTGGACCTGTTTTCAAATATTATGAGATTTAACACTCTATAAATCAGTCATAAGTAGGCTACACGTATTTTTTTAAATAAGAAACCGCTTATAAGAAACTCGGACTCTCAGATCGCCAAAAAATTAAGAAACTCTAGTAATGTTTGAACATTGGAAAGGCTTCAAAACACCTTGTTTTGAAATGTTCAGGGGGGCACAGATTTGATAATTTTAAGAAACTTTCAGTACTGGCCCACATTCTTAGTCTTGTGAAAAAATACGTGTGACAAAACAACTAAAGTCGTTGTCTACAAGGTGGCATGTTCCCTACCCAATGATATCTGGTCGAAGGAATCTGATGCACAGGCTGCAAACTTCAGACTTTGCTTTGAAATGTTATATCCTTTTTCTGCCCACCTAGTACATGATTTTTCAAAACAATACTTCAAGTTCTACAAATTTGACTATCATTAAAGGAAATACTATGTTGTGTTTTTCGATTTATTTCAGCACCTTGCCATTAATATCTTGGGTGGGTCAGGAAAAATGCACACCATTCGAAAGGACATAAGATTCCCTCAGTATATCAAAGAAGTAAAACACATCTCAATGTTTTATTGAACAACCAATTTGTTTAATTAATTTTACAATTTGCCTGGCTGGAAAATTGGTCACTCCATTCCAGTTCTTTAAAGGGTTTTCTCGAGTGAAGGTCCCTTCGAAAATTGGCCTAAAGTAACAATCAAATTTCCCTATTTCTACCTGATAGTAATAACAGCTTAGAAAAGTTTAAGCACTTGTTTTCCACTCTCTTTAGAGAAGAGACAAGATCAGCTCAGGATGGTTTACAGTTCTTCAAATCAAGTGATCTATCTCTTGATCTTGTTTTCTTGCTATGAAAACTTGTGCAAAGCCAATAGCCCGGGATCTCCTAACGGTTCAGCCATTTTGCGGCCATTTGAGGGACTGGAAACTAATAATTTTCCCGCCAAAATTTGTCGATCGATCACGCAATCGAGGAAGAAATAAACAATTGAAAACAAAGCAAAGGTCAACGTCGTCAACGTGTTTGATAAAAAACATGAAAAGACTGCAGTTTTAAAAATCGTGTGAATGATAAGAAAAATGACAAATTAAATTCGAGTCTTCCATTTTTGAAGGATTGTGACATATCCACCTTGCCAAAAGGTAAGACTTCATTTGTATCAACAAAGCCTGACACACACATAATTAAATGGCAAGTTGGCCTAAACTTGGTTTCATTTCGTACATCATACATAGGGAAATCAAACCCGAGGAAAACAATACAGTTTCCGAAAAAATTCTTTGCAAAGAATTTGGTTTCGGCTTGGGGCAAAGGGCTAACAGTCAATTTTGACAACATTTTATTACAGTTGACGAAATAGACTTGGGGCAAGCCTATAGTAGTGTAACGATATTATTCACAGGGATTCTATCCTACCGAATAGGATATTAAATGCTTTTCATAGGTAATTGCCATTGCTGTGGGGGCAGAAATTTGATCATAATTCTCATCCATTTTTTGACAATTCTCTAGAAAATCTCCCATTACTCTAGAAAAGAGAGATTAATTTTTGTTTGGTAAATTCTCATATCCAGTTGAACATATTGGTTGTTAAATAAGACATTTGCCAATGATTTGCATTTGATGATTCAAGGAACAGTATTTTTTGAAGCGTTGTGCATTTTCTTTACTCACCCGGTACGCCAGTAAGATGTAGAGAAAACAGATGAATGTTGTGCTTGATGTATGAATAAATTGTTTTCCATGAAAATTCAAGCATTTATGTCTGCTTCTTTTTGCAGAAGACTTCTGTCATCTTGAAAATACTCATAACTGCAGGGTATCCCCAACCTGGTTCCTGGGGCCAGCTTCCTAAGGAAGAAAATGGTGGGCCTGGGAACGAGGTTGGGGTATCCCAAACATATTTTGGCCATTTGTGTGGCTGCTGTGGAGGAGCTGTACTTTCAATTGTTCTGTTCTAGATACATTGGCAAAGGACAGGTGTCAAGTAAGAGTTTGAGACATTGTTTCAGCCAATCTGACAAGTTGTTGCTGGTTTATGGCACTTTGTTGAAAAGTGACTGCTTCAAAAAGATCAGAAAGTGCTGTTTAGAAAGAATCACTTATTTGACTTTTGTGCCATAAATCAGCAACCACTTGTCAGATTGGCTCAACCTCGTTCCCAAGGGTATCTGTTGTTGTCAAAAGGAGGCTAGCCATTTGAATGTTCTTCCTTTTGATTGAGCGCCAGGTTTTGAAGGTGAGAACTTCTTTTGTTTCAAAAAGAGCCAATCAAAGTGCAGGATAGCCTAACAGGCTCTAGAGTTAATATAGGCGTTGCAGTTTAGGGAAAACCTTCATTGTCACTGGGTACAAGGTTGAGATTGGCTAAAATGAGGTCTCAAACACCAAGTTGAAGCATATCCCATGTAACTGTCAAAAAGAATAAAACAACAGAAGCTCCTCCGCAGCAGCCACACAAATTAGCACAACTTTTGTTGGGACACCATGTAGACATACATTAATATCGAAAACTTTCGGACGATCAAACTTTCGGACAATTTTTTGTCCGAAAGTTTAATTGTCCGAAAGTTTTAAATTCCTTGAAAATAGAAAAAAACATGAATTTTGCCCATGCAACTATTAACAAATGATAAAGTATCATCAGTGATCCTGCTTCCGATGTGAATTTCCACATTGCAGTTGTCAATAGCAATGTTCTTGAGTCGATGAAGGTACCTCTCGTTTTCGTCTGCAATCTTGAAAACTGCTTTTCGAATGCTCCTGATGCATCTGTATGTATCTACGTAGTTTGTTTAACTTGCACATGATTAAATAACATACAAATCATAGCTTGTTTTGACATGTAGGTTGGCTTTATGCAAAAATTGTTAGTCCGAAAGTTTTTTTGTCCGAAATTCTCGAAAAAGCGTCCGAAAGTTTTTTGTCCGAAGTTGTTTTTCCGAAACTTTTCCGTCCGAAAGTTTTCGGTTTTAATGTATGCAAGGCAGGCCCATAGGTTTGCTTCAACTTCAGAAATCACAATTACAGTTCTTCCAATTACATACATACTGACAAGTTTTCTCAGTACAAATTTATCATAGTTTGATTTCGAGGATTTCCTAAATACTTTACAGTGTATATAATGACATGCTTGTGTTTAAGTGTATTACTATTGTCAGTTAAATGTTTGAAATCTACTGTTTTGCAAGAATTTTCTCTGGGTTGTACATACCTTGCGTTCCTTTGGCAATCAGAACAATCAAGATTTCACTCAAATTCAGCCAGCTGGATCTAATTGCTTTGAACTGAAACAATGTTAAAATCTTAAACAATACAATCATGATCGTTTTGATCGCCAAAGGAATGCAAAGATATTGTATAAGATTTGTTGGGGAGACAAGACACGCTTTGCCCGAGGAAACCCAAGCTTCCCCCCATGCAGTAGGTTAAGGCTCATCCGCAGTAGCATTTTGGGGTTGAAACTCTGATGGGCACATGCATTTGAACCCACTGTGCGGGGGGACCCATAAGTTTCCTCGGACAAAGCAATCTTGTCTCCCCAAAAAGAGATGATGCAGTGATCAAGAGCAAAATAAATGTCTTTCCAATTCACCTTTCATCTTGAAACTTTCGATTTTTAAGAAGGAAAGCAAGCTTGCAGGACAGACATTTTTTGTGTGATTACGTAAAGCAAAGGAAATCTTTGCAAGAGAGTATATTTGTCAACATTTCTATATTTTGGCTGCATGGGCTGATCTGTCAATGTATTGCCAACATAAATATCCCAAAAATGATGTAAGAATGCCAGTGCTAGCCGAGGATACAAGATTTACAAGATGGTTGTCAAGTATGTCTCTGCCTGCAATGTGTTTCACATCTTTTGATGGTCTACTGACAACTTTTCTTTCTTTTTCGCAAAAACCAGAGTATTGCATTGTTGCTCCCAAAATTGAATCAACAACGCTGCCAGTAAAACCTGCTATGCAACCTAGAACAATGATTGGCCACTGGGGAGGATATTCCATTGGGAAGCTGTCAATGAAACTCAACGAAAACAAAGTTCCATAGTAGACAAGCCCAATCAGAAGCCCTCCAATGACACTTGCAATTGTGCCAGAGATTGTGACACCACCATTGGTTCCAACTGGCACTTTCTTAAATGTAGTGATTAGCCTTGGAGTTTTTGAACCAATAGCTGTGCCAATTTCACTTGACCAGGTGTCCCCATTACAACAAGCTAATGCTCCAAGAATGGTCATGCTTAACATGGAGCCAGTAAAATCTCTTGCATAGTTCACTGGACTTTCTTTGCTTCCAATTTCTAATAGGTAGATTATGCTGATTGCAGTTGGGACGCCACCATTGCAGATCACTTGCATCCAGTTTCTTTGGCCTCCTAGAAAGCAAAGAAGATCTAAAAGCATGGTTGGAAATTTTGTTGTGTGCAAAAAGACTTTGATCTTCAAAGAACTTTGGCGCAATAGAAAAACAAGTGACTATTGTTTAAATGCAGTAGACTTTAGTGCAAATTTTTTTGGGAACTACATTTGAAAAAAGCTAAGCCTTACATTTATCAACAATGACCATTCACGTTATTAGTCTAAGGTCCACTGCACTTATTTGGAATTGGACAATCAGAGAGCCCCTAATAGGTTTGGTGCATTTCTAAGGTAAAATGCAGTATATATTTGCCCCATTGATTGGCTAATTTCACAAGCTCATTGAAGTTATTCTCCTTCTTAATAAACTCATTTGGATGTATGGGGTTAGGTTCAAGCAAGGAATCTCATCTTTCTGTTTTCTTTATTCTAAAATCTTCAAGCAAAATGTGAAAGAATGTGTTAGTATATGGTTCTTTGATTCCATTAAAAAAGATGTGCGACGTCCGCTTGCTCGAGGTGCAATTCTGCATTGCATTATTAGTAGTGCCCCTCTCCCCTTCCTTGCCCCACCTTGCCCTCTCTGGCGTTGCAAATCAACAAGCAGAGTTTATATGAACCTTCTTTGAAGCCTGCTTCAATCTTCCGCTTTTTTTCAGCCTTCCATCTAGTCCAAAACGAAGAAGACGCGAAGAAAGCCAACAACGTTGTGAAGAAACAGTAATTTGCCAATGTGAGAGTGAACCCAACCAACACAGCACAAACTGCACCACTCAAATTGAGCGATTTCCTTTTATATCCTCTGACTGATAATGCTATTGCAGCTGTAAACGCAAAACACAGCTTAAATGGAAACGTTGAAATGATAGCTAGCGGAAGCATGCTTCTTGCAATGCATATAATCCCTGCGTGAAATCCCAGGTCTTTTCTCCCACAGCTGCTTTCATGGTTTCCTGCCTAGGCTCATTGGCCTAGATTATAAGGTGGCGATTCATTAAGGTGGATCGCTGCATTCATTTTGGCTGATTTTGGCGGCAATCTTTGGTAACTTTTTCTTAGCTATTTTTAGAATACTGCTGTAGCCAAGCAATTTCAAGAAATTTCTCTCTACATGATTTGAGTATGCATATTTTTGGAATAAAATTATCAGCTCTTTTTTACTCAAAAATAAGCAATTCAATGTTCTTTTGCACGTGGCTTTCTTCGGAAGGAGAGCATCTTCGTTCTGCCTCGTATCAATGCGATTTAGGCCTTTCCAAAATCTGCAACTGTCCAAGATAAAGGCCTTTGGCTGAGTGAGAAGAAATGCTGCAAAAAGGATTATAAAACGCCCCCCAAATGTACGAAATTCAGCTCTAGGAAGGTAAGTAATGGTTTGGGAGTAAAAGTAGGCTACAGGTATTATTCGAGAAATTGATAAATGGCTAAAAACAAGAGCAAAAATGAGACATGACAATCTATCAACCCAGTCTGCAGAGTATGGCACTTTTTGACGAGATATCCGGTGTGCAACAAGAAATTTCTTTTGTTCTCTATTGTCTAATTTGAAAAGCCTATTGAAAATCTCCAGTGTGCAAGTGCCATACTCTGCACACCTGCTATCAACGACAAAAAAAGTTCAGTTGAAGAAAATGTATGAATGTTTTGGTCGCACATCAAAGACAGGGAGATACAAATGGATAGAAAGTAAAGAAATGGGAGAATCCAGTTGCTTGATAGCCTGTGTTCCAGATCACTTGAAAAAAGGGAAAGTGGTCTGTGTGTGTAAACAGAGTCATAATCCTTGTCCAGAGGATGAATTGAATTTGCAAAAATAATCAACTGACCATAGCGAAAGCAGTGCCATAATTGCTAGAAAGGAAAACAAAGGGAAATTTTTCTCATTGTTTTCATTCGATTTTGCATGTTTTTGAAAGGGCTTTCTGCAGAAAATCTCCCATATCACCACAGGAATGAATGATTGATTAAAGCCGGGTACATTATAGAACCTAATTTGACGTACATCAGGAATAAAACAAGACAGTTTTCAATTTCTTTGATCTTCATGGAGCAGCATTTTTTCAATTTTCATTTACTCACCCTTTTCAAGGGGCGTATCACTCTGTAAAAATCTTGTATACCTTTGGCAAAAATCCCTTTGTTTTCAAGAAAAATCCATAAAAAATCCCTAAAAATCCTATCGTTTAAAAAAATCTCGTACACCAATTCGAAAGAGTGATACACCCCTCGACCCTTTTTATTGACTCGCCTAGTTTTAGAATTTTAGAATTTCTTGTTAGTAGTGACCTTTATCAAACAAACATTTTAATGGTTCTATCAAGTTTGCAGAAATAGAGGAAGAGCCCAATCCGTTTTCAGAGATGTCTGGAACACCGCAACAGCAAGTTACAGTACAAGAAGTAAAATCTGCAATAGATGTGTTATACAAAGGGACAGATCCAAACAAGAAAGACGAGGCATCAAGATGGTTGGAACAATTTCAGCTCTCTGTAAGCAAAAAAATTGATACATTAAATACAAGAGCTTCTGGAAAGTACCATTTCTGGATTTATCAAACATCTAAGTATATATAGAAACAAAGTTATTTGAAATTTGATGTCTGAACTTCAATCCAAAGATTTTATAATTATAATTTTTGGATTTTTGAAACATTAAAGTACAGAAACAAAGTTGTTTAAATTTCAGCTCGCTGTAAGGGAAAAAGATTGATAGATTAAATGCAAAAGGTTCTGGAAATCAACATGTTTGGATTTTTCAAACATCTAAGTTTATATAGAAACAAAGTTATTTAAAATTTGCCATCTGAACTTCAATCCAACGATGTTATGATTGAAGGCAATATTTTTGATTTAGCTGTAAAGTTATATAGGCTGGAGAGGGGGCGCAGGGGGCAACCGCCCATCCTGTCCCCTTGAAAATGACCTGAAAATGTATGTTATTTTCTTATTGTTTGCCCTGAAATTTGCAATTTTGCCCCCCTAAAAATGTGCCCCGTCTGGTGTCCCTGTATGGATTATTAACATAGCACCAATTGACAATGTAACCTCAAGGCTTTAATCCATAACAGTACTTGGAGTATTGAAGACGTCTAGGTTCAGGTAGAAAGTTTTGTCCCATTTTACTTAAGAATGATTAGATTTTGATTGGAATTACCTTGCTCCTCAAAGGAACATTATGTAATGATTGTAAGACTTTTTGTTTAGAGAATACAGACAAATTTATTTTATCAGATGCATGCTTGGGAACTTTCAAGTCACCTTCTTCATATGAATCCAGACACAGAAACAAGTTACTTTGCAGCCCAGACTATGAGAACCAAGGTAGATTTGATGTAAAAGGTTATAATTTATACTGCATGTCTGTAGGTGGGGCCTTAGGTGCATCATCACTGTCTTCCTGCTTAAGAATTCTCAGAAAATCTTACATAATTCTTATTCAAATATTCTTGCAGTCTTTTGTAACTCTGGCATTCTTATCTACAGTATATTTGGAAAACTGTTAAGAATTATATGAGACTTTGTTGTCAGTGAACATAAAGACTATACTGTACTCTGTCTCAGGAATGTATGAAATGTATCCTTGTTACATCATTCTTTAAAGAGAATCCTGCTGGAGGAATTTTCTAAAGGATGAAGCACATTCTTTTGTTCTTCACAATTTATCACCACCTTAAAATTATAAGTCAGAAGCGCAAGCACAGCTGAAATCCTTCAATTTTTAACTTACAGAATAATGTTATCAAAGAAAGAATCTCTGCTGTCCAACCGGCATCAGTGGTGCAAGGATTTTATTTGTTTGAAGGATGCTGCTTAAACAGGAGCCATAGAATAAAAACCAGCCTTTAACTGAAATAAAAGAATTTTCAGGAAAAATGTTGGGGACCCATTCCTACATTTTGACTGAAATTTAAGGTTACTGTAACTGTTCAGACGACAAATTTTCGATTTTTCGTTTTTGTCATAATCTGATGGTACAAGTATTTGAGGACTGTTTAAACCAACTCACTTCCAGAAATAGTCACAATAACTTATAAATTTGAGCATTTTAAAAGGAGCAATCATGTTTCTCAAAAGTTGCGGGAATATACATTAGGGGATTAAAGTAAACTCACTTGACCTTCCAGCTATGTTCGTGACATCCCGTGCTGCTATGTTATTGATATAATGCTTTACCAATACCGCGCTTAAGCCTAATTGCTTGACCTTTCATGCATAATCGTATTTCCCGCAATTTTTGCTTCATTTCGATAAAAGCCTAATTTCTCGAAACAGGATTCCGGGGTACTGGTGGGTAATAAAAAATCTTTGTGTACCCAACAGGCCAATCGAATCGCTTGAAACTTGGCACACAGGGTCACAAAGCATAAAACTACGAAACCGTGTCAGCGATTTGTGATAGATCCAATGGTCCGATTTTTACAAGGGTCTGAAAGTTAAAAAAGACATTTAAGACATTTGCATTTATTTAAAATGATATCATTTCAAGAAAATACCTTTTATCAAAAATTCGTGACACGGTTTTGCAGTTCAGGGCCTTAAGTCTTTGGTAAGTAGATAGTCGTGGTCCAACGATTAACATTGGGGTACACAAAGATTTTTTCGCAAGGGTGGTCGATTTTGCCTTAAATCTAGAATAAATCATTCGTGATTTTATTGAATCAACTGAATATATTTTTATGATATTCTTCGTTTAATTCTGCGTCGAATGATGCATAAGTTTGTTTGGTATATTTTGACGAACGGCCGTGGTAAACGGAGTTTCTTTAAGCCAGTTTCAGCAAATTATGGGCTAGTCAAATTTAGCAAATTACATCCAAAGGACTGTTTATTAGTTTGAAACTGATGAGTATGTTTTTTTTAGATTCAATATCATTTCTTTGAGCTGCCAATCAACATCCACAATGTAAGTATACATTTCTTATTTCTTTGAATGCACACAGTTGTCTGGAAATCTTTAACTCAGCGTAATGTATAAGGTTCCAAATCTTTAACTCAGCGTAAAGAGGGGGGTGTAACATTCACTGACCTATTTCTTCTGATTGAATGGCTTGAAAGAAACTTCAGATAGATACTTATCTATAATTCTACTGTTTGACTTTCCGGAATTTTAAATATTTCTTGAAATTACACCGTATCTTATATTTCAACTCATTTGAGGATGTGACATCATCAAATTTCTAAATCATAAACCAGATGAGTCACAGACTTTGGTTTGATACCATATTGTAGGCATCCATAAACTATGGTTTTTTCGAAATTAATTCCTGTCACATCAAATAGTTTAGCAATTAAGATGGTTTTAAGTTTTTTTAGATTTTTCTTGAATTCTTGAAGAAGAAGAAAAACACTCTAATTCTGAAAATATTGAATATTTCAGAAAAGTTCAACGGTAGAATTATAGAGAAATAGCTGAAGTTTTTTTTGAGTCATTCAGTTCAAAGATATAGGTCACTACATTTTACATCAGCCTTTTTAAAGATTTGGAACCTATACTGGCTGGATGATTTCTCTGGGAGAAATGTTTGATGATTGATGTTAACTAGACGAAATAGCGTAGATTTAAAATGAATTAACTCTTCTTTGAGATTAAAGGCAATGTGTCCATGTAAGTACAGCCTTGTATACATTCTGTCAAAATATGCTGACACGATGCTGACAAAGAGCCTTGAAGAGCGCACAGTGATTGGCAGAATTTTACGGATCACATGCAGACTAAAATTTCAGCTCCAAAAGTGCAATGGCAAGTAAATCATGAATCTGCGTAGATCATTCCTTGCCACGTTGTGAGGTCTCTTATCATACTGATCACATGAAATGTCACATGAAATTGGCATCCCCCCGCAAAGCCACTGTACCTACATGGACACATTACCTTAAAGCTGTGCACTTTGTTCTGACACCAACAGCGTCTTCATATATTTTAGATACTGTATGTATATATTTCCAACAAAATTTTTCAGCCAAAGATCAGCTTGTGTCAATCTCTCTCATTTCAAATTTAGCAAGTTTCAATGGAACTTCATCTCTCTTCTGAAAATGCGATATTTGATGCACAGACATTGCAACTATTTACTTGGAAGAATGAAGGTTTTTAACACTTCATTACCGATTCCATATCTTAAGCAAGTTACATACAACTGACATTCACAAAAAGCTCACTGACTCTTCTGCAGGAACTGAAAAACTCCTTGCTACAACACTTGGCTAACTTCCAGAAAGGCCCCAAGTCTATAGTCACACAGGTAATTTAGCGATTATCATTACAATGTGGTTACTAAAAGATTATCATATCAAAGCTGGAAAATATCTGGACAGCAGTTTGATGAAGCTCAGAATATTTTCAGCATGGATTGAATAATCATTTAATACAGGCTTTCTATTGCAAAGAGGTTTCAAGAACATTGTTTTACATTATTATATTGATCTACTGTATTATTCTTGTTCGTCATAGACCAAATCGGCTAAGGTTTCTTTTACCCATTTCAAGCTATGTGGCCACATTCTTGGGAAGTTTAGTATTATGCTATATTTGGCACTCATGGCCCAACTTTGCATGGCACCAAATATGTTAGAGAAATCAAAAGATGCTTTATCAAGAGATTGATCACATGACTGGAAATGGGTGCAACCAACCTTAGCCAATTCTGTCTGTTGTGTTGGGTCAGTTTGATCCAAGCTACGTTTGCATTTTCATTGTTTATGATTTCAAATCCGTCTTTTAAATTTACTTCAAAGAAAGCTTCAAGGACTAAGCTAAACCTTGGCTGTTTATTTTAGCGTTTTAACTTTCATAGTTGCTTTATTATAAATCGGAGGACAAAGAGTGCGATGATAAACATTACTTTCATTTCTCCAAATTCTTATATTTTCATTATTCCATGACAATTCCATGTATGATAAGAAAAAAATAATAGTTTGACAAGTCCATGTTAATGTATAGTAAGACAACTCCAATTTTCGATTAACATGGTTTCAAAATGCCAGAAAGGGGGCCTGAACAAGGAAAGAAAATTGGGTCACTTTCCACTAATATCGTTTTTGTTTGTTTACAGCTTTGCCTGGCATTGGCAGATCTTGCAGCACAGTCGCCTCAATGGCAGAATCCAGTGAATGATATGATTTCAAGGTAATCTCATATATTTTTATCATGTTAGTGAAAACTGTGCATGTCTTAAAATTCCCACTGGAAGATTTTGATAAAGTTTTGATTCAATTAGAAATTCTGTTAAAGTTTTCAGAATAAAGTAAACCAAAAATGAACAAAATTATAAAAGAACAAAATTCTCTCTTGCAGTAGTTGTTAAAGTTAGTCTGTCCCCCTTTTGATGAATGAACAAAATCGATGAAGATCTCCACTGAATATTCCGCAAATTTATGATTATTTCCTTTATTCAAAGGGAGCAAGGTTAGTCATGCCTAAATTTCATGGCTATTAAAATTGCGCATGCATAACTTTCTTTGGTTGAAGCAAATTATCGGGGGACAGACTGCCCTTAAAGGACTTTCGTACAAGGTTCAAAAGCCTGTAGACTTGTTCTATTTTTGGGGCAGTCTTGAGAGTGTTGCTTTCTCTCCATGAATTATAACAGAAATATGTTATTTGATTGAGGGCTTAATCAGGCTATTTTGTGTCACTTCTGGAAGAGAAGTTTGAAGATGTCTTACTACGAACATTAAGAAACATTAAGATAACACAAAATCATCAACAAGGTCATGCGAGGCAAAGGTATTTTTCATTGATGCACTTATTGATACGTTTGATAAAAATAGTCCGATCGCAAGTTAGATATACCTGGTGAGTCAAAAAAAGGCTAGGCGTTTGAGAGGTTACTGCTCCCTGAATATATAAGCAATGATATTTTGCAATATCTGATTGAATAGCTAACATGTTCAGCTACTTTTAGAATTTTTCCTGGCTGGAATCGGTCACTCCGTTCAGATTTTACAAGGGATTTGCTAAGAAATGTCCCTTCGAGAAACCTTAAAAAATGTGCTAAAATCATGAGCGAGTTTCCCCAATGTGTTTACCTTACAAAAATGACTTTAGAACACTTCAGCATTTGCTATCCTCTTGGGGGACATGAAAAAGTCCTCCCCCTAGTATGAATTACTTATTAAGGGAGATTCCATTCTCCCAAAAGGACAAAATACATGAATGCATGTACATGTCTTAAAAGGGACTTTCTGCAGAAAATCTCCCATCTTTTCGGGAAAGAATGGCCGATTAAAGCCGGGTGAATTACTGAACCTAATTGGACATATCGGGAATAAAACAAGACAATTTTCAATAGTATTCCTTTGATAGTCAGGGAACAGCAGTTTTTCAAACGACGGGCCTTTTTATTGACTCACCTGGCATAGCATTGGTCGAACAGATACACATCTTTTTTACTTGCCTTAAAACCTGGTAGAGCTTAGCTACAAATTTTTCACGGCCTAAATGACGATTTGTAACTCTTGTTTCTCATCTTCAATAGATTTTCATCTGCTGTTGAAGATCTGCCTGTCCTGTTGGAAATTCTCGCTTATCTTCCAGAAGAGGTATGCTTCCAGAAGATGTTATTTCTGGTCCAGTTTGCTTTAATGTATTACAAGATCAGCTATATCTTGGAAAGTAATTTTGTCCTTGATCTACATGACTACAATCAAAGAACCCTTGGGGGGGGGGGGACTTACGAACGTGAAGCCAACCTTTCAGTCTCAATTATTACAGTTAATATCCTCAGCCAAGCACTGTGCTGTGCACAGTTTATTACTTTCTGATATGTTTTCATCCGCTACACCATTCCTACACGATGAATGCTGACGAAGAACAACGCCTTTTGGATCCAGTTGAGGAAGCTGATTGTTTCGTTGTTGTTTATTTATTTCTGATTGAGGCAGTTGACGTCATTGTGCTATAATGCGATAAGCCAGCATCAAAGCCTTCTTAGTTGCTTACGATATCGACTCCATACTCAATCACTCCCCTTACAAGCTCTTGCATCATGACATGCAATCTAAAGGCCACACTGCAAGAGAAATCTCTCAGCTATCCCATTAACCCACTTCGTGAGTCAAAAAGAAAATTGAAGATCGGCCTTGTAACAAAATGTTGATGAGTTTGTTAACTGGATTACTGTTTTGGGACACCCGGTAGTTTTCTTGTTATTTCAAGTAAAAATTCCTGTCATTCCCAAAAACTGTTTCCTGTTTGAAAAACCACTCAAAGTCAATCACTGAAGCTACTGGGTTTCCCAGAAGAAGTAAGATTTTAGTAAGTTTTGTTTTGAATATTTGATAAAAAAAAAGTTCTCCTGTTTTGGAAGATCATCAACATTTGACTACATGGCCGATCTTCAATTTTTTTTCCGCAAATAGATCAAAGACCAAATTATTTTTTATTTAGGATTAGCAAGTTTGAATCTTTTCGAAGAGCCAACATTTTGAGATTTTAATTATCCTTCAAGTCTCCAATGGTAGTGTGCATTTTTTCTATCGTTTTTGACCAAACTTAATTTTTCAAAAGAAACTATTCTGGTAATTATCAGAGCTTTTTGCAGTATGGTTCAAGACCAGGCCACTCTAAAAACAGCCATACTCTCCGACTTTGAAACCAATCACTAGATCAGCTTTTCTTGAGAAAATAATTTGGTCTTTGATCTATTTGTTAAAAAGAAAATTTGAACATCGGCTTTCTGATCGAATTTTGGTGATTTTTCAAATATGAGTACTGTTTGAGACATTCGATATAATTCGCTTCATGATTGTTTTTAATGTCTGGTCTTCCCTTCAGATTGAAAGCTCACATTTGAAGCTTGGCATGAACAGAAGAGATGAATTTTACGGAATATTGCAACGGTCATCTGAAACGGTTCTTCAGCTCCTGGTTAGTTAAAATTCGTTTTTAGCTTAGGATCCTTTTCTCTGTCACTTCTATTTCATTTGCACCATTCTTCTGTATTATTTTGTGATTTTCACTGAGCGCATATTGTGACATGGGCAAATTTTCAGCTCATTGATTGGTTGGCACAAATGCAACGCCGTCGGCTCAAGGAGCGGCGACAAAAGCAACTGCCCAAGGAGCGATACCTTAGTAGCTGACAATTGAAATTTTGTTTTCAACTTTTTGCACCTAGTGGATAGCTGGCTTATGTTTGCCTTTTCAAGATATCCCCCTCATTACCTTAGCTTCGCGTTTGTCTAAACTTCAAGTTTCTATCAAACATGTGTATTGATAAATCGTAACTGCGCCTTTAAAATTGGAATTGAGTTAAAATTCTGTATTACATGGGTTAGTGGTTGAAATTTGCCAGATATGATCTTTTGCCCCACCCCATTGCTTACGCTTTAGGGGTGGGGATGCACCCCCTGTCACCATCGTCCGAGTCCTAACTCCAAATAAGAGGTTATTAGTCTCTTGTAATTTAGCCTAATTTGCCCTGATACAACATGTTCTTGCAAGTAACAATGCAACTTGTAGCAGCATCCCGAGGCTGTTAAGTTTAGCTGATGTTATCACTGTATACTTGAAATTGCGATTACAGGTTCACTGCCAGAAAAACTGCCCTGCTGATGAAAAAGTCCAAGTCAAGGTATTTACAGTTTCGTTTCATTAATTCAATACTATTATCAAAATGTGGGCTCAGTTTGATAGGAAGGGCCCAAAAATATTAGTAGTACTAACTCCCTTTTCCCAGTGAACCCGGTATTTATAGCGAGTTAATTTTGTTTTGTCTCTCGTTTGTAAAGTTGCCTTCAAAGTGCTGCCCAGTGTTTTATTAATAGTACGATGACGTTGTATGGAAGAAAAAGACACCTTTGTGACATAGGCACCTATTGACCCTTCTATTTCATTTGAATGGGTTTTTCCTCTAGATAGAATATTGCTGATGCAGTATTGATGCTGTATTGACCAATGCCCCTTTTTTATATTACAGATTTACTATTGTTTCGGGAGCTGGCTGGAGTTAGGCTCATTTCCTCCTGACGTAATCGCAAATAGTGACCTACTGAAGTCAGTCTTTGAAACTTTGGTAAGTAACATTTCGTCAGTGTGTAGGACATTACTAACAGGTACATATAAGAACTTTCCCTGTTTTGACAGGCTATGACGTTGGAGTCAATTAATCAGTTACCTTACCAAGTGCTTAATTTGATCAAATCAACAACAGATTTGGCGAACATATGCGAAACGTTAGACATGATATCCGTCTGAATGAGCAACGCGAAAATGACCCCAATAGCAACATCCAAAGACATTTTAATTCACGCAACCATACAACTGATGACATAATGATTCTTGGGCTCCTTTTTGCACCCACGGACCGTACCAAAAGAATGACTTTGGAGAAGCAAATAATTTTCGAACTTGGAACTCTCTTTCCTGCAGGACTTCACAAGCAATTTAATTATTTACAATGACATTATTCCAACCAACCCCTCCTATTCCTCGCCTTTTCCTTTTGCTATGCTTACCTATCCTATTATTCTTTCATCTACGTCACACCGATTCCCTTAAATTCGATTTCTATCTTTTGAATTAATCTTCTTTTATCCTACGTTCTACTAATCTTACTTCACTTGATAATGGGTTTAAGCCCGAAAGGTCGTACAAAATAAAACTCTTTTCAAAGCACAATTAATTATATCGAAATTTATCTGCACCTCCCTTCAGAAGAAGGCTTGCAAAAACACTGAAACATGGCTGAAACTTTAATCAAATTTCGGCATCTCTCTGCTTTTCAGTAATAACAAGTACACGTATTATCTTGCCTTAGAAATGAATTTTGTTTTTTATTTTAGCTCGTACCAACAACAAGTACAACTCTTCACGATGCAGTTACAGATTGTATTTGCAGTGCTTTGTACATCTCGGTATGAACTGAGCCAGTAGAGTAAAAACCCGCACATAAGAACCTTCATTTATTAAGAACGTACAGCCTGAAGTTGTATTTTGTACCCCATAGATAAGAAGCATTTCAGCCTGATATCTTAAACTAGGTTCTTGATAAAGGGTTTCGTTCATTCATTAGGAGATAAATGCAACCTTTTGCCAATCAACCTCTTTCATAGACTCCGAAAACATTGCGTACAGAACTGTGATGGGCGGGACCTGCAGGGGTAAACTGGGTAAGCTTTGGGTGAAATGGGTAGGGCCAAGAGTGTAAATAACTTTGGCAAAGATTCAGATTCACAGACTGCCCTGTGTTAAGAGTCTAAACCCTGGTTACTGGATGAAACAGGCTGAGTTCAAAATATTAGGTTCTTATTTGCGGGTCTTTATTGTATTAAGTCCGAGGTCGCAGTACCGGTTGTCCCAAATGATGTGTCAGGTATCAGGTTGTTCCAAAACATACCGGTTGGATAAAAAAATGTCCCCTGTTCGAAAATCTTCGTGGTAAATTTACTTGCTCTGTAGTCATCAAAATTGATTTTTTTTATTTACAAGATTGAAGAATGTTTTATATTTTTTTGGTAATTTGGAAATGATAGTCTCGTGGTAAATTAGAAAAATTCAAAGAGTTAGTTTTGCAGAACATTCAGAAAATGGTCTAAAGTGCATGATCAAAGGCATCTCGAAATAAAAGAATCGCAACTTGCCAGGGTCACTATATTTAATACTCCTTTTTTCATTACAGAGCAATAAATAAAATGCAATAAATAATATCGTTTTTAAAAAATGTATTATGTGTTGTGCAAGATTTACTATATATGTTAATTGATTTTCAAGGACACAAGCCGCCAACAAGCACTTGCTGAATCATGCTTTAATTTTGTGATGGCACTTCTACCAGCGTACGAGAAATCAGTTCAAGACGGTGATATAGACAGGTAATCTAATTATGTACAATGGTTCTATTTACAAGATGCTGGTCCCTTGTAGGAAAAATGCCAGCCTTTCTTAAGGGGGGGGGGCATATCAGATAAGGCAAAATACTCTTTTTCATACATCAAAACTACATTGTTTTAATCAAAACTACGAACTACAATTTTTTCAATTTATTCTATTTTTTTATATCATCAATTAGAGATTTACAATACACGATATTTAATACACTACCTACGAAATACTATGCGCATACTAACCGGTTTTGTGTTGTACAGGAAACTATAAAGCCCGAGGTCTTAAAAGTACAGACCGCGCTTGCGAGGTCTGTGCAATAAGACCGAGGGCTTTATATTTTCCTTTACAACTACAAAACCGGTTAGTATGAGTTTTATTACCTGATAGCTTCTAATTTTGACTTATACCATTTAGTCAAACTCATTTTGTTACTGTTATGTCGTTTGAGTTCATTGTAAATCTCACAGGCCTAAATCAGTTGCTGTGGTGACAAAAACGCGTCCTTGTATCGTATTATACAAGGCTACGGGAAAACCGCGGGAAATGTGCGATTAACCAATGAGATTGGCGGGATTCTTGTATTGCCTCGTTTTTGAAACGTCAGTCAGGTAATAATCTACAATACTACAAAGAAGATACCACGAGGAGCAAACTATCATGTCTACGCCGTGGCAAGAGGAAGGAGAAAAATAATGCGAAAACCACATATAACTACTATTTCAAAAGGAAAGTTCATAAAAAGGGGCGGTTGGTTGACGGATGGCAAAAATTTGAATGAATTCAGTCAAATCGACCAGTTTCGTGGATAAAAAGTAGAGTTAACTCAAGGATATTTCTATTAGTTTCATCTGGGAGGTCTTTATCACCTTATATTAAACGATGCGCTAAAACCTCGCTTGAAGGAATACTGTGTCCAAGTGGTCGTATTAATGCAAGGACTCCAATGAGAAGATCTCGTCGTTGAAAGTAAAAAGACGGACAGAACAACAAAAAGTGTTCTGTATCCTCAATACTATAATTGCACCTACAATTACAACTACAATTGTATTACACTGTGACATTCACGACGAGGAACGACGCAAGATCACAAGAATGCCACTTGCATTCTGACTGAAGGCTACATCATAGAATATTGTAAATACATAGAAATACGGAGGGGTTGCTGATGTTTATATTTCAGCACAGAGGTGGAAAAAGTGCATGAAGCCGCGAAGCAGCTTCGCAGGAAGCTTGTTTGTCTGGAAGGAAAAAAGGGAAAGAAAGAGAGAAAGCAGAATAGAAGGAAGGAAAAGGAAGGAAAAGAAAGGAAATGATAAAGTGAGGAATGAAGAAATGAAACGAAATAGGTTGTAAAAAAAGGATGGAAAGAAAAAGGAGAGGAAAGGTAAGAAGGATGGAAGGAAAATAGGATGACAAAGAAAACAAGAATTGAAAACATAAAGACAAAGGATTAGGACTACAGGAAAGAAAGAATAGAAGAATATCAATATTTGGATTATGTTTTTTTCATGTACAGTTTTGTGATCTAAGGAAGCTTTAAAAGTAATTTCAGTTCCTAGTGGATTATCGACTACAATGATTTCTGGGACTACAGAAAATTGATAGAACAAAAGAAGGAAGAATTCTGGTTTAACATCCCTTCGTAGGAAGGCAAATATTTTTTCCACCACTGTTTCAGCATTACTTGAACCTTTGCCAAGGCTTTAAATGAAGAAAAGTTTCCCTTCTAATATGGTTCTGTTTGAAGGTGTACCCAAATTTTGATCACGAAACAAAAGTAGAGGACATGTTCTTTTGGACTAATATTAACAACATTGAATTCGTCAATATCTGAGAGCTGGTCAAAGAGACGTTGGCGCAAAATACTGAATCCACTGTTTGAAAAATTACGTTGCAATTAGCATCTCGACCAATCAAATATATTCTAATATCCTTGCCTGATACCGGGTGCACTAAAAAAAGTTCAGACGGTCATCGAATCTTGGTTGATAGCAGAAAGACTGATGTGTTTTTATGATTTTTCTTGTGTTTTATGAGTACTGAA
Source organism: Aurelia coerulea (assembly GCA_039566865.1). Lineage (NCBI taxonomy): Eukaryota > Metazoa > Cnidaria > Scyphozoa > Semaeostomeae > Ulmaridae > Aurelia > Aurelia coerulea. The sequence continues at coordinate 23,118,324 of CM076947.1, read as the reverse complement.
AATATAGGTAAGTTCGACTTTAAAAGTGACCTGAAGCGAAAATTTTTATTGATGCAATATAAATGACGTTTTTGTGGGATTGGCTGATGACGTCATTTCGTTTGCAAAATGTTGAGAAAGTGTACAAGGTTGACTACCTTTCCAACGGGAAATCTAATCAGAAATTTGTTTTCGATTACAATACCTTCTAAACATCATACAAATTCTTCAAACAATTTATATTCCATTTATGTGGCTCTGCTGAAATATTTCTTTCAGCTGTAACCTTTCAAAGACAAGATACAGCTAAATTTCCATATATTACTATTGTAATTTGCAAATAAAATGACGTCATCAGCTGATACTTAAAATCAGTGGTAACTCTAAAATGAAATGAGATATCCAAAAAAATTAACATAATTTCTTATCATTCCACAGTGCTATTCATTTGGATAAATAAACATTTTCGCTTCAGGTCACCTTTAAGAAACTGGACTTGGTAGTTGAATGTGGTATTAGAATTATTTTTTTATTCGATTAAAAATTTACAATACATGTTACGGACTACTCTACCTACAAACTACTTTACAATACTACAAGGACGATACCGTGAGGAGCAAAAGACTATGACTGCCCCATGGCATTGTTTAAAAAACGCTTAACTACATCCAATTTTACATAAATGCTACAAACACTTAAAAAAACGATAATTACTATACTGTGTCCTGTCTATTATTAGAATTGAAATGATATCAAGCAAATCGACCAGTCTTGTGGATTTATTGCAGAGTCAGCTCGAGTATATTTCTATGGAGGCATTCGGAAAGTTGCTTCAGAATATCCTTTGAAAGATTATTATGTTCAAATGCTCGATCCAAATTTTGCAAATCCTCTAGTGTCATGTATCTTTCTTTAATTTTATATGTATTGTCTTATGTAGTTATTCAAATTGTAGTAAAGTATGTTTAATTTTAGAGTCTTTGTATGTAGTGGAATTTAAAATGAAATGAACTGAACTGAACTGAGCAAAAACTCCAGCGGGAAGATTTCGATGTAGAATATCAAAATTAGGACATCCGCACAACCTTCTTGTTAAATGAAATTTCTATCTTTCTTACAGAGCGATCAACTATGCAAGACTGTTTACAGAAATGGGTTGCTCCTTGCTCAATGATTTACTCAAAACTCCTGGGCAGGTATGTAATATGACATTATTCAATGCCTTGAACCCATGTACTTCCGCGTTTCTCAATTGATTGTAGCATTAGTTTTGCTGGTCTGCAGATTACTGACTTATATTCCTTTACATTAGCATAGTTTATTGCTTCACCATAAATCTTTTACTGCTTTTGCACACCAAGGTATTTTGTCTTTTTGACCACTTTCATCTTGCACCAGGATAAGGTGTTGCTGATACCTATAACGTTTAAAGGTGACCCTAAGACCCTAGGACCCCTAGAGCCTTTAAGTACTAAAAATGAAAAGGACTCTTAACACCAGAGGGTCATGATTGTGTATTGTTAACCTCCCCTCTTCCATCCCACGAACTTCCACTCTTTTAAACCAATGCCAGGAATCATGCAGAGAGTACTATTTTGAGTATCTCCTATCGTGCTATTTTTTAAAAACTTGCTGCATTATTAATCTCTGCTCTCCTGTTGCTTAAAAGAGAGACACGCACATTGAGAAGCTTTGCCATTTTGTTTTCGGGATAATCAAACTATTTTGGCTTGGCTGTTGTTGCGCGTCCATTGTGCACTTTATCGTTCATGGGTCGATGAAGTATACTTACCACTTTTGCAGTTTGGCTGAAGTTAATACTTCCAACGGCAGCTAATTTACATTTCTTCTAAAATGTCTTCTTTTGAGTATTATGTATCATAGACTCGGCTGTTACGCCATCCGTTTTGTACTTCATTACTTTTAGGTTTGTAAAATATACTTATATCTTTTTATTGTTAGCTGTACTTTTAACAGCAGCTAATGTCATGGCGTAAACGCTTTCTTAATTTTCCGTTGAGCCCAATAAACAAAGTCGCGTTAACAGTACAATTCAACAGCGCTAGCGTCTGAGCCATATACGTGACTGTCAACATCCACTTGAATTCTTTGCCATAATGCAATGAAATGGGCTTGAATATGATAAACGGTGTATACAGAACCACTAGTGATCCTAGTATGAAAATCACCGCTCTTGAGAAGTCCTTGTTGATGTTATGAACTCCTTTTAAGTTTGTTGCATCTGTTGCCTTTATTTGCTTGACCACAGATCTGTACGCGTTGTAATATATCACACAAGCTGATATAAGCATCATAAGGCACACGGCGCTGAAAGCAATAAACATTTCACTGTAAAAACCTAGCATTAAAGCAGTACCGAGTACCCCAATTAAGCCAAAGTCTACCAACAGGAGAGTGGTTACGATGATTTTAGCACGTCTAGCGGTCATTATAAGGCTATATTTCTGTGAGTACTTCAGATGTATGTACCGATCGACCGCGATTAAGACTGTTATCATTGCCGAGAATGTGCCAACAAGGAATCGGCTTGTTACCGAGAATAATCGTACATATCTATGATATTTTGGATGCGTTGTGATTCTCATAATCGGCTCTATAGTTATTGATAATGATGCTGAAATCAAATCAGATATGCACAGAATGAGAACGAATTTGTATGAGATGGTTCCAAGTTTATTCTCTTTGCGGAGTAAATATATCAGGATGGAGTTTGCAACTAAGCTAGATACACCAACTATTACGTTGGGAATGTTGAATTTGTGGTATAGCTGCATATCATATGCCATTTTGATCGCTGAAGTGACTCAATGTCGCACAAGGGCTATCTTTGTATGACTGCATCTGTTGATTTGGCCCCGTTCCAGCCCTGCTAGATGATCTGGGCTATTTTCTGCGCCAGTATAAACTAGTGAGCCTAGGCTGTTCTCTCTTTTCTGATCTTCAGGACTTTCTTTTTTTCGATGTGCAATTTCCAACTTCCTTAAATATTTAGTTTGGTTACATTTGGGTTGGATTTATGTAGTGTACGATTCGTCACGTTTTGGCGAATTAGGTTGAAGTTGCGTTGACAAAACGTTTTGACGTTTTGGGTTGGGTTTATGCCCATGAAATATGATGATATATTAGTAATGTGCTACCAAACCTTATAAACCAACCGCATTGAGGCATAGCTGCATATCATATGCCATTTTTATCGTTTTCAGTACACATCACGATAAAACTGCTCGTGTTTCTATAAGCCACGTCGTATTCTTCCCTTGTACTCTCTTCTAACGTACATCCTACGTGGTCTGAAGATTTCACGCCAAAGTTTCACGGTAAGATCTAGCGACTAAAATGCAAGATCCCTCACCGCTGCTTGCAGCATGTGCTTCGTTGAACTACTCTTAAGGACCACTCCAGACCAGCTGCCAGTTTTGGTGATGCAGCTAATTGATTTTGATCCAGCTTTGGATTGTGATTCAAAATATTGATGATACAGCTTGGGATTTTTGAGACCCCACCTTTACTTGACACGTTACTGTTGCTTGACACGTTACCTTTGCTTGACACGTTACCTTTGCTTGACACGTTAAGAAGCCGATCGTCATAAGCTGCAGTGCGATAGAAAAACGGGGATTTCTCGCTTAAAACGTACGTTTTTTGGAGCATAATATTTCGAAATTTGCCAGAGTGGCACACATTATCGTTGTGTTGAATTTTTATTTATTTACTTGTGAGACTGTTTAGGCCATAGTGGACTTTCGCATACAGGTGGCCGATTTAAATGATGTAAGAAATTTTGTCGTTAAATCAAATTATTGGTCAAAACTGGTACCGTGTTCGTCTTTTATTCAAATTTAATTGCCAGATAGGAAGTCTTTTCACATTCTACCTGGTGTCTCAAAAGGAGTACTCCTGTTTAAAACATCTCCGAAAATCTGGTATCAAACCTTTGATGAAATTTTCTTTTTGACTTGTTTTGTCAATGATTAGACTTATGACGATGAGTCCCTTGTATCCCTGCGGTACCTTGCTCACAGGGACTCATAATGAAACAGTTAAAACCCCGACCCTATCTTCTGCATTCGATTGATCGAATCTTGATCGAACGACTGCTTCGACTCTGTTCAAAGGTCACTCCTCAGAAAGGAAATGCGATAGAAACCACGGTAAGCAGACACTTAATCAACAAAACTTGGTATTTATCTGAAGAAGAAAGTTCACTTTACCTGGTGAGTGCAAAATAAGTCTTTTAATGCTGCAATTTCCATGTTTTTAAGACCAAGACATATCAGAGAAATATTCAAGTACCTGCTGCAGCAACTTCCTTCAAATTTAGTCAACTGCGTCAATCGAATAGAAGGTTCGAAACTGATTGTTTTTCGCCAAATCTCGCAATCTGATTGGTATGCTAGGAATCCCAGCATATTAGGCCTAATAGGGTCAACTTTTTCAGAGTAATATTATGAGTCTCTGTTGACTGAAGCGCCATCAAGAAGTCAAAGAGCACAGGGAAACAAGAGACTCATTGTCATAAGTCTAGTCAATGATCCAAGAATATTTGAAAGTGATAAAAGTTATGTTTTCCAATACTTAAAGGTGAAAAGAATTTCACGTTGAAAAACCTAATTTGAGCTAGTATACTTTTAAGAAAAGTAGTCAATTTTACCTTAAAAACCAAAATTGGAGATTTTCTATTATCCTTGAAGTCTCCAGTGATAGTGAGCTTTTATTTCTGTCATTTACGACCAAATCAATTGCTTAATATGCACGAAGAAATTTATCTGGTAATCATCCGTGCGTTTTTGCAGTATGATTCAAAACCAGACAGCCCTAAAAAGACCTAAACTTGCTAACTTTTTAACCAGTTACAAGATCAGTTTAAGGAAAATAATTTGGTCCTTGATCTACCTGACAAAAAATAGATATGAAGATAGGCCATGTACTTTGATTTTAGTGATTTTAGTGATTTTTTTGTACATTCTGCTAAAAATTTACAATACATATTTACTTAATTACTATACTATAAGCCACTCTACTCTGCAACTAGGACAAGACCACGGGAAGCAACAACTATGTCTACCCACGCGACCATTAAATTAAAGGGTAATGGCTACCCAATAGAGAACCTATGCTCTATTGGATAGTCAGGATGGAACTCCTGACAATAATTTGAATAGAGTTATCTCCATCTTCCATATCACTCTGATTCTTTTTGCATGCTGGAATCAAATTACGCACAAATCTCTTCAAATCTCGATTAAATGCGAGGAACAGTGTTGCATTGACTGTGCCATTCAAGGCTACCAATATCTGTGCTATGTAATTTACAGTAAGCGTCCACTGTAGAGTCTTTTGGTATTGCCATGAAATGGGCCTAAATATGATGAAAGGAGTCACCAGCACTAATAATGATACAAGAATGAACAACACAGCTTTTGAGAAGCCTTTGTTATAGCCTTTGCTAACCCGTGTGTTTATGTTTTGTGACTGCATGTCTTTTACTTGAATATCGACAGACTTATAGGCGCGATGATAGACGATACAGATTGCCAGTAGCAGCAGAAAACTCACAACACTTATCGTTGTAAGCATTTCCGTGTACCAATTCAGCTGATGCGACAAACCCAATAAAGCGACAATGATTGCTGCCGTAAGCGCGGCAACGGCGACGCATTTCTTCGCGCGGCCACTTGTCATAATGAAGTGATATCTTCTGGAGTATTTCAAATGTAAGTAGCGGTCAACTGCGATCACCAATGTTATAATCATTGAAAATTCGCCGCACAAGTATCTACCGAAAGTGGAGATCTGCAGGATCAAATTGTGCGTTGCTTGGTGATGTATGATCGCCGCAGCCGGTTCTCCGATTATTATTATGATTGAACTGATCAGGTCTGATTCACTGAGGATGAGGATGAATTTGTATGAGTTGGACGTTAGCTTGTTGCATTTTCGCAGTGCATGGATCAATATGGAGTTTGCTAGCAGGCCTAACAAACCCACTATGACATTAGCTGCTGCGAATTCGTGGTAATAGCCATTAGCAGCCATGCTTTTTGTTCTTGCAAGGCCTAAAATGGAAAGAGACGTAGTTCATTTGACCTGGCAATCCCGGCAGTGCAGCTATTTAACGGGGCTCCGTCGCCAAAATGTAAACAAAATGACAATTTTTGCAGTTTTTGAAAGGTGATATCACACAGGATTTTCATATTTTTGTCTAAAATGAAAGTTGCTGTTTGGACATAAATAATTGTACTTTACTAAGGAACAAACCAAACATTCATATCTTCTACGATTGCTCGGATATAAGTGGATTTTTAACGGTCACTTTTTGATGGCTTGGGTGAAGACACGAAACAAACTGCAGAAAACAATGGATGAACAATGGATAATTGGTGACACATGCAAGATTACAGATTTGCTTATTTTTGGCGACAGAGCCCCTTTAACACTCGAATGCAGCAGAAATTGTTGCTTTGAGGGGGGGGGGGTGGCCATGGGGTGTACTAACGACCAAATGAGTTAAGTTGGCAGATAAATGCGTTGACATTCACTTTGAACTGAAGCAAAGGTTTGCAGGACTTACAGGCAGTCTGTCACGCATCTGATTGGCCGCAACAAAATCAGAGCTCAACGGATGTCTTTGTGAATCTGTGCATTTGGAATAGAGGAAGGCTGATCTTTATTACGTTCTACAGTCGTAGAAAGTCATTAAGATCAGTAGCAATTCAATTGTCCTATTCTTTGTATTGCCCTTATCATCCACTCAGATTCACGACCGACTGCCTTTATCCGCCTTGAAAAAGCTTTAAATAACGGACTCATCATAATTAACTCATGAACGCAACATTAAACACTGTAGTCTGCTGAAAGAATAGCTGTTAACTCCTGTAACTGAATACCAATCAAATTAACTTTATCTGGAGAGAAAACTGTTGAATCCTGCTGAAGAGAAACAACGAATTATCGTGAAACCTTGAAACGAAATAAGTTAATAGCTGCAATGAAGGGCAACGTTGAATAACCTGAAACGGCTTTTGTCGCACACTCATCAGTTTGGTTGATGCGAAGAGCAAATTGACCGCCTTGTAATTTATCATCTATTTCTGTTTTCTTATCATTGTCTTTATGCATGGTAGCCCCGTCAGTCCAAATGGATTGCTATTCAGGGGGGTGGTGGGCGTGTCTCACATCTCACTGTGTCTATAGCTAATCCATATGGTCGCGCACCCGCGAGGTCCCGCAAGGAGAAAGAATAGTATGTTTCTATGACTGTTCCGTTGAAGTTCGTATTCGTAAAAATACCGTACTGGCAGTCAAGATGTCCTTTTTTGCACCGCGTCTGCCAGCAATTTACTGAGGATCAAGATCATATTTCTTCCTGTTCATTGATGATTTATACAATAGACTTTTAATGTAAATAATTGAAATAGTGGGAACCAGGGCGCGCCGGGTGGGAACCGACCTTCTTGCGCGCAGACACCATTTTAGCCATTTGAATTAGAGTTGAATTAGATTTGAATGCATTGTTGGTGAGCGAAATAAAAGTTGTTTTTCCAAAAAATTTAATTGAGATTCTGATTCCTTTGAATACTTGAAACCATCTGTACCTTTGAAATCAATGCATATTGTAAAAGCACCGTGTGTAATTACAATGTGACGTCTTTCAGCTGAAGTAGGCTCTTTTAAACGCTTGTAGGGTTAGAAATTTAGTTCTTTGCATAAATCTTGCACAAATTATTCCATTTGGAACAGGAACAAGTTCAGCAAACTGCTATCAACCAATTCCTTCCTTATCTTCATCCGTCCACTTTCGTTCTTCCTTTCTTTACCCTTCAGTCTCTCCCAAATGTCCCTCCTAAAAGGAAGATGTTTCGAGAATTTTTGTAACCCAAGTGATATGCTGAAAACTGGCAATCTTTGTGTTTGTGTGCGCTACCTTTCCTCTCCAGTGCCTGTCCTATTAGATCGATACCAGCAAGTATTATGTTCAGTGTTTGTTTCGTCTCTCCACCTCATTTTTATATCTTGAATATTGTAGGAACATGGACTGCTGCCTGTAATACTCCCATTCGAGACCGTTGCGTATATTTTCTAGTTTTTTTTTTCACCTCTCCACCTCATTTTATGCGTCCATGTTTCGCAAAAAGAACTTTGAATATTGTATCAAAGTGGACTGTTGCTTTGAGTGGAGTGAACTGCCTGTAATACCCCTTTTAATTCGAGACCGGCGCATATATTCTAGTGTTCGTTTCGCCTCTCCACTTCACTTTTTATACGTTCACATGTGGAAAAAAATTTTAACCTTGAATATTGTATAAAAATGGACTGTTGCTTTGAGTGAGCGGCCTACAATTTCTGTAATCCCTTCTTAGCCTAACTCTATATATTTTTCATTTGATACGTGTTGTAAACATAGGCATAATTCCGAACCAAATTATTTTTTGTCGTACTGTTATATTGTAAAGTTTGACATGGCCCTGTGTAAAGCAGTCCTCTCGATGGATGGAGTTACTGTGTCAAAATATTGAAATATGAAAAATGAAATGTAATACCCTTTTTACTTCGTAACCATAGAGAATATAATGTCCAGTGTTTGTTTCTGCTCTCACTTTTTATGCGTCCATAGGTCGCAAAAGAATCTTGAATTCTGTACATAAATGGATCATTGCTTTAAACCCATATTCTTTAACTGCGTGCATTGTTTCTCGAATTGGATACTTAAGTTTGGGATGTTGAGTCTCTCTTTTGCCAAGTTGAGAAGCTTCCGACACGTTGTTACAGGTGCCGCCTTTGGTTGGTGTGAAGATGGAAGTGTTGGTGCAATTTACGATGCGAAATTTTTTGTTAATTTCGATTGTTTCTCCTACGGGTGGTTTCTGAAACAATGATTGCAAGTGTTGTAATGCAGTATCTTTTTTCGTGTTTACGCTATGCTGGCGCGAACTGAATACGGCATGTGTTGAAACGGAATCGCCGTTTACACTATACCGGCACGAAATTAATACGTGCAAAATTAATCAGCCATGCGCAGAGCGAAGATTTGTCAAGGCGCATGCTCTCATTTGCCACATTATTGCCTTGATGTGAATCCGACATGAAATGATGCCGTATTCCCCGTTTACACTATGCCGGTTGAGCGACGAAGCCAGTTAGCATGCCGTATTCTTTTCATGCCGTATTGAAGTAAAAACTATGCCGGCAAGCCCGACATAGTGTAAACGGGAGGCCAAGACGGCACAGTTTCATGCCGTATTCATTTCGTACCAGCATTTGCCTATTATTATTCATCCCCTTACGACCCCACTTACTCACTACTGTTCCCTTACGATGTTACTTTCTTACGTTACGTTACGACGTTAAGTTATCCCCTTAACCTTACGACGTTGCGTTATCCCCTTACAAATCTAACATGAGATTTTCTCACCTTATTCATCTCTCAATTTCACCACCTTCTATCTTGTAGACTTATAACCAGTCAGCTGCCTGTTTCTTCTCGTTAAATTGTTTGTTTTCTTTCGTGTATTTGGTACTTGATTTTGAGATAGTGCGTATAGAAACAAGGGCAGATTTTGTAATACAATAGCAACAGTTTCGTTTGATTGACACCTCAATTTAAAGCGATTAGCTATTACAGTGCAGACAAAGGGAATCCTCTCAACCAGTAATTCAAAACAAGCAAAGTCGCAAAAGTTTCCCCGAAACTAGTAGGCCAAACTCTTGCCTTGTGCAAGCGAAAGGTGGTTTTTAAGAAAAGCCAAGTGCTCTTATCAAAAGAAGAAGGGTAAATCTAAAATTCTACCTGGCGGATTTTGTTTATTTGATCCAGGAGCTGCTTTGTAATCGTTTCATTTAAGCTCTAAATATGTAAGAATTACAATGCCTTCTGCTCGGCTTCTGAATCCAATAAACAAAATCCTCCAGACAGATCATTAGATTTATTTTCTTCTTTCGTTACAAGCACATAACTTCTCTTATAAACCACCTTTTGCTTGCACAAGACGAGAGTTTGCCGTACTAGTTTCGGGGAAACTTTAGCGGCTTTGTTTGTTTTGAATTACTGGTTGAGAGAATTTCCTTTGCCTGCAGTCGCTAATCATTTTGAATTGAGGTGTCAAGCAAACGCAACTGTTGCTATTGTATTACAAAATCTGCCTTTGTTATTTGATACTTGAAAGTTTTCATTTCAGTCAGGATTTATGACAGTAAATGTTATTTATTTTTGCAGGGTCCTGGAAGTTTCAAAACGGTAGAGATGTTATTAACTTTTCTTGATCATCCTGAATACGAGGTAGGAAACCATTTGATTACATCCTTTTCTTTAGTAAACCTTGATTTAATATCCTATGAAAATATGAAGAACCCAGGATGGTAACAGATTCGGATACTGATGGTTCTAGCCCAACTTACACTGCACTAACTAACCTAGGCTCGTCCCAGCAAGTTTTATTGACACCAACTTTGGGCTTCAGCATTGTGAGTCGAAAATCGGAGCACACCCTGGCTAGATAAATCACGAGGATGCGCAATAATCGAACACTGTACTGACTTTCTCCTATAACGGATTTCAAGAACCAAATCAGGGGGCTAACAATGTGTAAACTACTTTCCGAGACAAGACAACAAAGACAGATTTTATGACACTATAGCATTAGTTGCTTTTGTTGACACCTGAATTCAAAGCGATTAGCGATTGCAGACAAAGAAAATTCTTTCAACCAATAATTCAAAATAAACAAAGTCGCAAAAGTTGCCGTGAAACCCAGGTAGCTAGCTCGCTCGTTGTGCATTACATAAATGGTTTTTAAGAACAAACATGAGCATATATCGAAAGAAGAAGGATATATCTGAACTTCTGCATCGGGCATTTATTTATTTGATGCAGAATCCAATTGGGAGGCGATTCAATTCTCGTACTTTTTGGATGTAATTGAAACACTCTCTGTTCAGCTTCTGACCCAAACAAATAGAATACCTGAGGTAGAAGTTTAGATATGTTATTCTTCTTTTGTTTTCTGCTCATATTTGCTCTTAAAGATAATTTCTGGAATCCACAACGAGCACTCTAGCTACCTGGGTTTCAGGGCAACTTTTTCGACTTTGTTTATTTTGAATTATTTGTTGAAAGAATTTCCTTTATCTGCAATCGCTAATCGCTTTGAATTCAGGTGTCAACAAAAGCAACTCATGCTATTGTGTTGCAAAATCTGTCCTTGTTAGAGAAGACATGTAAACATTATATTTTAACTCTTCAATCTATTAGATTACATAATTTTCAAGCCACCAAAATTACTTGAAAGAAATTTTGAAATAGCACAAGCATTTCTTATCTTTGTTAGAGCAAAATGGTTCTCAGTAAGATATTTGCGACGAAATCAAACTTTTTGCATCATATGCATGTGATATTTTTATCAACAATTTTTGTTACTTGCCGGGGCGTTTCGAAATTGAAAATTTGAAATTAAAATGTCCACTTTAATTTAAACTTGTTATTGACGCATCTGAGCTTTAATGGTGCGATTATTTTCGTATTTGTTTGAACAGAAACTTTTTGCTAGCATTGTTTTGCTGAATTAAGAAGTAAAGATATACGTCATTCTGGGCATATCGTGCTTCTTTGAATCCTAAGCGTTAGAGAATCGCTTTGTTTTCAATTTGTTTTACTAATTATGAATTTACAATATTTTTGAGTAATTATGAAAATAGGCGTCAGTTCGTTAAAAGGCTAGTGTATATACACAGGGACCCCAGGAAATTGAATAACTATCGCCGGTCTAATTTGATAATTATTCCACCTCTGCACGCTCCTCTGCACATCTGCCTCAGGCATTTAATTTGCTTAGTTCAAAAGCCGATTGGGGGGCGATACAATTCTTTTATTTTCTGGGTGTAATGAAAACACTTACTGCTCGGCTTCTGAACCAAGGAAATAAAATGCCCGAGGTTGATGTGTAGATATATCCTTCTTCTTTCGACATATACTCATGTTTGCTCTCAAAAACAATTTCTGGAATGCACAATGAACGTGTTAGCTACCTGGGTTTCAGAGAAACTTTTGCAGCTTTGTTTGTTTTGAATTACTGGTTAAGGGAATTTTCTTTGTCGGCAATCGCTAATCGCTTTGAATTCAGGTGTCAACAAAAGCAATTCATGCTATTGTGTTACAAAATCTTGAATTTGATATTTCCTTGTTTGTTAGGTTGGTGACATCACATTCCGATTCTGGTATCGTTTTGCTGAAGCCTTGTACAAGGGTTGCAAAGATGAAATTCTCAACTTATTCAGGCCATATGTGCAGATTCTGATCATGAAAGTATGCAGGAAATGTCAGCTGGATTCAGATCATGTAAGTTATCATTTTGTAACTTTTGAAATAGCACTTTCTTAGATTTATAAGATGGAACGAAAGAAGAGGGATAATCTAAACATCAGCCTCTGGCATGTTTTATATCTAATCCAGAAGCTGGATAGGAGTCACTACGAGTTTCGTATATTTTTGTACCGGGTGAGTCAATAAAAAGGCCCGTCGTTTGAAAAAATGCTGCTCCCTCAATATGAAAGAAATGATAATGAAAACTTTCTTGTTTTATTGCTGATATGTCCAATTAGGTTCAGTAATTCACCCGGCTTTAATCGGCCATTCCTTCCCGTCGATATGGGAGATTTTCTGCAGAACTCCCCTGTGTCCTTTTGTCCTCTTGAGAGAATGGAATCCCCCTGGATAAGTTATTCATACTAGGGGAAGACTTTTTCATTCCCCGAAGAGCGCTAAAGCATGCTCAAGTCATTGCTGTAAGGTAAACATATTCGGCAAACTTGCTCACGATTTTAACACGTTTTTTAAGGTTTCTCGAAGGAACATTTTTTAGAAAATCCCTTGTAAAATCTGAAAGGGTTGACCGATTTCAGCCAGGAAAAATTCTGAAAAAATAATTGAACATGTTAGATATTCAATCAAATATAGCAAAATATCTTTGCTTATATATTCAGGTAGCAGTAGCCTCTCAAACGCCGGGCCTTTTTCTACTCACCCAGTAAGTTTAAATCTGTGGCATTTTTTTTGGGACAGTTGGCACGATCATGATTATTTTGAAAACGAAAGGATGATTGATCCAAGCATAGGCTCCAAATCTTTAGAAAGGCTGGTGTAAAATTCAGTGACCTATTTCTTTGAACTGAATGACTTTAAAGAAACTTTAGCTAATTCTCTATAATTCTACCGTTGGAATTTTCTGAAATCTTCAATAGTTTCAGAATTAGAGTGTTTTTCTTCTTTTTCAAGAATTCAAGAAAAATTTTCAAAAAAACTCAAAACCATCGTAATTTCTAAATTGTTTGACGTAACATGAAATATTTTCCAAGAAAACCATAGCTTATGAATACCTACAATATGGTATCAAGCAAAAGTCTGTCACTCATCTGGTTTATGATTTAGCAATTTGATGACGTCACATCCTCAAATGAGTTGAAATGTAAGATACGCTGTATTTTAAAGAAATATTCAAAATTTTTGAAAAGTCCAACGGTAGAATTATAAGTAAGTATCTAAAGTTTCTTTCAAGCCATTCAATCAGAAGAAATAGGTCATTGAATTTTACACCCACCTTTTTACGCCGAGATAAAGATTTGGAACCTATGCTATTGATCCATCGAAGCAAGGGTGTTAGGACACGGATATTTTAATTGCGTATTTATTTACCTTGTTTTGATCTTCGTCTTGTTTTCTTGTCTTGTTTTCTTCTCTGTTCTGTTTCCTCTTGCTGATGTAAATGCCTCGTGTTATTTGAATATATCTTCCTTGTATTCCTGTGTCTTAGCGCGCTTTCGTAGAAGAAAGGTTTTTAAACCGCAATGCCATATTAAATGACATTGCGGTTTAAAAACCTTTCTTCTATGAAGGCGCGCTAAGACACAGGAATACAAGGAAGATATATTCAAATAACACGAGGCATTTACATCAGCAAGAGGAAACAGAACAGAGAAGAAAACAAGACAAGAAAAAAACAAGACGAAGATCAAAGCAAGGTAAATAAATACGAAATTAAAATATCCGTGTCCTAACACCCTTGATCGAAGCAGAGATCGATCTTAAATTGACCTGAATTGATCTAAACATTCATTAGACAGTACTCATTCCTAACTGATACCAAATGACAATTATCTTTTGTTTACTTCCTTGTAGGAAGGACTAGCAGATTCATCCGATGATTTCCAAGAATTTAGAGTCAGGGCTATTGAAGTAGTCCAAGACACTGTTTTCATCGTTGGCTACACAACTTGTTTCCTTGAGGTAAGATTCCTGTGCATTGAATTTGAGTTAACGTGGAATTATTTGCCCTTTAGTTTATTACTTTAAGAATGATATATCTTTTGATTCTCCCTCCTAAACGCTAAAGTTTTTTATATATCAACTTAAAAATAACTACAACTACCATTTACATTTAACTGTGCCCCTCATAGCTGGAAAAGACCCAAGGTCATCGTGTTCCCACTATGAGAGACACTTATACAATAAACTAGCCATTACAGAGTACATATAACACAACAAAAGGAAAAGGGGATGGCTGCTGCAACGCACGTGGGGCATTCACTAAAAGCTTTGAGTTGACTTGATGTATAATATAGTGGCATCCATTATCATTCTGTTGGTGATTATATTCAAGTGTGAACTGCCATATAAAAGGAGATCGCACAAGGCTGTTGTATCCATATCATTAATGTCCAGGGCAGGGATTTCTGAAAGCTTGCCAAAGAGATCTGCGCGCATTAAATCAAACTGTGGGCAGTGCAGGAGAAAGTGTTCAAAGTGTACAAATTGTGTTCAGACAGTCAAAGTTATGCCGGAATCTGTGCTTGTTTGATCCACTAAAATTCAAATGAAGTTTTTTGTCATGAACGCTGAACTTAAATTTAAACATTGAAGCAGGTCCATTGAAATCACTCATTCAAGATCGTTTCGCTTAACTTCGATATAAAATGCTTCGTTTTGTAGATATCATAGGCCCAAAAGTTCACTTTAATGATATAGTAGTTGTTTACCTTCGTTTCAATACCATGTTTATTTGATTGTTTTCAGGCGCTAATTAGATACAGATTATTTATTTAGTTAACTATATCATACGTGAAATCTGTCTCAAATCATATATGAGGTGAGATTTATGATAGCGCAAAATTACCCATAACTACAGCGGGCGTCTTGTCTGTTGTTATTCGCGGACATTTTTTCACCAGACATCTAATTTGAGACAGAATGTAGCGTTCTTTGCTTGGTTTTTTCATGTCTGGTTGTTTTTCCTTTGATTATTCATATGTATGTCGTCTTAATTTTTTGTGATGCCATGGAATAGTCATAGTATTTTGCATCCAGTGGCATCGTCCTTGTAGTGTAGTTAAGTATTTTATAAGTAGCGTAACTAGTAAATGTTGTACCGGGTGACCCAGAAAAAAGTGACCCAACGCAATCTGTTACAGAAAATTAAGTAAGTGGCCGATTGAAATGCTTCAAACGTTGTTCTGTCGCTAAAAGACTAGCTTATGCTATGAGTATTTTTCGAAATTTTTTTCGGCACGGTAAATTTCCAAAATTAAGGATTTCGAGGAAAAGGGCATGCCTGAAATCCTCAAAAAGTCGTCAAAAACAGAAGATCGATTTACAGCCATTTCAAATCTTCAAAACAACGAGGAGCGTGTTTCATTTCAACCTGGGAATAGGTAACCCAGTTGGAAGTCTGCAGAGCAAGTTTATAGTCCCTAGGTACTTAAAAATCTTCTCAGGCAGAATCAACACGCTCCTCGTTGTTTTGAAGATCTGAAATGGCGTCAAATCGATCGCCTGTTTTTGATGACTTTTTGAGCATTTCAAGCCTGCCCTTTTCCTCAAAATCCTTAATTCGGGAACTTTCCCAGGCCCAAAAAAATTGCGAAAAATACTCATAATGTAGGCTAGTCTTTCAGAGACAGAACAACGTTTGAAATATTTCAATCTGCCACTTACTTTTTCTTCTATGACAGATTGCGTTGGATCATTTTTTTCTGGGTCACCCGGTATTGTAAATTTTTATTGGAATGTGAAAAAAGATATAGATTACCAGATATAACGCAATATCCCAACAGTGGCCAATTAGTATTCTATATATTCTATGAAAGATACCAAGAAACTTATAGTGTACTCCGAAAGATATATGATCTCCTATTGATGAGCTTTGGGTATAGTTGTCGTCTAGAGATGGCAGAGTTAAAATTTCATATTTTCATTCTTAGATCTTAAGAGATACATGTACACAAGGAGCAGGATGGAATAAGATAGAAGCTGGAATGTTCATTATGCAGTCGATTGCAAACAAAGTAAAACAGAGGTAAACTCTATAACATTTCATCACCCCTGCCTTTTTGGTGTCCTTCTCAACAGTTCCTCGTCAATGCCGAGATTTTTACCACACCAAACTATCTCGCATTCTGGGCATTGATTTGACTCTCTATTGTCATGTTTCTTCGCTCAATGGTCATGAATGGTTACAAAAGAGTTAACCCACCTGATCCATCAGCAGAAAAATCTGAGACAGTCGACTGGCGCTATGTCATAAGAGACAGAGATCTGCTCTCTATTACCCAAACTGACTCCATCGAATCATTCTACACAGAACAGCAGCATAAATGGATAGCACATACTATCAGACGCCCAAACAATGAAATTATAAAGAAACTAACTTTTCATCAAACCAAGAATGTAAAACGTGGTAGAAGAATACAGTCTATCTTAGAAAAAGCACAACAGAGATCAAACACTGAGAAACAGCAATACCTGAGGGACTGTTTTAATGGAAAATGAACACAAATGTTATCCTATTCTGGCAATGACTACCATATATTTTCAATATGAAAATGGTTAAAATCAATAATAATAATAATTGTACTACCAGATGTCCCAAAAAATGAGGTATCGCCGTTTGCCAAAACTCGTATCTAAAATCATACTAAAATGATGGACCAATTTACATGAAACAAGAACCTTTTTCTAGCAGAAAGTCTAACTTAGATGAAGCAGTTTATTTCGCTAAAATCGGCCATGCCAGCATAGAATTAATGGCTATTTTAATTGAGACAATTAATGGTTATTTTAATGGCAGTTTTATTGGTTTTGCATTCCCATGAAGGTTTCGTCTATTTTTCATTGTTCTTAAAGGAGCTCCGTCGTCAAAATGTAAACAAAACGATGATTTTTGCAGTTTTTGAAAGGTGATATCACACAGGATTTTCGTATTTTTTTCAAAATGAAAGTTGCTGTTTCGGCATTAATCCTTCTACTTCACTAAGGAACAAACCAAACATTCATATCTTCTACGATTGCTCGGATATAAGTGGATTTTTAACGGTCACTTTTTTGTGGCTTGGGTGAAGCCACCAAAAAAACTGCAGAGAACAATGGATGAACAATGGATAATCCCTGAAACGTGCGAGTTTACGGATTTGTTTACTGTTTGACGACTGAGCCCCTTTAAGCCAAGAATTAAAATCTGTCTCAAATTAAATTCATTTAGGCCACTTTGCTTAGGCCAAAAGGCCAAAGCTCTGGTTTGCATGTGGACGCAAATTAAATTCACGTGAAATTTGCGATACTGCAAAATTACTCATGCAAAATGCTTCAACCATTGACATTCGCGGTTATTTGCACGTGAAATGTAATTTTTGACAGACCATAGACAAAATTGGATCGAGATTTCTGATCATTTTCAAACATTTTCAGAGTACTCGTTAAAATGACTTTTTTTTCAGAGAGGAGCAAAACGTTGGCGAGGCAGTCAAATTAATTGTCAATCTTCCACAAAATGCACACATTGCTTTGAAGTTTACAGCTGTTCATTTGCTCGCGGAGCTTACCCCTTGGCTGGATGTCAACACAGGTCACATTGGTAAGTTTCAGAAGTCTTGCAACGTTTACTTAAAGAAGATCTTCTATTGTATTATCATGGTATGCTGGCTGGCTCACCGAAAATTATGTATCACCATTCTTGTTCCTCCTTTAATTTTGCAAGATTATCAATTTGAAAGAATTGCATTGTGTCAAGAGTCAAACCGATTAAAATCGAATTGCATAGTGAGACTTTGGTTCCGCTAAATAAAGAAACTTTTAGGACTGAATCTGAAAATTTATAAGTAATATCGTTACAATCCCATATAAACACGACTTCCTACCGAGTGTCCCAGAAAAAGTATACAGATTGAGTCAGGTCCAGTGATGAGAATCTAGCTGTAATTAATGGCTAACCAATTTCAAAATTTTCCTCAATAGTTAACTTGAAAATAGATTAAAAAGTGTAGAGATTTGGTTGGCTCCAGTGATGTAAGTTTAGCTTTAATCAATGGCTAACCAATTTCAAAATTTTCCTCCTAGTTAACTTGAACATAGATTAAAAAGTACACAGATTTGGGTGGGTCCAGCGATGTACGTTTAGCTTTAATAAATGGCCGCCAACCAATTTCAAATTATTCCTCAATAGTTAACTTGAAAATAGATACCTCATTTAGTGATATTGGTGCTTTGAGAGCTAAAATATCAATCTTGAAAGCTCGAACTTTCCTCCACGTCCAAACCATAGCGTTGGCCTTTTGGCTTAAGCAAGCTCCTGACGCTCATCAAAATTTATTATTAAGAAATGACAAAATGGCACAATGGATGACTTCTAGCCAACAGAATGATCTAAGTTTTTTCACATTTTGTCAATGATATTGTTGATTTACTTGCTGTGCTTCAACAATTTGCTTAGACCAAAACTTTCAAGCTTTGATTTGGAGATGACTGCAAATTTGGAGTTTCAACATTATTATTTCAACACTCAAAGTACCAATATCAACAAACGAGGTATTTATATTCAAGTTAAAGGGAATAGACATAGCTATATCGACAAGCTGCTATAAATAGGCTGAAGAAACGCCCACAAACCCCCCTTTGTTCCCTTCGCCACACAATGAAACGGCAGGGGTCAAAGTTGTTGAATACAATAGATTATATTTTTAACTTGGCCCGGGCCAGGTTTTAACTATGTCGATTCCCCTTAACTATGGAGGAACATTTGGAAATTCATTAACCATCGATTAAAGCTAACTTCACATCACTGGCCCCAAACAAATCTGTATACTTACTTATGGAACACCCATTGCATATCTTGCTGCTAGTGTCAGCGTATTCATAACTAACACTCATTTTCCTATTATCATTTATCATAGATGGTGTATTCCAATTCATTCTCAATGGTTTACAAGACAAAGAACTTGTTACACCTTCTGCAGTTGCATTTGAATATCTTTGTGTTGAGTGCAAAACTAAATTAACCGACCGTTTCCCTGTGATCTTACAGGTAAGAATTCCTATCAAAGTTTTGGATTCATTGTAAAGCAATAAAATGTGTGTCACGGAGCAACTTAAAGGGGCTGGATAAGAAATACGTAAACAAATCCACGGTTTGTGCTTCAAATATCGCATTTTTTAAAGGAGAAATTCCTTTGTAATTAGCTAAATTCAAAAGGAAAGATTCTATCTAAATACAGGCTGGTCTTTGGGTGAAAGATCAACGAAAATACTTGTTGGGAATCCATTTATATCGCAGCAATCCCAAAACATATGGAGATTTAATTTGTATCAGACAAAAGTTGCATAAAGAAGAGACCTCGTACATTCCGAAGATAGATTTAGTATTTTGGTACGACTTCTAGAGGTATCATAAAACAGTAAATGAACGATTGATTGATTGATTGATTGATTGATTCCAACATTACAGGTTGTGAATGCGATTGATTCTCTTGCGCTGCCACCAGAAAAGTCGGACAGCCTGTTGCGAGGTAAGATTGCAATAATTTCATACCGCGTCAAAAAATGAAACAAATTATTTCTGAAGTCGCTTTGATCTCGATTATCACAGGGGACCAAGTTCATTTAAAAGATGATTTATTCTCTAAAAGTGGAGGGAAAATGAGGACCTTGTAGCCAAAATACTTTTTCGTGGACAGCTGTATTTAGTTTCTTTTTATGGCAAATTCTCTTCCTACATAATTATATAGCCAGACTTATGATTAATAAGAGCGCTGAAAATTGTCAACAAATTGATTCAACATATCATATACCGGGACTATATTGTGACTTAAAAGATCAATTTTCGCGATTTTCGTTCCTTTCAATTTTTGCGAATGCTGAGATGAAATTTGCCAGTTGCTAAAAAAGTTTCTGCAACAATTGTGATATGATATGAAATGTGTTTCCCAAGATATTTTCAGACAATGTAAATGCCCTTTCGTGCTACTTTTTCGAAAGTATACAGGTAAATTCAACTTTACAAAAAATTCATGCACCACAAGTAAATCTTCATGGATTTGAATGATTCAGATTCTAGTTAAAAGCCAAAAGATCGAAGTATTTTTGTGATTTTTCTCATCTTCTTGCATGCACTGTAAATACAGGTAAATTCAGCTTAACAAAAATTTCATGGTTGCAAAATTACTGAAAGGGGCGTAGAACACTTGATCAAATCGTTAGGACTCTCCTCACACAGAACAATACGCACTGGCGTTTCATTTTTCAAAATTTGTTTTTTGGTATTTCTGGACTATTTTCACCTCTCTCAAGAGTTATAAGACAGATTCTCAAACTGAAACTAAAGATTTCAATCCCATAACAATAAATATGCAGACGATATCTCTCATCCATGAGAACTGCATTCTCCCTGTTGTTGCTCTGAGCGAGGAGTCCTTTATGCTTTGATCAAGTATTTTTGGCCTTTTTCAGTAATTTTGCAACCACCCTGTTTTTGTAAACTTGAATTTACCAATTTTTCCAGTGGTCGTAAGAAGGCGAGAAAAATCACAAAAATACTTCGATCTTTTGGCTGTCAATCAAGTATTGATTCATTCCAATCCATCCAGTACTCTTGATGCCATGAATTTTCTCAAGTGGGAACTTATTTCTAGTTCACCCGGTACAATTAGTGTTTCTTTTTACCTAATGTACTCGCTATACATCTCAGGTAACTTTTTTTAAGTTACTGCCAAGATACACGATGTATGAGAAGAGTCCTTCGTGCATATTCTAAATATAGTTAGCTTGCAAATGGAATGATGCATTCATTTTTTTAATTTCGTAGGTGCTGCTCATGTCCTGTCCTGTCTTCCATATGACAAAATTAAGAATGGTCTTACGCAAGTTTGCATGCCACAAGTTACAAAACTCAACAAGGTATCTATTTTCAAATACCGTAGAAGTTCTATTAAGCCCCCGGGAGCTTATTTAAGTTTGGACACTTTTTAGTCCTTTTTGCACAATATTTAGCAGTTTAAACATAAAGTTTTACTAGTTAATTAGATGAATTCGACACAGTTTTATCTCAAAACACATCGAATTTAACATGCAAACTTATTTAGCTCAATAAATGGAGAATCTTTGGTAGCCTCTGCAATTTGATATAAGTGGGGGGAGGGCTTAATAGAGAGGGGCTTAATAGAGCTTTTACGGTAATACTCATTCCTGAAAATTGTTGAAAGAACAGCAAAGCTATTTATGTTCCTATCATTGTGTGTTCAAAATACGTTGTTTATGGCCAACTTGAGGTCTTGATGGTTTGTGTATGTGGACTCTCTTTCATGTTATTGTACGACCTCGCTAGATTCTAGCAGATCAAATTCGACTGAACTAAGATTTAACACAACTCCAGTCGCGATTTTGTCCAGTTCTGTGGACCGGGGGGGGGGGGGGTGGAAATGAGATCCAAAGCAACTTTTATGACATACATTGTTCAAATCACGTCTTCAATACAAAAACTGCAATTAGGTAAAAATAGTTTAAAGGCATTGAGTCATGGTAAATAGCAATTCTCCGCTTGAGGTCTGTCTGCCTTCATGTGATCAGTCTGTTTTCATGTGATCAGACGTCAACTTCAGAAGTACAAGGCTATGTCAGCTACTCTTAACCCATTGCGAGGTTAAAATATCATGTGTGCAGTTTGAATAACAGCCTTTCAGATTGGCGTAAGCTATCATCATGACTCAGCAATTTTTTGCAAATTGGGTGTACGGGGTCTATTTACCATGACTCAATGCCTTTAAAATGAGATGGCATAACAACGTTCCTTTGAAGATTAAAAGTAATACGAGCTCACAATTGCAAGGCCAAAATCATTTTTTTCAGTATGACAATCACTGTGAGACTGCAAAGGCTAATGAGAACACAGGGTCTTTTAGGTAGATGATGTTGCAGTATAGTTCGTAGCTCAAAATGGAGGGAAAATCGGCAAGGATTTCAATCCCATCATTATTTGATCTTTCTTAACAACGGATGTTAAAGCTTGTTTTATTTTCAGATTTTGCAAGGGCAACAGCAAGTGGACAAGAAAGCACGTGGTTCTGCAGATCCTACCATACCAATAGATCGATTGTCAGCTATATTTAGGTAAGGCCATTGAAATGAATTAAATAAGTGTAATTACAGGCTTGCATAATGTTCAAACCTGCCTGGGAGCAGTAGAAATTATCTGAAATCCTGCCTGCATATCAATTTTATACAGCTAGGGTAGAGAAGCCTATTACCTGAACCAGTACGAATGCAGGTATCAAACAGTAACTTTGTACACATGGAGCAACGAAACAATCCAGAATGACCGTAGAAGAATCTCAGCTTTGAAGGGTTCACGTCACTAAAGAACTGCATGTCATGTGGGAAGGTAAGTCGAAAATTGGTTGGAGCACGTGCAGCGAGGATTGAAAAAGCAATGTGTCACCATTTGTTTGTTGTTATTCATTATCTTACTGCAATTACATTTCATAAAGAACTATTGAAAAAGCTGCCGGCGCAACATTGGTTTTAAAGCTGCCTGGGAACTTTGTTCCCATGTTCCCATGTTTATGCACGCCTGTGTAATTACCTCAAACAGGACAAGGAAAAAACTACATACACATGCCATTGTTTCTATCGCTACGTAATGTCGATACACGTTCCAAGGCCATCAAATACCAGGCGCGGTTATTAAATACCTGTGCTCGCGTAGCTTTTGACGTTGTATCTCTTTTGACGTTTAAAAGGAGATATAAACAAAATATTTTATGATTTGGTAAAGCTTAAGGTTAAAGCAAATGAGCCACAGATGCCAAAGGAATTGACATAAGCTCGTTAGTTTTAAGGTTACGTTAAACGTTTGTAACACGAGATTTGGTTTTCTCGAGAATATTTTCCTACCAACCGGGTGAGTAAAAAAAGGCCCGGCCTTTGAGAGGCTACTGCTCCCTAAATATATAAGCAATGATATTTTGCAATATCTAATTGAATAGCTAACATGTTCAATTATTTTTTCAGAATTTTTCCTGGCTGAAATCGGTCACCCCATTCAGATTTTACAAGGGATTTTCTAAAAAATATCCCTTCGAAAAACCTTAAGAATCGTGCTAAAATCGTGAGCAAGTTTGCCGAATATGTTTACCTTGCAGCAATGACTTGAGCACGCTTTAGCACTCTTGGGGGAACGAAAAAGTCTTCCACCGTAGTATGAATAACTTATTCAAGGGGATTCCGCGGGTGAGTGGCCGAGTGGCTTAAACAGTTTCCGTCAGGTGACTGAAGTTAAGCTTGGTCGAGTGAGGTCAAACTCCGGATGGGTGACCTCTGAGGCCTGACCTCGCAACTCACCTCGCGCCGTCCTTCGGAAGGGACGTTAAACTAGGGGTCCCATGCCTGGATGCGGCATGCATAGTGGGCCTAAATTAGCTTTAAATAGCTAGAAATATCAGCCCTACTACTACTACTACTACATTCCATTCTCCCAAGAGGACAAAATACATGAATGCGTTCAAGTGTCATAATTGCTAGGAAGGAAAACAAAGGGAAATGTTGCTCGATGTTTTCACTCGTTTTTGCAAGTTTTCGAAAGGGGCTTTGTGCAGAAAAAATTTCCCATATCGACGGGAACGAATTGCCCATTAAGGCCGAGTAAATTACTGAACCTAATTGGACATATCGGGAATAAAACAAGACAGTTTTCAATGTTATTGCTTTGATATTCAGGGAGCAGCATTTTTTCAAACGTCTGGCCTTTTTTATTGACTCTCCCGGTACTTAGAATTGTTTCTCGCATGTTGCTTTCACTCTGTCACGCATGTATGGTGCGTTACAAAAACTCTGTTTTTACCTTTCAGAAATACGAACGCTGAAATCCCTGCTGGAAAAGAACATCCATGCCAGTCGGTGATAGAAGAGGTAAATGATTATTGTTTACGTAACTTACAGGTCGTGCCTTGGTGTAGTCTACGCGTAGACCCATTCGGACCCATTATCCCAAAGGAGGAAAGGGTCTACGAAACAAAGAGTAAAAGCTTGCTACTGAGGTTTCTGGATTTCTGGAAACTTAATTTATGCAACCTTTGTTTCAACCATAGAAATATATCTATTTCTATGGTTTCAACGCGTTTCAGAAATCATATGAAAAGGGGATTAGAATGATTAATTGGGCGGCCGTAGCAAGCCTTTGCTCTTTGTTTGGTAGACCCTTTCCTCCTTTGGGATAATGGGTCTACGCGTAGGCTAACCTTGGTGATACAGCTCCTGAGTTGACGAATCTCGTGCATTGATACGATTGATTGATTGATTGGTTGGTTGGTTGATTGATTGATTGATTGATTGGTCACGTATTGATTGATATTTCTTGCGCATTGATGTAGGTATATTTTATAAGAAACGCCTGATAAGGTGAAGTAGAATTTACAACAAAAAGAAATTTACGACATGGGATGTTTTGGCAAACCCGGCAACAGAACCGCTGATTTGATTGATTGATTGATTGATTGATTGATTGATTTGATTTGATTTCATAGATTTAGGGAGCGTAACCCTTCAGCAAGTGCTGACTTTCAACGGGCCCTTCATCTACGATACAATAATACAACAATAGTAATGTAATACAAAGGAAAGAAAAACCTAATTACTATATGTCAAAAGTCTAATTAATCTATTGGAAGACAGTATTAAAATCAATTTACAAGGTATCTGAAATGTATTATCTACACACCTGTCTAGGCTAGATATGGCTGTTGAAGGCATTAACCGAAGATGCCTGTTTAACCTCAGTTGAAAGAAATTATCATGAAAATATCAGACTCTCTTGAAATGGCCTTTTGAATAAAAAGTTGGATATTTCATTCTATAATACTAGCAATTTGATTACATTTCTAACTATTTTCATCAATTAGCTTTGGCCGCTTTTGTCAAATGTTGCATCCAAATTCAAACATGATGAACGAGTTATGGAGAGAACGTGCAGGTAATTTTCTTGTTTTTCTTTAATTATCTCATTCCCCTGAGGGTTTAAATCTTTTAAAAAATGTGCTAAATTCTTTTACCTCTTCCTTTTTCTTTGAACTGAACGACTTGAAAGGAAGTAAGGGTACTGTGCTGTAATCCTGCCATGGAAATTTGTGAACAGTAAAAATTTGCACATAAGAACCTAAGATTTTGAACTCAGCCTATTTTTGCAATGATGTAAATCCAGTAATCAGGGTGTAGGTTCTTAACTTAGGGTACAGTTAGCCAAATTTATTTATATTCTTAGCCCTACCCATTTCACCCTAAGGTACCCAGTTTACCCCTGCTTATGACAATTCTTTATGCAATATTTTTGGAGTCCACGAACGAGGCTGATTGGCAAACGAGTTGCATTTATGAATGAATGAATGAATGAATGAATGAATGAATGAATGAATGAATGAATGAATGAAACCCTTTATTAAGAACCTAGTTAAGATACCAGGCTGAAATGGTTCTTATTTACTCGGTAATAAATATATTATTTCAGGCTGGTTGCTCTTAATAGATGAAGGTTCTTATGTTTGGGTTTTTACTGTATCTATGTTATTTTCAAAATGGCTCTTCTGGTTTACGATTTGAAAATTTGATGACTTGACAGCCTCAAATATAATAAACGGTGTCATTTTAAAAATAATCATACCATTGATTTGAAAGCGGAATTTTACATCGCCTTTTTTAAAGATTTGAACCATATCGACCAGTTATCTGAAAACTCAACAGAATTTTTGCTAGAATAATTTGTGCATTTACCGTACCATTTATTTACTGAATATAGAACTTATATCTGCTTTTTATTTGTGGATTTGAAATAACTTCTGATCTCAAATGACTATATTTCGTACTTATTCCTGCTTTAAGAAGGAATTTAATTATCTAATACTAAGCTCAGCAAACAGAATAGTTTCTATCATTTATTTATTTTAGATGCCTTCGTTTCGCAATCAGATGTGTTGGTAGTGGATTTAGAAATCTTTTACAACCATTTGTCGAACAGGTAAATCTTTAGCTACTCACAGATAGAGTTCTTATTGCGATTAATACAACTTGAATTTGTCTCCTTACTTGAGCCTTTAGCCTGTGATTTTTTGAAGAGGCTGTTTGTTTGTTTTACCCCAGGTGCCATTGTCTCCTCGTTCTCTCAGTTTCCCCAAAATCGGCATAACAGAAACGTTTTAGTACTAGTACAATTTCCAAGCAATATAGGCTGCTTTTTTTATTTATATCCAGATAAAATTCTTACAATGCATGTTACTACTTACTCTACACATTGATACGATACAACTATACAACACTACAGGGACGATAACATGAGGAGCAAAATGACGTGACTACCCCATGATCTACATATAACAAAAACAATAAACACTACAGGACAATACGCAAAAAGAAAAACAGGAAAAATACTACTTGAAATTAATCAGTAGGTAGTAGTCGCTAGCGCGCTCGTTGTGCATTCCAGAAATGGTTTTTAAGAGCAAATATTAGCACAAATCGAAAGAAGAAGGATATATCTAAACTTCTGCCTCGGGCATTTTATTTATTTCTTACAGAAGCTGAGCAGTAAGTGTTTTAATTACACCTGAAAAGTCCGAGAATTGAATCCCTTCCCAATTGGCTTCTTTCCATATGTGCTAATCAGCTTGCTTTGTTTTTGTTTATGTCTTGACCAACTGAGCATGGAATCCCTTTGTCTGCAATCACAAATTGCTTTGTATCTAGGTGTCAATGAAAAGTAGCGAGTTCTATTGTAACATTATCTGTCCTTGTTAGCACCGAGTATAACTTCTCCCTTTTTTTAACAGATGATAACAATATATTACCAACATCAGCATTCATGTTTCCTGTACCTTGGAAGTGTTTTAGTTGATGAATATGGACATCAACCAAATTGTGCTCAAGGGCTTATCGAAATGCTTAAGGTACGTATTTTAAAACGTTATTCTTGCAGCCTGGTGAGGTCGGATTGGTTTAGAATCAAAGAAGTTTCCTTTGGCTTGCTCTGTTATTCAGTAATGTGTTTAACGTAGGAGCTGTAAACATACATTTTTGTGTGAATATAGATTTTGCCTCGTGTTTCGTAATTTGTATATTCTGATGATGAAGCACAGCTTGCTTCAAAGCGTTAATAAAATTATACTCATGGCCTAGTCAACATGGTATAGACAGTTTAGCTATTCTGAAAAGAATCAGAATAGAATGATATTTTGTTACATTTTGTAGAATTTTCGAATGTGCACAATAGTGATAGAAGCTCTAACGCCACTCGATCGAACCTCGCGTATAAAAATGTATAAGAATAACGCTCGATACAGGCTCTCTTGTAGAATAGCTAAATGCTCTATTATTAAAATGAGCTGGATTTGTCTTGGTTTTAACATGGAATTGTCTTAATTTTGTTATTATGCTGAATAAATTGAAAATACAAGTTATCGTTGCACCGTTAATTCCTCGCTTTAGAATCAAAGAAGGTTTCAGTGTTTGAGAAATGAACAAACTTTGATTTGCTACTGATAGAATATTCCCAGTTCCTTTGAAAAGATTATCACATCACAGCCATAAAAGCCTAATTTCGAGTTTAGAAAGAAATTGAAATTCTCACCAAATAGCCAAAAATACGACCGGCTTTTTCCAAGCATATCAAACTGTGTTGATGCATCTTTATCGTCGCGTTCAAACTGCCTTATTCCTAGTACCACGTTGTGCTGATTCTGTGGTTCTATTTCAGGCTTTTTCTGGTCCAACATTCACACTTCTGTCTGTAAAAGATGGCCTTGTTCAGCATCCTGACACAATCGATGATTTCTTTAGACTTTGCATCAGGTAAGTCCGAGCGTTTTTTCATCTATTGCTTAACCTGATTTTTAGATTTCCTTGTGCAAATATCCTTGTGCAAATATCCTTGTGCAAATTTCCTTGTTTTTTGACATGGTGCAAGGGGCTGTTTAGCGAGTGATAAGGTATGTAGTCGACACACTAATTGATATGAGTCGATATGGAATCAGATCATGACATCTAGCAGTTAAGAGCGCTTTGGTTATGTTTTAAAAGGGTGTCAGAATTTTTTGCAGAAACATTATTCTGTCAGGAACAAGTAGATGATCTTACGGATATGTCCAATATTTCCTTTTTGTTGACAGGCTACTGCAGAAATGCCCTATTCCATTTCTTGAGAATGAATCAATGGAAGCCGTCATGCAATTGGCAACTGCAGCAACAGTATTAAATCATAGAGAGGCACATGCATCAACGATCAAATTTCTCGTTGATCTGATTCACTGCGGAGGAAATGATCCGGTAAATGTTTGTTAATCTTTCCACGGAGGGCTATTTAGACCCTCTCGAATATTATACCGAGACCCCGTTTATTCAATGCCGGTACGAAATGAATACGGCATGAAACTGTGCCGTATTGGCCTCCCGTTTACACTATGCGGGCATAGTTTTTACTTGAATATGGCACGAAATGAATACGGCATGCAAACTAGCTGCGTCGGTCGACCGGCATAGTGTAAACGGCGAATACGGCATCATTTCATGTCGGATTCACATCGAGGCGATAATCTGGCAACTGAGAGCATGCGCCTTGACTAATCCTCGCTCTGCGCATGGTCAAAACCTATCGTATTCATTTTGTGCCGGTATAGTGTAAACGGTGATTCCGTTTCAACAGAAAAACCAATACGGCACAGTTTTATGCCGTATTCGTTTCGTACCGGCATAGTGTAAACGGGTTCTAAATCCGGCAAAAAATAGTTCAGGTGTTTGAAAATTTGTAGTACCTAGAGAACTTGATGAATTTGAATGAATCGAATTCTGTTTAATAGCTGATTGACCAAAGTGTTTTTGCAATTTTTCTCGTGTGTTTACGAGCACTGAAAATATACCGGGTGTCTAAAAAAATTACCCCCTTTTGACTAAACAACGGAGCGAAACGATAAGATATCGGGGCTTTCTAATCACATAGCTACATTTGTCAATCTTTAACTTGAATGCACATACCTTGCATTTGGTAATCGTCCACCAAACACCTGAGCTACGAGTTCACAAAATCAAAAGTTAGAGTGCACCTGAAACCAGAGGTTATGAAAAAGGGCCTTGCCATGATGATTTGATATCACGGGTATTTTCAAAAGGAATTTTGAACTTCGCTTTTCAGATTTTACTTTTCAACAGAATTATAATTTGAGATGTTTCCATTGTTCTTGAAATTACGTTTCTTTTGGGGAATGGTTCCTTGCATTGCATTCTATTGCAAAAGTTATCTATATCAAAAAATAGGAGAAGGGGGACAGCACGCTTATTTTGGAGAAGTGGCACGAGTTTATAATTTTTTAAACACATTTTAATTCTATTCGTTTTGTTAGGGTGAGGATCATGTGTTTATAATTCTTTTCAACAGCAAAACTAAAATTTAAAGTTCAAAGATAATGGCCATGATATCAAATCATGGTTAGGCCCTTTCTCAAAACCTCTGGTTTCAGGTCTACTGCAAATTTTGACATTGTGAGCTCGTATCTCCGCTGTTTGGTGGACGATCTTTAAATGCAAGGTACGTGCATTTAAGTTGAAGATTAACAAATGTAGCTATGGACTCAGGAAGTTCCAATATCTTATTGTGTTGTTTCTTCTTCCTGTCAAAAGGGGGTACTTTTTTCTGAGACACTCGGTAGGTAAATTTGACTGTACCAACATCCTTGATCGCGAAATCTCCTTCAAGAGTTATGATAGATACAGTTTTGAACAATTACTAAAGTCTGCAATCCCATGGCAATAACTTTGCAGAATATATCTCTAACCTGTGAAACGTATTTAGTCAAAATTGTTATTTTCAACTTTTATGGGGGAGAATGTCAGATTTGTTTTTATTTTCAGTACTCAAAGAAACATGGGAAAACTGCAAAGATATTTTGGTATTCCGGACCTGAAACTCACAAAAGTTGGGCCTAGAGGCTAGGCCTAGTCTAGGCCTAGAATGTAGGTGCCCATTAGGCAGCCTTAAATAGCAAATAAATGCAAGTGCAGGGAACCTACCTTGGAGCCTGACGGAAAGAAACTGGCATACCATATTTTTCTTTAATGAAGATGAGTTTCTGCACCATTTTTGCTGGTTTTTGTAAGCAGAGGCTTCCCGCAAAAAAGTTGTGCAGCTTGTCGCGAAAGCGGTATTCGCATATAGTACGCATGCGCTGCGTATGCAAAACGCAAAAATTGCTTTTGAGTGTCTGCCACGCAGATATGGTTACCATGCAGAATTACATACGACACCGGCTATGAAGCAGAAGTCGGTCGATTCTTTTGAATTCGAATTCTGAATATCACGAATTTTCAAACGCCTGGACCCTTTTTGGTGCACCCGGCACAGTAGAAATTAGCTAGCGTTCAATAAGATGAATCGAATCGTAGTATAGCTTCGTAATTCCCTTAGCTCATTAACAAACAAAGATCAGCACATTCAGTGTTAAGATTCTCCTATCAAGGGTTCATTTGCAGAACAAGCCTAAGTTATGAATATTAGTGTCCATATTGATTAAAACATTGCCTTGCAGCCTACTGGTGATCAACATAGAAGGAACACATTGGTAACAGGACTGGTAAACCAACATGGATCTGCTATTATCAAAGGTGCATTCATTTTTTATTTGTCTTAAAGAAAAATTTATTGGATAGCGACAGGAGACTGAATGAGATAAGACCCTGAACAATTTGCAGGCCATTGCATTAAACGTTAGAGGCGTTTTGCATTTTTTATATGATATGATCTCTTGCTCATTACAGCATAGGTTCCAAATCTTTAAAAAGGCCGGTGTAAAATTGAGTGACCTATTTCTTTGAACTGAATGACTTCAAAGAAACCTTAGCTATTTCCCTATAATAATTCTACCGTTGGACTTTTCTGAAACCTTAAATAGTTTCAGAATTAGAGTGTTTTTCTTCCTTTTCAAGAATTAAAGAAAAATTTTCAAAAAAACTTAAAACCATCGTAATTTCTAAACCGTTTGACGCAACATGAAGTAATTTCGAAGAAAACCATAGTTTATGAATGCCCACAATATGGTATCAAGCAAAAGTCTGTCACTCATCTGGTTTATGATTTAGAAATTTGATGACGTCACATCCTAAAATGAGCTGAAATGTAAAATACGCTATAATTTTGAAAAATATTCAAAATTTCTGGAAAGTCCAACGGTAGAATTATAGGTAAGTATCTAAAGTTTCTTTCAAGCCATTCAATCAGAAGAACTAGATCATTGAATTTTACACCCACCTTTTTACGCTGAGTTAAAGATTTGGAACCTATGCTGCTCATTACTGCAGTTGTTTACAAGGCATTTTGAGACATACAAGGACGCACAGACTTGTATCTCTCCGTCTTTCTTTCTGTGATATGTTTTACAGGTAAAAGGTAGAAAAATAGGCACGGTAAGGTAAAAACCAGGTATTATTGTATTGTCACCTGGATTAACTCAGATTTATTCTTTATTCCAGATAACTACAGGAATGAATTGCCTATTTCAACGAATTAGTTTATTTCAACTAACAAATCCTTCATCCGCATGATTTATCTGTTTCTTCTCCTTATTGGTTTTTTTTACGTTTGATGCAAGAAATTAGCCTTTCCATTGTTCTTTTCCACTCTTTTCGCTCATAGTCATTCTCAGTTAGTTCATCTACTGTTTGGTTTATTGGCTTTGGATCGTTATTCATTTGTCTGATCCATAAGATGAAATACAGTAAGTCCCCGCAGATAAGAAACTCAAATTTTCAAATCAGGCTGTCTGGTTTCTTATATGCAAGAAAATATGTTCAAATGAGGCTGGCAGATTTCTTATATGTCCATTAAGAAACTTTCTTTCACGTAATGCTTTCTTGTCAAAAAAACCATATTTAAATTCAAGGATGCTGCTGCATAGTAAACAAGCATGTCCCAAGAAATGATAATGGATGAAGCAAATATGAAATACTGTATATCTAGACGTTGAACAGATTTTACAAATTTTAGTACTGAAGCTACACAGAAAACGGCAGTGTTGTTGAGTATTTTTTCAACTTTGCATCATTTCTAAGAAACTGGACAAAATCAGGCTGCCTGGTTTCTTATAAAGGAGAAAATATTGTCGGGCTGCAGGCTGCAGTTTCTTATATGTCCGTTTCTTATATGTGGGGGCTTACTGTATGGCACTTTGATTGCGAATTGAAATAAGCACGACGTTTCGAGCATAGTCCATTATCAAGCCAAGATTAATCTGATTAATGATCAATGATTAACGATCAATGATTAATCTGTAACGAATACAGTTTGAGTGGTTTCTTGTCAAAACATTGTCGCACAACCTCTCCACAATTTTTCATACACTTGATTGAACTTTGAATGCTTCTTTGTTCTTAGGCCTAATGAATGCGACTGCGGGCAAAGTGCAAACATACATGGTACCAGATGTTGCAGATGTCTTTTGGGAATTCATCTGTCAATACCGTGAGGTATGGTAGTTAGTTTTTTAGTTATCAATAGGCTATTATCCGTAGCACACCGGGTGACTCAAAAAAGGTCAGTGGTGGAAAAAATATTTGCCTTCCTGCGAAGCAACGTCAAACTGAAATTCTTCCTTTCATTGTTTTATCAATTTGCTCGTGCCAGGTTTCAATTGAACTACGTATTGCATAACACACATCCCAGTTTCGTAGGCATGTTTAGAGTCACTTGAAATGGTCTAGAATTACTATTGATAGCTTCCTTGGACCACACACCTGTAAATGAACAAAGCATAATCCAAACACTGTTTTCCTTTCCTTTAATCTTTCCTGACTTTATTCCTTTCTTTACTATTTACGTTTTCAATCTTTGTTTTCTCTGTCATTCTATCTTCTTTCCGTCCCTCATTCTTCTCCTTTTTCTGTCTTTCCTGTTTCCTTTTATTTCTTCTTTCCCCCCTTTCTCGTTTCCTTTCTTTTCTTTTCTTCTATGCCACTTTCTATTTTTCCTCCTCTGTTCTACCTTCCAGACAAACAAGCTTCCTGCGAAGCTGCTTTTCGGCTTCACGCATTTGTTCCGCCTCTGCTTTTAAAAAGATTAACATGTTTGGTTGGCTGTGGAATAAAAAGGATGTGGTCGATATTCAAAACTAAACTGAAATGTTAATCTTTCAGCCAACGGCTAACTTAGAAGTGAAAATTTTGTTTGGTAAAATCACTCATCGTTTAGACCCAGAAATTAAGAAAATGCTGGTAAGGGGTTTTTATGGGAACGAGAATTCCACATTCGATTCTGGTCCATGGTTTAGTTACCATTGACACTTGAATTCTATTTCGGATAAACGTTCTAAATCCTCTAAGTGATAGCTAACTCTGGGTCACATCAGCTCTTGTGTGGCGTGACTACACCATACAAAATATTGGTGCTCGCATGTGGAATAACCTTCCTCCTTCCTTAAAGTCAATCTCAAAACAAAAACACTTCTGTAAAAAGCTTAAAGAAAACATGATGTTAGCTTACCAAAATGAACTATAAAAGATCTGCATGATTAATACGACTTACAAACCAATAATATTCCTTACTAACAAAAATATATCTTACTGTTGAATTTTCCTAGCTTTTGCACTATGACGTATTTTTTCTTTTTCGTATATCCTTTTGAATGTTAAGTTACGGCCCAAGCTAGATAATCTCCGCTTTTCTTGGGTCGCGTAGAATACATATATTTTTATCTTACATTGTATTAGGTTGTTGTATTCTGCGAATAAAATTGAATTGAATTGAATTGTGCAATTCAGGACAAGTCACAAAAACCGTGCGTTGAAGATAATCCTTTCTTCTCTTTCTTCTATGATAATCTATCATGGGTAAGCCAGCAAACATGCCTCTCAACCATATTTGTGTTCTTCTCTTCTGTTCCTGAGTTTTGGATATTAAATCCACGTATATTTGATATCACAATATAGAAATTGAGATATGGTATTAAAATGGCAGATGCAACGAACGAAACGAGTCTAAATAATTGGCACACTGAGGCCTTTCAAACTTATGTTATCATCAGAGTGTGACTAACTAAACCAATGCAAACCTTAATATATATAGAAATTGAGAATGCTTCCCAGGCTGACCAGTTTTCCTTGTACCTTCTTACCTACTTGTATTATTTTTTTGATTTTCTTTCAGCCCACTAGCAATTGGTTTAAAGATGCTTTGAATTCATTGCCAACTCACAGTCCAACAGGTGTTGCATACGCCACTCCCGAGCAACTTGGGAATTTCTATGAGACAGTCATAAGGTTTGTGTTTTTTTTACATTTTGCCACCACCCTTTGCAGTGGTAGAAGAAATATTTGCCTTCCTGCGAAGCAACGTCAAACTGAAATTCTTCCTTTCACTGTTTTATCAATTTGCTCGTGCCAGGTTTCAGTAGAGTCACTTGGAATGGTCTAGATTTACTATTGATAGCTTCCTTGGACCACACATCTGTAAATGGACAGAGAATAATCCAAACACTGTTTTCCTTTCCCTTTAATCTTTCCCGACTTTATTCCTTCCTTTACTGTTTACATTTTCAATCTTTGTTTTCTCTGTCATCCTATCTTCTTTCCATCCCTCATTCTTCTCCTTTTTCTGTCTTTCCTGTTTCCTTTCATTTCTTCTTCCCCCTTTCTCATTTCCTTTCTTTTCTTTCCTTCTATGCCACTTTCTATCTTCCTTTCTGTTCTTCCTTCCATACAAACAAGCTTCCTGCAAAGCTGCTTCGCGGCTTCACACATTTTTTCCACCTCTGACCCTTTGTGTGAATATTAACTGGCTGGCCTGATATATATACAAATTTGTGCAATCGCTAAAATGCAATCGTTTAATTGCAATCGCTAAAATTATATGAAACTTATTAACTTATATAAATATTTTAAAATGAAATAAAGATGAACCTGCTTTGAACTGAAATAACGCTAAACTTTTAAACAATACCTGGTATCCAAAAAACTCTTTGATTGATTGACAATTTACTACGGATTAGGATTAGGTTTAGGGCTAGGTCATAAGCTTATAATCACATTAAAGATAAGTGTGGAAAACCATCGCGGAACTTACATAAGTAGAGCATAGGGCTCAAATCTTTCAAATCTTTAAAAAGGTGGGTGTAAAATTCTATGACATTTTTCTTTGAATTGAATTGCTTGAAAGGAACTTATAGTACTTTGCTGTAAATTTGCCGTGGACACTTTTTGATATCCTAATTTTTTTCAAAATGGTGGCAGTTCGATTATTTTTTAAAAAATTCATGGAAAATTTTGAAAAAATTTAAATCATCGTAAGTCCTAAACTAATTGAGGAAAAATGATATAACCTTCAAGGAAACCATATTTTATAAAGGCCTACAATATGGTGGCAAGCAGAAATCTGTCGCTTTTCTTGTTTCGGATTTAGAAATTTGATGACGTCATAGCATCAAATGTATTAAATGCTGCCATTTTGAAACTAATCAAGATATCAATAAATTTCCACGGCAGATTTACAGCAGAATACCCTAAATTCCTTCCAAGCCATTTTTCTCGAAGAAAACTGTAATAGAATTTTACACCGACCTTTTTAAAGATTTGAGCCCTATATTCATAAGTAGTAAATCTAAGACAATGGACAGTGCGTGCAAGACCTTTTGACACGAAATCACAATGGTATAACTTATAACCTGCCCTGTCGTATAACTTGCGCAGTACAGCTACTGTTTTTGCACTGCCAAAGAAAAATCTAAGTAACGGGCAAAAATGTTTTTCTTACAGAAGAGCCAAATTTTCGGATTGTCTTTCAGCCGAAACCAAACAGGCACGCTCCCTAGATAGCTTTAAGAAAGCAATTTTGGTGTTGCTTTCTCTTTTTATTGTAAATATCCAACATTGTATATAAGTTTGGTTTTTAATGTAGTAGTTAGTTTCATTTCATAAGTAAATTATATTGTAATAAATGTTTTTAGTGGAGGCCACCTGTAAAACAGCTTCGGAAAGGAAAGGAAGATTAAGAAAAGGAAACATGAATGAGTTAAAATTGTTATGATATTGCTGCCTCAACTTGATCGTAAAAATGTATAGCGTCATAAAATTTTGATATTTTTATTTTGATCCCGACCTTCCTTGCGACATTCATATTTATAGTTAATATTTCAAACATATTTATACAGCATGCAATATTCAATAGGTATTATTTTACAGTTTGGCCCTGTTAAAATTAAAGTTCCTAATAAAGTACATTTAAATATATTAGATAAAAATACCGGGTGAGCCAGAATAAAGTTCCCACTTTGAAAATTCATAGCATCAAGAGTGCATCGCAGATTTGAATGATTCAAATCCTAGTTAAAAGCCGAGAGATCGAAGTATTTTTGTGATTTTTCTCGCTGTCTTACCAGCACTAGAAGTATAGGTAAATTCAACTTTATAAGAATTTCATGGTTACAAAATGACTGAAAAAGGACCTAAAACATTGATCAAATCGTTAATACTCTCCTCACACAGAACAATATGCAATGGGCAGTTCACTTCTCTCATGAGTTATAAATGTGCAGAGGATATCTCTCACCCATGAGAAATTGCATATTCTTTGTTGTTCTGTATGAGGAGTGCTTTTTTATTTGATCAACGTTTTAGGCCCTTTTTTAGTCATTTTGCAACCATGACATTTTTGTAAAATAGAATTTACCTACATTTCTAGAGCTCATACGACAGTGAGGAAAATTACAAAACTACTTTGATCTTTCGGCTTTTAATTATAATTTCAATCATTCAAATCTGTGAAATACTCTTGATGCTATGAATTTTCAAAAATGGGAACTTAAGCCTGAGGGAAGACAAAATCTATGGGAGGGAGGGCTGCCCAACAAAAATATCATCGTTTACCAAAATTTTACCTGATTTAGGCCATGTTTTTTGCCGAAAAGGGCTGATTTTTGTAAATTTCTCAATCGTTG
This sequence comes from Aurelia coerulea, assembly GCA_039566865.1. NCBI lineage: Eukaryota > Metazoa > Cnidaria > Scyphozoa > Semaeostomeae > Ulmaridae > Aurelia > Aurelia coerulea. The sequence continues at coordinate 23,081,067 of CM076947.1, read as the reverse complement.
GAAAAATTAACACTTTTTATGACAGAAAGCTTCTTTTATTTTAGAGCTACATCGAAAAGGGAACTATGGAGAGTCTTTAGAGAATTCTGCAGATTTTATCAATAAAACCGATCAACAATTCGTGGTGTAAGTTTGGGAGAGGCGAATCCAAGGGACTACATTGCATTATGGTCTACGCTAGTCTCCCAGGATGCCAAGCAACAGCGCGGGTAAGCACCACGTGTACGCTACTTTTGGACGTTATAAGATTGTACCATGATTGTAAATAGTATGAATGAACCCCCGTCTAGGCTTTCATAATTATTCTCAACACTTGTTCGTTCGCCAGATCTCTCAGTTATTTTTAGTTTTTTATTAGATATCGACTTTCGATCGTATCTTTCAGAGATGCGGCTCTTATTACTCGCTGAGATATACATCTACTTTCCACCACATGGCCAAGCAGCGTTCGAATTCCCATGATAAATTCACGTGATCTTTAATGAGTTGTTTGTCGTGTGAGAATTCTTGTTTCGTTGGATAATCCTTGTCGAAACTCCTCTCGAAACTTGTATACATATTACATGAACTTGCTGATATTTAGTTACAATTCACCTGCTTCAAGTTTCGATTTTTCGCTGGTAGAAGGTGTCAAATTCGTAGAATAGTCAATACGAAACTTTATGAACTGGTATGCTGATCCAAAAAATCTTCTTGTTGCGTGTAGTGCAGTTGTACAATGATAAACAAGTAAATAAAGTAAAATATAAGCACTTTGATGCGAATTGAAATGAGCGCGACGTTTCGAGCATAGCCCGTTAAACTTGGAACATTGTACCCTTCAGGACTCAACAAGCAATTTACGTATCTCCAATAACATTCTATTTATCACAATTTTATTCTTACATCTCTTTCTTATTCTCAGTCCTCTTTACGTCACATCGATTCCCTTGATTACTATTCTTATCCTTCGAATCTGCCGTTCTTTTAGCTTGATTAGTGTCGGTTGTAACTGATATTTCTTTGCTTGATAACGGGCTATGCTCCAAACGTCGTGCTTATTTCAATGCGCATCAAAGTGCTTATATTTTACTTTATTTACTTGGTATGCTGATCATCAGTTAATTCGTAAGATTTTGCTGATTGATAATCAATTGACTCTCCATTCTTATTGTGAAAGCTTTCCAGTAGTAAAAATAGAGATACAACCACAGAAAAAGGCGGTTTCTAGGTGTTATGTTTGGGGTTCTTCTATTGGAACGCTACTTGGTTACGGCGTACATGCTTCCAAACTTAGATACAACTAATCTGCACGTGTTCCTGCGGTATCCTAATCATTCTAATTTATACGCATGATATGTCAACACTACAGTAGGTACTCCAGCCGGGCGCGTATTTGGTACCCCTAAAGGTACTACTAGGTGCCTTTAGATGTTCAAGTTCCCTGTTTCTCAAAACCACCTTTTTTATATGAGTCTGCACACATTTTTATAAGAAACTACTTACAAGAAATTTGTAGAAACTTAAATGTATTCAGATTCAAGACATTACAGTAAAATGCTGGAACAACCTGAAATGGCTTTTCTCCTATACAGGGTGTCCCAGAAAAATTGCTCGACGTTTGATTAAATATTGAAAATTAACGATAACGTGTACATGCTCCTGGTTAGATACGCCTGTTCCTAAGATTTTTAATTATTTTTTGACGCCAGAATCTTGCAAATCCGCTAAGAATTCACCGAGTTACAAGCTTTTTAAGTTCAAGTTTGTGCAAAAGCTGAAGCCAGACGCCCCTAACTGACTCTTTTTCAAAAAGACGTCCCAAAATCGAGGTAAAAGAAGACTGTCCACTGTTTTACCTCTCCTTGATATCAGAGCAAATCAAATGGGACTTCAAAAGTAATTTAATTCTTGCAACCGTTGCCAAAATTAATTTAGAATGCAAGTATCCAAAAACATGGAATGAAAGCTTAATTGCTGAGAGACGGGACCATTCCAAATTGTGCTCAACAGGATTCCTCCAAGCATCCATAACCTTGATTCAATGTTATAGAAAGCTAGTTTATCGAAGTGCTTTTTGAATTCCAGTTGATTTGCTTTTAATAAACGAGATTCTACTTTCACAAAATATGCAATTTAGGGGCGTCTGGTTTCAGCTTTCGCACAAACTTGAACTTCAAAAGCTCGTAACTCCGTGAATATTTACCCGATTTGTTAGCTTCTGGTGTATAGAATTAATCTAAAATCTCAGCAGTATGGTTATCTTACCACGGAGCCCGTTCATTATTTCAGTATCTTTTTATTTTAATCACACGTCAAAAAATTATTTTGTGGGACACCCTGTTATTTATTCCGGCCTGGAGGCTCTCAATCTGCAATTTCTTTTAAGAGGGTGTTGCTGTACATTTATGAATCACTACTTCACAACACTACGAGGAAGATAGCATGGGGGGGGGGGGGCAAAAGACACTGACTACCCTGTGGCCATGACATAAAACAGACAACTAAACTACAGTTCAATGTACATCTACAAAGAGCGAAAGGCAGTCTGTCACGTATCTGATTGGCCGCAACAAAGTTAGAGCTCAACACAACGGATTTCTTTGTGAATCTGTGTATTTGAAACAAAAGTGGGCTGATCTTTATCACTTTCTACGGTCGTAGAAAATCAGTAGGATTAGCTGACATTCAATTGTCCTTTTCTTAGTATTGTACTTATCACCCAATCAAATGCATGACAGACTGCCTTTGAATACTGATAAATACTAGAATCTGTTTTACATTAGACATCAGGGCACCATATGTAATAATGCTGAATAGCTTATGCAACTGTTTAAGAAACCGTGGCCGAGAGAACAACAACGACAACAACTGCCACTGCTCTAGCATTGCAAGGGTACTAAAATCGGCAATTGTCATTAATATCGGGATGGATCGGGGGGGGGGGGGGGGGGGGGTCAGGATACGAGAATACGAGAACTGCGGAAATAAGAGAACATATGTTTTATTTACACCCTCTTCCCCCTGCCGTAAACCTCATTATGCATCAACATTTTCTTAAAATGTACGCTTTAAACATAAGTGGATACTAAATGAGATTGCTAAAATTATATACTATGGAGGGGACGGACACAAAGAAGCAGACAAATTCTGGCACACTGAGACCTTTCGAACCTATGTTCTCATCAGAATGTGACATCTATGATTAGATCCATGATAAGATCTATTATGATCAGATCAACATCATCGAAGTCACACTCTGATGAGAACATAGGTTCGGAAGGCCGTAATGTGTCAGAAATGTGTCTGTTTCTTTAAACAAAAAATTGGTAAAATATATAACTAGAAACTTGATGTAGAGAGGTTGGACGACAAAAAATACTAAGATATGTTTTAACACACTGAGGTCTTCCGAACCTATGTTCTCATCAGAGTGTGGCTTCTAATTTTTCATCTAATCATAGATCTAATCATACATCTAATCATAGAAGTCACACTCATTCGAAATCACACTCTGTTGAGGATACAAGTCCGAAAGGCCTCAGTGTGTTAAAACATATCCTAGTATTTTTGTCGTCCAACCTCTCTACATCAAGTTTCTTTAAACATATATGTACCAGCCAGTCAGAGTAGCAGAGAAGGAGGGCATTATTTCAAGAGCTAAATGTTTTCAAACATTGGGTTTAATTCAAGCAGCCCCTCCTCAAGCTATTCCCTCCTTTATGCTGATTGTTTTAATTCAAATATTGCGATATGAATACTCACATCTTTTTGCAAAAATCCCTTACAAGAAACTGTAATAGCCTCTTCCAGAAATTAAGGATCTACTACAAATAATCAGAGAGATCACTTCGAAGTTATGAAAGTTTTTCAATTTCGGTTATGAGCTGCAAAGTGTTTTCTTACAGGAAGAGAATAAATGTGTTTGTAGTATACCATGCTTGCATCAAGAGTTTCGTTTTATTTGTCAAATTTGCGCATTATTTATACTTGATAAAGTGAATGGCCTGAGCTTTTGGCACCCGTCTATAAATAGGACCAGGAGAAACCTAAACGGGCTATTGTCTCCTTTGGCTTTGTTCTCTTTTTTAGCCATATATTGATTATCAAACAAAGCTATTTATAATTTATAAGGCAATGACAGCCATCTTTTAACTCCGGCGGTTTTTCACTGTGATTCATCTTTGATATGACGTCCTGAATCTGGACTGGTTGCCATTTTGGCTGCAAGTGCTTCAATTTTGGATGTCTGCCAGTTTCGTAGACGCATTCACGTGTCCTAGTTTCGCTTTTTGCCCAAACTGGCTACAACTACGACTCATGACCATACGCTTGTAGACTTATGACAAAGAGTTTCAGTTTTCCGCATTGAATTGGATGATGTTATGGCTTCAAACTGAGACTCATGACGAGACTTATGACTTTTCATCCCTTGTTTCCCTGCGTTATTTTTTTTCTTTATTCATTCAAAAACAACAACTATTTACAAAAACAACAAGGCTAATTAACTACGTGCCACCTATAGTGGGAAAGGACTTATAGTCAGCGAGTTCCCACTATGTATGGCACTTATAATTTAAATTTAAAGCTGATATCACTTGCTCAATAGGGACTCATACCATTACTCCTATAAATTGGGCCCTCTGTTTCGAAATGGCCTAAACTAGCGGGAGTTCTCGTACACTCAACAAAACTAGAAGCTAAAAGCACAGGTGGCGGAGAATGGTTCAGTATTTTCAAAATGGAACTGTTCAGTTTTGAAATTAGTGAAAACAAACCTTTCTTGCCAGTTAAATGTGTAAATAGCAGTGGATCAGATTCACAGAGAAATCAGACACATTTAACTGTCAAGAAAGGTTTGTTTTTACTAACTTTAGAACTGAACAGTTCCATTTTAAAAATACTGAACCATTCTCCGCCACCTGTGCTAAAAGATCTAAATCACCTGCTACTTTTTTCTCGAAACCACTGATTCTAAAAATTCACAAAAGCAGTTTTCCAGAACTGCTATACCATAAAGCTTGCTATCAGGACTTGATAAATGTTCATTCTAGCCATATGTAAATACAAAAACCATCTTCCTTTCAGCTATATTCTGATCATCATACGACGGCGCGACAAAAACTTGTCGCCGATTGACATTTTTGTCTGGTTTTACACAGCTCTATGGTTATAAGGCCCTCAGTGCAACGACAACAACAATTCAACTCAATGAGATGAGCGCACTGGATCAGCGTAGCTTGAGGGTCCTTATGAAGTGAGGCTACCAGTTTAGTAAAACGTAGACAATATTCGTACCTGCAGAGAGTTGAAAACGAAAGCTCTTTTCGATTCCATTGATCCCTGTCAAATTCTAGCCAATCAGATAGCTGTACTCTCTTATAGCAGGCATCAGTTTTCAAAGACCATTGTCAAGTACCATTGTCTTGAATGGCAGTTTTATCAGAAGAGGCTTAAACATCCTTCGATTCACTCACAGGGTAGTCCTAAAACATTGCGCCCCAAAATATTGTGCCCCGGGTTGTGGGGCTGCTTCCTGATGAGTTGTACGCTCTATTGTTCTGTTATCGATACAGTTGTATAGGGTAGGCTTCAACGTAAAGTTTGAGACCTTGTTTTGCCAATCGAACTAGTGGTTGCTGATTTATGCACACGAAGGTAAAAAATAAATGATTACAGTAGAAACCCGCATAAAAGAACCTGTTGTTATAAGAACCTAGAGGCTGAAATTCAATCTTTTAAACCCCCTAAATAAGAACCCCTAAGAGGCTGAAACTGGGAAAGGTTCTTATATAGCAGCTTTAATGTAAATTATTAAAATGACAAGAATTTTTAGAATTCTTCACATTCTGATCAGACTTCTTCATTGGTACAGGAGATTTGTTCTCAAGAATTCTTGGGCTGGAAAACAGTGTTAATGTGTGCAAGGCCTGTACGTATATAAGAACCTTTTTAAGAACCTTACAGGCTGGAATTTAGAATAGCAGCCAGTTAATTAAGAACCTATTCAGGCTGCCCAGAAAAAACCTAGGTTCTTTTATGCGGGTTTCTACTGTACTCCAAAAACAGTTTCAGTTGCTTATTTTGCAAAAGTCGTGCCATAAATCAACAACTACTTTTCAGATTCACTCAAACAAGGTCTCAAGTTGTAAGTTCAAGCCTATCCTATGCTGCTATGTAAAGAACGAGACAATTGAATATACATCTCCTCCACAGCAGCCGCGCAAACAGGCGCAACTTTCTGGGACACCCATTTATAGCGTGTCCGGTTTCGTTTCTATACTTGGCATGGAGCTTTGCCAAAGCACGTAAGCAGGGTTATAAATTGGAAGTGTGATTTCTAATATTCACATGAAAAACATCACTGACATCGAAAGAGGAACAATTCTAATCTCCTAGAATGATGCGTCAGGGTTGACAATATTCTTCCATAAGTATAGCTAATACTGGGTCAACTAATTACGAGGTTTCCTTTGCGACTGAACTACGCGCATTTTTTTATAACGAAACGAACTGCTTTTAAGAAACTCAACTCTCAGATTAACTCTAATACTGGGAAATTATAACTTAGGAAACTACTCATTCTAATGAAGGAAATTTTTATAATAATTTTACCATGTTTTCACTTGTTTCTCGTATCATTTTCCTTGGAAGGTACTTGATAATTCTCGAGGCGCAAAAGCTATATCAGTGGTCCTTAAACGAACTGTGATGAATTATTAAATCGCATTTTTATGGAAAGACTCCAAAAGAAACTTTTACTACAAGAATCGGGCCCAAAATCAAGAAACAAAGCTGGATTTCTTATGAAAGAAATTGTTTTTTATGAGAAACCGCTTATACGAAACGGTAGGCTCAAATTTTCGAATTTTAAGAACAAACCTAACTGAATTTAATAAGCTAAGAAACTTTTGTAATTTGCAGTTTTAATTTTCCCAGCGCACTCAAAAATGTGTTGAAACTGTACGGTCATAGCAACTGTTTGAACATTATTTTGAGTGCGAATTATGTTCTTTACTTCTTTTGAGATCTTACTAAGTAATTTGGGAGCCCTTTTGACAAAGCTAAATTAACTCTACACTTTCAGCATTAAAAATGACGTAAGAAACTTTTGGTTGCTAAATGGCCCAAAACTTTAAGAAAGTGCCTACCAGCCCTGGACCTCAGTTCTTATAAAAAATACGTGTATACGTAGGCGTAGCCAAATGATACTTAAGCAAATGAAATCTTTGCCTGGCCCACGCTGAATATACTCATTACATAAGTCTCAGCATCGCTCATTGAATTGGATAAAAATGTTGAATGAATACAAGAAATCACGTGGTAAATCAAACGTCAAGTGTAAAGTGTCCATTGTCATTTATAACTTTTCGATAAATTTTAAGGATTTTAACTAATATGACCGTTAATTTCGCCTCTTGTTGATGGTAGACATATTCAAGAGAAGTTGCCGACGTTTTTGACTGAAGATGTTTTTATGATTTTGACTGAAAAGTCTTTACAATTTAAATCAACAAAAAATCACACTGAAACCCACTAAAACAGAACTTTTACAAATCTTGAAAATGTTAATATTACAATTACATATTTCATTTCAAATTGAATAGAACCTAACAATTTTTTATTGTACTCTTTCTACCGTAGTTGAAGCCTAGACTGATGTCCTATGTCCCTTGTATCCTTGCGGTAAACCTTGCTTTGCAGCGTAACAGCATAGGGCTCTAATCTTCGAGCGATTATCGAATCAACGCAGTGAGAAAGCTGACCCTCCTCAGGCCCATTCTCAGCGAACACCTCGAAGAAAGGAAATGCAGCAAAGGTCCCATTGGGCACACAGTTAATGATAAAAACTTAGTATGCGTAAATCATGTGAAAGTTCACATTGTCGATTAAAGAGCCCTAATCACCCAGAATGCTTTGTGGGCATGACTCTTGTTCAAAACTGATAAGAAAAGTTAGGTCCCATTAGGCACACAGTTAATGATAAAAACTTAGTATGCGTAAATCGTGTAAAGTTCACATTGTCGATTATAGAGCCCTGGTCACCCAGAGTGCTTTGTGTGCATGACTCTTGTTCAAGGCTAACAAGAAAAGTTCGACTTTAGTTGGCTTTCCTATCAGTTCAGCTACTGCTGAAGCGACATCATTCAAGTCAAAGGGGCACAGGGAAACAAGGAACTCAGGTAACAAGTCTAGTTACAGCCATGGATGAAAAACCTCAATACTATCTAAAATTATGTCATACTTCTTAGGATACTTTCGCTAATCTTTCGTCCATTGCCATGTATCTGATTGAAAATTATTGTACGCATTCACTTTACTTTTATGCAGAGAAGCTTTTCCAATTCTCATCAGCAATAAAGTAAAGCGATTGCTTTCAAGCAACGAAAATTTAACTACAAGTTTATATAATACAATATTGGAAATAAATAAAACTATTTACATTCATGTCTTTTTTATGAAACGCTAAGATATAAGTAAGATTTTCTAATATTGACAAAATTTTTTGAAGAAATGAGCGATTGCTTACAGAACAACCGGTCGTGTACAACAGATCTTTTAACTATGCGACAAGAGTGTGGATCAAGCGATATTTTAATATTATTATTCAAAAGGTCCAATGGAGCGGCATACAGTAAAAACCCGCACATAAGAACCTAAGATTTTGAACTCAGCCTGCTTAGGTTCTTATGCAATGAGGCACATCCAGTAATCAGGGTGTAGGTTCTTAACAAAGGGGAATATGTGAATCTAAATCTTAGCCAAACTTATTTACATTCTTGGCCCTATCCACTTCAACCCAAGCTTACCGAGTTTACTCCTGCAGGCCCTGCCTATCACAGTTCTGCAAGTAATGTTTTGGACTTCACGAAAGAGGGCGATTGGCAAACAGATTACATTTATTTCCTAATGAATGAATCAAACCCTTTATTAAGAACCTAGTTATGATATCAGGCTGAAATAGTTCTTATCCATAAGGTACAAAATATATGATTTCAGGCTGTAGGTTCTTAATAAATGAAGGTTCTTATGTGCGGGTTTTTACTGTATCTTTTATCAGTATCACACTGTTGTGGACATTCGAAAATTCGTCAGATTTCTACAAATTATACAAACAAATAACTCGATCCAGACTCTTTCTTTTTGTAGAATAGCAAAGAGGCTATCGAAGAAACAAACGGTTCTTAGGCACTGAAACTGTGATGATTTTGGGAAAACTTTCAGATCCGAATAAGCACTCTAGAAATTAACACAAAAGTTAGAACGTTTACCTTATACATCAGTGGGCATTGCAGGTTTCATTTTCGAAAGACCTTCCAAAAGTTTGTTTTTCAATGTTGAAGCTCTTTAAACCAGACTTTGAAGCGATTTTGTTGAGTGTACCAGAACTCCCGCTAGTTTAGGCCATTTTGAAACAGGGGGCCCACTTTATAAGAGTAATGGTACGAGTCCCTATTGAGCAAGTGATATCAGCAAATCAACGAACGCAGGGAAACAAGGGACGAAAAGTCATAAGTCTAGAAAAAATGGGTGTCTTCTTTATCCTATTTATAGGACATTTAGTCGATCCAAAGGATTGAGCTATAAAAAGTCATCCAAGTATAAATAACGATGAGTAAACCTCGCCAAAATAATCTCCAGTGGCTACACCCTTGGTAACTATTTGAACGAAAATAGTATGTTCATTGTTCAGACGAAATCCAACAGCGCACTACTGTACTGCAGAAAACCCGCTGGTGTATTTTTAATTCAGTCGGGCCCTGTGCGAACAATCAGAATCTTTAAAGCCGTTTCCTTGTAATGGATTTGTGGTTTGAAAGTTTAAGATAGAAACCACCTAGAAACTCTTGTATTTGGGACATAACAAAACATTCCACAAAGAATATCCAAGGTCAACAGATCAATCTCCTTCGAAAGGGCAATAGCGTTGGCGGGGAATGTGCTGGTCCTTTCCTTCCGAATTTACCGGTCGACAATAGATGCTGCCATGCAACAGGGAATATATTTGCCACAAGGCCACAGATCAGTGCATAGTGCAGACGAAATGGGATATTAAGTACAGCCTTCAGCAGAGCTATTGGTATGTAGCTTTAGGCCCTTTTGGGACAGTCCCAAGAACGTATATATATTATTTGCTACGGCCCGACGCCTCCCCCGGCGTTACGCAGATCACTTTGATACACCTGCAGTACCTACTGAGTATACTGGTAATTGCTTCACTTTCTGGGGGTAAAAGGGTTTTTCCCTTATCTCATACAGCTTAGCGCAAAGGGGAATATATGTTGCCTTTGTCCTATTGTTACTATACAACATTCTTATGACAACAATAGACGCCATGTTGCACGCTGTTAAGGTGTGTTATTTCATGGTGCTCCTACAAGGATATGTCATCGGGCCTTACCTGTTGCGATTTTTTGAAAATATTCAAACCGCGATTTAAACAAGTCCCACATAAACAGGCCTGAAAGATTTGCTTAATATTGCTAATATCTCAAGTCTGAACAAAAACGAGAATTGCCTCAGTTAGGATTTCGAAAGAGCCTTATCTAGCTGTGTCGAGGAAAACTTTTCTCGTGAGAATTCCGTTTATTGGGGCTGGGCACTTAGGCCTAAAGACCGAAACGAAGGAAGTTGATAACTTCGACGTCTTGAGTTAAACCAGCTTAAACAAAACCACGTTATCGAATGGGGCCTTCTAATTGGTCAGTCTAACAAATCAAATGCATTTGATTGGTTAAAATGTTTTTCTGATTAGACCAAGCTGGTTTGACAGTATCAGTAGCTTAAACAAAACCACGTTATCGAATGGGGCCTTCTAATTGGTCAGTCTAACAAATCAAATGCATTTGATTGGTTAAAATGTCTTTTCTGATTAGATCACGCTGGTTTGACTGTATCAATGTGAATGCGTTCAACTTGAAGGGATATACCGAGTTACATTATATTAAACTTCCTAAAGTCTTATCTCTCATTATATGCATCTGCAACTGCAGGAGCTCCCATGAATGCACTGTTAGACACTTTGCGAAGGTTCGGTCTTGAAGATGTTGGAGTTGGCGGTGACGATGATCGGGGTACGATATCCTGCAAAACAGAACAGAATTGATTAAGCAATGAACTGAATTACGAAATATCAAGGGTGTTAGGACACAGATATTTTGATTATACCTTAGGGCTCAAATCTTTAAAAACGTAGGTGTGAAATTATATCACATTTTTCTTTGAAGTGAGTGGCTTGAACCTTGAAAGGAACTTAAAGGGGCTCCGTCGTCAAAATGTAAACAAAACGATAATTTTTGCAGTTTTTTGAAAGGTGATATCACACATGATTTTCGTATTTTTTTCAAAATGAAAGTTGCTGTTTGGGCATTAATCCTTGTACTTCACTAAGGAACAAACCAAACATTCATATCTTCTACGATTGCTCGGATATAAGTGGATTTTTAACGGTCACTTTTTTGTGGCTTGAGTGAAGTCACCAAACAAACTGAGTTTACGGATTTGTTTACTGTTTGACGACTGAGCCCCTTTAAGGTACTTCGCTGTAAAAAATCTGCGTTGGAAATTTTTTGATATCATGATTATTTTCAAAAAGATAGCATTTTCATTAGTTTTGAAAGAATTGATGGAAAATTTTGATAAATTAAAATCATCGTAAATACTAAATAAAGAGAGTAAAAATGATACAATCTTCAAGGAAGCCATAGTTTATGAAGAACTACAATATGGTAGCGACCAGAAAAGAAATTTGATAACGTCACAACCTCCAATACGACAAGTGCCGCCATTTTGAAACTAATCAAGATGTCAAAGGATTTCCGTGGCAGATTTACAGCAACGTACCTTAATTTTCTTCCAAGTCATTTAATTCAAAGAAAAATGTAATAAAATTTTGCATCCACCCATTTCAAAGAAAAATGTAATATAATTTTACACCCACCTTTTTAAAGATTTGAGCCTTGTGCTTTTACGCGTAGGCTATGTTTTGTTAAGAATTTCCTATGAAAACAACGTTTGCATGTTCCTATTTGTAAAAGCAAAATCTTAACCTCGAGATCGTAACGGGGTGCGTGACGGAAACAGTTTTGTCTTGATGTGGGTCGTGATGGAATGGACGAAAGAGTGGTTCCTTTTGTTTGAGAATTTCTTTACGTCATCAATGGCATTAAATTTTGACGTCATCCAACAAGAACGGGGGCTACTTCTTGGCAAGCATTTTGCCAACGCAAGCACAGTGCACTCTTGTGACTAAACGCCCAATCTTTGAATGTTTGTGGCAGATTTTAAGGCTATCGAAACACTGTTTGTTCCGCAGGATATCTCTAGCTCTTGCTCTTTTATATTTTTTAAGAATGCAGGGAATGAATGAATGCATGCATGAATGAATGAACAAGCGAGGGAGTGAATAAAGGAGTAGGTTCACCTTTTCTACTTAACTTTAACGACTCTTGGTTAACAGTAATCCTTTGCGCGTTTAGATAACGTCAAAACCCCCTGCGGGCCTAGCCAGAATCGAAATGCCTGCAAATCAGTGGACTTGCCCAAGTCTCTCCCGTATTTATAACGAAACAAATTGCCAACAAAAATTGCCCCACTGCCGCTGCGTATAAGAGTAGGAAAGTCCAGCAAATCAGTATTAACGAGCAGTTTTTAAAAGAGTTGAATGAACGATTTAATTAACTAGGCCTATGACATGCATGACTCCTTCAGTGAAAACGAAAAACAAACGAACGAATGAACGAAGTAGAGAAGGAACACTTACATCAGGGTTCGATAGTGCATAACTGAATCTTTCATCAATCGGTATTTGTTCTTGATGAACTGGTGAAAATGGCAACGTGCTTGAAGACAACCTTCTCAGCTCCGAAATTAAATGTTCCTTTTGCTGTGTGACTTGGCCTAAGCACTGTCTATATTGCCTATTTTCAAGCGTGAGAGAATAAATTTTGTCGTCTGCATCTCGTAGTTTCCCTTTTAACGCTCCCTTTTCATTTATTGATTTCTCTTTGTCTTGTCGTTCATTCTGGAAATCCTCTTGATATGCAAGAAGCTGTTTTGGGAAAGAAGGAAAAGATTAGACTAACGACGTGATTCCTTGTATTCGTTCAACATTTTTAATCTGATTTTATATTTTCTCTCATAACCATCCAATTCAATGAGCCATGCTGAGACTTATGTAATGAGTGTAGGAAAATATTAGAGCACTTGAAATCAGAGGGTTATGTTTTCTTTTATTTATTTTTTTATACATCATTTAATAACTTACAATACATATTACTTTCAACATTACTTACAAAATACCATACCCTACTACGAATACAATACCAATTGGAGCGAAAACTACGACTACCTCATGGCAACATAAAACAGAGGGTTATGTAGAAAAACGTAAAAAAGAGGTTACGTCAAAAAGAGGTTACGTAAAAAAGAGGGTTATGTAGCAGTGGCGGAGACTTGGGGGCGAGGGGGTGTCCCAAATTTTAATCTTCATGACAAAGATGTCGTATAGCACCATCATTACTAGGTGAGGTAACTACAATCTTTCGAACTTTGTCAAGAAACTACATCGTGGTCGAAACCATCTACATCTGCATAGTATAATCATCAACCTCCATGCTGAGGGCTCCGCTTATGAAATACGATTAGTCACTACATGTACAGCCGTTAGGTAACATACATAACGTTAGATGACATAAATAAGGGAGCAGTCATAAATAATTGCAGGGACCGAGGCGGAAGCAAATGAGGAGGGGTCTGAAAATTTTTAGGGTAAGTTTATTGGGGTCTGAAACTTTCAGAGGAATTTATGCTGGGGTCTGAAAATGAATGTCAAATTTTTGAATATTTTCGAAAAAATTCAATTTTGTAGATTTTGACTTAACTATTTATCAGTTTTCTCAAAAAAGTTCGACATCAATGTTGTTTGTCTGTTAAGTTCTCTCTTCTTTTCTTTAATTGAATTCTTCTTGTTTTGGTTAGATGCTTTTGTGACAGTCTGGTTCTTTTGAAGTCGTATTGTGCTGTCAGGGGTCTGAAATTTTTTGGTGAAAATTAGATGGGGTCTGACATTTTTCATGGCTAGAACGCAGGGGTCTAAAATTTTTTAGCAAACTTTCAAAATGCTTCCACCCCCTCCCTGTTATTAATAATGACAGCTCCCTAACGTTAGATAGCGAGCCAATCAAGAAACTTTCAGTACCAAACCGTAGAGATTTCCGTGAAAATGAAGAAAGTTTTGAAATTATGGCTGATTCAAGTATTCTGGCTAAATTTGTACCAACCTGTTGTTTGAGTGCTTCAATATCGTCAGTATTATAGGATGAAGCAGCCTGTGACCTCTGCTTCATGAAATTTGGTCGCACGGCAACTTTCTCTAGATCTGAGCTCAGTTTATTCACTAGTTCCCTTAATTTTTCGTTTTCAGCTCTCTCATCTCTTGTCTCCTCCTCCACCTTTTTCAAATGTGCTTCCAGCGTTTTGTATTTGTTTTGAAGGTTATCATATGTCTCTTGCCATCTATGGTTTACTGCGACGAGCTAGGGAGAAAGAATATTATTTATTTGGCGTCTTCATCCTAAAAAGATTCACAGTTGATTCGTAAGTTTTGATAAAAGGATTCACAGTCGTCGGATCTTGGCCTTATGTGATTATTTGCTGTGACCAGTGTAAGATGAAAATACTGCAAATCAAATCATTCTGTCAGCGATAGGTTTGCTTTGAAACTGGATTGGGAAAATATGACCATTTAGAACCCACAACCCTCAGACATGATCTCAGAGAGTAAAGTCTCTTTCGCATATGATGCTCTGGGGATCTGCCACTTTGCCCGAAAACTGGTGCCCGAAATTTCGCAATTTTTTTTAGAATTTTAGGGTCATAATTTCGAAATCTGATTGTTAAACACTTGCTGTAATGTAATTATTATCAAATTTGTCTTCAGAACAGGACCCATACAGGGGCGTCGCCAGCCCTAAAAAGGTGGGGTGGAATCGGTATTGGACTAAAATTGTGAAAGATATCCCCAGCTTTCTTTGCCTTGTTTTTGCCTATGAATAAAACCGCCTTCAGAAACCTGGGCTACCGCCTGGCGACCCCTTGGACCCATAATTCTGCAAAATGTCTCACAATGATACCCATAATTCCGTAACTTTTCAGAAACAGTAAAAATGGCATGCCCCCATACCACCAAAATACATTATAGATACCTCCCCCCCCCCCCCCGAAGGTACGACCTCCGTAACAGGAAAAATACTAAATTCAACCCGTTTCAGCTCGGAAGAGTTGAAAGAAAACGTTTAGAGGAAACAATGAAACAATCGAAAGAAGCACGAAAGAACGTTAAAGATTGCTGGAATGAGACTGAAACGAAACACAAAAGATTGCAGGAATAAGACTGAAACGAAACAGGATAGAAACGAAACAGGATAGAATGGAAGAGGAAGAAAAGAAAGGCAAGAGAATAGGGGAGACAGACACATGAGGATGTTTGTGAGAAGTGAGAAAGGACGGGAAGGAAAAGGAAGACAAGAAGATGCATTAATGAAATTGTCGAAGATAGAAACGAATCTAAGAGGAAGTTTCTTACAGAAAGAAAATAAAACAAACAAAATACTGAGAACGGATTTAAGGGAAGGAAGATTATCCAAAATTTTCTCATTTTTGTGAGAAATTCGACTCGGAACTTTGTAGTATGGCTTCTTATCTTTTTGCCGAACCCTTATCGTAAAAGTCTGATTATATTGTAGAGTTTCTCAATTTTTATAAAACTGAAAACTAATCATAATTAATTTTGGAGCAATAGTATAGCTTTTTGAGCCCAGAAAATTGCAAGAAAAAACTAGGTGATAAGCGAAAGATTTTTCTGTTGGTATCAGTTGGGTTGCTAATGCACTTGTTTTTGCATTAGCATTAAGAGCATTTTGCAACTTGTAACCACAGTTTCTTACCTGCGAATTGACCTAGAGTTTCTTAATTTTTGGATTGGAACAGGCTGCTACTGTTTCTTAAAAAAGCAGTTTCTTATGAAAATGAGCGAGTGCAGTGAAAAAATATAACCTGCAAATACGCTTACCTCTTGCAACCTTTCAGTCGAACCACACTTGCATGCTGCATTCTGCGAGGAGAAACGAAGCATTTTAGTACGTTGCAATGCTCTGTGGAGTTTGGAGTAGTAGCACTGCTGATTTGGGCAACCCTTTACGGAAGCGGTTCTTGGCTAACTAATTTTCTTGGCATATGCCTCAGCGAATCAGTTTATTCTTGTGACCAAAAGGCGTCACCTGAAACCCACTTCTTGCAAAATGCTCATCAGCTCTACGCAGATGTCTTAATTTAATTAATTGATAGGAAGTTTCGAACTCCGTTTCACCAAAATCCAGATGCGTATCATGATAGACTTTAGCCTTCATGATATCCCAGTCATCTATTTTTAACCGCGTTCTTCTGCAGAGGATTAAACTCATAGAAATAGGTTAAACTACTTTCGCGTTCTGGAAGAAACGTTTCGAGTGTCTTCATATTACAGTGCTTGTATCGTGGTAAGGTACAGGTTGCTGGTATCTGTCTAGCACGGTCCTTAGGGTTTTGATGCTCAAGTCCCTAGTTTTTGTCAAGGGATGTTTCTCCCCCCACCCAAAAGCGCACGAGATTTAAAGGAGAACAAGAGGATTTCTGGAAGATTTCTCGGGATTACAAAAGGTTTATCAGAAAACGTACGAAATTTCTAGTAACTGATTTCTTTCAATTTTTAATACCACATCCCTGTACGTTAGACCCTGTTACAATTTGGCAGCCACCATGGCAACCACAACCTTGTTTACAGTGGCGGAGCAAGGGGGAATGGGGGGCCGGACCCTTTGCAGGGCGTGGATAGAAATGTCACTTCTGAAGTCCACCTGGCTCCTCCTCTGCTTGTTTACGAAAGGTACAAAACACCCCAGTCTAAGTGCCCCGGGGAGAGGTCAGATGTTCACCGGAGTCCTAGTGACCGAAAAGTATGGTCAAATTTTCACCGGGGAGTTCCACTTGTATAACGAGGACGGCATAATTATTCGCGGGGAATTGTTTCTACATTTTCTCAAAATTCTCCCCGGGGTTCGCCAATTTGCAGCCGAGCTTTCACTTGTCTTGTCCGGGGACCGATTTTGCTCCATTTTTTTCACCGGGAAGATCACCGGGGTAGAATGTATCGGGGCACTTAGATGGGGGTGTTACAAAGCCCGTGCAAAGGTTGAATACCGAATTCTAAGATAAACAAGACTCGAAAGTAGCATGTCCAATGAATATACGTTTGACCCAGACAAGTCTTGTTGTTGCTAATAACCTTTTTGAAAACAGTGCATCAGGATTTTCTGGGATGACTTGTTTCGAATTCAAAGCATATTTGGTAAAAGCCGATTTCTTTCTGATCAATCACAGAATTATGCTGTCGATATCAGATTTCAGAAACGAATGTTTTTTGAAATAAGTTATGCGTAGGCTGAAAAAAACCTATATGAGAGATGCCAAAAACTGTTGAGATAATCATAAATGCTGAAATGCATCCTAAACATGCTGAAAGGGCGTAGGTTTGGCTTATTTCCTTTGTTGCTGCGGAAATTCCAGCAAGGTGCGAGTCCACCAGGAAACAATTTCTGTAATTCGAGAATATATTGTTAATGGCATTACATGAGACAGGTGCTGATATAAAGGCTGACTATAGGCTGACTATTTTGAAATCAATTTGTCCAAATATGGTTATGATGTGAAACACAAGCGTCGATTCTGTGAGACAAGTCGATTGTCCAATCAGTTTGTTTCGCAACAAGCAGACTCACTGTAGGAAACGAAACCGCATACACTCTTCCGAAAAAGCGTACACGATTTTTTAAAACAATAGGATTTTCTCTTCCGAAAAAGCGTACACGATTTTTTAAAACAATAGGATTTTCAGAGATTTTTCATGAATTTTTCTTGAAAACAAAAGGATTTTTGCCAAAGGTGCAAAAGTTCTTTCTCCTGTGCTTATTGCTCTGTATTATTTTTTGAGAATCACTAAAGTTTTTGACAACGTTGAAATCGTATGGTACTCTGACTGGGGTTTTTGGGAGCACGAACAAAAAGGGCTGGGAGCAGGACCACGTAAAATGTACCGGAATTAGGGAGCAGGGTCTCAAGGAGGAGGCGAGGACATTGGAAAGGCTGGGAAATCATGTCCAGTTTTGAAAAGAAAGGGGGAGGCAAAGAGCAGCAACCTTGCCCCTATAAGAGCCACTTTTCTGGAAAAAGGCGAACAAATTCACTCGATCATGATAAACATCGGCGTAGGGGGAGATAAACTTTGGGGGGGGGGGCTGCCCGATAAAAAATCCATTGTTTTGGAAAATCTTGCCCGACTTCATTAAGGCTGATTTTTGCGATTTTTTGTCTGACGTTGGGGGGCTGCAGCCCCCCGGCCCCCCTGTCTCCTACGCCTATGATGATAAATATATGAATGAAATGAACCACTCTATGAATGGGAACCATTTTCAGGTACATTTATTTAGTACCCCAGTCACAGGGGTGGCGCCAGGGGAGGGCTAGGGGGGCTACAGCCCCCCCGTCGGAAGCATCTAGCCCCCCCATCGGAGGAAATTTTGGGTTATTGTCGGAGGAAATTTGGCAAAATAACGTACGAAAACTGCATTTTCTAGCCATTTCAGCCCCCCTGTCGGAAGTTCCAGCCCCCCTGTCGGAAGATTTCTGGCGCCACCCCTGCCCAGTCATAGGTAAGTAAAGATGCTACTAATTTTCTATCTTCTATAAACAGTCACCTCTTACTGCATCGTCAGTTTGCGGCAGTTTGCACGTTTAGTCTGACTATTTTCCTCGTTTGCGCTCTTCAGTCACGATACGAAACTGCAATCAATTTTTCATCGCGAAACCGTAATACTTATTATGCAATATTACGAAAAATTTGATCAGAACTGATTTTAAGCAACGTTAACGTTTTGAGATGCAAAGCAACCGGGGGTTCTATGTTTTTGCTTATTTTTTAGGCATATACATATTTTTTTATGAGAAACTAAGAATTTTGGCCAGTGCTGGAAGTTTCTTAAAATCATCAGATTTTGAGTACTCGGAGTTTCTTATACGAGTTAAAAGTTCCATAGCAATCTTCATGTTCGCTACCTGTGTCCCCATGGACGTTTCAAAACAAAGATTTTGAAGCCTTCCCAATGTTTAGACGTTACTCAAGTACATGAAATAGGAAACGAGTGAAAATAAAGTAAAGTTATGTTACGGATTCCCTTTGTCAAAATAAATATTTTCCCATTTCCCACTACTGGAGTTTCTTATTTTTTGGCGATTTGAGAGTAGTTTCTTATGGGCCGTTTCTTATTAAAAAAATTTTTTTTATTCAACAAATCAACGGACAGTTTATCCTCTTGGGGACAATCTTGTGACAAAAGTCTCGCTGCATATCTAAGAAGACTTTACCTGTGACTACTTGCTTGGATATTTAAACTTTACAGCAATCTTTAATCCTTAGTTTTCATCGATGACCTTTCAAATTTAGTAACAAATTTGAGCCCAAAAATACTAGTAACACGCACGTACTATTTTTCCACAAGATAGAAATCCCTTGGAAGAAACTCAGCTCTCAGATCATTTTAGTCAAGGAAATCCTTGGCATATTTTTACTTTATTTTCCTTGTTATGTCTGAACATCGCAAGGATTTAAAAACTCGTGTGGAAATGTTCACAAGGGGTCAAGAAAAATATGAACGTTGCTGTATGTGAAACTAATAAGAAACTCGTAGGAAAATCTGCATTTTAAGAAATTTTTCACTACTGCCACTGGCTCCAATTCGTAGTTTCTTATCAAATAAAAGCGACGTGTGAAAAGAGACGAAACTGAAGTCCACCAACAATGTCACAAGCAATGAAACAATGAATGAAGGGCATCACGGAGTACAGACAACAATTTTGGTCTTTTGGTGTGGCCAGTTAAAAATAGCTCTTTTGAATTATCCACCATACTTTTTAATCAACTGAGACCCTTTGTGAGTTGCCAGGGCCTCAACAATAAACATATTCTGTGAAAGGACCACACATATTTTGCAAGCTCGCAATTTTTTCTTCTTCTGAAAATGCAAATAAAATAATTTTCACAAAAAGTTCAGTTGCATTTCTGTTTTAGGTTTTATATCTCAAGCAAAAGAATCAAAATTGAAATAGAAAACTTACTAATTGCACGGAGTTCTCCGAGTTTGGACCTCCATTGCCACCTTCGTCCTTGCCATTCATCAGCGACAAGCTATTAGGCCTAAACAGCCCATTTGCTTCCGAGCGTGATTCTTCTTGAACTCGTAATAACAAATCTCTTTTCTCTTCAAGCAACCGAATATTTAATTTTCGTATTTCATTAAACCTTTTCAGTAAGTCTTGATACATGTTTTCTGCGTTCAGTCGTTGGTTTTCCATCTTGGTTTATGAAACTGCTCTTTGGACAGTGGCAGCCATATTTATTATGATTCAGCCTCATTGCAAGTCATGACGTCATTAACTCGTGTGATTGTGCAAGGTGGTTCCCGGGGGGCATGAGTAGCACGGAAAGAACAATATGGCTAGGCGTGCTGGTCACCGGACACCTGTTATGTTTAGTCATTCATGCTGTTCACAATCCTTTTGATTGTGCTATGTTGTTTGTTTAGGAAACAATGTCATGGTTTTGGATGGGAGGGACGGGTTCTCCCTACACGATGATCAGTTGAGCAGGGAAGTTTCTTTGACGTCACGAGCTAGAAAACTTGTTGAATGCGCATATTATGCGAGGGGAGTGCAAGAACGACCACTACCACTACACTGGACTGAGTTTTTAGCTGAGAGAACAAAACCAAAGTTTTTCGTGGGAAGGACATTTTCTCCATGTTGTGATTAACTGAGTAGGGAATTTTCTTGCAAAATCACGAAGATTGAAAACTAAGTGCAAAGTAAGTGCTAACTGCTGGAGTTGAGGGTGGAGCAAATTCTTTGAGCTAGGGGAATAGCTGAGTGACCACTCTGGGCAAGTTTTCATGAGCAATAATTGGGAAATTTTTCAACAGGTGCTATATGTTTTCTTGGGAAGTTTTCTTTGAAGATCATGACCATGAAAAGTATTATTGATGCTGAAAATGTAGGGGAACCGTACTTTCGGGGCCATTGAACCATTTGGGGCCCAGAAATGTTGCCCTTTCCAAGAACATATATACCACGAGAGTTTAAACTTTTATGACTTTGCAATCGGATCCTAATTTCTGATTCTTTTGTTTCGCTTAGCTGGCGCAGGAAAATAGACCTTGGGAAATTTTGAAAAATTACTGAAAGTTCTAAGATTTGATAAGTTCCTCGTTTGGTCTGTGAGTCAGGTTCATTTTAGCCTGCGTGCAGCCTCAACTCCAAAAATCCTCAAATCGGGCAAAAGTAGACTACTTTTCCTTCGAGGAGGATTTGAGGCTGCACGCAGGGCTAGGTTCATTTGAGAAAACTATAGCAAAATTATCATTTTTTGAACTTTGAATCTTGGAGTGGCTGGCAATTTTGCCATATTATTTATCATAATATGCAGTAGCCTACAACACCCTTTTACAATCTCCAAAAACCTCTAAACTTGAGCAGTTTTGTCGAACAAGGATAGGATTTTTGAATTTCAGTAAGGTTGCTTGAAAATTGACAACAATTTTGCCAACAAATCGTAAAATTCTTTAAAAATGTCTGCCCAAAAATCCAAAACCCGTGACATCGTTCCTGTAGTAGTTCCCAGGTCCCTTCGTTGTTGTTGCATGGAAGGAAGAATTTAGTAATGGCTGAAGGTTGGGGTGGTGCGTGCGTTATAGTTCAACTTTTATGACGAGGAAGGGAGATATCTGGCAGAAAAGAGAACTTGACAAATACGCGGCAGAACAAACATTGGAACTCGGCGTTCAAATGCTCATTTTTACCGTATGAAAAGTCCAGCAGATAGAGTGAAGGTGGAGCTCCGCAAGAACAAAGTCAACCCAAAAAAGGAACGTGTTGGCCAATATTTCGGGCCTTTTATTATAATACTGCAAGCAAAGATGACGAGAATTGAGGCCTGAATGTACATGCAGAATTTGTTATCGTTATGGCTGATCTTGAAGAAGGCGAGATTACTGACAATGATACACGGGTAGTTGATTCAAACAGCAGAGATTTTCAGCGAAGAGTTGATTATGACAGATCCAACAAACCCAAAAGAATTTATGACGAGCAATTATTTGAAAATAGCCGTCATGGAGGAGGATTAATAAAAGATGGCAATATCAGCAGGCATAGTAAAAGAATTTACAGAGAAGGAAGAAATGAACACCAGGGATTTCAACAAGTCGGTGACACTGATTTGTGGCCGGGAGATGAAGATGTACGCATACCATTGTCAAAGTCAAAAAGGCCCTCAAATTGGAATCAAGATGAACATGAGGCTCAGCACCACAGGCAACCACAGCCGCAGAGGTATCCAAGGATCCCATTGTCTAGCAGGACTAGAAGGTATTCTGGTAATCACCGGGAGCATGATAGACCCCCAAGCTTTCATGAGATGGTACCATTCAATAACCAAGGAATCTTGCCAGATCCCCCAGACTTGCCATTGTTCTTCCAGAACCATGATAGAAATTTTAATCGCAGGAATCATCCTAGAGGTTTTGATTTGGAAAGGGACTGGAGGGACAGAGAGGTGAGAAATAGAACTGATGACCATTTCTTTGACCATAAAGAAGCAATTGAGAAGGTCAGGGACCAGTATCGTGACCATAGTGGTGGAAATCAACGTTTTAGGGGCAACTACAATAATCCAAAACCAAATGGCATGTTTCTTGAGGAAGAGAACAGGAGAGAATATAGGCCAGGATTTGATGAGCGTTTTACAGAAAAATATAATGCTAGTTATTCACCAAAAGATACTAGGTTGATAGAAATGGTTTTGCGACAGAAAAAAGACACTGAAATAACAAAAGTTCCAGATTTGAGTCAAGCAGATGAATACGATCTTGATGATTTCCAGCTGTTGTTAGAAAGGCATCGTCTAATACAGCAACAATTAGCAGCCATTGGCCGCCATGAGAGAGACCTTAAAGAAAGTATTTTGAGCAATAGATATCTTGATGATGATCCCGATTTTGTTGTCATTCCCAACCCAAATCAAATTGAAAATGAACCACTTTTAGGCTATAACTCATTGGTAGATAGTGCACAGAGTTTTGGTCAGGCTGGGCCGCAAAATTTGATAGTAAATGAAAATTATGGGACAGAGATTGAACAACTTGCAGACAGCACTGCAGATCAGGGTCTGTATAGTCAGAGTAAGGAAGATGAAAGTTCTGAGTTGAACTGTAGTGTAGTTCAAAGTACTTTTGGAGAACAGCAAAGCTTGCAAGGAAGTAACAACCTTCAGTTGATAGAAAGAGAAGTGACTTCTTCAGCCAACAACACAAATGAGAATGCAAGTGTAGAAAGAAGACAAGTTATAGAAATACCTAGCAATGAACAAAATCAGCAGCAGCCAAGGAAGAAAGGTGGAAGGAGGAGACAGAGAAGGAAAAATTGGAAAAATATGAATCCTAATCTCAAAGCAGTCCCAAAATCACAATTTGAACAAAGAAAAGGTGTTGGTAAACGAATAGTGACTTTACCAGAAAGGTTAGTTCTAAAAGTTATCACCAAAGGTAATTACAAAACAACCCCCCCCCCAAGACTTTAAAAGAGTCAACAGAGTCCTTCAAATGGAAAACAAATATTCTTTTCTTACAACTGTTGTTTTTATTATGATTTTAAGTATATCTTGTGGTGCATTTCTAGCTTCAAGAGCTTTTTCTTGCAACATTTTTTGTCCAAGAGAGCCTTACATCTCAAATCTTACCACATCTTAAATCTCAGCCCAGAGTAACGCAAACTTGCTGGTGAAAATGTTTATTGGTGTGAATTTTGCATGAAAAATGTAGAATAGTGTGAACCTGGAGCAGGCTGAGACTTGAGGTGCCATGCAAACAGGTAGACAAAGATTTTGCATCAAAAATATTTTTCGGTGTTGCAGTCTTTATTTTCAACAATTTTTTTCCCAACAATGACACAGCAAATTTGGGATGTGTTTGATTGGTACAAATTCTGAAAACGGTAAACTTGGTAAACTCAGAATTTGTGTTTGATTGACTTCCAAATTCCGAAAATGGCAGGTTGGCAGGCCTGCTGAACTTTCTGCTCTAAAAGGCGGAGAATTTGGCAGACTTTGGAAAGATTATCGTCTTCATTTGCGAAACTTTGAAAACGAGACAAATTTGCTCACGTTGCTACAGTAATCGGTAACTTTACTCTTTGTTGCCAAGCACCAGACTCATCTTTGTGTTTTTCGATTGGAACCCTCGTTTTTGCCCAGGATGAATCTAAAACCTGCTGTTTTGAAGAATTTAGTGTTTGATTGGGAAATGTGTTTCCATCTCTATGAAGTCTACCGTTTTCAGAATTTGGCAGGTTTGCAATTACCAATAAAACACACACATACAAATACAATAGCACATGCACAAAACACACGTGCAATAACTATTTGTCCAATCATTTTCAAAAATTTGATTCCTATGCTGTTTGTCTGTTGGTAAATATGTTTTCAATGTTTGTAGGGGCAAAGATGTAGCTCTAGCATTGCCTAAGAAAAGAAAAATAGAGGTAGATCCTCAAAGGGATAATTATCAGCCAATTCCAATGGATGTGGAAGATGAATATGGTAAGAGAAATTTAGAAGAATATTTTCAGTGCTAGATTTTCTTTATTTTCCCTTTAATTTTTCTTTTGGAAAGGTGATTTAATCAACAAAGAAAGGATTGACAAGAAGCTTCGTGTTTCAGTATTCATTGATAAAAATTCACAATATTTCAATGTACAGCCATATGGCATCACCATCGGGTGAATGAGTCTCATGATAATCCAAAATCTTTATCACAAACATTGATATTATATATCCCTGAAGATTTACAAATATAAGTCAAAATTTAGATTTGAAACAGAATTAATTTGATCAAGTATTCAACAATTATCAGTCAATTTTAAGAGGAATAGAATCAGTGAAAACTGCAAAATTTTCTCTGCAAAATTTCATATTACCGTCGATGAAGCTTGGTTACAGATTTCATCAGTTTGCAAGACTCCCATTCAAGGTCTTACAAAGAAACCTTTTTAACTAATGCATCAAGTGACTGACTTTGACAGTGAAAGGTTTATGATCGAAGTTAGACTTTTGGCTGCCTGGAAAAATTTAGTTCACTGCGATCAGGTGGCTACAAGTGACATTAGGGTGTGCCAAACACCGTTTTCTGAATCACCTGGTATATTTATGTATTTTTTATTTTAGAAGAAATAGACAGTTTGCTTGAAGATGATTATTATGCAAGAACAACTCAGGTAATTGTTGTTGTTTATTGTTCGTTGTTTGTATCAGTGAATCCTCTGTTGCTTCACCCAAAAATTATTTCATTACTGTTCATAAATATGAAGTTTCTTTACCAGAATAGAACTTGACAGCTGCGTTGAACAGTTGATATATATTTTTACATTAACATTAGTTCCTGTGCATTCTAAATGTCAAAAAGAGGAATTAAGTCTTTGCCCTAAGGGCCTGTTTATATGGGGAAAATCATCCCACCTTCCAGCCTGTGAGCTGAGAGGTCATACATTCCCACCCTTCTATACCATCCCTTGTAATTTTCATCTTGCGTTTATGCATTGAATGCGTTGAAAGGAGGACAGTCAATTGTAAATGTTAAGAGACAATGCAATCAACTTGATACCCTGGATCAGAGTATTTTTAGTATATGGAGAAAAAAATAAAAATAAAAAAAAATAAAAAAAACATTAAAAAATTTAATGAGAAAAAAAAATAAAAAAAGAGAGAAAAAAATAAAAAAAATTTAATGAAAAAAAAAATATAAAAAAGAGAAAAGAAGGGAGGAAGGAAAAATACTCTGGAGACATGCAACCTCCTTTGTGTCTTCTTGACCAATCAGAGCCAGCGGCCTTGTGGATGGCCGTGAATTTGTGAACGAGGCAAACTATGGGCAGATTGTTTTCAAAATGGCGACTGCAGAAGAAGATGGAGGGTTTGATGACGATCTTGAAAGTTGTGTGAATGTCGCCTTGGCGAAATTCTTCCCGGAAATTGAAAAGACGATGAAGCAGCAGATGGAAGCGTGGAAAGGGATATTTAGAGGAAAGGATGTTTTTGCGATACTGCCAACTGGAGCCGGGGGAAATCACTGATATATCAGCTCATTCCCTCAATCACGCAAGAGCTTGGCAAGAAGGGATACAGCAAATGGAAAGGGAAAAGGTTCGTTGTTGTTGTGTCACCATTACTGGCAATCATCGAAACGCAAACTGCTGAATTGAACAAGCGTGGTATTACTGCCTTGAATCTGACACCCGCCATTTTGAATAAATTACCCGCCATTTTTTTACCAGAACGAGGTTGCAGTCGCATGTCTCCAGAGTATTTTTCCTTCCTCCTTTTTTCTTTTTTTATTTTTTATAATTTTTTTTTCGAATACTTTAATTTTTTCAATTTTTTACAAATACTAAAAATACTCTGATCCAGGGTATCAACTTGACTGTGATTTTTAATTTTATTTTTGTATTATCTGGCTTTTTAAACTTGAACTTGTAATTTGATATCTTAAATTTTTTTTAGACTTTTAATTTTAACAGGACCTTGAGTGATAGCAGCTTCTGTGCAAGCTGACCAAGTTTACCTGCATAAATATAGATTATTATTATTATTATTGAATGTGGAAAATGAGCCAGCGATGAAAATTTTCCATATAAACGCTGGAAGGTGAGATGAAAAGCTGGAAGGTGGGATGAAATTGTCTGTTTTGCGCACGTGCCAATATGTAAACAAAAGGAAACTTAATCGCTGCTTGGCACCAAACACCAATTACGATCGTTATTTTCTGAAATCATGGGCTGGGAGGTGGGATGAAAATGCTGGAGGTGGGATGAAATTTTACATATAAACACACTCAGTTTTCATCCCACCTGACAGCTGATAGCCCCGAAGGTGGGATGATTTTCCTCATATAAACAGGTATGCTAAATACGCTTTATAGATGGCTGCTGCAAAACTGACCTTCATTTGCAAAAAAACTTCGCCAATTAGTTTGCCTGCTGAGGCTTTGCAGTGACCAGTGCTACTTTCTCTAGAGCTTTTGGAAACTTACTAAATCATTTTACGTGCACACAGTCACACCTGTGCAGTTATAGTTGCATCGCAAATTTAAGAATCATGGTTTATATTTTGGTAAATAATTTATGACCAAGGTTAATTTCCCTCGTTTCTTTTTCAGGAATGTGAGCCACAAATTGCTTCAGGTAACTGCAGATATTTATATTTTTCTATAAAATAGATTAAGAGAGGACAAATTTTTCATATCCATCCAGCCATGTTAAATGGTGTACCAGTGTGATGTAGCTTTGGGAAATTTCTAGATTTTTTTTGTATATGCCAGGGCAGTAAAAAAGTGTAGGGATTTATCCGGTTTATCATGAAAGAGGAAAACTTGTATTAAATAATAGGTACATTTCTTCACCATATATTTCAAAGCAGTTAATTATTAAAAATATTGTTTTGTGTAAATCAGTGATGTCTGTCCACTGTTTTGTGTGATTTCTTGCAAAAAATGTTGTTGAAAACTATGGTAGTATTTTTATAGACACCTCTTAGGCAGGAAAAACTTGTTGGTAGGCGCAAGGTCTGTACTGTTACTTCATCAAAGGTGTGTGGTCCATTTATTTATCTAATATTTCTCTTTGTTATTTCTTATTTAGAACCTCCAAAAATTGAACAAGGGGAGGAAACCATTTCACAGGATGAAACTACTCAGGTAGAGGCAACTACAAATATTATCAAAGCAGATGAAACTCAACTGGATATTGCAGAGAGTAAGACTCAGGCTGAAGATGACGTCGAGGATGATCTCTTGCTCAGAGAACAACTTCTGCAATCATTGGCAACGAAAAGAGCTGAAAAAGCAAGAACTATGATGGCTGTAAGTATTGATTTTGTAGCATTATTTTATTATATAGTGAACGATGAAGAAAAGGGACAACATCCTCAGAGAGCAGGCATCGAGTTGACCGTACACTATATTTTGTAGCATTTTTTTATTTATTTTTGTTTTATTCAGAAAGAATATTACAATACATTCTACCATGCTTTCTAATTACTATACAACAATGCGGGGACGATACCATGAGGAGCAAAAGACAATGACTACCCCATGGCCAATACATAAAGATGTACAATGTTAAATAAAAATACAAGGGAAATTAACTAAACTAAAATTTTTTTTTCTATCAAGATTAAAAAACTACAATATTTATACTTACATTACACTGTACCATCCATAGTGAAGAAAGACATAAAGTCACCGGGTCTTCACTATGGATGGTACTTACAATTAAAATTAATTTTCAATACACAAGACAAAGAACAAAAACGACAAAATTGAAGATACATTACACAAAAAAGACAACAAAACAACAAAGCTAAAGCAGATTACTGGTTAAAAAAGGAAGATTTGAACTTTAATTAATAACTAAACTAACTAATTAGATACGAATACACAATGAAACAGAAAAAAGGAGATGCTTATGTATGGGAGTTTGCAGCAATGGAACATTTAAAAGTGTTCTGTAGCATGAATGAATTTGAGGATTGCCTTGAGTAGCTTTTTATTGTTGTCGATGGTTAACCTTTTGTCTCAATACAGAATGAAATTGAGTAAAACGTCATTTGAAAGAGAGGAAAAAGCCACGAGGTAGCAATATTGCATTTACACTATTGAGAAGATCAGATCTAGGCCCATAGCATTTCACCATCTCTGAAATATTTCTCGCTCACCACTGTGTCTATGATTAACGAAAATGTTTTGTATGCATGTAGTACAATACTTCATAAATTTTAACAATAGAAGTAAGACAGATTGTACTTGGACCAGAGTATGATAATTTCACGACATTTCCAGCTAAGCCCCTTAAAAATTCTTGACTTCAACACGTTACATTCAACATGGCAACGACAATCATGTTGAATTTATTCATTGACATATTTTATTGACAACAAATCAAGGCTATGATGACATTCCAAATATTACGATATTTTGGTGTGGAGTAGTGTGGTGTGGTATTGGGTTCTTTTGTTAGTTAAATCAGATTATTGTTTATATTTATTGTAAGAGTCATTCATAGTGGGGAATAGATAACCATGTGTCTTTTCCCGCTATGATTGGCTCAGATTCTTGTATTGTAGTTTTTTTTCTTAGAGATTGATATAAAAAAAACAATAGTACGAAAAAACAGGTCAGATATGAAAAATAGTTGACTTCAAACCTGTTCGAAGGTGCTGTGGGGCAGTGGTGTAATCCTCTGACTTTGCAGCCAGAACAGTCAAGCGGACAGGGTTCGATACCAAGTAGAGCCTCGCCACTTGGGCGTCATGACAAGGGGTCGCAGACTCGATTAGGACTTCTCTAATTCTGCGATCCCACTGCTTGGCGCTAAAAACTGCAACTTCGCCTTCACTTTGATTTATTTTCAAACGTTTCGGGCCAAAGTTGGTTCATTTTCAACGAATAAATAAATGGTAAAAGGCAAATATATGCCCTAAGAAAAACAAGTGATACGGGGTAAACAAGCACGATTTACATTTCCCACGTGAAAAGGGAACGCCGAATGGATAAAATGAACCAAGCAGGAACTACTGATGTGTGATAGGGTAGAATTTGACTGCAAATGGCTTTCGAGCCACGTTTATATGCTTGGGTTCCTTCCAGCTCAGAAAGGCCATGAACATCGATCATTGTTACTGTATCACTTTGATATTTCCTTACCCAGGACCGTTTATCAATCTTATCAGTGTACTGATAAAAGACCTTTGATTATAACTTAGTTTTCGTTTTAACTTCCCTTTCGACCCAGGGGGGGTACTCCCTAACTTTCAATACGGGGGGTCCATGCCACTTTTTCTTTGCTGACCCCTAAATATTAAGCCTAATGATTTGGGGACCCCAAATATTGAGTCTAATGTTTTGGAGACCCCAAATATTGTTATCTATTTCTGGGGCCCCTTACATGTTTTTGAATGATTTCAATTTGAGCCTCTTGATTTTTCTCAGTTTTTGAATAATACCAAAGCATTTATTTCGTGATTCGCAACTTCAGGGCCAAATTGCAGGATTCTTCCTTTCCTCAGATTTGTTGACCCCAAATATTCAATTGTTGTCCATGTTGTAATTCACAGACCCCAAATATTGATTTGATGTAAAATTTCGGACCCCAAATATTGGCACGGACCCCCCCGTACTAAAAGTCAATGAGTACCCCCCTGGGCCTTTCGACAGATAAAAGCTGTTTCAAAAGCTTTCAATTATTTTTTGACTGGCCAGGAAATGTTTATTTTCAGGAAAGAACTCGAGACTCGAGATCATGTTGTAATATTATGTAAGTGTTGTGCGTGGCAGACAATATAGCCAAAGATCACTATGGAGGATGTCTAGGGTCTACGTATTCCTGTTTGGATTATATAATTTTCCGGTGGCCTGTAGGCTTGTCCTTGCCCAAATGACTACTAGCTGTGAAGACTGTCTTCAAATATGCCCTTAGAGTTGCTATCATGGACCTTCATTTGTAGAAGCTTATAGGGGTTGTATATAATTTGAGTAAGCAAAAGGATCGTGTCATCCTGGGTGCGCCAAAATAAACTATGCACGTTTGGCAGGTCACAATAAATCGTACACTGGACCGAATTTGAAGATTCATGATTAAATCTTTAGCAAAAAGCCTGCCTGAGATCCGGGGATTTTTGCAAATTTTGTTGTTTTCAGTTTTTAGAGCTAGACGCGAGTTTCTTAAAGTTTTTGTTCTCGAAACACTGAAAACGATCAAAGAACGTCGATCAAATTTTCTAAAGAATCGACATGAATGGACAAAGAGAAAACTTTTTCGTTGTGATTTGGGATTTAGTAATCGATTAATTGTATTGATTAATTATTCGATTTCTAGATCCCAATTCACCACGAAAAGGTTTTCTCTTTGTCCATTCATGTCGATTCTTCAAAAAATTTGATCGACGTTTTTTGATCGTTTTCAGTGTTTTCGAGAACGAAAACTTTAAGAAACTCACGTCTAGCTCTAAGAACTGATAACAAAAAAATTGCAAAAAATCCTAGAATCTAAGTCAGGCTTTTTGCGAAAGATTAAGTCATGAATTTTCAAAATCGGCCCAATGTACGATTTATTGTGGCCAGTCAAACGTGCGTAGTTTATTTTGGCGCACCCGGTATTTACATATGTTTTAAATTGAATCCTTTTCTGAAAGTAGAAGCTCGTGTCATAGAGTGCAGTAAGACTGCATGGGTTTTTTGTGTTTAGGCTAAACACATATGAATTTTCCGGCTGTATCTTCAGAATCGTTGGTGGGATGCAAAATCTGATTGCAGTAGCTAATTATACGGAATTCAAATAAATACCTTCATTTGCAGTGTATCTGTTGCCAGGTGGACGATTCCGCATAACAGGCCTGGCCTGGTTAAAAGGGACGGAGTTACGCATTTTTTCTCATGTAATTGCTTGGCAGGGTTGGAAAGGGGGATGAAAACAGGGCTGGCTGCCTAAAGTTTTTAATTATCCTGCATATCATCCCTGTGTACTGAAGCACGCAACACTCACGTAATCAATTCCTAAGAGTGACGCACATAAGGCTTATTCGACTTACCCTTTTAACCTTCATGCCACTAGCTTATCAAGCTTAAAGACTGTGGTTACCTTTGCATTATTGTGGCAAGCATAGGATCTAAATCTTTAAAAAGGCTGATGTAAAATTTAATGACCTAATTCTTTGAACCAAATGGCTTCAAAGAAACTTTAGCTATTTTGCTACAATTCTACCGTTGGACTTTTCTGAAATGTTTCATATTTTCAGATTTACAGTGTTTTTCTTCTTTTTCAAGAATTCAAGAAAACTTTTCGAAAAACCTAAAAACCATTGTAATTTCTAAACTGTTTGACACAACATGAAAAAATCTACAAGAAACCTAAAGTTAACGAATGCCTACAATATGGTACCAAGCAAAATTTTTACTCTTCTGGTTTATGAGTTAAAAATTTGATGACGTCACATCTTCAAATGAGTTCGAATAAGTAATATGTTGTAATTTCGAAAATGTTCAACATTTCTGAAAAGTCTAAAGGTAGAATTGTGGGTAAGTAGCTAAAGTTTCTTTCAATCCATTCAACTAGAAGAAATAGGTCATAGAATTTTACACCCACCTTTTCATGCCGATTGAAAGATTTGGAACCTGTGCTATTGTTGCACAATATTAGACGCACAAAACTTGACTCTCGCAAGGTCCTCATCGACTTTCTCCGTCATCTAAGCTCGCCAAGAATCACTGTTAATTTTTTTTTTTTTTTTTTTTTTTTTTCTATAACAAATAAGATTTAAAATACATTAAACAAAACACTACAATTTCAATTTAAACTGTTGGGGTGAGAGGCAAAAAACCAAGGTTATCGTGTTGCCTCTCACACCACAACCCTATTTACAATATTTATATTTTCAAGCAAAGGAAAGTTAAACTATACACACAGAAATGAATGAAGTCAACGGACAACGTATTCAGGGCAAATAGACAGGAGAATAGTCCAACAATCCGAGAATCCGCCCAATCCCCCATGCCACAAAGACAAACATTAGGCGAATTTCCAGACCGCTGGAGAACATCCCCTGTCTAAGAGTAAAAATATATAGTTTTAGATTCCTTATCTAAATCGATTTGTGTTTTTGATGTACCTGACAGTACATTGTAGAATCATTTTGTTGGCTATTGTGTTGTAGGTTTTGCTACCAAAAAGTAATAAATCACATAAATGATCATCAGGTAATTGAGTTACATCGTTGTTTACAATGTTAGATAGTTCTTCAAGCAGGATATCCCTATGGTGTAAGTACGATTGGCAGTGCAGGAAGAAATGGGCAATTGATTCCACTGCCACATTGCATGTACACATTGGGTTGTTGCGGCCAAAATTGTGCTCAAATCTATGTTCGTTTAGGTCACTAAACCTAACGCGAAGTCTAGTTATGAGTGCTGAGTCATGGCTGTTAGTGATTCCATACATGAGGTTTTTTTGAGGTCTTATAATGGAAATCAATGATTTTTGAACTGAGATATTGTCGTAGAGGTTCTTATTTCAGAATCTAAGCCATTCCATATTTTTACACAAGAAGGAAAGAAGCTCTTGGAATATCTCGTGGTATTTACCTTGTCCTCCCTAAAAGCTCTTTGGTGTCGTAAGTTATACTGTGTGTCATTTCTTGCTGGGATACAGTCTCTCAAGTATTGGGGAGTTTGATCATTGACAATTTTGTAAAAGAGGCACAACCTTCGATACCATCTTCTGTTACTGAGTGATTCCCAGCCGAGTTCCTCAAGTAATCTGTCAGTATTAGTTCCACTCCATGCCCCGCTGACGGCTAAGGCTGCTTGATATTGCGTGGACTCTAGCTTGCGGGAAAGAGGCATGCTTTGCTCATGGTAAATTACATCGCCATAGTCGAGATGTGGCCTGACATACAGCTTGTACATTTGATCAAGAACATCTCGTGATACGTATTTCGAGAGGAATCGGATAATTCCTATCCCTCGCTTGGCCTTAATAATTGCTGCTCTTACATGTTCAGTAAAACTAAGTTTTTCGTCCAATATCATACCAAGATGCTTGTGACTTCCTTCAGAAACAAGTTGGCAATCATTGAAAATCAGAGGGGGGTGTTGCTTTTTGGAAGTTTTTGTGGAGAAAATTACTTCTTTTGCCTGCTTAGAAGGATCTGGATTGAAGCTCATCTTCCATTTATAAGCCCAGTTTTGAATAACTGACAAATCATTGTTTAGGGCGTCAGCTGTCCCGTTTATGTTGCTGACCCGCTTAAAAAGAGAAGTATCATCTGCAAAAAGTTTTACTTTTGAGGCCACGCCGTCTGCCAAATCGTTTATATAAACGAGGAAAAACAATGGTCCAAGGACTGATCCTTGAGGAACACCAGCCTCGATTCGCTCCCAAGAAGACATCTTGCCATTCAAGACAACACGTTGATATCTGTCAGCAAGAAAATTTTGTATCAATGAGTATAGTGGCCCGTGGATGCCATTAGATTTCAATTTTAGCAAGAGACCATCATGCCATACCCTATCAAACGCTTTTGATTTATCCAGAAAGACAGCCCTCGTTTCCATACGATCCTCAAAGCCAGTATATATCTCATGGGTTATCGCCAATAATTGGTTGATGGTAGAATCACCTGGGCGGAAGCCAGATTGGTTGGGAGATATTAGTTCATTATCAGATAGATGCTTGTAAATGGCATCAAAAAGAATTTTTTCAAAAAGCTTTCCACAAATGGGTAGAAGTGATATAGGCCTGTAGTTCGATATAACTTGACGATTACCTTTCTTATGAACCGGAACCACGTTTGCTCTTTTCCAAATTGCTGGGTATTGACCATCCTCAATGAATTTCGCAAAAATCAATTTTAAAGGCTTACTGCATTCCGAGGCACATAATTTCAACATACGTATGGATATATCATCAGAACCATGTGCTTTGGTAGGATTTAATTGATTGATTAATTCGACGATTTTATCCTCAGAGATGAGCACAGTCTCTAGCCGACAGTTGGTTTTCATTGGGAGAGTGGCCGGTAGTCTACTGTCTGTCTGAATAAGTGAACATTGCTTGACAAAGTGATCATTAAATAGCTTTGCTTTTTGTTCAAAATTGGAGACAAAAATATCATTATCAAGCAGTGGGGGAATACATGTAACTTTCTTCCTATTCAATATCTTGTTGATAGTTTCCCAGTATGCTTTTATTCCAGTATTAGGATCACATAGTTTTTGACCAAGACTCTTGTAATAAGTCTCTTTCGCCTGTGCCACAGTTTTTGCTGCTTCACGACGGGCTGCCTTTACCCCTTCCAGATCTCCCTGTTTTCTACCCATTTTAATGAAATTGCGATAGAGGCGATGCTTACGACGAATGGCCGTTTTAACTCCTTTAGTTATCCATGGTGGTTCCTTGGGGTTGCAAGTGATTTCTGAATTCACTGTTAATCAAAAATGTTTAATATCCATTCCTTAGCAGGATCAACAAAGCCCATCCTTATCACCCCAAAGGTCAGTTGAAAGCTCTGGAACCTCTACGGTAGCAGCTTCCAAAGAAATGCCGTTAAAGCATACAGCAGTTGCAGTAAAATCTTTATCACGTGTCAATTCCAATTCTGAAATATTGAAGAAGTCAAGACCTTTAATGATTGACAGAATTCCACCTCCAATTGAGGTAAGACATGTTTTTATTACCTCAGCGTAAGATAATGTCGAAATCTTAAAGCCCATTTTGGTTTCTTAGAAGCGTAAATTTATTTCCAATGTAAAGTAATAGTATATTTGCGATGTTGGGTGTAGAGGCAACTCGATACCGTTATGTTTTTAGCTTCCACTTTTTCACCTGCTTTAAATATTAGTATATAAAAAAACATTGAGGAAGATTTTTATCGAAACGTTTGTAATAATAACAGTTGTGTTTTGATGTAAAAAACTTTATATCATCTTTTATCTTTCATTCGACTGCCTTCCAAATATTCATAAATTTAAGAGGGTTTGAAAGGCAGTCGAATGAAAGATGAAATAAAGTTTTTTTCATATCAAAACACAACTGTTATTGTTACAAACGTTTCGATAAAAATCTTCTTCAGTGTTTTTTATGTATCACTAATATTTAAAGCAGGTGAAAAAGTGGAGGCTAAAAACATAACGGTATCGAGTTGCCTCCACACCCATCATCGCAAATAGACTATTACTTTACATTGGAAATAAATTTTATGATACTAAGAAAAAACTAAAGCCGCATTTACACTTGAGGCGATCTTTCAATGTGGCGCACAAGTCGGGTTAATCCAATTTCGTAGCATTGCCGCGCTTTATGTAATCCAAAATGCGTCAAGGACGGCGCCACGAGTGCAAATTCAGCTCAGGAAGACTCCACCCTCCGCTCCAGCGAGAGACGAACCTAAACAAATGGAAGCCGGTCGCTTACCAGAGGGGAGGGCAAAGCCACCCTAACGGATAGAACTATATATAAACCAAAAATTACACTACAGCACAAAATACAAACTATGCATACGTTATCATAGCAGTTGAATTGCTTCCAACAACATTCCAAAGTAAGCAACTTTGTTGTCTTTAACACGAAGAGATTTGACACAGAGTTGAAGCTTTGTTATATTATCAAGACATACAGGGTGTCCCAGAAAAATTGTTCTACGTTTGATTAAATATTAAGAAATAACGATAAAATGTACAGGCTCCTGGCTAGATAACCACGCTCCTAAGATTTTGAATTTATTTTTGACACCAGAATCTTGCGAATCCGCTAAGAATTCTCGGAGTTACAAGCGTTTGAAGTTCAAGTTTTGTGCAAAAGCTGAAACCAGACGCCCCTAACTGACTTGTTTTTCAAAAAGACGTCCCAAATTCGAGATAATAAAAGACTGTCCAGTGTTTTACCGTTGCCAAAATTTACTTAAAAATGCAAGTATCCAAAACATGGAATGAAAACTTAATCGATGAGAGCCGGGGCCATTCCAAATTGTGCTCAACAGGATTCCTCCAAGCATCCATAACTTTGATTCAATGTTAGAGAAAGCTAGTTTATCGAAAGTGCTTTTTAAATTCCATTTGATTTGCTTTGAATAGACGAGATTCTACTTTCACAAAATATGCAATTTAAGGGTGTCTGGTTTCAGCTTTCGCACAAACTTGAACTTAAAAGCTCGTAACTCCTTAAATATGTAGCCGATTTGCTAGCTTCTGGTGTCTAAAATTAATTTAAAGTCTTAGCAATATGGTTATCTTACCATGAAGCCCGTTCAATATTTCGTAATTTTTGCTGCCTGGCAGCATTACTATTCTTCTTCACTCAGCGAGCGAAATTAGCCTGCCTGCTGTTCGCGGGCTCGCGGCTTTTGAGCATTTATCCAGCAAACGACAACAAACGTTCTCCAACAAAAGATAATGAGTTCTTCCTTCCTACTTAACTACCTAACTACGTCAATGGACGACAAAGGTTTATTTCTGACAATGCAGAACTCAATATTACGGACCACGGAACCATGGACTACAGAACTACGGAACCAAGAGCCTTCGACTCAGGAACTAGAAACCGGCGGAGGAGATTAACTCAATATCCTAAATCATTTACCTTTTGAACCATTACCCAACTGTAAATTCAAACGTATTACACGTTTCCTTAGCGATAATCATTCAATTATTTTCTATAAAATTGACCTCGCTACAGTCGCATTTGGTACAAATACTAATCGGCAGTCGCTGACTGATGTTATATCTAGTTTAATATTTAATCAAACGTCGAACAATTTTTTGGGACACCCTGTATGTCCGGTCAGCCATGGTATTGAGGGATTTTGAAAAAGGATCATTGAGGTGTATCAGGGATGAGTGTGATTCTGTTTTCTGCGGAAAATTTCAGGTGATTCTGTGTTTTTGCAGCAACTTTATTTCATGTTTTCTTTGCAATAGCATCATGAGAAAGTCATCATTCAGATTGGTCAGGAGTCAGATTCAGATGACAATGACGATGATAATTATGATGATGATGATGATAATAATGGATCAAATTCAGATTTCATGTTTGGTGCAATCAATGACCTGCTGAGAGAAGCAAGGCATGGACCACAGGTGCGTTTGTTTGTGTTTTTGGATTATCTACAATGCACTTCAAATTACAAATAAAGAAATAAACCCGAAAAATGAGATAATACCGGGTGCGCCAAAATAAACTATGCACGTTTGGCAGGCCATAATAAATCGTACACTGGATCGATTTTGAAGATTTATGACTTAATCTTTAGCAGAAAGCCTGAATTAGATTCTGGGACTTTTTGCAAATTTTTCCGTTTTCAGTTTTTAGAGCTAGAAGCGAGTTTCTTAAAATTTTACTTCTCGAAAATACTGAAAACGATCAAAAAACGTCGATCAAAAGACTCAACATGAATGAACAAAGAGAAAACGTATTCAAGGTGATTTTGGGGTTTGGTACGAACTCTCGTGCAGCAGATTACAATTAATCGATTTCTAAATCGCAAATCACCACGAACAAGTTCTCTCTTTGTCCATTTATATCATTTATATCGATTCTTTGGAAAGCTTGATCGATGTTTTTTTATCGTTTTCAGTGTTTTCGAAAACTAAAATTTTAAGAAACTCGCTTCTAGCTCTAAAAATTGAAAATGTAAAAAATTGCAAAAAATCCCAGTATATAATTCAGGCTTTCTGCTACAGATTAAATCATAAATCTTCAAAATCGGTCTAGTGTACGATTTATTGTGGCCTGCCAAACGTGCATAGTTTATTTTTGCGCACCCGGTATATTCTTGCTCACCGACGATTAGTTATGGATGACGAGAAACAATTGTTTGTACAATATAACAAAAATTATATTTGTTTTATTTCTTCTTTAAAACTTTGATTTAATATCCAAAGAACGAAGTCTTGCAGCTCAAAGAAGATCGGTTTCAGACACTGTGAATATTACGAATTATCAATTCTTGCTAACAGTGGGACTTTGGCCTAAAATACACGTTGAAATCTTTGAGCATTTTGTATTTGTTTTGGCTCTGTGCGTTACAACGCTTAGTCATATTTAGCAGCCTTCTCCTTCATAGAAAGGACTAACGCGAGCCCCACCACAGTCTTTGTGCGAGTCATAGTGGAAACTTGATGACCTTGTGTCTTTTGCCGCTATGATTGGCACAGTTGAATTGTAGTTTGTAGTTTTAGGTTTTAAGATTTGATAGAAAAAACAACGGTCTTCTGTCATATTGCATGAAAGAGTTAATTAAATTGACCCGCCCATGGAATACATTCTGTATCAAATTAGAATGCACACCAAGTAGTTTTTTATATTGCCATAAATTTTCAGGTTCAGAAAACGCGAAAAGCAGATGGCAAGGTACCAGAAAGAGAAAGCAAGGGCCCAGGTATGTTACCGATTTCTACCTTATGTCTAATTTACCGCATTGGATTCTTTTCGGGCAGTTGCATTTTTCGTAAATTTTCTCTCATAAATCTTCTTGTCTATCTGCTGTAAAACCAAGACAGGGGTGTTTTGATTTTGAAGTTCCTTATTGAAGAGCGTAACTGCTTGAACTCAAGTTTTTGAGAGATATTTTGTTCATAGAAACTAACCTACAGTAAAAACCCGCATATGAGAACCTTACATTTTGAAATCACCCTGTTTAGGTTCTTATGCATATGATACTATTCTTAAAAACAGGATGCAAGGTTCTAAAATAGGTTCTTATGAAAAGAATCAATTACATATCTTCGGGAATTTAGGCCAAACATAAGAAAACAAGGTTTTCACATACTCATCATCATGACACAATTTTGTAAAGAACAACCATATCTACCTGGCCTTATCTGTATCCAGTCCATTCATATAAGGATTTTTTTATTTAATGCGTTGTATCTACTTAAGTATTTAGCTAAATTTCTTGTAATATTTGCCACATATTACCAGCCAGTAGTGTATATTTAACTTTTTTTAAGATAAGAACCTTCCTTGAATTGGATTAAGTGAATCCAAAGGGGTTTATATGCGGGTTTTTAAAAGATTTATTTCCAATCAAAATTACAAACATCTACAGTGATTAAGTGAATCATTTCAAATTTCTTAGTACGCATTTCAAATGTCAAATTTCTCATACAAAAACGCTCTTCCTAGCTTAAATTCAAGTCTTTCGGGAATTAAGTGAATCCAAAGGTTTATTTAAAGCAATCAAAATTAGAACATCTGGTACCCATTTCAAATTTCTTCTATCTTAAATGTCAAATTTCTCATACATAAACGCTCTTCCCAGCTTAAATTCAAGTCTTTCGGGGATTAAGTGAATCCAAGGTTTATTAAAAGCAATCAAAATTAGAACATCTATTATGCATTTCAATTTTCTTATATATCAAATGTCAAATTTCTCATACATAAAAGAGTTAAACGTTCTTCCCAGCTTAAATTCAATTGTTTCCCTGCTGGGGCATTCAATTTTGAGTTTGATTTTAAATCTAGCTGAATTGTACATATTAGTAATCATATAATCCATTTCCTTACTCACAAATCTAGATATCTTCATATAGCCTGATATAACTGTGTGATGATACGATTAAGACTTTGCAAATATTATTTATTTAGATTTATTTTAAATAGTTTTAAGTTTTAAGTTTCCCGCTCGCAACTCGAAGCAATTCGAGGCCAATATCAAAACGAGACATTCGCCCCTAGGTCCCTAGATCTGCGCACGAGGCCGCGTGCTCGTTCTTGTGATATTCTTATGATTTCGGCCTAATAAGAAACAAGCTTTAATATTCCACTGCGTATAAAGTTTTTATTGGAGATCAAACTGAAACTATAAATCGTGTTTTAAATCGTGTTGACCTAGCAAGGCTTCGGCCGGAACTACCGCCTTTTAACATTTTGGTAGCAGAGGGTAGTTCCTCTGTTGCTGGCAGCTGACTGAAGTGATGTTTACTTTGTGATGCAGTTTTGACAGACTACTTCGCCCTTCGTGCATTCGAGACGTGTTTGTTGTTAAAGTTTAAAAGCTGAGAAGAATACAATTTTACAGGCAGTGGCAAAAATGGAGGAATTACAGTTGTTGCTGGAGGGTAAATTGTATGAATTGTCAGGAGAGAAGCTTGTTACAGTAATGACGTATTTGAAAATAGAGAATGCAGTAGTGTTGGGTGAAGCGAAGAGAAAGACCATCCAAAGAATTCAGACAGAGATAGAAAGCCAAGCAGCTGGAGAAAATGGTGAAGCCTTGTTGCTAGGCCTACAAAAGATTATTATGGAAGATATGCCTTTGTTGGAAGATGAGGATGAAGAAGATATTAGTTTATTAAAAGCAGCTAAAGAAGAATTCGAAAACATGCAAAAGGCATTTCAAGATATGCTTGAAGTGCAGGAGAAAAAAATGAAAGAAGCTGAAAATAAGTTTTTGAGCCTCAGCAAATCAAGCTCTGGAGGTAAGCCAGTGACACAAACAGGGGCTGGAATTACAGTAGGCCCTCAAAACATAATCAGAATTAAAGATTTTAAGATTTCAGGCACCATCACAAATGAAAAGAATAGATTGCCATACTCTAGCCTGAACAAACAGATTGAGAGTGCACTTCAAAAAGGATATTCTGAAGCAGATATTGTTGATGGGGTTATAAATTCAGTTGCCCCAACTCTGCACTTAAGATCCTATTTGGAGAGCATCCAGTCACTCTCTTTGTCTCAGCTGAGAATTATTCTAAGGAGCCATTACTGTGAGAAATCTGCTAGTGAAGCATACAAAGAACTAGCTAACTGTGCTCAAGAAAGCAATGAAACCCCCCTCAATTTTGTGATGAGAGCCCTGAAATTAAGGCAGCAAGTTTTGTCTTCCAGTCAAGAACCAGGTTCCACCATTCAATATGATCAAAATTTGGTTCAAAGTGTATTGATTAATACTATTGAAACTGGACTAATTGATGAAGCAATTAGAACAAGGTTAAGACCTATTTTACAACAACAAAATTTGCCTGATGAGCAACTCATTAGAGAAGTAAATTTGGCAATGTCCTCTGAAAATGAAAGAATGTCAAAATTGGGAGCCAAAAAGAAAATTTCTAAGCCAGTAAATGTCAACCTTGGTGTAGAAAATTCTGCAAAACAGCCAGGTACAGACTCAAAAGGAAAAAATGATAAAATTTTGGCAGCTATTGAAGCTCTCCAAGCTGATGTAAATCTTTTGAAAGAAAATCATAAGCCCAAACCGCAAGCCAATCAGTCATCAAACCAACCAAATTATGCAAGAAAATCAGCCTGCCAAACCTGTATTTCCCAGGGCAAAGAAAAACAATGCATTCATTGCTTTATTTGTGGTTCAGAAGAGCATTTTGCCAGAGGCTGTAAGAAAGCAAAGCGCCAGGGAAACCGCCAACAGCTAGGCCAGGGGGGAGCAGTTTAGCTGAAAATCAATCCCCAAAACAACACTGTAACTTTTGTACTAAAGTTTTGGAGCCAGAATCTTCTTTTAAATGTAGCAGTTGTGAAACAGTCTATTATTGTGGTAAGAGATGTCAAATAAGACATTGGCAAGACCATAAAGTTTTATGTGGAGCAATCAAATCTCTTGCTGTGAGTGTTGAAGATACAAAAACAGTCAAAACAGCTTTTGTTAGCCACATTACTCCACAAAAATATTCCAAAATTATCAAACTTGTTGGTGAAAAATGTTTGGTTGAATGTTTACTGAATGAAAACACAGCACATGTTTTATGGGACACTGGTTCACAAATTTCAATCTTGTCTCAACAATATCTGATTGATAATTTTTCTGAACTTGAAGTTAAAAATCTGAAAGAACTTCTTGGTGAAGAAATTGAACTGGACTTGCGTGCAGCTAATAATTCTTCAATTCCCTACTCTGGATATGTTGAAATTGAGTTTAAAGTGTGCAACAATAACAACCCAGGAGTTTTGGTACCATTTCTGGTGACAAATTCCATGCTTACCAGACCAATTTTGGGGTACAATGTGATTGAGGAAATTGTGAGGAGAGAGTCTATGATTGATTTTGTCAAGCAAAACAAAACAGTAGACAATGATCTGATTTCAAGTAATCTTTTGGAGGTAATGTCTTCAATTTTTCCTAACAATGAGCCTGAAGATATTGAAAACTTGATTGAATGTTTGGCCATTCAAGATGAATTTCTTAGTACAGTGAAGTCACCCAAAAGAACAGTGACAATACCAGCTAAACAAAAATCTGTGATTAATTGTCGCACTAATTCGTATACCGCGGAGGCGAAAACACCTGTTATTTTTGAACCAGAAGAAAGTGATACTTTGCCCCCAGGTTTAGAGCTGTCACAGATGTTATTACAAATCTCCAGGGGTGCATCAAATAGAATTAAATTGGAAATAGAGAACACAACCAATCATCCTATTTCCCTGCAAGGAAGAACTCTCTTGGGACGGTTAGAATTGACTACCTCCATAACAACTTTGGCAGTAAAATTAAAAAGTGACACTGAAGAAGCCAAAAGTATTCCTACAGGAAGTCACAAGCAAAATGAAGGTGTCAAAACAAGTGCTATTGATGTAA
This sequence comes from Aurelia coerulea, assembly GCA_039566865.1. NCBI lineage: Eukaryota > Metazoa > Cnidaria > Scyphozoa > Semaeostomeae > Ulmaridae > Aurelia > Aurelia coerulea. The sequence goes on along the minus strand of CM076947.1, from coordinate 23,037,818 downwards.
ATTCTGCAGAGCACTCTTCATTTTTGAATCAATTTGACCTAAGTAACCTTACTGTAGACCAAAGAAAAAATGCTGAAAACCTTCTAATTCAGGAGCAAGACACATTTTCTTCGGGAGAAGACGATTTAAGATGTGCGAAAGAGCTACAAATGACAATTGATCTTAATGATAAAACCCCAGTCCAAAAGACATATACATCTATACCCAAACCTCTATATCCTGAAGTGAAACAACACATTGAGGACCTCCTCAACAAAGGTTTTATAACGCGCTCAAATTCCAACTACTCAAGCCCTGTTGTGTGTGTTCGCAAAAAAGATGGCACCCTACGCCTCTGCGTTGACTACCGTCAATTAAATCAACGAACTATTCAAGACCGACACCCATTGCCAAGGGTTAAGGACACCCTGGAAAACCTTGGGGGTAACAAGTGGTTCTCTGTATTAGACCAAGGAAAGGCCTACCATCAGGGCTTTGTGAAAGAAGAGAGTAGACGCCTGACAGCCTTCATTACCCCCTGGGGGCTCTACGAGTGGGTGCGTATACCGTTCGGCCTGACCAATTCGCCAGGATGCTTTCAACGATATATGGAACAGTGCGTTGAGGGACTTCGTGACACTATATGTGTACCATACCTTGATGATCTTATAGTGTTTAGCTCTGATTTCAACTCACATTTGAACCATCTTAAGCAAGTTTTTGAAAGATTACGTGATCATGGCATCAAATTAAAACCCAAAAAGTGTGACATGTTTAAGAATGAGGTGAATTATCTGGGTCATATTGTATCAGAACAAGGGTATAGAACAGATGATTCCAACATTAAAGTGATCAATGCGCTGAAAGATTTTGTGCCAAAAACAGTAGGTGATGTTAGACGTGTTCTAGGGTTATTGAACTACTATCGAAAATACATCAAGAATTTTGCCCAAATTGCTAAGCCATTGTTTGAACTAACACAAAAGTCGAAGGAAGATTGTTTTAAGAATCTACAGGATGGGAGGAAACAGAAAGGCCAGCAGGCAAAACAAAATCAAGTGTCATCAAAGCAGCCAGTGCAATGGCAAGGGCACCATCAAAAAGCACTACTCCACTTACTTGACTGCCTTGCTAAGCCACCAATTTTGGCCTACCCGGATTATGATTTGCCTTTCACGTTACATACAGATGCCAGCAATGCAGGATTAGGTGCTGTTCTCTACCAGCGACAAGACAGCAAAATGAGAGTTATTGCATATGCATCTAGAACTCTAACAACCACAGAGCGAAATTATAACTTACATGCTGGAAAACTCGAGTTCCTTGCACTGAAGTGGGCAATTTGTGAACAGTTCAGGGATATATTGTACCATGCAAAGTCTTTTACAGTCTACACGGACAACAATCCCTTGACATACGTCCTAACATCAGCAAAGTTGAATGCAACTACTCAAAGATGGGTTTCAGAGTTAGCAGAATTTAACTTTAATATCAAATATCGCCCAGGAAAGTCAAACATAGATGCCGATTTTTTATCAAGAATGCCTCTGAATATGGATGAGTATATACCACAATGCACAGAAGAACTAGCTACAAACGTATTGCAAGCAACAGTTTCGGCAAATTGTGAACAACGTAAAGGTGAAGTTGCATGGGTATCGGCATTGTCAGCCAAGTCGGATAACTTTGATCTGCAAGAGCAAGAACTGTTAGATCCAAAGAGTAGACAACGGTTCGATGTAAGGGATATTGTTCAAGCCCAGGAGGAGGATAGGGTGATTTCGTTGATCAGGAAATTCAAGTTAGGTGGTAAGAAACCTTCGCCAATTGAGAGAAAGCAACTAGTTCCACTTGCAAAAAGCCTTCTTCGAGAATGGGACAAGTTATTTCTGGATGCTGATAACATCTTACGTCGTAAGACAAATGAAACAAATCAGATTGTGTTGCCAAAGAAATTCCATTCTATGATATACAGAGAATTACATGATGAAATGGGACACTTGGGCTGTGAGCGTGTTTTCCAACTAGCAACTCAGAGATTCTATTGGCCCCGCATGAGAGCAGATATTGAGTATTACACAACAAAAGTCTGCAGATGTCTGAAACAGAAACGTCCTGCCATTACCACTCATGCCCCAATGCAAAGTATTACTACATCCCAACCATTCGAACTAGTCGCGATAGACTTTTTACATCTTGAAAAGAGTTCAGGAGGATATGAGTATGTGTTAATTATCATGGATCATTTCACACGGTTCGCGCAAGGATATGCCACGAAAGACAAATCTGCATCAACAGTTGCAAAACGGCTTTATGATGACTTCATCTTAAGATTCGGTTTTCCCGCCCGGATACATCACGATCAGGGCGGTGAGTTCGAAAACAACCTTGCTCAAAGTTTAGAGCAACTATGCGGGATTCGCCACTCAAGGACCACTCCCTACCACCCGCAGGGAAATGGACAAGTTGAACGGTTTAACAAGACACTCATTGCTATGCTCAAAACACTGCCAGAAAGCACAAAATCTCATTGGAAAGACCATCTTAATAAGATGATTCACGCATATAATTGTACCAGACATGCATCCACTGGTTATTCGCCATTTTATCTACTCTTTGGTAGATCACCACGTCTGCCAGTTGATGTTATGTTTAAAACAAAACAAGCAGCTCATCAGAAAGACCAACCGAAATACCCTGACTATGTGAAGACATGGAAACGAGTCATGCGTGAAGCATATGATATTGCATCAAAACGTGCTACAGAATCGCAAAGTAAGAGTAAAGTGAGATACGATCAAGGAATTCATCATACAGTACTGGAGCCAGGAGACAGAGTACTTGTGCGTAATCTTCGCGAGAGAGGTGGCCCTGGAAAACTGAGATCACATTGGGAGAGTAAGATTCACTACGTTGTGAAAAGGTTAAGCGATGACAGTCCAGTATACCAAGTATTGCCAGAGGGAACCAAAGATATACCCCCGCGTACCCTACATCGAAATTTGCTGCTTCCATGTGACGACCTACCTGTAGAGGCCCCCGTTCTGCCTAATAAAAAGAGATCCATACGAGCCAGAAAGCGACGAAATGCAAGACCATGGACAACTAACGAAGATGCAAATCATCAGCAGTCGGACCAAGATGATGATGATGATATTATTTTGTCTTTCAATCAACCAATTCTACACCCAACGGCACTATCACCAGAAAGTCATCACTTTCAAGGAGATAATCAAATCGCCCAAACGGTTGATGATCGAAACTCAACAGAATATCCATCACAAGGATCTGAGGAAGAAATAACACCACAGATATCAGAAGAAAATACGGTTGATTCACCCTTTCAGTCCCCTGAAAAAACATTACCATCTCGACCACAGCGAATCAGACGCCCACCGGATGTATTGCAATATGCACATCTAGGACAGCCGCAGTCATTTCCGCTTTGCAATATGATACAACCTCGCTGGATGCCGTATCCGCCAAATGCTTATTATTATTATTGGCCGCTACCTCGCGTTCTGTAAATGGGTGTCGCAAAGAAATAAAGAAAGTAGTAAACAGACTCAAATCGTCGTCGTTACGCCGGTTTATCAAGTTATTTTATGTACATAGCCTATTTACTCGGAATTATCAAAGACATTATCGTCGAGAAAGTGACTCATTACTATCGGAATTATCGTCTACGTTATCGTTGAGAAAGTGACTCCTAACTATCGGACTTATTCAATACAATTGTCGTTGAGAAAGTGACTCCTATTTTGCAAGACCCAGAACGTCGTAATATCGCAAACCTTCGTGCAGAGTCGAAACTCTCGTTCAGAACCGTCGTTAGTACGGTATACTTAAACAATGTAACCTCGTGTTGCAGCTGATACATGTTTATTCATGATACAAAAGACGTAACGCTGAATATCGGAACAATCGTTGTACAGATGACAAAGTACTGTCATAAGATTCAGTAGTTGAGACATTCGGATTGTGATTCAAGAAAAGAACACTTGGACCGGATCCACCAAGTTGTTACTTTGAAGAACAATCGAAGAAAAGACGCAAACAATCGTAAAACTGTTCATTTATGAAACCACAAAACTATTCAAAAACGAGGGGAAGATGTGATGATACGATTAAGACTTTGCAAATATTATTTATTTAGATTTATTTTAAATAGTTTTAAGTTTTTAAGTTTCCCGCTCGCAACTCGAAGCAATTCGAGGCCAGTATCAAAACGAGACATTCGCCCCCAGGTCCCTAGATCTGCGCACGAGGCCGCGTGCTCGTTCTTGTGATATTCTTATGATTTCGGCCTAATAAGAAACAAGCTTTAATATTCCACTGCGTATAAAGTTTTTATTGGAGATCAAACTGAAACTATAAATCGTGTTTTAAATCGTGTTGACCTAGCAAGGCTTCGGCCGGAACTACCGCCTTTTAACACTAGCATAGCGCTGGCTTCGGCAATCTACACTTATTATTATTATTGATAGATTTGTGTTGGGAAAAATTCAAAAAAACAAGATGTGAGGCCTAGAAGCAGTTTAGGTGAAGCCCTCGGGAAAAATACCCACAAAAGGGCTCCTCGCGATTTTCAGTAAAGTACGAATTTAACTTCCTGAAGGGCTACCCTCCCTAAATATATGAAATCAATCAACCAATCAATCAATCAATCAAATCAAATCAAACTTTGGAGAAATAGCTTGCTGAAATCAAACTTAAGTTTAGTATATCAAAGACTGCTGTCAACTGCAAACTTGTCAAAAATGCATCGTTGTCTTCAGGGAACATGAACGCAATTAGCAGATTTCAATGACAAAAATCCATTTCTGTACAATGCTTAAGCTCAATTTTCAAAACTTTCTTGGGAACCCTATCATCGATCACAATCTATATCTGCATTCGATGGTGAATGTTCTACGAGAGTTGCATTTTCCGACAATCTAAAGAGCGTGGTTTGAAAAACGTTCCCGAGGAAATAGCCTGAACCCCAGATTAGGCTCGGCTCGCAGTCAATTTCAGCCACGCTCCTCTCCAATATGTTTGTGTGTGTGTGTGTAGCATTATTTTAATTCGATTATATACACGTAGCTAACAATATATACACTATTTAATAATATATACAAGTTAACTAATCTAAATCGAATTTACATAACTAATAATAAAAAGCAAACTTTTTTTTTCTTACGTTTATAACTAAAACTCTAAACTGGTTGGCACTTGCAGGCACTACATTTGCAATTCGGACCATCCCATTGTTTTATTAATGCCTTAAAACTTTTGAAATTTTCTGCTGATTTTATTTCGTTTGGTAAGCCATTCCAAATCTGTGGCCCGATAGACTTGAGACTTTTAGACCCAAATGTTGTTTGATTAGGTCTGAAATGGGCTAAATTATTTGGATTTCTTAACGAATAATTTGAAGAGCGTAATTCAAAAATTCTCTTCATAAATGGTGGATTCAAATGATTCAGAGTTTTGAATATTTCAATGCAAAGGAGTCTTTGGCGCGCAACCTGCATCGTGCATTTACTAGATTTTGAAAGCAAATCATTATATGAACTTGTATGATCGTTATAGAGAAACCTTAGGGCACGTTCTTGTAACTTTTCAATTTTCTGTAATGACTTGGAAGATGAGAAATACCACACCAAGGGGCAATAATCGAAATTTGAACATACAAAACTCTGAACAAGGATCTTTTTCTCTTTAAAGCCAATAAACATCTTTAACCTTTTAAGAACATTCAATTGTGATGCAGCTTTTTTGCAAAGATTAGAAATATGCGGGTCGAAATCCAATTTATAATCCAAAGTGACTCCCAAAAGTTTGACAGTCTCCTCAGATTTGATCACATTACCGTTAATGTTAATTTGCTCTCCACTAGTGTTTGTTTGATTTTTTCTGAGCAATAAAGCATGGAATTTTTCAGGATTGGCAATCATTTCTTGTGCCAACGTACTGTCATTTATAAAACATCATTAAACCGTGGTTTTGGAGGTTCTGATGTGCTGGGCTTGCCTTTAAAATGATTTGTTACTGATAATGACACCGTTTTGATTTTGGAAATTTGGCTAACTTTCGTTGATTTATCTGCCTCCTCAGGGGGCCCTGTATAGCTAAATTACTAAGGACCCCGAGCTGCTTCGTTACGCCACTGTCCCCGGCCCATGAAATGCATTTATAAAACTGATGAAAGAGAACCTCGCAGAAATGGTGACTTCGTCTCAGACTTGGTATATTTTGATTTGCAGAGAGGATGCACAGAAAGATGACTCGACAATCAAACTACTATTAAAGAAAATAGGTCTCAGGAAGACAAGGATTGATCAACAAGAAACGAAAATAAAACGACTGAAACAATTACTTTTAACAGCGGAGAAAGCAAAGAAGACACTCCATTCACAATCCCTTGAATTCCAAGATCAGGTGTGTAACTTTTATCATTAGTATTATTAATTCCTTTATAGTAGGCGTTAAAATTGTAGCTAAATTACAGCTAATTGATGCCAACTACAACAAAAATAGAATTATCATTAAGTACAAAGTGAAATGGTTCTAAGTGATATATTAACTTCTAATTAATCTAACAATACACGATATCCATATATTTATATATGATACAATACGATTCTCTATAGCAAATGTTGTCACAGTTCGAGCTAATGCAACTTTGTCACACAACGAACTGTCAAAGGGGCTCCGTCGCTAAACTGTACACAAATCTGCAAACACCGCACGTGTCCATGCTCTCCATTGTTTTCTGCAGTTTGTTTGATGGCTTCACCCAAGCCACCATTTAGTGCTTGTTAAAAATCCACTTACATCCAATTCAATTCAATTCAATTCAATTCAATTTTATTTGTAAAATACGAGCTAATATAAAAATAAAGAACTTCTAAAATATTCGTATTCTACGCGACCCAAGAAAAGCAAAGCTTATCTAGCTTGGGCCGCAAAAATAAAGTTTTAAAGGACTACAATATGTGCTACTACAAAAACAACTACAATTTTTTTTTTTTTTAACTATAAGATTAATAAGGAACAGCTACTTGAAATACATATGAATCAACTGTATGGTATTACTATTATCATTTTTTTTTAATTTTTTATCATTTAACCAAGCTGTATGGCAGTCAGGTTAGTATTGATCAATAACACTTTTCTTTAGTTTGAATGCGAACTTTGCTGGGTTTTGAATGCTTTTGAACGAGGAAGGTAAAGCATTCCACAGTCGTGCCCCTTTGTTTCGCATCATTTTGTTTCCCCATATTTTGTTTGCCTTACGAATTTGATAATGTTTACTTTGACGAGTGTCGTATTTATGTAAATTTTCATTTGTTACGAAGTAATTTTGAAATACAGTTGGAAGTTTATCATTGTTATGATGAACATGTTGCATGAATTTTAAGATTTTCAATTCATATAAGTCAGTTAGTTTAAGAAAGTTAGCTTCTTTATGAAGTGCGTTAGTTGGATATCTATAGTCTTTAAATTGAAGTATTCGTAGAATCCTGTTTTGTAGAACTTGAAGTTCTTTAAGAGACTTAGCCGCAGCACAGCCGTAAGCTTCGAACCCATAGGCTATCTTTGATAAAATTAGTGCGTCATAGAGGGTTGTTAAGCAAGCTTTTGGTACGTAATAACGCAGCTTAGAAAACACCGAAGTATATTTAATAATTTCACTTCTGATCTTATTGATTTGCTTTTCCCAGGAAAGTTGAGTGTCCAGTACGACACCAAGGTACTTAGTGTCATCAGATTGGTTTAGGATATCTCCCATTTTTATTTTGTATGTTTCATTTGCACTTGCACACTTATTTGATGAAGAACGAATAAGGCAATAATTTGTTTTTGCAGTATTTACCTTGAGCATATTTGCCTTCAACCAGTCATCGAGTTGATGTAGCTCTGTATTCGTTTCATCAATTAATTGAGGTATATTTTGTCCAAAATTAAAAACGTTTGTATCGTCCGCAAATAGTCTGGGAACCAATTTTGTAGAATTGGGCATATCGTTTACGTATATAGTGAAGAGAATGGGCCCAAGTACCGACCCTTGCGGGACGCCTTTTGTAATTTGACCCAGGGTTGATTTTTCCCCATTTGCGAAAGTAAATTGCTTTCGATTTGTAAGATAGCTAGAAAACCATTCGTGAATTTTTCCTCTGAAACCATAATGTTGGAGTTTGTACAAGAGAATGTCATGATCAATTGTATCAAACGCTTTAGTGAGATCGAGGAAAATTCCAATGCAGGTATTACCCTTGTCTAAGTTAGAATAAAGCTCTTCAAGAAGTGGTTGAATGGCCTTCACGAAAACCAAATTGGAGTTTGTACAGAATGCTATGTTTTTTGAGGAATGAAATTATTCTTCTCGCTAATAGTCGCTCCAGTATTTTTTCGAAGCACGATAACAGGGATATTGGCCTGTAGTTACCGGGGAGATTTTTCTCTCCAGACTTGAAAATTGGAATAACCTTAGCGATCTTCCAAACGTCTGGCATTATCCCAGATGAAAAAGAAACGTTGAAGACATGCGTAAGTGGCCTTGCTAGAATAGAGCAAGAAGTTTTAATGATGCCAGGTCTTATATCGTCATTTCCTGGTGATTTCTTAACTTTAAGGTTCTGGATTTCTTTTATAACCTCACTTTCATCCACCAATGATAGGTAGAAAGTATTTTGGATAGGGTTTAGAAGATACTTTGAGTAGTCTTTATTTGGTTGCTTTATTTTGCTTGCGATATTTTTTCCAATGTTGCAGAAATGTAAATTTAAGGCATTTGCAACTTTACTGTTGTCTTGGAGAATTTCTCCATCATATAGGAGACTTTTTATTGCATTTTCTCTTTTGTGTCTTTTGGGGTTTAAAAAGCCTCCCAAAACAGACCACATCTTAGTTATTCTTGTCGACTTCTTGTTAAAAAGTTCTTTGAAATAGTCATTTTTGGAAGAGCGAAGACACGATGTTAGTATATTACGGTAGCAAGAATATTTTTCTTTGCTTTCCTTGGTTCTGTCCTTAAGATATTTAACGAAAAGGCTATGTTTTTTGAGAATGCTTTTTTTTAATGAAGTTGTAACCCACGGTTTATCTTTTAATCTTTTTTGTGACATGATTTTGTAGGGAAACGCCTCGTTGTAAGCTTTTTTTCCAAGCAATCGTAAAAGATATGAATGTTTGATTTTTTCCTCCGTAAAGTACAAAGATTTATCTTCAAACTGATGCTTTCATTTTCGAAGAAAACAGGTAAACGTCTGTGTGATATTGCCTATCAAAAAACTTCAAAATCACCGTTTCGACCGAAATTTGGAATCGGAGCCCCTTAATGGTGGTGTATACCCCTAGGGTGATATCTTACTGTAAATGCCGGGTGACCCAGAAAATGGTTAGCTTCCTGAAAGCCAAAGTTATGAACACAAATTTGGTATTACCATGTAATTGAAAGGCTTAACTCTCATTTGGGATGCTCCTTGATCAATTTGAGCTATGAAATGTTGGTTTCAAAATTACGGTGATTCGTTTTTTTCTCAGTCAAAGTTTGACTTTCCTCGCTATATTCTGTCCATGTTTTGGAAAATTTGAAACAATCTGAATTTGAAATTGGCTTGGGAACATTGAATTTGCACATAAGGAGCAGAGATCAGTCACTTTAGAATCAAAAGATTCCCCCAGACAAATTAAAATCAATCTCTTTGTTAGGTTTTCACAAAATGCTGACTGCTAAAGAATGGCCGTTTTTTCACTCTTGAACAAAAGATGTCGGATTCCGGGTTTTCTTTGGTTTTTTGGACGATAGTCACAGCTTGAAGTGACCAAGCAGCTTCTCAAAGATAGCAAAGTCTTTAACCTGAAGAATTATGCAAAGCATGTGTCAATAGTTTTTTATTTCAGGAAGCTAGCCATGATCTAGCTCGTGAATTTGGTGTAGTGTCTTCATCATCATCATCAATAATTTATTTAATGTAGGCTAAGTAAAATAAAAAGAATAGCTAAATTACAGCTAATTTAAGCCTACTTTACAAAAATTTACAAAATTTACAAATTAATTCCTAAAGCTAATCAATAAAAACATTTAGTGGATTATATACAAGATAAAAGCATGCCTTCCCTACGAGGTACGGAGCGACGCCCACCTCCCAGAGAGACGGCGGACACACCGCGCGAGGGAACCCCCACACGCATATCCTAAGCTGCGGTCGCCGCTAGGGAGCAATTCCCCAGTTCAACCGCAGCCCAGTGCCTGCATCATGAAGGGGACCTCACATCCCACACAGCACATCCCCCATCCCACCAGGAAGCAGCGCACCGCCCCCATCCTCGCGAGAAGGCCCATGAAATGTTTATCATGTTAGAAACCCAACTCTTGGAATGTATGTTTTGCAGAGCCTACAGTTGCATTTTTCGCCATTCCAACATCTAATTCGTTTTTTGAAAATAGGAAGGGTGCTTGATCGTTTTATTTCGTGCGGTAAAAACTGCCAAAGTTTATTTCCAAGGTAGGCTATGGTCTCAACTCCAAAAGACGTGGTTCGCACCTTTGGAATTTGAGCGTCATTGCCATGCCTTAGGTTGCAGCTAATACTTCTCTCCATAAAAATATCCTTCATGAAAGGTGGATTTAGATCAGACTTTGTTTTAAAAATTTCCGTCATAAGCAACTGTAGGTTTCTTACATGGATGGGCACCGAATTGCTCTGTTCCAGGAGAGAACCAAAATCACTTCCGTGATCCTTGAACGCAATGCGCAGTGCCCTTTCGTGAACATGATTTATTCTATGGTTTAAAGTTCTGTCATGAAACATCCAAACAAGTGGACAGTAGCTAAAGTGCGATAACACAAATGCTCTCATTAGCTGCTGCAATTTGTCAGTGTCCATGTAGCAGGATATACGGGCAAGAGCATGGAGTTTCTGGCCGGCCTTTCTACATAGGGTCTTCACATGTAGCGCCTGGTAGGGATGGGTAATTATAGCATAGGTTTCAAATCTTTGAAAGGGCTGGTGTAAAATTCAGTTACTTATTGCTTTGAACTGAATGACTTCAAAGAAACTTTAGCTATTTCTCTAGAATTCTACCGTTGGACTTTTCTGCAATCTTCAATATTTTCAAAATAAGAGTGTTTTTTTCTCTACTTTTTCAAGAATTCAAGAAAATTTTTCATAAAAACTTCAAACCATTGTAATTTCTAAACTGTTTGAAGCAACATGAAATAATTTCGAAGAAAAGCATAGTTTATGGATGTCTACAATATGGTATCAAGCAAAAGTCTGTTACTCTTCTGGTTTAAGATTTAGAAATTTGATGACGTCACACCCTCAAATGACTTGAAATGTAACATTCGCTGAAATTTCGAAAAATATTCAGAACTTCTGAAATGTCCAACGGTAAAATTAAAGATAAGTAACTAAAGTTTGTTTCAAGTCATTCAGTCAGAAGAAATAGGTCATTGAATTTTACACCCACCTTTTTACGCCCAGTTAAAGATTTGGAAGCTATGCTGGTAATTATACTGTGTGGATATGATAAGCTTACAGGGGCGGGCAATTATCCAGTGGCTATCTGATAAGGGTGATGTGGTAGCCAGTTTTCTCTGCTGTGGACTGTCAATTACGTGCTGTTTTCCGGTGAACACAATTTAAAACGATTTTTTTATGCAAAAGTTTCGTGGTGTTCTTTGGCAGAAACGCACTTGGAAAACGTATGCTACATATACGACCTAACAGATTTGAGGAATGAATCGAATAGTATGTGGTGTTTTGCAACTAACCAGTAAAATTTAGGGAAGGTGTTCTGATTGTAATTTATTTCTTAATCATAGGTGAAGTCGTTACGGCAAAGGATAAATTTTCGAAATGACAGATCCAAGGAATTAGACGAGGAACTCATTCGAGCGAAGATGATACTAAATTCAGCAAACAAAAAGGACAATTCCATGTATAGTCCAAACAGGGTTATTCCAAGTGGATCGCCATCGAGAGTGGAATCCAGCAAATCTGTGGATGAAACTGAGCCTAAATCTTTGTTAGCAGAACAGTTAAAGCAAAGCGTGGAAAAATTAAAACTGATGCTGTCTAAAAAGACGCAGCAGTTGTCACTAGGAAGTTCAAAGTCTATACATGCAACAAGGAGGAAAAGTAGACATTCGAAGGAGGAGAAAATGAAGGTAAGATTCTTTCATAAGTAAATATAGGATCGGACGTCGACTTTCTTGTGATGTTTTCCAATTTCACGAAATTTTACGAGTTTTTTGTAAAGTTGTAGCAACCTTAGTGGTCGTTTCTGGCAAAGTTGTAGCAGCCTTAGTGGTAGTTTTTGGTAGAGTTGTGGCAACTTTAGTAGTAGTTTTTGTAAAGTTCGCAGAAGGGGAGTTGTTGGCTTTTTCTTGATATTGGGCTGTTTCTTCTTCTGCGTCGAATGCCTAAGAAGGTCTTTTCGGAATTCTAAGTTTTAAGGTAGCTTGGATATTCTTCTAGCTATTCTATAAAAAGGAATCCGAATTGAACGGTGTCTTAATCATTTTATAGAATACTCGAATGTACACAATAGTGATAGAAGCTCCAACGCCACGTAATCGAACCTTTTGTTTTGTAGAACAGCTAAAACGTCTACCGGGTGTCCCAGAAAAAGTACTCCTGTTTGAAAAATCACCAAAATTTAATTACAAGCCGATCTGCAATTTTCTTTTTTGTCAAGTAGATCATGGACCAAATTATTTTCCAAGATATAGCTGATCTTGTATTGGCTTAAAAAGTAGCATATGTAGCTCTTTTTCGAGCTACCTGATTTTTGAATCTTACTGCAAAAAGCACTGATGATTGCCAGATCACTTTTTGTGTATGTGAAACTTCTAGGTTGGTCATAAATGAGAGAAAGAAATGCGTATTATCATTAGAGACTTCTATGATGATAAAAAATCTGAACATTTTGACTCTCAGGCAAGATTGAGTATTTTGCTTAAAAACTAGAGCTCAAAATAGGGTTTTTCAACGTGTAATTTTTCTACCTGGCTGTATCAAAAGCAAACATCTTGTCATCTTTGAATATTTTTAGGTCCTTGACAAAACAACTCAAAAAGGAAATTTTGTCAAAGGTTTGATAATCAATTTTTGGTGATTTTTTAAACAGGAGTACTTTTTTTGGGACACCCGGTATTAGAATCAGTACGGAGCTAATCTGTTTGCTCTAGGGCAGGGAATGAGTCGTCGTTGTTGCGCTATCAGTTCAGGCAAAGAGCGAAACTATGACATGTACTGGGTCTAGTGATGTGATCCTATTTGGATATCATTCTCTTTGTTCAAATGGGGAAATTGGTCAATTATAAGCAAAGCGTTGCTACCCTTAGATGCTTAGTAAATAGCTGAAGACCATTTCATATGATTGACGAAGTGAAGGGGCATTATCGTGAGGCACAAATGTCTTGGAGTTCTTGTTGGAAAGTTACGATTCATGTGGACAAATATCTTGGGTTTGAATTTCGGGACGACTGCACATTAGCGGACCAGCTTTATGTCATATTTCTCAGGAACGTATTTAACCAAATACTCCATTAACCCAAACTAACCCAAACCCTAATTTACCCAAATTTACTTTAACTAACCCTAATGTACCCTGAAACCCCTTTTCCTAACCTTGACCCAGACCCTTACCCTATGACACATAACATGCCAATATCGTAAGCTGGTCCGCTAAAGTGCAGATTAACCTAAATTTCAAGTAAATTAATCATTAGGTCTTAGGAAATGAAAATTATTTGCAGGTTATCGGTATTTGGAGGGCAGAAAGGCCAGATGCTTTTTGATGTGCTTCATTTCCATCTTAACCGATGATGTAGCAAAATATACAGGTCTTTGATTGAAAACAGTGATTTTACATACTGGACCATGGGCAATAAGGCACCGTTGATGTGGCCTATATTATGATCAAAGTTGTATTTTTGCTCACTGTGTTGTTTCTCTTCCACGGGATTGTGAGAAAAGCTTGATAATGTTACTATTCATTCGTTCTTCTCTGGTCACAGCAAGGAATCGAGAACTGCCATTTTTCAAATACTGTTGAAGACACATCGCTGCGTAGGAGCTCCAACCGTTTCAACAGTATTAAATAATGGCGGCATTCGACTTCTTGCTGTGACGAGAGAAGAACGAAGGAATAGCAACATTATCAAGCTTTCCTCGCAATCCCGTGGAAGAGAAAAAACACAGTGAGTAAAAATACAATTTTGATCATAATATAGGCCACATCAACGGTGCATTATTGCCCATGACTGGACAAATGAACCTGCATAAATATGAGAGATTATTATCTTATTATTGTTATTGCATGCTTTAATTTCAGACGCATCTTCCAAGAGCAAGAAGGAAAAGTGAGACGGTGTCGTTATCAATAACGAAAAACAAGGAAAACTCTTCTTCGAGTGTCGTGCTCAAGGATGAGAAAGAGAGGCTGCAAAAATTGGAGCGTGAATTGCGCGAACAGCTACAGCAGATGAAAAGAAGCAGCGGTGCCACTTTAAGTTCTATGATGAATAAAACAATTGTTCAAAATGCATTTGATAACAAATCACGAAATCAGAGTGATTATCATTCGAATGTTGGGAGCAGTCCGAAAAGGGCTGCTGCACATCATGAGTCTTTGAGAGAGCTGCGTGGAAAACTTGAGCAAATGAAAAGGAGTGCTGGTGCAGCTAGGAAAGGAACATTACTTCCGGAAAAGGTGCTTCAACTGAATTTCAGTGACCAAGAATCAAGCACAAATTACACAAGTGGTGAAGGCTCCAGCCAGTTGAATGCTGAAAGCCCAGACAAACGTTCTGAGGTACGTTATGAGTCGTCGGCTGATTTACGTAAAGTGCTAGTGCAAATGAAAAAGCAAGGCATTACTATGGCGATTTCGAGGGATAACCAGGGTGCAGATATGGATGAAGTGAATGTAAATAGCGTCGAGAAGCCTAACAGCGTGAAATTTGCTCCCAAAGGTGCGGAGCAACCAAGGGATTCAAATACGTTAGTTGCTAATTCAAATGATGGGATGGAACCTCTCAGTATTACTATAACAGGGACTCAAAATAGTGAAAAGCAACTAGCAGAATCCAGAGATTTTGCTTTAGATGCGGAAAATCGTTTTGAGACTGTGTTATTGGGAAGCCAAATAAATGATTTAGAAGGTTCTGCAGCAGACAAGCGCTGTGATCTTGGGAAGAATAATGAGCATTCTGATGGCCGTGGAATTAGATTAGATGGTTTATTTCAAGATAATGCGAAGCTGGAAAAGATCAGAGCAGAGCAGGTATTTATTTATTTATCAATTTGTAATGGAATGGACAGCCCTGAAGAAGTCCAGGACGAAATACACTTTTTTTATGAGAAACTAAGAATTTGGCTCAGTAATAAAAGTTTCTTAAGATTATCAGATTTTGAGTACTCAGAGCGTTTCTTACGAGTTTCCTAGAGGTTCCATAACAATCTTTGTGTTCACTACCTGTGCACTCATGAACATTTCAAAAGAAGGTCTTTTAAGCCTGTCCAATGTTTAGACATTACCCAAGTACCTTACGAGTAATATGATGCAGGAAACAAGTGAAAGTAGAGTAAAAATATGTCAAGGATTTCCTTTATCGAAATAAATAGTTTCTTAACTTATATTTTCCCAGTACTGGAGTTTCTTAATTTTTTGGCGATCTGAGAGTTGAGTTTCTTATGTGCAGTTTCTCATAAAAGAAAAATACGTGTATTGGTAACAAATATTTAATTCACACACATTTGCTGTTTTTTTTTCGTCGCGTTGCGGTGTTTCTGTCTTTAAATTTATTTATTTATCATTTGGAAATTGTTACTTACTTACTGGAGTTACCCGAAGGGATGTCAGTTTTCTTGGGCTACTGTTCAGGTTTGATACAATAACTAGCCATTTCATTGCGTTCAGAGGGGTTCAAAGGGTTGGGTTGTCTTTGCTTTCTCAGGGATACTGTTAAATACCGGGTGAGTCAGAAAAAAGAATCCCCGTTTGAAAGGTCACGGCTCCCTGGATATCAAGACAATGATATCGGCAAATATATAGTTTTATGGTAGAAATGTTCAAATCTGCTATAAAATTTACCTGACTGAAATCGGCTACTCCATTCTGAAATTATGAGGGATTTTCTCCAGAAAGCCTCTTCAAAAAACCTTCAAAACGTGCCCAAAATCATGAACAGATTTCCCTAACATTTCTGCCTTACAATGCCTTACAGCAATGACTTGTGAACGCTTTAGCACGTGCTATCCTCTTGGGAGGATGAACAAGTCCTCCCCCTGGTATCGATGAACTATTCAGGGGGATTCCATTCTCCCAAGAGGACAACTTACATGAATTTATGTGAGTGTCATCAATTTTAGGAAGGAAAATGTGCTCATTGTTTTCATTCGTTTTTGCAGGTTTTTTGAAGGGGCTTTCTGCAGAAATTCACCCATATCCATGGGAAGGAATGGCCGATTAAGGCCGGGTAAATTACTGAACCTAATTGAACATATTGGCAATAAAACAAGACATTTTGCAATATTATTGCTTTGATATTCATGGAGCAGTGGCCTTCCAAGCGGGGATCCTTTTTTCTGACTCACCCGGTAGTAGTCTTTCAACAGGGAGTCCAGGAGTGTCCGTAAAGACTGTAGTTGATTTCTTGGGTTCCCTGTGATCCGGATTATGAAAACAACAGCTGTGGAATTTGATACAGATTAAATCATCGTTGCGGTCAGCCTGCTATTGTTACAGTAGAATCGCAGCCAATGAGATAAGAGCGCCCACATAACAAAAGTTTTTCTACTGTAACAATAGCAGGCGGACCGTAACGATGTTGTAATCTGTATCAAAACATGAAGCTGTTGTTTTCATAATTCGGATCATAGGGAACCAAGGAAATCAAAACTACAGTCTTAACTGGCACTCCTGGACCCCCTGTGGTTTTTCTAGCTGCTTTCCTTAGTCAGTAGTTCCCATTTCATGCAGCCATGGTGAAACTCAACAATAGATGGTATGTATGGACTGACACTTGAGCCCAAAAACCCTACTGGAACCAAGACATATCAAATCAACTTCAAATCAAATCACGCAAAATATAATCAGGCGATGCTATATTTTGAGATAGGAAATTTTTTATGTGTACTTAATCAATCATTTGTTTCTTGCAAGTCTGATATATGTTTATCATTCTCATGATAGTAGCGTTTTAAAGAACGCCGGTCAACCAGCATCCTTTGCGGTCGTGCTTTGCTGAGCACTGCTATGTACGATGTCATATGAAAATGGCTGCCGCAGTCGAAAGGCAAAATGCGACGCGCGCGAAGGATACTGGTTGACCGGCGTTCTTTAATTGCCATTTTTTGCTCTTCTCATCCTTCCATTTTTTGTTTCAGCTAAAAAAAGAAGTCTTGTTACCGACCCCTGAACAATTATCGCTTGTCATAAACAGTAAACTAGCAACACGTAATTTACGAGATCAAGTAGAGAAAGAACTGTTGGCACAGAACTCTACTATGGGAACTCAACCAGAAGGCAGATCAACGGATACAGCTACTCACAGGATACATCAAAGTTATGATGCTTACCGAAGTTGTTTATTACTATTCCGATCTTACAGGTAAGGATGAATTTGGTATTTGCCTGGTATTCGATCTTCTTATTTGGTGTTCACTTTCTTGAAATTGAAATCGAAAACTTTCGGACAATTAAACTTTGGGACAAAAATTTATCCGAAAGTTTTCGATTTTAATGTAGCACTGTCTAAGGAGGGTAAACCTCTTCAACACTCTATGTTCTGTTACCAACAAGGGACCTGTTTACTATGCTGGATGAATCGAAAGAAAGTTTTGACGTTAGAGGTGCCAGCAAACTTTGCTAACACCTAAAATCATGTTCGCTCTTCGACTTACCCTTTTTGTCTTCATTTTAGGCTCAGTCCATGGTACAGGACCAAAGAAAACTTGTCAGTCGCATCAAGAACGTATTCACACAAGATCAATCCCATAAAAAGCATATGCCCTTATGACTGGAGCGGGAAATGCTTAGATGAAAACTGTAAAGAACAACATGCAAGTGAAACATTCAGTCTTTCAGATAATGAGTTACTGCGAGATTTGATCCTCTATAAGCCAAGTATTGCTGGTGTGACAAAGGAAGACTCCTCTGATTTGGTCATCCAAAAAATTAACGAGTACATTACGAAGCTACGTGGGCAATACGACAGTAAAATCAACGTCGATCAACTTGTGGTGTTGCTTATAAACGACATAAAGAAGGAACTCAGGGGAAAAGATAAGGGTAACATGCCGAATACTTACAATATAGTTTTGAGTAAGAGATTACGACTACGGAATGATTTGAAGGAGATTGGTTTAGAGAATGACGTGAAGTATAAAAGCCGGACTTGGATCATGGAAGACAAGAACAACAAACACCGTACAGATGCGGACTTGGGAGAAAGGTATGTTTTATGAAAAGTCTGTTCGCTTTTGTTAGCTCTTTTGGTTCTTTTGCGTTTTGACATAAGTTATGCACTGCACTAGCTACTTATAAGAGTAAAAACTCTATCACGGTCTCCCCTAGGAAGTATTAGATTTCAGAGGCTCATGAAGTGAACTCAAAAGGGAGTTCCTTCAGAAAGTCAAATGTCAGTTGCATGATTAACTGGATTTTAGGGCGTAACAAATCTTTTCAGAGGTGGCTAGAACCTGTCTCTCCTCACTACATAATGATCCTCTAGTTACGCTCATCTTTTTGAATTGAATTGAATTGTTGTTCTTGTTGTCACTTCATTGAGGAATGTTTCTACAAGCGTAGGGGAATGAGTCTCTTTTGACCGAAGCGCCATCATCAAGTCAAAGCGCACAGAGAAACGAGAGACTCCAGGTAATAAGTCTGGAACCTGTCCTTATAAAAGTTCAATTCATTTTTAGCCAAGAACTGAGATATTTCGAGGAAGATTATGACATTGAGAAGGCATTGGAAAAATCAGTCGAAGATAACCCGTCTGATGTAACTTCATGGATATCACTTGCCAGACATAGTATGAAAAGTAGAGGAGCTGAAAATGTGGTTGGAGGGGCTGCAATGGAAAATGAAGACCAGGCCTTGAGCATCCTTTCAAAGGGATTGGAATCGAATCCTTACTCAGAGGTAAGTCCTTACATTTTCAAGCTTAAAAATGGTGCTCTCTTTATGCCTTTAACTGAGCACATTGTGTTTTTTATTGTCGGAGAATAATTGTGTTCAGATCAGTTAAACCTTGTCGTGCCACCTAGAATTTTTGGAAAGATGTAATTTGGATATTAGGTGATGATTTGACGAAAATATTCTGGTTAGAAGCTTTTATTCACAGTGGAAATCATACAAGAACGTGGTATCCTGCTCTTATATTTCTGCTGGTGAATATGCGTTTTTTAGCAATACAGTTACATTGAAATCAAAATCAAATGAACGCCACCTCAGAGGAATGCGTCAGTTTCAATCTCAGTTTGAGAAAGAAACAAACAAAACGTCGGTCACTGCTCCAGGACGACCAAACTCTCAGCTACGGTGGATCTCTTCAATGCCTTATCCCCCAATTGCATGGCTTGGCTTGCACTGTCTTTTTACCAGAGTGGCCGAGCAGCTTGAACAGTTTCCATCAGGTGACTGAAGCTAAGCTCGTTTGAGACCCCGTTTACACTATGCTGGTACGAAACGAATAACGGCATAAAACTTTGCCGTATCGGTTTTTCTGTTGAAACGGAATCACCGTTTACACTATACCGGCACAAAATGAATACGATAGGTTTTGACCATGCGCAGAGCGAGGATTAGTCAAGGCGCATGCTCTCAGTTGCCAGATTATCGCCTCGGTGTGAATCCGACATGGAATGATACCGTATTCGCCATTTTCACTATGCCGGTAGAGCGACGAAGCCAGTTAGCATGCCGTATTCATTTCGTGCCGTATTCAAGTAACAACTTTGCTGGCATAGTGTAAACGGGAGGCCAATTTGGCATAGTTTCATGCCGTATTCATTTCGTACCGGCATAGTGTAAACGGGGTTTGAGTTAGGTCAAAAATTCAGGATAGGTGACCTCTGGGAGGCCTGACCTCGCAACTCATTTCGCCGTCCTTCGGAAGGGGCGTTAAGCTAGGGGTTCCATGGCTGGATGCGTCATGCATAGTGGGCCTAAATTAGCTTTAGATAGCTAGAAATCCTTCCAGCCCATTTAGAATAAACCACTGAAAAAACAGAGTTGCCTGTATCCCAGCAGCAAACCTGGTTTTAGTTCACCCAAGTGACATTAAATTTCCTTCTATTATTAACGATATGAATTTTCAGACACGTTGTTTATTTTTCAACATATTTATCTTGCAGGATCTCTGGGTGCTGTACCTCGACATTTTCTCAAGGCGGAACGACAATCTTGAATTAAGAGAAATGTGTATTCAAGCTGTAGATTACTGTCGCTCTTACACTATTTGGTGGAAATGTTTACAACTTGAAGAGAACTATGATGACAAAGTTGAAGTTTGTCTTGATGTAATCGACTTTTTATTAGAAAATCCGGAAGAAACAAGCTACAAACTTCGATCACATAGAATTCTAGAAACTACGATGTATATCCTGCAGTTGGAAGTTTCAAAACAAGACTTCAAATCAGCGTTAGGTATATTGAAGAGCGCACTGGGGATTGACAATGGAAATGAATTATCCCATGTTGGTTTACCTGTGTTATTAGATGATCTTACGATTGGTGATCAGGTTACCCTGTGGCTCTCATACATCTCTATCGCTGCATTTAAGAAGCTGCCATCCAAGTTGTTTGACCCTGCTGATGATGGACCTTCGAAGATAGTTTGTAAGATGGTGGAAATATTTCAATTCCATTCTTGCCAAATGATGAACCTACCGGAAGATGACATCAGAAGCTTCTTTGAAGGTATGTTTAGCGATAATAAACAAGTAAATAAAGTAAAATATAAGCACTTTGATACGAATTGAAATAAGCACGATGTTTCGAGCATAGCCCATTAGCAAGTCAACGCTTAATAACAGGCTATGCTCGAAACGTCGTGCTTATTTTCAGTTCGCATCGAAGTGCTTGTATTTACTTTATTTACTTGTTTATCTTTGTACAATTGCACTACACGCAATAAGAAGATTTTTTTAAATGTTTACCAGTAACAATATTTCGGACAATCGATATTGCGAATCAGAAAACCAGACTTGACAGCATATGCGCAATGTGTTGTGCGTTGGGGACTCTAGACGGGGATCAGTAGCGGTAGCAACTGCTGTCGTTGTTGTTCTCTCGTCCGGGGTTCCTATTGCTCAGCATCATACTACTATGCTGGCCTGACATACAATGTGAAACGGATTCTTGTATTTATCAGTAATTAATCGTATTTTAGCTTTTTGTAATAGACCTTTTAGCTATTCTACAAAAGAGCCTGGATCGAGCGTTATTTTTATACACAAGGTTCGATAGAATGGCGTTAGAGCTTCTATCAATATTGTGCATGTCTGAAAATTCTACAAAGTGCACTTTGTAGAATTTTCGAATTTGCACAATAGTGATAGAAGTTCTTAACACCACTCTATCGAGCCTCGCGTATAAAAATAACGCTCGATCCAGGCTCTTTTGTAGAATAGCTAAAATGTCTATTGTTTATTTGATTTCTATTTTTTGCATGTCTTCATGTTAATGGCCACGGGGTAGTCATTGTCTTTTTCTCCTTGTGATCCCGTCCCTGTAGTGTTTTATAGTTTGTAAAGTTATTAGAAAGTATAGAAGGATGTAGATGTAACATGTATTGTATCATTTTAAATGAATAATGAAGTGAATAAATGAAAAAATAAATAACTTGTCTCAAAGTCCTTTCACTTCTCATTTCAATTTAGATTATCTTTACACGAAAAACCTTCAACTACAACGTTGTCACATTAATGTCGCTTGAGAAGAGAAAGTTAATAGCTAAACCTAATAGCTATGTTAATTTCACATACTGCATGCTGCTGTTCTTAAAATTTCCAGACTCATTTATTTCCTTAGCTGAAAACACGATTGCACTATTCGTGGTAGGGAGCCCTTTTCAACAGACATACAATAGAAACCTGCATAAAAGAACCTAGATTTTCTAGAGGGAGCCTGAATGAGGTTCTTGATTGACTGATGCCATACTCAAGTCCAGCTTGTAAGATTTTTAAAAAGGTGCATATAGTTGGTACAGTGAAAAGGTGTTTATATACATGCCAGCGCATTCCTTGTATGAATTGAATAGTTTTTCAATATATTTCTTTTTGATCAAGTTTACATCATGATAGATTTTTCAGTTTTCAAGTATAAGTAACATCTATCAAACTATTATATAAGAACCTTTGGACATTTCAGCCTCTTGTCGGTTCTTGTTTAATTATTTTACGGTGACTCTCTTTGTGTCACTACAGTAAGAACCCGCAAAATAGAAACCACCTTGTCAGAAACCTCAGGCTGATTTTTTCGAGAAATGGTGCCTTCATATAAGAAACCTCTCAGCCTGATTTTAGGAAGGTTTCTTATAAGAGGAACCCAAATAAATTCATATTTAATGATCTTTGTTAAAATCAGGTGCCAAGCATTTTTAAGAGATTTTATCCGAAAGCATCTCTATTTGTATACTTGGTATGTATGATGTGGTTGAGTAATTTTAGAGGTAACAAGAACATAATCACCGTTTGATAGAATTTGCTCTGGGTTTGTTCAAATATTTAAGTTGAAATCACTGAAGGTTTCTTAATAATGTGACAAGAAACCTTTCAGCCTGTTTCCGGATTAATGACCTTTTAAAAAGAAACTAAACAGGTTGTTTTGAAAAAACAGGTTTCTATTTTGCGGGTTCTTACTGTATATCGAGCTGATATAGTCTATAACTGTACAGATTTTAGAATCATTTAAGTGTGATCTTCCGTTTTTGATTGATTTCTCCTTCAGTAAATGATAAAACATGAATGTAACATGGCCTGTTTTATGCCATAATATTAAGCATAGGGCTCAAAATTTTCAACTCTTTAAAAATAATGAATTCCGAATTTTGAAACTAATCAAGATATGATAAGATTTCCACGGCAGATTTGCAAGAAAGTAACCAAAATTTCTTTCAAGCCATTCAATTCAAAGAAAACTGTAACAGAATTTTACACACACTTTTTCAAAGATTTGATGCCTATGCTATATTATATTATTTGCTATATTATCATCGGTTACTTTTCTTCCAGATGCATTAAAGAGCATAGAGAATCATCGAGACTTTAAGGAAGAATACATTCAAGACATTCTCCAAATTTACGCAAACAAAATACAGTTCGAAGTGAGTTGCGGACAATTACTGAATGCGCTGCTTGTTGCTAAAAGCCTTTCATCGAACTTTGGAAAGTGTCCAGCAGTTTCTCTACTGATCATTGAAATAATAGCAAGGAAATTTCACGATGTGGATGAGAAGACGCGAGAAAATTTCGACAGCATGATTCACTTGCAAAATGATGAATGCGTCTTTGAATATGCAAATTTCTTGTCGAGCAAGGTGAGTCAATATTTATCTACTGTCTTCTATCAGTTTCCTACTGTTCGCTTCATTCTCCCCAATCACAGTATTTTTTCACTGCAGTCTTCAAAATGATGCTTTTTACACGTAGGACCATATACAGGGTGTTGAAGGGGGGGGGGGGGGGGGCAGAACTAATGAATTTTTGACGGTATTTCAATATTTATCTACTGTCTCCTATCAGTTTCCTACTGTTCGCTTCATTCTCTCCAATCACAGTTTTTGCACTGCAGTCTTCAAAATGATGCTTTTTACACGTAGGACCATATACAGGGTGTTTAAAGAGGGGGGGGGGCAGAAATAATGAATTTTTGACGGTATTTAATTGCAATTTTAGAAAAGGAAACGAGACATTGTTGAATGATGAAAGAGCATGATAGAATTAGGAATGCCAGAAGAAACTATATCAAAGTGTAAAAGCTCAATTAAACCCCTCTTTGTTAAGCCCCCCTCTCTAATACGCCCCCTCGCTTTTAAGCCCCCCTCTGGAGTGTCGAATCCCCTATGTTGAATCTGCAGAATATGGGGTAAAAGATCTGAAAAGCTATCATATTTGTCCTGCCATCTGACTTTGTGAATAAGCCCCCTCTCTAATACGCCCCCTCGCTTTCAAGCCCCCCTCTAGAGTGTCCGATTTTAAATAAGCCCCCCCCCCGGGGGCTTAATAGAGCTTTTACTGTACACGATTTGAGCGAAATATGTGAAACAGAGGAAACAACATAGGGCTCAAATCTTTAAAAAGGTCGGTGTAAATTATATTACGGTTTTCTTTTAATTGAATGGCTTGGAAGTGACTTACAGTTTCGTAGCATAAGTTCCAAATCTTTAAATCGGCGTAAAAAGATAGGTGTAAAATTCTATGACCTACTTCTTCTGATTGAATGGCTTGAAAAAAACTTTAGCTTCTTGTCTATAAATCTACCGTTGGACTTTTCAGAAATTTTGCATATTTTTGGAAATTACAGCGTATCTTACATTTTAACTCATTTGAGGATGTGACGTCATCAAATTTCTAAATCATAAACCAGATGAGTGACAGACTTTTGCTTGATACCATATTGTAGGCATTTATGAACTATGGTTTCCTTCGAAATTGTTTCATGTTACGTCAAACTGTTTAGAATTTACGATGGTTTTAAGTTTTTTCGAAAATTTTTCTTGAATTCTTGAAAAAGAAGAAAAACGCTCTAATACTGAAAATATTGAAGATTTTAGAAAAGTTCAACGGTAGAATTATAGAAAATTAGCTGAAGTTTCTTTGAAGTCATTCAGTTCAAAGAAATAGGTCACTCAATTTTACACCAGCCTATTTAAAGATTTGGAACCTATGCTCAGTTTCTTGCTATAAATCTTTCGCGAAAATTTATCGATATCTTCATTAGTTTCAAAATGTAGCCGTTTATTAAATTTGAGGTTATGACGTCATCAAATTTCTAAATCCTAAACCAGAAAAGCTAAAGATTTCTGCTTGCCACCATATTGTAGACCTTCATAAACTTTGGTTTTCCTGGTTTTACTTCATTTTTCCCATATTGGTTTAGTATTTACGATTATTTAAATGTTTTCAAAATTTTCCATGAAGTTTTTCAAAAATAATTAAATTGCCGCCATTTTGAGGCCAATCAATACATCGGGAAATTTCCACGGTAGATTTACAGCAAAGTGCCATAAGTTCCTTTCAAGCCATTCAATTCAAAGCAAAATGTCATAGAATTTTACACCCACTTTTAAAAAAATTGAACGATTTGAGCCCTATGCTACAGGAGACTAGATGTTTATTTTTATCCATTGATACCCAACAGAAAACTGAGGACCATGCCATCCAATTACTGAAAGATGCTGTTGTGCGAAAGTTCGACTTTCAAGAATTGTCTGAAAGTCACAATCCCGATTCGGAAAATCATGATTTAGATGCTATTCGTCTATATCAGAAGTTACTGAAGATTTCTACAGAGCTGGCAGTAAGAACACCGCATTTGTCAGATCAATTTGAAGTGGACTCCAGCAAAAGAGATTATGCGTACCTGTGGTTAAACTATTGGTAAGCAAATGTTTTTATTCATTAGTCAAGAATGGGAATAGTGCCACGAAATCTTTATAACTGTTGGTGTAAAATTCTACAGCCTATTTTTTTTCTTTTTTCTATATATTCATTATAAAAATTTACAAAAACGGGATTACTTATAACAACACTTACGAACTACTTTACTGCACTACAAGGACGATATACCATGGGGAGCAAAAGACCATATGACTACCCCATGGCTTTGACATAAAGACGAGCAATTACTACTATAATTACGCATAAACAGTCTTTACTGATAAACACTGGAGTCAGTTTCACATTGGATGTCAGGCAACCGTAGACGATGATGCTGAACAACAGGATCCCGCCGAGAGCGCAACAACAATAACAATTGCTGACGTCACTGCTCCCCGCCACAACCTATTTCTTTGAACCACAAGGCTTGAAAGAAACTTTAGCTACTTTGCTATAATTCTACCGTCGGACTTTACGGAAACCTTCAATAGTTTCAGAATGGCAGTGTTTTTCTTCTTTTTTAAGAGTTCAACAAAAATTGAAAAGACTTAAAATCATCGTAATTTCTAAGCCATTTGAGGAAAAATGAAACAGTTTTCAAGAACACCGTATTTTAAGAATGTCTACAAAAGTCTGTCACTCCTTTGGTTTACGATTTATAAATTTGATGATGCCACATCCTCAATATAAGATACGGTACAATTTCCAAAATATTCATGATTTCTTAAAAGTCCAACGGTAGAATTATAGATAAGTAGGTAAAGTTTCTTTTAAGTCATTCAATCAAAAGAAATAGTTCATAGATTTTTACACCCACCTTTTTACACCCATTTAATGATTTGGAACATATGCTTGCCTGATTTCTTAGATAAATTTTCCTGGTAAGGTCTGCAGTAAAGTTGCCTTATTTTTTGCTATTTCTTTGATGCGCGTCAAGAAAACATTTAATGCTTTTGAAAGCTCTTTCATATCTTCAAGACATAAAAATCTGTTAGATAAATTTCCTGGTGTCATTCAAGCCATATTCTTTCAATTTTGAATTTTAGTCTTGAATTTTTCATCGCCCGACACTACACTACACCACACTACACTACACTTTAAGATCTCTTTCAGTTTAAAGCCTTTTCATTTACAAAGAACTATCAAAGTTGATTCTAAAGTAAAAAGTATTGCTCTGGTCAATCTCACAAATGATTAGATAAAATTCAAACCACCTTAGAAAAGGGAATGCTCTCTCCTCGATTAGTTTATCTATTGAGAGAGCTCCTCTTAAAGAAATTCTCCTGCATGCAACATCTTACGAATTGTTATTCATCGTATGTTATTATAAGCATATTTAGGTAATTCGCAGTCATATGTAATTAGTGTTTTGTAGGATTTTATATGTGGAAGAATTTTAAAATATGAAACTGAACTGAAACTGAACTGCCTGTAGAAGTGGAAACGTTTGAAGATAAAAGAAATACACATTGATTTTTCAATTATCTCTTGGCATTCATGCTTCTTTCACCGTTCCTTTCAGCCTACTGCTGGAACTAACGAGGGCTCCGCCGCAAGCATCAATGTATAAAACGCCTGCTGAAGAGGCATACGAGATTGCAGTCAACACATACACGTCACGAGCAAACCGAAAAATCTTATGGTTGGAATATCTCAAATACAAGCAAAGACAGCTAGAAATGTCCCAATCGAAAGTTGAGGGTTTCAGATCTTTACTGGATGTTGCTAAACGCTGTTTAGTATGCATGCCGTCTGATACAACTATGCCGTTTGAATCGAACAAGTACTGGAATGATTTCAGTTTCCACAATCAGGTATGCACAGCCGCTATTATACAAGCAGCTTTCTGCTATGTCAGTTATGAGCGTGTCGATTATTATCGATTGATTGCTTATATGTCCACATCCAATGAACCGATTTTCGAAAACTTTATTTTATCCGATTGCCGAAAGGCTCACTTAATTCGAGGATGTTGGTTGTGGTTTTATGCCAGTGTTTTCACATGTTTTCATGTCAAAAAGAAGATTGATAAACCTGCTCAAATTCAAGCCTTAGATGGTATGAAAAAGAAACGGCCTTCCTTTCCAGTCAACATTTTAGATGTGATACAAAAGGCTGAACTTAAATGTCGTTCATAGAATACGGATTCAGTTAATACTGAATTCAGAGAGTAGTCAGAATATAAATACGAATTCATCCTTTTGTATCAGATCTAAAATGCTGACTGGAAAAATAGGCCGTTTCTTTCTCATGCCATCTAAGGCTGGAATTTGAGCAGGTTTATCAATCTTCTTTTTGACATTAAAACATCGTCGTAAAACCACAACCAACATCTTTAAATACAATTTAGCCTTTAGGCAATCAGATAAAACAAAGTTTTTGAAAATCAGTTCATCGGCTATGGATATGTAAGCAATCAAACGATAATACATCAGTTTGGGACAACCGGTATATGTAGGTATGTATCATTTGCCACTATTTGAAAATATTTGCAAGTTTGTAATATGAAGATAGAGACAATGCAATATTTTATGTTAAAAACGTAAAGATAAGATAAACACCCCTATTTACAGTGGCAGGGATAGCATTAAAAGGGGTTTCTGTTTGACTCATCTCGTCCCGAGAAACGCCAGTAGAGGCTGCATGGACGCTACTAAAAGCTGCAATTTTTTGGAAAATCAAAAATGTTTGATTCTGTTACCGATCTTAATGATATCTTTTCATGCATTTATTTGTCAAGGGATAATTAATTCAAGAGATATCACATCGTCGAAAATTAGGCCTATTTTCGTATTGTGAAAAAGTTTTAGGATGCTATGAAGTATCTACCCAAGGACAAAATATTTAGTAAATGAATAAAACACTATGAAATAGTATAGATGTAAAAAGGCACAACTTTTCGAGCATATGCTCGTCAATAACAATTACATGCTCAAAATGTGTGTTTTTTACATATTCGCTATCTTCATGGTGTTGTATTGTAATAATTTACGAATCATTTTGATAACGTATGTTCATTTACCAAAGGAATTTCACCCACTTACTAGGAAATTATTTCCCTAGTTAGCTTGATGACTTGAACTTCTTTCAGCTTTTTAAATCTTTTCTGTGAAATTACTTAGTCATAATGCTGATTCAAAAACGCGCAACGTCATTCGTTAAAGCCTCTGGTTTGGATTACCTCCATGTGCGGAAAGTGCATGACCTGACCTTAATAGACCTGCCGGACCGCTTGTGACAAGTGCCATTTTGGGCTGAAGTGCGAATGTACTCTTACCATGCGCAAGGCCTTCATCCAGTCATCACTGAAAACATGACAGTAAATCACCATGTTTGAAGTTTAGCTCGCCACACGTCATTCTTCAGCGTCACGTCCCAGTCATCACTGAAAACACGACTAATTCACCATGTTTAAAGTTTAGCTCGCCACACGTCATTCTTCAGCTTCACGTCCCAGTCATCACTGAAAACACGACTAATTCACCATGTTTAAAGTTTAGCTCGCCACACGTCATTCTTCAGCTTCACGTCCCAGTCATCACTGAAAACACGACTAATTCACCATGTTTAAAGTTTAGCTCGCCACACGTCATTCTTCAGCGTCACGTCCCAGTCATCACTGAAAGCACGACTAATTCACCATGTTTAAAGTTTAGCTCGCCACACGTCATTCTTCACCTTCACGGTCCTTTGGAATCTTCCCCAAAGATGTTCAGCCCTGTTACTTGTTTTGGCAAATTTATTATGTACCTAATAACCATTTCTAAGCTTGCAAACAGCAGGGGGAGACACACATGAACTTATAACGAGAATCCAATCTCAACTTTGCTACCCCTGCAATAAGAACATATTTTTCATCAAACTGAAACGGTTTCTTCGTTACAAGGTTCATAAGTTAGGAAAAACAGCCTCTAGGTTCTCATTTTCGTAGGTTCTTATCTGCGGAGATTTACTGTAGTTATTCGCAACTTTGTAGTGGGTATTCCGAAGAGTCCCCACATTTTGTTAATCCAGTGAAATAGCAAAGACCAATACAATTTGAAATATTCATTTTCAGACATCCAGCATTAATAACTTAAGTTAATGTTACTCATAATGTTATTGTAATTGATGATGCGTCTTTGCGCATTTACAGTATTTGGAGCTGGAACTCGCAAGTGTTTTGGTCCAAACTTAGCATCTGTTAATTCCCGCTCTATTGAATTTTACCCTACTTGCAACTTTCAGTTCCCTCAGCTTTTAAAACTGTTCCCCTCTACAACTTTAATTCTAGGCGACTTTTTCTCGAAGTTTTGTATCCACATCCTTATACTGTTTCGTTTGCTGCAGTTTTTTATAAGAACATTTTTCATAACAAAATATAAGCCTTTGAGATTCAAAGCAAGCAATTTCCTTCTTAACTTACTAAGGAGAAAACCCTTACGAGAAAACTCTCAGAAATTGAATTCACGATTCCCCTTATTCGAGATGCGCGCAATGCATTGTGGTTTTGGTAGTCAAACTGCACTTGGGCCTAATCAAAACAAACAGAGATCACTACGAAAAGCTCGCAAGTATGAAAACGAAACGCAATTCAAATGAACGATCTCAAGTTCTGTTTCTTCAACATGACCCTAGTTTCTTCTAAACTCATGCACGGATACTGGGACCAACGTGGAAGGCAGTAAGGCCGAAGAAAAATTATTTGTGAGCAGAGAAACACCACGGAGAAGCGGAAGGCGCTGATGTGTATGCTAGGCCTAACTAACGTAGTCCTGGTAAAATACAGTCTGACTGGAGCGTTACTTTAAAGAACATGCCAGGGTTCTCCGAAGTACAGTTGAACGAAAAACTCATCACAACAGTTCAACCATGCCTGACAACATTGCCCAAAAAGCCTACCGTAACGAGTTGCAAGGGTACAAGCTTTGGAAGGAGGGCTACGTATCAAGTGTAATGGTGAAACCAAACGTTTCTGCAGGCAACCTGGAATCATATTTGGTGAAGTCAAAGGTTTTTGTAGCGATGAAAAGTCAAACAAAAGTATGATGTTTACACGTATCTTTTTATAAGAAACAGCTTATAAGAAACAGTAGGTTCAATTTTTCCAAAGTTAAGAAACAACCCTTCCTGAATTTAAAAAGCTAAGAAAACTTTTTCATTTGCAGTTTAATTTCTTAGCGCACTCAAAAATGTTTTGACACTGTACGGTTATAGCAACCGTTTGGACATTATTTTGAGTGCGAATGATGTTATTTACTTGTTTTGAGATCTTACTAAGTAATTTGGGAGCCCTCTTGATAAAGCTTAATTAAGTCTACCCTTCCGCCATTAAAAATATAAGAAACACATAAGAATTTATTGGCAGCAAAATGGGCCAAAAAATTAAGAAAATGCCTACCAGCCTCGGACCTTAGTTTCTTATGAAAAATATGTGTATGTGCAACTTGAACATGAAACTGGAGAGGTAAATTTTAATAGGGTTGTTGTTGCAAGCACATTGCTGTCGTACTGTATACAGTCCTGGACTATTGTAATCAAATGACATTGTTTCTCTTGCAAAAAGAGGAGTGGCACAGTAAAGTTCTCTACTGCCAGTCCAACTGGTCTCGTGCACTTTTTGAATTGGTCTCTGTAGTAGTCTGCCCTTTCAAACTCAAGCTCTGTACATTTCACAGCTACAGCTATGTTAGTTTTCTTCCTGGAGCATTCCATTTCTGAAGGACTTGTGTGCAACTGACATCTTCGGAACATAAGTCCAAGATTACAAAAGTCCAGGAAGTGTAAGCGTGTAAGCATGGCAGTAACATGCTTGCAGCAACCACCTTGTCGTGCTTTGCAGCTGCATTTGGCAAGATGTACCTCTCCATTGTCGTGTTCAAGATGCACATAAACATCATACTTTTGACTTTTCATCGCTGCAGAAACCCTTGACTTGACTTCACCAAAAATAGTTCCAGGTTACCTGCAGAAACGTTTGGTTTCATCATTACACTTGATACGTAGCCCTCCTTCCAAAGCTTGTACCCTTGCAACTCGTTACGGTAGGCTTTTTGGGCAATGTTGTCAGGCGTGGTTGAACTGTTGCGATGAGTTTTTCGTTCAACTGTACTTCGGAGAACCCTGGCATGTTCTTTAAAGTAACGCTCCAGTCAGACTGTATTTTACCAGGACTACGTTAGTTAGGCCTAGCATACACATCAGCGCCTTCCGCTTCTCCGTGGTGTTTCTCTGCTCACAAATAATTTTTCTTCGGCCTTACTGCCTTCCACGTTGGTCCCAGTATCCGTGCATGAGTTTAGAAGAAACTAGGGTCAGGTTGAAGAAACAGAACTTGAGATCGTTCATTTGAATTGCGTTTCGTTTTCATACTTGCGAGCTTTTCGTAGTGATCTCTGTTTGTTTTGATTAGGCCCAAGTGCAGTTTGACTACCAAAACCACAATGCATTGCGCGCATCGTGAATAAGGGAATCGTGAATTGCAGCCTCACTAGCATGATTCATTTAAAGTTTCATAACTCTTTCCTCAATGATTTTTCGAACGGTAGATTCATTTTCCTGAGTCACACGGTACAATTGCCAAAGTTTCAATTAGATGACAGGCTATGTTGGTTCCGACCTACTATTTCATTTCTGCATGAAACTGGGTTGTGTTTCCAAGGCAAAGGCTAGTTAAGCCTAATAAGATCATGCGTTTTCCTTTGCCCAGCCCAAGTCAGAGTAATGCTGAAACTTTGGTCTCGCCAAACCAAATAGACGCTCCCTACACTGTGGTTTGGAATTATCATTATGACCTGGCAAAACTTTGGAAAAAGAGAGGAGTAATGCTGAAAATTTGTCCCCGTCAACCAAATAGACGGCTCCCTACACTGTGGTTTGGAATTATCATTATGACCTGGCAAAACTTTGGAAAAAGAGAGGAGTAATGCTGAAAATTTGTCCCCGTCAACCAAATAGACGGCTCAGTTTCCGGACATGTTTACTGTCCTTCAATAGATGTTTTGTATATTTGCAAAAACATTGTCATATGACAGCATCTATTGGCCTGGAATGAAGTAAGTTTCCCTTTTTTCCCCCGGCCAATCGTTACTAAGATAATTGATTATTGCTAAGTTTTGAATCAGTATACCGGGTGAGCCCGAAAAAAGTTCCCACTTTTGAAAATTCATAGCATCAACAGTACTGGATGGATTGGAATGAATCAATATTTGCTTGACAGCCAAAAGATCGAAGTATTGTTGTGATTTTTTTCGCCTTGTTACGAGTATTGGAAAAATTGGTAAATTCAAATTTTTAATAACTTTGTGGTTGCAAAATGACTGAAAAAGGCCTAAAATGTATGATCAAATCATAAAAGACTCATCGCTTAGAACAACAGAGAATAAGCAATTTCTCACAGGTGAGAGATATCATCTGCAGATTTACTGCCATGGGATTGAAAATCTTTAGTATCTGTTTGAGAATCAATGTCTTATTACTCTTGAGAGAGGTGAAACGCCCGTGTGTATTGTTCTGTGTGAGGAGAGTCCTAGCGATTTGATCAGGTGTTTTAGGCCCTTTTTTAGTCATTTTGAAAACATGAAATGTTTTTAAGCTGAATTTACCTATATTTACAGTGCTCGTAAGAAGACGAGGAAAATCACAAAAATATTTTGATCTTTTGGCTTTTAACAAGAATTCGAAACATTCAAATCCATGAAGTACTTGTGGTGCTACGAATTTTTGAAAGTTGGAACTTTTTTCTTGCTCACCCGGTAGTGTCTGTGTTTTTCTGAGGTCGCTGCTTATTTAACTGTCACCCTGTTAATGACCAACAGCATGCGAAACTTAGACTGTGAATAGCCTTGACTAGAGTGCAATAATGAAATGACTAGACTAACAAAAGTAAAGGCAACTTGCTAATCGCTGACGACTTTAGCTTTCAAAACCTGTCCGTCGAATAACTGTGACACCCTCCCCCATCTGCACTGCACCCTGAACAGTGATGTGTGATTCCTATTAGTGGAATAAGGCGCCGGATAACTTTATTCATCAGGTCAATCAGATCGTAAGGTGTTCCGTACTCATTTTTTTAAATTGTTATTTATTATTTGTTTGTATTATATTGCAATAAATCTTACATTTTTTTATATCTTCCAAATTACTGTACAACACTACAGGGACGATGCCAAAGGGAGCGAAGGACAATGACTGCCCCATGACCAATAGAAAAGACACGCAATGTTAAACTACATACAATTAGGTACACTTCGAACGATAAAAACCTAATGGATACTATATTAGAATCTGTCTAACATCAGATGTCGGGTCAGGTTTGTGATGAAATTTAAATGTGCAGCTCGTCATTGGTTTGAGGTCAGAAACTATGCCTTACATCTAATGTGAAACAGAACTTACAAAGAAACAGAACATTTAAGTTAAGGGATTTGGTGGTTGCTTGGTACTGAAGTTACAAAAGATCTTAGTCAAATCGTGAAACGTAACGTTAATTCGAGTATACTTCTGTTCAAGTCATTAGAAAGGTCTTGATCGCCATATATTAAAAGCTGCGTCAGAACATCATTCGGAAGATGTGTGATTTGTACAAATGGTCGTAGAAATTCAACAATTCCAATGCTGTAGTAACTTAACTTTCTATTTGCTCTCTTTTAGATAACGGTGATTTGCCTCGAGTATCTCCCAACGTCAGGACTGGCGGAGTTCTTCAAAGCAAATCTACAGATGATGCCTACGAACACTGAATTGGCTATTCGGTATGTTCTTTCATAGACAATTTGCTGAAGCTAGCTTTTGTTGTGTCACGTGTCGTTATTTACAAGTAAAGAATGCTTCAGGATCCGTTTTGATCTGAAAGAAGCTATCACGAGTCATTTGCCTGTCTAAACGAGTCATTTGATAGGAACTGATCCCCTAATCCGTATCAGTACTGATACTGATAGAACTTTGAACCGTTTATTCTCCTTTTGAACAGCGACATTTGTAAAGAGCATTTCATATGAAATGGCTTCCTTTCAGCTTGACTAATTCAGCGAATCCAAATAATTATACATTCTGCTTTAGTTGAGTAATATGTCCCTCATCTTGTATGATCCTGCACTACAGCATGCGTATTTTATGTCTGTGCATCGTACAACCGTATGAAAATTCTGTCATTTTTATGTTATATCTACAGGACATGCCTGCACGCATTGCAAGAAAACAACATTGACCAAGCGAGGAATATATATGGATTCGTCATCAAGAAATGCCCGCGTGCTTTAGATATTTGGAGAATGTAAGTTGGTGCTTTGTCCTTGCGATTTTATTTCTATCCTGAACTCCTGATTGAAAGTGAAGTCGAAGGTGAAGTTGCGGTTTTTAGCGCCAAGCGCTGGGATCACAGAAGTAGCTAAGCGCTAATCAAGTCCGCGACCCGTTGTCATGACGCTCAAGTGGCGAGGCTCTACCAGGTATCGAACCCTGTCCGCCCGACTTTTCTGGCTGCAAAGTCAGAGGATTACACCGCTGCGCCACAACACCTTCAATTAGTGCCTCATTGTTGGATCTCTCGGTTCAAACATTTCCAACATTCAATTTATGATATCTCCACAATCGGAGCAATAGATGTTACAAACCACTTTCTCATTACCATCGCCTGCAGCTTTACAGCTTGGTAGGACCCCACCACTTGAGTGTCATGACAAGGGGTCGCGTACTCGATTGGGTCTGCTCTATTTCTGCGATCCCAACGCTTGGCGCTGAAAAACGCAACTTCACCTTCACCTTCACTTTTACAGCTGTGTTGATGTGCATACTTTTATACTTTTGGCATGTTTCTACCACTCTGTTTATGACGCTTGCATTCCGTATTAGGGCAATTTGTGTTGAATTAAAGAACAAGGGAGTTAGAGAGGTGAGGTCAAAGAAAAGAGGTTGTATAACTTATTTTCTTTTGCGACGATTTTCTTGTATTTTGGTCGCATTTTGAAATGTCATTCTAGAGTTGAAATTATCTTTTTTTATATTATCAATTAAAAATTTACAATACATGTTACGGAATACTCTACCTGCAAACTACTTTACAATACTACAAGGACGATACCACGAGGAGCAAAGGACTATGACTACCCCATGGCATTGTGAAAAGAAAACGCTAAACTACATACCGGGTGTCTAAAAAAGGAGTTGAAATATTGTATGTTAAAGGGGCTCCGTCGTCAAAATGTAAACAAAACGATGATTTTTGCAGTTTTTTGAAAGGTGATATCACACAGGATTTTCGTATTTTTTTCAAAATGAAAGTTGCTGTTTGGGCATTAATCCTTGTACTTCACTAAGGAACAAACCAAACATTCATATCTTCTACGATTGCTCGGATATAAGTGGATTTTTAACGGTCACTTTTTTGTGGCTTGGGTGAAGCCACAAAACAAACTGCAGAGAACAATGGATGAACAATGGATAATCCCCGACACGTGCGAGTTTACAGATTTGTTTACTGTTTGACGACTGAGCCCCTTTAAGGCGTAGAGTATGTTCGGAATGGCAATGCAACAAAACTCCAACTTCGCAATG
This sequence comes from Aurelia coerulea, assembly GCA_039566865.1. Classification (NCBI taxonomy): domain Eukaryota; kingdom Metazoa; phylum Cnidaria; class Scyphozoa; order Semaeostomeae; family Ulmaridae; genus Aurelia; species Aurelia coerulea. Next base: position 23,001,696 of record CM076947.1, on the reverse strand, counting down.
AATTTATCAAGATGGGGCGATTATCTGTCATTTCAGAATAAAACTTCAGTTTTCAACAACATACAAAGATGATTTTGAGATCTATGTTTTCTTTTTGAAACAACACTCGTTTCTATTTACGAAAGGTTTTCAAGGATGAAATTACATGACGTGACAGTAGTTTGGGCAAAATGCATTTCTTTGAAAGGAAGTTAGCTTTTTTAATTCAATTTCAAAAACCTGTTTGTGAACAACCAAGTACAGTAAAAACCCGCATATAAGAACCACCCACTTATGAGAACCTAAGGCCTAAAATGTTCTAATTTCACCCCCATTACAGAAGAACCTATTCATCCTGAAATTTAAGGAAGGTTTTTATCTTAAAAAAGTTAAATGTAAACTACTGGTTGGTAAAATGTGATAAAATGTTTCAAGAGATTTTGCTAGATACAAAGCATTTGTAAAAAGTCCTTGTTTGTATATTGTTCTTTAGAAAACTGTGATGATAATGAGTAGGTGAATACATAGTCACAGGATAATTGACTATGGTGAAAACCTTGTTTTCTTATATTTGGCCTAAATTCCCAAAGATCTGTAATTAATTCTTTGATAAGAACCTAATTGAGAACCTTGCATCCTGTTTTCAAGAATAGTATCATATGCATAAGAACCTAAATTTTAGGGTGATTTCAAAAACTGTAGGGAAAAAAATTCTTATATGCGGGTATTTACTGTATGTTAGGCCTGTTCATTAGAGATCAATTGATTGTTTCAACAACTGAATTGGCAAGTCAAAATATTTTGAGCATTATCATACCCTATGAGATGAAATAGTCTTGCTACACACAGTATCTGGCATTGGAACGAGGATCTGTAATAGCTTTGGACACCGTGGTGATTCGTACGAAACAAACTAATTACGGGCGATTCGTCGGACATGCAGAGATAACTGTTTAATATAGCTCTGACTTGTTTTTATTTTCCTTTAGGCCCGTTGGTTATACGAAGAGGCTACAAAGATGCTGCCCTACTGTGCCGCGCTGTGGAAAGATGTCAGTCTTCTCAGATGAGCTAAATGCTTTTCTTTTTTCTTTTAAATTTTCAGTCTTGCTCTTTTGGAGCAACAAATTTCATAATATTTGTGACACCTCATTCTTTGCCCTCCCCACTGAACTGCATATAGATTTTACGCAAATATAGATTTTACGCAAATATTATGCAGAAAGAATTCGATCCAGGCTCATGTTGCGTATATTGCCTATAACCACGGTGATGGAATTGTGCCTCCAAGTTGATATTTTCGTTCGCGCTGTTATAAAAATGGTTGTGGCAGTTATCAAAGTATCTAATGCACTTGCTGGCTCCATCAAATTGGCTCACGTTCATTCCTTTCACTCAGGCGGTTGCATGACTTTCGACTTCTTTATGGCCCCAAAGGAATTCATAGGAGCTAAGCACATTAAAAGCTCTTGGCGTTCAATTGGACTTTTGTTTGTAAAATAGTCCAGATCATTGGGCATTTTAAACGGAACATTTGGGGAAATTTTTCACATTTACACATGAGCAATAGGATACATACAGATTGGGTGATTTGAATGGCCTAAGTAAGCTACTCTCACTCATCGTATCGCGTTTATTGAATTTGCAGCGTAGTATATTCAGTTTGCAATGAACATTAAATGACAACTTACTTGTCTTCTTCTTTGTCATTTCCTAATGTCGCAATTACTGTATTCTCCAAGCCAAATACAGACAGCACCGAAGCACGCTACTCCTCTCGAATTGAAAACTGTATTCGAGAGGAGTAGCGTGCTTCGGTGCTGTCTGTATTTGGATTGGAGAATACAGTAATTGCGACATTAGGAAATGACAAATTTATTCTATTTATTTTATTTCATTTTAAAATTGTTTACCCAGGGTTACAATTCAGTTTAAGTAACTGTTTTACAATGTACCCTGCAACTAAAAATAAAGCTAACCTAATTACAATGAAAACTAACCTAATTACAATATCCAATTAAACCTACAAATGTACAATATATATTATCATCAAAAACTTAATGGAAAATAAAAATAAAAATGTAAACCAGCTTTCCTTGAATCTAATCAATTATGAGCTTTTGAGCTTGGTTTTAAATGACTGGATGGAAGGGGCTAATTTAATATCAAAATGGAGTTTGTTCCATGTATCAGCTCCGCGGAAAGCAAAAGACTTTTGGTCATAAGCTGTTCTCATTCGAGGTATGGCTAGATCCAACTTAGTGTTGCGTAACACCCGATTGTGAACATCAGATAATCGGGAGAAAATCTGACAAAGGCTGTCGGGTGCAAGTTCACAAAGAAGAAGACAAGTAAGTTGTCATTTAATGTTCATTGTAAACTGAATATACTACGTTGCACACTAAATAAACCATAAGAGTGAGAGTAGCTTACTTAGGCCATTCCAATCACCCAATCTGTATGTATCCTATTGCTCATGATTTAATCAAGGGAAACTGAGCTTTCAGATAGCATAAATTGATTTTCTAAATGTTTTTAGCTATAAAGTTATGATGATTCACAAAGGACTAAATCCCATTTATTTACCGACAATTGGAAGCTTGACGTTCAAATTGCTTTGAACATTCGAGGCAGCGATCTAACAATTGAAATTAACAGTAAGAATTTTGGAATCCTTCCTGAAAAGATTTTGCAATAGGATGAATATAGATACCAGCTTTGCTCCTTTCTTTTAGTATGTCATGTTTGAAATTACACATGGGCAGGACCCAAAGAAGATTCAAACAAAGTTACTGGAGATCGCAACAAAAGCCACATCGTTTGGAATTGTCATTATGGATTCCGTCAGAACTACACTCAAGTCATAGAATAGGGAGCGCATGTAGGCCCAAGGCCTTAGTTTGCTTGTAAATTATTACAAGAATTCGGTGGACAGCTTGCTACTTACCCTGGGTACGAGATTGCGAACTGGATGCTAACATGCCATGCAAATGATTAATGTTACAATATGCACGCACATGTACTATTCCATAGCGTTATTGAAGGTGCCGTCATTGGCATTTGCTGTTTTATGTCATGTGTATGTTTCCCTGCATATGTATTCTTATTCAGTGTTGTTTTGTATCATCATTTTCTTCTCCAATCTTCTGCTCTATCGTTGCTCATTTTGTTTGTGGTATCTGTAAATTTGTGATCTTTCCATGTTACACTGTTTGCTGTCCGTTCGTATTATGATGTCATGCAGAAGAAAATTTGAAGCACATAAAAATACTGACAATGCAAAAAGAGCTGCATTAACAGCCTTCGCCACATTGAGAGCTTACTGAAAGTTTTTGGGCCGGGGAAAGACCCTTTTGAGATCTATGTTTCAAGTTAGATGACTATTCAGTCTATTTTGTTGCTCAAAATTTGACCTTGCAGTTTTGGTGGAACAAAAGATGAACTGGAAAGTATTCCCTGTTTTCGAAGATCTAAGCTTTGAAAGCATGACTAAATAAATGGTGCAAAAATCACGTATCCACTCCATTTTGTCTGTTTGCATTTATTCACCTGCCAAGCCTACTTGCTGTAGCACCAACAAAATTTGACTCGCTTGCAAAGAGATAATCCTGCTTTCTTAGAGAGAAATTTATATTTCAACACAAAAACGTTTCCCTTGTTTACACTTTTCTTATTGCACATTTACGGAAGTCGACTGTAATTATGATAACAAATTTTTACCCATTCCACGATAAATATGATCTTAGTTCGATTTGATTTGACTGATTACAACAGCCTAGTTAGTCATCGCTAGATCTGCCGGACGCCCTAACAACGGCGCACAACCATGACACAGTCATTCTTGATAGTACTTTTGGATATCTTAGGTACAACCACGATGACAAAACAGCTCAAAATTAATGTTTTCAGTGCTGAAGGACGGGAAGACAAACTAAGAGGGGAGAGATTAATATTCCTTTTGGCCATAAAGTTTAAATATGTGCAGGGATCGTTGCGATAGGAAATATAAAAATTTGACTAAATTTGCCCAGTTTTGCGTTTGTAATATTATGAGTGCCAGTTATTTTCGCTAGCTGGGACTCATTGTAATCAGTCTACTGTGAGATAATGTTCTAAACAATTATGCTTATCGTGTATTTGGTTCGAGGCACGACATTTTTATAAGAATTAGAGACAATGTTTTGCACGCTGTTGGATAAATAGTTTGAAACAATACAGCTTGGAGCTATGGTTTGAAACAGCAGTTCGAAGCAAGAGTGTCAAGAGCTTTCAAGAAGATGGAGTTTTGGAAAGACTTAATGAGATTTCTGGAAGAGAACACAGCGACGAGAGGAGGGAAGAAAGTTGTACCAATTTTAAGACATTTCCTGAAGAAGAGAAACTTTCACCTTGCAGAGAATGAAGAGAAGTTTCTGTTATAAAGATGGACTAGTTATCTACATTTGAAGGATTTTTGGTATCACTAGAAATTTATATATTTTTATGGGATATTAACATTGTTGTGTTATGCGAATTAAAGATCGATATTTCCAAGAATTGTCGCCAGCAACTCCGAGCAAAGAACTGTTTACAGAAACAGCATCTGTTCGACAAACGCATTTGGACTCCACTAATATTATTTGTAACATTCAAAATCAGTTTTTGAGGCAGTTGTTTTTGCGTAATTGAAATGTGTTGCTTTGAAGGCAACAGTTCTTCGAAACATTGATTATTTTGTTGATAAGAAATTAATAAATTGTAAACATTTCATCAAATTTTGTATTCGAGATTTCGTACAAAGTTGTAGATAGTTTGGATGTTTGTTGAGAAAAAACTTTTGCGTCAAAATGAAGTTTCTTGTTTTTTGCTGCTTTCTCAAAAGGGTTGAAAACGGAATTTCGGTTTGCAACTTCTTGACATGTAAAATCTGTGCAGGATGGTTCTCAGCCGTATAATTGTACCCAATGTTGCATCGTCATAAACAGTTCATAAACCTTTTGTTGATAGAGAGATTCCGTGATGAAATCATGAGCGAACGCAGTTTTGGCCTCCTTTGTTCAAAATTGTAAAGTTTGCATCATATTTTTGGCTTGAGTTTACCGTCGTCAGTCGCATCTAAAACCTTGGACGTATGCAAATCTCACTTACGTCGATTGAGCCATAAAAATTCAAAAGAAAGGAAAGTTTCCTCTCTCCTTCTCCTCCGTCTTTTCTTTCTCAATTCCCCCGCCGCGTCCTTTTGCATCTTTATTGCTCAAGCGACTCATGACAGAAAGTGAGACTTGGACAAGTCCACCAAAACCTTAGCTAAGTTCTTTAATGAAGGGTCTATGCAGGGGCACAGTGGGTTAGCTGGGAATAAGATTGATTGGGTCGTACATTTGAAAATGGATAATCGATTGTTAACTATTTCCATAAGGTTAGCTCAAGAAAATTAGATACTCTAGATGTTCATGACATGTTATTCACATTGTATGCCTTACCTATCTTACCCTCAAGCTTACCCATTTTGCCCACAGTAGATCCAGTTCCCAGCAGACTCCGCAAAATTCGCAAAATGTAGCATCGGTAGACGCAGTACAGTACGTTCAGAATGCCTGCCAAATTATCTACTCCGAAAATCTGAATTTTTGAAGATTTCAAAAAGACTATGATTGGGCCACACCGTGTTGATTTACAGAATTCTCATTTGATTTGCCTGATGAATTGTATTTCTACCAAAACTTCTGCTTCAGAATGGAAATGCCCACCTTACAGCGGTCAATTTAAGGGGTCAATTTCTGGAATGCACAATGAGCGCGCAAGCTACCTGGGTTTCGGAGAAACTTTTGCGGCTTTGTTTGTTTCGAATTACTTTGGTTGAGGGAATTTCCTTCGTCGGCAATCGCTAATCGCTTTGAATTCAGGTGTCAACAAAAGCAACTCTTGCTATTGTGTTACAAAATCTGCCCGTATTCATTGAATCAAATGCCAGAGGTTGCCAAAGATTTCCCATTTCTAAGCCAAACAAGTTTGCATTTTAATTTTAATGTGGTTTGGGATAAAAAAATGTGTATGTTGAAAATAAAAGCTATCACTAATCACTACTATCCCTATCAATTAACTTTATGAAAAAGCCGCCCTTTTTCCCATAAGCCCCCTCTTTTATGCCCCTCTGGAGTCTCCGAAATTAAATAAACCCCCTGGGGGCTCAACAAAGATTTTGCGGTAAAACGTTTTCATCCTCGAAAAAACTTCAGCAGATCAATTGTTGCTTTGATTTCCCTTGAGACCTTGAGGACAACATTTCTTTGTCCATCTGGGATGCTGTAGAATTTTCATTGTAGGTTTCCTCAGGGGACGGCATGTGCTTAGAAGCGCATGGTGTACTATCGAGTTCATCGAAAGGCAGTTGTGAGCAAAGATGACAGCTTTGTCATCTCCAAAAGCCAGATAATTTCCCACAACCAAGCAAGATCCCCGGCAAGATCAAATGCGATAACGGAAGATATGAAAAGCTTTCGAAGAGCCAGACAATTTGCGAACTGCACGGAACTGCAACTGCCAAGCAAGGAGCAAGGATGTTGGCCATCAATTCAACTGCCAGAGTGATATTTGCTGTTGCAAACCACTGTAGTTCACAAACATTGTGAAGATTTGTACGAAAAAGCGAAAAGGTATCTATGATAGTTTATATTTCATCTCTAGCAGGTCTAAGTCTTCCAGAAAAGCAGTTCCTCCGATTCGGAAAATTTACGGCTTGCCCCCCCCCCCCCCCCACTCAAAAAGCTGAATTTCCGCCACTGATCTCTATGCGCAGAGTCCAGAAAAAACTCACTCCCCACGGCGGCTGTGAGGAAGATTTGATACTGTTGGGCATCGCAGAGCCTTTTTTAAGGGGTTTTAAGTGGGGAGGCAAATCCTAAAAAGGGGATATGTTAGTCTGATTGGCTAGACCGTAGGAGCGTTTTCAGATCAGGGGGGGGCACTAATTCCCACCGAAGGCATAAAGTGCTCGGAGGTCAGAATTTATTTTGGTCAATGCCTTCTTTTCTTTTGGCAACGCCATTCTGTGCATTGCGGATGAAAGGGCATTTTATGCTCGGAGGTCCTGGAGAAAAATAGGAAATTTAAGAATCCAAATATATATCAAACGGGCTAGCTAAAATCAAACTACAACATGGTAAGAATCAGGAACGCCGGAGAGGGGGGGCGCGGGGGGTCAAGCGCCCCTCCTGCCCTTTCCTAAGGGGGGCAAGGGGGGCAAAGGTGCCCTTTCAATGAAAAACAATAATTTACTTTGAAACTTGATAGAAGAGCCGCCATAGCTTCGTTCCCATATCAGAAACGAAAAATGACTGGCAATTGCAACTTCAAAATAAACAATATGCGATTTTATGTGATTCGGAATGAGGACATTTGGAGAAATAGCCGAAAAAAATTCGTGAAAGAACATGATTAATATTCGTTGAAACATTTTTAAAGCATTTTAAGCCAATTTAGAGGGCGTGGCCACAAAAATTTTCCCGGCGGAGTACCCCCGGACCCCCCAATTTTTCGGCTCGCTTCGCTCGCCTTCGGTCTCGATTGCCCTTACGTTCCTAGTCGCCCCCTTTGCCCTACCATCGCTCCGGCGTCCCTGATAAGAATACTTTGTTGTGTAAGACTCATTGATATTTGACATATTTGATAAAACTCATCGCGAATTCTCGTGAGCAGCGGCGTGGCCAGAAATTTTAAGTTAGGTGAAATAAGGGGGTCTGGGGGCAAAGCCCCCAGAAAAATTTTCAGGGCCACACCCTTTACTTTGGCTTAGAATGGATCTCCCAATATCATGCTTGCGCATAAGCGTACGGGAAGAAACAATCTAGGGGGGGGGGAGCTGCCCGACTCAAAGTCCATTGTTTACCATAATTTTTGCCCGACTGAGGGCATTTCCTATTTTAAGGAACTTTCAGCACATACTGGCTCTAATTCTTACCTTCTTGTAAAAAAAAGAAAATATTTGTATTTATATTTAGCAATTGTTCCGTCATTTCTAACTTTAAATCGAGACTGTTTTTTTCACTGAAAAGTGCTTTGCAAAATTGTGCTGACTCAATTTATAACTACGTCATTACACGTATTTTTTTATAAGAAACTGCCCATAAGAAACTCAACTCTCAGATCGCCAAAAAATTAAGAAACTCCAGTACTGGGAAAATATAAGTTAAGAAACTATTCATTTTGATAAAGGAAATAATCCTTCACATATTTTTATTTTACTTTCACTTGTTTCCTGTATCATATTACTGTTAAGGTACTTGAGTAATGTATAAACATTGGAAAAGCTTCAAAAAACCTTGTTCTGAAATGTTCACTAGAGCACAGATAGTGAACATGAAGATTGTTATGGAACCTCTAAGAAATTCGTAGGAAACTCTGAGTGCTCAAAATATAAATATGATAATTTTAAGAAACTGTCAGTACTGGCCCAAATTCTTAGTTTCTTATAAAAATACGTGTATAGAAAAAACACGTAGCACTTGTATTATCGTGTGGTAACCTGACCGTACTAACAATTAGGCCCAATTACACATGATCACCAACCCAACCTGCAGGTTTCCTTTGTGTTATGTGAAAGGTAAACCTTCAGCACTTGTCTGAGAGTATGACAAGACAAGGCATGCCCAATTGTGTGTGTAGCTCTGTAGTTTCCTTACTTAGTTTAAAAGTAGCTTGGTAGCTCGTAAACATTTTCTTCAAAACCTGATTTTCGTGGCGAAACGATTCAATTCAAAGTTATGTCCACAATCCTTTTGAAAAGTGTGTTTGCAACCATAACAAGCTTAGCTTCAGGTTTTGCCATTGTTAAAACAAAATTTGAAATATGCAGAGTCATTGCTCCATAGCAAAGTTTACTTCAGCGGTCTGTCAGACTCAATTATCCCCCCCGCCCTCAGCGCCTACGCGATATTGTTCTCGCATCAGCTCGTAGCAACTGGATAATACCAGAAGATCCCCGCAGAAAACCGAAAAGAGATTTTACGTCATTCTTTTTTAAGATGCTATTGTCCCCAGTCGCCAGACCGCGCATTTAGAAATACATATAATCACCGAACTCTCTCGGAAATGCAAATCATTTTTGGTCGTTGATGCGAAAGGAAGTAGATTCGTACGAGAAGGAGTTTCAGCTGTGAAAGAAACAAAGATTAGTCTAGAATAACATGGAAGGACAAGGTTTTGCCTCGATGCAGCATAACGAGCAAATTATGGAAAAGTATCGTGAACTGAGAAGAGCCAATGTCAAACTTCTTGAAGAAAAACGAGAACTTCTCGTTCAGTTGCAGCTTGCAAAGCGAGGCGACCAAGAAGACGACCACAGCACTCGTCTTTCGGAGACTTGCGAAGATTTGAAGGATCGTATCAAAGATCTTGAGCGGCAACTGGAGGAAACGAAAAGACAAGCTGATGTGAGTTGCACATTTTTTCATGAAAGATATACTTTTACTGATCTTTAATTCTTATTCGAATGTTACGATAGACCGTGGACCACCAACGAAACAACATTTTACCACGTGCTGAGTTCTGGGGGTGTGTTACCCGGAAGAACTCGCTCTACATGCCTTAGGCCGTATTCTTATAACTTTATTTTTTATAGATTTTACTGAGGCAAATGAAGCGCTATAGATCGTTTTGCCTCTTCAGAACTTCCGTAAACATATTTGTTGTATTTTTTATTCCGCACCCCCTCCATTAATCATCTTTTTGCCACTCCTTGCAAGGGTGTGCACCGTTGTCATGTTTGGACTTCGTCAAAACACCGACACATTCCGGCCTTTGCTCTGTCCGGAAATCTTTGACGTCAATTGTCGGCGTTGTACTCTGGCCTTTGAAATTGCGAAATATTTTGATACGGGGGTGGTGTCAGAGAAGTATTTGTCGTCATAGATGTGATCGATGTGATGTGACTGATCTTTCCTCCGTAGTTTCAGAGATGTGTATCAATATCTTCTGTTGGGGATGAAACATTGTTTGGGGAAGCTTCTTCTGAATGTCATTGTGCATGTTCCAGTAAGCTGAAGGAAGTAAGTGAACAGTTGTTTTATTTGAAATTGTACTAGGCTATGTTAGTGGAATTTGAATGAAATAAAATAAATAAAGAATTTATTTACCAAAAACTCCGTTTTGGAAACGTTTCTTTCTCAAAAATGCAAAGTTTTTGTCTTGGATCTTCGATTAAGTTTGTAAATTTAAATCATTTGCTGTAAGTAAACTACTTCAAAAAGTGCAGTAAATTTGTTCCTCAAAATCCCCTTAAGGGGGGGGGGGGGTAAAGCTACCCTCTTCTAATTGCCGAAACTTGCCTTGGTACCTACTTTTATGATGAATTTTGGTGGAAAGCTGCCCATTAATTTACTATTTTTGCGAATTTCAGCAAAACGCCACCCATATTTATGGGAAATCTACCAAAAATGGACCCTTGTTTAGAGAATTTTGGGCCCAAAAACCCACCCATATGGGTGGCACATACCTGTACCCTGAAAATGCTATGCAAATTTTTTATATATTATGTGGCAAATGCATACACACATACATACATACATACCTCTCCCCCCTCCCCAGGAAATACTCATTACCATTGCTAAGTTTTCTTCTCTCACATGCAAATTTATAATGTCAATATTCTTTCTACAGGCAATCAAAGTCAATCATCAATGGAACGATACGTTCCAACGAGCTGCAAATCGATATCATGAAGCTGAAAAAAGGTGCAGGAGACTTGAGGATGAATTGAAGACAGAGACTGAAGAAAATTCTGTACTGAAAGAATTGATTAAAAAGCTTGAAAATGACTTACAGAATTCTCAAAAACATAGCTATTCAAGATCCAGTAGCCGTGAATTCTGCAGCAAAGATGATGTGGAGGCTTTGAAATTACAGGTATGTTATCATTCATACTGTGATCAGTGTCTGTGATCATTTGTCTTTTTCAAACCCAATGAATTAAAACTCTTGATACATGTCAAGTGTGATTATTCTTGAGAAAATGTCCTCCTTCTCTTTGAAAAATAGCGAAAATTGATCTAATTTTACCAGGTGTTAATTGGACCAGTGAGATTGTTTTAAGGTTGAATTCGTTTGCATTTCTCTTTGCTGAAAGAAGATCTTTTGAACTATTTTGTTCCTCAGGGCTCATGCATTTGCCCACTACTATTCAAAAAAATCATCAAAATAGAAGGTGATAGATAGCTTCTGGTTTTACTCTTTATGACTATTGTTTGTTATCTATTATATCAAAACATTTGAGCCAAACATTGAGTTGCTTTTATTTCTCAATAGCTCCTTGCTTACCAAGAAGACTTCAATACGGAAAAAGAAGAACATGAAAAGAAAGGAAAGGACATAAAAGCATTTGAAAAGAAACTAGAAGATGCTAATGACTTCATCAGGTCATTGTCCGATCAATTAATTCAGCATAAAAACCATGTCTTGAAGATGTCACAAGATAAAGAACGTGTGAGACAGGAATTGCGGAGACTTGCTGATGACAGTTATTCATATGATGCAATTCGCAGACCACTTTACCAGAATTTCTCATTCCCACTCAGTTCAGAGGTAAGAGAAAGCAAATGTTGATTTTCTTTTGTCTGTATTCTGCTCCTGACAATCCAAATAGCATTAGGCTGGAAGAATTTGGATTTAGTGAAATATCAATGATTTTCTAGCATTCTTAAGGGTGTGCACCCAGAATTATATTTTCTGGGTCCAGTTTTTACTTCAACTTAGCTTACATTCTGCCCAGCACCCTATAGCCATGCTACGGTTGAGATGCATCATTTCTGGCATGTTGCAAAATTTTGGAGCTTTATTGAAGCCTTGATTCTTCTCTTGGAAAATATTTTGAGAACTCAAAATTTTCATTAACAGAAACAAGCATTTACTCTTATCAAAGACTACTATTCTTTTTGTCTTTGATTCGTTTTCTAATCGAGGGTTTCATCTCTTCACAGGAACTGCCATTGTCATCATCAGCCACTGCAAGAACTCCGCCCATTCTACGAAGATCTGACTCTGACTTGTTCAAAGGTGGGAGAGTAGTGAGAGACTCATAAATTTTAGTTGTCTAGAAATTGATGAATTTTTTCCATAGAAACTGTATCTTTTGTTTTTAAAACAATTAACGATCAAGTTTCAAGCAACTGAAAATAAGCCCTAGAAAAATTATAAAAACAGTAGGGATGCATTAGGATCATATTTTAGACTGCTGTTAGGATGATAGCAGCAGATTTTATATAAAGATTGAACTTTCCAGATTCCAGAAAATGGTCAAACTAACTATGCCATTGTCAAAGTTAAACCTTCTTCCTTTAATCTAAGTCAAAATTGCCAAAAGTTTTTAGCTCCTCGCGTTGTTAAAACCCTAAAATTTGTAACAAGTTGCTGTTTCCCTGCTGTTTACAACCCAACCCAAAATAGATCACTCGAAATTTTCCAAACGTTCTTATTACAGTTATCAACCAAATATAATATCAAGGAGCAAAGCTTCATCTGGCTCACAGATATGGAGCTGTCACTGTTTATTCCTTTTTCTGGACTCTGGAAATTTCTGCCATAATCAAGCAAAACTTTTCATAATGTAGACGAGATTATATATTTTTGAATTTTATCAATAAATGACCCCAGCGTATCAGGAGTAAATTGTGTCACATATTCTGATACATCAAGTGTTCTAGGTAGGAAAGTGTCACTGACACCCATTGAGACAATTCTCGTTTTAGTTTAGTTAGTGTTATGTTAAAGATGTTTTAGTTTTACCATTTTGCTTGTAGAAAATTGAAAAATAGACCATAAAGAAATGATTTGGGTAATTTAAATTTAGGTTTTTTAGATTTAGGTAAAATACATCTTGTATTGGTGCACATGAGTAAACTTAACATCGTGACAATGAGGCTCTTGGTCTGATTTGCCAAGCCAGGAATGAGATCTAAAATTCCCATTAAAACTGCTAAGGCGCCAAGATATTTCAACCCCATTTGAAACCAGCAATAATGGTCTGAACAGCTGTAGCGTAAATCAAGGACCAACTTTTTGTTGCCATACACAACGTTTTATTTTAACGGAGAAAAATTGTATTGAGACACATTTTGCTTTAAAATGGTTGATATGTGCTCTAACTGCTTGAATGCAAGAAGGGTTTAAATTTCATACCTGTCGTGCACCAATTCAAATTTAGTTCGTATCTAGGTTTAGTATTAAACGATGATTAGACGTAATGCCAATATTTCATATTGAAACCATATTCACACATCACATATATTCACACATATATTTTTACATTAATACCGGGTAACCCATACAAAGTTTTTCTATATGATTTGATTTGTCACTGACCATATCTAAACCAATGGCAAAGCCAGGGGGTGGACCGGTAGAGACCCCACTTTTTCAGGTCAGTTTAGTTCTCAAGCAAAAACGGTTCTCACTCTACCAAAAGTTCCTCTCCTTATTTAGCTATAAATTTAGCTATTCTTCAAAGAGTTTGAATGACTCTACACCTTCTACCAAATTTTTTATATTAGCGACAGAAGCTTTGAAAGCTTCTGTCGGGAAATTCCTGTTGATCTACGATTCTCGCTCGATATCTTAATGGTTTTCATTTCATTTTATTCTATCTATATTCTTCAGAAGACGGTAATGCCAACAGCTAAGGCTCCTTAGGAGGAGCAGAGGCTGCTCTCAGGCTATTTTTCGAAGGGCAGTGACAAAATTTACAATTTACCAAAACCTGCGCCCAAACTTAGATAACTACCAACAACTATCAAATTTGGAGAAAAGCACATTTATAATCGACGTAGAGAGAGAGCACTTGCTTAGCCTCAGGTTCAAGACTCTGTACCAAAGATGCGTTCCATTTTCAAATTGGAAAACTTTTTATCGATCACCTGGTATTTAGAATGAATTTTTAACTTTGACGCAACATCTTATTGTTATTGAATAACCAAATAGATGCTTAGTTACATATCTCTGGTTGAATTTACTGTTATAAATTATTTTTAGGTTGATTTGAAAGTTATTGTAACAGAAAATCATAAAGTGCATTGAATTTGTAAAATTTGACATATTTATTATCGTTTTATATCAATTGAACATGATCTTAAAATGTTTTACTGCAGATCCATCTCGCTGTGTTTTTGCATTAGCTTTTGCTTCAGCAGGTTTGGACTTGCCCAAGTCGTCTTACAAGACGACTTGGGCAAGTCTACAGCAGGTTAAACACTGGTTTGACAAGTTGAGAAACTTCTCAGAGGTTCCTGGAGATTCTTTGACGGTCATGCCAATAGTTGTGTGCTACAGGCAATGAAGTAGATGTTGAGGAGGTGTAGAGGGCAGCTATATGAACGACTAAGAAGAATTCAAACCTCTTATTGGGGCTACTCCCTCCTCCAACCTTGAGAGGGCAGCTGCATGCCTGACCATTCTTATGCCGTTGCTTTCAATCTCATTTTCAAAATGTAGTTTTCTATGGTATTGTTAGATTTCTGTGTTCTTATTTGATATACCGGGTGCGCCAAAATAAACTATGCACGTTTGGCAGGCCACAATAAATCGTACACTGGACCGATTTTGAAGATTTATGACTTAATCGTTAGCAGAAGGCCTGAATTAGACACTGTGTATTTTTCGCAAATTTGTTCATTTTTTGTTTTTAGAGCCAGAAGCGAGTTTCCTAAAATGTTAGTTTTCGACAACACTGAAAACGATCAAAAAACATTGATCAAGTTTTCTAAAGAATCGACATGGATGGACAAAGAGAAAACTTGTTCGTGGTGATTTGCGATTTAGAAATCAACCAATTGTAATCTGTTGTACGAGAGTTCGTATTAAGCCCGCAAATCCCCTTGAAAACTTTTTCTCTTTGTTCATTCATGTGGAGGCTTTTAAAATTTGATCGACGTTTTCAATCGTTTTCAATGTTGCCTGACCAAGAATTGCCTGTAGTACATGATCAACAATAACATTTCTCAAACGATAATACCACCAGTACGGAAGTACTCTGTTTAGAGAGCATGCCGAATTGCTGAAACCGAGCTGAAACAGCTCAAAATATTATTTAGAAACGGTTCTTCTGTGTTTTCTGGAATATTTTAGCAGTCTGCAGTTTTTGATACCCTCTGTGACCCTCCATATTCCTCTGAAAGTTTGAATTATTTTGTATTTCAGAAAACCCTACCCTGGGTACCAGACTCTCTAACATATGTTAGATAGTCTGGTACCCCGGGTAAGAAAATCCAAACAGGGCCTCGTAAATTGATGAAAGAAACGTGTCTAATGAGGTGTGTAACACATCCCATTCCAAAACACAGTGCATGCCCAGACCTGTGATTATATACGCACAGGACAATTTACAGAAGTTCGGAGTGATATAAGTCGAGGAATTTGTATAAGAATAAAGAATGTACATACATAATGTATCAACTCTTTCAGATTGTAAAATGAAGTTTGCTAAATGGCTGCATCCATTCACGGGGGGGAGGGGGGGTTCTCTGACAAATTTTGGGTAGGGGTCTGCCGCGAGCATCTTCAAAAGGGTACCGTTGGCTAGACTAATTTTTACGAAAATGACACCCTTGGCTAGACCAATATGGACCATTTTCTCGACCAATATTGTCAAATTTGTGCCAAATATGATGTCATGACCGTTCGCTAGACCAATATTGTCAAAAATGATACCCTTGGCTAGACCGTTGCTGGCCAAAATTGCAAAAAAGTATACCCTTGGCTAGACTAGAAGTCCGAAAAAGTATACCCTTGCTCGCGGCACATCCCCAGGTACCTTTACTATGGAAGACCCCCCCCCCGTGCATCCATTGAAGCCACGCAAAGCCACGTCCTACGGGCCCTTTCATGCCCAAGAAGCCACCCTTCAAAAACAGTGCCAGTCCACCCCTGTGCATGGGAAACTCTTGAAAATGAACAGTGCTTATAACAATGCTTGACGTCAAATTATGTCGTCCAATTTCTATGGTTGTCCATGTCTTGAGCTTGTTGCTTATTGCATTACGTAAAAGTATTGCGAATGAGAAGAAAGTAAGACATAATGACCATATTTGTTGAAGGTGACATAATGTGAAGGTCCTTCGTTCCGTCATGTCATTACCAACCGTTCATAGATCTGTGTATTCTTACGCAATTTTTCGAGTGGACGTATGTGATTGGCATTTTGATTAGAGCCTTTACTTGTCTATGGAACGTGCACAAGAAAAACTATGTCTGTACAAATTTTCAGATTCAAGTGGTCTTGTGAGCATACGTTCCAAATCTTTTAAAGGGTTGATGTAAAATGCCAAAACCTATTTCTTTGAACTGAATGGCTTCAAAGGCACTTTAGAGAAAATGCTATAATTCCACCGTTGGACTTTTCACAAATCTTCAATATTTTCAGAATTATAGAGTTGTTCTTCTTTCTGAAGAATTCAAGAAAAATTTTGAAAAATAAATTAAAACTATCGTAGTTTCTAAACCTTTGGAGGAAAGATAATACAATTCTAAAGAAAACAATAGTTTATGAATGTCTACAATATGGTAGCAAGCACAAGTCTGTCACTCTTCCTTCTGGTTTACGATACAATATGTAACACCAGGCAGCAGATTATTCATTGCTTCAAAAGGAACAAATTATGAATAAGACGTGGTCTTTATTTCTTTGTAAATTTTGATGCATCAGTTGAAAATAGTTGAATCAATTAAGAAAAAATAGTTTAGTCGTTTAAAAATTTCAACATTTAACTCTTTAATACTACATGTATGCACATTGTTTGACCTGATTGGACACTGAATCACAACCAAGCCATCGGCCATCTTAAACCGGGGCAAATGTAACACCGTGTTACAATTGCCCCTGACCTGGTCAGCTGTCGTTATTTTCCATTTTCACATCTCATAAGCCCTTAAAGATTTTAACATAGTTTTGATCCTTAATAGATGTCATGTCTGTGATGTGAAAATAAACTTTTTACTCACAAGCAAAATCATTCAGACACAAATTTACAGTGGAAGCATGTTTTTACTTTCGTGCTCTAAAACATGTTTTCCCTGAAAATTTCGCAAACTTGGCTGAATATTCCTGTATCTCAAGTTGTATGTAGAAGGTTAGAATGAGCATGTTCTGTGCAAAAATCAGATTTTTGCACTTTTCTAAAAGCTCTGAGAGCCAGTGTTACAATTGCCCCATGTTACAATTGTCTCCACTACTTTTTGGGACACTCGGTAGAGAGGAACATGTGAAAATAAGATGAGATCGGTCTCGGTCTTCAAAATGATGTTTGATAGAATCAACTTTTCGACAGGAATATGATGGATCATATTGCCAAATCCTGGAGAATCAAAGTCCAGCATTGACCGAAGGCAAACAGTTAACCTTTCTTGATATTATTAGCATCATTGAGATTTGATAATCTTTTCCAAGTGACGTTGAAATTTTCAATTTTCAAAGCCGTGTCAATTTTTCGGTGGCTTTGGTTTGCATTCGTTGTTTTAAATCTAACCTAGGTTTGAGTAAAATGATATCGAGAGTAGTAACCTTCACCCTTATGCTTATTTTTTATTTTCTACGGTGTCTACCTTGATCAAAGCAGTGATAAAATTTGGGGGGCTTCCTGATAAAAAATCTATCGTTTACGAAACGTTTGCCCGACTTAAGGCAGATTTCTGCCCGATTAAGGCTGATTTTTGCAAATCTTTCTAACGTCAGTCCCTCAGCCTCCCTGTCTCCTATGCCTATGAAGTGTTCGTCAATCATCGAACGTGGTTCTTGCCACCATTCTCACAAAATGAAGTTTGCAGCGTCAAAGCTACTAGACCAGCTAGGCACGAAATGACGTTTGTTTCTGCTGTTTTTTTTCAGTTTGTTGTTTTGGAGCTCTTGTTACATCGAAAAATGTTCATTCTGTTTCCTCTTTAACCCTTCGTAAGGAAGACTGCATGCATAGGTTACCTATGCAGTTTTCTTCCTTATACACAACACCACAATTTTGCCCTCTTTTTTCGTCGAAAATATTTTCCTGTTTCACTTCATTCTTTTCTTCCTTCCTCCCTCCTTGCCTTCCTTCCTTCCTCCTTCTATTTTCTGCAGGACAGAAATTTCATCCACTCTCCACTATATCCACTCTACTCCAAAAACTGCCTGAAGGATAACATGGCCGGTACAAAATGTAACGGGGCAACTACTTTGTTGAGCTTGTACAGAACTGAGTTAACACTTTTCATAAAGCAATTGTGAATGGGGCAGTAATTTTTTGTAAGCTCAACATGAAGTTTGAAATATAAAATGACTCATTTTGAGGAAAAATTTGTAAATCATGCAATTTGAGAAATGCTTGGAAAGATGTATTGTAAAAAATGATGCAAAATTTCCTTGTCAGTTGCTGACAAGAACGATTCATCAGTCATATCTCTTCGTCTTCAAAGTCAATTTTTCGTTGATAAAGACTTGTAAGGACAAGAATTGATTTTCTTTGGCTACTTCATCGGTGGTACTATACAACATCTGTTGTTGGCAGCTACATTTTTTAAAGAAAGGGTGGGCAGTTTGTTTGCTATAATTTCATACAAGGCGAGCAGATTTTTGCAAGAATGTTTTTCTCCACCGGTCATGTAATGTAATAAATTTTGCACTGTAATGCAATAAATTTTGCACTGTCCCTCAGTACGGAAAGCAAAGAGAACAGTTTGCATGGTCTTAAACAGCTAAACAGTAGGAAGAAATGGTTTGAGATAGCTAGAATATGGAAGAATTAGAAAATTCAGTAGCTTCTCTAGCTCCTGCAAATTTAATCGAATGAATATCCTTTCATTACATTTCTCTCACAGAACCAAAATTGGTCGCCAGTAGTGAGAGAGTCGATGAATTTCAAGCAACATCATTCACTGTTGTAGGATTGACATGACACACCCATTTTGCATGGTCATTGGATGGTAATTCACCAAAGAAGGCTGTGTAGCTCTCATTGCTTCAAGGTATGTGAAATTATGTTACGAATTTGGGTTTTCGTCTTTCTCAAATTGAATGTCACATGAAAATGCCCGCTAATAACAACGATTGAAGTGTTTTGCATGTGCAGTTTTGCTTTATCGCAAATCTCGTGTGAAATCAAATTTGAGACAGACTTCAGATTCGTGCTCATTCCCCCAACCTCGATTACAGGGCTACCATTGTCTTCAGCCTCCCTTCTTCACTCCTCTCATATGGTAACAGGCACATGCCTTCCTATGCAACACTTTTCACAATTACATTCCTTGTCAACCTCACTTTGATTATACATGCACCTCGTGGTACCCAATGTTGAGTAAAAGGCTGTCCAAAAATCCAATCGGCACAAAACAAATGCATTCGTTTCTATATGAACTTGAAAAACACAGCACATGTTGGGGCTACAGAATTCAAAGCTATAAGTTGGCTCTCCATAAAGCAAAACAAAAAACAAAATACCTGTGTAAATATAGTGAACTTTTTTAAAGGAACTGCTCCAGCTTATGCTGAGCTGACGAAATATTCCATGCAGTGGACCACAATCGAATAACACGTTTTTGTATGTGAATTTCATCAACAAGAGGATGACTTCATCTTTTCCTAAAATTGGTTATCGGTTGGCTGTTGGAGTGCATAGAAACCTCCCATCATAGATATCAAGAGCTCAAACTAACGAAGACAGAGTTGACTTTTTGTAAATGGTACCAGATAAAGTTGCCCATATTTGTTCTCTAAATGGGCCTACGTTTTAGAGATTGGACACCCCAGTTTTGCTGCAACGCGTAGAGAGACAAGAAGATTGTCGGAATAAGTGTATCTTATACCTGAAAAGATTATTTTAATTCACATTTGTTTGTGACATTTTTAGAGTGTGTACATACGCCATGAAGTGTTCAATATATTTGCAAAGGCAGCAAACATCAAGATGTTTCATATACCTAGCGTCCCTGAAAATTATACATATTTGGTTGGATGCAGCGATGTGAATTTAGTTTTAATCAATGGCTAAGCACTCTCAAAATGTTGCTTGATAGTTAACTTGTCTGTCTGGTTCGTTGATATTGGTGCTTTGAGAATAGAAATATTGATCTTGAAAGCACAAATTTGCGTGTACCTCCAAACCAGAGCTTTGGCCTTAGACCCAAGCAAATTTTTGAAGCACATCGAAATTGTAAACTGAAATTAAAGAAAAATTAAGAAACTACCCAATGGATGACTTCTAGCAAACAGAATCTACATGATCATATATTATCAAGGCTATCTTTGATTTGTTCGCTGTATCTCTCCTCAGGAATTTAGGCCAAAGGTCGATGCAAATTTGAGCTTTCAAGTTTGATATTTTGCTCTCAAAGCACCAATACCAACAAAGAAGGTATCTATGTTCAAGCTAACTTTCAAGGAACATTTTAAAAGAGATCAGCCATTGATTAAAGCTAAATTCACATCGCTGCAGCAAACCAAATCTGTATGGGACATCGGAGTTGCTCTCTCAAACTCCTTGGGAATGACGAAACCATAGAAATACTTAAGCTTGAATTGGAAGCTCAGAGAGGCGAGGATCCTTTTGGAGTAAGGGTAATTCCATGACAGATACGAGAACCTTTGGTGCATTTTTGAAGGGTATTTGCAAGTATGTGTTGAGTGTGCAAGCTGAAGGGGAACTGAACAAAAGCCCCGCGAATTAGCAAGTGGTGTATCCTCTCTGACGCACACTGGGGCATCGGGAACGGAAACCAAGACCCTGCTTTGGTCCACAGGTAGAAGAAGGGAGTAAGAATTTATTCATCGTAAAATAGGGAATTTCCGAATGAATTTGTTTGTGATACATGAGGAGTATTCGTCGGTATTTGTTTTCTTTGCGAAAGTGTTGCATAGAATTAGCAAAAGGCAGCGATGCGCGACATTAATTGTCAAGAAAACAATTGCATTAGAATGACGCATGCGCAAATTTGTTGACACATTCTCTGGATTAGCGACGATGGGACGGAAAATATGAATGTGCCTTGGCTCAAAGTTTATCGAAGTTTTTCCACAATATATTCAAGCTAACAGAACCAAATTAACAGTAATTACAAGGAAAATATTTTATTAAGGTATTCTATAATTTTTGTGGTGAACGCAAAGACATCAGAAGCTGTGTGCGCGGTCAAAGTTGGGTGTTGCATTGCCGAAAGTTGGCCTAAACATCAAGCTCATTTGCATAGCAAGAGAAAGCAAGTGGAAGCCGTTGTAAAGTGATTGAAATGGAGACGGAGGAAAACGAAAGTGCTGGACAGTCAGTTTGTCAAGTCTGCAAGAAGAAATTCAAGAATCCCGAGAAACTATCACTTCATATGGGGTTTCATTCACTGTTTGGAAACTTCAAGAAAAGTGTTGGGCATGCTGAAAACAATAATGGATCGGAAGAAGTAAACACAAACAGTGGTAAGTGATCCCTTGTCGCATTTTAATTACGGAATCATTTGTCACCCGTTTTCTTTTCATTTCTTCTGCATAACTTACATACAAATTTCAATTGATACTCTCAAATTATGCAACCTATCATTTCTTATTGTTGCAAGTTTATTGATGTTTTTATTGTCAGTTTTAATTTGATTGTTGGTGGTGGGGATTAGACTCTTCTTTCTGTTGAATCAGGGCAAATTCACTTACCTTAATTGATTAAGAATGGGTATTTAAATATAGTCAAGATCATTTGGTGATTTGCATTGGGGATTGTTTTATTTGTTACTAAATAAAACATCATGAATAAGGCTTTATCGTTTTGGATAATCAAGATAATTGGTTAGTTGGAAAGTTGGACACAAGGTCTGCAGCTATGAATTGGGTAGGCTGGGGGTGAAATGGGCTGTGTTGATTACTGGAACATGGTACATGGGGAACTGTGAAATCAGCGTCCTCTGTGTCAAAGGGGTATTTCTAACAGCTGAAGTGGGAGGAAACCCGTGACAGCTGAAGTGGGAGGAAACCCGTGAATGAAGATTTTAGCAAAATTTATCCACATTTTTTACCTTACCCATTTTACCCCAACTCAAACTTACCCATTTTACCCCAGTAGACCCTGTCACTTTGACACTCTTGTCCAAGTGAGTAGTGTTCCCAAGGCTCTGTTCTCTGATTGGAATATGTTTTCCTGATTGGAAGCAAATATCCCCTGGTGAAATTTGTGTATGTGGTACACCACAGATTTGCACCAATTTATTTTTCTAAATGGCTTTTGTACTGTTTAGTGTGAGTTTGTCCACCATAGATCTGTAATCTTTTGTAAAGCTCTCATAAAAGAATTTGTGCATTAAGAACTTTCAGGCTGATTTTGGGCCAATTAAGCACCTTCAATATTATATGTGTATGGGAGCCATTTCAACCTGTTACAGAAAGTGATTGGTTCTTTTATGTGGGTTTTTATTGTATACCATGATGTATGTATGTATGTATGTACATTTGCCATCAACATTGAAATTAATTGTACTACCGGGTGAACCAGAAAAAGTTCCCACTTTTGAAAATTCATAGCATTAAAAGTACTGGACGGATTGGAATGAATCAATATTGCTTGACAGCCAAGGGATTGAAGTATTTTTATGATTTTCTTGCCTTCTTGCAAGCACTGGACAAATTGCTATGCTAAATTAAAGTTTACAAAAACTTGATGGTTGCAAAATGACTGAAAAAGGCCTAGAATACTTGATCAAATCATAAAGGACTCCTCGCTCAGAACAACAGAGAAAATGCAATCTCCCATGGGTGAGAGATATCGTCTGCACATTTATTGCCATGAGATTGAAAATTGTTGTTATCTGTTTAAGAATCTATGTCTTATAACTCTTGAGAGAGGTGAAATGCCTGTGTACATTGTTCTGTGCGAGGAGAGTCCTAACCATTTGATCAAGTGTTTTAGGTCCTTTTCAGTCATTTTGCTACTATGAAATTTTTGTAAAGTTGAATTTACCTATATTTGTAATACTCGCAAGAAGACGAGAAAAATCACAAAAATATTTGTGATCTTTTGGCTTTTAACTAGAATTTGAATCATTCAAATCCATGAAGAACTTGTGGTGCTACAAATTTTCAAAAGTGTGAACTCTTTTCTGGCTCACCCCGTATACAATTTAGGAAAAAAAGAGATGTCTAATAACATGTGTACAGTATATGAATTTAAAAGTTAATATCTAATCTGAAAGCACCCCCAGTTTAAAATGGCAGGGATAACATTAAAGGGAGTGTGCAATGGTATATAGGCTTCTCTATAAATAGAGCAAAGAAAACGTTCAGACACGGCATTGTTCCTTTAGCTATCAATTGTTGACAACTCGTGTTGGACATCGATTTGAATAGGCTGTTTTTAGATTTTTTTGCTCTTTGCAAATGCAAGCTTATAACCTTGCACAAACCCTTTAAAAGGTCAGTGCAACCTTGTTTCCATAATGGTCCCTCTAGAGGTGTCATTGAAAGAAAAGTTTTCAAGTTTTTGTGTCAAAGGTGGAAAGTAATGATGCAATATAGTTTTGTTTGCAGCTTTTGGAATTTTAGTAATATACATAGGGGCTGTTTTCTTAATTTTGTAGGTCTTTAAATAATTTTTCTTTGATGTTATGTTCAAAACTGTTCGCGCTCTAAGCAGATTTTAGGTCAGAGTGTAGACTGTACCAGATTTTAGGTCCTAGGAAGGAGAAACCACTGTGCCCTGCGTTACTCTTTTGAAAAGGTTGATTCAAATTGTTTTTCAATCTTCAAGTGATTCCAGATGATTCCAGTCTGTCAAAATCTCAAATGCATCAACTCCAAAAACTGTAACTCAGAGCACTCTGCAATCCTTGCACAGTTCAATCCAGCATCTGGAAACCACTAACTAACAGCAGGGAAATGTGTTAAGGTCTGAAGGGGTAAACTGTATAGGCTGGGTGGTGGTGTTGATTGCTGGACAACAGTGGACCCTGAACTGATAAAAGCAACATTCACTGTGTCAACAAGGAAGGCAGTGTGACTAGTTGTAGCTTGAGGAAAGCTGTCTTCGCACACAACAGAAAATCAATAACCTCTTATCTGACATCGAAGGTGAAGTTGAAAGTTTTAGCACCAATTGCTAAAGTGTTAGGATCGCAGAAATAGAGGAAACCGAATCAAGTTTGTGATGCATGGTTATGCGATACTAGGTGCTGGTACGGTTCGGGCCCTATCCGTGTGACTGTTCTGGTGGCAGAGTCTGTGGATTAAAACACTGTGCTGCAACACCTTCAATCTTGCTGACAAAACTTAGGCATTCAATACTGGGTGGACTGGATTTTTGCCATGTTTGGGGAAGAGCTTAACCCTGAGCAATCTTCATCTTAATATAGCTCCTGGTACTTCTGTTGTTGGCTCTTGCACGCTCCTTGGTCAAGAGACAAAAATCGCATAAAGTCAGTCACATTTGAATAAATTTTGTTTCAGTTTTTGGCCCCATACATCTTGAGCTATTAGCCATTTCTTGAAAATTATTAGTCAGAGCTTACCTAAATCAATCAGAAGCATTTAAACAGATTTTTGAATACTGAACTTGATCGAATAAAGTGGCAGCAGCTCTATGAGGCGACTTGGGGGAATTTAGCAGTTATTGTTATTTAGCTATATTTGTTATTTAGCTATATTTAGAAGTTGATAATTTTATCTGTTGCATGGTCATTGTTTAATTTGATTTAATCCTGAACGAAAATGAAAAAAATAACATAAATTCCAAGATCAGCAATTTTATGCATACATTTTGGTGAATGAAACAAATGCTCACCTTTTTGGGCACATTGCTCTTGACAAAATTAATGGTGGTTTGTGCAAGTATAACAAGAAAGTTGCTACCAAATTCAAACTGTGCTTCTCGCCTGGACTCAATAACCAGATAAATTTATTTCACACACTAATTTGATTAACAACAAATGAACCTCATCGCAAAGAACTTGTATTTGGATTGAATTGAAAGGCAGTATTTACTGTTATCAGATCTAGGTATCTTATTTTTTCCAAACGGTCCAACTTCTATTTCAAGGTTGTGTTTACTCATTGAAGGTGTTGTGGCGCAGTGGTGTAACCCTCTGGCATTGCAACCAAAACTGTCAGGCAGACAGGGTTCGATCCTAAGGTACCACTTGAGCGTCATGACAACGGGTCTAGGACTCGATTAGGCCTATTTTACTTCTGCCATCCCAGCCCTTGGCGCTAAAAACTGCAACTTCACCTTCACCTTCTTAACTTTGAGAAGCATTGCCTCTTTTTGAAGTCGTTTATTGCATCCAAATATGTTTCGAATTTGAAAACCAACTTTATCTGAGCATATTTGGAAAGTTTTTATCCTGCACTAGATGTTTATTGAGATAAGACAAGGTGTGGTTTTCGAAGAAGCTCCTTTTAACGTGGCAGCATAGATGTTTTCATTGGTAGAATATAGTATTTCGCTTGCAATTCACAAACCATTGATGCCTAAGTCAGCAGCTATTCAGTAATTGCAATCTTGCAAAGACTTTCAAAGGCCACTGATCCTCATCCTTGGATATCAAGACAATGATATTGGAAAGTACATTATTCAATACTGGACAAGTTCAAATATATTTTGAAATTTACCTCAATTAGCTACCCCATTCTGAAGTTATGAGGGATTTTCTCAAGAAAACAAACCCCTTATTTTGTAAGAGATAGTTATGCGAGATTTTGTAAAGTTTTCCTCAATGTATCCAATAATAGAAAATGCCAAATGCATGTTAAACAACTAATTTCAGCAAATTGAGTCAAATAGGAAACCACTAGAAAGTTTCACAAATTATTAATTGGATCCTCTAATTGATGACTTGCGAAGTTTTCTTTAAAACGGCCCTGAAATGGCCAGGAACCAGTGGAGAGCATTGTGCCTCTGTCTGTGGAACATTGTGAAACATGTCTAATCACCACCAAATTTATCTACTCCTTCCAACTGTTTTTGCCGATGTTCATGACGAGACTTGCAACCCCCCGTGCTTAGGCCCAAATGTAAAATGGTTCAAAACACCAGGCAGACTTATGTGAGTTACTTTATTTGCCCCTAAATCAGCTTTCCTTGGTGCTTTCTTCATCATAAATCAATAACACCAAGTATCGAAAACTTTTAATGGCATTTTAGAAAAACTTCGCAAATTTTCAGTTGGCCCCCTGATTGATAATTTGCGAAGTATTTAAAAAACGTTGTGCCTCTGTGGAACATTGTAGAACACGTCTAATCACCACCAAATCTACTCCTTCGGACTATTTTTGCCGATGTTTATGACGAGACTTGCAATCACCGCGTGCTTAGGCCCAAATGTAAAATTGTTCAAAACAACAACAACAGGAAAACGCACGCGAGTTACTTTATTTGCCCCTAAACCAGCTTGCCTTGGTACTTTTATCATCATAAGACACAACGACACAAAATATCCGACACATTTAATGGCATTTTAGAAAAACCTTGCAAATCTCCGAAGTATTTGAATAAAGCGGCCTAGAAATGGCCAGGAACCAGTGGAGAGCTTTATGCCTCTGTGGAGCATTGTAGAAAACGTTTAATCACCACCGAATCTATTTTAGGCCTAAAGTCACGATCTAATTTCCAGACTTAGTAGAACAAAGATCTTTAATCCAGTCAACCAGGGGCGAACAACAAGAAGGTCCAAGTTCAAATTGGAATTTACTTTTCGCAAAAGTATTGCAGGACAAAAATGATTATCTTATCTAGGGCCAAAAATAGGGAACAGTCTTCCATCTGAGTTGAAATCAACAAACACTATTAAAGGGTATCAGAAATATAACCAAGCTTCGCGTACAATTCAGCGATCTAAATGCACACAAATTTCATCATAATTTTGAGTGTCTTAGGCCTATATGTAATTGTGGTGCAGCTAACGAGGACAACGAGCATTATCTCCTGCACTGCCCCCGCTTTAATCAACTGCGAGTGGATCTCTTTGGCACTGTCACAGAAGTGTCGGGTATTGATATCGCAAACCTGGATTCAAAAACCTTGTGCAACTTGCTTCTTTACGGCAGTTCTAATATGAATATGATTGACAACAGGATAATTATTGAAGCAACAATTGAATACATTGAAAAAACGAACAGGTTGAATTGACCGTGGGTGCTGGAGTGCTGCCTGGGCGAGGGGGTGAGGTTTTTTCGTCCTTTCCCTTGGGGGGCACGTTAGTATCCGTGGATCAATATGAAATCAATTTGAAATAACGCAATGATCTAGCAGCTCTCCCTCCTATCTTCCAGACAGTTCAGCACCAAACCACCCAAATTTTCCCATAGTGCTTGACTTCCCTCGTCATTGTACCGTCCAGTTGCTATGTGATGGTACAGGGATGATGGAAGTCTACAATATAAAAGGTTAGACCCATAGCATGGTTTGGTGTGGAACTGCCAGTTTCCTCCTTTTCTTTTGACTATTTTTGTGTTGTTTTTCTTGTTTTGTTTTGTCCCTCGTATTGCTGTTTTTTTTCTTTTTGTTATATATTTATATCTTGAAGTTGTATTTGCAACTTGTAAGTACCGTTCTTGGTGTAGGCCAGATGACCTTGTGTCTTCTTACACCAAGAGCGGTACAGAAATAATGTATTTAATTTAGTTTTAATTTATTATGAATAGAAAGAAAATCGTAAAGTTGAGGCTCATGGTGGCTGAACTAGGCGGTGAGATTTGGAAAGGGTATGTCTGATGAAGCATATTGGTGAAAAGTCTTTCCCTAGAATAAGAATTTTTGTTATGTTTTTGTTTGCTGAATTTAATTTGATCTTTGAAAGAAAGTTTGAAGATTGGTTGCAAAATCCATCAAATTTTGCATTTTTTCAAATGTTGAAACTTTTTTTAATGAATCAGTACAGTACAGTATAGTTCAATTTTCATCACCCAGTAATTTTCGATTTTTCTCACAGTATTTTTCAATAAGTATTTAATAAACAAATATCGGTTCATGGTTATTACCTGTTTATTTGTTTTTATTTGCTAATGAAGGGAGGAGTCAGCAGTGTTATTTTATTATGTGCGTTACGTCCTTTATTGACAGGTACCTTAATTTTCGGCTGAATTGATATGAGATTTGCAGGTATATTTTTGATTGAGGTGCCAGTAGTGAAACTACAGACAGCTGTTGGGCAGGGTTTTCTTTGGTGAAAGAAGGGACAAAGCCTGAATTCGAGAAGTTTGGGGGTCTATGACGTTGCCCCAGGAAAAAGTCTCGTGACCGCTTCCTTGAAGTTTTCAAAAACCTAGGAAACGTCATTTTGGTTATATTTTCATTAGATTTTTATCCTTTCAAACAATGGACCTTTTTGCCATTCTTTGATAAAATTTTAATCGAACGATATTTTTATACATTTTGAAGAATACACTCTTCTTTTTTTTTTCATGAGAATAATGTTGATAAGAATATTCAGGCTCAGAATCATCCAATTTTTAAGAATATTATAAGAATATTGCCAGCCTCAGCTGGCATATTTGTGTCTCATTTTTCAGCAGTTGCCTGTTTTGTGATGTTCATAACAGAGAATCGCATGACTGACATAAATACTTTAAGAATATGTTCAGGCTCAAAACGAAACTTTCTTAAGAATATCGAGGCTGGACAAAATTTAAAATATTCTTAATAAAAAAAGAGTGTAATGGACCTTTTACCTGTTCTACAAAAGAGTCTGGATTGTGCGATATTCTTATCATTTTCATCAAATCTTATCGCTTTTGTGCACATTTGAAAATTTACAGAATGTATCAGAACATCGTTCGATTCAGATTCTTTTGCAGAATGGCTGAAAGGTCTATTTTCGAATGTGCGCAATCGTGTCAGAAGCTCTAACGCCACGCGATCGAACCTCGCGTTTCGATCCAGACTGTTTTAATAGGTCTATTAAATCCAACAGAAGACGCATTAACCATTTCTGCTATCTTTTTAAAAGAATTCACGCCCATGCTTGTTTTAAAATTATCTACAATCTGATGAATACTTATTTTTACAGATAAATCTCCAAATGCGGAATCCCCATTGGCTTCACCGAAGGCAAAAAGCCGATCAGCACCTTCGATACTGCTTGTTGAAAAGCCATTTCGATGTACAAAATGCGGGGTGAATTTCAGTTCCATGAGAAACAAGATTCAACATGATCTGCTTCATGCTAAGAAGACCAGTGGTTTCGAGCAACGTGGTAAGTATCTTCAAAACCACTTCAACTTCAAAGCCAGCAGAAATTAAACAAAAGCTGTAATTCCAAAAATAATGACGATATAAAAAATGTTCTCTCTAGAACTATGGCAAATATCCTAAAGTTCCTTTGAGCAACTGACCTTTAGCTAACTCACTATCATGGCACAATTTTATAAAGACCAACCTTATCTACCTAGCCTTATCTGTATCAAATCCATTTATAGAAGGAATTTTTTACATATGCTTTGTATCTACTTCAGTATTTGGCTAAATTTCTTAAAGCATTTTATCACATATTTATTACCAACCATTATTACCTGACTGACGTTTCAAAAACGAGGCAATACAGGAATCCCGCCAATCTCATTGGTTAATCGCACATTTCCCGCGATTTTCCCGTAGCCTTGTATAATACGATACAAGGACGCGTTTTTGTCACCACAGCAACTGACTTAGGCCTGAGAGATTTACAATAAACTTAAGTGATATAACAGTAAAAAAATGTGTTTGACTAAATGATACAAGTTAAAATTAGAAGCTATCAAGTAATAAAACTCATACTAACCGGTTTTGTAGTTGTACAGGAAAATATAAAGCCCTCGGTCTTATTGCACAAACCTCGCAAGCTCGGTCTGTACTTTCAAGACCTTGGGCTTTATATTTTCCTGTACAACACAAAAATGGTTAGTATGCGCATAGTAGTTTACATTTAATTTTTTTAAAGATAAAAACCTTCCTTCAATTTCAGGATGATTAGGTTCTTCTGTAATGGGGTGAAATTAGAACATTTTAGGCCTTATGTTCTTATAAGTGGGTGGTTCTTATACTCTCAAGTACCGAATAATCGTCCCCCCCCGCTTATTAATTTTTGAAAAATTTTCCAACCCCCCCACTTTTATTCCAACCCCCCCTTTTATTAATTCTTGGAAAATAGAAGTAATAGTGAACAAATTTTTTTAATAATTCTTGCTAAGCAAATGTACTTACTGTATTTATTAACTTTATTCTCCTTTGTTTGTCTGACCCGTGTTACATACGTGCTTTACATACGTGGTACCCATGCTAGATACGTGTTTTACTAAGAAAACGAAAAACGACTATTCTCAATTTTTCCAACCCCCCCGATTGTTCCAACCCCCCCGATTATTATTATATTGAACCTTTTGCAACCCCCTCG
This sequence comes from Aurelia coerulea, assembly GCA_039566865.1. Taxonomy (NCBI): domain Eukaryota; kingdom Metazoa; phylum Cnidaria; class Scyphozoa; order Semaeostomeae; family Ulmaridae; genus Aurelia; species Aurelia coerulea. Next base: position 22,971,399 of record CM076947.1, on the reverse strand, counting down.
ATTATTCTCACCCCCCCGTTTATTCGGTACTTGAGAGTATGCGGGTTTTTACTGTATTCTGAAAAGAATCTGAATCGAACTACATTTTGCTACATTTTGTAGAATTTTCGTGCACAATAATGATGGAGGCTCTTAACACCACTCGATCGAACCTCGTGTATGAAAATTTATAAAAACTAGCTGTTAACGTAGTTAAGTAAGTGCTGCTCATAGTATTACTCATAATAACATTCCGCAGACTGTCAAAAAATAAATGTCACAGTGGATATTTCGGAGCATGACTGTGCTTGAAACCAAGTTAAATTGCAGCTTTTTGAGGTAAAACAATTAAAGAACTACGAGAGCTGTTTGTAAATTTCAAGACTGCATTACACGACTACAATACTCATTAAAACTCAATGTGATATTAATCTCAATTCATGTCTTCAATTGCAATTTTAAGACTCAGTTAATCATTGTCAGTTCATTTTGTACTTTCTTGGACTGCAAGGCTTTCTTTTCCCCAGGTGGTACCTCAAATAGTATATGATTTTCTCATTTGGCCATAGATCAACACTGGTATTTTGAAGCAAAAATAGTTTTGATGTTTTAGAAGTAATACAGTAGCTTTCATCATTTCTTTGTAATTAGCTCAGAATGTCAATTATCTGCTTCTATCTGCATTAATCAGCCTCTTCAATAATATTCAAACAACTTGATACATGATGGCAATACACAAACTGTTCCCTTTTTCAATTCTGTGTCAAATAACAGGTTTTGTATGATGCCTCAAATGAAAACAAGTCTTGTGGGTATATGATACACAACGGTTGGCCATAACAATTCTTCAAAAGTTCATCTGGTAACAGTTTGTATCCAAGTTAAAAAGTCACATCACAAGGTGTGAAGAATGGTCACAAGCAATGCTGATCCAATGCTTTTTGGTCTGTGTAAGAATGTGCATCCAGCAGTTATCTTATGCTGCCTTGGTCTTCGAGTGTCAATGGTTAAAGAAGCAAATACTGATCCAATGCTGTGCAAACTGTTACAGGAATATGAACAGCTAATACGCAGATAGTGATCCAATGCTGTGTTAATCTTTACATGGGCTGTCACAAATTAATAAGTTACCTTTCATTTCTGCAACAAAATGTAAATGAGATATTAAGCTTTTGTGTATGAGATATATATGTGCATGGTCATATGGCAACATTAAAGGGGCCTTTGCAATGAGCATGGTTTGTGAATACACCACTTGTAGCCTTTTCATTGTCACCATTTTACAGTCCACAAATATGACCACCAATAAAAAGATGGCACATGGTGGTATGGTGGTTGAAAAGGCTGATTTAAGTACCTGAGTAGATAACAGAAATATACTGACAAAAGAATTTGGGCTAAAGGAGGGGAAAAATTAATCAAGAAGCCAATCAAAATTTTTTCAGGTGCAAAGAATCATGGTTGAAAGATCTTTTCAATTATCTTTTTTTGCAATCCTCCCTTGTGATTTTTTATGCAATGGGAAATTATCTCCTCTGTTCTGAAACAATCCTCCATGGCACATTTATGCACCAAATATTTGCAGTTTTCAAAGCAAAAAGAAAACTACTGTTCTATAAAGTGCAACAATACTCGACTAAAAGATGAATTCTTACCTTTTCTAATCAAATGCATAAACCCTGAGTTAGGATTGTGAATAATAGATACCAAGTACCCATCTAATAAGAAAACTGCATGATTGTTATCTGTGAAAAATGTTCGAGTGCTGTATCATCTTGTTTATTACTAAAGAAAGAGACTTGACAAATGTTTCCAAAAGTAATTGAGCATACTGAATGACCAGATTCGCTTAATTTGCTGTTTGTTTCAGTTGGTTTTGAATGGTTTTGAAGTAGTAGCTTTTGTTGCCACAATATATGCAATTCACTGTTTTTAACCACAATGGGTAATTCACTTCTTCTTTCCACAATGGGAAAGTTACCTGATATATTTGCTTTTGTTGCTACAACTGCCAATACCACAATGGGTTTAAACGTTTTATTTGTTGCCACAAAGGGCAGGTCATTGCTGTTTACTTGTGAAAGCGTAAGAAACGCTTAGGCCTTCGTTGGTGAAATCTTCCTACCACTTCTGGAACCTATCCGATGCACGACACAGCAGAGAGGATAAAAAGAAATCCTCCCATATTTACTATAAAATGAGATTTTAAAAATGTTTGATACGTACCAGAGTCAGTGAAAATCCCCTTCTTTTCCTCGCAATGAACGTGAGCCAACTTCTTGCATCCAAAATCGAAGTGGTGGGCAGTCATCATAGCAAGCACGATGCCACAAATTCTGTTGTTGTTGTTGTTGTTTGTTTTGCATCCATACGTGGAGATCGACACAGGAATTTCAATCAACCCGTCTAAATTCTGCTACGCGCATGCGCTTTAGCAGCAATAACGCTCGATCCAGGCTCTTTTGTAGAATAGGTAAAAGGTGTATTCATTTGAAAGGATAGGGCAACAACATTTTACACGATTTATTCTAAATTTTGCAAAGATTCGACGCCTTTTTTTGATGGATAAGCCCAAAGATGCATTCCCCTTTTCCCACCGAACAAAAGCATTGCAAAAGCATTGCAAACATTTCGATGGACGTTTGGTTATTCCTCTCACTGCCAGCGGCTTCAACTTTTTTGTCAGAAATTTGTTTTTCAATGTGGAAAAAGTCAAAATCCAAAAATCATGTTCCTTGTTATTCATTATCGCAAAAATAGTCATTATTTTCATTCCTTAGATAGATATTTTGTTAGGCAGCCTAGAGTTGTGGTATTTTGTCCAAGTATACTTAGTCTTCTCTTGTCTTCCCAAAACGTAATTTATTCTTTTAATTTATCCTGTCCTGTCCTGTCCTGTCCTTTCCTTTCCTTTTACTTTCTTTCATTTTCTCTTACTATTCTTCGTGGCAGGGGGGGGAGTGTTCTCAAGAAGGTAACCCGAGTCTGGGGATGACGGGGACTTGCCGCCCAACGTTCAAGGAAGGCCTATTTTTAAAGATAACGTCACCACCAACTTAGTTTCAGAACTAAAACGAAAAAACTCTAACGTTGAAATAAAGCACTTGACAGCTGTTTCGTTACAATTCAAACAGCTACCTATTTCTAGTGGAACAGTTACATTTTGAGACCCATATTCAGGGATTTTTGAGGTTCAAAACCAATCCTTAAGGGCAGCACGTACCTGTTGCTCTGAATATGGAAGTTACCCCCCCCCCCCCGTGGGACTGGTGCGTGACCTATCTTTTTACAGGGATATGCCTCCGAGATTCTGATGCCCCGTCCACTCTTATGATGGTTTCATGCCCTGTTAAACAATGGAGTACCTGGCGACCCCCTGGGTTTTTCCATTCATTCCTAACTTATGCCATTTTCCTTATCCATTTGTCATGCAAAAAGGATTCTGAAGTACAGTAGAAACCCGCATAAAGGAACCTAGATTTTCTTGAGGCAGCCTGAATGGGTTCTTGATTAGCTGATGCCATACTCAAGTCCAGCCTTGAAGGTTCTTGAAAATGTGCTTATAGTTGGCACAGTGCAAATGTGTTTTAATACATGCCATTGCATTCCTTCTATGAATTGAATAATTTTTCAATATATTTCTTTTTGATAAAGTTTACATCATGAAAGATTTTGCAGTTTTCAAGTATAAGTACCATCTATTAAACTATCTTATAAGAACCTTTACAAATTTCAGCCTCTTGTGGGTTCTTGTTTAAAAAGTTGTAATCATGGAATTTCAACCTCAGGGTTCTTATAAAACTAGGTTCTTTTATGCGGGTTTCTACTGCATGTCGTTTCTATCAATGTTTTCCTCCTACAGGTACGTACACAACCGAACTAAAGTGTGGAATTTGCAAGAAAAAATGCCGTACGGAAAACGGGCTTCAGAAACATTTTGAGACGGAGCATGCACACTTGCAAAAAGAACACAACATGACTTGTGAAAAGTGCGGCAGGAAATTCAGAAAATTGTCTGTCTTACAAAGTCATCAGAAGACGTGTACTGCAGAGATGCATGACACAACCTACGAGGATATTGACTACGATTTTATATATGCTGGGAAAAAACGACGTAAAATGAACTACAGGACCATTATTGCAAAGAAGAAAAACAAAGATCTTCAGATGTACGAGTGTAATTTTTGTAAGAGGAGATGCTTCACATTAAAGAGTATTGCCGCACATTTTAAAAAGGATCACACCAGTGATGCAAGCAAAGATTTAACATGTGAATTTTGTAATCAAAGATTTGAGAATTTGTCTGCACTTAGAAGTCATCTATCAAGCTTGCACAAGGACCAATTTTACGACACAGATTCAGATAGTTTTGGGACTCCTGAGAGCGATGACATTGAAGTGAATACATCAGCAAATTCAAACTATGAGAAACAAGAAATTGGATCAGTTGCCACAGAGAAGGACGGCGAGAAAAATTTTGAAAGGTTCCAATGCAGCAAGTGTCCATTGGTTTTTAAGACAACGCAGACGTTAACGAAGCATTTGGTTTTTATTCATGGCGTTAAGGGGGCGCAGAGATACCAGAAACGACACATTAAACGATATAAGAGGTTTCGAATTTTCGACTCTAGGTCAGGAGAAGTCAAGCTCGGCTTTCAGTGTCTTAAGTGCAAAGCGAAGCTTAACAGTCTACAGAAATTAGATTTGCATTTAAAGAAGAAGCATGGTAGTTCATTGAACGATATGGAGGTTGCAAACGATACTGAGGTTGCAAACGGTACGGAAGTTAAAAATCAGGAGGACGATGAAGTATCAAACAATGGGGTAGAGGATGAGAAAGTAACAAACAAGAAAATGGTGGAAGCAAACATAGAAGCTGATGACAGTATTCAAGAAGACGTTAGTCAGGACATAAAGGAAGAAGGTGATGAAGATCAAGGGGATGACTCGGAAAGTGAGGCTGAAGGAGATGCCGCTCAGCCTTCTCCCCCACGTAGGGGCAGAAAACCGTTAAAGCGAACAAAGAAACCGAAAACCAATGCTGATGCGTTTTGCAAATGCTTGCAATGCGGCGTTCCTCTTACGACAGAATGGGCGTTAGCTGAACACTATAAGAACTATCACTCTGGGCATAATTTCGAAGTTGTGCCGAAATTTAGTTCAGCGAAAGGCAAGTACAATCTCTTCTTAAAGTGTACGCTGTGTGGCAAACTGTGCCGGTCAAAAGGTCATCTGAAATTACATTTTAAAGATCATAAGAGAGGCAAAGGAACTACCTTATTACGATCACCAGAACGACCAGAACCTACAGTTGAGGTTAGAAGAGTTGATGGTACAGACAAACGAAGAGTAGGGAGGCCACGTAAAGGAAGCTGTATTTACCACTGCAGAGTTTGTGGAAAGTCATTCCCCAGGTTGTACAGATACAATGAGCATATTTGCAAGCCCGTTTATGACCGGGATGAAGCAATGCCCTACAGAGAAGAGCAAATGGAGCAATCATTTGTTGACAATAATGGAAATGAAATTATTCGCGTAGAAAGCTCAGAAGTTGTAAATCAATCACTGAAGAAAGCAAAGGTCGATGCAAGCTTCAAGCAGGAGCTGGTAAAAGCCAGGAAGGTCATGCAGCCAGGAAGAAGACCAAGTGTCCAGGAACATTCAATGAGTGGTGCTCAAAACAGTGCCAAAAAGGAACAAAAGAAAACTGGCGACGTTGATTCGTCCGGATCTGTTGGAGTCGTTCTCGCACCAGGTAGGAATAGTTTAGCACGATCTCCATGGAAGCCTAAAGAAAATCAAGGCACGACTTTAGTAAAAGCTGGCCCTAAAGCCAATGGTTTGTTAAAGGATAAAGCTGTCACCGCGAAATGGCAATGTCGTTACTGCAAACGACCATTCCCAAACCAAAAACAACTGATAAAGCACGAAACTAACCATTCAGAAGCAAATCCTTACACCTGCAGTAATTGTGGAATGTCTTTCACGGCAATGCATAAGCTGAGATATCATTCAATGAGATGTATGCAGAACAGGTCAATGCAAGGCAAAGATCAAAGATCAAAGGGCAACGAGGCAAAGGGCAACGAGGAATTCGTGGATGGACGGGTTAACGGGAACACGTATCCTTCATATGCAAGGAAGAGTGAATATACGGTTTTTGATCCTGCTAATAAACCTGACGATTATGACTTCAATGATAATATTGATATGAACGGGCATCTGAGTGCAATGAAAGCCATTACGGATGAAATTGACGCTACGGAGGAGGCGGATGGATTCGGTGGTAAAGCAGAATCATCTTCACTTGATAACATCATAATTGCAGATGTTCGAAGCTGCCACCCGTCGTTTGCAAGTGGTCAATGCAATGCTGTCGCCGAAAAGCAGCAAGGCAACGGGGGTTTGCAAGTACCAGATGATATTCCTATCGTTTTGCCATCAAACTCTGAGGTCAATCAAGTTGGTTTTAATGCACAAACTGCAGCGCCTCCAGGTTACTTTGCTGACCCTCCTACACGGCCTTATGGATTGGGCGAGAGGATGCCATCCCAATCAGGACCATTAGGAGTCATGCCACAGGCACAAGGTTATACCCCAGGTGGCTTGTCACCTGGCATGCCGACCAAAGGAACTGTCCTGTTTGTTCCATACTTTATCCCAGCACAATCAAACTTACCAAACGGAGGCTATAACTTGAACAAGTTTATTCCAAAGCCTGCATCTTTACCTCCAGGCAGTTTCATGATAAACCCAAACGATTTTAACGCAAGAATCAGCCCTGGGATAGAGCCACGGTTTTACTCACCACCAGGGTCCGGATGGCCGAATCAGTTGGCAGGGCAAGAAGGAGCCACGGTTAGCCCTTATTTCGCTGACAATCAGCCTAAAGTCGATAAAATGGACTGGGGACGAGTGCCAGAACAAACGACGTCTGAGAAGAACGATACGTACGAATGCAAAGTGTGTGACCAGAAGTTCATTACTTTTGGAAATTACGTGAAACACAGGGAAAGCCATAAAAGGTAACGGGATGTTGTATGGAGATTTACACGCGCAGGTTACGCGATCATTGACTTTTGATTTGGTGCTGGGAAACCTGTTAAAGATTTGGCTAAAATGGTATGGCTCAGAAGGTGTGGTTTAAAAGACATGGACAAACAGGTATGGTTTAACGAGTGCTTAAAGTAACAAACTTTGTTCATATTTTAGTAGTAGAGTAATTTAGACAGATCCATGGGGAGGGGGCTTATATGCCAAATATCTGCTAGGGTGGGCCACCAGCATTTTGAAAATCGTACCGTTGGCTAGACCAATTGTTTTAGATATGATATCCTTCGCTAAATTTCTGGACCAAAGTGCAAAATTTGGCGTTTTCTATGCAAAGATCGCCTACGTTTTGGCCCCTAGGGAAACTCCTGAGCGCCAACCTCACAAGGATATTTTACAATTTCCATATGCAAATGGTCTCGCACACAAAGTACTATTGATTTGAAAACATTTTGCTGGAAATGCAGGCTTTTCACAGTTGTAGGTGAATTTTAGCAGCTTAATAACGAAATGACAACTGAACCAAGGAACTGAGGTACCCTATGGACTGATGACACAGGGGGTTCAGGAGTATCAGTAAAGACTGTAGTTTTGCTTTCTTTAGTTCCCTGTGATCCAGATTATGAAAACAACAGCTGTGTAATTTGATACAGATTACATCATCGTTGTGGTCGGCCTGTTATGGTTACAGTAGAATATCGTAACTGCGAGTTCACACCGCAGCCAATGAAATAACAGCTCTCACATAACAAATGTTTTCTACTGTAACAATAGCAGGCCGACGGCAATGATGATGCATTCTGTATCAAATTACACAGCTGTTGTTTTCATAAACCGAATCAAAGGGAACCAAGAAACCAAAACTACCGGTTGTCCCAAAATGATGTATTATTGTTTGATTGCTTATATGTCCACAACGAATGAACTGATTTTCAAAAACTTTATTTGATCCTATTGCCGAAAGGCTAAATTGTATTCGACGATGTTGGTTTTGGTTTTACGTGGATGTTTTCATGTTGAAAAGAAGATCGATAAACCTGCTCAAATTCAATCCTTACATGGCATGAAAAAGAAAAAGCCTACTCTTCCAGCCAACATTTTAGATGTGATACAAAAGGATGAACTTTTATGTCGTTCAGAGAATACGAATTTAGTTAATACTGAATTCAGATGGGTGGGTGATTTAGAAAGTTTGTATACGAGTTCCGCCTTTTGTATCACATCTAAAATGTTGACTTGAAAAATAGGCCGTTTCTTTCGCATGTCATCTGAGGCTTGAATTTGAGCAGGTTTATCAGTCTTCTTTTCGACATGAAAACATCGTTGTAAAGCCAGAACCAACATCTTCGAATACAATTTAGCCTTTAGGCAACCAAATAAAACAAAGTCTTTTGAAATTCGGTTCATTGGTTATGGACATGTAAGCAATCAAACGATAATACATCATTTTGGGACACCCGGTACATACAGTCTTTACTGACATTCTTGGACCCCCTGTGGACGGACCAGCAAACGAAGGACTGCAGAAACAGAATCTCATTCGTATTTTGGTATTAGCACATTCAACAGGTGCAAAACCCATTATCGCACATCGTCTTATTTTCCCAATTTATTTTTGATAGCTACGTTAAAGGGGCTCCGTCGTCAAAATTTAAACAAAACGATGATTTTTGCAGTTTTTTGAAAGGTGATATCACACAGGATATTCGTATTTTTTTCAAAATGAATGTTGCTGTTTGGGCATTAATCCTTGTACTTCACTAAGGAACAAACCAAACATTCATATCTTCTACGATTGCTCGGATATAAGTGGATTTTTAACGGTCACTTTTTAGTGGCTGGGGTGAAGCCACCAAACAAACTGCAGAGAACAATGGATGAACAATGGATAATCCCCGACACGTGCGAGTTTACGGATTTGTTTACCGTTTGACGACGGGGCCCCTTTAATCTTTTGGACGTAACATGTTTATATTATAGACAGCAATTTAGTAATTTTGTTTGTATATATGACTTTATGATGACCAGCTCATGTGTTAAAGTGAATGCAGGGATGGGCCGGTGGGCCCCGCCGGAGAATCTTTTGGACCACGCCCTTTTATCCTTGGGCCACGCCCTCCTGTACATTGTTAAAACGCTGCTTTTAGATTTTATTTAGAATCTCAGTGGGCCAACGGGCCTGAAAACGTTCCCGAAAGAAAACTACAACAAAGAAAAGATACATCCCTTATTTCTTGTGGGCCCCTAAGGGCCCCGGGCCCGATCGGATGAGATCCAATTGGTGAAATAGGTCTTAGTTCTATGAATTATTGTATTTGATGAGCTCGGTGTGTGCACCAATCAGATGAACCAGGTTGATGAACCCAAAGAAACAAATAAAGGGATGCAGGTTTCTTTTTTGCCATATTCATAGACCATCATTTATCTCAGATTGATAAGCAAGGCTAAATAATTCACCTATCATTTGCACATATTGTACTTATTTTAGGCACAACGAGGAAATTTGCGATCACGAGACGAAAAATGTTCAATGCTGCAAGAATTTGCCATCGAGAAACTGACTTGCAAGCTTAGCTTCATTACAACCCAACAGTATCAGCCCATTTTATACCTTGACATCTGTAAATGAACATAAAAGATCCTGAAAGAATGCATATTAAGGTCAGGATTGCCTCCAAAGAATCCAGAAATATCATTTTGACCATATTTGATGCCCAAAAATATCATGGCTATAATTTCAGTTAATTTAGACCCAAAAGTATCACTTTCGGCAATGTCATGACCTAAAAATATCGGACTTACCTCCCCGTCTGTGCATGTGCTGAGTGCCACCCCCCTGGGTAATGAAGGCAGTGATAGTACCACAGTAACTGATGTTTGTGTGATGTAATGAGTTTTTGTCTCAGTGTCCAGTCCCCTGGCCAGAACTTGAAAGAAACTGGTTGTCTAATTTTTCAAAATTGGTTTTTTAGTTTCAGTTTCTTACTTTACTCAAAATCGCATTGTGCATAATCTCCCCTGAACTTTGTTAATTTCAAGATAACCATAAAGTCCGTCTCAAATTAATTGTCACCTAAGATTTGCGATAGTTTAAAATTCCTTTGCAAAACACGTCTATTGTTGTTATTCGCTGGTATTTGCAGGTGACATCTCATTTGAGACAGACCATGATAGCTTTTTTGTTTTACTCCAACCAGTTGGACTAGCCATTCTGAGCTACTTGACAATCGCCCAATTTTTCTATCTCAAAGTTCGTGATATTTTCATTAAACACTATTTCAGATTTGTTCGATAGAAACAGAGGTAGGAAAGTTAGCTTTTTACAGCAATGAGTAATGAAAATATTCAAACTGTCTCTCACATAGAGACGAAACGATTGCGGAACAAAGTTTTTGACCATCCGGACAAAAAAGGTTTTGTACATTTAGACCCTTTCAAGAGCTTTAAGTAAAAGGTGTTTACTCTGGATAGCTCGAAAACTTTTAATTCCAATATTTTTGTTTACCTTTGAAGCCCAGTCTCCAATAAGTAGAAGTTTTGGGGCTGATGGAATGGAAATTCAATTATTGATGCGGAAAATGTTGTTTGGAGATTACATAAGAATTCATGGCTAAATTAATTTGATTGTGTAAGATTCCACCTACTTGGTAAACTCTACTAACTAGCCTTTGATTAGAGTTTGATTTACCGAGGATGAACTGTATCATAATCCCGATGCTGTAATTTTAATTGCATATTACAGCTAGTACGATATTCACTGAACAGTAGTTGTGTCGTATCATTATATTTGATGTGTTTTGAATGACATATTGAACCAAGAAAAAATGCTATATTTGATAGATTTTGCGTAACATTATGTTTATACTTTAGTGCATAAAAATATTCTTATTTGGTGAAAATGCTGTTGCTGAAAATGTCTGGAGGCACAGCAACATTTTCAGATGAAAAACTTCTTTCCTTATTTGACTCATCGCAATGCCTTTCTAGAAGCTGTGCTTATAGAGTGTCTCAATAGTTATACCTATTTTAAAACTTCAAGAAATGGTTTAAACAGCAAATTTTTGGGCCCATAATGCGCCCTTAGAGCACTTCAAATAGTTTATTTGATTTAGACAGCAAATTAAATACAGCTATCAATTATAATGTGCTGATAATTTACTTGGTGAAGCAAATTTAATTGTCTCCCCATGGTTTTTGACACACACTTCGGATGCATTTAAGTTACGCACTCACAATGTGGTGTGTGAGGTTATTGAAATTTTAGTCACTCGGTATGAAAAGCTTATGTGTTCTGTATGCACATGCAATTCTTCAAGTACAAGTGTGGTTGATTCACTAGGCAGCAGTCATTCTGCATTTTTCGTTTACCAGTTAGAAAGAAATTTGATTGATATTTTTTAATTGTATGCTAGAATTAATATTTTGTTAAGATCTTGTAGAGTGTTGTTACCATCAAAAGAGGAACTTCATAACCCAGTAAATAATTACTTTACCCACAAGCATATTTGAGTTTCGTAGATTAGATGGAGGATATCATTTTCTTTCTTTGTGGTATGCTGAAGTTTTTTTGCTTTGAGATTCTTCTTGACAAAAGTCTTACTGCATTAAGATCCAAAAGTTCTGTTGGCAAAAGTTTTGGACAAAACTGTGTCAAAACAATTCTGCCAAATTTACCTATAGAACTGTCCTCAAATTTGTTGGGCTTTTTTTTAAGTATTCAGCGATGTTTTTGGTCAAATTAGGTTAATTCTGTCCAAATGTGCCAGCTTTCAAGGGAAAGATTTGATCAATAATCTTTACAAAAGGAGACTTTTTCATATTTTCAAAAACTATCCAGGTTTTATCTCAAACTTCTCTGTTTGAAAGATATTGATGCTAATGTATCACACTTTGATATTTTGTTTTAATGATAATGATTCAAAACTGTTTTATCAAACTGTACTTCCAACCCTTTTTAAGTCTAACTTTTAAAAGCATGTGCTGAAGCACTGCTGATAGTGCGTGCTCCTTTTGGTAGTAAGAAAGATATTTTGTAAGAAATTGGTCTGTCAGAAGGGATAAGAGAGAACGTATTTAGACATACCATAGTTCTGTTTGATTTCTCAATAAAAATATTCATGCCATTAATTTGAGATCTAAATACTTTTATCTTCAACTGACACCTCAGCAAGGTAACCTTTCATCAAATCTTGATATTTTCTGTTTTGTTCCTCAGATTTACTCTCAAGTTTTTGCAACTGCTTTTTAAAAGCATTGTTTTCACTTTCTATCTTCAAACCAGCCTCAACATCGTCCTTTACCTTGTCCAAATTATTTAGCTCTAAATTGGCAACAGATCTTCTGTATAAAGCCTTCATATTATTTTTATCCATTTCCAGTGCTTTACTGCTGTTTGTCACAGCATATTCAAAATTTTCAAGTTTTATCTGACATGCTGCAATGTTCAGGTAAAATGACAACTTCAAGGGGTCAATTTCTTGCTTTTCTTCTTCACTGACTTCATATGCAGGTATTAATCTTTGGATGCCTTTACGGTAATTTCCAAGAGCATTTAGTGAATTTCCAGACTGGAACATTTCATTGCCAAGATCTTTGAAGTGTTTTGCCGAATCTATTCTCTCTCTCACTGACATTTTCCAAGGATGTTTCTCCTAAAAACGAATAAATATTTCAAATTCATGTACATAACTATTGCAATGTAAAATATAAACAAGCTCGGATGACAAAAGAGCCATACAAAAAAGAGATCAAAAAGGAAAACTTGCCTCAACTGCTTCTGCCATTTTGTTCCCGCCAAATGGTCAGCTGTTTTTGTTTAACCTCGGTTCGGTTCAGTTGTAAACTGAGAGTGTGACGTCATCGACTTCTCCTTTTGGACTTTCATCTTAGGAAATTTGAGACAAAGACAAAGTTGACATGAGAAACTAGAAAACTGGGCCTGTCTGGGACACAGGCTATTAGAAAACAGCATAAATATTTTGAAAAAGGCAGATTTGCTTGTCTTTGAAAGGTTGTTTCACATTAAAAAATGTGCTCCAAAGGGCTCCAAAAGCCTTCCAAATCTTCAGCTTAGTGCAACATGGACTTGTCCAAGTCTCACTTTTTTTCATCAGTCGATTGAGCCACAAAAATGCAAAAGGTAAAATGCCGCAGCGCCCTTTACCTTTTGCATTTTTGTGGCTCAATCGACTGATGAAAAAAAGTGAGACTTGGACAAGTCCAAGTGCAACATGGAATTTTATTGCTGCGAAGGAGCTTACCTAATATTTGGTCATGCATTAACCATATTTGGAATTCTCGCGCTTTATCCCGGGTTCCCGCAATAGCATCAGGCCATTGCAAAACTTGAGCGCTCTTGTTTAGACAAAGTTTGCGTCTGTCTTGGTCTTGCCAGCTGTAAAGTTATCTAAAATGGAAGTCAAGGACCTCGATGCTTGGATAGAACAGCTTAATGGCTGCCAGCAATTATCAGAGCAGCAAGTAAAGAACCTTACAGACAAGGTATTACCCTAGTTATTGCGTATTCTCCACAATTCAACTTGGCTTCAACGGGCCTAACCAACAAGGCTCGATTTAAAAATTCCTACACTTCCTGCACTCCACGGTATCGTCGGTGCTGTGATAACCAAAATCTGTTAATCAACGCAAAGAAACAAGGAAATCCTATTCAGCAACGTACTAATTTGAGACTCAATTTGATGGTACAATCAAGGAAAGCTTATTTATGTATGTAATTAATTGTAGCAGGATGCTTTTGAAATTGATTTCACTCACCATTATCTGATTATGATGTGATGTGCAGTATGGTTGTCGAAATGTTTATGAAAACCTCAACAGTTTCATCAACAGAAATGTATGAATGAGAAAAGCGAAAACAAATAAATAGGGAGCAATGTATGGATGCAGATTTTCTAATCATTCATAGCAGAGTTCACAACATACCGTACCAGTACGCAGTAGTCGGACAAAACTTTAAAGTTTTCCTTTGCAGTCCACAAAGAAGAACTTTGCAGCTTACCTTTCCCTTACCTCTTCAAGAATACCGAGAGGCCAGACTGCAGAGTACGACAAGTGCACACCCGAGATTTTTTTCCTGAAATCTCACTGCACACCTTAGGAAGGGTGTGGCACACTGTAATTTAGGTGTGGCTCTATTGTTTGATGCTTAGATAGAAAACGAAGGTCATATATGGCAATTCATTTTATCAATTCTGCAATCATACGCTGTTACCTGTGAGCTATGACAGTAATTTTGGAATTTCTGATGTATTTGTACACTTACTACAATTGTTGCATTTATCACTGTTAGCAGTCTCATTTATGGTCACATTTTTATAAGTGGCACCTGGGATTAATTGTAGTAAGTCTAAAAAATTCCATTGCATGGAATCAAATTTTTCAGGATTTTTGGCCCAAACTCATCTGCCCGAATGAGGGACAGAAAAGCCTTGGAATTGGTATTTATTTTTCACATTAATTTCTATCCTTTTTGTAAGACTTTCTTACAAATATAGATTCAGAATTCCTATGCACACTTTAGCTGTATAGAAGTGCACACTTGCACACTCGATATTTTGCTCTTGCACACCCGAGATCTCGTTGGAAACTGCCGTACTCTGCAGTCCGGCTGAGAGGGGGGCACCAGCAGTGGTGGAGTCACGGGGCGAGAGGGCTGGAAGGGGCCTATACCTACAAATACCTTCTGTAAATTTAGCTAAAAGGGTGTTGCCTGCATTTCCGAGAGTTGGAAGGGCATGGTCATATGCAAAATTTTCTTCCCCCAGACCAACCCCCCCCCACTTTTCAAGTGCTGGCCCCACCACTTAGTACCACACCCCCCAAATGTATGGGGTGTACCTCAGGAATAAAGAAATGTTTGCCTTTTTCGGAAGCACTTTTTGAAGTTGATCACCCTATCTGAGTGCAAATCAATGAAAAAATCAATTTGAAAAATGTGTAAAGACCAATGGCGGACACTTGGGGGAGGGGTGAGGGGGTGCAATGGCCCTCCAATGTTGGCTAGAACAAACATATTGATAAAATTTTCTTTAGTGAACATGCGAGAGCAGTTACTTTGAAAGGTTATCCCCTTTTTCGGACTGATCAAGAACTAATCAAATTGCTCCGTTGCCGGTCCGAGGAGCCGTATTTTCAACTGCCATATGATAAAATTTGTTATCAATGCTTTTTGAACAGTAAAGCTACAGTATCGTTTCTCTTTTTAGGCAAAAGAAATCCTGTCCAAAGAATCAAATGTGCAAGAAGTGAAATGTCCAGTGACAGTATGTGGTGATGTGCATGGACAGTTCCATGATTTGATGGAATTATTCAAAATTGGAGGAAAGTCCCCAGATACAAACTATTTGTTTATGGGAGATTATGTGGACAGAGGATATTACTCTGTGGAGACTGTAACACTTTTGGTTGCATTGAAGGTAATATCAAGTTAAGAAATTTAAGTCTTTTTTTGTACCAAAATCAATTTTTCAGTTTGCAATAGGAAATTGGGAACTGTAGAGTTGTTTACATATACCCTGAAATTTCAAAGCAGATGAATGTTACATTTACAAAGCAAACAGTGTTTATAATTTCTTTGTGATCAAAAGCAAGGCCAACATGTGAGATTCTAGGGATCATTTTGCACCAACGTGGAAATCAGAGGTTGCCACAAAAAATTTTCTTGTCATTATGAAACAAATATTTTGTTTGCCCATTTTCTTAACGGAAATAACTAGATGAAGATGTTATTATGCGGTAGCAACTCATGATAGGTGAACATTGCACTTATATTTTCATTTAAAATCAAAATATCTTAATTTCTTATCAAAAACAATTCTTGGCTTTCTTTTACAGGTTAGATATCCACACAGAGTAACTATTCTTCGTGGAAATCACGAAAGTCGTCAAATCACACAAGTTTATGGCTTTTATGATGAGTGCCTCAGAAAATATGGAAACGCAAATGTTTGGAAATATTTCACAGATCTTTTTGATTATCTACCACTGACAGCGTTAGTTGATAGTCAAGTAAGTGATCATTCAGTTTATTTTTTTAGAAGACTGCAGCATACCAAAGTGCCACATAATGTGACTACAGTGGACACATTATAGTGAAGTAGAAGTGCAATATTGCAGATTTGAAATGCAAGTTTAAAGTGACTGAACGGAGCTAAGTGGAGGTTTTCTGTAAACAGGAGAAAGAACCTGCCTTGCACACTATTTCCCCTCCTGTTAAACAGTATCCACGTAGGTGTCCAAATCATCAAATTTAATAGGCCAATTTTAGACCTGCATATGCTGCTCTTGAGTTAGCTATTTATCTCTATCAACTCACTTCAATGAAAATTAACAAAATGCAAGCCGAAATTTGTGAACCAGAATGTCTTAAAGAATATTTGCTCTAAGTAGATACCCAATCTAGGCCCTATGAGATTAAGAATCACTTTATGATTAGGAAATTTCAATTTGCAAACTTCTCCACAGCTTTCCCCCATATTTTTGTAGGTATGTACATAAATTTTGTTGACAAAGATCTTTGAGTGTTTTTTTATGTTATTCTTGTTTTAATATTGATTAATTCCCAATGCTTTAATGACATGCTGCAATGAACCTTGAGGTGTCAAGCTCTTTATTTGGATGAATAATCAAAATCTTGATTGTGTTGTGAGAAGTGTCAATATGAAATAACACATTTTTGGTTCCTTTGTTGCAGATTTTCTGTTTGCATGGTGGTTTATCACCCTCCATTGACACATTAGACCATATAAGGGCTCTTGACAGATTACAAGAAGTTCCACATGAGGTTAGTTCCTTTGTTGTAATATATTCCCAAGCTCAAATATTTTTCTATTGTGATTTGCTTTTTGACCCTTTATGAAACAAGCTTGCTATCAAAATAGGACAAATTAATGTTTTCCTATGATTATTATAAATTCACTGTTTAGTGTTTCTGTTTAGATACAGTAAAAAGTTGCAAGGGAGTTTTGTGTCAAATTGCCAAGCTTTGAAAGCACTGAGTTGATATAAACAAATGAGCATTAATGCTATCCTGAATTTTTGTTGACAAACTGCTGATAGCCCTTTGTTATCCCACAATAGCGCTAAAAGTGAATAACAGTGCAGAACAATGACTTCTTAATCCTTGCATTATCCTCAGGAATTTTTTTGGTTTAATTTCAATAGCGATTGAATGACCACTCTTGTTTGATGATTGAAAAGAAGTTCATATTGGTCATATTGGTCATTGGGCTATTTATGCAGACTTAAGTTTAAAATGTTTGCAAACTCAACTTGCAACTTACTAACACAAACAAACTACAGACCTGGCTGTAAGTTATTCTAGTGGCGCGCGGTAAATCACGCGCCTTGCTTAGTGAGGCGCGTGATTCTGAGCAATAAACATATCTGTAAAGAGGGATTTTTGAGGTTGAGGACGAAGAAACGAGTTTTGAAGGTGTTGCAAAAAACAGCGGCATTGAAGTAACAAAATCGACATTGTGGTTTGAACGGTAACAGGAATAAAAAATCATGTTTTGCTCTGTGCTACGTTCTTCGTTAGACACTTGAATTTAGGCCGTTTGGTGATGAGTGCTTTTCAATCTAGTTACTCCATAGCGCTACCACAGTCCTGGAATAAGAGCAACAAAATACCTTCCATTCTTCCACATCAAATCATCTTCACATCGAACTTATGATGGAGGGCTGGAAAGCAAGTATTCAGTTCAGGACACATGTCCTCCAAATGCAGCTTTAGTGGTTTACTTATTTTTATTCTCGCTGTGTAAATTTGATCTTCCTGTTTGACCTTGCCCCAATCATGATATTGTGTCATTATCACATACCGGAAATAGCAAGGATTGAGAGCAAGTATATTAATATCGTATTTCATTTAGATAACAAATTAATTTATTGATTTCACTTTCACAAGAAGATGCCAGTTTCCAAGAATATCCGATACTCTTTCTTCAACGATAAAAGCCGAGGTGCGTGATTTTAAGACAAAGCCTTTTTTGGCGCGTGAAAGATCACGCCTCTCGAATTTTTTTGAGGTGCGTGATGAGGCGCGCGCGCGCGATCGCGCGCCTTAAACCGCCAGGTCTGAAACTATCTCTATCTGTTGCCATAAGTTGTCCCAAGAAGCTGCTTGAAAAAATATTTATTTGCTGCTATGAATTATTTCTTTTGGCAAGTCAATCAATTGTAACAGTTGCTATTTGATATATGTGATGGTCTGCTGAGTCCAAAGAAATTGTTAAATTTTTTTGGTCATATGAAATTGATCATTGATATTTTGCAAAATTGTAAGTGAGTCCTGCAAAGTGCTGTTGCCCTATTTTTTCAAATGAACTGCTTGAAAGAAACTTTTGATAATTTGTCATAATCCCAGAGAGGGCATTTTTGATATCATTATTACTGTTGGAATGACAGTGTTTTATATATTGCTGCTATTTTTGAATTTGTGACATCAAATTCCTAAATCGTTGACTATTAAAGCTGCAGACTTTTACTAACTACCATCTTGTGGACCCTTCAAAACAGATATTTCCTTGTTTTTATTATTTGATTTTTGCCAATCAGTTTAGAACGTATGGTGTTTTACGGTTTGTCAGAGAATTTCCAAGGGGTCTATCACTCTTGCGAAAAAGGGTATGAGATTTTTTTAAGCAATAGGATTTTTTACGGATTTTATTGAAAATAAAAGGATTTTGCCTAAGGTGTACAGGATTTTTGCAGAGTGACATGCCCCCCTCCCCCTGAGAATTTCTACTTACTGTCTTCCTCTTCTTGTACATTCTTTCATAAATCCTAAACATCAAATGCCAAAATTATTTGGATGGCATCAAAAAATACTCTCGCTTGGATGATCCCTTAAGAAATATTTCAGCTTGCAACAAGCTTGACAGATGCATGATTTTGGCTTAAAGGAGTTTGAATTGAGTATGTTGACTCAATTTTTGCCCGTTTGTGTGTATGATAAGAGCTTGATCAAGCTTGACAATAATCTGATGCTAGAATTATTCTCAAACGTACTACAATCAAGCTTGATAGAGTTTTTCTTCAGTTCAGAAGATGCATGCTGCAAGCTAGCACAAGTGGTGCAAAATTCTTACTTTACTTGAATTAGGCTCTCAAACATACTCAAATCATACTCAAAACAAGTTAGTATTGGGCTGCAAACATACTTAATGATAGTTTGCTTAGGGATGGCAAATTACCTTAGGTTCATTTGAAAGGATGAGGCAATACAATGAATTTTGTATGATTCATTCAAAGTTTTGCGAAGATTTAACACCAGTTCTTTGTGAAAGTAAATAATAATGGTACAGCAAGTGGTTTTAGTTATTGAACTAATGTTGATAAATGATTTTAAACTTTTAATTTTCTCTGTTAGGTAAGTACCAAACAAAAATCAATTTGTTGATGGTGGAAGTCAATCAATGATTTTAAGCTTCAAATCAATAATTAATTTTCTCAGTTAAATCCTTCCTTACTTTAGCTTGTTTTGCAATCTTTGTGTGACCATGTGGTTTACCAATTGTCCGCTTATCAAAATGTGCGTAAACAATAATCTCTTTCAAGTTATTTTTTTCAAATCAGATGTGTCCGTGAAAAGCAATACATTGAATGAGATGATTGAAAAACTGGTTGTAAATAACTATTATAATGTCAGGAGTCTATGATTTAGCAACTATTTGACCTTAAGTCTCCAAAAATTTTGTAAATCAATGTTACTCACTCATAACTTTATGCTGGATGGATAGAAAAATTTTGCAACCTGTGGTTTTAAACATCTTGCAGGAAAAATCCTCCACCCATCTTCTACAATTTGAAATCTCCCATCTTTAATTCTTTCCCCGAAAACGTATTATTTTCATGAATGTGAAACTGCTGCCTGTCAAATAGTAGGTTGTTGTGTTCCCCCATCATTTTCTAAAACTATGACTTACTCCTTTGTTTTCAGTTATAGGGAGCTCAGAGTCATTCAAGTAAACTGCAGCTAAATTCCACAAGGATCGGTTCTTGGTCCTTTTCTCTTTAACTTTCTAAGTATGTAGCTGACCCTGCCTGCATTTTTCCTCGATCTTGCTAGGCTATTATGCAATTTGATTTGCTTTTTTCAAAACAAAAGAAATTTCTCACCTAGAAGATGCAGCATTTACTCAACTAATGAATGTTCCAAAGGCTTATTGTCACAGTAAGTGGCACTTGAATCATGACATGGTTATTTCAAAATATTGAATATGGGATTCGAAAGTACCTACTGTCATGCTAATCATTCAAACCATTTCGTACCAAAATTTAGTAACATGTCCAAGGGTATCTGTTGAGGGCAAGCCTGATGTTGACAATAACATAATAACCTTGGGAACACGGTTGTACTTTGCTATGAAAATAGAGTGAATAAATTCTGTAGTGGGAACATGTCCGCAGTGGGAACCACAGGAAGCCCAATCGCGTAATATGGCGGCCTAGCTTAACTAAGGTAATTTACGTTGCTGCTATTTCTTCACCGCAATATAAAGGTAGCAGTACCCAGTTCTTCTTTGAATTGAAGGAAATTAAATTCATACCGTAAATGGCTGATTGTTATCTCGGTTATCTCTGTGTCTTCCTCCTTGTCCTCGCTCTTGTGCTCTGAAATCATTGAAGCATTCTGCCACCATGGTAACATGTTATTATTCTGTTGCTGTTGTTGTATTGCGATAACGCAACATTATAGGTTGCAGTGTGTATACATATAAGAAAGAACAAGGACTGAAGCTTCTTTACCCGCCTGTATCTAACAACAGTTTTGTCCTCGCTCAATCTCGGTGAATTTTGCATCAAACGCCTAGTTCTTTGCATGAAAATGTTCCCCAGCTTTTAAACTCCGTACTCAATGCATTTGTCTTCACTTTCCGTTCCGAAATGATTTAAAACAAACGCGAAACAAAACTTATCACTTTGGCAGTTTGAAATATGCCGAAGCTCGGTCCACCATCGTGGCCAGGATAAAAGGCGCCGACGTTCGAAATTCGTCAGATTCTCGACGAAAATCAAGACGCTGACCCCCGGATCTTCAACGAACGTATTTGCTGCCAATAATCCTTGCTCAGAAACATCCGGGGGATAAAACCTTGATTTGCTGCGAATTTTGTTCGAATTTCGAACGTCGGCGCCTTTTATCCTGGCCACGATGGTGGACCGAGCTTCGGCATATTTCAAACTGCCAAAGTGATAAGTTTTGTTTCGCGTTTGTTTTAAATCATTTCGGAACGGAAAGTGAAGACAAATGCATTGAGTACGGAGTTTAAAAGCTGGGGAACATTTTCATGCAAAGAACTAGGCGTTTGATGCAAAATTCACCGAGATTGAGCGAGGACAAAACTGTTGTTAGATACAGGCGGGTAAAGAAGCTTCAGTCCTTGTTCTTTCTTATATGTATACACACTGCAACCTATAATGTTGCGTTATCGCAATACAACAACAGCAACAGAATAATAACATGTTACCATGGTGGCAGAATGCTTCAATGATTTCAGAGCACAAGAGCGAGGACAAGGAGGAAGACACAGAGATAACCGAGATAACAATCAGCCATTTACGGTATGAATTTAATTTCCTTCAATTCAAAGAAGAACTGGGTACTGCTACCTTTATATTGCGGTGAAGAAATAGCAGCAACGTAAATTACCTTAGTTAAGCTAGGCCGCCATATTACGCGATTGGGCTTCCTGTGTGGGAACTAGGTGACTGCATGTCTCAGTGGTGGAAAAAATATTTGCCTCCTTGCAAAGGAAATTCAAACCAGAATTCTTCCTTCCATTGTTTTATCAATTTTCTATAGTCCCGGATTTGAATTGAATTGCAATACTGTGTACCGTGTAGTTGATAAGCCACTAGGAACTGGAATTACTCTTTAAAAGCCTCCTTAGATGACAAAAATGTAAATGAAAACATCCAAATTTTTTTTATTCTTTTCTTCATTTATTCTTTCCTGTTCTCTTCATATTTTCAGCCTTTGTTTTCTTTGTCGTCCGATCTTCTTTCCATCCTTTGTTCTTTCCCGTTTTTTTTTTCTTATTTTTTTCCCTTTAATTTCTTCTTCCCTCCCTCCCTTCATTGTTTTTTCTTTTCCTTCCTTCTATTCCGCTTTCTCTCTGTCCTCCCCTTTTCTTCCTTCCAGAAAAACAAGCTTCCTGTGAAGCTGCTTCGCGGATTAACGCACTTTTTCCACCTCTGGCATGTCTTTTCCTGCTGTGGATGGGATCAGTAATATATTGAATGTTCAGGTTAGATTTTAGTTGATAAAAGAAGAATGAATATTATAATTAAAGGGGCTCTGTTGCCAAATTTTGGTCGAAACGGTGATTTTGAAGTTTTTTGATGGGCAATCTCACACAGACGTTGACTTGTTTTTTCGAAAATGAAAGCATCATTTTGAAGATAGATCTTTGTACTTCACAGAGGAAAGATCCAAACATTCATATCGCTTACGATTGCTTCTTGGATATCTAAGTGGATTTGTAACGAGCATTTTTTGGTGGCTTAGGTGAAGCCACCAAACAAACTGCTGAAAACAATGGAGAACAATGACCATGTGCGCTGTTATTAGATTCGTTTAAAGTTTGGCGACGGAACCCCTTTAAAGACCCATGACTGACCAGCATCCTTTGCGACCCTCGAATCTCCTTCCCCACAGCTTCCATTAATTTCTGTATACAGAAAATAGCAACGTTCGTAATCCGCTTCAATCTTCAACCAAAATAGCGTAAATGGAAAACAAATTACATCAATGGTTTCTTTAGTCCATAAACAATTCATTTAGAGATGTATTTTCGTTCTAAATAATCAGGGCTACGCAAATTAGACGAAATAATCTTAGGCCACAATAGGAAGGAGGAAACCCGAGGAAAGCAGAGGAAATTTTGCTTATCTGCAGACAAACAGGCATTGGAAACTGAATTAGCTTCACCATCAAGCCTTGAACTCAACAAAGAATTGCATTGGAAAAGCCAAACATCAAATTACAAGTAAATAAAGAAGGAACTGTACCTCATCATTTTTGATCGGGAAGTCGACAAGCACAGCAAGATGCGAGCCGTTGGGCAAAAATTTACAGACTTAACCTGGTCTGTTGGTCTCCTTCGTCGAAAGAACCATGAAATAATAGATCAATAGTTATTTTCCCGATGTCCACTTGGAGCTGTGTCGAGATCTAGAGACAATTCTTCGTCAATTCTGCCATGCGATTTCTGTGCGATTTCGTGCTTTCCTACATTCTTGAAAACCCCGCATGTAAGCATCTTCTAACATCCTGAACCTCAAGTATGGTAGCTGCGTTGTTGTTGCACTCAAGGTTCAGGATGTTAAAGATGATTACATGCAGCACAGCCAATTACCGTTTGGCGGTCGTTTAAAATTTGAATTATTACACCATCGTATATATCAATAATGACAGTTCAGTGAGAGTCTCGCTTTGATGAATGATAAGTGGGACTCATTGTTATCAGTCTATTAACTGTTGTAAACAAAAACAAAGGCGCGCTGAGGCTGCTGGTCAGTCATGGGTCTTTAAAGTGTATCAAGTTATAAAGCTTTGTGTAATGTTTTTGAATTTATTACGACAGGGTCCAATGTGTGACTTATTATGGAGTGATCCAGACGATAGAGGTGGCTGGGGTATATCCCCACGTGGTGCAGGTTACACATTTGGCCAGGACATATCAGAAACATTTAATCATACAAATGGTTTAACGTTGATTGCAAGAGCCCATCAGTTGGTTATGGAGGTATGTGCTTGTATTGTTATAGGGTTAGAGGGTAGAATTGGGAAAATCGGTCAAGAATAGGGCAATTTAATATCGTCAATTTATTTTCAGTTGGCTTACTGTGAAAAAGATAAAATAACAGCTAATGCTAACATTGAAAATATACACCAATGCTACATAGGAAATTGTGAATAAAATCTTTGGAAGCTCATAAGAGGAATACAGTATAGACATAGATATCTAAATATGTTATTTCATAAGAAATCCAAGTTTGGAATAAAAACACCATAAGGCATGTGATATTGGTCCAGAAGGTCAAGGGCAAAGCATGACCAACAATAAAGATTAGAATGTTTTCATGTTTTGATATCTTCTTATATTAGCTTGTAAGCTAGATATTTTGATACAGTAATAAAGATTTTGATTGATTGATTGATTGATTGATTGATTGATTGATTGATTGATTGATTGATTGATTGATTGAGAGATTCTCTCTCAAGTAAAACACTTTTCGAATTGGAAAAATATTGCAAATTTTTGAACAAATAGGTGTTTATTTTACAGGCAAATGTATATTTATCAAACATTTAAGTATTGCTGTTTCATTGTCTGTTAAATTATATTGAGTAATGCTACGTTCTCTGATGTCATACCCTCAACATTCTTGAACTCTTATCAGATCAACAGCAGAGGCTTAACCTGATAATCACAGTGTTAGTAAAGTGGATCTCTTCAAAGAAGATGGTTTCATCCTAAGATGACGTGCATATGCTTCTTTTCATTGTTATTTATCTCCCTTACGCTGCTGTAAAATACATGGTTGAATTTCATACAGCACAAGAATAAGATCTCCGATAAGACTAAGCGATTTTCCAGTCTGAAAATGGATTGCACCAATTATAAGGTTTTGTTCTCTCTGGTTACTTTAACGGAAGGAACTTTACGCGTTTTTGGCCAAAATTCGCGAAAGCTCATTCCGTGAAATTTCCTAAAATGTGAAATTTGCAAAAGTTTATTCCCGTGAAATTTTCGAAAACAGATCAAATATGTACTTGATCAATTATTGATATTCCTATGCTTATTATTTTGTTCTTATTATTATTACTTTACTTTACTTTATTATTACTACGAGGCTCGTAGAATTGATAAATAGGTTCCGTTTTAAGTTGGTGCCAGATTCAACCGTTTACGCGATATCGAATTCTTTTCGTGCCACTTTCAGAACATTTTCATTTGAAAACGCGAAAACGGTATGAAGCATATCGGATTGATGCATTCTCTTGTAAACAGAAGACCAATCCGATATTAAATGAAAACGGTCTGGTGTAAACAGAAGACCAATCCGATATAAAATAGCGTGCAGCCTCAAACACTCGCCGTGCGTTCGAGGCTGCACGTGGTCTCATGTAAACGGGGCCGGTTTCTCTAAGGGTGCAAGCTCTCTTTATGCACCCGGTATGTACTTGTTTATTTGAACCCATTATTTTCTTGTTCACAGGGATACAACTGGTGTCATGATAGAAACGTAGTGACGATATTTAGCGCACCCAATTACTGTTACAGATGTGGCAACCAAGCAGCGATTATGGAATTGGATGACGCACTTAAATACTCGTTGTGAGAATTCCTCTTTTGTTTTGATTTTCATCCTTGCCTTATTTATTGCTCAAACCTTTCGCCCAAACTTGGACTCATAATTTACATATAAGAAAACTGGACTAATTTTCGGAGCTGTTTTGTTTTCTGTCACAGCAGTGTGCAATCATTGCTCGTATTTAACGACTTACAGTCAAAGATTTTCCACTGTATGACTTTATTGTTGAAAAAGGGATAAGTAATTTCCTCTTCGGCCAACATGCAAATACATTTCATTTCCCCCCAAGGCTTAAAAAGCTAAATTTTAAATCAGGTCTACTTGCCATTATTTTCTTTTCATTCCATTGCTTTTTTGCTATGTCTTGGCCGGAGCTTACGCCTCACCTCTAAAGCCTCTTCAGTGACTGCTCAGCGTATGTAAAAGAAAATAATGACCAGTAAACCTGATTTAGAATTTATAAGTAGTTTAGGATACAACACTCGGGATCAAATATGAATTCTTTTGATTTCGATACTAACCAGGCTTCAAAAGTTATTTTGCTTTTGTAAGGATTTGATTCTTAATCCTTGTGAGGAATAAAATGTGTTCGAATGAGGAGATTGTTTCTAATTTTCATCTGGGTTTTTAGGCGTCTTTTCGCTATTTTTAAACTCGAGGATTTTTTGTGAGCTAATCGATCGATAACCTATCGATAAACAGTCAATAGTTTATCGTGTTCCTGTTACACCTCACAGGTAGCAAAAGATTAAATTTTGAGAAAATCGTGTAAAAAACTGTTCAGATGCTGCCAACAATTATTTTTGTTTTTAAGATTCAATATAGTTGCTTGTATGTGTGCATTGGATGATATTTTCTGTGGGAAATTTTCGACTATGTGGACTTTGCTTGTAGGAGGAAAACAATTTTGCAGCCCTGATGAAAGTTTCGCTACGTTTTCATTTTCAATTTAATATGATGACAACTATGCGACTACTTGTCAGATGAACCTCTCAGTTTTCATTTATTGACGTTAGTGTGATTATTTTTCTCTTGTAGCCTCCCATTCGATCCTGCACCAAGAAGAGGCGAACCTCACGTGACCAGGCGAACACCGGACTACTTCCTTTAGAAAACGACATGGACTTGTAACAGGTGATATAAAACTGTTAGGTATTAAACTCCATTTACGTTGCTTTGTGATTCAGGCTACGTAAGGACTCATGCAAAAAATGGACTCATTCGAAAAATGAACTCCTCTATTAATTTGGCTGCTGTCGATGCTTCTTAATTGTTTCAAAACCTCAGTGACAATGAAACAGGTCTTAAATATGATATAAACAATGTAGACTTTTTGCCTTAGTCCCTTGTTTCCTTTGCGCTGTGACTTGAATGATATCGCTTAGGTCAACAGAGACTCATAATATTACTCTGAAAAGCTGGACCATGTTTATTCCCTGACACACACAAAATTGTTGTGACGGTATGAACTCACAAGATTCGACGAGCTTCAATCGACAGGGTGCACTTTACATTACTTAAAGGGGCTCCGTCGTCAAAATGTAAACAAAACGATGATTTTTGCAGTTTTTTGAAAGGTGATATCGCACAGGATTTTCGTATTTTTTCGAAATGAAAGTTACTGTTTGGGCATTAATCCTTGTACTTCACTAAGGAACAAACGAAACATTCATATCTTCTACGATTGCTCGGATATAAGTGGATTTTTAACGGTCACTTTTTAGTGGCTTGGATGAAGCCACAAAGCAAACTGCAGAGAACAATGGATGAACAATGGATAATCCCCGACACGTGCGAGTTTACGGATTTGTTTACTGTTTGACGACGGAGCCCCTTTAAGTATCCTAAAGTTACATCATTAACTGTGTGCCGAATGTGATTTTTGCTAAATTTCGTTTCTACGAAGTGCTAGCTGAGAATGGGCCTAAGATGATCATCTTTTTTGTTCACTTTTTCAGTATGAGTCCCTGTTGAGCGAGGTTTACCGCAGGAATACAAGGGACTTGAGTAATCAGTCTATAAACAATACTGTTTCAAAACGGTGTAAATCCTAGGCTAACTGGACGTAGAATGGGAGATCAATCAATTTTTGTAGTCTAATTTTCAGATATATTCAACTCTGTTTTTTTAGGGCAAAGCAATATATAGAAATCGCTTTAGGAATAACAATGTATTCACCAGCCTTCTTAGTTTCAACAGAGAAGATATCAATTTGTCCTTATATGTTTCCATCTAATATTAACCGATGCTTGTTCTATTTAAGATACCAACTTTATGAGACCTTTCGGTACAGTCTGCCTTAATTGTAAGTTGCAAACCAACGCTCTTGTTCGTCTTTTTTACAAGCGAGATGAGAATTGATGGTTTTCGGAGACTTGTGTCTTTTTCCTACCGATTCGAACTTTGTAGCAAATCCAAATCCGTAAAATTTCGTCTTGTAGAAACCAACTTTTAAACCGAGATTCTAATCAACTCTGTTATAAAATACTGAATTAGTTTGGCTTTATGGCTGCATTTTGATTAAGTTTTCAACTATTTTCCCTTTAGCGCTACACACATTTTTATAAAAGACTAAGAATTTAACTCAGTACTGAAAGGTTCTGTGAATGTTCAATTTTTTAGTCCTGAAAGTTTCTTAAGAGTCTTTTGTAAGGCTGCTCAAATTTGTTTTCATGAGCATTTAAGTGCCAATTTTACGAAAATGTGCTTCTATCTATACATTACTCAGTAGTACCAAGTAGTAAAGATCGCAAAAAAGCGGAAGCATGCTACAGATTTCTAAACAAAATAAGAAAACTTTAAGCAGTATTTTCTAATACTCGAGCTCGCCAAATTTTGCGAGATAACAGCTGAGTTCCATGAAAGAGTTTCTCATAAAGTGATTGATACGTGTATACAAATTCCAGTTTGATGAATCGAAGATTACGGCAGTCTTCTATAACCTTTAACGATCTCAGAAATAGAATGTGTATAGTTTTACAGCTACAACAAAGCAAGCGTACGAAGCTTAGCCATTTTCACATTGATGTTTTATCATAAACTGTATTGGGTTTCTTGTCATTTTATTCTTAGAGTTATCAAGCCTAGGGCATCAGAGTTTTGTCTAAGCTATTAATTGTGATATTACAGAATCCTAGATCGATTCATTAATTGTAGATGGCGTGGGGGAATGCCGTATCTTGGCAGAAATGCAATATATTTGGAGATTATGGATTGCAGAATCTGCCATGACGAGTATGGGGCTTAAATCTTTAAAAAGGTCGGTGTAGAATTCTATTACAGTTTTCTTTGACGAATGGCGTGGCAGGAACTTTGGGGCTTTTGCTGTAAATCTGTTGTGGAAATTTATTGATATCTTGATTAGTTTCAAAATCGCAGCATTTATCAAATTTGAGTCTGTGAAGTCATCAAATTTCTAAATCCTAAACCAGAAAAGCTACAGATTTCTGCTTGCCACCATATATTGTAGACCTTCATAAACTATGGTTTTCTTGTAGGGTATACCATTTTTCCTCTATTGGTCTAGGATTTACTACGATTTTAATTTTTTCAAAAATAATTAAATTGCCGCCATTTTGAAAGAAATCAAGATATCAAAAAATGTTTAAGGCAGATTTACAACAAAGTACCATAAGTTCCTTTCAAGCCATTCAATTCAAAGAAAAATATCATAGAATTTTACACCCACCTTTTTAATAAAAGATTTGAGCCTTTTCTGTCATGACGGTTACTTGTTGGCAGTCTTATCTAAAGAAATAAACCCACTGCAGCCTTTCAATGCCTATTTGATGATTTGATCCCTACGAAGGCCGTAGCGAGTCTCTCTGAAAATTACGAATTATCTGGCTTCTACATAACATCGTATTTTACATAAAATCGTTTAAAATGGTTGGAAAAATGGTTATTGAATCTTCCTTGTTAAGTGTTATGGCTTAAAGGGAACTTCGGGTTCTTTACTACCGGTTGTCCCAAAAAAAGTACAGATTTGGTTGACTCCAGCCGACATGAATTTATCTTCAATCAATATCTAATCACTCTGAAAATTTCCTTTGAAGTTAATTTGAACATAGGTACCTCGTTTGTTGGTATTGGTATATTGAGGGCAGACATGTTTATCTTGAAAGCTCAAATTTGCCTCTTCCTGTAAACCAGTGCTTTAGCCTTTTGGCCTAAGCAATTTCTTAAGGCACGGCGTATAAATCAACGATAGCCTTGATAAAATTTGAACAATGTTAGATATTGTGTTGTTCTTTTTTCCAGAAGTCGCCCCCAGTCTGTCATTGGACAGTTTCTTAATTGTTCATTAATTTCAGTTCTTAATTTCGATGTGCTTCAGGAACTTGCTTAGGCCAAATGGCCAAAGCTCTGGTTTGCAGGTGGACGCAAATTTGAGCTTTCAAGACTGATATTTCTGCCCTCAAAGCACCAATACCAACAAACGAGGTTCCTATGTTCAAGTTAACTATCGAGCAACATTTTGAGAGTGATTAGCCATTGATTAAAGCTAGATTCACGCACATCGCTGTGGTCAACCAAATCTGTGTACTTTTTTGGGACACCCGGTACTATAGGAAGTTTGAGTGTCGTGATTATTTTCCGGTTATTTTCAGAATAACAGCGTTTTTACTAAAGCATTCTTAAAAAGTTTTGACAAACTTTAAAATCTTATGAGGTAAAGCACACCTTATTGAGGTCTACATTGTGGTGGTAAGCAGGACTTTGTCGCTTTTCTAGTTTAGGATTTACTAATTTGATGACGTCACAAACAAACAAAGGTTGAAGCAAAAAGTTGCTGTAATTCTGAAAACATTCAAGATATAAGTTCTCTTTGACCCCGTAAGTCAAAATGATGATTTAATAACCATTTGCCCAATCGTCTTTAATGACGCCAATGCTACGGAGGCCAGGCATAGCAACTGCATTCTCGCATGCTATCTGCATTTATTGCAAATCTAGAGTCCATCTAATCTTTACCTGATAACAATACGATGAATTTCTTTGTTACTGCCGCGACATAAAATGTTTACTGTATTGGTTTAAGATAGTGTTTATTATAACTTGTGAAAAGTTGTCGTTTGTCTCTCACTTGCTATCCGTTACTCCATTTATCATGGGCCAGTGGGGGTATGCAATTAGACTGATTACAGGTCGAGTTTCGCTTCTCCGCCAAACTGCGGTTTTTTATTATTATTATTAAACATCTATTTAAAGTAGGCTAAAAAAAATGAATAGCTAAATTACAGCTAATTAAGGCCTACTAATTGGTAGGCTGGTGTCTCGTTTTGGTGAGCGATAACTGGGACTCGCTGTAATCAGTCTGGTATGCAATAGGGTTACACGCATTTTGTCCTTAGAAACCGCGTATCAGAAAGGAGCCTACCAGCCCTAGACCTTAGTTTCTTACAAAAAATACGTCTATTTGACTTTATGAATACAGCAGGTCTCCCCTTTGGAGTCTCCGAATTTTGATAAGCCATGCTTTTACGATAGGGAACTTTGCTTTTGGATAATCAAGGAACAACAAGGTTGAATTTTGTAAAACAAAGGATACTATTCTGTTTAAGACAATGCGATTTGACAGCTTCAAGAATTGATTTCACACGTACAACGCAGCCGACCAACAAGGACAGATAATGTTACAATAGGACTCGCTACTTTTTATTGACACCTAGATACAAAGCAATTTCTAGATCGGTTGTTGTGCATTCCAGAAATGGTTTTAAAGAGCAGATATTAGCACATATTGAAAGAAGAATGATATATCTAAACTTCTGCCTCGGGCATTTTATTGTTTTCGTACAGAAGCTGAGCAGTAAGTGTTTTAATTACACCTAAAAAGTACGAGAATTGAATCCCCTCCCAATTGGCTTCTGCAAAAAATAAATAAAATGCCCGAGGCAGAAGTTTAGATATATCCTTCTTCTTTCGATATGTGCTAATATTTGCTCTTAAAAACCATTTCTGGAATGCACAACGAGCGCGCTAGCGACCCGAGTTTCAGGGCATTTTTGCGGCTTGCTTTGTTTTTGTTTATGTCTTGACCAACCGAGCATGGAATTCCCTTTGTCTGCAATCACAAATTGCTTTGTATCTAGGTGTCAATTAAAGATAGCGAGTTCTATTGTAACATTATCTGTCCTTGTTCAGCCGACCATAATTTTTTGCTTTCTCTGTTTATTTTGATTTGAGTGAATGCACTCATAGGTGTGAAATCTATTCTTCATAAAGACAAATCGCTGATGGCTTTGTCTTTTCAGCAACCTGAATCTTTTGTTCAACAAAAGTTGCCCTTGCTTTTCCAAAATGGCAGCATCACCGATGCTGTAAGACAATCATCGGCAATAAATTACGATTTAGAAGGAAGAGGTCTCTTCCTTCCTTACAAGACGGCTTTGAAACCAAAACCCGTAAAAGTAAACTGCTATCAAAATCTCTCGAGTTGTTTTGACAAAATACAACGTCGTTCTTTTCCCAAGTCAATGTTTGCATTGGCAAGGGATTTTTAGCTAAAGAAACAATGCAGCCCCTGAACTTTCTTGTCCCACGAGACTGAAAATGTAACTGTGATTCTTTTGGTCAGGCTCTCGAAGTTTGCCGTGCTTCGCTAAAGAAATTTTGCGAAGTTGACCACGTGTAGCAAACAGAGCGAAAGAAATGGAAGTGTTTGCTTGTTTTGGAGTCGAACTGCAATGAAATTGCGAATAAATGAAAGGCGTTGGCTAGTAATTCAACGGTAGGATGTCCATTGATGTCCTGGTTACTGTACGAAGTTTGAAATGATGGTTTTACTAGAAGGTATGTTTTGTTTATTTTTACTCCAATGATAGATGTCAGATCTCTTTAGGCCATTCTCAGAATGGTCATTGATAAAGCATTCTGTTGGGGCATCTCTAAAAACTCCTAGCAGTAATTTACCAACTACAACCACAGAACGAGGAGAAATAAAGAATATCATACGAATTCCTCGTTGCGTCTTTCGTGTTATTTGTTTGCAGCGTTTTTTATCAACCCCCCCCCCCTCCTCAAGTGGCATGCGTGAGATGGGGAGGGGAGGGGAGATGAAAGACAGCAAATTGCAAGCAAGAAGAACACAAGGAGGAAATTTGCATGATATTCTTTATTTCATTTCCCTCGCTGGTCTATAACCACTACAAAATCATTGTCCGATAGCTGCTAAAATCTTCCAACCAATGGTCATCATCAAAGGGCGCCTTTTTGGCGAAAAATCGCCGTTATTTTGCTTTATTTTGATATGGTTATTCCTCACCAAAAAGATAGGCTGACAGCCTAGCCTTCCATTTTTCGCTAAACGTTGCCGTTGTTAGAAGTGCATTCTTTTTGACCAACACGTACGACTATGACATGCAAAATTTGCCGCAAAATCAAGAATTTTGTTGCTTTTAACAGAAACTATGGTCCGGGGCTGGTACGTAATTTCGGACGGCTGGTAAGAAGTTTCTTAAATTTTAGAAAACTTTCGCTACCTAAAGTTTCTGATGAGTTTCTTAAAATTCTAATGTTGTAAGTGTAGGGTCTCTAATAATCACTAAGATTTCAAAACAAATGATACAATAATTGGCAGTCACAACCGTGTCAATACAGTTGCTATTCCTGAATGGCGTGAGAAAATTTAAGCTGAAAAATTTGAAAGTTCCTTAGCTTTTTAAATCCAGGTAGCACGGTTTCTTAACTTTCGAAAAATAGAGCCTACCATTTCTTATAAGCTGCTTCTTACAAAAGAAAATGAGTGTGATCCAGCGTTTCTTGTACGATCTTCAGCTTCGTGTCATAAAGGAGGTCTCGAAGTACATTTTTCTTCTTGTTTCTAAAACCATCATCCCTTGTTCCCTTGTACCCAGCCAAAAATCGCAATTTTTCAGTTTTTTATGACGTTCGTGAGTGGAAACACTATCAAATCCTTGCGTTGACAATTTTACAAATTATATAAATCTATCGTCTTACTACCAGGTGTCCCCAAAAAAGGTACTCCTGTTTAAAAAATCACCAAAAATTGATTATCAAACCTTTAATAAAAGTTTCTTTTCGACTTGTTTTGTCTAAGACCCAGAAATGCTTATAAGTGCTAAAATGTTTGCTTTTTTTGATGCAACAAGGTAGACAAATTACACATTGAAAAACCTTATTTTGAGCTATCCTTTTTAAGCAAAATACTCAATCCTGCCTAACAGTCAAAATTTTCAGATTTTTGATCGTCATCGAATTCTCCATTGATAGTGTGCATTTCTTTCTGTCATTTATGACCAAACTAGAAGCTTTATATGCACAAAGAAAGTGATCTGGCAAGTATAAGTGCTTTTTTGCAGTATGATTCAAAACCAGGTAGCCCTAAAAAGAGCTAAATTTGCTAATTTTAAACCAATTACAAGATCAGCTATGTCTGGGAGAACAAGTTGGTCCTTGATCTACTTGGCAAAAAAAGAAAATTGAGGATCGGTCATGTTATCAAATTTTTGGTGATTTTTCAAACGGAGTACTTTTTTTGGGACACCCGATATTTTCGGCGACTGACGATCACAGAAATATAGCGTCGGGGGGTACTTGACCAAGATGCAATGCATTCAATGATCGAATTGCAACAAAATCACTTTTGCTTCAATTATAGAACTCGATGCATTTTGGTCAATCTCAACGCGATCTTTTCTGCAATCGTCTACGAGTAGGATGTAATTAGTAAACATGAGGAAATGGGAGTTACGTTTTGAGAATTGGATCTTATCTAAAAAGACACTCTAAGATTAGTAAATGCTATTAAGTACCCCCACCTAAATAATGCAGGGTACGTTGCTTTGAGAATCTTGTCTTCTGCAAGGAATTACTGGAGAACTCCAAAATTTACAAACCTTTCGCTTTCCACCTTCTCTACTGCCTACGCTTAGATTTATGAACCTCACACGCGGCTCATATATCTTGCCTTTATCCTTCTCTCTATCGTCAAAACAATATCTTTCCTCGCATCAAATTGTCCTGTCGCAACTGTTGCCCCCTGTTGAATGAGTTTTTGAAGTTTGGCAGTTTAATTTATACTGTTTTCTCATGATTATGACGTCAGATTAATTGGTCTCTGC
The DNA here is from genome assembly GCA_039566865.1 of Aurelia coerulea. Classification (NCBI taxonomy): domain Eukaryota; kingdom Metazoa; phylum Cnidaria; class Scyphozoa; order Semaeostomeae; family Ulmaridae; genus Aurelia; species Aurelia coerulea. Next base: position 22,936,939 of record CM076947.1, on the reverse strand, counting down.
TCTAAACCAATCATAGCATTTTTGACCTGATTGTGACATCAAATTGATAAATAGGTTAAAACATAGACGTATGACGACGAGTCCCTTGTATCCCTGCGGTAAACCTTGCTCAACAGGTTGACCGTAGACTCACGAAATAGTCCCAGTTATCGCAACAACAACAGCAATAGCAATGACAACAACAACAACAATATTTACTTTTTGCTCAAACTGGGACTTATGGACTTTCACATCAAAAAGTGGGACGAAAATAAACAATGGGCGCACAGATTTTTCTGTGCCCTTGGAACAGAGGTCAATGGCCTCTTTTCGGTAGTTGGAGAATTTCAGGAGCCGTGCGTGTTGGCGTGCACTATTGCTAGATGAAGATTGCCTTCAAAATGAAGAAATTCTTGTTAAAATTGAAAGGTTAATTAATTCTTACATTAAAGAAACATTCATGCGAATACTTGTGGCTTTTGTTTATTGCTAACGTCACTCAAAACTTGAATTTTGAGGCGTTTTATTATCTGATGATTGAGCTGACAATTTAGGCCCACCGCCATTACTCACCTTATCGTACAGCGTTGCTATGGTTTCCATATCGGACATGAAATCGAGGGAAACAATTTCGTCCCAATTTTCAATGTGAAAGTCCATGAGTCGTAGTTATAGCGTCCATCAGCCTATCAATAGCAATAACTACGAACTTGCAATCAGTCTAGGTTGACCGAAGCGCCATCTTGAAATCAAAGAGCACAGGGAAACAAGGGATTTTAGGTCATACGTCTGGGTAGAGCAAACTTTGAAATTTAGGACTTCTACAATCTTTCGATGCTTAAATGTATTCATATTCTCGCTGCCCATTCTTACCAAGGGCCTATAGGACGAGAGATTATAGTCGTCCCGTTGCAGTTAATTTCTAATGTTTGGTTTGAAAAACTTACCGATGTTCTCCTTGGTGGTTTCTTCTTTCATAAATTTCTTGGTTTTGCTGTCTAAACGACAAATATCCCATCTTTAGAAAGCAAACCAAGAAATTTATGAAAGAAGAAACCACCAAGGAGAACATAGGTAAGTTTTTCAAACCAAATATTACAAATTAACTGCAACTGGACGACTATAATCTCTCGTCCTATAGGCCCTTGTTCTTACTATAACTTGACAAGAAATCTTTCAAAAACCGAGTTCCTACACAAATTTTTACAGTTGCTCATTTTTTCTTTTCAGAAAATAATTCTAAATTGAATGTAGCTTCGAACTATTCGGTCTACTATCATTCAATAGTCATTTTCACGCTCATCCTTGATAACAAAATGGTGCCACCTAAATGTTTCTTCTCTTTTATAATGTAACAAGATTGAAATAAAACAACACATTCTGTTCAATATTTTTATTAGTATCTATCAAAGGTTAACAAAACCACTTTAAATAAATCAATCAGTCTCTTAATAATCAGGTAAAATTTACGCAACGTGCCAACAACGATGATGCTTTGCGCTCAGCAAGAAAATAGGACAAATGTAGCCATATTTTGCGACTGATTTTGCAGCCAGAACAGTCAGGCGGACAGTGTTCGAGCCCCACCCTCACCAACATCAGATAAGCGTCGTGTCAAGGGGTCGTGGGTTCAGTTAGGTCTTCTCTGCTTCTGTGATCTAGTCTAGTCTTTAAACTGAATCGCTTGAAAGAAACCTGAGCTACTTTGCCATAATTCTAGCGCTGGAATTTTCGAAAATCTTCAATATTTTCATAACCAGAGCAGTTTTCTTCACATTAAGAATTCAAGAAAAATTTCAAAAAACTTAAAATCGTTGAAATTTTTAAACTTATTGAGAAAACATAGAATAATTTCCAAGAAAATGATAGTTTAGGAATGTCTACAATACGGTCTCTGGAAAAGTCTTTCACTCTTCTGGTTTACGATTTAGAAACTTAATGAAATCGAATCTCCAGATGAGTTGAGATACAGTAGTGTCCCGCATATAAGAAACAACTTTCTCAATTTCAGGTCTGATGCGTTTCTTAGCTATAAAATGAGATAAACTTAAAATGAGGGTAAAGTTTCTTATTACAAAAATAATTTACTATCCATCAATTACCCAGACATTAGCTCTATGACTGTGATAAAAAATTATATTTTGAATTGTATTTGTAAACACTTTCAGGAAATGCTACAATTATTCCAAAAAGGTGCTTTTTGCTTAGTCTGCATACTTGTTTTGATTTGAATACGTACGGTTCAATTCAACTGGAAAGCTGAAAAATTCCAAGGTTTCAATACAAAGTTTTTAAATAAGAAACAAGCTTTTTTCAGACCTGAACAAGTTTCTTATAAAATGGGGTATTATTTTGAAAATCAGGGTCTGTGTTTCTTAAATTTGTGTTTCTTATATGCGGGACACTACTGTCTAAAATACGCTGTAATTTCAAAAGAAATTGCAGATTTCTGAAGAGTCCAACATTAGACTTATCACAGTAGCGAAAGCCTCTTCCAAGGCGTTTGGTCATAGAACTTTATATTGACATGTTTGAAGATTTGGAACCGATGCAATACTTTTGGTACTTTAAATCTCGAAAAGCAAAAAGGGAGCACTTTGTTGCGTAATCTTTACCTGATCCTTAACTTGCAATACTATTTACTATAAATAATATTTCATCGATTTTCGTCAGTAATAAGCAATGTGTATGATGATGTTTGTGCAATAATTCAGCAATAAATAACGATATTAAATAGTTAGTATATTTTTGGATCTATGCAAGTCATTTACTATTATCAACTGCCTACTGACAAATAATTCACACAGCTCAAAGAACCATTGTCACCCAGGATCCTTTGCGGGCATGCAGCAATCTCAGATTATCGGAAAGTACAGGACAACCCGCGGACATGCCTAAAGCCTTGGGTATCTAATGGCGGCCAGTTTCATCGCAGCTTCTACGTAAGTTTCATTGCAGTGCTTTCTTGTCTATGTCTATGAAATGTGATGGAACTTTTGATATCCATTAAAACTTTCAAGTATTTGCAGTTACAAAAATAGAGCAAATCCTCCATCAAAGCTTCGATCACCAAGATTGTCGCAGATACTTTGGATTACCATCCTCTGTGCAAAATCGCCATTAGCTATGTTGTGTTTAGCCTGAACACATTCGATGATTTGACACGCAGATCCACCCAGAGAGGACGGGTTGTACAGCCCCTTTAATTGGGAAATAAGGATCCACAATGCATTAGTTGAAAGTCAACTACAGGCAACTAATCAGTTCAGGTACTGAGGTGTGGATTCAAATTTTCTGCTTAGGTCATCTTTGATTTACAGACAGTCTGAAAGTGCTGCGTTCCCGCAAAGGACCCTGGGTGACAATGGCTCTTTAAGATTTTAGCCTGTTAAATTATTCATATAAAAAGCTGATGTGTGCAAATTCCTTTTAAAGGTTAAAACATTTCGAATAGCACACCTGTTTCGTTTTCAAAAATCGTATTGCCCACGCCTGTATCTGATTTTTGAAATGTTACAGTAGCAGCTATAATAGATGTTATATAAATTGCCTCATGACTTAATATGATGGGAAAAGCATGTTGATTGTACAAGTTTTTTAATTAGATTTCTCTTTGGAAAGGCCAACCTTGTATACTTTCTTTACATTTTGCAAACAAAATGACGTCATCAGCAAATCGTACAAAACAGCTGATAACTCCTTTAACGACATTCCCTTTAACAAACTAGCTGGGTGGGCAATTCGAGTCCAGGTCCTTTAAATGAGGTTCAACAGTCATATCCTTTTCTTTTTTATTTGGTACTTCTACCATTAGCAGATACAGAAATAGGCCTATTTTTACCTCTACCAACGTTTTTAGTCTTTTTGTTATTCCAACCAATGGGCAGTTCCCACACACTTCTTGGTATATGCACAAAGTACGTAAATGTAAATGCTCTTGAAATCCCCTGTGCTGTTCTTTTGCATTTCAAATCAAGCATTCTCTCTAGATTCTCCTCTCGTCGTTTGATCAGCTCTGCTTTTCTTTTCGACGATTTGAGCATCGATAATTTCTGTCGTTCTTCGGCAAGTTTCTCGGCCTCTTTTTGTCGTTCCAGCTCAGCTTGTAGCTTTAAGTACTCCACTCGTTTCAGAAGTTCTCGTTCATCAGCGATTCTTTTTTCTTCTTCCTTCTCGGCAATCCGGCGTTGTTCTTCGGCTTCTCGCATCTTTTCTTCCTGTGCCTCGGCAACTCTTCGTAGCTGTTCTCGGTATTCACGTTCTTCGACAAGACGCTCAAGCTCCTCCTGTAAAAAAATTCACGATGAAGCAAAGCGAATTTCTGAAGCATTTCAACTGGAAAAGATAAATATATAAATAAACAAATGATTCGCGGTACAAAATTTGAAAATAGCCTTAAATAAAGGACTCAGCATATTAAACCCATAAACGCAGCAAAAACACCGAAATCAGTAGAAAGAAGACTGTTAACTCCTGTGAAAGAAACTACAACCAAAATAAACCTGTAACAAGAGAAAAACTGTTAAATCCTGCAAGAGAAAACCGCATTAATCTTAAAGGGAATGTAAGCATATAAAAGTGGCTCAAGCCAATTGCAGTCAAATTCTAGCCTATTAGATATCTGTATTTCCTGTTGACGTAGATCAGTTAGCCAAATATGGTGCAGCACGTGTCATAGCCTATTGTCTTTGCACCGCTATTTTTGTCAAGGGTTTATATCTGCTTAGATTCCCTTTAAAGCCTGAAAGGAAAGAAACAAGTTAGTAACTCACCAGTTACTTGTTGAAAATATTCTGAATTACGTATCATTGATGATATTATCATTACGTATCACGAAGTGATCTTCAAAAGTTAAGTTTAATTTCAATGTTACTCCCATTTACCTGTGCTATTTTCAATCTCTCTTCTTCCAGTTTTTGCTCTTCTTCCTCTTTTTTCAAAGCTTCCAAGCGTTCTTTTTCCAGCATCTCCTCTTCTTCAATTCTCTCTTGTTCTCTAAATCTCTCTCGTTCTCGCTTTAACTCCTCTGATCTTCTTTCCCTCTCATGTTTCAGTCTCTCTGCCGCTTTTTCTTTCTCTACTAGTTCGAGTTCCTTCTGTCTGCGCTCTTCTCGTCGTTGCTCTACCTGAAAATGAAACCGAAAATAATCATGAAAGATAGTAGAACTATGTTGTGAAAGCTGAAATGTAGACTTGCCCCAAGTCTATTTCGTCAACTGTTATAAGTCAAGTCTATCTGAAATTAAACTACGAAATATTTCGCTCTTCCTTTCCATAATATTTTGACGAAATGAACTTGGGGCAAGTCTAGCTGAAACGGAGTATTATTGAAAGGTTATATGAACATCATCATGATTGAACGCACATCACCGGAGAAAGAACATTATCTAATAAACTTTATTCAGAAGTTTCTTCCTAGCCCTTCCATAGTACTGTAGTTTCAAAGAATGAAATCGAGCAGTCATCTTTATTGCAAGGTCCAGCGGAAATGACAAGGTGATGGGGACTGAACTATTAAAGAAGGCAAAGATTGTCATCAAATTGAAATTTCATATCAGTATCCACCCTACTATAAGATTCGGCAACCTTACACAATGCCAAGGATTACTTACTATCTGAATTGCCTTGAAAAAGGTTTGTACTCACTTATGGAATCGAGACTATTGTATAGCCTTCCTTGGCTATAGAATATGGCAGCTGTTACCACACGAGATAAAAGACTCTAGCACCCTTCCAATTTTCAAAAAGCAAATAAGGTGCTGGAATGGTTATAAATGCAACTTTATGCTTTGCAAAGTATATGTAACACAGGTTGGGTTCATATTAGGATAAACTTTTATGTTTATATCCTGTATCCTGTAATTAGCATTTGTAATAATTTAATTAAAATTTTAAAATATGTAAATGATTAGTAGGCATTAATTAGCGGTAATCTTAGCTATTGCTTTGTTTTCGATTACTGTAAATGAATAAATGATGATGATGATGATGATGATGATGATGATGATGATGATGATGATGATGATGATGATGATGATGATGATGTTGATGATGATGATGATGATGATGATGATGATGATGATGATGATGATGATGATGATGATGATGATGATGATGATGATGATGATGATGATGATGATGATGATGATGATGATGATGCTGATGATGATGATGATGATGATGATGATGATGATGATGATGATGATGCTGATGATGATGATGCTGATGATGATGATGATGATGATGATGATGATGATGATGATGACGGTGATGATGATGATGATGTTGATGATGATGATGATGATGATGATTCAACACAAAAAAATATCTTCCTATTTTTCAGATGCTTCAATCCATCCTCTTCATCGCGTGACGAAGTTCAACGTCGTCCCCATTGCCCTAAAATGAGTCTGGCGTAGGGAACTGGCCCTAGGAACCAGATTGGACGAAGCTTTCAAAACAGCGACAGCAGCAACAACAAACTATGATTTGTGCACAACAGACTACCGTTTTGTATCTGATGTTGCAGGTAAGCAATTGTACGTTTTAAATAAAGTATTGAAATTCTAGACATTGGATACCTATAAAATGCATTGGGGAAGCGTCTTTGCGAAACAAGTAACTTATTGCAATTTAACATAAATATTTACTGTTTTTTATTTTATAACTGCTTGCGTTAGATGAGGGCGAAGTTAGTAAATGTTATTATTCTCAAACAATCTTTTGCGATAAAGAAAGTCATTTTTCAATGATATCTATAAAATCAAAACCATGCATGTTTAACATTTACAGGTGGCAAATAAATAGCCAAGTGTGATCGTAGTTTAAAAAATATAAGAGACCAGAGAAAAAATGTAAGTGATCTTTCAAAGAAGAGCACGAGCTCAAAGTAGAACACAAAACAGAACAAAATTTGGGAGAATCAGATTTGCAAACATAGTCATCCTCAGATTATCAATACACTATTTTGATAAAATTCGTATTATTTCAATATAAAGTTATTTCAACATCTAGATCTCGAATTGTTTTGAAAAATTGTTCTGATAGTAAAGGGAAGCGCACTGTTATTACTACATTCGCTGTTCAAATCGAAGAGTTTCGCGTGAGTTGGGGAAGACGAATGGCGGTTAGATGGGCCGTGTACTATCTAATTTTCCGTATTTCTTTCTTGCTTTTCTATGCCTTCTCGTCGAATAATCGAAAAATGAATAAAATTTAGACTTACGCATATCTACACTGACTACAGTAGAAATTGTGACAAACGCATTTTAAACACATAAAATATATCTCCGCTTTTTAATATCAGCCAATCTTGTTTCGACATGCTAAATGATATCACGTTAAGCCCTGTATCTTCTTGTGCAAATCAAAATATAATATCAATTGTCTGAGAATATAAAGACGAAAGTAGAAAAATAAAAGAACGTTAGTAATAAACAAACTTACTATCTGTCTTCTTTTCTCAGCATCAGCTAATCTTTTCATCTCTCGTTCTTCTTTAGCTTTCACCTTTGCTTCTATCAACTTTCTCCTTGCTTCGTCCTCCTGCTTCTTAGCTTCTACCTCTTCTTCCATGTACTTCTCTTTTTCTTCTTCAAGTGCTTTCTGCTTCGCCATAGCTGCTTCCCTCGCCCTCTGCTGCTCGATCTCCTTTTCCTTCAACACTTTCATTTGCTCTTCATACTGTAAGTTATCTTTCTCCTTTTCCTTTGCGCTGCCAACTTTCTTCGACATCCTACCTCCTCGTTTTGGCTTTGAAGGTGGGTAAGCCCCCTTTTTCTCAGCATCAACCGTTGACACCTTCTTAACTTGCACGTTTTGAATTCTGACAGTTTTTGATGACGCAGGTTTCTTGACCCCTGTTTCGCTATCCGTACTAGCCTCCTTTTCACCTACATCTTTCTCAACGACAGCTCCATCGCTAACAGCCTCTTTTCGGGAAGCATCTTCAGGTGTTGTCTCTGGACTCTGTTTTAAGAGATCATCAGATTTCTGACTAATCATTGTTTCCACTGTTTCCATCTTCTTTGGAAGATCAAACAATGGCGATTGGTTCTTAGCATCTACTCCTTTTTTCGACAGAGCAGCAGCTGCTTTCTTTTTCTTCGGTTTTTGAGTGGTACGCTTTAGCCCTGCTCTGTCAATTGGCTTTCTCTAAGGATGTAAAGATGACAAAAATCAGCTCTAACAACTTAATGAATAATGATGAAGTAAGTTAAAATCAACGTAAAACTAATTTACAGTGCAATCTTAACTCTGGAGGGGGGGGGGGTACTTGAGTAGGGAAGTGACAAGGGTGTGCAAAACCTCTCTACACTCTTACATTGTTGCATAAAAAATCCCCCCAAAGGATGCCCTGTCGCATAAACTCTTTTTTTACATTCCATCAAAAGCTTACAAAACGAATTACTAACTACACTACTTACAAAATACTATATCCTACTACTAAAACAATACCATTAGGAGCGAAAAACAATGACCACCTTATGGCAAAAATTATAAGTTTTTGCAAAAGTATAATAAATTGTTCCCAGAGAACTCTAAAAATGTTCCTTTCTCTATGATACCATGGCCCATAATGTTCTTATCAATTGTAATGCCCTGTCCCAGAATTGTTGTCAGAAAGAGACAGCCTGTCGCATAATTTTAATTACAAAAGAACACCTGAGCGGCATATTCCGTCAGGCCAATAATGGGAGCACACCCTTTCTAGGGTTCTTAATTGCCTTTACTTTGATCATTACATGCTTAAAGAGCGAGGATCTATCATTTCTTGGCCCCATTGAAGCTGCGCTTCAAAAGACGTTTTATCATCGCTGTTATATGCCAAATAAAGTTGCACCCATCTCGGTCACTACCAATCGAGACAATTCTTCTGCAAGCAAGAACACCTCTTTAAACAAAGAACAATATATCCACTAATCTATGTAGTGTTGAATATCTCGATACTCGTTTCCAAATAGTATACACCTAGTCGGTTCTGCTCTTTCTGCTCCTCTGTAAGATTTGCTCCCTGTTATCATAGGTAATCGCTGACTGCCCATTTAATAGCCATGTTACCGTATCGTTTGCAAGACAACTACAAAATGTCTTCAGATATTTCTTCAGAAAACAGGACCTAATTTGATTACATGTTTACTCAGAATACAAGACCTGCTGAGAGCCAATCACCAGATAAATGATGAATAAAATGTTCTCTCCTTCAATTCAGTTAACCATCTGCAACCCGAAAATCTTTAGATCTTTCTCAGCTAATAAATCAAGCTTTAACTAGATTAAACATCAATTTACAATGCAAAAGTCGAATAAAAATTTATGCAGGTGCAGCAATTTAAGTGCAGCAATCTACCAAACAATTCTTCCAGGTGAACTCATGGTACATGCAACATTACGACCTTGTGTACTTTCTCGCTACATATACAGTAGAAACCCACATAAAAAAACCTGTTTTTATAAAAACCTTGAGGCTGAAATTTAATCTTTTAAACCCCCCTAAATAAGAACCTCTAAGAGGCTGAAACTGGGAAAGGTTCTTATATAATAGATTTCATGTAAATTATTAAAATGGCAAGAATTTTTAAGATTTCTTCAGAATTCTACACATTCTGACCAGACTTTTTCATTGGTACAAAGACTAAAGGATTTTTAAATAGATATTCTTAGACCCTATTCACACTGGTGGCAAGTTAAATCAGCTGAAAGTAAATCAGGTTATGGTAAATTACATTCTAATTTGTCAATCCAACAAGTCAAATGTATTTGATTGGTTAAGATTTAACATGGTATAAATAAAGCTGGCTTAACTGTGACAGTGTGAAAAGGGTATTGCAGACCCACAAATGTTCTCAAGAATTCTCAAGAAGGAAAACAGTGTTAATGTTTGCAAGTCATGTACGCATATAAGAACCTTTTTAAGAACCTTACAGGCTGGAATTTAGAATAGCAGCCAGTTAATTAAGAACCTTTACAGGCTGCCCAAAAATACCTAGGTTCTTCTATGCGGGTTTCTGCTGTATTGTTTTATCATTAGTTTATTTAAAATTTTATGATAATGTAAAAATTAAGACGTGAAGTGTTCAGAGAAGACAAGGAGCTCTAATGGGGCTCTGATGTAAATAGTTGTTTACACAAATAACAAGAACTATTCAATAACATCAAAGGCAGGCTTCTAATCGATAGCACCATGACGGGTAAACTATAGCGAAGATAAATAACTGAGGCATTGAAGGAGAAACCTTAAGTGTAGAGTGAGCAGAGGTAAATTTTGTAACAATAGCGGTTTTGGTTTGCACCGCAGCCAGTCAACTAGCTCCATTTTTGAAGACGTGATCGACAATTTAACGTAATTTAACGTAATTTAACTGATTTAATTTAACAGTAATTTAACGATCGCGACACGTGAAATTGTTGATCACGTGCTGAAATAAAATGGAGCTCGTTGATTGGCTGTGGTGCAAAATGTAAACAAACCAAAACTGCTATTGCTACAAAATTCACCCCTGCTTGTAGAGCGTAGTGTATTGAAAATAATCCAAAAAGGCTAATTTTTTTTTGCGAAATGAAATAAAATTCTTATGGAATATGTGCGTGCTGTCTTTCAATATTGTGAAGATGGATATCTTACCTAACCGTAAGACATGAAGCACCAAGTGAATACAACAGCAAAAGTTGATCTCGATTTACACTATGCACTATTGACACTAACACTGCATTATCAATTGGTTTCAATCACGCTGGTGCTAGACATCTACTAGATTTTTCTATTAGATATCATTTCAGCTAGAAATAGACCGATAATCAATAAATCCATTGTTTGGACCTCTCAGCCAATCATCATAAAATTTAGAAAGCCAACCTTTGGTTATAACAATGAAATCTATTTGACGTTTGTATTCCTTAGAAACACAGCTTGATTTCAACTGCTTTGTATCGGCAGCTTTTGGTCAAATATAAATTCAGCACTAATAGGCAAGCTCGTAATGTATCAAAAATGTATTTCATCAATTTTTCATGAACCAATTTATTTCTCAGACGTTACTGAATAGAAATTTAATGAGCTGATCGATTGATAATGGTAAAATAAAGCAGAAAATATGGCAAATAAATACCTTAGTTTCAGCTTTGTTCTTTTGCAACAGTGTCTTCAATTCATCCAAAGTTGCTTTATCATCCTTAACATCGCTTCCTCCAATGCCATCAAGACGAAGCTTCCCTTGCGCCACAGGAGAGGCTTCTTTGTCACTACCCATAACTGGCTTATTCATCTCAACTGAGCTGCTGTCTGGACTGCTTTCATTGTTAACTTTCAAATCTATTTTCAACTCAACAGTCTGCTTTTCTTTGCTTTTGTTTACTGTCACTCTTTTCCCATTATCCTTTCCCTCAGTAGTTGCCTTTTGAGACGAATTCATATCATCAGCAACTCCCGTGTTGTCCTCAAAATTTGCGTATCCAACTTTCTTACCCATTAGTAAATCCTTCTCGTAACCAAGATCTATTTTGATGCCTTTATTTTCAACCGTCTCAGTTAGTTTTTCATGACTTGCTTGTAATTCTTCGTTTTCGCCTAATCCCCTTGCTTCAGCCCCATTCATAGCAAACTGAGATTGGCTTGCAAACAGCTGTTGGGTACCAAAAACACTGTTTTCTACAAAAACGCGTTCACGACCCATCTTAGCTCCTTGCCTAATCGGATCACTTTCTTTCTTCAAATTTCGCTCATTTTCTAATCCATTTGATACCACATTTGCTTGAAATGATCTTTCCGCATCTGCGTTAGATATATTAGTGGCTTCGACATGTCGAACTCCATGCAGTAGGTCATTCTGTTGATAAGGACTAATTTTCTCTGATATGGTGGCACTATCAACCAAGTTTTCAGAATAATTGTAATCTGATGCTGCAATAGAGTTGAAACTTAATTAGAACGAATATGTCAATGTAATGGAGACTTTTCTGTGAAAGAAATATTCTCATAAGCTAACTAAAACCACTGGGTACTCACATTCGGCAAATAATGAAAGCGTTGCTTGAGATTAAATAAAGATCTGTTGGAGTATACAATACAATCTAGGACATTGCACACACAACATTTTCGCTATTGTCGCTGTTTTTATTGAACGAAGCACAAAAAGAAATTATCTCTCAGGAAAGATACTTAAAATTGCCGTCATGAAATTTGAAAAGAAGTATTACATAGTTGGGAAAAGTTTTTAAAAATGCAGAGTAAAGTTGATCTAAATATTTTTCCTCAAATTGAAAAGAAAAATTATATTGAAGCATTGACAATAATCATGCTAAAAATAAATAATGTAAAGTTCGGGTCCTAGCCTGTTGTCTTTGAATGGCTATTTTTATCAAGGGCTCATATATGCTTACATTTAGATTCACGTCCAGCATGATTTTGCTGAGCCTAATTACCTTTTCAACCCCAAATCAAACGCCATAATCATAAGTTTGCAGGGTTTATTTCGTTGATAGCAAAAAGGCTTTCAATGAATTGGAATGAAATCTTAGGAGAAAAATAGAACTAACACGAGTTTCGAAGCAGTAAACTTTCAACAGACCAAATCAAATCAACTGAGGCTTCTTTACTCATTTCAAGTCATGCATTCATACTGTCGGAAAGTTCCAGTATACCATAAAGAGCTTTATTAAGCCCCGGGGGACTTATTTAATTTCAGATACTCCAAAGGGGGAGGGCTTGTTCAAAAATCAAATGACCAAGATATATACGATTGCTTTTTTAGTCCTTCGTACCTCATATTTGGTACCCTGGGTACCAGACTCTCTAACATAAAAATCTCCATTTCATGTCAGAGAGTCTGGTACCCAGGCAACATATTTGGCCCATTCAACATGCAATTTTACGAGTCAAATACGCAAATTCGACGAAGTTCTATCCCAGGCCATCTCAAAATTAACATGCAATTTGTTTAACTAAATGAATTTGTTAAATCTTTTGTAGCCTCTGAAATTTGATATAAATGGGGGGGGGGGGCTTATTTAATAAATAGAGGCTTATTCAAAATTTTGGCTCAGAGGGGTGGGGCTTATTAGAGAGGGGGTCTCAGCAGAGGGGGGCTAAATAAAGCTTTTACGGTAATTCTATCTTTGACATTCATGGCTGTAGTTTTCATGGTACAAAGTATGTCAAAGAAATCAAAAGATGTTTTATAGAGACAGTGATCATCTGATTTGAATTGGGTGTAAAACAAGCCTTAGCCGATTAGGTCTATTAAGAACATGTTGATCTCTGTACACAAACAAACCTTGATTTGAATTTGCATCTAACCAAACTGTCGGTGTTCCACGATAGCTATTACTTTCCTGGTTCTGGCTTGATGATTCGCTTCCAACAGAATTTGAATTCATTCCTCTACCTTTTGGCGATTCGTGCCCAGTAATCAATCGTGCATCAGCAATACTGTCTCTTACAGAAACATTCGTTGCTGTGTTTGAATTGAAGGTTGATTCTCGCGCTAAAATTTCCTCTGTTCCCTCTCGTTTGACTAAGCTGTGACCAAAAGAGCTGCCTGTTCGTTCTTTATCAATATTCTCTCTATTTACGTCAGATCTTTCCCTGTGATGAGATGCAATCGAAGCATCCAATGAGTTTCTCTCAGATTGATTCCCAGGAACAGTGCCAAATCTTGAAAAAGTTTCATCGTTTTCCGACGCATCGACTGTCAGATCACGTTCATACTGATATTTAGTTACCTGATCAAGTTTTGATGATTTAGAATCTCTTGACAAGGGCCGAGAAAATTTATGATACTCATTTGGAGTAAACGAATCTGGCGATACATAAGAATTTTTGGTTATAGATCTTTGTAGTTCTTCTCTAGGAGACCGTTGTCGCTGAGACCGTTGCCGCTGTAATTTGGCACTTTTTGCACTCTTCAGCTCTCGAATGAAGCCCTTATAAATCTCATCAGTTGAATTATATAGGCTATTGTCTCTATTGTCCATCGCGTGCCAATCAGCTTCTGATCTTGTCCGCCTCAAAGAATTCTTTTCCACGAACATACCATCTTGAGAAACTTCCCTACTTGAATCTTCGAATGAAAACGACACCATAGGATTCCATGAACCTTTTTGCAGACTGGGACTTATATAACTGAATAATATTCTATCGTCGTCATCATCTGTGTTGTCGTCATGGAGATATGACATCACTGAGCCAGTCAATTCTCTTTCGAGCAACTTCCCACTTGAAGGAGTGCTTTGTCCCATTCTCCTGTTAGCTTCACTGATGCTAAGGAGTGAGCCTTCGCGAATTATCGAGTCAAATTCGTTCACGGATTGATCACGCTGTACTTTATTGCTTGCTTGTGCAATTGAGTCTGAAGATTCCTGCAAATTGAGAAGGTAGAAAGTAGCACAATGAAAACGCTAATGTGACACACAGAGATGGAGATCTTTCTCACCTCGTTTGGCGAAATGGTGTTTGGTGAGATGAGATATCCTCCACTTTTCCGGTCTTTGATTGATAACAGTAATTTCACTTTTATTACTGAAAAAATTACTCTGCATGACTATGAAAGATTATCATTATTTTATAAGCAACGTGCTGCACGTTTTTTGTAAAAGAGGAAAATGCCAAGAAAACTGAAGAAATTGAAACCGTTCTTATCAAGTTCTGAATAAATGTTCTGGTGTCCTGTATGAAGGATGAGATCTCATAAGTCTGTAAATAACCTATTGCATTTGGTAGCCTTGATGCATACACCAACAAAACAAAGCGTAAGAAACGATTGCTTGTGTAGATTTTTCCACAGACCTTTTCATAGACTACGCCATTTACCTCAAGTCATTCACTTTAATTACCATAAATGTGATGGAAAGAAAGGTGAATTGCTCAATATTTTGTTTTTTACTCGCCTGTAATAAAACAAAATATTGAGCAATTCATTGTAATATTGTAAATAGTCATGTGACATTATCCCGCTGATATTGTAGTTGTTGTTCTGTACATAGTGGATGGTATGTTATGCTATGTTACTTTAGAAGACCACTCGCATATTTATGTCTCCCTGAGCCTGTGAGCTACCAAAGATATCACATCGCCAGTAGCAGAAATTCTTTGAAGTGGATTTTCTCCATCATTATTATTGTGACAACGCTACTACCTTCCGAGGTTATGATACGAGAAGCAATTCTTAGGTTGCAGAGATGGTCGGAGACCTGTAATCTAGATGAAGAGCTTTAAAGCCAACCTCCTCTGCAGTAGTTTTAATCGGCGACCAGCGTATTTGTATAGTGAGCATGCTCTCTGACAACAGAGCATGGGCCCTAGACAAACATGTTGTTCGCCGACCCAAACTGCTGCAAGTGGAGGTCGGCCTTTAAACGAGTTTGATGGTTTTCTAAAATTAATCGAATCCATAGGCTTTTTCAGTTTGCTTGTAGCGGGAATTAGGCCTGATTAGTTGCATCAATTAGTACTATTCAAGGTATAAGAATGTCGCTTTTTTGAGGCAAAATGTAATGAATAAAAAAGGGCCTCCCCAGTTTGTGTCGATCTATTCCCGTCTACAAGACAGATCCTTGTGAAACTCTACGTGACATCCTTGAAGAATACACAAGCACTTGCTCTTAGATTGAAAACTTTTAGACCCAAAGATAAACCCAAAACATGATGTCCTTACGAAAAATGTTTTGCTCCTTTCCACCAAAGCAAATCTTACGTTTGCAGATTTATAGCTCTGCAAACAAATTACTGATAATGGTCAGAAAAGTGATTTAAATCAGCCATTGGTAGTTGAAACAAAAATTATTTTTGGGCAATTGGGCTTAAACTCCTGGCGTCAACATTTTTCAAACTTGCATTAAGGTTTCTGCAACACACCCCGTCAGAAGTCTGCATTTCATTCAGCCAGTAACAGCTGTTGGAGGATCATTTCAAATTTCTTCCTTACCTGAATATCTACTGTCTTGTTGCCCGACGAATATGTATCTTCTCTAGAATAATCTTGAAATTTATCCCATTTTAACGATGTACTGTTGTCATTGTCATCTCTGCCATTGACAGGTAGCTTCACACTGAATTCATGAGAAGATTTGACTTCAAGTAGCTTTGCAAATTCATCTGATGTGAAACTTATTGATGATGGTGTAACGCCCAGGGCTTGAAATGAAAATAATTTAAGTGTTAAGGTAACTCTGCTTTCCACTCCAGTGAACAGCGAGATGCTGTTTCGCAAACCACTCTAATCAGAGAACAGTTCATTTCTCCGATATCATTCGGGCTATCGAAAAGCAGTAAAAAGGATGTCGTTCTGCATAGTCTGCGCAATCGAAAGATGTATCAATCGCAATGTTTCCGTCAATGCTGGCTTCGCAAATCCTAGTTCAAATCTTTGTGTTGTTTTCAGGAAAGTGGATTCATCTCCAAAACTACTCGAAAAATTTTCGATTTTCTTTCGTCCATCTTTAGCTTGGTAGTTGATCTACAACTTTGCAAAGTCTGATTGAAAAAGCTACCGCTAGATTTCCTGCAATTGAATTTTATATATTTTCGATAAATCCACTTTTCTGAAATCAACAAAAAGGTTTGAACTAGGATTTGCGAAGCCAGCGTTGACGGAAATATTGTTATTTATACATCTTTCGATTGCCCAGACTATACAGAGCAACATCCTTTTTACCGCTTTTCGATAGGCCGAATAATATTGGAGAAATTAACTGTTTTGTGAGGAGAGTCTTAGAACTTTTATCAACTGTTTTGAACATTCGAAAATTCCTCAAATCTTTACACAATGTCGACAAATTTCGTTCCACCTAGACGCATATTTGTAACATAGCTAAAACGTCTATTGACGTCATAGGTTCTCCTCAGCAGCAACACAAACGGGACATAAACTTTTGGGAAACCTTCTACTCTAGACTGAAAGTCATTCAGTTAAGCTTACCTCTTGTTTCTGGCGCTGGTTTTGAACTTGATATCCTCGGATTAAGATTGATATTCTCAGAATCAGCAAGAGACGATGATGGACGGTCAGTCTTGTGTAGGGCACTACCTTTCTTTAGCCTTTCAATCCTATTCCTATATCCAGGGTCTGGTTTATCATCAAAGATGAAAGGTAGCACAGTATTCTTTTCCGCTGTGTTCCCGCTGGTATTAGGCACCGGTGATAGAAGTCTTGTTCCAGGTGAGACAACAGAGTCCGACGCATTCATTTGCCAACTGGGTGATGGACTTCTTTGATTTTCCGAAATATTCTTGATGATATGTTTGACCGATTCTGGAACGAAACCCTGAGTATGATTGGTCTCAACACCGCTAATACCCATCATAATATCTTGTTCTCGGCTCATCGCAACTTTTGGCCTTTCATTTCCACGACTTCTATTTAATATATTCTCAGTAGTTCTTCCATTTCTTGGACTCAAAGCCATATTTAAACTAATGTATTGCTTGCTTTCAGTCTCATCTTTATCAGCAATTTGCTGAGTTTTTCTAGCAAGCAGTGGTGATCGAAGCTTTCCTCTGTCGCTTATTTTAGATGGTGGTAGTGCTAGGCCTGTATATTCAACATGTTGATGGTCAGTCGTCGTGGAATTTGGAAAGGGTTCGGGACTTGAAGGGGGAGGAGAGCTACGAGAAGAGAAGAAGAGATGACATAATTTAAAGAGATGTAATTCACTGTGAGAACTTAAAATTGGTTTCACTACTCTTTTGGCTCGTCTCGTTGGACAAATTGGGACTGATTTGACTTTGTACAGAAGCCAACTAACATCGTTGTTTTAATCTTTGACTATATTAGAAAATTCACAGCATGTTCACTTCACAATAGACAAGCTTTGGAGAAAAGGAATACTACCAGGGACTAATGGTTGATGGTATTGGCTAATAATGATGCCTTTAACTGAACAAATCATTCTGATGAATGACTAGACTGATTACCTGAGGCCATTGTATCGATGCTGTAGAGCTGACTCAATATTGCTCAACTTGTTGCCTGCAATGATATCATCCAAGTCCAAATATCCAGGGAAACAAAGAACTCAGGTAATAAATCTAGCTTGAGGAACTTTTCTTTCAGCACACAGTTCATTAAAATGGGGACAAGGAATGTTTTACCATGTTGTATTCCCAGGGACGTAGGAAGCATTTCAAACTTGGGGGGCGACACTTCAAGGGCACTTTTTTATTAGGCTAAAGGGGCACTTCCTGAAAACAAAAGGGCATTTCTTTGTTTATTGCTACGTCTCTGTGTATTGCGCTCTATAATCAAATCCCACTAGAATCTTTAAATATTCATAACTGAAAAGCAATCCATCTTAAGATTAAAACACTGTTGTAAAGAAATGAATTATTTGTCAGCAAGGCTGCTGTGGTCATTCTATAAACGATAATGCAAATTTCTTTGAAAATAACTCTTGAGGTCTACCAAGTTTTCAAGGTTATTAAAACATTTACATTATAAAAATGTATGTATGTATCAAATATACACCAACCAGGTCATCTCTATCAAAATACTGAACAGGACCGCATAGCAGTATTTGTGCTCAGGTCAAATGAAACCAAAGTTTGATTATTCAGCTAAAAGGGCAAATTATGATTTCCTCGCTGCTCGTTGAAGGCAAACAGGATTTTCCGATGCTAGGCTTCAGGATTTGGGGTTTTTCTAGAGATTTAATGGGATTTGGGATTTCTATTAACAGGGCTTGGGATTTTCTAACTTGTTATTGGGCACATGATTTTGTCATTTTCGCAATGGGAATAGACCTTTTAGCTATCCTGTAAAATAATTGAGCGATATTGTATACTGTACATACGTGAATGAAAGGTTTAATTGAAAGGTGGTGGAGGTTCTATCACTGTTGTGCACATTCAAAAATTCTACAAAATGTACGAAAATATCTCTCAATTCAAATTTTTTTAGTATAGCTAAAAGGTATAGGGACAGAAGCCCCTTTCATAATCCTGTTTCAAAAGCATGCTGTGAGATTGTGAGAAGGATGTGCAGTTATAAAGAACAGGAGGAAAATATCACAGCTATTCTTCTTTGCAACGAACTATACAGCGTCTTTTCATTAGGAAATTCTCAATAATCAAGCAGCCATATAACTTGAGCTACAAGTGACAAGTCTATAAAGACTGATAAACTTACCTTCCAATTGTCACCTGAGTAAGGGCAGTATATCCTTCCATTTGAATGCTATCGTTAGCATCGACAGTAAGGTCATCCCTCCACCTAGGCTTTTCAATTTCAATTGATTTATTTCGCTGTTTGGTTACCCTTTGCTGCTGTTGTTGTCTTTGGAACTGAGAAACTTTCTTAAGTGCAGATGCATAAAGATTCTTTTCCTGGAAAATATTGATAAACATGCTTACCAAATCAAATATAACACAGTTTGATATTTTATCAGTGCTCACTTTGCAAATATCTTTCAGTGATACCTGTTTTAGCAGCTCAAGATTTCAACATACAGTTTTTCTCAAAAGTGACCACTTGTATCTGATGTTAGCTTTAGCCCTATAGTGGTTGGGCTATCTCACACATCCTTTCTTGGTTGGGGGGGGGGGCAAAGAAGCCCCCTACCTAACGCTTGACTGGTAATAGATAGAGCAACCAGATTTGGGGTACTAATAGCCCCAGGCATGTAATTTATGAGAACATAAAAATTAACCTAAAATTAGTCGTCAATATTGCTTGCATCAGCATTTTTCTTTGTGTGGTCAAGAAAAATGGCCAAAATTGGCCAAAATCAGGAAAATGGGATAAAATTTACTTTGGAGCACAATTTCCATCCAGACATGAGAATCATGAGAGCTTACATCACATAACACTAGCCTCCACAATGTATTTGCAAAAATTACTTGCAAAATACTTTTTTCGTAAAAATTAAATGTTTGAGAATTAGCGATTTTGATAGAGTCAGTCCTGGAAAATTGTCTCCCTCCCCCTCATTTGTCAAAGTATTTTGATGAAACTTCATAAGTTGTTGCACAATAAGTAGTCAGAGAGGGGGCCCCTCAACCAAAATTGCATGAATTATTTTCTTGTGAAGAAGGTGTGGCAAAGATGCTGCCTTCCTAAATTTCAATTAAAAACTAAATTTCAAAATTATCTTAATTATCAAATAGTTTTAGTAAATGATATAACAAATATGCTTTTATTTTTTCATCAATTTATTCCAAATTCTCATAATTACAAACAGGTACTGTTATATTTGTACATAGACATGATTTATACAAGACACGGAAGAAAACTGCTAAATTTGAATACAATATGGTCTGTTTCAAATAAGTTGTCAAATGAAAATGAATAACAACAATCAAATTGTTTTACATTTGGGTAATTTGTTTTATCTCATGTGATGTCTATTTTAAGACAGACTTTTTGCAATGTTGACTGTTTTGCAATGTTCTTGTAGGTGGAAATGTACATCCTTTTTTCTGAAAGCCATAAGACATGCTATTTTTCTACTTTTTTCCAACAAAACGATATTCTTTTGCCATACCAAATACTAATAGTGGTAAACTTGTTTACAAATGAGATATTTTAGCATTTACCTTTGTGTGTTTATAGCTCAGAACTGTCAGTACAAATTCTTCAAGTGTTGAAAATTGGCTAAGCATTTCAACATTTTTAGAGCCAGTGTTTGTATTGACATCATTAAATATCCTGGAGGCAATCCTTGAAGAATTAACCAACGCAAAGAGCTCATTGTCAATGATTGCAAATAAAACCAAATGGCCTTTTCTGGTGATGTATGTCTTTGGAAGGATAAGTTCATTGGCCTTTTGTGTTGATTGTCCATTTGAAGCTGAAGTCGCTGCACTTCTATGTCTCAGGTAAACTGCACTTGATGCTGTTGACCTTGCCTGTAGAAAAATTGAGATTGTATCATTATTGGAGTTGTTGGTCTGTGGAACATTGGCAGCTATCTATCTATTTAGCAAATAATCCAAACTTCAACAAGTTGAATGCTATGGCTTATTATATTCAACAAAATCGAAACAGAATGAAATCGAAATAATTTTACCGTTAAATCCTTGCAAATCTATTGAAATAGCAAATTTATTAGTTTTCATCGTAATGATGGATGTAAACAATTAATAATTATCAAAACCCAACGATTTAGCTTTGTTTTTTCCCAAGAGAATGAAACGCAGCCGTTTCATTCCCATGGGAGCAAAACAAATTATTTCGATGTCATGAAAGAAAAGAGTACACAGAGTGCAAATCTTTTGTGATTAGTAACTTATCAAGACACCAGAGAAATATTCAAGAAAACACTTTGAGTTTAGAATTCATCCCCTTGTTCGTAAATATTCAATGTTTTTAGCATGACAATCAAGTCCTAGAATAAACCCCCACCTTCGAATAAGCCCCTCCCCTCGAATAAGCCCCATTTGAATTTAGAATTCATCCCCTTGTTCGTATTGATTGAATCACAGGAATTCTGCCAATGTTTTTAGCATGACAATGCTGTAAGTCCTAGAATAAACCCCCACCTTCGAATAAGCCCCTCCCCTCGAATAAGCCCCCATCCAAAACTATTTTTGTGCGAATTAAGCCCTCATGGGGGGTTAATCGATCATTATTTCAATGGATACTTTTGACTCTCATTTTGAACGGACTTTCTTCTTGTATTTTCAACATACTTGGGCTTAGATATTGCCTTGAAAGCAATTTATCCCAATATATCTGCTGTTTTAAAAGCAATCTGTCTCCTTCGATGAATGAAAATAAAATCGATAAAGATCTCTATTGTATATTCCAGAAGTTGGTGTTAATTCGCCTTATTCAAAGAAATCAGGGTCATAGAGACTCAGTGATGCATGAATTTAGCTGCAGCGTAAATAAGGTAAATAAAGCAAATAATGCGGTAACCAAGGTCAGAACAATAGGGGACAGATTGCTTTTAAGCATTCTGACCAGCCTCAAGTAAAAGAAGAAAGTTAGTCCTGGTAATATTTTTGGCTGCTACTAAATAAGGCTCTCCCCCCTGTCAAATAAGCCCCTACCCCAAATTATTTTTCCAGGCTTATTTGAGGAAAGATTTGAAAACAATTTGATTATTTTAAAACAATTTTTTTTTGTTCCTAGGGCCACCCACTTTGGGGAAAATCGAATTGAAATTAGTGTCAACACATTGGATGTAAACAGTCGTTTTTCGTTCCTAGGGGATCCACTTTGGGGAGAATCAAATTGAAATTGGTGTCAACACATGGGACGTAAAGTATTTGAAAGGAAACAATGTCTCTCTTCTTGAGAACACTCCTGCACAATTCAAGGAAAATTCATCAACCAACGTGTTTAGCACATTAGGAATCTTTAGACAATTGTTTTCACACAAAGTTGTTTTACAGCTGGTGTTGGTGTGTTGATGAGTGAATTCTTTATTATTTTAGCAGAAAAGATTTGAAACAATTTCATGATTTGAAAACAATTTGTTTCGTTCTCTTGGGAATGAAACGAAGCCAATTTCATTCGATTTCGTTCGGTTTCGTTTCGTTAAGCCAATGATATTGCATAAAATCGCAGCTAAGAGAAGTAAATAAGGATTAAAATAATCATCTTATTTCCTCATTTACTTCTCCTAGAATTTAACTAAAAAGACATTTCAATAGCAAACGGCCATAAAGTCCCTGCAAATGTTAATATGAGTACCACCAACCACCATCATAGTTTAATCAATTATTAATAGTAATACCCCCCTAATACCCCCAGAAAAATTTTCAACAATACAATTTCATTTCAAATCAACAACGCTCTGCCTGTATTCAAGTCAATTCTTTGACTGTTCCTATCAATTTCTGGTCATGTTTTTCACAAAATGTCACGGGTTATCCTTGGTAACTTAATCATCGGTAGGCCTACTCCTTCTGTATCTACTACTAGCTGTATGTAAATAAAAAAGCCGGGTTTTACCTTGTTGCTTGCCCTTTTTGAGTTGATGGGAGTTGCCCTTCCGATCTTACTGTAGATACTGTCAAAATCCACTGCTCCATCCAGATCGCAGCTTCCCCAAGCAAGCTCCGAAAACATGTCTATCACTTGCTACTGTCTTCGTTTGCATTATTATACGCCACTGGATTGAACTGTCGTCATTAGAAACTATTATGTTTACAAAGCTGATCAATAGACGACCTCCTTCTTGAAGGAACTGTGGTCATTAGAGACTGTTATGTTTACAAAGCTGATCAATAGATGACCTTCCTGTTGTATACCTCTGTTTCTATCATCAAATGGTTTCTATGGTCTTGTAAGTGCTTCATGTAATTTATGTCTAACACAGGTTGTCCATTGCCAAAAATTTGATTTGTAAAAAGGGTGTCATCTATCTCTTTCAGTCCTTGCAGGTTTATCCGATACATTTTAATATCGCAAGTCCCTTAAATTTATCAGAATAATGTATCAGGATGATGTATCAGAAACAAGCATAAGATAATTTTGCTGCTCTGAAAAGTGCTTGCATTTCGGGTACAAAACAAAATTCTGTGAATTTCTGTGAATTTCTAGTGCTTGGAAATTTTTGAGTCTTGACCATTAACGTGAATCAAAAACCCAAAAAGTTTATACTTTAGGCGGGCTGTGGTCTGTCGAATAGAATGTATGTGGTCGATGTTCAAAACTAAAATGTTATCGATCAGACAAAACAAAGGTTAAGTTAGGTGAGAACATTTTATTTGGTGCACTCTTCTTTAAGACCCAACAAATTAGAAAACATGCCTGTAAGGGGTTTGTATGGGAATCGAGAATTCCACCTTCCATTCTGGTCGATGATTTACGTACTATTGAAATCAAAATTATATGAAACTGACTATTGAATTGAAATTGAAATGCCCAACAAATAATGCGCCACCCGGTATGCTCATTTTTTCATGTAAGAAATTTGGATCATTGGATCAGCCCATAAAAACTTCTCCTTAAATATCAAAGCTTTCTGGATCTTTTCTAATTTGAGCGCATTAATTATGATAGAGATTCTTAAACTACATAAACGTTTCTTGACATGTAAAACATCAGGTGGGAAGAAGGATTCCTGAAACATTGTCTAATCATGTTCCAGACATAAAAGTAATTAAATTTATTCAAGAAGACTTCAATGACAAATTGGCACCTGTATCTTTGAATCTAGCATTTATTTAGAAGTTTCTTGGCATTTTTGAACAGTTCATCAAATTGTCGGTTCGGCCATCCTAGTTCTAGTCTGTTGTAGAAATAGTTTCTGAAATAAAAAAGCGTGCATTGATATTTGGAGTATGTTATATTGAAAATATACTAAATTTTGCTGTAAATATAAATTGTAAATACATTACTTAGCCTGCGTGCAGCCTCAGCAGTCCTAAAGTGTAGAGGCTGCACGCAGGCCAATATTACTGAGGTTGAGGTCTTACATAGTAGTTATTGTTATAGTTGCAGCCATACCTTGTATTATGTAGTGTAGTTGTTGCATTCAATGTACCTAGCAATTCACTTCTTTTCAATCTTTCCAGGAATGAATAGCAAGCACAGCAACAATTGAAGGTAATTTTCATTTTATTAATACAATAACTTTGACAGTAGTGTAGATTGTGTAGAGATAAGTATCGACTTTAGGGTGCAGGGAGAAGGATAAATTTAATCACAATGGTACTGGGTAAGT
Organism: Aurelia coerulea; assembly: GCA_039566865.1. Lineage (NCBI taxonomy): Eukaryota > Metazoa > Cnidaria > Scyphozoa > Semaeostomeae > Ulmaridae > Aurelia > Aurelia coerulea. Next base: position 22,912,354 of record CM076947.1, on the reverse strand, counting down.
TGGCCATGAGAATGTTTAGATGATTAAAGGCACGCAGCTTTCAGATTATTCATTAGATTCCTATCTATAAGTTCTTGATTTTTGTGAAGTTAACTTGTAAATTTAGACAAGAAAAGTTAAGTATGTCGAGATCGGTCGACTGGCTCTCCATTTAAAATGATTTTTGATAATACTGCTTATTCTCAAGATCCTTGAAAATCCTTGAAGACCGATAAAATCTTTATAATATGGGAAGGATGGGGGGAGGGGTTTCTTCCATAGTAAAAGTACCTGGGGATGTGTCATTGAGTAAGGGTATACTTTTTCGGACTTCTGCTCTAACCAAGGGTATATTTTTTTCAATTTTGGTCCAGCCAAGGTTATCATATTTGGCAATAATGGTCTTGGGAAAGGTCATTGTTATCATGTTTGGTAACAAGGGTATCATATTTGACAATAGTGGTCTAGGGAACGGTCGAAATTGGCATAAGCTAAGGGTACTATTTTAGTAAAAATTATTTTAGCGAACTTACCACTAACACTGACAACCAAGCTATCACCAATCGATATCAGCAAATCAAAGAACATAGGGAAATAAGAGACAAAAAGTCTGAAATCTAGTCTAACAGCCCTGGTTCAATGTATTGCATCCATATGATAATCGAACTATATTTGGTAAGAGATTAAAAATGCATTCTGAAAACAGCAGACTTGCTGAATTGAATTCGGAATTTGTGTTTGATTGACTCTAAAATTCTCAAGATGGTAGGTTAGGTAGGTTTTGAACTCAAAATTATTTTCGTTTTCATTAGCGAATCACCAGAAATCGAAGAACCAAGATTGCGACGATAATAATTTCAAATTTCATTTCAAAGTCCAGAGAGCAGAGACAGAGACAAATTCAGTTTGACATTTCCATAAGATGTTGAGTTGACATTATTCGAAATTATTCGAATCACCAGAACGAATTTGAAGACTACCATTTTTAAGATTGTTTGATTGGAAAATAGATTTACTTCTCTGTGAAGTCTAATATCATCCGAAATTGTTAGGTTCGGAATTGCGAGTTAAGCACAGAAACACGGAAAAGAGAAATGTCCCAGAAAAATGTGGAAAAAGCTCCACTTGCCGCGCTGCTGCGAAGGCGTCACTGCCCCTTTCTGTAGCTGCGCAGGAACTCGACATTGAACTGCTGGTCTCCCTGTGGTGAGTTCCACTGAGGGGTGAAATTTTTGTCATGGGGATGTTTTTCAAAATGGGCCTACACCCATTTCTTGCTGATTAAAGTCCTGTGGAAAGCTTGCATTTCCAGGTAAGTGCTTTGATACAAATTCATTCATGTCATACTCTTTCAATGAAGATTAAGTTTAATTTTTGAAGAAAGATCACTTTGCAAGCTCTGAATGAAAAAGAAGACGTTTTGCTGAACCATCGGCTAATTTTTTGGGCCTATTTTTACGTTGGTCCCAAAGTATGCAAACAGTCAGTAGGCTCTTGTCACTGTACCAAAGGCCATTGTCTCAAAATGGTAAAATTTATCAATCAAAACCAATTTACTGATTAGAACACATCACTACCTTCAATTTGAGGGGTCATACAATTTCATACCCCTGGGGGGCTCTTTAGGAAAACGGGGAGATGGTCCCAAAGTATGCAAATAGTCAGTAGGCTCTTGTCACTGTACCAAAGGCCATTGTCTCAAAATAGTAAGATTTATGAATCAAAACCAATTTACTGATTAGAACACATCACTACCTTCAATTTGAGGGGTCATACAATTTCATACCCCTGGGGGGCTCTTTAGGAAAACGGGGAGATGGTCCCAAAGTATGCAAATAGTCAGTAGGCTCTTGTCACTGTACCAAAGGCCATTGTCTCAAAATAGTAAGATTTATCAATCAAAACCAATTTACTCCATAATAGTACAATTAATCAAAGAGTTCTATTCTGCTCCCAGGACAGGGCAACAACGATCACTGGAAATTGTAAGGCTGGTCTTCAAAGACACGTTGCTGGCAACATATGCAAAAGAAGAAGTCCAGGACTACTTTCCATTGTTGATAGAAATCCAAACTGAGCTCAAATTAGATTAAACCAAATTGACCTTCATTCTGATATACCTTGGAGACATATTTGCATACATTAAGTGCAAAAATTTTCGGCGTGACAAACTTTCGGACAAAGACTTGTCCGAAAATTTATTTGTACGAAATATGTAGTTGTCCGAAAATTTGTCACGCCGAAAATTTTTGCATATATATGCACATGCGTAGTATGAATTTAATGCCCAAAATAAGAACCAAAATCTGAAATCGAATCTCCAGCACGTCATGAAAGGTTATGTAAACATGCAAAGTTTTTGAAAAATACTGTTCCAATCCAATATTATTGTCATAGTCAGAACTTATGGTTAGAACAAGTAACAACAAAGTCCTCTTCGTCTACCACCATTTACATGCTCTCACTATTGCTGATGTAATTCGAAAAGAATTCATATCAAAATGACCAAAATTGATGATGCTATCAAAACGACATAGAACGAGAAGACCCTTTTGCAGATTTAAACTGCCTATGACAACCAACTACCATTTAAAGCAAGTATACAAAAAATTGAAGAATAAGAATAGAAACAAGAAAATTGGTGAATTTTTTGCTATTCTATTTTAGAAAATTTTATGTTAGAAGGGACTGTAGAACATGCTACGGCTCTATTCCAAGCTTTATGAAGGTGTTTTGTTTCAATAAATTTATAAGCTGCTGTGATATTGCATAAATGATCCAAAGACTAGTCAAAATTTTGTCCGAAAATTTCTTTGTCCGAAATACCAAAAATGTGTCCGAAAATATTTTCGCCGAAGTTTATTGTCCAAAATTTTATCCGCCGAAAATTTTTGTACTTAATGTAATCAGTAAATTGGTTTTGATTGATAAATGTTACAATTTTGATTCAATGGCCTTTGGTACAGTGACAAGAGCCTACTGACTATTTGCATACTTTGGGACCAACTCCCCGTTTTCCTGAAGAGCCCCCCAGGGGTATGAAATTGTATGACCCCTCAAATTGAAGCTAATGATGTGTTCTAATCAGTAAATTGGTTTTGTTTGATAAATTTTACCATTTTGAGACAATGGCCTTTGGTACAGTGACAAGAGCCTACTGACTATTTGCATACTTTGGGACCAACTCCCCGTTTTCCTAAAGAGCCCCCCAGGGGTATGAAATTGTATGACCCCTCAAAAGGAAGCTAATGATGTGTTCTAATCAGTAAATTGGTTTTGATTGATAAATCTTACCATTTTGAGACAATAGCCTTTGGTACAGTGACAAGAGCCTACTGACTATTTGCATACTTTGGGACCAACTCCCCGTTTTCCTAAAGAGCCCCCCAGGGGTATGAAATTGTATGACCCCTCAAAAGGAAGCTAATGATGTGTTCTAATCAGTAAATTGGTTTTGATTGATAAATCTTACCATTTTGAGACAATAGCCTTTGGTACAGTGACAAGAGCCTACTGACTATTTGCATACTTTGGGACCAACTCCCCGTTTTCCTAAAGAGCCCCCCAGGGGTATGAAATTGTATGACCCCTCAAATTGAAGGTAGTGATGTGTTCTAATCAGTAAATTGGTTTTGATTGATAAATTTTACCATTTTGAGACAATGGCCTTCGGTACAGTGACAAGAGCATACTGACTATTTGCATACTTTGGGACCAACTCCCCGTTTTCCTGAAGAGCCCCCCAGGGGTATGAAATTGTATGACCCCTCAAATTAAAGCTAATGATGTGTTCTAATCAGTAAATTGGTTTTGATTGATAAATCTTACCATTTTGAGACAATAGCCTTTGGTACAGTGACAAGAGCCTACTGACTATTTGCATACTTTGGGACCAACTCCCCGTTTTCCTAAAGAGCCCCCCAGGGGTATGAAATTGTATGACCCCTGAAAAGGAAGCTAATGATGTGTTCTAATCAGTAAATTGGTTTTGGTTTGTGTCAGATTTTTATTGTTTGCGCTATTGTCATTATATTGGGAAATTTTTCTGAATCTGAATCTTGTTCTGAATCTGAATGTGAATCTTGTTCTGGGGAAATTAAAGTTATTTTTACCAGGCTCTAGACTTTAATTTCCCCAGAACAAGATTCAATTCAGATTCAGAACAAGATTCAGATTCAGAAAAACTTCCCAATATAATGACAATAGCGCAAACAATAAAAATCTGACACAAACCAAAACCAATTTACTGATTAGAACACATCATTAGCTTCCTTTTGAGGGGTCATACAATTTCATACCCCTGGGGGGCTCTTTAGGAAAACGGGGAGTTGGTCCCAAAGTATGCAAATAGTCAGTAGGCTCTTGTCACTGTACCAAAGGCCATTGTCTCAAAATGGTAAAATTTATCAATCAAAACCAATTTACTGATTAGAACACATCATTAGCTTCAATTTGAGGGGTCATACAATTTCATACCCCTGGGGGGCTCTTTAGGAAAACGGGGAGTTGGTCCCAAAGTATGCAAACAGTCAGTAGGCTCTTGTCACTGTACCAAAGGCCATTGTCTCAAAATGGTAAAATTTATCAATCAAAACCAATTTACTGATTAGAACACATCATTAGCTTCAATTTGAGGGGTCATGCAATTTCATACCCCTGGGGGGCTCTTCAGGAAAATGGGGAGTTGGTCCCAAAGTATGCAAACAGTCAGTAGGCTCTTGTCACTGTACCAAAGGCCATTGTCTCAAAATGGTAAAATTTATCAAACAAAACCAATTTACTGATTAGAACACATCATTAGCTTCAATTTGAGGGGTCATACAATTTCATACCCCTGGGGGGCTCTTCAGGAAAACGGGGAGTTGGTCCCAAAGTATGCAAATAGTCAGTAGGCTCTTGTCACTGTACCAAAGGCCATTGAATCAAAATTGTAACATTTATCAATCAAAACCAATTTACTGATTACATTAAGTACAAAAATTTTCGGCGGATAAAATTTTGGACAATAACCTTCGGCGAAAATATTTTCGGACACATTTTTGGTATTTCGGACAAAGAAATTTTCGGACAAAATTTTGACTAGTCTTTGGATCATTTATGCAATATCACAGCAGCTTATAAATTTATTGAAACAAAACACCTTCATAAAGCTTGGAATAGAGCCGTAGCATGTTCTACAGTTCCTTCTAACATAAAATTTTCTAAAATAGAATAGCAAAAAATTCACCAATTTTCTTGTTTCTATTCTTATTCTTCAATTTTTTGTATACTTGCTTTAAATGGTAGTTGGTTGTCATAGGCAGTTTAAATCTGCAAAAGGGTCTTCTTGTTCTATGTCGTTTTGATAGCATCATCAATTTTGGCCATTTTGATATGAATTCTTTTCGAATTACATCAGCAATAGTGAGAGCATGTAAATGGTGGTAGACGAAGAGGACTTTGTTATTACTTGTTCTAACCATAAGTTCTGACTATGACAATAATATTGGATTGGAACAGTATTTTTCAAAAACTTTGCATGTTTACATAACCTTTCATGACGTGCTGGAGATTCGATTTCAGATTTTGGTTCTTATTTTGGGCATTAAATTCATACTACGCATGTGCATATATATGCAAAAATTTTCGGCGTGACAAATTTTCGGACAACTACATATTTTGTACAAATAAATTTTCGGACAAGTCTTTGTCCGAAAGTTTGTCACGCCGAAAATTTTTGCACTTAATGTATGCAAATATGTCTCCAAGGTATATCAGAATGAAGGTCAATTTGGTTTAATCTAATTTGAGCTCAGTTTGGATTTCTATCAACAATGGAAAGTAGTCCTGGACTTCTTCTTTTGCATATGTTGCCAGCAACGTGTCTGTGAAGACCAGCCTTACAATTTCCAGTGATCGTTGTTGCCCTGTCCTGGGAGCAGAATAGAACTCTTTGATTGATTGTACTATTATGGAGTAAATTGGTTTTGATTTGATAAATCTTACTATTTTGAGACAATGGCCTTTGGTACAGTGACAAGAGCCTACTGACTGTTTGCATACTTTGGGACCAACTCCCCGTTTTCCTAAAGAGCCCCCAGGGGTATGAAATTGTATGACCCCTCAAATTGAAGCTAGTGATGTGTTCTAATCAGTAAATTGGTTTTGATTGATAAATTTTACCATTTTGAGACAATGGCCTTTGGTACAGTGACAAGAGCCTACTGACTGTTTGCATACTTTGGGACCAACTCCCCGTTTTCCTGAAGAGCCCCCCAGGGGTATGAAATTGCATGACCCCTCAAATTGAAGCTAATGATGTGTTCTAATCAGTAAATTGGTTTTGATTGATAAATTTTACCATTTTGAGACAATGGCCTTTGGTACAGTGACAAGAGCATACTGACTATTTGCATACTTTGGGACCAACTCCCCGTTTTCCTGAAGAGCCCCCCAGGGGTATGAAATTGTATGACCCCTCAAATTGAAGGTAGTGATGTGTTCTAATCAGTAAATTGGTTTTGATTGATAAATTTTACCTTTTTGGGACAATGGCCTTTGGTACAGTGACAAGAGCCTACTGACTGTTTGCATACTTTGGGACCAACTCCCCGTTTTCCTAAAGAGCCCCCCAGGGGTATGAAATTGTATGACCCCTCAAATTAAAGCTAATGATGTGTTCTAATCAGTAAATTGGTTTTGATTGATAAATCTTACCATTTTGAGACAATAGCCTTTGGTACAGTGACAAGAGCATACTGACTATTTGCATACTTTGGGACCAACTCCCCGTTTTCCTAAAGAGCCCCCCAGGGGTATGAAATTGTATGACCCCTCAAAAGGAAGCTAATGATGTGTTCTAATCAGTAAATTGGTTTTGGTTTGTGTCAGATTTTTATTGTTTGCGCTATTGTCATTATATTGGGAAATTTTTCTGAATCTGAATCTTGTTCTGAATCTGAATGTGAATCTTGTTCTGGGGAAATTAAAGTGCCCAGCCCAATGTCCCCTTGACCGTCGCCGTTGCAAGTTAAATGTGTGCAGCTTGAAGTCTTTTGAGCATACACAGAGGAATACTTTGTCTCGCCATTATTGCTATTATCAACTTTAATTCTGCTTTGTGTCGTGTGTAATAAATGCAGGTAGCTATGAACGTTGTACAGTTTATTGAGAGGTCAAATGCAGGAAGTTAGTTTGGTGAGCTCAAAGGAGAAAATCAGAGAAGAGGGGGTAATCTCAGTCAGGACTCAGAGAAATTGACTGGAACAGTTTAGAAAGTTAATTTTCAAAATTCAAAACATCTGATATTTGTTTTGATATTTTGGAAGATGTTCTTAGAGGGTGAAATGCAGCAAATTGTTTTATTGGTGGAGTATCATGTGAAGCTGAATTTATGCATGAGGATTCCCACATTTGAATGTATCCAACTTTGTCACATTGCCAGGCTTGTAATCTGGAAGGTCTCATTTTAAGTGTGAATTCAGCTTTAGGCATGTTGTTTTTGTTTATGTTTTTCTTCTGACAAGACCTGGCCCTCCAAAGCTGCAAACAAAGCTGCAAAAGTTGTCCTGAACATGTAAGGCAAACTACCTTACGTGGACAAACATAGTGGTTCAAAAGAAGTCACGAGTTTAAATAAAAAGAACAAGGATCAGTCTAAAGATCCCCAAGGCAGATTTTGTTTATTTAATTCAGAAGCCGAGCAGAAGGCATAATGCAATTTTTGCATATTTAGGGCTTTACACTCTTTTTTTTTATAAGAATACTATACATTTTTTCCAGCCTCAATATTCTTAAGAAATTTTTCGTTTTGAGCCTTAGCATATTCTTAAAGTATTCTTATTTTTTCAAATCTGATATGGTTTCAGGGGAACATTGTTCAAAGAATTGTCATATCATTATGAAGAAATAGTCGAACGAAAGAAAAGCTTAAGCAATTGTAACAATAAGAATGTTATGAACATCGCAAAACAGGAAACTGCTGGAAATTGAGACACAAATATGCGAGTTGAGGCTGAGCAATATTCTTATAATATTCTTAAAATTTGGATGATTCTGAGCCTGAATATTCTTATAAACAATATTCTTATAAAAAAAGAGTGTACTGAAACAATTACTTCTCGGCTCCTAAATCAGATGAATAAAATCCGCCAGACAGATATTTAGATTTATCCTTCTTCTTTCGTCATAGATGACATCTCTTAAAAACTACTTGTTGCATGCACAGTTCCAGTTTTCATTTATCATTAATCAATCCTAAATGCCATTTTTCAACAAATACATTCTACCACTAAATGCATTACAACACTATAAACTAAAAGTTAACAATAATGGCAAAAATAGAACAAGATACTTTACATGCTGCATAATTGTAACTAAGACTGATAGATTAAGGAGGAGCTTTCTATGTAGGTTAACTAATTGAGAGATTTGCCCTTTTGGTCTCGGGGCAATCACTGCGGCTTTGTTTGTTCTGAATTTACTGGTTGAGAGAGGTTCCTTCATTGTCATTAATTGCTTTGAATTGCAGTGTCAATCAAAACCAACTGATTCTATTGTCTTGCAAAATCTGTCCTCCTTACCAAAAGGTCATATGCCATCCAGACAAATTGTATTGGACTTTGTACAATCATCTTAGCAACCAGATTACACCTTTGTTAACTAGATCGAATACATAAAGAAAAATAATTCTTGGTAGTCAGCAGGTCCTATTTTGTAAGGAGTCCTTCTTTTCATCATCTTTGGTATCTATTTTCCTTATTCTTATTGTTAAATCGTCATTTATTTATTATTAATTCATTTAATGATTAATTGATAAATTGATCTAACTAATCATTTTGCTGTTATTTCATTGTTTCCATTCATTGTCCTTTTATTGTCACATCATAAACAGTTCTTGGTACCCTGTCATAGCCGGTTGTCACTTTTTTACACACTACTTGTTTAGGTATCATCAGGACGGAGACCGAGAACAGCCAATAAGATTGGTGAATAATCTTTATATATTACTCGTTAGCTCAAGCATGGATGGTAAAAAAAGTAAGCAAGGAGCAAGCATGGGCGGTAAACAAGGAGCAAGAATGGATGGTAAAACAAGTAAACAAGGAGCAAGCATGGGTGGTAAGACAAGTAAGCAAGGAGCAAGCATGGGTGATAAAACAAGTAAGCAAGGAACAAGCATGGGTGATAAAACAAGTAAGCAAGGAACAAGCATGGATGGTAAAAAGAGTAAGCAAGTAGCAAGTATGGATGGTAAAACAAGTAAGCAAGGTGCAAGTAAGGATGGCAAAAAAAGTAAACAAGGAGAAGCACATGGTGAACACCGAGGAGAACTTCATGCTGATAATGGAGCAGAGCATAAACAAGTATTACTGACGGTCAAATCACCACGGAGTGGCTATGGTTCAATCTCAAATGACGGTGAATCAGACATTTCCAGTGTGACATCTATCGATGAATTGGACAATATTCCTGAAGGTACTGTATTTTAGAAAGTCCTGTGCACACTCCTTTTTTCAAGCTTGGTTTTGGTTAATCTTAATTCATCTGTGACCATCGTTAGAATTTTTGGTTTTTTATCATATTCAGAGTTGAAATGTTTTTCTCCCTATTGAGAAAAGCGAGAAAAATTTGAGATCATCGTAAATCTGAGAACAATGAGGAAAAAATGATACAATCGTCAATAAAACCACAGTTTATGAAAACCTCAGTTTATAAAAACCACAGTTTATGAAAACCACAATTTATGAAACCCACAGTTTTTTAAAACCACAGTTTATGAAAACCACAATTTATGAAACCACAGTTTATGAATGTCTATAATATGTCGGAATCACAAATCTGTAACTCTTCTGATATACGATTTAGCAATTTGATAACATCTCAATCTTAAGGGACAATGCAAAGTTTATTTCATAACATGGCCGGTGCAAAACGTAACGGGGCAACTGCTCTTTCTGAGCTTCTACAGAACTGGATGAACACTTTTTATAAAGCAAATATGATATGTACGGGACAGTAACATTTCATAAGCTCAAGATGAAATTTAAGATATAAAAGAAGATGAAACATGCTTGGGAGGATGTGGGATGTGTATAAAATGACACACAAATTTCCTTGTCAGTTGTTTGCAAGAATGATTCATCAGTCCTATCTCTTCAGCTTCAAGGTCAATTTTTTCGTTGACACACTCGTAAGACCAAGAATTGATTTTGTTGTGGTCTTTCGCTGATTCATCGGTGGTATTATACAACATCTATTGTTCATAAATACAGGGCAGATACATCTTTAAGGAAAGGGGTGATGGGGCAGTTTTTTTGCAATAATTTCATATGGGGCGAGCAGATCTTTTTGCAAGAATTTTTCTTCTCCATCGGCCATTCAAGGAAAGTATCATATCTTTTTGGCAAGAATTTTTCTTCTCCATTGGCCATGTCATATAGTATTTTCCACTGTCCTTAAAGCTGGTTTAAACATAGGAGATGCTGTGATCAATCATAGCAAAGTACTATGAAGTTCTTTTTTAGCCATTATTAGAGCTGTTAAATAGGTTGTCCAATAGACCTTTTGGTGAAGGTGTTGTGGCGCAGTGGTGTAATCCTCTGACTTTGCAGCGAGAACAGTCAGGTGGGCAGGGTTCGATACCCGGTAGAGCCCCACCACTTGAGCGGCATGACAAGGGGTCGCGGACTCGATTAGGTCTTCTCTACTTCTGTGATCCCAGCGCTTGGCGCTAAAAAACGCAACTTCACCTTCACCTTCACCTTTTAGCTATTCTACAAAAGTGTCTGGATGGAGCGATATTTTATGTACATTGTTATACGCGAGATTCGATGGAGTGGTGTTCTATCACTGTTGTGAACATTCGAACATTCTTCAAAATGTATGTAAATATCGCTTCATCCAGATTCTCTTTAAAAATACCTAAAAGGTCGATTATTGTGTATTGAAGTCTTTCACTAAGGATCAAGTCATTAAATTTCTCGCCTCCTTAATATTTCAGGATTGACATTTTTTACATCTTCAAAATTTTCTCCAGAACTAGAGCTGATGAAACTTTGATTTCTTCCACCGTAGATTGTTTGAACAACAAGATCTTGATGGGTACAGTATATTCAAAGGGTCGAGCAAACCAAGATCGTTTCGTGCCTGGTATTCCTGTGAGAGCGAGAATCCATGAGGTGTTTAGAACACCAAGATCACATGTGTTGAATCCAAACCTGTAAGTTTTTTTTAGGAAAAATCAATACACCTTTCAGCTGTTCTACAAAGAGTCTGATTAGAGGGATATTTTTAAACACTTTTGCACAAAAGGTTCAACTGAGTGGCGTCATTGCTGCTTTCCCTGCTGTGTACATTCGACGAAAATGAAATAAATTGCATGAAAATATCTTTTGGTTCAGACTTTGTTGAGGATACGAACAGGCTAAGTTGTGAGGCATTTTTATACACGAGGTTCGACCGAGTGACGTTAGAGCTTCAATCACTATTGTGCATATTCGAAAACTCTACAAAATGTAGCAAAACATCGTTTGATTCTGATTCTTTTCAGAATAGCTAAAATGTCTATGCTAGGCATGAAAAATTTGGAATCTACATGACAGTGAATAGGCAATTTCTATCTGTTTTTTGGGTATATCGAGAAAATAACTTTTGGCTAATTGCTAATTTCAGAAGGAACTATGCACCAGAACTTAAAAGAAAAGTAAAGAAAATTAAGTTGAAGCCTTTGTAAAATGATGGATTTGAGATTTTGGAAATGGGTTGCGCAGTTTTTCCTCCTACAATAAATACCCGCATATAAGAACCTACAAAAGTAGGAACCTAGAGGCTGTTTTTCCTAACTTATGCACCTTGTAATGATGAACCTGTTTCAGTTTGATGAAAAATATGTACTTATAGCAGGGATAGCAAAGTTGATTTTGGATTGTCATTATTAAGTTCATTTTTGTCCCAGTGGGCTTTTAAGGTTTGAATCCCCTCCCCTGCTGTTGGAAAGCTTAGCATTGGTTATTAGGTATATTATAACCCTGCCAAAACAAATGATAGGGCTGAGAATCGTTGGCGAAGGTTCTAAAATGGCCTACGCAAGGCACTCTTCAAATAGGAACCGTTATGCCTTGAAATTTGTCTCAGTACCTTTAAATTAAGAACCTATTTCAGTCTAGCTCTCAAAAAAGTAGGTTCTTGTATGCGGGGATTTACTGTATATACTTTCTCAAACAATGGATATATATTTCTGACTCACATGTGTATTTTCAACTTACCGGGTATCTCGGAAAAGTACCCCATTTGGACTAAACACGGGAACAAAACGATAAAACTTTTTGAGTTCATAGCTAAGTTTTATGATCTTCAACTTAACTATACATACCTTCCATTTTCAAATCGTCCACCGAACACCGGAGATATGAGTTCACAAGGTCAAAATTTAGAGTGCACCTGAAACCAGAGGCCTAGCCATGCTTTGATGTCACAGGCATTTTGCAAAAGAATTTTCAGTTTTGAAAGTGTTATTTATATCCAAAAAGAAGAAAAGGAGCACATGCACGCTTGGTTTGGAAATGTAGCACGAGTTTATCATTCTTACTATATTTCTATTATTTTCGTTTAATCAGGGCCATGTCCACGCGTCTCTTATTCTTTTCAAAAGCAAAAAACTGAAATTAGATTTTACAAGTGCTTTGAAAAATGTCCACGATACAAATCATGTCTAGGCCCTTTTTCAAAACCTCTGGTTTCGGATGCATTGTAAATTTGACATTGCGAACTTCTATCTCTGGTGTTTGATGGACGATTTTTAAATGCAACGTATGTGCATCTAAGTTGAAGGTTGATAAATTTAGCTATGAACTAGGAAAGTAATGATATCTTTTCGTTTTATTCCTTTTCCCAGTCAAAAGGGGTACTCTCTTTAGACACCCGGTAAGTAGGCCTTTTTCCTCTGCAACAATGTCGAGAAAGAATGAAATTTCGAAAATTTTCGCGGACATTTCCATTAAAAAAGGTCTGATATTGTTTGTTTCAGATATATAATCGAACTACAGCATGGGAACTTCAAATGGTCAATCAAAAGACGTCATCGACATTTCTTGAAATTACACACTGAGTTGGTGCTGTTGAAAGCTGCATCTCAGCTGCCTACCACGAAGAGGGAAAAGATCAGATCTAAGTTGCCGAGCTTCCCAAAGCGGCCAGAAATTTCTGTTATTGGTCAAAAGAATTTAGAAAGAAGAAAAAGAGCATTTGAAAAATACATTCAACGGCTGTTGAACATGGAAGAAATAAGGAGCGAAAGGGATGTCTTGGATTTTGTTGAAGTGAGCATGGTGTCATTCGTACATGATTGTGGACAGAAAAACAAGTGAGCATACTTTGAGGGAAGAAACTTTCGCGTTTTCAGCGTTTTTGGCGTTTTTGGCCTAAATTCGCCAAAGTTTATTCCGCGAAATTTCCTGAAATGTAATATTCGTGAAAGTTTATTTCTGTGAAATTTCCAAAGATGCAGAATCAAATATTAATGGAATCAAATATTTACATTCTTCTTCTTTGACAACAACCTTTTCGAACTATGCTACTACAAGCATATTTATGGAAGAGTTTGAAGAGTTATTGAATAGTCAAGGAACGTTTGAGACATTATGAAATTTGACAAGAAACCTAATTCGCGAAAGTTTGTTCCCGCGAAGTTTCCCATTTTGGTTGTTTCGCAAAAGTTAATTCCAAAAATTTCGTTAATTCCAAAAGTTCCTTCCCTTACAGTAGATTTCATTTTATATTATTTCAATAGAATAAACACATTCAGTAAATGCTCTTTTCTGCTCCTTATTTTTGCCGCTTATTTTTTAGACTGATTACAAGTTCGTAGTTCTCGCTATTGATAGACAAATGGACGGCACTCAAACTACGACTCATAGATTTTCACATTGAAAGTTAGGACCAAATTGTTTCCCCCGATTTCATGTCCGGATATTTTATTTTTTTATTTGCTCATAATATTTACAATATATCTGAACTACAAATACAACCTACACACAATCACATACGACTATACAACGATGTCACAGGGAGCATGGAATTTCACAAGAACCCTGCAGCCATTTAGAATGAACTCAAAGTTTGTCCCAAAATAGTTGCTAGGTCATACATTCGGAAAATTTCAATGGATATCGAGATATGCAAGAATAATGGTGATGGTCGGAGAAGAAAACCTTACCTGGTTACTATTTTGGAACAGACTTTTTGACAACAAATATAAAAGAAACAAGTAACAAGACTGTAAAAGAAAAATTACGTAGTGAAAAGAAAGGAAATTGTTTGCGAGAGGAAACAATTGCAGCGATTTATCGAAAACGTTCTGATGCATGAATGTATTTCAGAGTTGCCTTGATGATTTCGGATATGGAAACCATAGCAACACTGTACGAAAAATGAAGTTGTCGCCTCAAGCCTCAGATGATAAAACGCCTCAAAATTCAAGTTTTCAGTGATGTTAGCAACGAACAATAGCCACGAGTAGACCCATTATCCTAAAGAATAAAGGGTCTACGAAATAAAGAGATAAAGCTTGCTACTGCCCAATTAATTATTTTAATCCTCTATTCAAATAATGTATGAAACAAACAAAGGCTGCATAAATTAAGTTCTATTCTGGAACTGTAAGCAAGCTTTCGCTCATATTGAAGTTGGATAATGGGTCTACACGTAGGCTAGATGAATGTTTTCTCAATCCAAAAATCAACAAACCTTTCACTTTCAACCAGAATTTCCTCATATTGAAGGCGACTTAAGGTTTCGATGAACTCACTTATTTTGTAACTTGTAATGTCACAAAATCTCTGCGAGCTGCTCCTCATTTTGGGGTCAATCAAACTTGAATTGCAAATCTACGAAGTCTCCGTTTTCAGAAGTGGTACCAATCAAACACAGCAGAACTTGTTTATAATACCTATGTTCGTTTTCTTTTTGTTTAAAGGGAAGCAATGATCAGTAAAAGAGCTGGTGGCCAGCGTGCTGGTCTGGGATTTTGCGGTGCTTTAAAGTGCAGTTGCTGTGGTCCGTGGAATAAAAGGTCAGTTGATATCATTTGATAAACATTACAAGTTACAAATCAATTGCTTGATAAGTCTAATGAGAATTGCTTGCTATAACGCAGTTGTAACACTCATCGTCAAATGCTCTCTACGTTTCCTAAAAGTCCCTAAGAATAAAAGTTAATGTCCATTTATGTCTTCATAAAAAGAAATGTCTTTTAGAACTTTGTCATAAATGTCTGAATTTGGCTAACTTTGGCCCTGGTCCATAACGCGGAAATCGTGAAATCCTCGGAACTGGCGGAACCTTCGTCCTGCAAGTAGAGTTCTGCGCTTTGTCCTCGTGATATGAAGCCAAAAACCAAAACGCAGAAATCGCAGAATTTTGTTCCGTGAAGTTGAATCCTGCGTTTTCTCTTCGCGGTATAGGGCCGAAAAACAACTTGAAAAGACGCAAGTAAAGCCCTTTCGTTAGCAGAGGAAGGAATAAGGGCTTTCAGATAAAATTTCACTAATTCCATGTTTTGTTTTTGGCCCTATACCGCGAGGACAAGGCGTGGAACTCAACCTTGCGGAACGAATGTTCCGCTAGTTCCGCGGGTTCCGCGTTATGGACATGGCCATTAAAGCATCCCAATTGTTTAATATGAGATCAATTTTTAATTGCTACTGTGCGTGGTTTGAAAGATATAGTGTCTTAGTGTGAGGTAATTTAATCAAACCATTCGATGCTCAAGTTCCTAAAATTGCAGTTTGCAAATGTTGCAATGTAATTTGACCCACCTAACTGATTTATTGATTAACTAATCAATCATGTGTAAGTAAATTACCTTCAGTTATGTTTGTTGCACGCAGTGTGTTGTAAATAGATTTTAAAGGGAATCGACATAGTTAAAAACTGGCCCGGGCCAGGTCAAACATATAATCTATTGTACAAGACAACTTTGACGCATCAGGTTTCATTGTGTAGTAAAGAAACAATGGGTTCGTGGGCGTTCCTTTAGCCTATTTATAGCGGCTACGAGCTATATATGTTTATTCCCTTTAATAGTAGCTATAAAAGCCTTCATATTCAATACATTATTAGATGACCCTGATCTTCTTTTCTGTTTAGGTGGATGTCACTCAAGGACAGCTACGTCTTGTATATGAAGTGAGTTATTTATATGTTTCTATTTGAACAAAGGAATACCTTATGAGCCAGGGAAGTTCAGTTATGTGTTGGTTTGTAGCTTTTAGCTCATCATCAAATTCCTACAAAGTGAGTTCATTATGCAAGGCCAGAAGGTTAGTTAGTCAAATTAGCTGATTTCATATCGTGTGGCAAGCACCTTTATGAATTTTGATGTGCCATCCTGTCAGAAGCTATAACAGGCCTATGATTCTTCGGAAGAAACCGTCACAAACCTTCAGGGCAAAATCATTAATTTTGGTCAAACTAAATTATTCGATCAAGTATGCACACTTATCAACACAGCAAACACCAGTGCAACAGTTTCAGTTTCATATATTTTAAACAGAAGCTGAGGAATAGCTACAAACTATAGTCCATCAATAATCCAGACCTGTCTGGCTCATCGGGTATCATTTTGTTTTGTTTTGCGGTATCGTTATACCGAGTAAAATTAGGTTGTACCGATCCTGGACACTGTGAATACCTGGAATGAAGTATGGCACATGAGATCATAACATGAGCAGAGACGAAACGAAGCATGCGTTAATTGGAAGCAAATATCGGGTATCTTTAGATGAGTGACTTTATTTGAATGAATTTAGCAGAAGTATCATTACTTCATATATCTCCACTTGAAATAAACATTCCATGTTTACTTTCAATATGCCTTTCTCAAAAGGCGAAACTAATTAAAGTATATGTCTCCATGATTGGATATAAACTCTAGGTTGAGCATAAAGCGAGGAAAATTTCAATTTGAGGATAGATGACCAAACTCTAAGTTCGATGTATAATTCGAACAAATTTGGATTTGAACAAATACCCCCAAAGAGGTATTTGAATTTCTTTTGTTGGTACTTTTTGGTTAATTTCATCAAAATGAGGTGACGCTTCTCTAGAATACCTAATATTTTGTGCTGCATGCATGACCCTGCAATGCCAAAGTACAATTTGCTGCAATGCTCGTGTAAGGTAGGTGACGCTTTTTGTTATTTTTTATCATTTTTTGTTCGTAAAAATTCTCAAGTTACATCGAAAGAGCAAGAGGGATTAATTTCTTTGTGCGCTCGCATGTTGTTAGAGCTAAAACGAAGCTGTGAGAGAGCTTGCATGTCATTTCTTGAAGTGGATTGATTAATGGAAATTTCTAAGGTCCGATACAGGCCATGTATATTCAGGGTAGTCAAGCGATTAATGGTTATTCCTTTAACTAAGCGTGGTTGTGCTGTCCACGGAGCGTTTCTGTCAACTATGTTAACTTGACCTGACATTATATCTGACCGACGGACCGACCAACTGACCGATCGATTACCCACTCATTCACCAACCGATTTACCAATACATCAACTGACATAGTGGTTGACGAATAGACCTTTTAGCTATTCTGCAAAAGAGCCTGGATCGAGCGTTATTTTTATGCGCGACGTTCGATCAAGTGGCGTTAGAGCTTCTATCGCTATTGTGCACATTCGAAAATTCTGCGAAATGTAGCAAAATGGTGTTCGATTCTGATTCTTTTCAGAATAGCCAAAAGGTCTATCGGTGGATTAGCAAATCGGCTGCAGAGACCGATCCACGGACTGAGAGTTTGTTTCTCATTGGACCTTCCAGTTGGAATTTAACCGAATTTAGATGATACATAATGATGGCTCGTATATAGACTTATCATAAAATGAATAATGATAAGATGAAATCTTGCATATAAGCATAGGTGTTGAGACCAAGCCCAGGGATGAAACATTGGCTATTCGGGCCCAGGAAAGATATTCGCGTCCTAGATTAACGGGAATGGTTTAAATTTGCGGTAATTTCATTCAGTGTTAATTTTCTATTATAATGTATATGCAATGGTATGGGGATATGTAGTTGTTTGTCGATATGTCCTTCAATAGTCAAGGACATCCATGCTTAGAATCTGATTGACTTCATGCCATGTGTCATGCCATCTACTGTAGATAGAACTTTAGAACTGCTAGTCAATGTAGTGTAACCATTTGAAATAGTACAGTGGCTCCGACACTGCAATGTCATATAGGCAGTGTTGCTGTGGATAGACACGATCGACAATCAATGATATTTTAATAGTTGCATTCTGCAAGCTGCTAGCATGAATTTCTTGCTTAGAGCTAAGAGTAAGCAATAATGCCCTGGTCGTGATCAGTCAATCAATCAATCAATCAATCAATCAATCAATCTGGGCTTCGTGTGATGCTATCTGGCACTCACATTTTTTGCGTTGACTTGGAAGTGGTTTGCATTTAGAAATTAGTTAAAAATTAGCGCAATTTATCGCATCTGGTTTTGCGCAAAGTAATGCAAGCTAGGAAGCAAGCATAAAATAATGTAAATGAAAAAGAAAATGACCTCATTAAATGCCTCAAAACTGAAAACAGTCGGATGTGAAGAAAGCTGTGAATTCCTGGCCGAACATCTGCTTGAAAGTGATGGTGATCTTCTCGGAAAGGGCTGGGTCACAGTTCCATGGAAAATTTTGCAGAATTATGTTGTTTAAAATCTTTAGAGGATAGCAACACTCTATATCAGATCAACAATCACACATCTTGCGTATACTTCTAAATACTCCATTTTCCCTTCTGCTTAGCTGTATACCAGAGACGCAGGAACGGGAGGAGCACTAGGGGCACGTGTCCCCCAAGGGTTTGCAATGATAACGAAAAAGTGCCCTTTTTGTTTCGGGAAGTGTCTCCTTAGGACCTTTAGCATGATAAAACGATGCCCTTGAAAAGAAGTGCCGGGGCAAGTTTAGGATGCTTCCTACGACCCTGGCGGTGCTGGGAATCAAAGCGCCCTTTATCTTTAACTAATTAAACAAGAATTTCGAGTCTGTGCTGACTATATGTGTTGTTTTTAATTTTGGTCACACTGCCCCTTTGAGGCTCAGTGGTAGCCGGGATGGCTCAGTGGTAGCATGCTTGACTACCAATCTGAAGGTTGGTAGTTCGAGTCCTCGCTCTGCCGAATTTGCTACGTAAAGTGAGGAGAGTCACCAACTCTCTGTAATTCCAGGCTAAAGGAATCACGAGGTGTGGTGACATCGAGAGGAAGGGCCAGGACGCTGCTTCGATAAACTTCAGTTCAGTTCAGTTCAGTTCAGTTTACTATGAACTAAAGTAATACATGCTAATCAAAGGAATTCAGTGTCTAATATTTTCATAAGATTTTGTGATATTTGTCTCTATGTTAAGTGTAGGTTTTAGGGTTGTTGTGTATTTCCATGCTCCTTTTGCCGTTGTTTTGTAATGTTGAAATTGTCTGTCATTGCAAATTTTATGAGAATATAAAAAAAGCTATCAATGTGTGACCTTTAGACTTCTGTACCGACTATTTATACTATCACTATTTCACTAGCAAGCACACAACTTAAATATCATTGGTATGCTTGTATCCACAACTTTATTGTAACCTACTTAAGGGTCTACTCTTTCCCTTCCTTGGGACTAAATAAATTAAGCTTTATGTTCTTGACACTAAAATAATGTGGCAAAAATTGAAAGTTGTTTAATTAATCAATAACTAGATCTAACGTTACTTCACCATGCAAACAATATTTCAATTTCTTCTCTCCATATGTCATTTCATGGAACCTATCTAGAGTCTTGTGTCAAATACTTGTAATGGATTCGCATTGATCGTTGAAATTTGTCCCTGTGAATCATTACTTTGCTTCTTTCCACAGCATTTAACTTCTGTCAGCGATTTCCGTAATCTCTTTTGCATTAAAATATATGTAATTGGATCACACATGAGGCCTAGGTAATAAAGTGCTTGTATTATTTTAGTTGTGCTGCTATCGAAGCAGCCTGGACATAATGCAAAGGTAATATCAGGGAGCAGAAAGCATATTGTATATGATAATGTGATAACTGCTGCCATCTTGAGAAATTGACGATTCTCACTTCTCATCCTTATCTGACTATTTTGTGTGAAATTAGCAACGTTTCTTCTTCTTGATATCTTCACAAAGATGTAAATGTAGGTCAAAATAATGAATGCTGCGGAAATTGAAGCTGTGATTGGGAATACGTACTTTTGTAAGATAAACTCGACTTTGTTGTATTCGACAAACCAAAACCAAAGTCCAGCAATGATGGAGAACATTGTACATACTAGCAGGATCAACTTAGTTTTCTTCCTTGTCAGCATATATGCATATCTTAGTGGGTATTTAGTTGCGATCAATCGATCTAATGTCATGATCCCCATGATAAACATGTAATTCAGGTATAAAGAGTAAACTGTGTGAACTGTGATTCGAATGATGTAGTGATTTACTTTTAAGATATAGTTTTCCAGCACGTTTACAATCATCAAACTGCAAGCACAAACTAATTCAAATGTGCTCAAACATTTTAGAATCAAATTCTGGTTTGTTTGACCGTTTCTGTCTTTAAAAAGGAGGTATAACCCAAGACTGTTCAGTATTACTGCCAAGGAAAGTTCTGTGAAGAATAATGTAGCGACTGCTGGATGTAACATTTTCACACTTGCAGTAGTAATTATATCATTCCTTCATTTTGGCTTCAGTTCAGTTCATTTCATTTTAAGATATCCTGAAACAATGTGATTCATGTATCTGGCAATTGTTGTTATTTCTCAATGTTGGAATTATATATCATTTACTGTTATTTGTCAATGATGGGAATATTTCAATTTTCAAACTGTTAGGGATGCTCAAAATGTTAATTCGTTCCAACAATTTTCGAAAATTTCTGAAAACTTTGCGATCCAGAGTTGTTGCATGTATTATAATGGCACTTTCTTGTCACTTTAATTTGGTTGCGATTTAAAATCGTCGATACTTATCTTCAGCGACTGTCAAAACACTGTCTAACTACTTTAGTGGTCAAAGCTGTTATCCATGTGTGTGTGCTAATTTCTGTAATGATATCATGTCATTGTATTATTTCATTGTAGTTAACCTTCAAATTTTTTTATATCGATCGAAAACGAATATTTAAAACATTGTCAAACCATCTCTGTGTTCAAATGCTGTTATCTACAGATGTGGCAAGTTCTGTAATGACTTTATGTTATCATTTCATTTTTTAAGGCTTTCCATACTTATCAGAAATTTCTTTCGAAAACACTGTCGAGCTTATTCAGTGAGCAAAAGCTGTTATCCATAGGAGCAGTAATTTCTGCAGTGATATTTTCATATTGAATCATTTTGTTAGTGCTTCATAATGTCCAATCTTCTTTACAAGGACTCTTGGATAACACCCTCAAACGACTTCAAATACTATGATAATGTTCTGATGTTATCATATTGTTTAATCTTAATCAGCTTTGAAATATCTCTTCTTCTTTGCTACGGTTTGTATAACACCTTCCAACCACTGCTGTGTTAGAACGCTGCAGTCCGTAGATTATCATGGGATTCTTGGCTGATTGGGCCACCGTGTAAGAAGAATTTCAAATGCAATGAAATGAAAGCTTCGCAATTTTAAGCTTGGCAATCTTTCTTCTTTTTTTAGATGAATCCTTTCTGTTAAAGGTTCAACGAATATTGTGTTTGAGTCCCACCGATACGCTCTATAATTGATTCAGGCGTGGCTGTAAATTTGATGTCTGCGAGGATATTGAATTACCTTCTTTTGTTAATGACAGGAGAGATGGTTCCAGTTGGTCAATGCCCTGGGAAAAGCAAATATCCCTATCTGGGCACAATTAGATATTGGCAGAGCTCGACCGTTGACAGAATTTGATAGGTCTCCAATCATCTATATATATACAAGCAATGTAATTTTATAATCATCTACCAAGAGTTGCTTGCTGACTATGCTAACAAATTACAAAGTACTTTTGTCATCTGCTCAGTGCGTGTGTAGACTTTTGGGTCTCTCCTGAGGTAAGCCTGACTTTGACTGAACCTACTTGGTTTCCCATTATCCATTTACACAAATTTTAAACTCATCTTCAGAAGTGCTGCTTGCTGACACTGGCAGTACATCTCAAAGTATCTTCTTTATCTGCACAATGTGTATGAGGACTGCGAGCCTCTCTTGAAGAAAGCTTGAATCTTGCTGAATTCTATAGGTCTTCACTTACTGATGTACACGAACAACGTCATCATTTGAATCATCTTTTGAAAAGTGGTTCCACGCTATATCACACTCTTAAAACGGAATTTCTCATCTGCATAATATTCTTTAGTTGGTGAGTGCAGGACTTGAGCTTCTGGAAAAGAAGGCTTGAACAAC
Organism: Aurelia coerulea; assembly: GCA_039566865.1. Lineage (NCBI taxonomy): Eukaryota > Metazoa > Cnidaria > Scyphozoa > Semaeostomeae > Ulmaridae > Aurelia > Aurelia coerulea. Next base: position 22,889,969 of record CM076947.1, on the reverse strand, counting down.
GTTGTGCCGCTCATAGTTCAAAGAAATATAATGTTTTGCTTATTCCTTTCAATTTTAAACTGCATGCCAATATTTTTGGAATCACCTGTTAAAATGTTTGCCATCGATTACAATGGAGACTTTAATTGAATGTTTGTTTTATACACTTTCTACCTGTACCACCTATTACTGGTTGTGGTGATAGTTATCATGCAGCAAAAAGTTTCTTTCTCTGGCTGTCACCATGAGAGATTTTTACAAAGCAGCCCAAACTGAAAACATCAGCAGTGAGATGTCTTCAACTGGGGAATATTGCTAAAGAGACTTCAAAGCTAGAACGCCTTACCAAGCCTTCAATAGTTAGTCTTTAAATTTTAAAACAATGAATTTTTTATGATAATAGCGATACTCTTCGCAACCATATCATATTTTAAAACATAGTGAAACTTATCAACAATGAACTAAAATACATTTCCTGTACAAATCACCGTTCATTGTTTATAAATATAAAGGGCATTCACAGTTTCCCCGCTGTATTTTTGATGTCCGGCGGGATCGTTACTGGGGGGTGTCCTGTGGGCAATGTTTGAGATTTATAAACCTCAATATTCTTTTAGCCTTTCCAACAATTTTTTCAACATAACACTTCCAATTTAGATCGTTATTTATGTTACTCCAAGGTATTGATGTTTTTAAACATGTTCCAGTACTTGTCCTTTAATCATATAATCATGGATTACCGGGACTTTTTACGATGGATGCTGAGAACACTTTATTTACCAGGACTGAACACCATTTGCCATCTGTCTACCCACTCATTCACTTATCAAGATTAATTTGTAATTGAAGTGCATCAGTGGTGCTTTTTACAATCCCAAAACGAAGGCTATCGTCTGCAAAAAGACACATTCTTGATGTCAGACCTACTCCAATGTCGTTTATGTATAAAAGGAAGAGTAGCGGGCCGAGGACAGTTCCTTGGGGGACACCAGATTGGACTTGAGCTTCTCTAGGCTTTTGTTACATAATGAAACGGTACGTGTCTAATAATAATACAATAATAATGATGAATATAATAATGGTGATGTGAAAACAAAAACTGTTAATATCGCTTAAGCGTTTCGATTTAAAATCATCATCAGTATCATGATGATGATATGACGAATATTTGTCCAGGATACACATTTCAACAATATATGGTGTTATCGACACGTGTCTTGTTAAAGAAAAGAGTATCTTTTCGACTTTATTTTCCTATTAACTGACCTATCATGGAACATCCAAAAAAAGGACAATAGCTAATTAAGCATTCGTCATAACCCTATCATCATAACAGTTCCTCATTCATCATAACATATTCGTCATAACAGCTATCATAGCTGTTCAAATTTCGAGGAATTACTGACGAAAGCAAATACAGTGTCTATTCACCATAACAGTTTACAGTTGCTTGCTACCGAAGTTTTTAAAATTCAAATGCATCAAATCTTCATCGAGAAAGATACACCATACAGCTTTTGCAGTGGCAGAAATATTTTGGCACCGAAGCTAAACATCGCAAGGTATGGTATTGAAAATGCACGATTTATTGGATCAAAGATATGACATTCAATTCCATCTTCCTTAAAACACTCCCAGACATTGAATAGTTTCAAAACAAAATTAAAAGCTACGATTTTGATTGCAACTTGCGACATTGCTTTTCTTAGGAATTTATTAGGACATGTTGGGACGCATAAGAGTCATGCGACTGAAACAGCGCGAACTTTGAAATTCGATCTGGGATTTTCGAATTCGAGAAATTCTTTGCTTTTTGGATTGAAATCTCACTCACACAGTAACAGGAACGGTGTACCGTTACCATTACTGCATGAGAAGTACTTTTGCCCATGATCTCAGAGAAGTTCCAAATTTATCCAAGTATTACCTGCAAGCTGGGAGATTGCAAATAATAAGATGCTATTGAGTTAATTTCTTCTTATGAGAAATGATTCTGTACGGCTTGGCTTTAGGTACAAAATTTCCTTCTTGTATTTGCTGGAATAGGAAAACTACACACCAGTAAATGAATTTTTCTTAATGGGAAAATAGCAGGAAATGAAACAAGAGTTGAGGCACAAAGTTTGTTGTGTACAAATGTTTGGAAATTACTAATTATAAGGTGCTAATTATTTTATTTGAAAAGGGAAACGGTTTCGTAAGATCTAGAACCTGAGTTTGCAGTGCACATCTGTTCGCAAATTGCAGTTAGTTCTTTTGAAATGCCTCATTCGCCTCGACATGATTTGGAGCTAAACCCCAAAAGCGTGCATTACTCTGAGCAACGCATGAAATAGATTTGTACGTGTACTTTCATCAGAATGGGTATGTTGTAGATTTCTTGCTATGCTGGGATTTGCATTATTCGCCTCGAATTGATCTTAATTGTGAATAAGGTCTATGGATATAATCACTTGAGTTTCAGTGTTATCCACACAGTTTTTAATAGCAACGAATTTCCTTGAATATGTTGGAATTGTTCATCTAATCAGAAACCTGTTTGTGTTGGATCTGTTGCCGTGTTCTGTGAGCAATGTCAAGGGATGATGTAGAGCTTGACAAATTACCCATTTATGATTATCCGAAGGGCTATTGAACTCGTTATTAGTTTTCACCAAGAGATCGTACTAAAACAGTGAGGTGCCTAACAGACGCTATCAATTAGGATCGCGATGAGGACATTGTGTATTGCTATTCAGTCTCACTAGCAGAGGTTCTGTACAGAATATTTTTGTGAAAATTTGACTGCAAAATGCAAGGAGAATGAACTCTTCTTTACTTAGATTGCTTGAGATACATTCAAGCTGTGACTGAAGTGGATTTTCCGATGCAGTTTCATGTTTTTGGTGGAAGAAGAAAGGAAGAAGTCGTGTCCAACAACATTGCTTGGGATGAATGAGAGCTTTTAGTGATTGAATTGCTTTTCGTGATGCTGTCATGTTTTAGTTCATGGAAAATAGAGGGAAAAGACCAATCTTCTCAGGAAGAAAGAAGTCTTGTTCTATAAGATTGCTTAAGATAAACGACAGCGCATTTGCTTGATGTATTTTCATGCTTTAGTCAAAGGAAGAAGGAGCAAGGGAGGAAGAAGTCTTGTTCAGTAAGATTGGATTGCTTGAGATCAATTAGAGTTCGAACAAAGACTTTAACTACACGTATTCAAAAACAAAGACATTTCAAAGCAAGGAGTTTCGCTGTTCCAATCTGGACGAAATTCCCTTCGCGTCAGAGTTTTAAATTTGCTGTTGAAAGCTGAATGAGTGATTTTTAGTGTGTTGTGATAGTGCAATGCTGTTAGGAAATTCGTTGGTAGTCATAGCCAGATTATATGCAAATGAAATATAAATGTGGATATGAGTGATGGTATGAGAGATATCTTGAAGAAATTGTTGCTGATTGGATACATCCTAAATTATGACTGACAGCCTATTGGTTTCTACAACAATAAGGAGTGGCATTTTCCAAAAGACTGTTAAGAATGAATTAAAAACTCGCTCTGAATTCATGTTAAGTGATGGGGTGCGATAAAATTGTTTTTTCCTATTCTGCACTATTGATTTCTGCTACAATATTGAATACTCTTGGCTTGTATTTCCTCTTCACTGATACAAATATACACACAAAGCAAAATTTGATTCTTAAGTTTTTGGGCTCCTTGGAATTAGCCTATTCTTGTGTTTTGATAATTCGCTATTCTTTTACATGTCATGGCTACACGACACGTGACACAGTCACGCAAATTTTACTTCGTATGATCCACAGCATTTACTTGAATATTACGTTTATCATGGTGATCATGACATTTGATCGACTGATTGCAGTTCAGTATCCGCTACGATATGCATTCATCTTGAAAAGGAGGAGAGCTCGACTTATTCTAATTTCATCAACACTGTTTTGGATCATTATTGGAGCTTCGTGTTTAGCTTTGGAATTTATCCAATTCAGGTCTATTTTCCATGAATATGTAGACCCAGCTGTGTCTCTTGTTTCAGCAACGTTTATGGTTGTTTCCTATGTTTTCATATTTATAAAGTTACTGAGAAGGAAAAGAAATCTGAACAGCTCATCTCACAGTTTTCAGAATAGGAGCAGAACGGAGAACAGGAAGATTCTCAAAATGGCGACTATCATCACAGTGACCTATCTTATATGTTATGTGGTTCCTGATGTCGCTAATTTATTGTGTCACAAATGCTTTGCTAATAGCATCTATATCTATCGAATACTGTGGCATCTGGGCCCCGTATTCGACCCTATTACGTATATCTTCATGCAAAGGAGACTACGAAAGAGGCTGACAAGATTGATATGTTGTGGAAAGAAAACACAAAGAGACCCTATTGCGCATATCTTCATGCAAAGGAGATTACAAAAGAGCCTGACAAGATTGATGGGTTGTGGAGAGAAAACTCAAAGAGAAAGACCGCGAATAGCAAGGGGGGTTTCAAAAATTAATGAGAACCGAAGAGAAGTTTTTGATACAAGACTTTAGAAACTTGATTATGATATTCTAATAAACTGTGCAGGTTTTTAATTTTTTTTTCATTTATTATACCGGGTGTCTTAAAAATAAACTCAACAGATTTAGAAAGCTATGACGCATACTATTGATAATCAAATAATAATTTGTATCTGAATTTGCAATGATTAGATTAAATTTTGATATATTTTTCAAAACTTTTAGTGACTTGGTTGCAGAGTTAAAAAATAACAGAGTTCAAATTTTCTGTCAGGGCATAACCAGACCGCCAGCATTAGTGCAAAGTTCACTGCAAAATTAAAAGCATGACAAATTTATTTATTTATTTATCTAACAGGATTACGGACAAGCACACCACTTGATTAAGAAACTGTAACAAAGGAATCCCTTGCTGATTCATGAGTTATCCAGTCTCGAGGGGGCTCTGAGTGTTCATCTAAATTGAAAGTATAACTCTAATAACGGCCTTGTCATTTTAGAAATAATAGAGAACCATCATGGGCACTAAAAAAAGCACAACTGTGCTTAGATAGAAATCTTTATGAAAGTGTCTGTTTAATGTTTAATTAACCTGTGTGTTTGCATGTTTGTCGGCAATGCTCAGAGTTCGCTCTGGTTTTGACCAACTGGCAGTTTTGAAGTTTGCAGATTTTTAAATTTACAACCAAGTCACCAAAAATATTGGAGAATATATCAAAATTTGATCTTATTTTTTGTAGATTTGAATAAAAATAATTGTTTCATAACATATATATGAAATAGTTTGCATTAGAATTTTTGAAATCTGTTGCGTCTCTTTGGGACACCCGGTATGCAAAGCTTGGTAAGGCGTTCTAGCTTTGAAGTCTATTTAGGAACATTGCCTATTTGAAGACATTGCGCTGCTGATGTTTTCAGGTTAGGCTATTTTGTAAACATCTCTTCTGATGACAGCCAAAGAAAGGCATTTTTTGCTGCATGATAACTATCACCGCAACCAGCACTAGGTGCTACAGGTAGTAAGTGTATCAAACAAACATTCAATTAAAGTCTCCATTGTAATCGATGAAAAAGATTCAAACAGGTGATTCTAAAAATATCTTCCCATGATTTGAAATTGAAAGGATTATTTTATAGTTTCAAAGGAACAAGCAAACAATTACATTTGTTTGTACTACGAGCGGCATAAAATTCTTCAAGCCTTCTTTTACAAGTCCTCAAGTCCTGCATACACCAACTAAGGAATATTATGCAGACGAGAAATTACGTTTTAAGAGTATGATATAGTGTGGAACCACTTTTCAGAAGATGATTTAATGATGACATTTTTCGTGTATATCAATAAGTGAAGACCTATCGAATTCAGCCAGAGTCAAGCTTTCTTTAAGAGAGGCTTGCAGTCCTCATACACATTGTGCAGATAAAGAAGATACTTTGAGATATACTGCCAGTGTCAGCAAGCAGCACTTCTGAAAATGAGTTTAAAATTTGTGTAAATGGATAATGGGAAACCAAGTAGATTCAGTCAAAGTCAGGCTTACCTCAGGAGAGACCCAAAAGTCTGCGTACGCACTGAGCAGATGACAAAGGTACTTTGCAATTTGTTGGCATAGTCAACAAGCAACTCTTTGGTAGATGATAATAAAATTACATTGTTTGTATATATAGATGATTGGAGACCTATTAAATTCTGTCAACAGTCGAGCTGACACCAAGAGAGAGTGGAAGTCTGCATTTACTTACGACATTATTAACAAATATATTTACTATTTGGTGGTAAAATCTTCAAGCAAGTCTTCAGACATTAAATCGAGCAATGATGTTGTTTGTCAGTTTATCGATAATTGGACTAAACTCAGTCAAGGGTCAAGCTTCCGTGAAGAGATGCTTGAATATCTTAGATGCACTCAGTGCCATCACGGATAAGAGGGGAGAACGTTTTGAATCGTTGATATTTTGTTGTTGATCTGAGTAAGCAGCTTCTTGGAAAAGTGAGGCAGTTCGAGTACTTGCTGATTCAATAGAATTCTGTGAAATGAAACATGGAGGATAAAGCACTTTTTCCTGTATCTTTCTGCATACTATCCTCTGCTATAGTGCTCAATGTTCTTGGCTTATGTTTACTTTTTAAGGACGGCACCAGGACGACGAACCAAAATTTGATACTCAAATACCTGAGTAGTGTGGAATTGGTATGCTCGTGTCTGATGTTAACTGACGTGTCCATGATATATCATGGTTGGACTGGCAATGATAGAGTATTTCAAGTTTTGACGCGTATATTATATAGTGTTTACCCTATTACTTCACTGATTATGGTAATGATGACATTGGATCGATTTATCGCTACTAAATATCCACTGAGATATGTATTTATCCTCACAAAGAAGAAGGCTCGTGTGATTCTATCTACCTCAACATTTCTTTGTATTTTTGGTGGAGCTTCGACTTCATTTCTAGAATTTGATAAGTTTTTATCAACTTTTGATCAATTTGTGTTCCCAGCAATTTCCACGAGTGCAACATTATTCATGTGTGCAGCTTATGCGTATATTTTTGTAAAGGTATCAAAGCGGAGAAACATGGATATTTCCATGCAAAATATTCGAATTAGGAGAACAACAGAGAATCAGCAATTCCTCAAGATGGCTTCTATCATAGCATTGACTTACCTTACATGTTATGTAGTGCCTGACTTTGGTTATATGTTATGTGCAGGATGCTTTGTAGATGGTATCGATGTTTATCGAATTCTGTGGTACCTTGGTCCCGTTTTGGACCCCATAGCGTATATCTTCATGCAAAAGCGACTGCGAGAGAGGGTAACAAAAGTGATATTTTGTAGAAAGAAGAATCAAATGGACAGTTCAAGAGTGGAAGATGGGGCTTCGAGGATTCACGAGAACCGAAAAGACGTTTTCGACACAAAACTATAGAATATTTGAAAAATCAATTATTTAACGTACGCCATCTATGCTTCAATGTGCAGCTAGATCACAAGTCGTATTATTGCAGAATGTACCGGTTGAGTAAAGCTTTAATAGCAGAGCTTCATGAGAGCAGAAAAGAATTTTTCGACACAAAAATTTAGAATCTTAAAGAATTGTAAATTATAGAATCTATATCTTGAATTATGATTATAGAATTAGAGAATCTTGAAAAAGAATTTGCAGTTCTTGGATGTAGACCATCTTAAGTTTCAACGTACTGCGGAATCACAGGTTGTACTATTGCAGAATGTGTATACCGATTGGTAAAATAAATTTGCACCTTTTGGAAAATCACTGAAATTTGATTATGTTATCGATCTTTAAACATTCTTTTTATTTTTGTGTCAAATACAATCTTTGTCAAATACAATCAAATACAAAGATTCAGTAGGTGATCGTTCTTCTTGGAGAGAAATCTTATTATCTTCTTGGAAAAATCTCATTTATAGCAACGGCATTTGACAAAACATAACATGTAACAAGAAATCTATGAATTGCAATTTGATGTAAAATTATGACATAATTTCGTACGATGTAATAAGAGCCTTAGCAAAGATAAGTTTAAGTGGAAGTGCAGCATTAAAATTGAGCTTTATATTTCATCCTAGCTTCTAAAAGTATTAATTCTCTTGGACCAAAGCCATTGCAAAACTTACCAATGTCTGAAAATAATGTGGTCTTTGACACAAGTGCACATGAAGATATTTTCATGATAGCTAACAATATCAAAATTTAAGTTGATAATCCTTCCTTTTGATTTCAGAGTATGCTTCAAAACCAGGTGGCTTCTAAAAGCACTAATTCTCTTGGACCAAAACCATTGCGAAACTTACCAATGTCTGAAAGTAATGTGGTCTTTGACACAAGTGCACATGAAGATATTTTCATCATAGCTTAAAACATCAAAATTTAAGTTGATAATCCTTCGTTGTGATTTCAGAGTATGCTTTAAAACCAGGTGGCTTCTAAAAGCACTAATTCTCTTGGACCAAAACCATTGCAAAACTTACCAATGTCTGAAAGTAATGTGGTCTTTGACACAAGTGCACATGAAGATATTTTCATCATAGCTTAAAACATCAAAATTTAAGTTGATAATCCTTCGTTGTGATTTCAGAGTATGCTTTAAAACCAGGTGGCTTCTAAAAGCACTAATTCTCTTGGACCAAAACCATTGCAAAACTTACCAATGTCTGAAAATAATGTGGTTATTGGCATAAGTGTACATAAAGATATGTCATGATAGATAACAACATCAAAATTTAAGTTGATAATCCTTCCTTGTGATTTCAGAGTATGCTTTAAAACCAGGTGGCTTCTAAAAGCACTAATTCTCTTGGACCAAAACCATTGCAAAACTTACCAATGTCTGAAAATAATGTGGTTATTGGCATAAGTGTACATAAAGATATGTCATGATAGATAACAACATCAAAATTTAAGTTGATAATCCTTCCTTGTGATTTCAGAGTATGCTTCAAAACCAGGTGGCTTCTAAAAGCACTATTTCTCTTGAACCAAAAACCATTGCAAAACTTACCAATGTCTGAAAATAATGTGGTTATTGGCATAAGTGTACATGAAGATATTTTCATCATAGCTAAAAACATCAAAATTTAAGTTGATAATCCTTCGTTGTGATTTCAGAGTATGCTTTAAAACCAGGTGGCTTCTAAAAGCACTAATTCTCTTGGACCAAAACCATTGCAAAACTTACCAATGTCTGAAAGTAATGTGGTCTTTGACACAAGTGCACATGAAGATATTTTCATCATAGCTTAAAACATCAAAATTTAAGTTGATAATCCTTCCTTGTGATTTCAGAGTATGCTTTAAAACCAGGTGGCTTCTAAAAGCACTAATTCTCTTGGACCAAAACCATTGCAAAACTTACCAATGTCTGAAAATAATGTGGTTATTGGCATAAGTGTACATAAAGATATGTCATGATAGATAACAACACCAACATTAAGTTGATAATCCTTCCTTGTGATTTCAGAGTATGCTTTAAAACCAGGTGGCTTCTAAAAGCACTAATTCTCTTGGACCAAAACCATTGCAAAACTTACCAATGTCTGAAAGTAATGTGGTCTTTGACACAAGTGCACATGAAGATATTTTCATCATAGCTTAAAACATCAAAATTTAAGTTGATAATCCTTCCTTGTGATTTCAGAGTATGCTTTAAAACCAGGTGGCTTCTAAAAGCACTAATTCTCTTGGACCAAAACCATTGCAAAACTTACCAATGTCTGAAAATAATGTGGTTATTGGCATAAGTGTACATAAAGATATGTCATGATAGATAACAACATCAAAATTTAAGTTGATAATCCTTCCTTGTGATTTCAGAGTATGCTTCAAAACCAGGTGGCTTCTAAAAGCACTAATTCTCTTGGACCAAAACCATTGCAAAACTTACCAATGTCTGAAAATAATGTGGTTATTGGCATAAGTGTACATAAAGATATGTCATGATAGATAACAACATCAAAATTTAAGTTGATAATCCTTCCTTGTGATTTCAGAGTATGCTTCAAAACCAGGTGGCTTCTAAAAGCACTAATTCTCTTGGACCAAAACCATTGCAAAACTTACCAATGTCTGAAAATAATGTGGTTATTGGCATAAGTGTACATAAAGATATGTCATGATAGATAACAACATCAAAATTTAAGTTGATAATCCTTCGTTGTGATTTCAGAGTATGCTTTAAAACCAGGTGGCTTCTAAAAGCACTAATTCTCTTGGACCAAAACCATTGCAAAACTTACCAATGTCTGAAAATAATGTGGTTATTGGCATAAGTGTACATAAAGATATGTCATGATAGATAACAACATCAAAATTTAAGTTGATAATCCTTCCTTGTGATTTCAGAGTATGCTTCAAAACCAGGTGGCTTCTAAAAGCACTAATTCTCTTGGACCAAAACCATTGCAAAACTTACCAATGTCTGAAAATAATGTGGTTATTGGCATAAGTGTACATAAAGATATGTCATGATAGATAACAACATCAAAATTTAAGTTGATAATCCTTCGTTGTGATTTCAGAGTATGCTTTAAAACCAGGTGGCTTCTAAAAGCACTAATTCTCTTGGACCAAAACCATTGCAAAACTTACCAATGTCTGAAAATAATGTGGTTATTGGCATAAGTGTACATAAAGATATGTCATGATAGATAACAACATCAAAATTTAAGTTGATAATCCTTCCTTGTGATTTCAGAGTATGCTTTAAAACCAGGTGGCTTCTAAAAGCACTAATTCTCTTGGACCAAAACCATTGCAAAACTTACCAATGTCTGAAAATAATGTGGTTATTGGCATAAGTGTACATAAAGATATGTCATGATAGATAACAACATCAAAATTTAAGTTGATAATCCTTCGTTGTGATTTCAGAGTATGCTTTAAAACCAGGTGGCTTCTAAAAGCACTAATTCTCTTGGACCAAAACCATTGCAAAACTTACCAATGTCTGAAAATAATGTGGTTATTGGCATAAGTGTACATAAAGATATGTCATGATAGATAACAACATCAAAATTTAAGTTGATAATCCTTCGTTGTGATTTCAGAGTATGCTTTAAAACCAGGTGGCTTCTAAAAGCACTAATTCTCTTGGACCAAAACCATTGCAAAACTTACCAATGTCTGAAAATAATGTGGTTATTGGCATAAGTGTACATAAAGATATGTCATGATAGATAACAACATCAAAATTTAAGTTGATAATCCTTCCTTGTGATTTCAGAGTATGCTTTAAAACCAGGTGGCTTCTAAAAGCACTAATTCTCTTGGACCAAAACCATTGCAAAACTTACCAATGTCTGAAAATAATGTGGTTATTGGCATAAGTGTACATAAAGATATGTCATGATAGATAACAACATCAAAATTTAAGTTGATAATCCTTCCTTGTGATTTCAGAGTATGCTTCAAAACCAGGTGGCTTCTAAAAGCACTAATTCTCTTGGACCAAAAACCATTGCAAAACTTACCAATGTCTGAAAATAATGTGGTTATTGGCATAAGTGTACATAAAGATATGTCATGATAGATAACAACATCAAAATTTAAGTTGATAATCCTTCGTTGTGATTTCAGAGTATGCTTTAAAACCAGGTGGCTTCTAAAAGCACTAATTCTCTTGGACCAAAACCATTGCAAAACTTACCAATGTCTGAAAATAATGTGGTTATTGGCATAAGTGTACATAAAGATATGTCATCATAGCTTAAAACATCAAAATTTAAGTTGATAATCCTTCCTTGTGATTTCAGAGTATGCTTTAAAACCAGGTGGCTTCTAAAAGCACTAATTCTCTTGGACCAAAACCATTGCAAAACTTACCAATGTCTGAAAATAATGTGGTTATTGGCATAAGTGTACATAAAGATATGTCATGATAGATAACAACATCAAAATTTAAGTTGATAATCCTTCCTTGTGATTTCAGAGTATGCTTTAAAACCAGGTGGCTTCTAAAAGCACTAATTCTCTTGGACCAAAACCATTGCAAAACTTACCAATGTCTGAAAATAATGTGGTTATTGGCATAAGTGTACATGAAGATATTTTCATCATAGCTAAAAACATCAAAATTTAAGTTGATAATCCTTCCTTGTGATTTCAGAGTATGCTTCAAAACCAGGTGGCTTCTAAAAGCACTAATTCTCTTGGACCAAAAACCATTGCAAAACTTACCAATGTCTGAAAATAATGTGGTTATTGGCATAAGTGTACATAAAGATATGTCATGATAGATAACAACATCAAAATTTAAGTTGATAATCCTTCCTTGTGATTTCAGAGTATGCTTTAAAACCAGGTGGCTTCTAAAAGCACTAATTCTCTTGGACCAAAACCATTGCAAAACTTACCAATGTCTGAAAATAATGTGGTTATTGGCATAAGTGTACATAAAGATATGTCATGATAGATAACAACATCAAAATTTAAGTTGATAATCCTTCCTTGTGATTTCAGAGTATGCTTTAAAACCAGGTGGCTTCTAAAAGCACTAATTCTCTTGGACCAAAACCATTGCAAAACTTACCAATGTCTGAAAATAATGTGGTTATTGGCATAAGTGTACATAAAGATATGTCATGATAGATAACAACATCAAAATTTAAGTTGATAATCCTTCCTTGTGATTTCAGAGTATGCTTCAAAACCAGGTGGCTTCTAAAAGCACTAATTCTCTTGGACCAAAACCATTGCAAAACTTACCAATGTCTGAAAATAATGTGGTTATTGGCATAAGTGTACATAAAGATATGTCATGATAGATAACAACATCAAAATTTAAGTTGATAATCCTTCGTTGTGATTTCAGAGTATGCTTTAAAACCAGGTGGCTTCTAAAAGCACTAATTCTCTTGGACCAAAACCATTGCAAAACTTACCAATGTCTGAAAATAATGTGGTTATTGGCATAAGTGTACATAAAGATATGTCATGATAGATAACAACATCAAAATTTAAGTTGATAATCCTTCCTTGTGATTTCAGAGTATGCTTCAAAACCAGGTGGCTTCTAAAAGCACTAATTCTCTTGGACCAAAACCATTGCGAAACTTACCAATGTCTGAAAGTAATGTGGTCTTTGACACAAGTGCACATGAAGATATTTTCATCATAGCTAAAAACATCAAAATTTAAGTTGATTATCCTTCGTTGTGATTTCAGAGTATGCTTTAAAACCAGGTGGCTTCTAAAAGCACTAATTCTCTTGAACCAAAAACCATTGCAAAACTTACCAATGTCTGAAAATAATGTGGTTATTGGCATAAGTGTACATAAAGATATGTCATGATAGATAACAGCTTCTAAAAGCACTAATTCTCTTGGACCAAAACCATTGCAAAACTTACCAATGTCTGAAAATAATGTGGTTATTGGCATAAGTGTACATAAAGATATGTCATGATAGATAACAACATCAAAATTTAAGTTGGTAATCCTTCCTTGTGATTTCAGAGTATGCTTTAAAACCAGGTGGCTCCAAAAAGCACTAATTCTCTTGGACCAAAACCATTGCAAAACTTACCAATGTCTGAAAATAATGTGGTTATTGGCATAAGTGTACATAAAGATATGTCATGATAAATAACAGCACCAACATTAAGTTGATAATCCTCAGGGGTTTGTAGTAGAATAAGAATTCCATGTTCGATTCTGGTCCATGATTTACTTGCTATTGAAATTTAAATTCAGTGCAATGGTCAGTTTCAGGAATAGAATATAAATTCAATGGCAAATAAATCATGGACCATCGACCAGAATCGAATGTGGAATTCTCATTGCAAAAATTAGCAATGTCTGAAAGTAATGTACATGGTCAGAAAATTCAGTCAGGAAAATGTTAAAAAGTTTTTTTTATTTTATTTTTTTCATAACCAATTAAAAGGAGAAGAATACTCAACAACTACTATGCCTATCATGGCGGGAATAGACACTAGGTCATCGGAGTTTCAATACATAAGGAGAAAACAACGGCACTACTAAGAAAAAGTTAATGTCTGTCTCACATCTGATGTCAGGAAACAATATCTGTGAGTATAACTGAAATGTTAGTCTACCGTTCAAATAGTAACGGAGATGTGAACATTTTGTTTGGTAAAATCACTCATCATATACTCATATTTTAGACCCAGAAATTTTAGGAAAATGGAGGTAAGTGGTTTGTATGGGAACGAGAATTCTACGTTCGAATCTGGTCGATGGTCCATGATTTATTTGCCATTGAAATTCGAATTCTATTTCTGAAACAGAAAATTGCATTGACTGCAAACTTTAATGGCAAGTAAATCATGGACCAGTATCGAACATGGAATTCTTATTCTAATACAAACCTCTTACCTGCATTTTCCTAATTTCTGGTTCTAAATGATTAGCTGTTTTTCCAAACAAAATGTTCACGTCTTAGATAGCCTTTTATTGATAGATTAATATTTTATTTGTGAATATCGGCCGCATACTTTTTGCTGGACAGCCTGCCAAACATTAAATTTTTTTGTCTCACCCGGTAGTCTTAGTTATAATTGCACATGAAGAAATTTTCAGGTAAGGAGTATTGAAGACTTTTGAAAATGTGTAATTTTTGTACGCACGTTGTAAATTCAGACGGATCAGAAAAAGGCAAAGTGATTATTTGCAGTCGATATAAGTGGATCAAAATTAGAGAGAACAAAAACAAATGATTCATTTTGCAGTTCAAAAGTTGTTTGCAATCAAATAACAGATTGTTTTTGAAGTTATATTCCATTGTGGTTGATTTGTAGTTAGAATAGTCTTTGCATTGGAGAAGAGATTCCAATAAAAAGCGTTTAGTTTATTATTAAATACGCGCATTTTGAAAATATTCGGGAAAACTGCTTTGAAGTTTGCCAAAGACGCTTGTTATTTACTGTTTTGAATTAGTGTCTTGAAAATACATGGGGAAGCGTCTTAATTGTTATCAGACCAAAAAACCCGCTCTTGTGGCTGCATTGTGAGACTGTATATCACTAGGCAGTTGCTGTTAAGTTTGAATGCCCGTGGTACAGTTATACAAAATCCATTCAACGCCGTTTACATATTAAACTGGTGGATTGTGTTTTATGCATGATGTGTATCTTTGTCTATTCTTAAGGATTTATTTATGTTTTACAAAAAGATTTGGTTGCAAAGAGTATCGCTGCTTTGTAAAAAAGTTATTGTTGCAAAATTATCAAATCAAAATTTTTGGCTCAAGGCATGTTGTAAAATCTATCAAATTTTAGTTAAAGGAGAGGCTAGTATATTTTTTCATATACTCAGGAATATTGTGGAGGTGAAAAAACTTCCATTATTGGAAAATCACTGACGTTTTGCGGAGGATGAGGCAAGCGACGAAAATCATCATGAATTTCTTTTTTATTTTATCGACATTCCATGTTGTTATAATTTGACAATTCCAGGAGACTTAAACATAGTGGACATGAATGGTTGACACAAACGGTTATTAATTTGATTTAAACATGTTGGTACGTTTCGAACCAAATTTGGTTCATCTTCGGCGAATCTAAATAATGATACATGACAATTTATACCAGGGAACAAACAAGATTAGAAACGCCGTAAACAAGCGTGAGTTACATTTCCTACGCGTGAAGTTTACTGGTGTTTGTAAGCAACTCTACTCTTCAGAAGATAATTAAGGACAAAAGTACTTTGTTTGTGGATATGGATAATTAAAAGACCTATTAAGTTCACAACTAATGGCAAGCTTTCTTGAAATGTGACCTGACATTTTCATATACTCAGGATTGTTATGGAGATGAAGGGATATAGGTCATTAAGTTGAAGCTCTGAAATCTGCCAGCAATACTTCAGGAAAGAATTGAAAACAAAGTCACTTTGTTTGTGGATATGGACAATTGGAGACCTATTAGGTTCAAAACTTAGTTCAAACTTTGTTCAGAAGTGACCTGGCGTTTTCATATACTCAGAAACATTTGGAGATGAACAATGTACGTTGTTGGTAAAGCACTGAAGTCTGTAAGCAACACTTCAGAAGAGAAGTAAAGACAGAGACACTTTGTTTTGTGGATATGGACAATTGAAGGCAGAACGGTTTCAAGACTTCATCCAAGCTTTGTTCAAAAGTGACCTGACGTTTTCATATACTCAGAAATATTTGGTGATGAACAATGTACGTTATAGGTAAAGCACTGAAGTCTGTAAGCAACACTTCAGAAGAGAATTAAAGACAGAGACACTTTGTTTGTGGATATGGACAACTGAAGGCAGAATAGTTTCAAGACTTCATCCAAGCTTTGTTCAAAAGTGACCCAACGTTTTCATATACACAGAAATATTTGGAGATGAAAGATGTACGTAATTTGTAAAGCACTGAAGTTTGTAAGCAACACTTCTGAAGAGAATTAAAGACAGAGACACTTTGTTTGTGGATATGGACAACTGAAGGCAGAACGGTTTCAAGACTTCATCCAAGCTTTGTTCAAAAGTGACTCGACGTTTGTCATATACACAGAAATAACTTCAAATCTTCATATACTCAGGAATGTTATGGAGATGAAGGAATATACGTTGTCAGTCAAAGCATTGAAGTTTGAAGCAACTATTTGGAAGATGATTAAAGACAAGCTGACTTAGCTTATGCGCATGGACAATTGGAGGCCTATCCAATCCAAACAAATTGAAGTTCCAAGTACGAGATGGGTTGCAGCAATTTGTTTTTGGATACTTTCCAATAGCGATTTCTGCTGCAAGTTTAAATGCTCTTGGAATATATTTCCTAGTTAAAGATAAAAACAGACAAACGAATCAAAATTTGATTCTAGCGTTCTTGAGTGCTGTTGAGTTGGCCTACTCTTGCGTCATGATAATATACTGGTCTTTCGTATGTCATGGATCGATGCTTACTGCTGTTAATATCTCTTCGCACATAGCACATTGCATTTACATAAATATCACTTTAATCATGCTGACCATGACATTTGATCGATTGATTGCAGCTAAATATCCGCTGCGTTATGCAGTCACTTTGACGAGAAAGAGAGCAACAGTGATTTTACTTTCATCTGTACTTATTTGCGCCATTTTTGTGGTTTTATTTTTGTTGATAGAATTCAATATGATCAACATAGCTGTTGATAAATTCATATCCCCAGTCACTTCCACCGTTGCAGCTATTTTCATGATCACAACTTACAGTTACATTTTGATGAAAATATCAAAAAGAAGAAACATAGGCAATTCGTTGCCAAATACCCGGCTCAGAAGAACGACAGAGAATCGGAAATTTTTGAAGATGGCCACAATCATAACATTGACCTATTTTACATGTTGCTTACTGCCAGATTTTGCTTACATGTTATGTCGTGGATGCTTCACTAATAGCATCAGTGTTATTCGAACGCTTTGGCATCTTGGTCCCCTGTGTGATCCTATTACGTACATATTCATGCAAAAGAGACTGAGGAAAAAGTTGTTAGAAATGATAATGTATTGCAGAAATGAAGATCGACAAGATCTATCAAGATCAAGATCGACTGTGATTTCACGAGGAGGGGAAGTGATTCCACGAGGAGGCGAAGTGATGCCACGAATTACTGAGAATCAGCGAACAGTTTTCGATGCGAAACTACGGAGTCACAAAGATGATTCACAAGGAGGCGAAGTGATTCCACGAATAATTGAGAATCAGGCAGCAGTTTTCGATACAAAACTATAGAGTGACAAAAGAAATGCCGAGGAGGCAAACAGATTCAGGTATCACTAAGAATCAGTTAACAGTTTTCGATGCAAAACCACCCTGGAGAACGTCTGTGCAGTAGTCTAAGAGTAGGGGTTGTTCAGTAAGGCAGAGGTTGTTCAGTGCGATAGAGGGATCGTATGATGTCGTTGAAGGGACAACATCCAGGAAATTTGCGCTTATTCAGTTACTCAGAGGGATAACAAACAGTGCCATAGAGGGACGATATCGTGTCGTTGAAGGGATAACATCAGTAAGGTAGGGATTATTCAGTATTCTGCGTGGATATCATCGTCTCGTTAGAGGGATAGCATCAGTTAATTTAGGGCTATTCAGTTACTTAGAGGGATAGGTGAAGGTGAAGGTGAAGTTGCGGTTTTTAGCGCCAAGCCCTGGGATCGCAGAAGTAGAATAGGCCTAATCGAGGCCGCGACCCCTTGTCATGACGCTCAAGTGGCGAGGCTCTACCCGGTATCGAACCCTGTCCGCCTGACTGTTCTGGCTGCAAAGTCAGTGGATTACACCACTGTGCCACAACACCTTCGATAACTTCAAGTAAGCTTGCGAGGTTTTGAGCAGAGGCTTTGGGTTAATATTTTCGGTATTGCTCGAAGGAAACAGTTATTGTGTTGTGTGGTTTATTACCCTATGGCAGAGCTGGAGATTTCTTCTTTTAAAGATATCGATAAGAAATAAAAGCATACAAGATTATGTCAAATGAAAAAGATGGTCAAAGTTGTACCAAGACATCAAAGATGAAGCCCCTAGTTGCTATTCGAATCTGACAGCAGTCAGTATTGAGAAATGATGCCCTACTCCAACGTCACTTTCGAACGCTCTTGACCAATCAAATTTATTTGGGTTTATTTCCAGGCTATCTGCCCTGACCATAGGGTAATAACGAGGTGAATAAGTTTAAGAGGAGGAGGGAGACTACAATTCTTGCTTTTTTAAGTTTTTATTGAAATAACTGGATTAGAATTTGAAGGAGGGACAAAACCGTTGATTCATTTTGTAGCCCTAAAGTTGTCTGCAATCAAGTCACACATTGTTTTTCAAGTTTAAAGTAATAGACCTTTTCACTTCTTAAAAAAGAGGTTTGGATCGAGCGTCCAAATCTGGTAAAGTTTGGGAAGGAAAACGAAAGAACGACCCCCGTTCTCAGTAGATGCACTGCTAGCTGTGGTATGTTGTTGCTTCGGATCTCAAAACTTTTCAGAGGGTTTGTTATCGACTACTTTGTGCAAAGTGAGTTAGCCATGGTTTAGTTTACATACAGGCGAGTGTTATTGGTTGTTTTGCCTTTTTTTCGTTATTTTCATTCATTTTTAGCTGACTTTTCTTTCATTTGAATAACGTCGGTTGAAACGCAAACTTCGATTTGCAAAGTCGCAAAATGAAACCCTTGTAATGCTCACACTGTTGCACAAAAAAATTAGCCAGCGACAAATGAAAATAATGAGAAAAGGCCAGACCAGAAGGCAAATAAAACTTGCTAATGTATTTAAACTTAAACCGTCGTAAGTCAATTCGAGCAAAGTTATCGCTGCTTAACTCTCTGAAAAGTGTTCTGAGATCCGAAGGAACTTCTTGCCGCAGCTAGCAAGTATCTATCAAAAACGGGGGTCGTGTTCCATCTCTTTAAACAAAGTTTGCCAGATTTGGACGCTCTATCCAAACCTTTTTTTTGGAAGTAAAAAGGTCTATTGTGGAGATTTGTAGTAGTTTAAATAGTCTTTGTATTGCGGCAAACATGCAATAGAAATGACTTTAGTTTACTATTTCACATTCGCTTTGTTAAAATATTCAGGGAAATTGCTTTGTTGAAGGCCACTTTAAATTCTGAAACTGGTGATTGCTTTGTCAATTTCTATAAGTATTAAATATCCTGTTTGAATATTCATGGCTTTGGTACAGAAATAAATCAAAGCATGTTGCTCAGACATTCTTTTCTTTGGCAGCCTTTGAACGTTAAGTGTATTTTGAGTCGTTAAATTTAGTGTAGGCAGAGAGACATCATTGTGAAGAGATTTGTTCTCAAAATGATAATGACGTGATATCTTGGAGTGTGAAGTCTTGTCAGAGTTTCTGGCATAGTCTATAAGAGCTCTCAAGAAGATGAAATAATGAGTATTTCGAGTCGTTGAATTCAGTGTAGGCAGAGAGACATCATTGTGAAGAAATTTGTTCTCAAAATGATAATGACGTGATATCTTGGAGTGTGAAGTCTTGTCAGAGTTACTAACATAGTCTATAAGACTTCTTAATTTGATGAAATAGTGAGTTTATTTGCGTTTATGGACAACTGAAGGCCTATCAAGTCAATAGAATTCTAGTGCGAAGAAAGAAATGGGAAGCAAACCAATTGTCTTTGCATACTTTCCAATATCAATTTCTGCTGTATTCTTAAATGCTCTTGGAATATATCTCCTAGTTAAAGACAGGAGCACGAAGACAAATCAAAATTTGATTTTGAAATATTTGAGTGCTGTTGAATTAACAGATTCGTTTGTTTTGATAGTACGTTGGTCGCTCACGTGTTATGGATTGAATAGCAACGGTGCAGTGATTCCTAATTTGTTGCGCGTACTTTACTGTTTCTATTTGAATTTTTCATTGCTTATGGTTATCATGACATTTGATCGATTAATTGCAGTCAAATATCCTCTGAGATATGCATTCATACTGACAAAGAAAAAGGCACGGATAGTCCTTTTTTCATCGACATTGTTTTGCATCATCGTTGTTATTCTCTGTAACTTGATTTTGGAATATGATCAATTCATATTGACTTTCGACACCATCGTATCCCCAGTCGTTTCTTCAATATCAGCAGTGTTTATAGTGATGACCTATATTTACATTTTCATCAAGATATCAAGGAGAAGAAGAATGCATATTTCTTTGCAAAACATTCAGATTGAAAGGACAACGGAGAACCATCAGTTTCTTAAGATGGCCATTGTCATTACATTAACCTATTCCATGTTTTATTTACTGCCAGACATTGCATACATTTTTGCTCGTCGATTCATCATTAACAGCGTGGATATATTACGAGTATTCTGGTATTCTGGTCTCGTGTTCGATCCAATTACTTATACATTCATGCAAAAGAAGCTGAGGCAAAAGTTATTGCATATGATAGCGTGTCGGAGGAAGAAGGAAGAAAGAGATAATTCTGGAGGGGAGGAAAGGGTTGCAAGGATTACGAAGAACGAACCAGCAGTTCTTGATACTAAATTATAGAGTCGAATGACGTTAATCTTTGAGTGGAAGCGGTAAAAACTGTCATAAAAGATACAACATTAGTAGTTATTGTACCGGGTGCCCAAAAAATGTATCCGAACTTGGTTGACTCCAGCGATGTTAATTTAGCTTCAATCAATGTCTAATAACCCTAAAAATGTTCCTCAATAGTTCACTTAAACATAGGTACCTCGTTTGTTGGTATTTGTGCTTTGAGAGCAGACATGTTAATCTCGAAAGCTCAAATTTGCCTCTTCCTGCAAACCAGAGCTTTAGCCTGTTTGCCTAAGCAAATTCTTATGGCACAGCGTATAAATCAATGATAACCTTGATAAAGTTTTAACAATATTAGATCGTGTGTTATTCTGTTCTCCAGAAGTCAGCCCCCAGTCACCCATTGGACAGCTTCTTAATTTTTCATTAATTTCAGTTCTTAATTTCGATGTGCTTCAGGAGCTTGCTTAGGCCAAAAGGCCAACGCTCTTCTTTGTAGGTTGAATTAAATTTGAGCTTTTGATATCGATATTTCTGCTCTCAAAGCACAAATACCAACAAAAAAGGTATCTATGTTCAAGTTAACTATCGAGGAACATTTTGAGAGTGACTAGCCATTGATTAAAGCTAAATTCACATCGCTGGAGTCAACCAAATCTGTATACTTTTTTTGAGACACCCGGTAGGTGATAAGGTGTAGAGGGCTTCAAGTACAGTTGTAAGTGTAGGGGGCTGTAAGTAATTTCCATAGTTCCAGGGATAGCGTTTGATATTATCATTTTCATCGTTATTCGTAGAATTAGAGCGCTTTTCGTGTTTAATGAATGGAAGTATGAAGGGATGGATTAAAGAAATTGACAAATATTAACAGCACCATAAGCTCTATGCTGGTTGAGAAAAATCAATGTAATCTACAGAAATATTTTAGTTTTTTTTTTCAAAGTATAAAATATGGTAGTGAGCAAACATCTATAGCTTTTTATTGCTTCTGATTTAACAATTGATGACGTCATCACTTCAAGATTAACAGAAATATAAAACAACAGTGTAATTGTGAAAACAACGATGATTTAGAGAATAATCTTTCTTTGATTGTTGCAAATTACCTAAAGTTTATTTGTAACGCTTATTTGACATTATTTGTATTCTCTCAGTTAGAAATGCAAATCTTCAGCCGATATCCAATCACTGGCATTTCGGGGCATTCAGATCGTATGTTGCCTGGTGCTGAAAGTTTCCCAACTGACCAGCATCCTGGCTCACCAGTACAGTAAATCCCCGCATATAAGAACCTACTTTTTTGAGAGCCAGGCTGAATTAGGTTCTTATTTCAAAGGTTCTTAGATTTATTTCAGGGTATAAGGTTCTTAATGGTTTTTATTTAAAGCCTCATTTTTGTAAATTTTTATCAAAGGATCATCAAATGAGTCATTACCAAGAGATTTTGAAACGTTTCATTTCTTTTATCAACCTTATATCTACTTTGAGGCTTACAAATAGCAAGGGACGAGGTCCAAATTTTAATAGCCAATCAAAAATCAACTTTATTACCCTTGTGATAAGAACATATTGGTTTATCAAAGTGAAACAGGTTCTTAATTAGAAGGTGCATAATTCAATAAATACAGCCTGCAGGTTCTTATTTTTGTAGGTTCTTTTATGCGGGGATATACTGTATATTTGTTTAGGGATATGAACAGGCTAAATTGTGAGTCTCAAGGGATCCCCCAGAATAGGCTTCAGATCCTTGATCCTTGATCAGACCCTTCAGGTCCTTGATTTATAGCAGCTGTTTTTAGTTGACCAAGTAAACCTGTTTAAATATTGATCTATTCTTATTGTGTTATTCTCTCCAGTCTTTGGATGTTCTTCTGGGTCTTCTTTGTCATGTTTCAGCTACTTCCCGCAGCTTAGAAACACAGCACTTTCCGCAATATGTGAGCTGTTCCAAGGATGGCCGACAACTGTGCACTTCCAACGATGTCAGGTATTTCTAACTTCCCATGCCAGGTCTTTGCCTTCTTTGAGATTGCTCCAAGTGCACCAATGACGATTGGTATCACTGTCACTTTCGATGCTCTGTGGATTCTCTTAATTTCGAATGCTAGATCTTGATATCTATCCACTTTCTCTTCCTCAGTATTGATGATATTCTGGTCCGCTGGTACAGCTATGTCAATTAGTGTCCATTCCTGTGTATTTTTCTGTACTAGAGTAATTTTCGTTCGATTGTGATTCAGCTTCTTATCTGTGTAGACAGTCATGTCCCAGGTAGTTCGAACGTCTCTGCTCTCTGTGACTGCCAATGGCTGATGGTCATACCACTTGTCAGTGCATTCTATCCCGTACTTTCTACAAATCTCCCAGTGTACCCGCAGGGCCACCTTGTCATGGCGCTTCCTGTACTCTCTCTGGGCAAGCTTCTTGCATCCACTGACAATATGTCTTACAGTCTCAGTAGAGTCTCCATACAATCTACTTAGTGGTGTCTCTGAAGTCTTATCTATATTATTATCATTATTATTATTATTATTATTATTATTATTATTATTATTATTATTATTATTATTATTATTATTATTATTATTATTATTATTATCACATGCGCTGTAACAATTTACTTCAATAACATAATATGCAAGTTAGCTTGAATGTTAAGAACAAGAGAAGAAACAGTAGCAACACAATGCATTCGATCATGAGCCTCAACGTTGATTGGCTAAGCTGAAAAATATTGCGTCAAAATAATATGGTCACCACTTTGTCTCCCCAACAAGCATCAGTTATATTCAAATAGAATTACATGCATTATGAGTAGCTTTTTAGTCACTCGTAGCTCGTATTCTCTGTTGAATTTGGTTCTGACTAGCATCTCTAAATTCTTTTGACTTTGGGGAGCTAAAAAGCAGTTTTGTACAGAGGAAAATTTCACGTGAAAGAAACAGAAAGAATATATCGCAGTATTTCAGTTTAGCTTAAAATTCTGAAACTATACAATTACCCGTTGCAATTACCCGTATACAATTACAATTGCTACTACTGCCTTAACCATTATCTCCTTTACGGCTCAAACCAGGACTCATAATATTGCAGCTCAAAAACAAATTTTGTCTACGATCTTTTTTGTCCATCGACAGAAACGAGGCCGTTGAGTGTTAGACTAATACAGTGGAAGTTTTAACTTTTAGAATTACTTCTTCGATGCCTCTTCGACCACATTTGACTGCTGGTTCTGACACATAAATACACGAAAGATTATTCTTTTTCGTCTGACGGTAGTCGAAACTCTGCCACTAGTCAGGAGAACCATATCTGGAAAGTTAATCAAGATAACAGAATCAAGGTCTACAGTCTTGTATTAAAAACGTCTTTTCTGTTCTCACTAATTTTTGAAGACCCCATTTCTACTCGTGAACTGTCTCTGTAAGTTTTCTTTCCACAACGTATCAGTCTTGTCAGCCTCTTTCGCAATCTTTTCTGCATGAAGATATATGTAATAGGATCACACACAGGGCCGATATTCCACAATATTCCATAGACAAAAGTGCTATTAGGAAAGCATTCACCACACAATAGATTAGCGACGTCTGGAAGTAGAAAACATACGAAGTAGGTGGCTGTTATGATAGCTGCCATCCTGAGAAATCTCTTGTTTTCTGTTCTGCTTCTGTTCCGAACATCTCTCACGGGGTTACACAGATTTGGTCTCTGTACAATTTTAATGAATATGAAAACATATGCGGCAACCATAAACACCGCTGAAACGAGAGAAACAATAAGATTTAAAGGTTTAAAGACGTATATGAATTGATCATACTTTAAAGGAGAGGATGAAACCCCAACGATGATCCAAAATGACGTCGACGCAGATAAAATCACTTTAGCCTTCTTTCTTGTCAAAATGAATGCATATCTGAGCGGATATTTAGTTGCAATTAATCGATCTAATGTCATGATCACCATAATTACAATGATGTTCAGGTAGGTGATGTATGTTATACGATGTAAAACTTCATCAACTTTAAAAGTGATATTTGGTCCATGACATCTAAATGACCATTTGATTATCAAGAAACAAGAGTAAGCCAATTCCAAAGAACTCAAAAACTTCAGAATTAAATTCTGGTTTGTCCGATTAGTTCCATCTTTCGCAAGCAAGCAGAGTCCAACGATATTTAGAATTACTGCAAAACTGAATAACGGAAAGAATGCAGAAACAGCGACTTCGCACTTCACCATCTGGGGTCGTTGTTTGCTCTACCTTCAAACGATCGTTTTTTAAATGTTTTGATCGTCTGTTGATGCCCAATAGCGCAATGATTCCCTTGAGACGATCGGTTTTGAAAATATGTGTTCTGCTGTTGATGCCCAATAGCGTAATGATTCCCTTTGAATGATCGCTTTTGTAATGATGTGTTCTGCTGTTGATGCTCAATAGCGTAATGATTTCCTTCAAACGATCGCTTTTGTGATGATGTGTTCTGCTGTTGATGCCCAATAGCGCAATGATTCCCTAGAGACGATCGGTTTTGAAAATATGTGTTCTGCTGTTGATGCCCAATAGCGTAATGCCCAATAGCGCAATGATTCCCTTGAGACGACCTGTTTTGAAATTTATGTTCATTTGTTGATGCCAAATAGCGTACTGATTTCCTTCAAAACGATCGCTTTTGTAAGGATGTGTTCTGCTGCTTGAGCGCAATGATTCCCTTGAGACGACCTGTTTTGAAATTTATGTTCATTTGTTGATGCCAAATAGCGTACTGATTTCCTTCAAACGATCGCTTTTGTAAGGATGTGTTCTGCTGTTTTTTACGCAATAGCGCAATGATTTCCGTGAGACGACCTGTTTTGAAATTGTGTCTTCATTTGTTGATGCCCAATAACGTACTGATTCCCTTCAAACGATCTCTTTTGAAATGGTGTGCCAGTCTGTTGATGCCCAATAACGTACTGATTCCCTTCAAACGATCTCTTTTGAAATGGTGTGCCAGTCTGTTCATGCCCAATAACCTACTGATTCCCTTCAAATGATCTCTTTTGAAATGGTGTGGCAGTCTGTTCATGCCCAATAACATACTGATTCACTGCAAACGATCTCTTTTGAAATGATGTGGCAATCTGTTAATGCCCAATAGCGCAATGATTCCAACTTACCCTAAGAGCTCTATTGTGCCTTCGGAGGGGGCTTGTGTAATTTCGAAAGGATCCATAGAGAGTTTTAAAAAGGAGGAGCTTATTAAGGAACTGGAGCTTATTCACAATGAAAAATCTATAGGTGATAGGTTTTTGAGTCTTTTGCCTCTTTTTTCAAATTAACATGCAATTTTGCAAATCATATGCACAGATTCAATGCACCTTTAATCCAAAACCACGTGAAAGTAAGCATCTAAATTGTTTTATCTAAATAAATTGCAGAACTTATGGTAACCGCTTGCATTGGATTCTTGAAGTAGGGGTTAGCAGCGAGGGGCTTAAAGGACAAGTCCGGGGTTGGTATGATTCATGATAAAATACAAGATACTACTGCTATGAATGATGTATGATACTTTTTTCCACTATTTTTGCCTTTTCCTTGTGAAATTACGTATTCAAATAAGCAATTTGAGTGAAGTGACGTCATATCGTGCAAACGAAAACGTGGCTGTGTGATTGTTTCTTCGCCTCTTTATCGTTGAAAGCCTCTTTATCGTGTTCTTGTTCCATTTTCAATGCATGAGTACACGATAAAGAGGCTAGCACGGATTAAGAGGCGAAAAACAATATCACAGCCTCGTTTTCGTTTGCGCGATATGACGTCATTTCGCTCGAATTGCTTATTTGAATACGTAATTTCACAAGGAGAAAGCGAAAAATAATGGAAAAGTATCATACATCATTCATTGCAGTATTATCTTGTATTTTATCATCAATCTTACCAACCCCGGACTTGTCAATGTTTTCCTTGAAGGGAGGGGCTCATTGAGGAGGGGGGGGGGGGTTTATTAGAGAGGGAGGGCTAAATAGAGCTATTACCGTGATCCACATTCACAGATAAAAACTTCTAAAATTGAATCAGACAGAATCCTTGTTATAACAGATAAGAATTTAACGTCTGCAAGATCAACGAAGACCACTAATATGCTATTTATGATAAATAGTCTTCAATAGGTCTTTCGAACATTAATAACCCACTTCAAATTTAATGAACCTGAAATTTGTCATTTCAATCAAGCTATTTTGGCTAGTGATACCCACTTACAAAAAGAATATGTTTCTTATTTGACATGTTTAATTAAACAGGGAGAAAATTTTCTGACAGCAAACAGAACGGTGGATGCGAGAATAATGCAAGTTTATTTTGCGTGAAATGAGCAGTGTGTTTAGGTACATGATTCATATTCCAGCTTTGTCGTTGCAATCAAGATTAAATAATTATGAAGCAATACACGTTATTGCAGCTCTTTTCACAGATTTTCTTGTTCAAAGTTAATTTGCATTCTAAAGTCTTAAAATTTGATGCTTCAAGACAGCTGCATCTGGCTGTTTAATCAATTTTTATTACTTGTGATGGTCGTAATTGCCGAAGACGCTATTCTAAATCTTGTTCAAAGTTCTGTTAATGATGATTATGATAATTATGATTTTAATGATTTCTTTATTTAAGATTGGCTCTTAGCCTGCTATGGTAACTAACGCGAATCAAAGCTTACATGTTACTATTATCGAGTGAGCAAGAAAGCATGCACGCCGTTTGAAAAGCTACTCCTCCCTATAAATGTTAGCAATAAAATTTTACAATATTTGATTAAATAGCCAATATATTCAATTATTTTAGAATTTTTTCTGGCTGAAATCCGTCATTCCGTTCGGATTTTACAAGGGATTTCTCCAGAAATTCGCTTCAATATACCTTGAAAGACATCCTAAAATCACAACCAGATTTCCCTCATATTCTTACCTTACAGCAATGACTTGAACACCCTTTAGCACGTACGTTTCTCTTGGGAGGAAAAAATACACCCCCTTTGTGGATGTCCTTTATAAAAACGCATTTCACGCCAATATAGTTTAGATTCTATCCTCCCAAGAGCACAAAATATATGCTGATTGATACATGAAAGTGTCATCGTTGTTAGGAAGGTAAACTGATGAAACTTTGATCATCGTTTTCGCTCGTTCTTGCAGGTTTATTAAACGGGCTTTCTGAAGAACATTTTTTATATAGGCCAGTAAATTACTGAATGTAATTGAACATATCGGGAATGAAACAAGATAGTTTTCAATGTTCTTGCTTTGATATTCAGGGATCAGTCTGTTTTCAAACGCCCTGCGCTCATTTGCTTACCCGGCAGGAAGGAAATTAAAGTCCGTCTCAACTTAGATGTCATCTGAGATTTGCGATAACGCAAATTACTTTGCAAAACACATCTATTGTAGCTTGATAACCAGACCCGATTTCAAAAGAAATAAACCCTATTTCTTTTGAAATTGGGTCTGGTTATCAGGCTACATCTATTGTTGTTATTCACGGGCATCTGCACGTCACATCTAATTTGAGACAGACTACTGCCCTCGTTGTGGCTGTGGTGCAGGAATCGGGAAGCGTACATAACAATCATTTTCTCCTGCATTGCTCTCAGTTTGACTTGATGCACAAAGATCTCTTCAGTCAGCTTGCGGATGTACCTGGGTTAGACATCATAAGTATGGATTCAAAAGATTTATTCGAATTGCTCATTTACGGAAGCTCAGGCTTAAATGCAGTCGATAATAGAATGATCATTTGGGCAACAATGTCCTTCGTTGAATGATCCAAGAGTTTGCTAGCAAAATCTTTTCTAATAATTCTGGCAATTTCATGGCTGCGGCCTCCCTCGTTTTCTATTTTCGTTTCTTCGTTTTTTGTTTTCTGTTTTTGTTTTTTATTGTTTCTGTGTGCTCTTTTTGGAAAAATTACGTGCTTAAATTTGTAAGCACGATCTGCAGTGAGAACTAGGTGACTGGCTGTCTTTTCCCGATGTGGATGAGACCAGTAATGTACGACTATGTGTTATGATTATGATTTAGTTAAGATTTTACATGGTGAAAACACTTTGAATGATATCATTATAATTGTGTCGATCTTCATCAAAATCTTGGGGGAAGATCTCTGTGCAAGCGTTGTTGAAGTACCCTGGAAAAAGACACAGCAAAATATCTTCTTTCAACTTTAAAGTTGTGTTTCTGAAGCTTTTGCCTTGTTCTCTTTGATCGTTGCAATCCTTTGCTGTCCATGTGAATCGTCTCTACCATCGTTCTTTTTGCAGCACACCATCATTTCGATCAACCCTTTTCGCATTCTTTTATGCATGAAGATGTACGTGATAGGATCACACACAGGTCCCAAACTCCAAAATATTTCATAGACGAAAATACTATTAGGGAAGCACTTTCCACAGAACCGATGTGCGATGTCTGGGACTGCAAAGCATATCAAGAATGTTGAAGTTATGACAGTTGCAACCTTGAGGAAACTCTTGTTCTCCGTGCTGCCTCTGTCTGGATTATTTTGTGAGGAACGAGCCAATGCTCTCCCTCTTCTTCTTATCGTTATGAAAATGAAAACGTACACTGCGGCAATAAACACGGCTGAAACTAGTGTGAACAAAGGGAATAGATACCCATGAAAAATGTGTCTTACTATTTGCTGATTTTCTAAAAATGAAGACGAAACGGCAACGATGATCCAGAATAATGTCATTGCAAATAAAATCACTTTGGTTTTCTTTCTCGTCAAAATGAATGCATATCTGAATGGATATTTAATTGCGATCAATCGATCTAATGTCATGGCCACCATTATCAAAGTAATATTCATGTAAAAGCAGTCTGTCAGTCTGAATGAAATTTGAACAAATCTTTGAGCAGTTGCTGATCCATGACATTGAAGCAAATACCGGATTAACCAAATACAAGAATATACCAATTCCAAAGAGCTCAAAAACTTCAGAATCAAGTTTTGGTTCGTCCGTTTAGCTCCATCATCAACAAGTAAGTATATTCCAGCAATGTTTAAGAATATAGCCAAAACAAATATTGAAGACAGTACTGGAATAGTATCTTTACATCCCTCCATTTAAAAAGATGATTAAATGGACTGTTTGATTGACAAAATACGTTTTGATTCCTGTTGATGTCAATTCACCGACTCACACAACAAATCACCGGCAACAGGATAAATAACTGTGGACTGAAAGTTTAAATACTTGCCTTCATGTCTCTTTCATTGTTTTCTGTCTGCTCTGCAAACAAATGTGCAGAAACAAGCGATTTTAATGTCAACATGTGCAGCACTAGACTCACGAAATAGTTCCAGTTATCACAACAACAACAACAGCAATGACAATGGCAACAACAACATCTTTTTTGCTCAAACTGGGACTTATGGACTTTCACTTAAAAAAAAATTGGGACGAAAGAAACGAAAAGAGCACTGATTTTTCTATTCACATCGAAACGAGGTTAATTCGTAGTCATGGCAACTTTTGCCAGTTGGAAATATTTATTGCTGTGATGAAGACTCACGGAAGCTAAATGGCCTACACAATGAGGAAGTTCTGGTTAAAAATGAAAGGTTTGTTGATTCTTGGGTTGAGGAAACATTCATCTGGATACTTGTGCCTTTGTTCATTGCTAACGTCATTTAAAACTTAAATTTTGTGGCGTTTTATTATCTGAGGCTTGAGCCGACAAGTTTAGTTTCAGTTTCAGTTCATATTTTAAATTCCACTACATACAATTTCATAATTAACAATACCAACAATTAACTAAACTACAAAGAAATAAGACAATATTACAGAGAATTAATACATTGATACGGAAAATTAATACAATATACAAATACAGAGAGACGAGATAAATTGTATGGAGGGAATTACTTAAAGGAGGAGTTCTCTCAATAGGTAAACTAATCGAGGAGAGAGCCCCCCCTATCCTATAATAATTTCAAATAAATTTGGTTGGACTTGAATGATTCCAAGAAATACACGCATTTGCTTTTCATACTATAAAATAGAAGTTGTGCAATTATCAAAAACTAGCCTTGTTAAATAAGTAAATTTTCAGTTGCTTTTTGAAGGATATTTTTGATGAAGCGTTTCGGAGTTCCACGGGTAATGTATTCCAGAGTTTAGCTCCAAGATAACGAATCGACTTTAGACCATATTGAAGACTGTTTTTTCGTGTTAAGTATAGATCCCCATGACTGGCCTGTCTAGTGGAATATTGATGAACAGATGAACTGAATAAGAAGAAGTTATGAAAGCAACTAGGTGAAGTTTTATTAACAGAATCAAAAACAAAAGTTAAAAGTCGGAGTTCAAAAATTTCAGAAAGTTTGAGAAGTTTAAGATCTTTGAAGATTGGCAGAGAGGGTGACAAGCGAGGCTGAAATGATATGGCTCTGACAGCTTTCTTCTGTAGTTTAAAAATTGGTTCAATGTGTGATGCATATGTTTGACCCCAGACGATAAGACCATATTGTAAAAAGGACAGAAACAAAGCATTGTACAAGCAGAGTAAAACATCTAATGGTAGTAAGCTTCTTATTCTGAAAAAGATTCCACATGTTCTAGCTAATTTCTTAGAAAGTTCACTGAGATGGTATTTCCAGCTTAGATGCTCATCTAAGAGGAGTCCTAAGAATTTAACAAACTTAACCCTTTTAATACGTTTTTTCCCTATTTTTATGGCAGAATCAGAAGGAACATTTACAGAAGAAGAATGAAAGATAATATAATTTGTCTTATCAATGTTTAGTGATAGCTTATTAGCATCAAGCCATTTCTTTATTGATTTAAGCTCTTTGTTAACAATTTTAATTAAATTAGATAAATCTTTGGATTCACAGTAGATGTTTGTATCATCAGCAAAGAGATAAAAAGTAAGCTTCTTAGAAGCAGTAGGTAAATCATTGATATAGATAAGAAAAAGTAAGGGGCCTAATACAGAGCCTTGAGGTACACCACAAGTAACTGAAAGTAAGTTAGAATTACTTCCATTAACATAAACATATTGTTTTCTATCGGATAGGTAGGATCTAAACCACTCAAGGGCACAACCACGCACACCATAGTGTTCCAATTTTGATAACAAAATTTTATGATTAACAGTATCAAAAGCCTTCTGTAAATCTATGAAAATGCCACAACCAAATCTTTTATTATCAAGTGTATTTCTCACAGCTTCTGTCAAACTCACTAGGGCATGATCGATAGAGTGGTTTTCTTGAAAACCAAATTGTAAAGAATAAAGAACATTATGTAATTCAAGGAATCTATAAAGTCTTCTATACATTAACTTCTCAAATATCTTACTGAAAATGGGAAGAAGAGAAATTGGCCTGTAGTTAGAAGGTAGCTCAGGATTCCCTTTCTTGAAAAGAGTTATCACCTTGGCTATCTTGAGTTTTTCAGGAAAAATACCAGACTGGAAAGACTGATTTACAAGGAGAGCAAGATGTGGGGAAACTGAGGATCCAATGATTTTTAGTAATTTTATGGGTATACTATTAGGACCAACAGATTTAGATGGATTCAAGATGTTAATTAGGTCATTAACTTCTATAAAAGTAACTGGATTAAGAAAGAAAGAATTAGAATTTCTATTTGATAAATAGTCAAGAGGAGATTTAGGGGTCATTGGGATTGTCTTTGTTATTTCATCAGCAACATTTACGAAAAAATCATTAAAAATATTTGAAATTTTGCCTGGGTCAGATGATACATTTCCCTCCTTGTCTTTCATTTTATTAATTGTAGAAGAATTTGAAGATTTGTGAGAAATGATTGTTTTTATACCTGACCATAATTTTTTCATATTTTGACTGTTGGTAGAAAAGTAGTTGTGAAAATATCTTTCTTTACTTTCTTTTATTTCATTGGATACACGATTTCTAAATTTTTTGTACAAATTAAGGTTATCATCAGTTGACTTTTTCTTTAATTTCTGCAAAACTCTGTCTCTGATTCTCATCATCTTTTGTATTCTATTATTAATCCATGGTTTATCTTTCAGCTTTATTTCCTTTCTACTCCTCTTTTTGATTGGTGCATGCTTATTTGTCAAAGTACTAAGATCTTTCAAAAATCTGTCAAATGTTTTGCTCACATCTATGTCACTATTGTCTAAATAAGTAAAGTCAATCTGATTAAAGTCCTCAAGGAATTTATCATCCTTAAATTTAGAATAGTCATATTTGAATGAGTCAGATTTATTATGACTAACCTGAGTATTTTTTAAGATTAAGAACTGGGGGAAATGATCAGTGATTTGCATTAAAATATTGCCACTAGTTATATTAGCATTGGTAGCATTGGTGTATATGTTATCAATAACTGATGCTCTACGTTCTGAGACTCTAGTAGGATGATGAATACAAGGAAGAAGGCTGTGTGAAAAAAAGTTGTTGACAAAATCAGTTGTTGGTGTATGGGAAGCATAATCAAGTAGATTGACATTGAAATCACCCATTATAAATACCAGTTTGTTTGAAGAAATTTTAGATAGAAGATTCCGAAAATGAGATGTAAGGTTATCAACATTTGAACTAGGATGTCTGTAAACACAGCATATTAGGAAATTCTTATCTTTTCTATTTTCAATTTCAACCCAAACAGTTTCAAAATCATCTGTGCAAGAATCTAAGTCTGCTCTTGGATTGGAAGTGAGAGAATTTTTAATGTACAAGCCAACACCACCATTTTGAGTTTGTGACTGAGTCTTAAAAAAAGTATAGCTGGGAATCTCAACATTTGATGATATAGGATTGTCAATAGAATGCCAGATTTCAGATACTCCAATTACATCAGGATCTAGATTAGTATGAGCAGATAAAGAAACTAATTCATCATGATGAAGGGATAGGCTTCTTATATTAGTGTGAATGATGGAGAAATCTCTAGGGGAGAATTGTGAGGAAGAAAGTTCAGGTAAGGTGAAGTAGCGAGAATCAATATTTTGAGGCATATGTTCATCAATATCATAATCACTAAGATTAGGCAAGTCTAAAAGATTAGAAGTAATTTCAAATGAGGGTGCAGAGTCAATGAATGAAGGTATGTCGAAATTGCGAATTCCTAAGAGTTCACCATTTGATAATGAGCCAAAAGGAAACATATTCATGGTACATTGTTTGCAAAACCAAGAAACATCATCAGGTTCTTTTTCAAGTTCTTTGTATTCTGAAGCAGATATGTCATTGCATTTAATGTGGACATAGAAATTGCAGTTATTGCAAAGAACTGCCTTTTGATTGACATGTATGTTTTTGTGGCAGATACCACATGGAAAACTAGTTGTATTTGCCATGCTTAGTGACATACTTTATTATTATTAAGATGAATTATGAAAATATGTAACAGAAAGTTGAAACTGTTCTAAAAAAAGCATGATAGAATTAACAGCAACAGCAGTTAACAGGTTCTTATGTGGTGAATGACACCTCATTTTCTTCTTCTTCATTTGCAACTCCAGGGTGAATATTCCTGTCAGGAAGTCTATTTCTGACTATCAACTTACCAGCTACAAAGTAGGCCAACTTCCCCTTCTGTCTTGCCTCCAACAATTTGGGAGTAAGGCTGTTGCGCTTATTGAGAGTTCTCTGGCTAAAGTCTTCTAAGAACTTCATATCAGGAGGTCGGATTGATTTTGCTGCTGACAATATTCGCTCACGATCTTTGTAGCTCTTCAACTTGGCCACAATTGGCCTATACGCCATACGCCAAGTTAGGCCCATACGCCATTGCCTGGAGCACTCGGCTTTTGTACAGTGTTGCTATGGTTTCCATATCGGACATGAAACTGAGGGACACAATTTCGTCCCAATTTTAAATGTGGAAGTCCATAAGTCGTAGTTTTAGCGTCCATCAGTCTATCAGTAGCAATAGAAAATATTTGTATATTTGTTACGCCTGTCAATTCAATTATATCTAGTAAACCTTGCCCATATATGTCTTGAATATTTAACTTATTTAACTTATCTATTAATTTCTTCATTTCTCAATTTATATATTTGTATGTTCGATTTGGATTAGTTGTATATATTGTAAATATGTATAGCTAGATAAAGATAATCAAATGAAAATAAGTTGACAAGCAAACAAACAAACAAAACTACGAACTTGTAACCAGTCTAGTGCAGCGCCACAACTTCACTTCTTCGAGTGGCCATTTTGTAAAATGTAACGATATCTGGCTAGCCTCGATTTCGGACGAATCGAAATCGAGGCTGGCCAAAGTTAATTACACTTTTACAAAATATCCGTTCGAAGCAAGCTCGTCCCCAGAGTGAGTTCGTTGCTCTACCTCTACTCTGGGATACAAGAGGCCGTTTGGCAATTTGATTGGCTATTCGGAAACAATAGCAAAATAAAAAATGGCCTCTATTGAATCGCTCATTGCACAAAATTAGTTGCGTGTATGGGGCAAGTGAGAGGTTCACGAAAGGTAATGGTTGATTGGAACTATTGGTCATTGATTGGAACTGTCGTAATGATTATTAAAGTTGAACCGACAAAAGATGGGCGTTTCCGACGTTATAAAGTGCGTGGCCACCAAAAAATATTCCCTTCAATTGATGATTTAGAGAATCATCTCTCTTGGATCGTTGCAAGTTACCTAAAGTTTAGTTGTGATGCTCATTTGACATTATTTGTATTCTCTCAGTTAAATGCAATCTTCAGCTGAATAGAGAATAATCCCTCTTTGATCGTTGCAAATTACCTAAAGTTTAGTTATGATGCTCATTTGACATTATTTGTATTCTCTCAGTTAAATGCAAATCTTTAGCTGAATAGAGAATAATCTCTCTTTGATCGTTGCAAATTACCTAAAGGTTAGTTATGATGCTCATTTGACATTATTTGTATTCTCTCAGTTAAATGCAAATCTTTAGCTGAATAGAGAATAATCTCTCTAGGATCGTTGCAAATTACCTGAAATTTGGTTGTGATGCTCATTCGACATTATTTGTATTCTCTCAGTTAAATGCAAATCTTTAGCTGAATAGAGAATAATCTCTCTTTGATCGTTGCAAATTACCTAAAGTATAATTGTGATGCTCATTTGACATTATTTGTATTCTCTCAGTTAAATGCAAATCTTTAGCTGAATAGAGAATAATCTCTCTTTGATCGTTGCAAATTACCTAAAGTTTGGTTATGATGCTCATTTGACATTATTTGTATTCTCTCAGTTAAATGCAGATCTTTAGCTGAATAGAGAATAATCTCTCTTTGATCGTTGCAAATTACCTAAAGTTTGGTTATGATGCTCATTTGACATTATTTTTATTCTCTCAGTTAAATGCAAATCTTTAGCTGAATAGAGAATAATCTCTCTTGGATCGTTGCAAATTACCTAAAGTATAGTTATGATGCTCATTTGACATTATTTGTATTCTCTCAGTTAAATGCAGATCTTTAGCTGAATAGAGAATAATCTCTCTTTGATCGTTGCAAATTACCTAAAGTATAGTTGTGATGCTCATTTGACATTATTTGTATTCTCTCAGTTAAATGCAAATCTTTAGCTGAATAGAGAATAATCTCTCTTTGATCGTTGCAAATTACCTAAAGTTTAGTTATGATACTCATTTGACATTATTTGTATTCTCTCAGTTAAGTGCAAATCTTCTGCTGAATAGAGAATAATCTCTCTTTGATCGTTGCAAATTACCTAAAGTATAGTTGTGATGCTCATTTGACATTATTTGTATTCTCTCAGTTAAATGCAGATCTTTAGCTGAATAGAGAATAATCTCTCTTTGATCGTTGCAAATTACCTAAAGTTTAGTTGTGATGCTGATTTGACATTTTTTGTATTCTCTCAGTTAAATGCAAATCTTCAGCTGAATAGAGAATAATCTCTCTTTGATCGTTGCAAATTACCTAAAGTTTGGTTATGATGCTCATTTGACATTATTTGTATTCTCTCAGTTAAATGCAGATCTTTAGCTGAATAGAGAATAATCTCTCTTTGATCGTTGCAAATTACCTAAAGTTTAGTTGTGATGCTCATTTGACATTATTTGTATTCTCTCAGTTAAATGCAAATCTTCAGCTGAATAGAGAATAATCTCTCTTGGATCGTTGCAAATTACCTAAAGTTTGGTTGTGATGCTCATTTGACATTATTTGTATTCTCTCAGTTAAATGCAAATCTTCAGCTGAATAGAGAATAATCTCTCTTTGATCGTTGCAAATTACCTAAAGTTTAGTTGTGATGCTGATTTGACATTATTTGTATTCTCTCAGTTAAATGCAAATCTTCAGCTGAATAGAGAATAATCTCTCTTTGATCGTTGCAAATTACCTAAAGTTTGGTTGTGATGCTCATTTGACATTATTTGTATTCTCTCAGTTAAATGCAAATCTTCAGCTGAATAGAGAATAATCTCTCTTTGATCGTTGCAAATTACCTAAAGTTTAGTTGTGATGCTGATTTGACATTTTTTGTATTCTCTCAGTTAAATGCAAATCTTCAGCTGAATAGAGAATAATCTCTCTTGGATCGTTGCAAATTACCTAAAGTTTGGTTGTGATGCTCATTTGACATTATTTGTATTCTCTCAGTTAAATGCAAATCTTCAGCTGAATAGAGAATAATCTCTCTTGGATCGTTGCAAATTACCTGAAATTTGGTTGTGATGCTCATTTGGCATTATTTGTATTCTCTCAGTTAAATGCAAATCTTCAGCTGAATAGAGAATAATCTCTCTTTGATCGTTGCAATTTACCTAAAGTTTAGCTGTGATGCTGATTTGACATTTTTTGTATTCTCTCAGTTAAATGCAAATCTTCAGCTGAATAGAGAATAATCTCTCTTGGATCGTTGCAAATTACCTAAAGTTTGGTTGTGATGCTGATTTGACATTTTTTGTATTCTCTCAGTTAAATGCAAATCTTCAGCTGAATAGAGAATAATCTCTCTTTGATCGTTGCAAATTACCTAAAGTTTGGTTGTGATGCTGATTTGACATTATTTGTATTCTCTCAGTTAAATGCAAATCTTCAGCTGAATAGAGAATAATCTCTCTTGGATCGTTGCAAATTACCTAAAGTTTGGTTGTGATGCTCATTTGACATTATTTGTATTCTCTCAGTTAAATGCAAATCTTTAGCTGAATAGAGAATAATCTCTCTTGGATCGTTGGAAATTACCTAAAGTTTGGTTGTGATGCTCATTTGGCATTATTTGTATTCTCTCAGTTAAATGCAAATCTTTAGCTGAATAGAGAATAATCTCTCTTTGATCGTTGCAAATTACCTAAAGTTTAGTTGTGATGCTCATTTGACATTATTTTTATTCTCTCAGTTAAACGCAAATCTTCAGCTGAATAGAGAATAATCTCTCTAGGATCGTTGCAAATTACCTAAAGTTTAGTTGTGATGCTCATTTGACATTATTTGTATTCTCTCAGTTAAATGCAAATCTTCAGCTGAATAGAGAATAATCTCTCTTGGATCGTTGCAAATTACCTAAAGTTTAGTTGTGATGCTCATTTGACATTATTTGTATTCTCTCAGTTAAATGCAAATCTTCAGCTGAATAGAGAATAATCTCTCTTGGATCGTTGCAAATTACCTAAAGTTTAGTTGTGATGCTCATTTGACATTATTTGTATTCTCTCAGTTAAATGCAAATCTTTAGCTGAATAGAGAATAATCTCTCTTGGATCGTTGGAAATTACCTAAAGTTTGGTTGTGATGCTCATTTGGCATTATTTGTATTCTCTCAGTTAAATGCAAATCTTTAGCTGAATAGAGAATAATCTCTCTTGGATCGTTGCAAATTACCTAAAGTTTGGTTGTGTTGCTCATTTGACATTATTTGTATTCTCTCAGTTAAATGCAAATCTTTAGCTGAATAGAGAATAATCTCTCTTTGATCGTTGCAAATTACCTAAAGTTTAGTTGTGATGCTGATTTGACATTTTTTGTATTCTCTCAGTTAAATGCAAATCTTCAGCTGAATAGAGAATAATCTCTCTTGGATCGTTGCAAATTACCTAAAGTTTAGTTGTGATGCTCATTTGACATTATTTGTATTCTCTCAGTAAAATGCAAATCTTCAGCCGATATTCCGTCACTGACATTTCGGGGCATCAAGATGTTGTCTGGTGCTGCATGGTTCCCAGCTGACCGGCATCCTGGCTCACCAATGTGTTTGTTTAGAGATATAAACAGGCTAAGTTGTGAGCCTCAAGGGATCGCCAGAATGGGCTTGGGGTCACATGTGCTGTGACGATAATAACATAATGTGCAAGTTAGCTTCACTGTTAAGAACACGAGGAGAAACAGTAGCAACACAATGCATTCGACTATGAGCATCTAAAAACATTGTGTAAAATGATTTGGTCACTACTTCGTCTCCCCCGATAAGCATCAGTTATATTCAAATGGAATTCCATGAATTATGAATAGCGTTTTAGCCAATTTTATTCTCTATTGCATTTGGTTCTCACTAGCTTGACTTTCAATTTTTTTTCCTTTGGGAGTTACAAATGCAGTTTTGTTCAGAGGAAAATTTCAAGAGGAGGAGACAGAAAGAATATATCGCAGTATTTTAGTATAGCTTATAATTCTGAATCTATACAATTGCCAGCCATAGTATCATATTTTCGAACAGAGTGATTATTTTCTTCGTGGTCTTCGCAACTACTACCTTAACCACTACCTCCTTTACGGCTCAAAGTAGGACTCAAAATATTACAGCTCAAGAACAAATGTTGACTGTGATCCTGTTTGTAAATCGACAGAAACCAGGCTGTTGAGTATTAGACTTATAAAGCAAAATTTACAAGTTTTAGAATTACTTCTTCGATGCCATCAAAATAAGAGAATCGAGCTCTACATTCTTGTATCAAGAACTTCTTTTCTGTTCTCAGTAATTTTTGAAGCGCCCATTTCTATTCGTGAATTGTCACTTTGAGTTTTCTTTCCACAACACATCAATCTTTTCAGCCTCTTTCGCAATCTTTTCTGCATGAAGATATACGTAATAGGGTCACACACAGGGCCCAAAATCCACAATATTTCATAGACAAAATTGTTATAAGCAACGCATTCATGACACAATAGATTAGCGACGTCTGGAAGTAGAAAACATGTGAAGTAAGTGGCTGTTATTATAGTAGCCATTCTGAGAAATAGTTTGTTTTCTGTTCGGCTGCTGTTCCGAGCATCTTCCATTGAGTTACCGAGATTTGGTCTCTGTAAAATTTTAATGAATATGAAAACATATGCGGCAACCATGAACACCGCTGCAACAAGAGAAACAATAAGATTTAAAGGTTTAAAGACGTGTATGAATTGATCATACTTTAAAGGAGAGGATGAAACCCCAACGATGATCCAAAATAATGTCGATGCAGATAAAATCACTTTAGCCTTCTTTTTTGTCAACATGAATGCATATCTGAGTGGATATTTGGTTGCAATTAATCGATCTAATGTCATGATCACCATAATCACAATAATATTTAGGTAGATGCAAAACATCATACGATCTAAAACATCAACAACTGTAATAGTGATATTTGATGCATGACATCTGAATGACCATTTGATTATCAGTACACAAGAGTAAGCCAATTCCAAAGAACTCAAAAACTTCAGAATTAAATTCTGGTTAGTCCGATTAATTCCATCTTTCGCAAGCAAGCAGAGTCCAGCGATATTCAATAATGCAGGAAAACTGAACAACGGCAAGAATGCAAAAACCGTGACTTTGCAATTCATCATCTAGTCGTTGCTCGT
The DNA here is from genome assembly GCA_039566865.1 of Aurelia coerulea. Lineage (NCBI taxonomy): Eukaryota > Metazoa > Cnidaria > Scyphozoa > Semaeostomeae > Ulmaridae > Aurelia > Aurelia coerulea. Next base: position 22,849,226 of record CM076947.1, on the reverse strand, counting down.
TCTCCCCTCAAACGATCTTTTTTTAAATGATGTGTTCTGCTGCTTATGCCAAATAGTGCAATGATACCCTTGAAACAATCTGTTTTGAAATGATGTGTTCGTCTGGTGTTGCCCAGCCCAATGGAGCAGTGATTCCCTTCTGACGATCAGTTTTGAAATTATGTATTTTGCTGTTAATGCTAAATGGTGTACTGATTTCCTTCAAACCATCGTTTTTGCAATGATGTGTTCTGCTGTTTATGCCCAATAGCGCAATGATTCCTTTGAGTTGACCTGTTTTGCAATTGTGTATTCATTTGTTGATGGCAATTAGTGTACTAATTTCCTTCAAACGATCGCTTACGAAATGATGTCGCAAACAGCAAACAGCAAATCACGCGATTCAATTTCGTATGAAATAAACTGTGTATTTTAGGTACATGTTTAATATTCCATCCTTTTTATTGCAATCAAGGTTAGACAATCATTAAGTAATATACGTTATTGCCGCTCTTTTCGCGGATTTTTATTGTTCAAACTTTATTTGCATTCTAAAGTCTTAATTTGATGCTTCAAGGCAGCTGCATCTGGCTGTTTAATCAATTTCTATTACTTGTGATGGTCGTAATTGCCGAAGACGCTGTTCTAAATCTTGTTCAAAGCTCTTTTAATGATGATAATGATAATGATGATGGTAATGATTTTTTTATTTAAGACTGGCTGTTAGCCTGCTATGGTAACTAACACGAATCAAAGATTACATATTACTAATATCGGATGAGTTAGAAAGAATGCACGCCGTTTGAAAGGCTACTGCTCCCTTAATATGATACCAATAAGATTCTACGATATTTGATTGAATAGCCAACACATTCAATTATTTTTCAGAATTTTTCTAGCTGAAATCCGTCATTCCGTTCAGATTTTACAAGGGATTTTCTCCAGAAATTGGCTTCAAGATACATTGAAAGACATCCTAAATTCACGACCAAGTTTCAGGTTCATTAAATTTAAAGTGGGTTATTAATATTTCAAAACCTGTTCACAAGTTCACCTGTTCACGTGTTCATATATCAACTCCAAACCCGTTCATGTTCCTGTTCATGTTCCTGTTCCGAAAAACCTGTTCATATATCAATTCCAAAGAGCTCAAAAACTTCAGAATCAAATTTTCGTTCGTCCGTTTAGCTCCATCATCAACAAGTAAGCATATTCCAGCAATGTTTAAGAATATAGCCAAAACTATTATTAAAGACCGTACAGGAATAGTATCTTTACATCCATCCATTTAAAAAGATGATAAAATGGACAATTTGATTGATTCCTGTTGATATCAATTGTCGCTTCCACGGCAAATTCAATGCTTCCTAAAGTAGACTAGAACGAATGATAGCGAATCATTCCCTCGTATTGTTGCCAGTCCTTTCTTCCATCTTCCATCTGTGATCATCGGCAAGGTGTTTCCATTTGCGTGGCTGTTTGCCACGAAGTAATCAAAGAAAGTTTTCAAACCACCAGGATAGTGCTTCAACAGGACAGCTCAAATCTGATTGGGTAATTTGATTCATGGTATTGTTCTGAAACAAAGGGATGTTTGCAATGATCTTCAATATTCTGCAACAAGTGTTTCATTAAACTTTTCATTGATCGGAACAGTCGTAATGATTACGAAAGTTGAAATCACGAAAGATAGGACGTTTTCGACGTTATAAAGGGCATGACCCCAACCGATTTTCCCTTCTTTACGTTTCCAGTCATAGTCGGATTTAGGGATAGATCTGCCCATGTGATGACTAAGAGAATTATCTCTCTTTTATAGTGGCAAATGACCTAAGGCTTAGTTGTAATGCTCATTTGACATTATTTGTATTCTCTCAGTAAAATGCAAATCTTCAGCCGATGTCCCGCCACTGACATTTCGGGGCATTAAGATGTTGTCTGGTGCTGCATGGTTCCCAGCTGACCAGCATCCTGGCTGACCAGTGTGTTTGTTTAGGGATATAAACAGGCTAAGTTGTGAGCCTCCATGGATCCCCAGAATGGGCTTCTGATCACATGCGCTGTAGCGATTTATTTCAATGACATAATATCCAAGTAATCGTGACTGTTAAGAACAATAGAAGAAAAAATAGAAACACAATGCATTCGACTATGAGCCTCTACATTGATTGGCTATGCTGAAAAACATTGTGTAAAATAATTTTGGTCACATCTTCGTCTACCCCAATAAGCATCAGTTATATTCAAATGGAATCACTAGCTTGTCTTTCAAATTCTTCTTCCTTTGGGAGCTACAAAAGGCGATTGTGTCCAGAGGAAAATTTCACGAGGAGGAGACAGAAAGAATATATCCATAGAATCATATTTTCGAAAAAAGTAATGATTTTCTTCGTGGTCTTCGCAACTACTACCTTAACCACTACCTCCTTTACGGCTCAAATTAGGACTCAAAATATTACAGCTCAAGAACAAATGTTGACTGTGATCCTTTTTGTATATCGACAGAAACCAGGCTGTTGAGTATTAGACTTATAAAGCGAAAGTTATAAGTTTTAGAATTACTTCTTCGATGCCTCTTCGACCACATTTGACTGCTGATTCCACTGACTGACGTGAGAACAAGGTCGATGCAGAAAAGTGAAGTCCTCTTGTTGATTGTAATATATGAGTCATAGTATGTGCGGTAAAGTGGTATTGGGTAAGATAATAATGGCGATAACTAGAATGAAATTTGTAACTTTATATATAATGTATAACTTTATATATATCAAAAACAAGTCCTGGCTACGGTAATTTTATGTATATACATGTGATATCAGAAGTTTTCGATATCTATGCAGTAATATTATAAATTTGCGTGCCTACTCCAAGTTTTATATCTAAGGGTAGCAAAAATACGTATTGATGAATAAATAAACGAAAGATTATTCTCTTTCGTCTGACGGTAGCCGAAACTCTGCCACCAGTCAGCAGAACCATAGCTGGAAAGTTAATCAAAATAGGGGAATCGAGTTCTACAATCTTGTATCAAGAACTTCTTTTCTGTTCTCACTAATTTTTGAAGCGCCCATTTCTATTCGTGGATTGTCTCTTTGAGTTTTCTTTCCACAACACATGAATCTTGTCAGCCTCTTTCGCAATCTTTTCTGCATGAAGATATACGTAATAGGGTCGCACACAGGGCCCAAATTCCACAATACTCGATATACGAAAGTGCTATTAGCAAAGCATTCATTACAAAATACATTAGCGACGTCTGGAAGTAGAAAACATAGAAAGTAAGTAGCTGTTATGATAGTTGCCATCCGCAGAAATCTCTTGTTCTCTGTTCTGCTTCTGTTCTGAACATCGCTCATGGAGTTACCCACATTTGATCTCCGTAGAATTTTAATGAATATGAAAACATATGCGGCAATCATGAACACGGCTGAACTCAAAGAAGCAATCAGGTCTACAGGTCTAAAGACGGATTTGAATTGATCATACTTTAAAGGAGATGATGAAACGCCAACGATGATCAAAAATGATGTCGATGCAGATAAAATCACTTTTGCCCTCTTTCTTGTCAACATGAATGCATATCTGAGTGGATATTTGGTTGCAATTAATCGATCTAATGTCATGATCACCATAATCACAATAATATTTAGGTAGATGCAAAACATCATACGATCTAAAACGTCAACAACTATATTAGTGCCATTAGATCCATGACATCTGAATGACCATTTGATTATTAGTACACAAGAGTAAGCCAATTCCAAAGAACTCAAAAACTTCAAAATCAAATTCTGGGTTTGTCCGATTAGTTCCATCTTTCGCAAGCAAGCAGAGTCCAGCGATATTTAAGAATGCACCAATACTGGATAACGAGAAGTATGCAAAAACCGTGACTTTACAATTCATCATCTAGTCGTTGCTCGTTCTCCCTTCAAACGATCTTTTTTAAATGATGTGTTCTGCTGTTTATGCCCAATAGCACAATGATTCCTTTGAGACGACCTGTTTTGAAATTGTTTATTCATTTGTTGATGGCAAATAGTGTACTGATTCCCTTGAAACGATCGATTTTGCTCATGCGATTTAATTTCATATGAAATAAACAGCGTGTTGTACGTTTATGATTAATGTTCCATCTTTGTTATTGCAATCTAGATTACATAATCATTAAGTAATATACATTATTGCAGGTCTTTTCACAGATTGTACTGTTCAAGGTTTATTTGCATTCTAAAGTCTTAATTTGATGCTTCAAGGCAGCTGCATCAGGCTGTTTAATCAATTTTTACTACCTGTGATGGTGGTAATTGCCGAAGGCACTATTCTAAATCTTTTTCAAAGCTCTGTTAATGATGATAATGATAATGATGATGGTAATGATTTTTTTATTTAAGATTGGCTGTTAGCCTGCTATGGTAACAAACGCGAATCAAAGCTTACATGTTACTAATATCGGGTGAGTTAGAAAGAATGCACGCCGTTTGAAAGGCTTCTCCTCCCTAATATGATACCAATAAGATTTGACAATATTTGATTGGATAGCCAACATATTCAATTATTTTAGAATTTTTTCTGGCTGAAATCCGTCATTCCGTTCGGATTTTACAAGGGATTTTCTCCAAAAATGTGCTTCGAGATACCTTGAAAGACATCCTAAAATCACGACCAGATTTCCGTAACATTCCTGCCTTACAGCAATGACTTGAACACCCTTTAGCACGTACATTTCTCTTAGGAGGAAAAAATACACCCCCTTTGTGGATGCCCTTTATAAAAAAGGAAATTTTTAGCCAATCCAATTTAGATTCTATCCTCCCAAGAGCACAAAATATATGCTGATTGATACATGAAAGTGTCATCGTTGTTAGGAAGGTAAACTGATGGAACTTTGATCATCGTTTTCGCTCGTTCTTGCAGGTTTATTAAACGGGCTTTCTGCAGAACATCTTTTGTATAGGTCAGTAAATTACTGAATGTTATTGGACATATCGGGAACGAAAGAAGACAGTTCTCAATTTTGATATATTCGGGGATCAGTCTGTTTTCAAACGCCCTGCGCTCATTTGCTCACCCGACAGAATGAAAATTAAAGTGCATCTCAACTTGGATGTCAGCTGAGATTTGCGATAACGCAGAATTCCTTTGCAACACACATCTATTGTTGTTATTCGCGGGCATTTGCAGGTCACATCTAATGTGAGAGGGACTAGAAAGACCTGCCCTCGTTGTGGATGTGGTACAGGAATCGGGAAGCGAAGGTGTTGTGGCGCAGTTGTGTAATCCTATGACTTTGTTGGGGATACGAACAGGCTAAGTTGAAAGCCTCGAGGAATCCCCCAAAAAGGGCTCCAGATCGCATGCGCAGTAACGATTTACGTCACTTACGTAATATGCAAATTAGCTTGACCGTTGAGAACAAGGGAAGAAACAAAAGCAGCGATGCGCATGACAACGTGAGCCCCAACGTCGGTTCGCTCTCAACAAAGCTGAAACACAATGTATCAAAACAATAGGGTCAGCACTTCATCTCCCCAACAAGACTTTGCAGCCAGAACAGTCAGGCGGAAAGGGTTACGGGCCCCACAATTTGAACGTCATGACAAGGGGTCACGGACTCGATTAGCGCTTAGCTACTTATGTGATCCCTGTGCTTGGCGCTAAAAATCGCAACATCATTTTCACCATATAACGAGCATTTTCTCCTGCATTACCCTCAGTTTGACTTGATGCACACAGATCTCTTCACTCTGCTTGCAGATGTACCTGGGTTAGACATCACAAGTATGGATTCAAGAGATTCACGTGAATTACTTTTATGCAGGAGCGCAACCTTGAATGCAGTCGAGAAACGAATGATTAAGGACTATTGAGGCAACGATATCCTTCATTGAACGATTCAAGAGACTTTGCTAGCAAAATCTTTTAAAATAATTCTGAGGATTTCATGGCAGTGACGTCCCTTGTTTTCTTTTTTCCTTTTTTCCTTTCGTTTTCATATATCTTTTTTGATTGTCTGGTGGTTTTATTTTTGGAAAAATTGTGTGCTTTAATTTGTAATCTGCAGTGGAGACTATGTGACTGCGTGTTTTTTCCCGCTATGAATGAGACCAGTAATGTACGATAATGTGTCATGAATATGATTTAGATAAGATTTTACTTGATGAAAAACTTCTTGAGAATTTATTGTTTGATGAGGTATTTGTCATCATAATGGTGGTTGGGTTGGTCTTCATCAAAATCTCAGGGGCAGATCCATGTGCAAGCATTGGTGAAGTACCCTGAGGAAATGTGCAGCAAAAAAGTCTTCTTTCAACTTTAAAGTTGCGTTTCTGAAACATTTAGCTTATTCTCATTGATCGTTGCAATCCTTTGCTGTTCATGTGAATCCTCTCTTCGATCATACTTTCTGCAGCACACTATCATTTCTATCAACTTTTTTCGCATTCTTTTCTGCATGAAGATGTACGTGATAGAATCACGCACAGGTCCCAAACTCCACAATATTTTATAGACGAGAATGATAAGGGAAGCACTTTCCACAGAACCGATGTGCGATGTCTGGGACTGTAAAGCATATCAAAAATGTTAAAGTTATGACAGTTGCAATCTTGAGGAAAGTTTTGTTCATATCTGGAAAGTTAATCAAATTAACAGAATCAAGCTCTACAGTCTTGTATCAAAAACCTCTTTTCTGTTCCCACTAATTGTTGAAGCCCCCGTTTCTATTCGTGAGTTATCTCTTTGAGTTTTCTGTCCACAACATATCAATCTTGTTAGCCTCTTTCGTAGTCTTTTCTGCATGAAGATATACGTAATAGGGTCGCAGACAGGGCCCAAATTCCACAATATTCGATAGATAAAAATGCTATTAGCAGAGCATTCATGACAGAATAGAAAAGTGACGTCTGGCAGTAGAAAACATATAAAGTAGGTGGCTGTTATGATAGTTGCCATCTTGAGAAATGTCTTGTTTTCTGTTCTACTTCTGTTTCGAGCATCGCTCATGGAGTTACCGAGATTTGGTCTCCGTAAAATCTTAATGAATATGAAAACGTATGCTGCAACGATGAACACGGCTGAAACGAGAGAAACAATAAGGTTTAAAGGTTTAAAGACGTATATGAATTGATCATTTTTTAAAGAAGAGGATGAAACCCCAACGATGATCCAAAATGACGTCGATGCAGATAAAATCACTTTAGCCTTCTTTCTTGTCAAAATGAATGCATATCTGAGTGGATATTTAGCTGCAACTAATCGATCTAATGTCATGATCACCATAATTATAATAATATTCAGGTAGGTGCTGCATGTTATACGTTGTAAAACATCATCAAGTATATTAGTGCCATTTGATGCATGACATCTCAATGACCATTTGATTATCAGTACACAAGAGTAAGCCAATTCCAAAGAACTCAAAAACTTCAGAATCAAATTCTGGTTTGTCCGATTGGTCCCATCTTTCGCAAGCAAGCAGAGTCCAGTGATATTTAGAAATACAGCAACACTGAATAGTGAGAAGAATGCAGAAACAGTGACTTTGCACTTCATCATATAGTCGTTGCTCGTCCTCCCTTTAAATTATTTGAAAAATGATGTGTTCATTTGTTGATGCCCTATAGCGCAATGATTCCAATTTTCCGTAAAACAGAACAGTAGGTGCATGGATAATGCAATTTTATTTTATGTGAATTAGACGTTGTGTTTTAGGTACATGATTAATATTCCAGCTTTCTTATTGCAATCAAGATCAAATAATTATGTAAATAGATGTTGTGTTTTAGGTACATGATTAATATATTCCAGCTTTCTTATTGCAATCAAGATCAAATAATTATTAAGTAATATACGTTTTAGCAGCTCTTTTCACAGATGTTATTGTTCAAACTTTATTTGCATTCTAAAGTCTTAATTTGAATCTTCAAGACGGATGCATCTGGCCCCAGGGGGGTACTCTCTAACTTTCAATACGGGGGGGGGGGTCCATGCCACTATTTCTTTGCTGACCCCTAAATATTAAGCCTAATGTTTTGGAGACCCCAAATATTGAGTCTAATGTTTTGGAGACCCCAAATATTGCTATCTATTTCTGGGCCCCTAAAATGTTTTTGAATGATTTCAATTAAAGCTTCTTGATCTTTCTCAGTTTTTAAATAGTACCAAAACATTTATCCCATGATTCGCAATTTCAGGGCCAAATTACACCATTCTTCCTTTCTTCAGATTCGTGGACCCCAAATATTGAATTTTGGTCCATGTTGTAATTTACAGACCCCAAATATTGGCTTAACGTAAAATTTCGGACCCCAAATATTGGCATGGACCCCCCCGTATTGAAAGTCAATGAGTACCCCCCCTGGGCATCTGACTGCTTAATCAATTGTTATTACTTGTGATGATCGTAATTACCGAAGACACTAATCTAAGTATTTTTCAAAGCTCTGTTAATGATGATTATGATAATTATGATTGTAATGATTTCTTTATCTAAGGTTAGCTGTTAGCCTGCTATGGTAACTAACGCGAATCAAAACTTACATGTCACTAATATCGGATGAGTTAGAAAGAATGCACGCCGTTTGAAAGGTTACTCCTCCCTAAATATGTTAGCAATAACATTTTACAATATCTGATTGAATAGCCAACATGCAGTAAATCCCCACATATAGGAACCTACTTTTTTGAGAGCCAGGCTAAAATAGGTTCTTATTTCAAAGGTGCTAAGACTAATTTCAAGGTATAAATGTTCTTATTCGAAGGGTGCCATGTGTAGGCCTTTTTTGCATTTTACCAACGATCTTCAATCTTGTTAATTGTTTTGGCTTAAGGATCTGATAACTACTTCTAAGCTTACAAACAGTAGGGGAGGAGAGTCAAACTTTAACAACCAACTGGGACAATAACGAACTTAATAAGGACAATAAGAATATCTTCGCTCATTTTCGAAGGTCTTTGAAAGGGGGATTCTGCAGAACATTTTTCATATCCACGGGAAGGAATGACCGATTATAGGTCAATAAATTACTGAATATAATGAAACATATAGGCAATGAAGCAAGATAGTCTTCAATATTCTTGCTGTCATGTTCAGGAATCAGTATGTTTACAAACGCCGTGCGCTCATTTGCTCGCCCAGTGGAATGACATCTAAAGTCCGTCTCATGTCACCTGAGATTTGCGATAACGCAAAAGTCCTTTGCAAAACACATCTATTGTTGTTATTCATGGGCATTTGCAGGTCACATCTAATTTGAGACAGACTATAAGGAACTGCCCTCGTTGTGGATGTGGTGCAGGAATCGGGAAGCACATATAACGAGCATCTTCTCCTGTATTGCTCTCAGTTTGACTTGATGCACACAGATCTTCTCAGTCAGCTTGCGGATGTACCTGGGTAAGACATCATAAGTATGGATTCAAAAGATTTATTCGAATCGCTCATTTACGGAAGCTCAGACTTGAATGCAGTCGATAATAGAATGATCATTGGGGCAACAATATCCTTCATTGAACGATTTGATGAGAGCATTTATGACTAGCCAATTCCAATACTGTCCGTTGGTTTGGATGTTTCATAGCAGAAAAATGAATAACAAAATCAATAGGCTGCACGAGAGAGCCCTGAGAATAGCATATGGAGACTATAGTTCTAGTTTCACAACTTTACTGGAAAAAGATAGATCTGTGACAAAACCTGAGAAAGATATGCAGTTGCTAATGACTGAAATGTTCAATACAATAAATAATCTAAACCCCACAGTTATTAATGAGATCTTTCTTCAAAGAAGGGCTTCCTATAATTTGAGAAATACAAATACATCATGGTTCCAAAGGTACATACTGTTAATCATGGTACTGAAACGGTCCAATATAGAGGGCAGCGTATTTGGCAGTCCCTTCCACAGGAAATCAAAGATGCAAATTATGTGCAACAATTCAAGAATAAAATAAAAATTTTAGAAAAATGTAGCTGCAGACTTTGCAAACAATATATACCTCGACTCGGCTTTTTATAGTTTTATACATCTTATTTGTAGATGTTAAAAATACCGGGTGAGTCATAGACTGATTACGATGAGTCCCAGTAATCGCTATTCAAAACGAGACTATTACACCAGACCGAGACCGCTCTTACTGGGACTCATGTTATTACGGCAAAATTTTTTGACTGACTTTTTTCACTTTTGAACGCCCTTGGGAACGAGGCTGCTATACACAGCCATGTACAAAGTATACAACAAAATACAACGCTATTAGAATCTCTGCAAATTCGATTGATTGATGTTGACCAACGGAAACTCGAAGCTCAAAGCAGAGTTTCAAGGAGCTTGGCCGGACAAAACAAAGTCTTACGAACAAGAGGACCATGAAAACCGTTTGGCGACAATATCAAATCTTGTACGTATGTAGGAGGCAGTCATCGTCATTTCAAAATAATGGCGTTTGATTATGAGTCGTAGTTAGGAGCGTCCGGCAGTATTTCAATAGCGATAACTACGACCATATCATCAGTCTAGGTGAGTCAGAAAAAAATGGGGTGTTTGGCGAACTGTGACGTCGCGTTTAGCCGCCAGATCGCAGTGAACTAATTTTTTTCTTGCAGCCAGAGCACAGGAAGCCCAATCGCGTATTATGGCGGCCTAAGCTAATACTAGTAAAAGAAAATAAAATTCATACCGTAAATGGCTGATTGTTATCTCGGTTATCTCTGTCTCGATTGTGTCTTTCTTCTTGTGCTCTTGTACCCCGAAATGATTGAAGCATTCTGCCACCATGGTAACAGAATTGATGTTGTTGCTGTTGTATTGAAATAACGACGCAACATTATAGGTTGAAGTGTGTATACATATAAGAAAGAACTTTCGATATAGCTCTATATAGTTCTTTCTTATATGTATACACACTTCAAATAATGTTGCGTCATTATTTCAATACAACAGCAACAACATCAATTCTGTTACCATGGTGGCAGAATGCTTCAATCAATTTGGGGTACAAGAGCACAAGAAGAAAGACACAATCGAGACAGAGATAACCGAGATAACAATCAGCCATTTACGGTATGAATTTTATTTTCATTTACTAGTATTAGCTTAGGCCGCCATATTACGCGATTGGGCTTCCTGTGGCCAGAGTTCTAACTTAGATCATAAGCCTTTCCACATCGAAGTCGGTCATTTGATGTATTAATCACACAATATTTTCTTCGTAAGACGTTGTATGATGGAATCTTTAATAAAGTCCCTTCAGCATCTTACCCTTGCCAAAGCTGCAGGTACACGTGGTATTATCAGGGGAGAATGAAATATTTTTGTCATGATACAGTGCGTTGATCTTGTTCAAAGAAATCTTTTTTACAACGCAGAGAAGCATGCGTTTTTACTGTCTCTCAAACATATTTCTTCGCAGGACAAGTTATGACAAGGCATCCCAGGAGAGAAACACTATTTCCGATCTGCTTCATTCTCCCCTGATAATAACTGCAGCTTTAGCAAGGCTGAAAGGGCTTGGTTAAAGGCTTCCTCAGTTTGCAAGACTCCCATACAAAGTCTTAGGAAGAAAATCTATTTCAAATAGTAACCTGATCGATTTTGATGGGGAAAAGTTTATGATCTAAGTCAGATTAATGGCTGCACGGAATTATTTAGTTCACAGCGATCGGATGGCTAAACGCAACGTTACCGTCCGCCAAACCCCCCCCCCCCATGTTTTTTCTGACTCACCCGGTAGATTTTATGAATTTTGTAATTTTATTGACTATGTACTTGTATATATTTTTCTGTATCATTGTGATTAATTTGTTGGCTTGACTTAGCATTTTTATATATTTAGCTATGTCAGTTGCCAACTTTAGATAAAATGATAATAATAATAATAAGAATAGTAATTATAATCATCATAATCATCATAATGGTGGTTGGGTCGGTCTTCATCAAAATCTCAGGGGTAGACCCCTGTGCTAGCGTTAGCGAAGTAGCCTGGGGAAATGTACCGCAAAAAATCTTCTTTTAACTTTAAAGTTGCGTTTCTGAAACATTTGGCTTATTCTCATTGATCGTTGCAATCCTTTGCTGTCCATGTGAATCGTCTCTTCGATCATTCTTTCTGCAACACACTATCATTTCTATCAACCTTTTTCGCATTCTTTTCTGCATGAAGATGTACGTGATAGGATCACATACAGGTCCCAAATTCCACAATATTTCATAGACGAAAATGCTATTAGGGAAGCACTTTTCACAGAACCGAAATGCGATGTCTGGGACTGCAAAGCATATAAAGAATGTTGAAGTTATGACAGTTGCAATCTTGAGAAAACTCTTGTTCTCCGTGCTGCCTCTGTCTGGATTATTTTGCGAGGAATGAGCTAAGGCTCTTCCTCTTCTTCTTATCTTTATGAAAATGAAAACGTACACTGCGGCAATAAACACGGCTGAAGCCAGTGTGAAAAAAGGATGTAGATACGCATTAAAAATAGTTTTCATTATTTTCTGATTTTCTATAAATGAAGACGAAACGGCAACGATGATCCAGAATGATGTCATTGCAAATAAGATCACTTTGGCTCTCTTTCTCGTCAAAATTGATGCATATCTGAATGGATATTTAATTGCGATCAATCGATCTAATGTCATGGCCACCATTATCCCAGTAATATTCATGTAAAGGCAGTCTGTCCATGTGTGTGAAATTTGAACAAATCTTTCAGTAGATGATGATCCATGACATCGAAGCAAATACCAGATCAACCAAATACAAGAATATATCAATTCCAAAGAGCTCAAAAACTTCAGAATCAAGTTTTGGTTCGTCCGTTTTGCTCCATCATCAACAAGTAAGCATATTCCAGCAATGTTTAAGAATATAGCCAAAACTAATATTGAAGACCGTACAGGAATAGTATCTTTACATCCATCCATTTAAAGAGATGATAAAATGGACTATTTGATTGATTCCTGTTGATATCAATTGTCGCTTCCACGGCAAATTCAATGCTTCCTAAAGTAGACCAGAACGAATGATTGCGACTCATTTCCATTGTTAGGGAAGCGATGACAGTCTGCGATCGTATTGTTGCCAGTCCTTTCTTCCATCTTCCATCTGTGATCATAAGCAAGGTGTTTCCATTGGCGTGGCTGTCTGCCGCGAAGCAATGAAATAAGGTTTTCAAACCCCCATGAAAGCGCTTCAACAAGAAAGCTAAAATCTGATTGGGTAATTTGATTAATGTTATTGTTCTTAAACAAAGGGAGTTTTCGCAGTTCTACGACAAGTGATCGGAACAATCGTAATGATTACGAAAATTAAACTCACGAAATTAAGTGTTTGCAATGCAAAGCAGTCTTATAATACCCGTATTCAGTATAACAATGATTCTCTCAACTTTTATGGCAAATGTTAATTACTATAATGAATAGCAAAGTTTGTTCTGCGTGTAGTTCGTCGTTAGGAGTATGGAAGCAAGTGATTCTTTAAAAATGCGACATTTTACTAGAATTGTGATAGTACACAAATATTCAACCCTGGGAATGTCTACGAAGACTACACTGCAGATAAACCAATTTGGTTCTACATTTAAAAACAGAAGTTCTGTTTTGTCCAGTTGGCTGGATCATCATTAAGCAAACAGAGTCCACCGATATTTAAGAGTGCAGCAAAACTTAATAACGAGAAGAATGCAAACACAGTGACTTTGCACTTCATTAAAATGATGCAGCAATCTGTTGATGCACAAGCCAAACAACGCAATGTTTACTTTCCCTTGAAATGATCGGTTTTGAAATTGTGCGCTCTGCCGTTGATGCCAAATAGCATTCTGATTCCCCTTTTCAAATTATGTGTTCTGCTGTTGATGGCGAATAGCATACTGATTCTCTTCAAACGATCGCTTTTGTAATGATATGTTCTGCTGCTTGAGCGCAATGATTCCTTTGATACGACCTGTTTTGAAATTTTGTGTTCATTTGTTGATGCCAGAAAGCGTACTGATTCACTTCAAACGATCTCTTTTGAAATGGTGTGGCAGTCTGTTGATGTCCAATTGCGCAATGATTCCCGGGGGCGGGGGGTACTTGATTTACGAAAATACGGGGACGTGCCGCTGGAAAATCTGAAAAGGCACCCTGTCCCGGAGTAAAATTCCCGATAATGACACCCTGTCCCGGAGTAAAACTTTAAAAACAATACCCTATTCTTGGGTTTCTTCATACAAAATTGTAGCCTGCCCTTGGAATTTGATAGAAATTTGGTAGAAATCTATCAGAAAATGCGGAAATGTTGCCATCCAAACGATTTAAATCATATTCGCGGAGTGCATTTGGCTTACAACGACGATACGTAGTCAATTATACAAAATATGGACCCTGTCATGGAGCCGACCATACAAAAGTGATACCCTGTCCCGGAGTAGGAATCCTGAAAATGATACCCTGTTCGGCGGCACGTCCCCGTACTGAAAAATATATGAGTACCCCCCCCCCCCGGACTTACCCTAAAAGCTCTATTGTGCCTTCGGGGGGGGGGGCTTAGATTATGTAATTTCGAAAGGATCCATAGAGAGTGTAAAAGAGGAGGAGCTTATTAGAGAACTGGAGCTTATTCACAATGAAAAACTCTACAAGTGATAGGCTTTTGAGTCTTTTGCCTCATATTTTTCCAATCAACTTGTAATTTTGCAAATCTTATGCACGAATTCAATGCACCTTTAATCCAAAACCATGTGAAAGTTAACGAAGAGGGGCTAACAAAGAGGGGCTAAATAAATACTGTTTACTTTTGAAGGGAGAGGCTCATTAAGAAGGGGGGGTGTATTAGAGAGGGAGGGCTAAATAAAAACTGTTTACTTTGAAGGGAGAGGCTCATTAAGAAGGGGGTGTATTAGAGAGGGAGGGCTAAATAAAAACTGTTTACTTTGAAGGGAGAGGCTCATTAAGAAGGGGGGTGTATTAGAGAGGGAGGGCTAAATAAAAACTGTTTACTTTGAAGGGAGAGGCTCATTAAGAAGGGGGGTTTATTAGAGAGGGAGGGCTAAATAAATACTGTTTACTTTTAAAGGGCGAGGCTCATTAAGAAGGGGGGTGTATTAGAGAGGGAGGGCTAAATAAAAACTGTTTACTTTGAAGGGAGAGGCTCATTAAGAAGGGGGGTGTATTAGAGAGGGAGGGCTAAATAAAAACTGTTTACTTTGAAGGGAGAGGCTCATTAAGAAGGGGGGTTTATTAGAGAGGGAGGGCTAAATAAATACTGTTTACTTTGAAGGGAGAGGCTCATTAAGAAGGGGGGTGTATTAGAGAGGGAGGGCTAAATAAAAACTGTTTACTTTGAAGGGAGAGGCTCATTAAGAAGGGGGGTTTATTAGAGAGGGAGGGCTAAATACTGTTTACTTTTAAAGGGCGAGGCTCATTAAGAAGGGGGGTGTATTAGAGAGGGAGGGCTAAATAAAAACTGTTTACTTTTGAAGGGAGAGGCTCATTAAGAAGGGGGGTGTATTAGAGAGGGAGGGCTAAATAGAAACTGTTTACTTTGAAGGGAGAGGCTCATTAAGAAGGGGGGTGTATTAGAGAGGGAGGGCTAAATAAAAACTCTTCACTTTAAAAGGAGAGGCTCATTAAGAAGGGCGGTTTATTAGAGAGGGAGGGCTAAATAAATACTGTTTACTTTGAAGGGAGAGGCTCATTAAGAAGGGGGGTGTATTAGAGAGGGAGGGCTAAATAAAAACTGTTTACTTTGAAGGGAGAGGCTCATTAAGAAGGGGGTGTATTAGAGAGGGAGGGCTAAATAAAAACTCTTCACTTTGAAGGGAGAGGCTCATTAAGAAGGGGGTGTATTAGAGAGGGAGGGCTAAATAAAAACTCTTCACTTTAAAAGGAGAGGCTCATTAAGAAGGGCGGTTTATTAGAGAGGGAGGGCTAAATAAATACTGTTTACTTTGAAGGGAGAGGCTCATTAAGAAGGGGGGTGTATTAGAGAGGGAGGGCTAAATAGAAACTGTTTACTTTGAAGGGAGAGGCTCATTAAGAAGGGGGGTGTATTAGAGAGGGAGGGCTAAATAAAAACTCTTCACTTTAAAAGGAGAGGCTCATTAAGAAGGGCGGTTTATTAGAGAGGGAGGGCTAAATAAAAACTGTTTACTTTGAAGGGAGAGGCTTATTAAGAAGGGGGGTGTATTAGAGAGGGAGGGCTAAATAAAAACTCTTCACTTTAAAAGGAGAGGCTCATTAAGAAGGGCGGTTTATTAGAGAGGGAGGGCTAAATAAAAACTGTTTACTTTGAAGGGAGAGGCTCATTAAGAAGGGGGGTGTATTAGAGAGGGAGGGCTAAATAAAAACTCTTCACTTTAAAAGGAGAGGCTCATTAAGAAGGGCGGTTTATTAGAGAGGGAGGGCTAAATAAAAACTGTTTACTTTGAAGGGAGAGGCTTATTAAGAAGGGGGGTGTATTAGAGAGGGAGGGCTAAATAAAAACTCTTCACTTTAAAAGGAGAGGCTCATTAAGAAGGGCGGTTTATTAGAGAGGGAGGGCTAAATAGAGCTATTACCCTTATCCACATTCAAAAATAAGAACTTCTCAAATTGGATCAGACAGATTCCTTGTTATAACAGATTAAAATGCATCCTCTGGAAGATCCATGAAGACCACTAATATGCTATTCAAGATAAATAGTCTTCAACAGGTCTTTCAATCATTAGTAACCCACTTCAAATTTAATGAACCTGAAATTTTTCATTTCAATAAAGCTATGTTGGTTATTGATACCCCCTTACAAGAATAAATATGTCCTTGATTCGACTGCTAGGAAAGTGTTTAAACGGGGTGAACATTTTCTGACAGCAAACAGAACGGCGGATGCGAGAATAATGCAAATTTATTTTGCTTGAAATACACTGTGTGTTTTAGCCACGTGATTGATTTCCAGCTTTCATATTGCAATCAAGATTAAATAATTGTTAAGTGATATACGTTGTTCCAGCCTTTTTCGCAGATTTCGTTGTTGAAACTTTATTTGCATTCTAAAGTCTTAATTTGATGCTTCAAGACAGCTGCATCTGGCTGTTTAATCAATTTTCATTACTTGTGATGGTCGTAATTGCCGAAGACGCTATTCTAAATCTTGTTCAAAGCTCTGTTAATGATGATTATGATAATTATGATTGTAATGATTTCTTTATTTAAGATTGGCTGTTAGCCTGCTATGGTAATAAACGCGAATCACAGCTTACATGTTGCTAATATCTGGTGAGTTAGAAAGAATGCACGCCGTTTGAAAGGCTACTGCCCCCTTAATATGATACCAATGCATCGTGCGCATGCATCATGCATGATACGCATGCATTGGTCTGCGAAGATAGTACTTTACCTTACCGTAGAACTTGTCAAGCGAATTCCGTTAGGTGCCATTGTCATTGTTCGATATAAGTACTTTCATTCTCGCTATGTCTACTTCTACACAGCGTGCGTAGCAAGTTGCTCGCTACATATACAATGGTCGGTTTTTAGGACCATTTTGCTGAGTGGTGATGTAGAAACGAATCCAGGCCCTGAAACACTTGATTTTTGCACTTGGAATCTAAATAGTATTACTGCGCATGATTTTTTACGAGTCTCTCTCATAGAGGCTTATAATTCTGTGTATAATTATGACCTTATAGGCATTGTTGAAACCCACCTTGACAGCACCGTGGAGGAAGATAGACTGGCACTAGATGGCTATACGTTTATTAAAAATAACCATCCTCAAAATGTGAAAAGGGGTGGTGTTGGGCTATACATCAAAGACTCTCTTGCTTCAAAAAACCGTTCTGATTTAGTGACCCTCCCTGAATGTATTTTGTACGAAATTCAATTAAACAGGAAAAAGTACTTCTTCGCCGTAATTTATAGAAGTCCAAGTCAGGTAACTTCACAACAAACTTTGAGTTGATGCTATCGAAAATGCATGCTGAAAATCCATTCTGCGTTATCATTACCGGTGATTTCAACTGTAGATCAGCTCAGTGGTGGGAAAATGATATCGAAAATAACGAAGGCAAACTGTTTGAGCCACTAGCGTCTGACAATGGTCTTCATCAGTTGATATCAGAACCAACCCATTTGATGGGCGATTCCAAGTCCTGTATTGATTTGATATTCACTGATCAACCTAACCTCATTATTGAGTCAGGTGTTCATCCATCATTACATGAGCAGTGCCACCATCAAATTGTTTACGGTAAATTATCTGTTTCAAACATAGCACTACCTCCATACACCCGTAAGATTTGGTACTACGACAAGGCTGACTTTGTAGCCATTAGGAAAAGCATTGAAATGTTTGCCTGGCACGAACATCTCGATAACATAACATGCCCTAATGAACAGGTAAAACTACTCAATGAAGTCCTTTTGAATATTTATTCTAATTTCATTCCTAATAAGGTCAAAACAATTAGGCCTCGCCAAGCACCCTGGATAACGCAAGCCGTCAAAAATTTTCTTAGGAAAAAGAATCGTGCATATAAAAGTTTCGTGAGGAGTGGCCGGCCAGTCGACAAGCTCGAAGGTATACAGAAGATGATATCTGAAGGCGCAAGGCTGATTGAGGAAGCTAAGCGGAATTACTTCCTTAAGGCTGGGACAACCTTAGCTAATCCTGGGACAAGTAGCAAAACCTATTGGACTTTAATAAACACTGTTCTAAACAAAGTTAAGATTCCCATGATACCACCTCTTCTTGAAAATGGGCTGTTTGTAACGGATTTTACCGAAAAGGCACAGATATTTAATGATTATTTCATACTTCAATGCTCGACCATTGACACAGGTAGTGAAATTCCACAAGATATTCCAGTAACTACGACTCAAATAAGTGATTTTTTCATCTCCGAGGAGAAGATACTAAACATCATAAGATCCCTTAATCCCAATAAAGCACATGGTTGGGATGAAATATCTGTGAGGATGATAAAGTTAAGCGATGTTGCTTTGGTTCTTCCACTTAAAATAATTTTCATAAATTGTTTGAGGCGTGGTTTATTTCCCGGAATATGGAAATATGCTAATGTAGTGCCGGTTCATAAGAAAAACGAGAAAAATGTGAAGGGGAATTACCGTCCTATTTCTCTTTTACCAATTTTTGGGAAAATACTTGAAAAACTCATATATGATTCTCTTTACTCACATCTTGTATCACATGAACTACTCAACCCAAATCAATCAGGTTTTCGCCAAGGAGACTCAACAATCAACCAGTTACTCTCAGTAACACATACGATATTCAAAGCTTTCGACTGTAATCCTCCTCTTGATGTTCGCTCAGTTTATCTTGACATTTCTAAGGCATTTGATAGGGTATGGCACGACGGTCTAATTTATAAACTAAAACGATGTGGTGTCTCAGGAGAACTTCTTTCTTTAATCCAAAGTTTTCTTAAGGATCGAAAGCAGAGGACTGTATTGAACGGACAGAGTTCAAATTGGGGAGATATTTCGGCAGGGGTTCCCCAGGGCTCTATTCTAGGACCTTTGTTTTTCCTTGTGTACATAAATGATCTAGCTGTAGGCTTGAAGTGCAATGTTAAACTATTTGCTGATGATACATCATTGTTCACAGTGGTAGAAGATTCAAATTCAGCAGCCAGTGATATGAACCATGACTTGGACTTGATAAGTCAGTGGGCTCACGCTTGGAGAATGTCATTTAATCCTGACCCGCAAAAACAAGCTGTTGAATTGACATTTTCAAGGAAGAAAATTGAAATTGACCATCCAGTGATCCTTTTTAACGACATACCTGTTAAAAAAGTAAACGAACATAAACATTTAGGACTTATCCTGGACTCAAAGCTATCTTTCTCAGCTCATATCAAATCAGCTATCTCTAAAACAAGAAAGGGCATTGGTTTGCTGAAATATCTCTCCAAATATCTGCCCAGGCATACCCTAAACGAATTATATAAGCTCTATGTTCGACCCCACCTGGATTATGGTGATGTTATTTACGATATTCCTGCTAAAGTGTGTGAATTCAGTCAAAACATCATTTTACCAAATTTGATGGAAAAGCTAGAGTCTGTTCAGTATTCTGCTGCTTTGGCGGTAACCGGAACATGGAGGGGAACATCTCGCGAGAAGCTGTACACAGAGCTTGGATGGGAGTCACTGAGTTCCAGAAGATGGAGTAGACGCCTTACCTTGTTCTACAAGTTTGTAAATAATCTTAGTCCTGAGTATACAGTAGACCCAATTCCCCCTCTTCATCAGTCACAGTATCGCCTTCGCAATCAGGATGTCATTGGGCGATTAAAGGCAAGGACAGAAAAATTCAAGTCTTCCTTTTATCCTAATTGTTTATCTGAATGGAATAAGCTTGAGCCTGAATTGAGACTTGCACCTTCTATTGCTGTTTTTAAAAAAAAGCTCCTTTCAAAAATTCGCCCCCCTGCAAAATCTGTCTTTGGAATTCACGATCCAAAGGGTTTATCCTACCTTACTCAACTTAGGGTTGGTCTCAGCAAGTTAAATTTCCACAAATTCGAGCATAATTTCAGGGATACCATAAACCCGATGTGCCCAACAAGCGATGGTATTGAGGACGTGGAGCACTTTTTGTTGCTCTGCCCTTCTTTTGATGCTCAACGCCGAGATCTTCTCGCTGGAATTGTTGAATTATTACGACCATCTGTACATATCACCAATCTTTCAAATGATGCTTTGGTGCAACTTTTATTATATGGTGATCAAGACCTTTCTTATGACTTGAACAGAGATATACTCGAACTAACTTTACATTTCATTCACGAAACTGGTCGGTTTGAATAAGATCTTCCAAACCTCAGTCATGCACAAAGCAGCCACCAAGTCTCTTCGCGTAAATGTTTCCTTTTCTTTGTAAATTCTGTTTCACATCAGATGACAGGCATTTGATTTACCTTAAATATCTAGAACGAGTTGTGCTCACATTGATCGCAACCCTGACCTGACATCTGATGTGGGATGGAATCTAGTATAGTATCCAGTAGAACGTTGCGTGTCTTTTCATATTGGCCATGGGGTAGTCATAGTCTTTCGCTCCCCATGGTATCGTCCCTGTATTGTAGTATAGTAATCAGAAACGTTTAGTAGAGTGTAAGATTAATTTGAAATATGTTAATATGAATAAAAAAAAAAAAAAAAAAAAAAATATGATACCAATAAGATTCTACAATATTTGATTGAATAGCCAACACATTCAATTATTTTTCAGAATTTTTCTAGCTGAAATCCGTCATTCCGTTCAGATTTTACAAGGGATTTCTCCAGAAATTCGCTTCAAGATACTTTGAAAGACATCCTAAAATCACGACCAGATTTCCCTCATATTCCTACCTTACAGCAATGACTTAAACATTCGAATTACTCATGTATGGAAGCTCAGACTTAAATGCAGTCGATAATAAAATGATCATTTGGGCAACAATGTCCAAACATATTCAATTATTTTTAGAATTTTTCATCATCATCATCATCATCATCATCATCATCATCATCATCATCATCATCATCATCATCATCATCATCATCATCATCATCATCATCATCATCATCATCATCATCATCATCATCATCATCATCATCATCATCAGCATATCATAATCATATCATAATCATAATCATAACCAATCCACCCCTATTTTTCCTACAATTTGATCTCTCCATCTCGATTGTCTTTTTTGCATATCGATTGTCTGCCATCGTTCGCATGTGATACGCCTATTCCCATTTCGATGATTTTCGCATGGGCTATGATTTGTACAACTATGTGACTATGCAAAGGTTTTTCATTTTCTTGGATCTAAATTCCGGTTTCCTTTATTCCTTTCTCATTTCCTGTCACGTTTCTTCTGACCTTTCTTCTCTCCAGTACCTCTATCTTAGTGGGTCTAAGTGTTATATATCTATCCTCTCTTTGCCAGGATTTAGCCTATTGATCTTTCTGGCTCACCTGGTGTGTGTGTGTGTGTGTGTGTGTGTTAGGTACCATCAAGTCGCTGGCGACTTCTGGCGACCCTCTGAACAAACAATCTCCATTCTGTTCTGTTCATTGCTTTTTCATTAAGTTTATGCAAGGACATCCCAGTTAATTCTTTCAACACATCCAGCCATCTTGTTCTTTGCCTGCCTCGTCTTCTTGTCCCCTCTACCCTCCCTAACATAATATCTTTCTCCATCCCATTAGCTCGTATTGTATGTCCGAAGAAGGTCAGTGCTTGTTTTATAATCATGCCTTCTAATGAAATTTCTGGCTTTATTTCTTCTAACACAGACTTATTTGTTCTTCTTGCTGTCCATGGTATTCTCAGTATTCTACGCCAACACCGTAGCTCAAACGCATCAATCTTCCTCCTGATTGTCCAGCTCTCACAACCATACATCATTACAGGGAAAACTAATGCTTTAACTAGGCGCACTTTCGTAGGCATTGATATGCTTACCTGGTATTAGATCAAAATAGCAGACGACGCATCCCTCCTAAGATTAGTACCAAGATAATTTCGATTAAAATCATCATGGGTGAGAAATGTGGCGACAAAATTCTCGAACGCTTTTAAAGGTAATTCGGATAAAACCGAATCAGACTAATTTTTTTCCTAGCTTTTACTGTCAGGAACTTTGGATCTTAATGTGAAAACATTTTTCTTTAGATCTGATTACGTTTATTGGAATTTTTTATATACACTCATTTTTTTTATAAGAAACTAAGGTCCGGGGCTGGTAGGCAGTTTCTTAAGTTTTTGGGCCATTTTGCTTCCAAAAGTTTCTTAGGTGTTTCTTATATTCTTAATGCCAGAGTGTAAAGTTAATCTTGTTTTGTCTAAATGGCTCTCAAATTACTCAGTAAGATCTCAAAACAAGAAAAATAGCATCATTCGCACTCAAAATAATGTCCAAACAGTTGCAATAACTGTACAGTGTCAAAACATTTCTGACTGCCATAGGAAATTAAAACTATAAATTACAAAAGTTTCTTAGCTTTTTAAATCCAGGTAGGGTTGTTTCTTAACTTTCGAAAAATTGAGCCTACCGTTTCTTATAAGCGGTTTCTTATTAAAAAAAAATGAGTGTATGTTTCTTTCATTTTTTGTTTTACAACTTCACATATGGTCCCTTTCACAATAATTCGCTTTGTGTTGCATCTGCTTGCCACTTTTACGTTTGAAGATTGATGTGATTGAATGCTAGCGGAGGAAACAGGATGACTAGTGTTGATCTATCACCTTTTTTGCTATAGTATATAAGTACCGGGTGTCCCAACAAAATGTATACAGATTTGGTTGACTCCAGTGCTGTGAATTTAGCTTTAATCAATGACTAATCACTCTACAAATGTTCCGCGATAGTTAACTTGAACACAGTTACCTCGTTTGTTGGTATTGGTGCTTTGAGAGCAGAAATATCAATCTTGAAAGCTCAAATGTGCGTACACTTCCAAACCAGAGTTTTGGCCTTTTGGCCTAAGCAAATTCCTGAAGCACATCGAAATTAAGAACTGAAATTAATGAAAATCGAGAAACTTCCCAATGGGTGACTGTGGGTAGACTTCTAGAAAACAGAATAACACAAGATCTAATGTTGTTCAAATTTTATCAAGGCTATCATTGATTTATACACTGTGCCTTAAAAATTTGCTTAGACCAAAAGGCTAAAGCTCTGGTTTGCAGGAGGAGGCAAATTTGAGCTTTCAGGATCTACATGTTTGGTGTTAAAGTACCAATAGCAACAAACCAGGTATCTATGTTTAAGTTAACTATCGAGGAACATTTTTAGAGTGATTAGACAATGATTAAAGCTAAATTCACATCACTGGAGTCAACCAAATCTGTATACATTTTTTTGGGACACCCGGTATATCTCCACCGCCTGTTATCTCAAAGATTTCCTGTTTTGAACAAATTTTGTCATTTCCCCTTGTGAAGCTTTCTGATGAAATACTGCCCATTCGTTATCTCAAACAGATTTCCATTTCCCATGAGAGTTTGAGATAACGGATTTTCACTGTATGTGTAAGATTTAATTGAAAGGGTAGTTAGATTTCAAAGAAGACAAGTCTCCTATGCATGGGAATATTATGTCTTTATTTTTGCTCTCTAGAGAAATACAAATTGTTATTTACGTTATTAGAACAAGGACATGCAACTTTATGGAGTATTCGACTTAAAGGGTATCAGAAATATAACCAAGCTTCGCGTACAATTCAGCGATCTGAATGCACACAAATTTCATCATAATTTTGAGTGTCTTAGGCCTATATGTAATTGTGGTACAGCTAACGAGGACAACGAGCATTATCTCCTGCACTGCTCCCGCTTTAATCAACTGCGAATGGATCTCTTTGGCACTGTCACAGAAGTGTCGGGTATTGATATCGCAAACCTGGATTCAAAGACCTTGTGCAACTTGCTTCTTTACGGCAGTTCTAATATGAATATTATTGACAACAGGATAATTATTGAAGCAACAATTGAATACATTAAAAAAACAAACAGGTTGAATTGACCGTGGGTGCTGGAGTGCTGCCTGGGCGAGGGGGTGAGGTTTTTTTTCGTCCTTTCCCTTGGGGGGCACGTTGGTATCCGTGGATCAATATGAAATCAATTTGAAATAACGCAATGATCTAGCAGCTCTCCCTCCTTTCTTCCAGACAGTTCAGCACCAAACCACCCAAATTTTCCCATAGTGCTTGACTTCCCTCGTCATTGTACCGTCCAGTAGCTATGTGATGGTACAGGGATGATAGAAGTCTACAATATAAAAGGTTAGACCCATAGCATGGTTTGGTGTGGAACTGCCAGTCTCCTTATTGGTGTGTTGTTTTCTTGTTTTGTTTTGTCCCTCGTATTGCTGTATTATTATTTTTTTTATATCTTGAAGTTATTTGCAAATTGTAAGTACCGTTCTTGGTGTAGGCCAGATGACCTTGTGTCTTCTTACACCAAGATCGGTACAGTAGTAATGTATTTAGTTTAGTTTTAATTTATTATGAATAGAAAAAAAAAAAAAAAAAGAACAAGGACAGATTTTGTAAGACAATAGCATGAGCAGCTTTTGATTGACACTTCAATTCAAAGCGATTAGCGATCTGAGACAAAGGGAATTCTCTCAACCAGTAATCCAAAACAAGCAAAGCTGCAAAAGTTTCTCTGAAACCCAGGTAGCTAGCTCGCTCGTTGTACATTCCAGAAATTATTTTTAAGAGCAAACATGAGCAAAGATCGAAAGAAGAAGGATATATCTACACATTTGCCTCTGGCATTTAATTTGTTTGGTTCAGAAGCCGATTGGGAGGCGACTCAATTCTCTTATTTTTTTGGGTGTGAGTAAATACTTACTGCTCAGCTTCTGAACCAAAGAAATAAAATGCCCTTTGTAGATGTGTAGATATATCCTTCTTCTTTCGACATATGCTCGTATTTGCTCTAAAAAATAATTTCTGGATTGCACCACGAGCGCGATAGCTACCTGGGTTTCAGAGAAACCTTTGCGGCTTTGTTTGTTTTGGATTACTGGTTGAAGGAATTTCCTTTGTCTGCATTGGCTAATCGCTTTGAATTCAGGTGTCAACAAAGACAACTCATGCTATTGTCTTGCAAAATCTGTCCTTGTTCGTTATTAGACAAAATAAGGTTTAAATGGAAGGAAAATGGCTCACCAGATCGAGGTTGAAGTATATTTCGTGTTCCGCTGTGCAATTGGATTGATTTATTAGCTGTAGTTAGTTATCACTATTGATTGGCTGCCCGGACCCTCTAAACTGGGACTCATCCAAATCAGTTTTCTGTGCAGTATTGCTCGTAACGATGATAATGATAGCTATAATGTATTTATTAAAGGTTGGCACAATGATAGCTACGTTAAGCTATTGAAAGTCAACTATTAACAAAAACTCCAAATTAGATGATTCTATTAACAACTTGACTACAAACCGCAAAATGTGGTGCAAAAAGGACTAAAAAGTGTTCAAAAGTAAATAAGCCCCCTGGGGGCTTAATAGAGCTTTTACCGTTTCTCTTGCATAATTTACAATTGCACAGACATAGCAGAAACTGAGCAAAATTATGTCATCTTGCAATCTGACTTAAGGATTGTTCGGCTCCATTAGCTTTCTAAACGATTATGAAGAATTTTGGTCTTCTTGAAGAAACTATCCAGTAAGCAAATGATTTGCGATACAGACTTTAAAAATAGCTTAAAATAACGGGCTCGTCGTTTATTTCTGTATTTCTACCTAGCATCCGAAGGTAGTTTTAGGACGCTGAGAAGATAAGCTTATCGAAGCAGCGTCCTGATCCTTCCGGAAACTTCCTCTAGATATGATGAAACCTCATGATTCCTTCAGCCTGGAATAACAGAGAGTTGGAGACTCTCCTCGCTCTACGTGACAGGTTCGACAGGGCGGGGACTTGAATCACCAACTACTATCAGATTAGCAGTCAAGCGTGCTGATACTAAGCCGTCCCCGCTCTATCGTAATAAACCCACAAACGCAACATTAGACACTGTAACCTGTGGGAATAAAACTGTTCATTCCTGTGAAAAATAACAGCCAATATAAACCTGTAACGAGGGAGAAAGCTGTTAAATCCTGCAAGAAAAATGACGAATTAATCTGAAACCCTGAAAGGAAAGAAAATAAGTTAGTAGCTGCAATGAAGGGCAACAAGAACGAATTCATTATTAAGTGTTGCCTTACTTTGAGAAATGATTGTTGCAATTATCAAATACAATGGGCTGTTTACAAACCCATGAGATCTCATCTTTTAGTCACGTTATTCCTTTTAAATCTAAATTGATGGCAGGTGGAGTTCCTCAACAGCTGTGTTGATCGTTGTCTTTCTAACTAAAGCTAATTGAAAGTATTTTCATGCATTTTTGGTTACCCAAGGTTTCGGCTAATGAGGATAGCTATCACATAATGATTATTCACATTTGGCACTGACTGTTGTAGAGATTAGATAACTTCACTATACCAGATAGAAGTTTAGAATTGAATCTTTTCGTAGACTCAATGTTATAAATCGTTAGATATATAAATGCCATCAAAGCTGCATAGAATAAAGGTGTTGCCTGAAGACAACGATTATTCCTAGTGTTTAAAGCAGACTGTCACAGTTGCGTGATGACATAGCCGATTTCTGTTGAATGTTCGTTGAGCTGTTGATTTGAGATAATTTTCCACGTTCACCTTTCCTCTACCATATTATCAAACTTGGAGAAAATATCATTGTAGTTAGAGAACTTTGATTTACGTTTCAAACACGC
Organism: Aurelia coerulea; assembly: GCA_039566865.1. NCBI lineage: Eukaryota > Metazoa > Cnidaria > Scyphozoa > Semaeostomeae > Ulmaridae > Aurelia > Aurelia coerulea. Next base: position 22,821,971 of record CM076947.1, on the reverse strand, counting down.
AATTGGTGGCGAAGGCAGTCTGCATACGCGTGGAGCAGTTTCTGCTGACAACGAGCATATGATCAAACTTGGAAAAAGTAACTTGGTAGTTGCAGCTTTGATTTACGTTTCAAACACGCCATTGGTGGCGAAGGCAGTCTGCATATGTGTGGAGCAGTTTTTGTTGACAACGAGCATATGACAACATTAAGTTGATTTGAAAGGCGTCTGAAACGTGTTCGACTGATTTTTTTGGCGTACTATCAAGATCCGAGACAGTAGCATCCTAAATATATTGACAAAGACTCTTTCTTCATATATATTTTAATTATTCAAGGTTTAATGGGGAAGGCTGGAATTTAATTGTTATCCACCAGCAAATCGGAGGCAGTAACGTGCTATGTATAGTACCGTGCTAAACATATAGTGTACGATTGAAGCAGCGTCAATTAAGACTCTGATCGAAGAAGATGTAACGACATAAGAAGGCAGGTGTCAAATTGATGTTTTGCGCATTTATTTTTCTTCTAGTGCTAACTAGTTTCGCCCACTGGGGCATCTTCAGAACAACACTAGCGTGCTAAATATATTTACCAAATCCTCAGTTGTTAGACGTGTTTAAATGCTGCAAAGTTTGATGGTGAAGCATTGACTTTCTACGCCACTAAAACAAGAAAGAGTAGGAGATTTTCGACATAAAATTTGCTGGAATTGTTACGCCGTTAACCTTGAAGCTGATTTCCGTGACAAATGGACAAATGGAGCATCACAGACGGAGATAAAGTGAAGGATGGGCTGCAAATCAATTTTCTCTCTTCTTTTTTCTATCTTGACCTCTGCTGCAGTCTTAAATTTTCTTGGAATATATCTTCTCTTCAAAGATAGAAGAAGGCAGACGAACCAAAATCTAATTCTGAAGTTTTTGAGTACTTTACAGCTGTGCCATTCTTGTCTGTTGATAATTCGTTGGTCACTTATTTGTCATGGGTTTAGTGCAAATGATGTTGTCGTTCAGATTCTAGTTGGAACGATATACTGTATTTACCTGAATGTTACAATAGTTATGGTAACCATGACATTGGATCGATTAATTGCGACTAAATACCCAATGAAATATGTAGTCATGCTGACAAACAAAAAGGCACGACTTGTTCTGTTTTCATCAACATTTGCTTTGATCGCAATTTTTGGAATTGCTGTTTCTATTTCAACATACCATCGATTCATGTTTATTTTGAATGAATTCGTAAATCCAATTGTTTCTGTAGTTACAGCAGTATTTCTGGTTCTGGCCTACATTTACATTTTTATTCAAATATCAAGGAGAAGAACTCTGAGTAACTCGATGCAAAATATTCGAAATAGCAGAACAATCAAGAATTCAGTGCAAATTATTCGAATTCGGACCGAGAATCAGAAATTTCTTAAAATGGCCAGCATCATAGCTCTTACTTATTTTGCATGTTATGTTGTGCCAGATGTCTCAATCGTGGTATGTCGTAAATGCTTCATGGAAAATGTTGATATGTATCGAATACTATGGTATCTAGGCCTCGTATTTGATCCAATTACGTACATTTTCATGCAAAAGCAACTGAGGAAAAGGTTGATAGAGATGATAGTGTGTTGCAGAAAGAAAGACGAAAGAGGAGATTCACGTGGACAGCAAAGAATTTCAACGATCTATGAGAATCAGGCTACAGTTTTAGATACTGCTGCGTAAGAGAATTTAGTTCATGGTAGCCTCACGAGAACACGAACCAATTTCGTCAATAGATATAAATGAATAGACACCACATAGACTGATTGCAAGTTCGTTGTTATTGCTATTGATAGACTGATGGACGCTATAACTACGACTCATGGACTTTCACATTGAAAATTGGGGCGAAATTGTTTCCTTTGACGTCACGTCCGATATGGAAGCCATAGCAACAATGCGCGAAGAGCAGAGTGCTCCAGGCAATGGCAGATGGGCCTAACTTGTCGGCTCAATCTTCAGATAATAAAACGCCTCAAAATTCCAGTTTTGAGTGACGTTAGCAATGAACAGAAGCCACAAGTATCCAGATGAATGTTTCCTCAATCCAAGAATCAACAAACCTTTCAGTTTCAATCAAAATTTCCTCATTTTGAAGGCCACTTAGCTCCTGTGTGCTCACCACAGCTGAACAAAAATTTCCAACCCGAAAAGTTGTCGTGACTACGAACTAACGTCGTTTCGATGTGAATAGAAAAATCGGTGCCCCTTTTGTTTCTTTTCGTTCCACTTGTTGATGTGAAAGTCCATAAGTCCCAGTTTCAGCAAAAAATATGCTGTTGTCGTTGTTGTTGATATTGTTGTTGTTGTTGTTGTGATAACTGGGACTATATCATGAGTCTAGACACCACAGATAAATGAATAAGCTGATGAATAAGTGAATGAATGAAATAGAGGCATGCCCTAGACTGGTTATATGGCCGTAGTTATTGCGATTGTAAGACTGCCGGACGCTCCTAACTACGACTCATAATCAAGCGCCATTATTTTGAAATGACTATTACTGCCTCGTTTTGATAAGGGCCCACGCAGAAAGACACAGACAGTTGTATTTTTCATTTTTGGTAGAATTTATAACATATAATTTGGTAAATTTTTCGACAAATAGAAAAATGGAAAAATGGAACTCGCTCTCGTCACACTTTTTCCATTTTTCCATTTGTCGAAAAACTTACCAAATTATTGTATTTTTCAAATGGAACACATTGATTTGAAAGGCATGCCTTTGAATGCTTTTCTAAGGTCTTTAACCCTATTCTACATGGGGGGGGGGGCAAAAAAGGCCCCCCAACCATATTTCCTGTAATTACTCTTAAACTAAGCATGATAAAGCACTGGAACTTGGGTGACTTTTAATCAAATTTAATATTGCATCAAATTATCAATAGTTTATTGTTATATGATTGGTCACGTGACTATAGCATGCCCATATTTGGCAACAGGTCTCTCAGAAAATCAGTAAAACATGCATAACTTTTCTCGTACTCTCAAGTACCGAATAAACGGGGAGGGGTGAGAATAATCGGGGGGGGGGGTTGGAAATGGTTCAATATAATAATAATCGAGGGGTTGGAACAATCGGGGGGTTGGAAAAATTGAGAATATTTGTTTTTCGTTTTCTTAGTAAAACACGTATCTTTTTATATCAGTCATGTTACCAACACTTTCTCGCGTGCGGGTCAGACAAACAAAGGAGAATAAAGTTGATAAATACAGTAAGTACATTTGCTTAGGAGGAATTATTAAAAAATTATGTTCACTATAATTTCTATTTTTCAAGAATTAATAAAAGGGGGGTTGGAATAAAAGTGGGGGGTTGGAAAATTTTTCAAAAATTAATAAGCGGGGGGGGGGACGATTATTCGGTACTTGCGAATACACATCTGACTTAAATGCAATTGGTACCAATCAGTTCGTCTTGAAGTCTACTATCATTTGATATATAAAGTTTTGTATTTTGCTGACATCAGCAAAATTTGAGATCTATGACGTCATACTTATTATATGACGTCACATTTATAAAAAACATATTAAATAATTAGAGTATTTTGATCAAAATTGACTAGTGAACAATTCAAGATCAATTTCATATCGTTGTTGTTACAAAAAACGTATTTATAATGCCAATGAAGCATCAACTAATTTGTTTAGGTATCAACCATAACTTTGATTGACAGTTGTGATAACAATAGAATTCCAAAAAAAGAATTTTTGACAGTTTTCATTAATGACTTTAAAGTTATTTATTGATTATTTTTGGTTGAAAATATTACGTTTTTAGGAGGAGAACCAAAATCAGCAATTTTCCATTGTTTTTGCGTTGCCTAGCAACGGATCATGTGACTTATTAGCATATGATGCTATTTTTAGAATCATAATTGCTTGGTAATCATGTGTACCAAGTTGCGTTGCCATAGGCACTACGGTTGCTTAGAAAATCTAAAGCCCCATGAGAAAGCGGTGCTGGATTTACCCATGTAGAATAGGGTTAAAGAGAATATGGGGAATATGCAATGGCAAATCGACCTTTTATAGAACGAATAAGGCACTCAGACTCGGAATTGTTGCTTTGGTTATTCATTGTTCACAGCGCGTGTGAAACTTAGATTTAAATGGGATATTTCAGATGTCTTTTTGTTTGTAAATGCAAGCTTTCAACTTTGCACAGACAGTTTAACTTTTTACAGTCGCGTGTCGAATACTGCTTGTCCAATAGCACTGTTTTTCGTCGCCAGCTCTCCTCTGCTTGAAGCAAACTGCTGCTGCTTCTGCTTTTTAAAACATAAAACAGTCTTCAACAAGCCTCTCATTCGCTTTTGCATTAAGATATAGGTGATAGGATCTATCACGAGACCAGCACACCAAACAGCGTACATATTTGTGACTTCACTATCTGTCATATCTTCAATATGAAATGCATATATAATGTCTGGCACGAGAAAACATACGACAAATGTAAATGTGATGATAGCAGCCATCTTCAGAAATCGTTGGCTTTCAGTATTCCTCCTTCTGTTGTTAACTTTGTTGATAGAACCCACAGTACCATTCTGCATGGAAGCAGTACGCTTTGCTTGCCTCCAAATCTTCAGGAAGATGTAAATGTATGTTATGAGAATGCAAACTGTTGCAAAAAGTGAGATAGCAGGAGCTATTATTCTTGTCAGAATAGGGTAATATGCTTTGTAGTTGAGAAAGATCGATATTAATCCAAAAATTGCACAGCTTGCAAGAGCTGTGAACAGAATTGTCATTGCGCGTTTCTTCGAAAGTAGCGTTGCATATCTCAATGGGTATTTGACTGCAATCAACCGATCAAAAGACATGAACAGCATGATAAAGTAATTATTCATTGCCATGTAGGTAAATATCACATACAAAATCCGCAAATGCTTGTCCTCTTGAGTAAATCCATTCATTGTCATGCTCCATTTGATCATTAAAATCACAGACAAGAACACTTCATTAGTGCTGAGAAACTTCAAGATCAGGTTCTGGTTTGTTTGCCTACTTCTATCTTTATGAAGCAAATAGATACCAAGAGAGTTTAATATCGTTGATAAACATATAATGAATAGCAACATTGGGATTGTCTTGAGCATTGTGTCATCCATCTTGTCAAATTATTGTTGCCAAATATCGTTTCTTTTAAGAGCACATTAGATATTTGCTTGTAACTACGAAGAGGAAATGTTAGCTGCCTGCGAATCCTGATGTTTTTTAAACTGCAAAAGAGTGGCCTTTAATATATGTACTAGAATTTATCTTCTACAAAAGTGTTTCTTTTATCGTTTGATATTGTTTAACTGCAATCGTGTTTCTTTCATCAGCAACAGTATTCAGCTTTGTAAACACCAAATGAATTGTACTTACATCGAATGTGTTGTCAATGGTTGAGCAAATTTCAGTTCTTTAGAGCTCGTATTTCAAAGTAGAAGTTTCCATCGGTTAAATGTCTACTTCATGGAAATGCAAATACACTGTTCAAACAACTTTTCATATCCATTTGAAATTTGATTATTTTGAAGATAACTTTTGTGATTGATAAAATGCAATTTTTAATTGCAAAACATTTTTCCAAGCTCAGTAAACTTTAGAAATATTTCCTAGGAGCGATGCTTCTGTGCTCCCACACTTTTTCGACCTCTGTTTACTGTACTTTACCTTGCTTTACATATCCTAGCAACTTTGCTCTGTTGTTATGTGACGCCAACTAGAAAGCTCTGTAAATTTGCTGCAACAACTAAAAAAGAAGACAGTAGAGCATGAAGTGACAGACTTACATACCTGACATTTACTTCATTCATTTGATTTGTATTCTTTTGGAAGATATATCAACTTGTTTTTCATCAAAATATTATGTTTTCAAATTCTTTCGTTTATAATTTCTACAGGTGTCATAATTTTCATAAATCTTTACTTCATTCTAGCGATCAATTTTCTTTCAAAAACCATTTGTCAAATTGCTTTTAGGTAACAAGCTAATTTCACGTTCTTTTGTGTATGACTTCTGAACAGAAATCGCTACACGTTTTTAAATTTTCCACCTAAGGACAGATGGGTAATTTTCACACATTTTTACTCCAAGCAAGTGGTCAATTCTCTTTCAAAAACCATGTCAAGTTGTTTTTAGCCAACAAACCAATTTCCCCTTCTTTTGTGTATTATTTGTGGACTCGAAATCGATATTCGTTTTTAAATTCTGCAACCAAGGCCAGATTGGTAATTTTCACTAATTTTCACTCCAAACAAGTGGTCAATTTTCTTTTAAAAACCATATGTCAAGTTGCTTTTAGCTAACAAGCTAATTTAACCTTCTTTTGTGTATTATTTGTGGAATCAAAATTGGTGCTCGTTTTCAAATTCTGCAACCAAGAGCAAATTGATAATTTTTACTAATTTTTTACTTCATGCAAGCGAGCGATTTTCTTTCGGTAACCGTATCAGCCTTCTATTTGCCAACAAGCTAATTTTTTCACCCTCTTTATGTATGATTTTCTGTAATTTGAACCCTCACTGTCTTTGAATTTACTATCCAGCTACAAATTAACAACTGCAATCTGTATCTAGTAAATTATTGACCACATTTCCAGATGTCATTTCAACTAAGCTTTGCAGGTGAAAAATCAGCTGTTGGTATGTTGTTAATTCAAACAGCTAAAGCACATCGGGATTGATAACAGGATATATTACTACACTAACAATAGGGTTGCAAAAAATCCAATCGCTTCACTTGAAAACAAACTTTGATTAAAAACCACTGCAAACGCATACCGACACAGGTATCATACATGAGCATCACAAAACAAACTGCCATCTGCCATCCACAGGTCCAGAGCTGGTCCAGAGTCCACAGTCCACAGTCTTTCAGGTTGCAAAAGCAGCCTACGATGTGCTGTTGTTCAAAACAAGCAACAAGGAAGAGATCAGTTTTTATTGCAAAAGCTAACTAAATATCATACCACAAACAGCAGGAGTGGCAAAGCAATTTTACACTGTTTGTGATCTCATATTTAATTCAAGCAATGAAATTCACTTTAAGAATTACACCGACTTGCAGGTATCCAAAATACTCGATCATAAACCTACTGGTTATAACTATAAGCACGGTTTAGAATATCAATTCGATATTATTTCGTCTTTATTTGCGGTCAGATAAATAGTTCAATCAAAAGACAATCCATGATTTAGCAGACTCCTTGTAAAAGGGGTTCTCCTGTTGGACTTTTTAATATCTTCACGTTGACATGTTTGCATAGACTTCTGGTTTATGTTATGGGCCTAAGAAATATCTTTTAGACAGATGTATTCATTAGATGAAATATTTATTGCAAATCTTCTAGCTAAAGCTGATCTCGACATAGTCTGTTCATTTGCTCGAGACAAAATGTAACGAAGTCTCTACCGTACGTATAGTGTAGTAAATAGACAACTCTTTTAACATTTGACGAACACGTCAAGGAGTTATGTCGAAAAATAAACAAAAAGTTATGTGCATTCTCAAGAATAAGACCATCCTCCTCAAAATCTTGCAAAAAGGGCCCCCTTTTTGCTGGAAAAGGGCCCCTTTTGCAAAATTAGAGACTTCTTTAGTAGGTCTACATTTTTGAATAATGGACATCTCACTTCACATTTGAATCCTTCCGTGTTGGTGAACTTGCTAAAAGAAGTGAATACTGTACAGTTGAGAGTTAAGATACGGTAAAGGCCCTCCTCCAATTGGTCAAAAGATGGTTCTTGAGATTCCTTCAAAGCTAATAGTTTCATTTCATTTCATATATTCATCAACCAATAATGGTTCTAGTAATCTAAAATACATACATATAATATATCAAATGTTGCTCTGAAGATGCCCTAGTGGGCGAAATTAGTTAGCAGATAACTGAATAAAAAAGCGCAAAAGATCAACTCGATGCCTGCTATTTGTGGATGTTGTCTCTCTTCTGCTCATCGTTCACTGTATACAATACATCAGCTATGTATTCTAGATATAAGATATATAGATATAATAGCTATGTATTCTTGATTACGTTGGATAAAACGAAAAATTTATTGAATGTAACATAAAGTATTAATGATACTCTAAAAGATACTATTTTCTGGAATTTTCAAATCTTCTTTTCTCTGATTCGCATATGAATTTTGCGAAATGTTTAAGTTCATTTTCGCGTTCATATTTGCTAACATATTGCAAAGTATTTCTATTTTTTCTTGAATGGCTAATCTAGTTGTATTATATATCCCCAGTAAGTTGAATGATAAAGTTCTCTCTTGTTGATTATGAGTACAGTCAAATATAAAATGCATTTCGTCATCTGTCAAATTTAAAGATTGTTCACAGAAATCACATATACAATTATAGGTATCAAGATTCTTGTATTGTGAGTATCTAGAGGTTTCTATTTTTAGTTTATGTGCACTGATCAATAATCTTGTAAGGGCTTGTCTGTGAGGTCTGGATTGGACTACTGTTAAATGTTTACTTAATTTTGGTCTTCGTTTGAAATTCATGTAGAACTTCATTTTACTCATTTGTGAGATTTTGTTTTTCCATTCTTCATCATGTATGCTTGTTAATGGTTGTTGGCAATATTTCTTTATTGATTTGTTATTTTTTTGTGTAAGTTTTTTATGCGTTATACTATCTTTACAAGACTCTTTAAGTTAAACAGTATATTTTGATCAATTATAAAGTGCATCTTTGATAAGATTATTTTTATTTTGTTCCAAGTAATCATAAAATTTCAATGCATTGATCTGCATATCTGTACTGAGTTTTCTCAGCCCTAATTCTCCTAGGATTGCTGCATTGGTAGATTTGCGATGTACTCCTAAAATATGTCTCCCAAACATTGTTTGGACTCTCTCTATTTGAGAATAGTTGAGAATAGGTAGTAAAGGGTAAGACTCTGACAAATGCTAGAGAATGACTGGGAGAGTCGTTCTAAGCCAAAGTGAGGCTGCCATTTCATGTTGGCGGAGAGACATGATGAACATCATCAAAACAACGAAAGACGATATGGAATATAATAAGGTTCTATATGATAAATATTTCTACTAATTTTACAATCATACGCTGCTACCTGTGGGTTGGCTTGGCAATGTATAATTTACTTTTGACTGCTATGAAAACGAAATCGGCATTCCTTTGTATAGTTTCGCGCGTTGGGACTCATTGTCCTTGGTGTCATTTCGCAAAGATAGTCAGGAAGGTCCATTGTTCGAATACTTGCCATCTCATTGTCATTTTGTTGATAAACAAAATTGCCAAAATGATTGATTTTTTGTTATATGTTAGATAACACTCAGTTATTATTTTTTCTGCTATGTTTGACTGGAGATTTTACTGAAGCATTTAAAAAATATCGTTTCAGTTTGTTGGTTACAAGCAGGTGGACACGATTTGTAAATGAAAAGATATTGTTGAAAGAAATGTGGTCAATAATCTTACGATGCAGAATGTACCAGAGAATTATTGGTGCTATTGTGCGATTTAATTCAGTCAGAATCGAATATAATATTTGTAAGGTGCCATAGTCGAAGTTTCTTGGATATAGGCAATTCAACAAGGTTCGTTTCCTGAAGCTGTTGATCACAACTGGGTAATTTACAAGGAAGAGATTAGTCATTTGAAATTGTTTTAATTTTGTCAGATTGTCTTTTGCGATACAGAGTGAAGCGTCATATGCTGAGTTGTGGTCTGCAATCGAGAAGTTATAGTTGAACACGCAAATTTGTTGAATATATATTGAAGTACAATTCTGGAAGGTGCGATATATAACTTGGTAATTTGCGCAATTGATTTAACGTTGAAAACTTGTCTTGCTGTGGAGTAATCTTCGAACCTGCTTGTGGAAGGCTTACATTGTGGAAGGCTTTATCAGTCTTTGCTATATTCAATGCAATCAAAAGTGGACAAAATGAGCGAATTATCAGTAACCATACCCTTATTGCTTTCCATCCTGAGCTTATCAACTTCGATGAATGCCATTGGCCTGTATTTGCTTCACAATGACAGAAGGAGGCAGACAAATCAAAACTTGATTCTGAAGTTTTTAAGTGGTTCAGAATTTTTCCAATCAGTTATTATAATTGCTCGTTGGGTTTTGATATATCGCGGATCCACTGAGGAAAGCAAAACAATTCAGATTATAAGCCTGATCATGTACGCTAGTTATTTCCATTACACTTCCGTAATGGTTTTCATAACATTGGATAGATTTATTGCCACCAAGTATCCTCTCAGATATTCTTACATTCTTTCCAGAAAAAAGGCCATGATAATTCTGCTGTCATGTATCCTCACATGTGTAGCTGTTGCATTCCTATCCTTGTTTTTAGATTATGCGCAATTTAAGTTTTGCGTTAATACGTACGTGTTTCCAGTCATTTCTACATTCGTAGCTGCTTCGATGGTCGTAACATACGGATACATTTTCGTAAAAATTTTGCGACAACCGCATTTCAGATCTTCAAACGACAATATTCCAGACAGGAGACTTGTGGGCAGTCAACGATTTCTAAAGATGGCTTCAGTTATTACTACGACGTATATACTTTGCTTTCTTGTGCCAGATATACTTTTCGCGTTTTTTTACGACTATCTTGCAAATTTTAATGCAAAAATATTTTACATAGTATGGTATTGTGGTTTACTGCTCGATCCTATCACCTACATCTTTATGCAAAAGCCGTTAAGAGATAGGTTTCTAGCAGTATTGTGTTTAAGGAATTGTCGCAGAAAAACGAATTCGACCAGAGAAAATTTGGCAACAGGAGTTACAGGAAATCGGCCATGGGTGGTAGAAACGAAGCTGTAGCAAAAGGTACTAAAATTAAGAGTATCAGAGAGTTGTTGATCTTTTTATACATCGTAATTCTAATGCAAGCATAGTACGCCATATGTAGGGTGTCATAACTTTAATTTCGACATTAAAGGCGATGAAACAAGGTTGCTGAGAGTTTAGATTTTTTTTCTTTTTTTCTCAGTTATTTATTTTGAGTGGGCAGGAAGTAGTTTTAGCTACTTAAAGTTAATTTAAGCCCACTATGCATGCCGCATCCAGGCATGGGACCCCTAGTTTGAAGTCCCTTCCGAAGGACGCGAGGTGAGTTGCGAGATCAAGCCTCCGAGTCACCCATTCGGAGTTTGACCTCACTCGACCGAGCTTAACTTCAGTCACCAGACGGAAACTGTATAAGCCGCTCGGCCATTCACCCCTTAGATAGATGTAATAGTCTACAATGATAACTGTTATTTTAGACTTGCCCCAAGTCTGTTTTGTCAACTGTAATAAGTCTACCGGAAAGTATTTTACACTTTTCCCTTCAATTTTTTTTGACGAATTTTTTTTGACGAAATAGACTTGGGGCAAGTCTACTGTTATTTGAAAGCTGAAAGATTACAGTGTCAAATGTTGCATTTGTGTGTGTACCACGATGAGTCCCATATTTAAGAAAGCACTTTACAACAAGGACAGATTTTGTAAGACAATAGCCTGAGTTGCTTTTGATTGACACCACAATTCAAAGCGATTAGCGATCGCAGACAAAGGAAATTCTCCCAGCCAGTGATTCAAAATAAACAAAGCCGCAACTACACATCTATCTCGGGCATTTTTTTGCTTATATTTTACCTTATTTACTTGTTTATCTTTGTACAATTGCACTACACGCAACAAGAAGATTTTTTATCATTTTTTGTTTGGTTCAAAAGCCGATTTGGAGGCGATTCAACACTTACTGCTCAGCTTCTGAACCAAAGAAATTAAATGCCCAAGGTATATGTGTAGATATATTCTTCTTCCCTCGATATATGCTCATGTTTGCTCTTAAAAACAATTTCTGGAATGCACAACAAGTGAGATAGCTACCTTGATTTCTTGTTTTGAATTATTGGTTGAGAGAATTTCCTTTGTCTGCTATCGATAATCGCTTTGAATGGCAGTGTCAATCAAAACCAATTCGTGCCATTGTCTTACCAAATCTGTCCTTGCTGTGTTGAGTTGTTTTCAAGTTTCTCTCTTATCACTTCAACTAATTGTTTGTTTGAAAATGCTGCAAAAGATGCATGTAGAATATTTAATGGAAAACTACTTTCTCATTTGTGAAACTACGTTGGATTAGAAATTTGAGGAGACAGTTTACAGTAATGTCCCGCCTTTAAGAATCCACTTTATTAAAAATTCATACCCTGAATTTTTGCTAGATAAATAGAAGAGCAGTAGGCTATTTATGGGAGAACAATAAGTTGAAATTAAAAAGTTGTTTCTTGCAGCTGATAATTCTACTCTATGGGATTGAATAAAGTATGTCGGATTGGTAGTTGAATTTTAATTCGATAAGCTATCTTTATGACTCCAATCAATTGTTGTGTTTGAAAATATTGCACAAGAAGCATGTAGAATATTTGATGGACACCATTTTCTCGCTTGGTAAACTAACTTTGTTATTAAGTAAAAGTTTTGGTTAAATGAAGAAATCGTCGAGAATAATACCCTTATTGCTTTTCATCTCAAGCTTAGCATGGAAGGAGACTGACAAATCAAAACTTGATTTTGAAGTGTGAAGAAAACCCCAGCAGTTGTAAGTGGCTTGCTTGCAGCCAACCTTTCTCTTCCTTTTCTACATTTCGCTTGTCTTTCGCTAAGATTTGCAAATGTTTTGAGCAGCTTCGCAGCTCTGTGCTTCAATGGGGAAGAGGGTATCTCTATGGTAATCACAACCGGCAGAGCACCATGGGTCTGCATGAATTAAAAATCCATAATGGTTGCAAATATTGCCACGAAGTGGGAATACGTACCAGGGCCCAAATCGGTCGACGTTTGAGATTGTGAAAAGACCGTTTGGGGCCTGGGAATGAGGTTGTATTTTGGACAGATTTGATCGAAGTGTACCCGTTCCAAGTGTTCATTCGGCTTCGTGAGCGTTTGACGTAAGAGAACCCTAGGAATGAGGTTGGATCGAATTTGATTTTCCATCATTTTCAAGAAAGAATCGATCACTCGAATCTCGATTTCTACTTCGTGAAAAGTCTGTTGTTGAATATTTGTTGAAATATTGTAGAAGAACAATTTATGAAAGATGCAATTAACAACTTGGCATCAATTGGCGTGGAGAGTGGTTATTTGAGGTTTGCATTTTTGTTAGAACATGCAGTAGGTAGGACTGTTCTATCAAATGCAGACTCTTTCTCCTTGATCATTTTAGCTGGCGGAGAACTTGGTGCATCGTCCGCCATTTTAGTACGCTGGTCCTCTGTCCATGACTAGAAAAGCTTTTGTCTGAGGATCGCCTGACATATTTGCTGGAAAACTTCGCTCTGTGTTGTCGGTTTATATTTAACAAGCATCAGCTGAAAGTTGCTCAAGCCTTTATAGTGGTTATATTACGTTGTAAAGTTGTTACCTGGATCGGCTACGCAGTTACCTATTACACAGTTATGCAATTACGCAGTAAAATTATGGTAGCCTTTAATAAAGTTGTTACTTGGATATGTTACGCAGTTACGCAGTGAAGTTACCTGGATGGGTTACGCAGTTCACTGTTATGCAGTTAGGTTACTTGGATAGGTTACGCAGTTGAGTAAACCTTGCCAAACGTGTCGTGTGATGGATAACTTGTGTTGGTTTTGATAGCTGATGAACGATGGACCAGTCCCTAAAGATTATACCCGTACTGTTTTTCATCTTGAGCTTATCGATATCAATGAATGCCATTGGGTTTTATTTACTTTGCAAAGACGGAAGGAGGCGAACGAATCAAAACTTGATTCTGAAGTTTTTATGTGGCTCTGAATTGTTCCTGTCAATAATGCTAATGTGTCGTTGGCTTTTAGAATTTCATGGATCCACTGAGGAAAGCAAAACATTTCAAATTGTAAAGCTGATGGTATACGCTGCTTATTTCGATTACATTTGCGTCATGGTTTTCATGACATTGGATAGATTTATTGGCACCAAGTATCCTCTCAGATATTCTTACATTCTTTCCAGAAGAAAGGCTACGATACTTCTCCTGTCATCCGTTGTTACATGTGCAGCTATTGCATGCATATCATTGCTTGTAAATTATGCCCGATTCAAGTTTTACGTTAATACCGTCGCATTTCCGGTCGTTTCTACATTTGCAGCACTTTCGATCATCTTGACATACGGGTACATTTCTGTAAAAGTTTTGCTGCAAAGTAAGGTTAGAGTTTCGCCAGGCTGTATTCCAGGCAGGAGACGGATGGCCAGTCAACGATTTTTAAAGATGGCTTCAGTTATTACTGCTACGTTTATGTTTTGCTTTCTTGTGCCAGATATACTTTTCGCGTGCTTTTACGACTTTTTCGCAAATTTCGATTCAAAAATATTGTACATTGCATGGTATACTGGTTTGCTGATCGATCCTATCGCGTTCACTTTCATGCAAAAGCCGTTGAGAGATATGTTTTTGGAAATTTTGTGTTTACGAAGTTGCCGCAGAAATGCAAACACGACCATATATGAAATCGCCCCTGCTTCGCTTAACAAGTTAAACTTTATCGTAAGAACACCCTGGATATGATTGTATATTTGGCTTAGCAAGTTTGATTGTATGTATTGTAAATTATTAGTTATTTTAAGACCCTGATTGTACTTTGCCGGTACGAAATGAATTCGGCATGAAACTGTGCCATATTGGCCTCCCGTTAACGCCACGCCGGCATAGTTTTTTACTTGAATACGGCACGAAATGAATTCGGCATGCTGACTGACGTCGTCACTCAACGGGCGTAGTGGAAACGACGAATACGGCATCATTTCATGTCGGATTCACATCGAGGCGATAATTTGGCAAGTGAAAGCATGCGCCTTGACAAAACCTCGCTCTGCGGATGGTCAAAACCTATCGTATTCATTTTGTGCCGGTATAGTGTAAACGGCGATCCGGCGAAACGGCGAAATTTGCAAAGTATCGTTCAATTCTAACTCTTTTCTGAATAGCTAGGGGGCCTCTGATATATTTAGTTGTATTTTAGTTTATCTCCTTCATGTTATGACCCTGGGGGTAGTCATAATCTTTTGCTCCCCTTGGTATCGTTTCTGGAGAATTGTATGGTAGCTTGTTTGTTGTCTTAGGTAATTCGTAAATTGTAAATTGTTAACATTGAATTTATAGAAGAAGAAAACGGCGATCCCGTTTGAAGAGAGAAACCAATACAGCACAGTTTTATGCCGTATTTTTTTCGTGCTCCCTGTAAGTCAGTTATTATAACTGAGGGGCTGCCATGGGTAGAAATGATCAAATCAAATCAAATCAAATCAAATCAAATCAAATCAAATCAAATCAAATCAAATCAAATCAAATCAGCATCCTTTTAATGTTAATTTATTGTTATTGTTGTTACTGTTGCTGTTATCCTAGGTTAGTTTATTATAGCCATGCCTTATATTAGGTAGTGCAAATCAAATCAAATCAAATCAAATCATAATCATTATTTACAGTTGGTGTGACAATAGTTGTAGAAAAACTAATTAATACCAACTATTTACAATATAATTTACAAAGATGTCTAAGAATTAATATTTACAAGCTACATAACATAATGGACAGGCTACTTACAAATTTTACAATTACACTGTTCACCCGTCCAGGTTTTGATCTTTCTTTTAAAGCTTGCAACTGATGGTAGCTCCTTTATCTCATCGTTTAGATTATTCCAAAATAAGCTTCCTCGGAATGAGAGCGACTCCGTGCCAAATTTTATTGTCCTTGTAATCTGTAATTTACACAGATGCTTAGTTCTGAGATCGTATTGAATCTCTTTCCTTTCATGAAGGTGCCAGATGTATGCTGGATTTAGATGGTTCATTGACTTATAGATTTCTAGCATCAATTTTGTAGATTCTTAATGTGGATCGTTACCGTGTCACTTTTCTCCAAAAGTTTATCTAAGGAAGAGTCGTAATCATTGTGGAGTGTTCTTAAAGCACGCTTATGAGTACTGTTTATTTTATGATTGGCATCTTTGCCACAAAACATCCACACTAATGGGCAATAGTTAAAGCTTGAAATAATTACTGCATTTGATGTTAGAAAAAAACGCTGTCAATCAAAGGTTAAAATGTCAATCAATATAACATGCGAAACAGCCTAACAACGAAACTGGGCTTTACTATAACTGATAAGCTATGGAAGAAATTTGAAATGGAGTATCAAGTATGGTCCAGCCTTAACCATTTAAAAAATTTTGCCAGAACAATTGGAGAGTAATACGCTAATTAAGTGAGAACAGTAGCTGAGATTAACAGTCAGGTTACTTATCCGTGGAATTCACTGTAACTGGTAATTTGATTCCACTGGGCTGAATAAAGTAAAGGCGTATTGATAGTTAAATTTTAATGATATGGCACTGTTTTCGGTTGTGTTCACTTTACTTTCTCATGACTTCAATTAGTTGCTCTGTTTACAAATGCTGCATATGTATGATATCTGATGGACAACTACTTTCTCGTTTGTAGAACTAACTTAGTTATTAATTAACTATCAGTTTTGGATGCTGCAAGTTGGGGTTGAAGTTAGTCAAGATGGTTGCTCTGTTTACAAATGCTGCATATGTATGATATCTGATGGACAACTACTTTCTCGGTTGTGTTTTGGATGAACTAACTTAGTTATTGATTAACTATCAGTTTTGGATGCTGTAAGTTGGGGTTGAAGTTAGTCAAGATGGTTGCTCTGTTTACAAATGCTGCATATGTATAATATCTGATGGACAACTACTTTCTCGGTTGTAGAACTAACTTAGTTATTAATTAACTATCAGTTTTGGATGCTGTAAGTTGGGGTTGAAGTTAGTCAAGATGGTTGCTCTGTTTACAAATGTTGCATATGTATAATATCTGATGGACAACTACTTTCTCGTTTGTAGAACTAACTTAGTTATTAATTAACTATCAGTTTTGGATGCTGCAAGTTGGGGTTGAAGTTAGTCAAGATGGTTGCTCTGTTTACAAATGCTGCATATGTATAATATCTGATGGACAACTACTTTCTCGGTTGTAGAACTAACTTAGTTATTAATTAACTATCAGTTTTGGATGCTGCAAGTTGGGGTTGAAGTTAGTCAAGATGGTTGCTCTGTTTACAAATGCTGCATATGTATAATATCTGATGGACAACTACTTTCTCGTTTGTAGAACTAACTTAGTTATTAATTAACTATCAGTTTTGGATGCTGCAAGTTGGGGTTGAAGTTAGTCAAGATGGACAAATCAACAATAATTATACCTGCGCTGCTTTTTGTCTTGAGCTCCTCTACATTGATGAATGCGATTGGTCTCTATTTACTTCACAAGGACACAAGGACGCAGACAAATCAAAGCTTGATTCTAAAGTTCTTAAGTGGTTCTGATTTGTTCCTGTCAATAATTCTAATTTGTCGTTGGGTTTTGGTATTAACTGGATCAACTGAGGAAAGCAAAACATTTCAAATTGTATTCCTGATATCGTACGCTGCTTACATTAATGTCTCATTTGTGATTGTTTTCATGACATTGGATAGGTTTGTTGCGACAAAGTTTCCGTTTAGATCTCCTTATATTCTTTCCAGAAGAAAGGCCACGATAGTTCTGCTGTCATGCATAGTTATATGTGTAGCTATTGCATTCATATCATTTTGTGTACACTATGCACGATTCAAATTTTACATTAATAGGTACGGGTTTCCGCTTATCTCTGCAATCTCTTCAACTGTGATCGTTGCAACCTATGCGTACATTTTCGTCACAATTTTGCGACAACGACACTTAAGATCTTCACATGACAATATTCCAGGCTGGAGAACTATGGAAAGTCAGCGATTTTTAAAAATGGCTTTGGTCATTACTGCTACTTCTTTGTGTTGCTTTTTTGTGCCAGATATACTCTTCGCATTTTTTTACGACCTGTTCAAGAATTTCAATTCAAAGATATTTTATATGGCATGGTATTTTGGCTTACTGCTCGATCCTATCACATACATTTTTATGCAAGAACCATTAACAGATATGTTGTTGGAGATACTCCGTCTACGAAGTTGCAGCAGAAATATAAAATCATCCAGAGACAATTTTGTGCCAGGAATTTCAAATGATCGCCCATGGGTGATAGAGACGAAGCTTTAGTAGCAAAGATACTTAAATTTAGAGTTAAATTTTGTTCTTCTTCGATGACTTTATAAAATTAAGGCCCTACTAGCCCTGAAACCAGTTTTTGGTAACAAGTAATTTCCTGATAAACTTTTTCCTGACTTTTTCTTTGGCTACCTTAAATCAGTCTCAGTGTTGCGGAGGCTGCGGGAGGAGAATTCTATTTCTATATCTGCTTATATTGTGTGCAACCGGATTCAGAACATTTGATGTAGTCTCAGCCCGTCTTGAGATTAGTACGAAGTTTCCCGTGATGGTAACTTTAAACTTTTGCATTTCTTATGATTTCACGGTTACCCCAGAATGCTGGGTCATTTTCTTGATCAGCCTGTTAAATCAAGAAATCTCATTAATTATTCCAATACTTACTATCTTATCGAACAAGGACAGATTTTGTAAGACAATAGCATGCGATGCTTTTGTTGACATGTGAATTCAAAGCGATTAGCGATTGCAGACAAAGGAAATTCTCTCAACCATAAATTCAAAACAAACAAAGCCGCAAAAGTTTCTCTGAAACCCAAGTAGCTAGCGCGCTCATTATGCATTCCAGAAATTGTTTTTAAGGGCAAATATGAGCATATATCGAAAGAAGAAGGATATATCTACACATCTACCACGGGCATTTTATTTCTTTGGTTCAGAAGCCGAGCAGTAAGTGTTTTCATCACACCCAAAAAATAAGAGAATTGAATCGCCTCCCAATCGGCTCTTGAACCAAACAAAATAAATGCCCGACAGTTCGCAGAAGAAAGGTTTCAAACCGCAAAGCCTTAACCAAAAAACTTAGAATTTAGTATGGCACTGCGGTTTAAAACCTTTCTTCTGCAAAGGCGCGCTAAGACACAGGAATCAAAGGAAGATATATTCAAATAACACGAGGCATTTGGGCCTACTAAACCGTTCAGTTGCACACACCAGTTGAAGACGAAACAGAGAAGCAAAAAGGAGACAAGAAATCAAGATAAGGATCAAAACAAGGTAAACAAATATGTAATCAACACAGATAACAATGTTTGTTTGCATGTAGTACGTCGTGAGCATGTGAATCAATTATTCTTTAATAAAACGACAATGTACTTAGAAATTGATAAAACACAACGTTTCGAGCTTTGCTCTTCACCTGGTGTGAAAGTATGATCTTACTTTTGCACCTGATGAAGAGCAAAGCTCGAAACGTGTTCTATCAATTTTTCAGTACATTGTCGTTTTATTAAAGAATACTTGATTCACATGTAATCAACACGTTCGTGTCCTAACATCCTTGGCTAGAAGCAGGTGGAAACGATTCATAGATGAAAGAACTCATAGAAAACCCGTTAATAATATACCTATATTTTGTCAAAAGTCACACGCGTACAGGTCTAAGATTAGCCAGTTGTACATGATGATCATATAATACGTGCATGGACATTGTGCAACTGCAACTAAATATAACATGGCATGTGTAGCCATTTTCTTTGTCTCTTTGTAAGTTGCCTCATTTGGCGCCGTTCATTCAGTTTACAAGGCTTTATCGAGTAGAGAAGTGGTGGACTTTGGATGCAAATTTGTGGATGCAATTTACAAATTTGTGGATTCGTAATGTGAATTTTTTGACTCGTGATCGAAAATTGCTGAATTTAAAGACATTGCTACTCTTCAAATAACATGTTGGTAATTTGCGTAGATATTTTTTTGACGATTTTCATCTAATCAGGTTGCCTACCACAATGGGGCTGACGTGCAATTCTTTCATTTGTTATTTCATTTGTTACTCATGCAGTACACTTCAACCATTTTTATGGGCAGACATTTTCATCTGACATATAAGATCTTTGAGACGGACGTTAGATATTTGTTGGATAATTTGTTTGAAGATGAAGTCCTGAAAGGTGCAATAAACTGTCAATTTTGGTTTTTGTAAATTGGCTGAAGTTAGTTAAAATGGAGATTTCATCGGGAATCCTACCAGTATTGCTGTTCATCTTGAGCTCATCTGCATCAATGAACGCGATTGGTCTTTATTTACTTCATAAAGACGGAAGGAGCCGAACGAACCAAAACATTATTTTGAAGTTTTTAAGTGGATGTGAATTCGTTGTGTCAGTAGTTTCATTTCTCCGTTGGGTTTTGATTTTGCACGGATCAACGACAGATGACAGGATTTATCAAATTGTAGTTCACACTACCTATGCTAGTTATTTAAGTTACACTTTCGTGATGGTATTCATGACACTGGATAGGTTTATTGCGACTAAGTACCCTCTACGATATTCTACTATTCTTTCAAGAAGGAAAGCTAAAATATCTCTGTTTTCATCTGTGATCATATGTGGAGCGATTGTATTCATCTCGTTATTTGTAGATTACACGAGATACAATTATGTCTTTGATTCGTATGTTTTTCCATTTACGTCTGCGACAGCAGCAATTTGTATCGTCTTAACGTACACCTACATTCTAATTAAATTGCGAAGACGACACGCACGAGCTTTACAAGACAATGTTTCAGCCAGGAGATACAATAATGACCAACGACTGGTAAAGATGGTTGCCATTATCAGCGCTACTTTCATGGTATGCTTCCTCGTTCCAGACATAATGTTTGCATTAATGTACGGTGTGCTTGCTAACATCAATCGAGACACAATTTTTATAATATGGTATTTAGGCTTTTTGGTTGATCCTATCACTTATATTTTCATGCAAAAGCGACTGAGAGATTTGATGTTCGAAATGTTGTGTTTTAGAAGATGCCGCAGAAATACAAACTCAACCAGATCAGATTCTGTGGCAGCAATTTCAGGAAATCGCTCAAGGGTGGTAGAAACAAGGCTGTAAGTGTTTTTTTAGATCATGGAGTGCCAGAAATGTTTTGATATAAAAGAGGGACACTGCAGCTTGGTCAGTTGTACACAATTCCTTGGAGGACAATTTTGAAGAAAAGTTGTTGCATATATTTGCCATATGTTCAGAAATGAGTTTCGAAACAATGTTTGAGATACTGCACACAAGGCCACGAGTTAGCAATCGGGAATTAGCAATTTGTACATAGCTCTCGTGAGGAAGCTGTAGCTTTCTGATTGGACAGTTGAGTAAGGTTGCCTGTCATTACCTGCACTGGATGCAGTTATTTGCCTTTGCATGGTAGTTAATTGAATGTGTGCTGTTCCTGAAAACGTTTTGAAACCTGTTTAGAAATGATTTTCAAAGTTGATCAGTTCTGTTGATGATATAAGATGAGTTGGAGACTTATGACCTTTATCTATTTTATTAAAATTGACTGGATCAATTTGAATTTGAAACTAAGAGCTAGGCTGGATGTTCCTTAATACCCCCATTCACAATGACATAGTTAAGCCAGCTTGATCTAAACCAAGTTAAATTTCAACCAATCAAATGAGCTCTGTCTGTTGGATTGACCAATTAGAATGCAAAATTTGATAACCTGGTTTAGTTAGCTGCTTAACTTGCAAGGATGACTAGGGTTTAAGTCTCTCCCCTGTACCTAAAACCCTAAAACCGAAAAACCTAAAAGAACTAAAAAATCCTAAATACCTAGATAATTACTTCTGGGAAGAAGGGATGAAATTGCAGGGTGCCCGCAAAGGAATTTCGGTGACAGTGGCTCTTTAAATGATCAGCATAGGCTCCAAATCTTTAAAAAGGCTGGTGTAAATTTGAGTGACCTATTTCTTTGAACTGAATGACTTCAAAGAAACTTTAGCTATTTCTCTATAATTCTGCCGTTGGCTTTTCTGAAATCTTTAATATTTTCAGAATTAGAGTGCTTTTCTTCTTTTTCAAGAATTCAAGAAAAATTTTCAAAAAAACTTAAAACCATCGTAATTTCTAAACCGTGTGACGCAACATGAAGTAATTTAAAGAGAACTATGGTTTATGGATGCCTATAATGTGAAATCAAGCAAAAGTCTGTCACTCATCTGGTTTATGATTTAGAAATTTGATGACGTCACATCCTAAAATGAGCTGAAATGGAAAATACGCTGTAATTTTGAAAAATATTCAAAATTTCTGGAAAGTCCAACGGTAGAATTACAGATAAATACCTAAAGTTTCTCTTAAGCCATTCAATCAGAAGAAATAGGTCATTGAATTTTACATCCACCTTTTTACGCCGAGTTAAAGATTTTGAACCTATGCTTAAATGATCATGGTAAAATTATCTGCCTCTGCCTTTAGCACAATCTTCTGTTGTCGCAGTTTTTGCAGCTCTTTTCAAAATTGTCAACATAATGAAGAGTTTCTTCCAGAGGTGGAATCTCACTATACCGGTAGTGTTGCATTCGTCATATAAACGCGAAACGAAAATACAACGGATTCTATGGGAAAGTGGAATCTCTCCTTTCAGCCCCGGGTCTGGCAGGTGAGGTTGTTTTCCTCATATAAACAGGCCTTTACAGTCCAAACGAATACTTTCATACTTTCACCTGTCCAATAGAAACTTGTTTCACTTTTCTCTTTGTTTCACCAGGAAGTTATCATCCTGAGATTATTCTGAATAGTGTTAAAAGTACGAAGTGGTCTTTGGGGTGTGATTTTCCGGGTGGGTAGTGCATTATCCTGACTCCTATAGGTTTTACCTTTTCAATGCCATGGCCACGGGGTAGTTATAGTCTTTTGCTTCCCGTGGTTCTTCCTTCTAGTGTTTGTATAGTGTACAGTCGATGGCAGGTAGCGTAATTAGTTATATTTGTTTAGTTATGTCGAGCTACTAATAAATTCAGTATCGCTTTGTTATATTTTGTGACTCTGGGCAGCATTCAATCTTCACGAGATGAGCTGCTTGCTAATCACTTCATTTTGAAAGTTTCGAGCATAGTTCTATGGTTTTGAGTGAGGAGTTAACAAAGATCCTGAACTAAAAGCAATGGATATCTTAACTATCTCTCCTGTATATTTCATAATTCTGAGCTCAGCTGTAATTTTGAATGCTGTTGGGATATTCTTGCTTAACCCTATCTGACCTGGGTGATTTGAAACACTCAATGCCTGGGGGGGGGCGGATTCCGCCCCCCCTGTTTATCTCTGTTGTCATAAGAGATATGGCAGCCAAACATGGCACAAAGGTAGCTCATTATGTAAACAATGAAAATTTGAAATCATAATCCAATTAGCGATGTTGTTGTTGTTGCTAGAGCATGATGATCATTATGATGTCATATGACGTCATATAAATGAAAGGTTGCTAAAACGTCATGAAACTTTATTTTTCATAAAGAAACGAAAGATATAGATCAAAATATGTATAAATTCTTAATTTAGACTTAATTGGACCAATTAAACATGATTAAAAGAGATACAAAGTATGTTTTTCACAGAGTGCAGTATGAAAAATTGGTAACCATGGAAACAAGGCTGAAAATAGAATGTCCAAATTAATTTTATTGCTCTATGATACATAGTTAAACTTACGAAGTATCAGAGGCCTGCTGCATGTGTGCAAAACGGTGTAAACAAAAATGTACTAGGGGGGGCGGAATCGGCCCCCCCCCCAGGTCAGATAGGGTTAAAAGAGATGGAGGCAGGCAGACCAACCAACATTTAATACTAAAGTACTTGAGTGTGATGGAGTTGGCTGTTTCTTTAATGTTGATAGCCCGATGGTCGTTGCTTTGTTATGGTATGAAGTCAGACGGTAGCATTATCACCATTTCATATCGCATTGGAATCATCATATACTTAAACTGCATTTTGATAATTGCCTTACTGACATTTGACCGACTAATTGCAACTAAGTATCCACTGCAATTTACTTTGATACTGACTAGACGAAAGACACGTTCTCTGTTGTTAGCATTGACACTCATCTGTATCACCGTTGCTGTTGCAACTTCATTCGTTGAGTTTGATCGATTTGAAGTGACTATCAGGAGGCTCATACTACCGATAGTGTCCTCGCTCGGAGCAATGTTCATGATCGTGACATACAGTTACATCTTCTTCAAGATATCAAAGAGAAGAAATGTAGGCTTTCGCGGTAGACCAACAGCAGGGCAGCTATTGTAACTTTTGCATACGTGTTGTGCTATCTTCCACCTGATTTCATTTATGCATTTTGTCTTGAATGCATTTTCAATAAGGATTATAGATACCATATTCCAAACATATCACGGAATTTGGGTCTTGTGTTCACTCCAGTTGTCTACATTTTCATGCAAAAGCGACGTAGAAACAGGTTGATGAAACTGGTATGCTGTTTCAGGAGGAAGCGAAGAATGGAGATATATCAGATGGCAGCACTTGCTTTGGTTATTGAGAACAGACAACCAGTTCTTGATGCACAAATGTAAACTCGTGTTCACTCCTATATTCTTCATTTTTATGCAAAAGTGACGTAGAAACAGGTTCATAAAACTGGTATGCTGTTTCAGGAGGAAGCGAAGAATGGAGATATATCAGATGGCAGCACTTGCTTTGGTTATTGAGAACAGACAACCAGTTCTTGATGCACAAATATAAACTCGTGTTCACTCCTATAGTCTTCATTTTTATGCAAAAGTGACGTAGAAACAGGTTCATAAAACTGGTATGCTGTTTCAGGAAGAAGCGAGATGGTAGCACTTGCTTTGATTGTTTAGAGCAGAAAAAGCAGTTCTTAATGCATGACTACAAACTCATAAATAGACCTGAAGCAGTAGTGCACAAGCAGTGTGCATTCTTGGCACAAGTTTTCTTGGCACAAGTTTTCGTTGCACGCCACAGTATGAATGCCACAGTAAAAATT
Source organism: Aurelia coerulea (assembly GCA_039566865.1). Taxonomy (NCBI): domain Eukaryota; kingdom Metazoa; phylum Cnidaria; class Scyphozoa; order Semaeostomeae; family Ulmaridae; genus Aurelia; species Aurelia coerulea. The sequence goes on along the minus strand of CM076947.1, from coordinate 22,797,067 downwards.
ATGTAATAATTTGATATGTAATATTATAACAATTTTTGTTTTTAAATTAGAGTGTTTCCTTTCAACACACCGATTAACAAATTCTTTTAAATTCTGAATTCTGAAACGCCAATTAAAGAATATTTTTAATGTTTTTAAATTCTTTGTTGTGCACGTATTTTGTTTATAAGAAACTAAGAACTTGGGCCAGTACTGAACGTTTCTTAAAATTAACAGATTTTGAGTACTCAAAGTTTCTTACGAGTTTTTTTAGAGGTTCCATAGCAATCTTCATGTTCAATACCTGTGCCCTGTTGAAGAGTTCAAAAAAGAGTTTGTAAGATTTTCCAATATTTAGACATTACTCAACTACCTTATGAGTAATGTGATAGAGGAAACAAGTGAAAATACAGTAAAAATATGTCAAAGATTCCTTTATCAAAATAAACAGTTTCTTAACTTCGATTTTCCCAGTACTGGAGTTTCTTATTTTTTTGGCGATCTGAGAGTTTAGTTTCTTATGGGCAGTTTCTTATAAGAACAGATGTGTGTTAAAAAAAGCTATGTAATTCTGTGGTAATTCTTGGCTGACTTTCTGAATTAAAAACCTAATGTCAATCAAATCTTGTCAAGAAATTCATATCTTTTCCGTACACTTACTGACAATGGCGTCCCATAGTGCCAATTATTTTTCTCTGTTTTACTTCAGAATTAATTGCAGCCTCTGTTGATTAATTCAATAGCATTTAAGTTTCACTGGTATCAGGCAGAAGACAGGTGACTGTACACTGCGTTGAATTTGCAAAGTGATAGTAGACTGACGACATGATTCCTCGTATTCATTCAATGTTTTTAATCTGATGTTTTATTTTCACTCAATACAAGGACTCACAACCAAACAGATCCAAACAGAGACTAAAATCTTAATTCTTACGAGAGATCTAAAGAAAAATCGAACTTCTTCCACCTTTCGATCGTCGAAAGGAGAATCGAACGTCGCTTCGAACGTCGTTTCGAACGTTGCTTCGCTTCGAAAAATCGAGCTTTGATCTAATCGACCAATCAACGCTAGGAATGGGCATGTGGTGTAGAAAGTAGCGATCTGATTGGTCCCGCCGTAAACGCGGCAGAGATGGCCTAAATTATACCTAGTATCTGGTATCAAAGTTAAATTTCAACCAATCAAAGAAGTTCGATTTGGTAGACTTACCAATCACGATGCAACAATGGACAACATGGTTTAGTTTAAGTTGGTTTAACTTGCAAGTATGAATAGGGTATTGGTCTGCGTTTTGAAGCTGTATTGTCATGCGTTATGAGTCTCAGTTTGAAGCCATAATATCATCCAATTCAATGCGGAAAACTGAGACTCATCGTCTCATAGTGATCTATGAATAGATGATTTGGGTACAGAATTAAAAATAGCCTCAAGTAACGGACTCATCGTAAAAATACCCACAAATGTGACATTAGACACTGTAATCTGTGGAAATAAAACTTTTAACTCCTGTAAAAGAATAAATTGTTCTTCGCATGAACCAAACTGACGAGTGTGCGAAGGAACGCGTTTTGGTTATTCAACGTTGCTCTTTATTACAGCAATAGACCTTATAGCTATTCTGAAAAGAATCAGAATCGAGGGATATTTTGCTATATTTTGTAGAATTTTCGAATGTGCACTATGGTGATAGAAGCTCTAACGCCACTCGATCGAACGTCGCGTATAAAAATGTATAAAAATAACGCTCGATCCAGGCTCTTTTGTAGAATAGCTAAAAGGTCTATTATCTTATTTTCTTATCTTTCAGAGTTTCAGATTAATTCGTTTTTTCTCTTGCAGGATTTAACAGTTTTCTCCCTAGTTACAGGTTATTTGGTTTTTATTCTTTTACAGGAGTTAACGTTTTGGGACACTTTGCATCTTCAAATTATTTTATCGGTAATCTTGTGTCACGAAATTTCAATGTTCTCTTTCATTGTAGCCCCAAGACGTTGATCATTCGTGATGTTCTCTTGATTGATTCAAACTTTACTGTTAAATCTGGAAAGAAAGAAAGTGGACTAAGAAATGGATTGGTGATTTCAAATGATGCAAGGTATATTTCTATTTCTTTGCTGCTTCAGTCTTCCTTACCGCTAATAGATAAGTACTTCTTCTTCTTCTTCATGTTACGTATCTTTCGACGTTGGAAGTAGCCCTCCACTTGCCTCTGTCCATTGCTATTTGTGTTCAGTGGCGTCGTGGGAGCATAATTTTTGGAGGGCTCCGAGGGTCAGAATTTTCCGACAAAGAGACATTTTTCCGACAAAAATTAAGCAGGAATATAGCGTATAAAAAGTGGCAAAATTTCATATGGAAAGATCATGAAAATATTGGAATAGAACTTTCTAGCGTGGTTTTTATTGTATTGTATGAATTGTAAAGTTGTGAATTTTAATAGAGGTTAAAAATGTTGTAAAGATGATCCTTGAGTTGATTTAAGTTGTGTTGGTTTTGTAGCAATCTTTGATTTTCACTGTAACGTAACAATTACTTGTCGTATTTACTCTAAAATACCCTCAGACGCCAATTTGAAGCTTCTTTCATAAAAACGTCAACATTGAGACAAGAAATCACAGATCTTCCACAGCAGCTGTACAAACAAGGCCCGCAGTTTTTGGGACACCTTATAGTTTCAGAAACCTTCGCCCAATCAATCATTCAATGCATTGTTGGGTAAGATATCTCAATCAATCATTCGATCAATTAATCAATCAATCAATCAATCAATCAATCGCTGATTAATCCTATGAGCCATATCATATGATTGTATTGTGAATCTTTTGCAGGGATTTAACTTTCAAATGTGAATCGCGAAGAGATGCAAGGTGAGTCAAGGTTGTCTTGCCAAAATAATGCTCTTCGTCCAGTTTCACATAACCATTTATCCGATCTGTTTGCCGTTCCTGTGGTGAAATGTTCGTAAGAGAGGAGCTCGTACGAAAGCAACCTAGCATGAGCTTGACATTTGTGATGTGGCTATTTTTTCTAACAATTATATGTTTCAACAAGGACAGGTTTTGTAATACAATTGCATCAGTTGCTTTTGATTGACACCTCAATTCAAAGCGATTATCGACTGCTGACAAAGGAAATTTGCTCAACCAGTAATTCAAAACAAACGAAACCGCAAAAGCTGGCCCGAAACCAGAAGGGCAAAACTTGTGCACGCGAAGGGTGGTTTTTAAGAGAAGCTATGTGCTTGTAACGAAAGAAGAAGGGTACGTCTTAAGATCTGGCTGGGCGGATTTTGTTTATTTGATTCAGGAGCTGGTGGTAATTGTTGCATTTAAGCGCCAAATACGCGAGAATTGAGATGCCTTCTGCTCGGCTTCTAAATCCAATAAACAAAATCCGCCAGGCCAAACTTTAGATTTATCCTTCGTCTTTTGTTATAAGCACATAGCTCTTCTTAAAAACCGCCTTTTGCGTGCACAAGGCGAGAGTTTGCCCTGTTGGTTACGGGGCAACATTTGCGGCTTTGTTTGTCTTGAATTACTGGTTGAGAGAATTTCCTTTGTCTGCAATCGCTAATCGCTTTGAATTGATTGACGTGTCAATTAAAGTAACTGATGCTTTTGTTAAACTTTTAACTTTAATAAATGTCTCTCTCGGTGTGCCCAAGCATGGAAGAAAAGTAGTGCATGAAGTTTTAAGAATTGCCATCAAAACGATTTGCATTCTCGTTACATTGGGACTGCAAAAGAATTTTAGATTTAAAATTCCCAGTAGAACCGATGTTTTGATCATCGAAAGCTGTAGCAGTACAACTATTTTCTTTTTTAAAGAAAAAACAATGATAACTTCATCAATACTTGCAGCACAGGTATTTTCTGGCACTTACTTTAAAGCTTGAAAATTGCTTTGTATGGCATTTTGTAAAGCAATTCTCTTGAATGAGGAAGTCTTAGCAGAAAAAAATCACCGAAATGTTGCTTCTTTAATTTTGCTTGAAACAAATAATGATAATGATAATAATAAATGTTTAACAGATCCATTACAGTTGGCCTTTCACTGCTAAAGTAACACTACCTAAAATACATTTTGTTTGAAAATATTTACAGAGAAAGGAGTGTCTCTTAAAAAGTGATTAGAATGTTCAGCTCTGTTAACTAAAAATTTGTTTGAAAATGATAAAAATATGTTATAGTTTGAACAGTTTCTTGTTGTCTCTGGCAGGGAGTTTAATTGTCTTGTGGCATTGTCTTGAAAAGTTCCGCTCTCTTTCTTTGGTATTTCCAGCGATCTGCAGCCATCCGATCTCAGTTCTCTTTTAGTTTCTCTCACATTCAGCTGCAAATAATCAGGCCACGTTTCCGAGTTCAAAGCCTTGAAAACTTGCTCAAGGAGATTGAAATCTCAAATATATTTTGTGCAGCTCTATAGTGCAGATATTTTTGGCCAAACAATGTCAATTGCTGACTACTGCTGAAGCTTTATATGGCTCAAAGTCAACTGGAAGACATTTATCAGATCCTTTTGAATTTGCTTGTAATATTTCATGTATTATGTGACGGTCACTGCCATTTTATCTATATCAGTGACATTTCAATATCATTTTGAAGGGAATGGGTTACTGCTGTTGCAAAGACAATGGCCAGCTCTGGTTCTGATTGGTTGAAAGAACACCATCACGAATCATTTGCACCTGTGAGAAGAGACAGTCAAGTTCAATGGTATTTTATCTATGTTATTGTCAGTCTATCTTTATGTGAACCAAACCATCATCAAAATGAACAGCACATGTGATATAGAAACACAACTGTTTTATCAGGAATACGTTTCGATTTAAAATATTCCTCAGGTTAGTACTATTGGCATCATTTTATTTTGCTTTTATGCTAGGGAAGGGTGAAATTTGATTTGTTGCATCCAAACCTCATTCTGAAGCTGTTAGCCTTCTCCCCGGTGTTAGGACTCAAAAAGAAATGTTTACCTGACATTAATCTACGATATTTCAGCATAGCTTCCAAATCTTTAACTCCACGCAAGAAGGTGGGTGTAAAATTCTGTGATCTATTTCTTCTGTTTGAGTGGCTTGAAACAAACTTTAGTTACTTGTCTTTAATTCTACCGTTGGACATTTCAGAAGTTCTGAATATTTTTCGAAATTTCAGCGTATGTTACATTTCAACTCATTTGAGGGTGTGACGTCATCAAATTTCTAAATCATAAACCAGAAAAGTGACAGACTTTTGCTTTATACCATATTGTAGATATCCATAAACTATGGTTTTCTTCGAAATTATTTCATGTTGTTTCAAACAGTTTAGAAATTACGATGGTTTTAAGTTTTTTTGAAAATTTTTCTTGAATTCTTGAAAAAGTAGAAAAACACTCTAATTTTGAAAATATTGAAGATTTCAGAAAAGTCCAACGGTAGAATTATTGAGAAATAGCTGAAGTTTCTTTGAAGTCATTCAGTTCAAAGAAATAAGTAACTGAATTTTACACCAGCATCTTTAAAGATTTGGAAGCTATGCTCGATATTTCAACTACCTTTTTTGGATCTAAGCCCCTTTGGAGCTAAGCCCCTTAACATCTCTTTGATGAGATATCATTGTAACGATATATAAAACTACTTGGCGTTAAAAGAGCAATGTATATCGATTTTGGTGAATTTTCAACTTCATAGGTTATGCCACCGACTCTTTTCCAATTTCAAATTGGCATTTAGATTGTTGATGCTAATTAACTGAACATTCAATAAAAGTCAATTACGAGGGAAGGGCACGTTTCATGATACTAGGTGCGACACACCCCTTTTCCCATTTTGTACACCCTGACAACAGCAACAACTAAAGATTCCAGAGGACATGTGAGCTATTCTCATGGTTTTTCTTACTCATGAGAGTTCAATTTCAATAGATTCACCCATATCTTTGCCAATGCTTTTTCACTTGGGGGTAATTCGGTACGTACGTATAAAAGTTTAACAGAAGCTTGATAGGCACTATCCCGCAAGAAAAAGTCACATAGCCGTTTTGTTTGTTACCCACCCACCCATCCGCCCACTGTTTCTGATTTTCTCCTTGCTTCTCTACCACTTCTTGCGATTATCTTTCCGTTCTTTTCACAATCTCGGTGGAACGGTGTATTGGCCCGGAAATTTGGTATTTCAATGGCAATCACTTGCTTTACGGAAGCAATTTTGGGTAGGCAACGTAGGCCGGTACGCTGACCTCCCAATTTCCTGCAGTTAGCCAATTTGATAGAGGTTTGGTCGAATAAAAAATCCTACAAATCCTACTCAATGATGATGGCAAGCAGCGATTCTCTCTTTCTGGAGACAAAAGCTTACTTCGAGGGGTGCTTTTCAAGCTTCTAATCCCGAGTGTAATGAAAAATAGTTTTTAACCCTTACCTGACCTTGTCTGTGTTTGCGATACCAGAGCCAAAGTTGTTCTTTGCGAAGGTGGCGTACCTAATATATGTTCTTTTCCTCGCTAAATAGGTTCGTTGATGGAGAGGGCTACTTGGAAACACTTGCTGATGCAATTGAGAAAGCTGAAGAGGAAATCTTTATCACTGATTGGTGGTATGCAAAATGTTATTCACGACCTTTTTACTGTTGCTTTCTTCTACTTGTACTCGTAAAATTCTCCAAACCACTTCTTTAAAGGGGCTCATTTGTCAAACAGTAAACAAATCCGTAAATTCGCACTTGTCGGGGATTATCCATTGTTCATCCATTGTTCTCTGCAGTTTGTTTGGTGGCTTCACCCAAGCCACAAAAAAGTGACCGTTAAAAATCCACTTATATCGGAGCAATCGTAGAAGATATGAATGTTTGGTTTGTTCCTTAGTGAAGTGCAATGATTAATGCCCAAACAGCAACTTTCATTTTGAAAAAAAATACGAAAATCCTGTGTGATATCACCTTTCAAAAAACTGCAAAAATCATCGTTTTGTTTACATTTTGACGACGGAGCCCCTTTAAGGTCAGGGAGGCGAATCAAGGCTACTGTAACCCTTCAGACGAAAAATTCTCGATATTTTGTTTTCGTCATACTCTGATGGTATAAGTATTTGAGTACCGTTCAAACTAACAGTGATCTCCCTTCTCATAGGTTGAGTCCGGAACTACATTTAAAGAGGCCTGTAAGAGATCTTGGCAGATGGCGATTAGATCAATTATTGAAAGAAAGAGCAGAAAATGGCGTCAGAATTTACGTCATGTTGTATAAAGAAATTGAGATGGCTTTAGCGATCAACAGTCTCTATAGTAAACAGGTTTTGCATGGACTGCATCATTCGAATATCAAGGTAAATTTTTGTTATTTGTAGCATATCGGGTCGATGGCCCCACTACTTGAAGGTCCCCCTCTATGGAGTCTTGGCATACCTTCACTGAAGCTGAATAAAATAAACCAACGATACTGGCCACGCATCTCAAGGAACTTTAAGGGGCTCCGTCTGAAAATTTTTGTCAAAACGATGATTTTGCATTGTTTGAAAGGCAATATTACACAGACAGTTCTTCTTTTTTCAAAAGGAAAGTTTTATTTTGAAGATAAATCTTTGTCGTTCACTGAGGAGAAACCAAACATTCATATTTCTTACGATTGCTCGGATATAAGTGGATTTTTGACGGTTACTTTTCGGTTGCTTGGGTGAAGCCATCAAACAAACTGCAGAAAGCAATGGACACGTGTCTAAAACAATGGCACTTACAGATTTGTGTACAATTTGGCGACGACGCCCTTCGGTTTTCTCCGAGAAGGTTTTCTTCGAGAAAAGAGGCAGTGGATGAATGAGTGGTGGTAGTACCTCAGGCGGCCAGCCAAGGGCTCGAAATTGAGGCAAGAGCACTAACGACAAGGCCAACCTATCACCTATTTTTCGCTCCTTTGCAAGCTATCTGAATGCCCTGCTAACTACAGGGTGTCCCAAAAAATTGTGCCCCGTTTGCCTAAAGATTGTGACAAAACGGCAAAAGAATCTCGCCAAACTTTTATATGATGTTGCTCTTCAGATGTTCAAATAAAGTTTGTTGCCATCCCCGTAAAAATCCGTTGAAAATAATGGAGCTATGACCTTCAGAAGACCAAATTTACCTGATGACTGAAACCAGCGGTCGGCCATTTGTCTCACTATTTTGCAGCGATAAATAGCTTCCCGTTAGGTAAGAAAAACTTTCTGTGAGATCAGAAATATTTGAACTCTGATGAATATCGGAATTTTCTCGAGAGCTATGACATCGGAGGCTGGTGTTTCATTTCATCCATGGAGCTATTTATTGCTGACAAATAGTAAGACAAAATGGCCAACTGCTGGTTTCAGTCACCAGGCAAATTTCGTCTCTTGAAGGTCATAGCTCCAAGTTATATCGGCTGATCTCATGGGAATTTTCTATTGGAGAGTTGATTGAGACCAATCATCCAAATTGCTTCAATCGTTTCATCAGAAATGACTAGACTGTAGGATTTCTTTGAGTTTTGAGATCCCCATGCCATGGTCAAAGAAGAACGTTGACCTATTTAGGTGGCAAAGAACTGAGTGTGTTCTTGCCATAAAGGAAGGTCATACATTTGCAGTCCTAATAAATAGGCATATGAATATTCTTCCAAAAGAAGGTAATTGTTTCGAGATAAATTGTTATTTGGTTTATTTGCTTCCGACCAGAAATCAATTCAGTCAGAAAAAAGTACACAACAAGTGATAAAATTGATGTCACTGTTTAGTCAATGTTTGGTGTAGTCAATGTTTTGTGTTATTATCACCACAGAAAAGGGATGTGTGCTATCATTGCTCTGTTAGTGTTGTTGCTCCTATGAATATTTTCGTCCTACGCACCCTAGGTTCTTCGGCACCCTGATCATCTTCCTGGCTCTGGAACATTCTTATGGGCTCATCACGAAAAGATTGTTTGCATTGATCAGAAGATTGCTTTTCTTGGAGGTAAGTGTTCTCTTACAATCATTGAAATGCATATTGTCAAGTTTACAATGAAGCAGGTAATTTACATTGGTTAACGTCGGCTATTGGTGGCAGCTGTACAGCGGATGTGTATTTGCGGCACAAGGGCTTGTGTAAGGAAAGTATTTTTAAAGACGACCCAGAATGTATCCTTTCTAATCCGAGTTAGATTTTGACAAGGGTATCAAAAACGATATGATAGAGTGTGTGAAATGTCTCGAGATTCATTTTCTTTTGCTTGCATTGTGTAAGATCATGTGGACAGTTTATCATTTTGTTGATGACAGGTCGAAAAAGGTTCTTTTGGTTGAAAATCAATCACATTTCAAGCTGACGCAAAACTGCATTAAGAGAAAGAGAGCGAAGAAATAATTACTTAAAGTGAGTAAATGAATGAATGAATAAATGAGTGAATGAATGAATGAATGAATGAGTGAATGAATAAATAAATAAATGAATGAATGAATGAATGAATGAATGAATGAATGAATGAATCAGTTAGTTAATTAATCATTTTCTAAAGCTGCCGATACTCGAAGCTTCGCGTAGTTCTATTAATTATTGATCTGTCTAATTCATTGCAACTAGGGAATTTATCAGACCCCTCACAAATTCAGTCATCGAAATCAGTCTTGTCATGTTCTTTGCAAGTATTGCCTCCGTTAGATTTATATGAACGTTATACACGAGAAGACACGAATAATATGAAATGCCTCGAATAGCAGCCTAAATGACGTCATTGCTTTTTTCACGTTTAAGGTGTTGATCTATGCTATGGGAGGTGGGACAACAGACATCACAAATTAACTGACTTTGGATCTGCAAGACCGACGTTTCTCACTAAAACGGTAGGTTGAAAGTCATGTTGAAACAGTACATCAAGTGCATGTCGAATAAACTTACAATAGACCTTTTAGCAATTCTGCAAAGGAGCCTGGATCGAGCTCTATTTTTTTACAGTTTTATACGCGCGGTTCGATCGAGTGGCGTTAGAGCTTCTAGCACTATTGTGCACACTCGAAAATTCTACAAAATGTAGCAAAATATCGTTCGATTCTGATTCTTTCAGAATACCTCAAACGTCTATTTGGCGAATTTTCAGTCTTCGAGACAGCAACATTAACGAATCGTAGGTTGACAATGAGCTAACGATGAAAATAGTATTAGAATGTTATTTGTTTTCAGGCGAAACTTTTTGCTCTACTTTGACTTTGCATTGCGCTAATTGCTATTCAAACGCAAAATTGTTCTAGCTCATGAAGTTATTGCAAAGCACAGCTTGATATGAAGTCAATTTTCATGTTTCAATTATTACATGACATTTCATGCTCTTCCCTACTCTGAGTTTTATATGAAAGCTGTTTTCGTTTCTTATTACATTAAAGGGAATGTAAGCATATAAAAGTGGCTCAATCAGGCTCAAGCTACTTGCGGTTGAATCCTAGCCTAATCACATATCAGTATTTCCTGTTGACGTAGATCGGTGACCCGAATATGGCTCGTCACATATCACGACCAATTGTCTTTGTAGAGCTATTTTCATCCAAGGGTTATATATGCTTAGATTTCGTTTAAAAGGTAAAATTTTCAGATACTGCTTTGTCAGAATAGCCTTTAAAATCGTCCGAAAATTTTATGGCTATATTTGTTTCCTCATGGTACTTTGACTTGAAGCACTAATCGCTGGTTGCTCGGTTCATGAAACTTAGGTTAATTCTATGCAAATATAACCCATTTTCTAACTTATTTATTGATGCAACTCCAATTTTACTAAAATCAAGTTAAGATATAACACCATCAGCGATTATATTGTTGATTCTTTTCAGGACAGCCCAACATCAAACTTTTCCAGATCATTGGTTGATGTAGGTCACGAGTTCAATTCAAGAGTCATATTGTAATCATCGTATTGCCAATTTCTTTTAGGAGAGTACAATTGCAAACATTTCCAAGTTATTTGTTGACTCAGTTCCACTTTCACCGAAATCAAGTTCATTGCAAGAGATGACATCATCGTCAACAGTAGACAGTGAAGATGGCACTGATGATGACGCAAAATACTTCATTGGAAAGGATTTTTGCAATCTATATCGAAAAGATATCATAGAGCTTGACAAGCCACTTGAAGATTCAATTGATAGAAATCTGTTTCCTAGAATGCCTTGGCATGATATTGCCTCTGTTGTGTATGGTCCCGCAGCAAGGGATGTTGGAAGGCATTTTATTCAGCGATGGAACTTCACCAAGGTATTTTAGAATTACCCGATTCGTCTAATTCTATTTCAAATCCTCGACTGAGGCCTGGACAAAATTTTCGTTGTAGCCTCTTTGACACGTCGTTTAAATATCATCGGTTGGGTGGCTCTTGGGGTGCGGTTTTGTGGGCGGATTCTGAAGTTCATTCAGTAGCTGTTTCAAGTATACATAGTAGCAAAATGTACAGGTTATTGTTTGAAAATGAAATATCAAAATCTTGAAATATTAAAATCTTGAAATCTCGAAGTCTCGAAACCTTGAAATTTTGAGATCTCATTTAAATTTGCTTCGTATCAACAAGGCTGGACTTCATTCTGATGTGAACCATCCTTAGTGCAGTCGTTGTATCATATTGGACTGTGGAATAGTTTATGTGAACCTAGAGTTGAGTTAAATGATGTTGATGCAACTGAACTGCTTAAGACCCAATGTCAACCATGATCCTTTGCGCGTCGAATGAAAAGCAAGACAAAGAGAATCTAGGCCAGAAGCGACTTTCAAATCGTACAGAGGTCAAATTTGGTGCTACAAAGAATCATTGTCAACAATGTCTTTAGTAATTTTGATACAATTGTTGTCTTACGTGTTATGTATGATTTTGTCAACAGAGGGAGAAACTCAAAGAGTTTGAATCATATCCTTTACTATTACCAAGAACATACAACCCAATGCCTGACGTTATGCCACATGATGTCGAGAACTCATCCATTGCAGACTGTCAGGTATTTATGACAAATTTTAACCGTCTTAGAAGATTGATCTCGTCTGCAGAACTCTAAAACCTGTTAAAAACCCTGTGCTCCCCATGATTCTTTACAATCTCACAGTGATCTTTGTACTGTATGAAGATGATTTTGTCCTAGCAATCCTTGACTATACTATCATTTGATAAAATGAAATACCCGTCGAGGAAATGTCTTTCACCTGAAACAGACATAGCCCACACATTGTACCGGGTGAGTCAGATAAACGCTTGCAGTTTGAAAGGCCACTGCTCCTTCAATATCACTGCAACAAAATGTTGCGATATTTGATTGAATAGCCAACACATTCAATTATTTCTAGACTTTTTCCTGGCTGAAATCGGTCTCTCCGTTCAGATTTTACAAGGGATTTTCTCGAGAAAGTACCTTCGAGAAACCTTGAAAACGTGCTAAAATCATGAACAAATGTCCTTAACATTTCTACCTTACAGCAATGATTTAAACACGCTTCAGCATTTGCTATTCTCTTGAGAAGATGGAAAAGCGTTCCCCAAGTATGAAAAGCCTATTCAGGGGGATCCCATTCTTCCAAGAGGATGAAATAAACGAATAAACCGAAGTGTCATTATTGCTAGGCAGGATAGCCAAGGAAACTTTGCTCGTCATTTTCACTTGTTTTTGCAAGTTTTTGAATCGGTCTTTCTGCAGAAAATCTCCCATATCCACTGGAAGTTATGACCAATTTAAGCCGGGTAAATCATTGAATTTAATGGAGCATATCGGCTATGAAGCAGGACAGTTTTCAGTGTTATTGTGTTGACATTCGGAGAGCAGTACTTTATCAAACGACATTTGTTGTTTACACACCCGATCGTATTGATTCGACCCTGAAAACTTTGTCTGCTTCACAGATTCTCCGATCAGCGTCTAGATGGTCCGCCGGAATTTCAACTGAAACTTCAATCCACAAAGCATATGTAGAGACAATAAAGAATTCGAAGCATTTCATTTACATCGAGGTATATAACTATTTTTTCTATCCTTTTGTTGCGTTTTCTTTCTAAAATATGCTCAAATATAAAAAATTGGCTAAGGTTTATTTACAACCAATTTGAAGTCAAGTGATCAATCTTTTGATAAAACATCATTTGAATTTGTTAACATATTTCGTGTCGTGCGAACTTGTGCCAGAAATGCAAAAAGTAGTATGATACAGAAACTTCCCTACAGTATGGTCACATGACATAAAATAGGTAAATCAAACCTTATCCGATTTTGTCTGTTTGTGTTGATTATCTGTCACTGAGTGAGAACATCCCCAGCTATAGGAGGAACAACTCAGATCATCTAAACAGCCAAATTATTAGATTTGGAAGAGACAGAGGTTGTATCTTTAGTACTCTCGCGTCCGGAAAGGCGGGGCTTTAGAACAAATGAGGTGGGTGGAAAATTTCCCGTAAGCAGGGGAAACGCAAAATATGGTTGAATATATACAGTATCAAGTTAAGAACCACGAAGAGTACGGAACATGAAAAATAGAATACAGTTCGAGTCACATTTCAGCATATCCTGTGTGTAGACTATACCCTGCGAAGAAATGGATTACTAGTGCAGAAAACATGACCTCACATGTTTAAATTTCAAGGAACTTAAATGGGGTCTGGAATAAGGGTGCCTTGAGTAGGATTTTTTCAAAAGATTGATGAGAGGGAACGTCTATTTTGGGCTCGCGAGTAAGACCTATCGAGAGTTACTGCTTATCATATCTCAAAATGTCATTCAACAATTTTCTTTATTGTTTACAGAATCAATTCTTCATTACATCATTGAAATCTGAATCTGTTTGTAATGAAATTGGTGATGCTTTAGTAGAGAGGATTGTAACAGCTCATCGGTAAGATGTCCTCATATTTTTGTATTTGTTTTTTGGGCCTATTGTGACGGAGTCAAAGGAACCTCTCTTTGGTCTGTCTCAAATTGGATGTCATATTACATTGTGCGCGAATAACATTAACTGAACTGTTTGCATGAATAGTATTGCGTTTTTCAAATCTCACGTGACATCTGATATCAGAGGGACTATGATTTATTAAGAATGACAAGGCAGGAGACTAATATAACAGATTAAGGTAAGGCGTGTGGTAACAGAGCTTCCACTTGATAGAAAATGATGCTGAAGACACGGACTCTCTTTAGGCCCAATACAGAGTACGTACCTGATGTTCCTGTAACACCCTATTAACTTCTTGCAGTGTGAACTACAGTAAATCCCCGCATATAAGAACCTAATTTTTTGAGAGCCAGGCTGAATTAGGTTCTTATGTCAAAGGTACTTAGATTTATATTAGGGTTCTTAATGGTTCTTATTTGAAGCCTCATTTTTTGTAAATTCTTATCAAAAGATCATCAAAGGATTCATCACCAAGAGAATTTAAAACATTTTTATTTGTTTTGGCAATGTTATTATCAACCTTATATCTACTCTTAAGCTTGCAAATAGCAAGGGATGAGGTCCAAATTTTAACAGCAAATCAAAAATTAACTTTATTGCCTTTGTGATAAGAACATATTGGTTTCTCAAACTGAAACAGGTTCTTGATTAGAAGGTGCATAATTCAGTAAATGCAGCCTGCAGGTTCTTATTTTTTTAGGTTCTTATATGCGGGGATTTACTGTAGTTGACTGCGTGTCTTTTCCCGCTGTGGATGGGACCAGTAATGTATTACATATTTAATTTAGATTTTACGTGATGAAAACACCTCTTGCAGTCTTTCTTTTTATCTGTCTTTTAGATCACAAAAAAGCACTGTGTATTTCCTGAAAGCTTCTTTATCTACTTGTGAATAAAAATGCGCACACGGAGCACCTATTTCCACGCTAGATGATGTTTAATACAACCGTGAACTGATAATCATCCATGATCTGAGTGAAAAGAAAGTAGTTTTTGACCTCGATTTAAATTTTATGACATTGATTTTTTTCATTTCTTGCAGCGAGGAGAAACATTTTCAAGTGATCGTAGTGATGCCACTGCTTCCGAGCTTTCCAGGTATGTCTCTATTTGGGTGCCAAGTTTCTGCAGCAATTGTGATTCACTGCAATCCCTAGTCGCAGCATTCAAGGTCATTACATTTCAACTTGTTTCTTTCGGGGGATTTGTTCGTGATTTTTTGGGCACGTATTGAAGGTTTCTTGAAGAGACTTTCTCGAAAAAATCCCTCAGAATTTCAGAACGGAGTGGCCGATTTCAGTCAGGTAAATTTTAAAATGCATCCACAGGTAGCAGCGTATGATTGTAAAATAAGTAAAGATATTAATGATATACAACCTTATTATATTCCATATCATCTTTCTCTGTTTTGATGATGTTCCTCGTGCATGTCTCTCGGGTCGACTGATAGGCCTAATGTTTTGGCGGAGAGACATGCACGAGGAACATCATCAAAACAGAGAAAGACGATATGGAATATAATAAGGTTGTATATCATTAATATCTTTACTAATTTTACAATCATACGCTGCTACCTGTGATGCATCTGAACATGTCTACCATTAAACTCGATATCATTGTCTTACTATCCAGGGAGCCGTGACCTTTCAAACGGGGATTCTTTTAATTGACTCGCCCCGTATATTTCCTAAAAGGTGAAATTGGCCAGCCGAGTGGAGCAGCAATGCTAATTGTCGAACATTGGAATTACAGAACAATTTGCAGAAGTCCTGAGTCAATTTTGGAATTACTGAAAGCAAAAGGAGGTACTTGAATTTTACAATAAGTGTTCTTTTATCATTTCCAAATCTTTAGAAAAGATTGTACACAGTTTGTTAATGAATCGTTAGTAAAAGGCATTAATAGACCCTTTAGCTATTCTAAGAAGAATTTGAGTCGAAAGTTATTTTGATACATTATGTAGAATTTTCGAATGTGCACAAAAGGAATAGAAGCCACAACACCCCTCAATCGAACCTTTTTGTAGAAAAATGTATGAAAATATTGCTCGATGCAGATGATTTTTCAGAGCAGCTAAAATGTCTATACTGGCAATGATGAAAGTTTTAAAAATAGCACAAAAAGAATTATGGCTAAATACCTCAAGTTTCCTCCAGACCATTAAAACAAATTGAAGATGAATTAACTAGCTGTGCAATCATCAAGATTTGACTCCCATGGTTAACCGTGCAACCACAATGCATTGGTAATTTGTATCTTAAGTTTATGTTTATTTTCCACAGTGGATACCTTCTAAGGTAGACGACATGGTAGTTGATTCTCTCAAATTGTCCAATTTCAGACCATAGAATTGTCAAAATATTTACCCTGCCTGCATTTACATATATTGATAATTTGTAGCATTATGGCTTTCTTTTCCATAGTCAATGACCCTTCAAAATATATCAGATTCTATGGCTTAAGAAATTTTGAAGATCTTCAAGGAAAATTGGTGAGCATATGTTTTCATTTGTCACTTATCCTGAATCCTTTGAGCTGGCCTGTCACATTAAAATAAAGACCCGCACATAAGAACCTATGATTTTGAACTCAGCCTGTTTAGGCTCTTATGCAATGAGGCACATCCAGTAATCAGGGTGTAGGTTCTTAACATAGGGAAATATGTGAATCTAAATCTTAGCCAAACTTAGTTACATTCCTTGCCCTATCCATTTCAACCCAAGCTTAGCCAGTTTACCCCTGCAGGCCCTGCCTATCACAGGTCTGTAAGTAGTTTATTTTGGAGTTCACGAAAGAGGTTGATTGGCAAACATATTGCATTTATTTTCCAATGAATGAATGAAACTCTTTATTAAGAACCTACTTATGATATCAGGCTGAAATAGTTCTTATCGATTGGGTACAAAATATATGATTTCAGGCTGTAGGTTCTTAATAAATGAAGGTTCTTATGTGCGGGTTTTTATTGTATTTGCCATTTCCCATTCCAATCAAAGTTATAGACATGAACATTTATTTGAACATCCAGTATCTTGAGGAAAGAATTCTGACATGTTTGAACTACTGTTCTATTGTATGCAGGGTGTTCTAAAAAGTTGTGCCCCATTTGTGTGGCTGCTGGAGAGGAACTGTAACTTCAACTGTCCCGTTTTTACATAGCTGCAGTTGAAGGTGTTGTGGCGCAGTGGTGTAATCCTCTGACGTTGCAGCCAGAACAGTCAGGTGGACCGGGTTCGATCCCAGGTAAAGCCCCATCACTTCAGCGTCATGACAAGGGGTCGCGGACTCGATTAGGCCTATTCTACTTCTGCGATCCCAGTGATTGGCGCCAAAAACCGCAACTTCACCTTCACCTGCATAGGATAGGATAGGCTTCAACCTAAAGTTTGAAACGTTGTTGGGTCAATCTGACAACTGGCCGCTGATTTGTTGCACAGGAAATGCAAAAATAAGTGGTTGCTTCAAAAGTGGTTTTTTTGTTTATTCTCCAGCAATGTTAAAATCGAGTAAATTTGAAAGAAAGAGTTCTAGCGTTGTATTAAAAAATTTCCACATTAAATGATCAATTCTTCTTCTTCTTCTTATTGGCTTTTTCAATCTTGTTCAAGACATTAGCCGTGCCACTACTGTTCTTTTCCATTCCTTTCGCTCATAGTCGTTCTCAGTTAGTTCATCTACTGTTTTGTTTATTGGCTTTAGATCGTTATTTTTTTGTCTGACCCATGTTGGTTTGGTCTTCCTCGATTACCCTTCGCTTTTTTCAAATGTTCTTTGAGAGCTAATTTTGCTGGTGTTCTTTCTGAGAAAGGATGAATAGTGTTGTCTTATAAGTAAGCGATACTTGGTGATTGTAGACCAATAGATCTATGCTGATACTAGAACATATTAAATGCGTACAGTTCCTCCTCTTGTACGCATATAATCCTCTTTACGCCTCCTCCTCCTCCTCTTCTTGTACACCTCCTTCTCTCCTTTTATAATGAGCTGATAAATTTTGGACAGCCTTTAAGGGCTGTTGGATTTATCTAACCGGCTTCTCAATGTATGCTAAAGAGTACTCCTGTTTAATAAATCCTCAGAACTCGATAATCAAACATACCATAACGTTTTCATTTTCCGTTTATCAATGTTTCAAAGAATATGAAAATTTGTGTTCATTACTTAAAGCGTGTAGAATTACAGGTTGAATACCCTATCCGTTATGAATATTGCCTGAGAGCTAAAGTGTTGAGATTTGAAGTTATCCTTCAGGTCTCCATTAATAATAGTTAGCGTTTCTTCTGACATTCAGAACGAATGGGAAGCTTACTGTAAAAAAGAAATTAATCTGGTAATCATTAGTGATTTTTGAAGTATGTTTCAAAAGCAGACATCCTTGAAAAGAGCTAAATTTGCTAATTTCAAAACCAATCACAAGATCAGTTATAGCTTGGAGCACGTTTGGTCTCTGATTTACTTACCATATCAGGAAATTTAAAGATTGCCTATGTAATCAAATTTTGGTGATTTCTCAAACAAGAGTGCTTTTTGGGACATCGGGTAGAATAGCTGTATCTATTTTCATTTGATTATTTCTAGGTTACTGAAATCATTTACGTGCATAGCAAACTGATGATCGTTGACGATCGAACAGTGATCCTTGGCTCAGGTAAAGATGTTTGCCAGCTACTAATAATTTAATGAACAGACTTAATTTTGAGCTATGAAACCCCGTCAATACTAACGAAGGCAGATATTTTAACAATATTATCCGTTGCCTTTGATTGGCAGGTAGCTAGTTTGCTCGTTGTGCATGCCAGAACTGGTTTTTAAGATCAGACTGCTTGTACACACATCGAAAAAAGAACAAGGGTATATCTAAGCATTTAACTTGTTTTATTTGTTTGTTTCTAAAACCGACTGGTAGGCGATTTCATTCTTATATTTTTAGGTGTAATTAAAGCAAGTTTTTCTCAGTTTTTGGACCACCTCGTGGCAGATGTCTAGATATATGCGACTTCTGTTGATACATTCTCATGTTTGCTCTTAAAAGTTATTTCTGGCATGCGCAATGAATGGGTTGGGTTTCTTGGTTTCAGAGCAACTTTTGCGGATTTCTTTGTTTTTATTTGTAATCGCTTTGTACTGGGGTGTCAATCAAAAGTGGCGCATCCTATTGTTACATTATTTACCCTTGCTGTCACTACTTTGCTTTGTCATCTGCAAGACTTTTGCCATAGGATATGACATTGTATGTATGTATGTGTATGTAGAATATCTTTATCGTAAATAACAAGATTAAACGTAGCTTTTTTTTCAACCTGGTTTACGCAAAATTGAAAACTACATGAAAGGAAACGAACACAAATTTACATTATACAATAAAATCTTACATTATGTATTGAACACTGCACATGGAATTGTGTGGAACATTGTATGGAATTTAATTATGAAATTTTCCAGAAGTTAATTCTTTAGACGTATTAGCAATGCGCATTTTTATTCTCTTGCAGCAAATATAAATGACCGCAGTATGCTTGGAAACAGAGACTCGGAGATTGCAATATTTGTCCAAGACACTCAGTTGGTAATTCATTTTACCTTGTTTCGTACGCAAATTTATCCTTAAGTTTTCTGTATGATGGATTAGTAATTGGGACAACTTTAAAGGGAATCTAAGCATAAAGTAGCTCAAGCCATTCGGGATCAAACTCTAGTCTATCAGATATCAGTATTTCCTATTGATGTAGATCAGTTACCCAAATATGGTTCTGCACGTGTCACATTCTATTGTCTTTGCATGGCTATTTTTATCAAAGGCTTCTAAATGCTTAGATTCCCTTTAAGATAGAATTGATTTTCCATCCTATGATACTGCTATCTTATTATTTTCGCAATTAGAGGGGGCCTAACAAACATTTTGCCATTATGAAAGTGCTAGTATTGCAACAGATTGCTTGTACGTTCCTAAAATTCCTCAAATGTTAATCGTCAGATACCATTTAGATTTCTATGGCAATGCTGAGGTCTAACAATTGAAACTAGCTAGTTTTGATTTACTTTAGTTAATTGCAGTGAAGTCAAATCCGCACTTTGTCAGCGCTTTTGAAAATCAAGTCAGTGAAGAAACCCCCGAAGAAACTGTTGCCAAATGGCCCCCAAAGCCCGAAGCATTTTCAAGCTTCTGGTGAATATTAAACTGTAATACTCACGAAAATCCTTGAGTGCTTCATGAGTGTAAAAGATTTAAAGAGGGTTTAAAACAAAGCTTCGTTTTTCATGCTGCTAGAAGACTTGAGGTTATGAACTGTAGAATGAATTTTTTTGAACGCATTTTCTTTCTCATGGTTGTAGGTCGATTCTAAGATGAACAATAAACCATATAAAGCTGGGAGATTTGCAAAAAGCATGCGAAAGCATTTGTATAATGAGCATTTAGGGCTGTTTGATGATTCAGAACATAATATTGAGGATCCGTTATCCAGTGATCTGCTTGTGAGTATCATTTTATCTGTTTACATCAAAGGATGTCATAAAATGCTTACATTAAGTATAGTAAAAACCCGCACATAAGAAGGGAATATTTTAAACTCAGCCTGTTTAGGTTCTTATGCAATGAGGTACATCCAGTAATCAGGGTATGAGTTCTTAATACAGGGTTTTGGCTAGCAAAATTATTTACATTCTTGACCCTGCCCATTTCACCCCAAACCCAGTTTACCCCCTGCCTATCACAGTTCTGTATGAAATGAAAAGAAAATATTGACAAGAAAATCAATGTCATCACATGTTGAGGAATTATCAACATTACTGAGAAAAAATAGTTTGATTAATTCTTCTTTGATCTCAATGTCTAAAAATTCTATGAAGAAGATCATAACTTCACATTTTTCAAGACATTGGAAGTCAAAATGGACGAATGCTCCAAAGCACCTTTATATAAAACACATAAAAAACATCTCATTTGAAAAATACTTGATAAAAACTCAGTGACCATTGTTTAGCAATAGAAAAAGGAAGACATACAAAACCAAAACGCCGAAAAACATCATCGAATATGCCCACTATGTAATGAAAACAAAATTGAAGAAGAAAAGGCTTCAATAGCAAAATCATCGAAAGTTATCTAAAATATAAAAATATTCCAACACATGAACAAAAATATAGATTTCTTCAGACAAATGAAAATAATCATTTTTTGTCGAACTATCTACTTGGTGAATATATATTTGCAATTTATAACAAAAGATGGCAAATTCATACCTAGTCTCAAATAGATCATTCGTTACTATTATTAACTAATTAGTAGATACTAGTATGGTGTGAAGTATTAAAAGGAGGAAAGTCTCTCAATAGGTAAACTAATCAAAGAGAGAGCACCCCCTGTTTTAATTAATCCCAGCACAATTTGTAATTGGATGACTTAAATAGCAACGATGACATGGATTTTAAACACATTCAATGCAGCCCCAACAACCACGGCCAACCACAGCACCCCCGCCCCAGCTCAAGAAACGCATAAATGAATAAGTTAGACACTGAAAATAGAGTTTGCCGTGGATAGTGCCTTCAGTCTCAGCCTTTCTCCTTTTTATTGAATACAGGAGTTCTGGATCAAAACTGCAAGAAATAACACAGAGATTTATGAAGAGGTAAGGTTGTTCTTGAATATGTGTACCGGAATGATTTGTTGTAGCTTTTGACTAAATTTTTCTCTGATTTGAAGGAATTTTGATTGATCAAGTGATCGTAAGCTATAAATTAAAGAGTTATACACGACGAAAAGATTTTGCCTTCGTTTAGGGAACAGGAGTAAGCTTAATAGTGCAAATCCCATTTTCCGTCAACCTATCAGCCAGCTATTCCCCTACCTTCATATACTGTCTACTGACTTAATGGCATCAACCGAAATTTGTTATCAACCAACTGCTGACTTAATGGCATCAACCAAAATTTGATATCACGTACATTGTCATTAAGATGGTGAAATTTCCAACACCCTGATACTACAATGTGGCTTTGTCTTAAAGTGAATGACCTGAGATATATAGTGCTTGTCTATCAATAGGAAAAAGAAATACCTAATCGCTCTATTGTTTGCTTCAGCATCGCTTTCTTTCACGACGCTGGTGGATTATCAAATACAAAAGGCTATTTATAAATCTATGAGATCTCATCTTTTAACTCAGGTTATTCACTTTAAGCTTGGAGCTTATAACAGTTACTTTACGAAAATATTTTGCACTGTTTGTTGTTCATATCAAAATTTGTATGAGGAAGAACGAAGGGTTTATCACTCTTCTGAAAAGGCGTACGAAATTTTTTTATACAGTAAGATCTTTAGGGATTTTCTTGAAAACAAAAGAATTTTTTGCCAAAGGTGTACGAGATTTTTACAGAGTGATACAGCCCTCAAGGAAGGAGGCCTTGCTTTACCTAGAGTTGGAAGTCTCGAAAGCCACTCATAAATGTCTTCAATGTTGATTGTGTACTGTCATCAGAGACCATTCTAATTAACTCAACATGCCTGTTGCAGCGTCTGTTGCAGCTTTCAAAAAGGAAATTAAAACTTGGGATGGAACCAGTTGCCTTTGTACAATTTGTAAATGGACACTGAATTCCTTTGATTGTAAATTAACATATATTACTTTAGGTTTGTTGTAAATAGTTGGTGTAAATTAGCTTTATTCTTTTAAAACTATGTGAATACCAACTTTAAATTAATTTATGGATGAATGAATGAATGAATGAATGAATGAATGATCGTCATCACTTCTTGCCCTATATTAACTAATTATTGTTTTACTTTATACTGTTTCTCTCTAGTTATTCGGATGTCTGCCAAGTGACGAAGTGAGATCTTTTGCAGAGCTAAATGCATACAATGTGAGTTTATATTCTACCTTTTTTATCTCTCGTCATTATTCAGTAATTGATGTCATTGGACTAATGAAAACCTGCGTTAATTTTGCCGTAATAAACCAATCATTTTTCTTGAGGCGGCTTACCGTATGCCCCGTAGCCCCGTAAGTAATCAGTAAATAGGAGAATTGCGGCTTTAAAAGTAGGAAACATTCAACAATAGAATGAAACATTTGAGGTCTAAATCATTCTTTTAGTTACATGACAGTAGTCAAAAGAAATTCACGATCTTCGAAGTTTTGAACGTGGAAACATTTTTCATCTCACTCTAAAAACCTTTTCAGCTTTGCACCCCTTTCATTTTTGTGATATTTGAATTGCCTGAACTTGAATCTTTAATCGCTGTAAGAGCCGTCATCATCTTGTAGTAATAGAGCAAATCTATGTTTCTCCAGAGAAGATATGATTTAATCGCTGTAAGAGCCGTCATCATCTTGTAGTAATTGAGCAAATCTATGTTTCTCAAGAGCAGATATGATTAATGTGAAATGCTGCTAGGAATTGTTTACAAATGTCTGATCTGACTCGCATATCCCTCGGATGATATCCCCATTATGTTGTTAGTTCTGCAACTGATAAAGATCGATCCCCTGTTTTTGACGACTTTCGACGTGCTTTAGATCTACCTGGTTTCACAAAGTCTCTGTTATTGCCACTTTATCATTGCGATAGAAATATGAATGAGTGATGGTGATGTAAGCCAGTTTTTAGGCACAAATAAACCTTGAATATTTCCTTTCGGCTTTGTGCTTTTTCTATAACATTTTTCACTCGATTCACCTGTTTTGGGTTACCACGTAATATTGTTATATTATTATTTTTTTCATATATATTCAATTAATTATTTTTTTTAACATTTACAATACATGCTACGGATTACTCTACCTACAAACTACTTTACAATACTACAAGGACGATACCATGAGGAGCAAAAAACTATGACTACCCCATGGCATTGTTTAAAAAAAGCTAAACTACATACAATTCACATAAATGCTACATACAATTAAAAAAGAAAAACGAAACTCCAGCGAGAAGAACTCGTCGTTGAATGTCAAAAGAAGGGCAAAGCAACAATTTTATATTATGATAAAGATTGACGTAGAATTTATTTGTAAGTTGCGAATTATCTTATAAAGTATGTCTCAGTTCAAATTTCATGTGAGATTTGTGATAACACGAAATTGCTCATGCAGAATGCTTGAATTGTTTTTATTCGTGAGCCTTTTCACATGACATCTAATTTGAGACAGACCATACTTTTTCAAAAGAGTACTTTGTTAAACAATTTTCCAACTGAACGGTTCAAAGGGGCTAGATAAGAAATACGTAAACAAATGCACAATTCGTGCATCAAATATCGCAATTTGAAAAGAAAAATGTCTGAATGGTCAGCTAAATTCAAAAAGAGACATCCTGGTTCCAGATACAGACTGATCTTTGGGTGAAATATCAGCAAAAATACTTGTTGGAAATCCATTGGTGAAGGTGAAGTTGCGTTTCTTAGCGCCAAGCGCTGAGGTCGCAGAAGTAGAATAGGCCTAATCCAGTCAGCGACCCCTTGTCATGACGCTCAAATGGTGGGGCTTTACCTGGAATCGAACCCTGTCCGCCTGACTGTTTTGGCTGCAATGTCAAAGGATTACACCATTGCGCCACAACACCTTTATTCATATCGCAGCAGTCCCAAAACATATGGAGATTTAGTTTATATCAGAATATAATATAAAGCTTAATGTTCAAGATGGGACACTCATTTTGAGTCTACGTTAAATAGTCGCAATAAGATAGCTGATCAGAAAAATGGCAAATCAAAAATTTCTCCGACAATTTCTTATCCAACCCCTTTAAAGTGAATGGCCTGAGATATATAGCGCTTGTCTATAAATGGGACAAAGAAACACCTAATCCCTCTATTGTTTTCTTTAGCATTGCTTTCATTTGTCACGAGCTGGATTATCAAATACAATAGGCTATTCATAAATCTATGAGATCTCATCTTTTAACTCGGGTTATTCCCTTTAATATTAGTTGAAATCTCTATTGTTTTTAGAAACGTGATCGCCTTGCTTTGAAAGACCAAGTAGCAGCTCGTGCAAAACTGAAATCAGTACAAGGATACCTTGTTGAGAAACCATTGCATTTCCTTGAGAATCAAGACATGCGACCTGCGACAGGAACTGCTGAAGCACTAGTGCCTGCATCAGTTTTCACGTGAGGTATTCATTTCATTGTTATTGTGAAGCAATTGGTAAGTAGAATTTCAGTTCACAATCTTAGCTCAATCATAAATGCCTATTCGCTTTTTGATCCAGCATTGGTTTCCTATCTTTAAAGGAGCTCTGTCACGCAGGTGATTGGTTTTGAGAACAAAGCTGAGATAAAAGAAAAGAGCTAGAGCCCAGACTCTTTGAATTTTTTGCATGGTAAAAATTCAGTTCAATTCGAAACGATCTCTTTCCAACTCTTTTCTGTTAATCCTGCCATACAAATTTTTAATCCCCGTGTACAATCTTCAGCAAATTATGAATGAGACAGATTGCCTTTAAATCTCTTTAAATCAATGTGAAAAAGGTTGGTGTCAAATTCCATGATGCAATTTTCGAGACATGTGTTCAATTGAGGACAAACGAATAAGAACCTGAAAGAACCAATTCTCAAGTATATGCATTTACGAAATTAAGTGACTCAAATTTATTATTGGACTACGAAGACAGATTATTCAAGCACGGTCATGTCTACGGTCATGCCTTGATGAATTGAATGAACTTAGTGAACCCCCGTTAACAGACAAGGACATAAATCAATCTGCCACCTCTTTATGTTACATGCCTTTTTTAAAACAGGAAAATCTACTGTAACTTTAAATCATAGAAGTCACACTCTGATGAGAACATAGGCTCGAAAGCTATGCCCTCTGTGCCAGAATTTGTCTGTTTCTTTGCGGCCGCCTCCTCCATAGTATATAATTTTTAGTAACCATATTTAGTATTAAGTTTTTCTTGTACGTGAATGGCTTGACAGCAACTTCAGTTACTTATATATAATTCTATTGTTGGACTTTTCAGAAATCTTGAATACTTTTCGAAATTACAGCGTATTTTCATATTTCAATCATTTTAAGGACGTGACGCCATCAAGTTTCTAAATTGTAAACCAGAAGAATGACAAACATTTGCTTGATACCAACCATATTTTCGACATCCATAAACTATTGTTTGCTTGAAATTATTCTATGTTTCGTCAAAAAAATTTAGAAATTACGACGCTTTTAAGTTTTTTTTCGAAATTTTACTTGAATTCTTGAAAGAATAAAGTCATTCACTCTGATTCTGAAAACATAGATTTCAAAACAGTCTGACAATAGAATTATAGTAAACTAGCTAAAGTTTCTTTCAATCCGTCCAGCTCAAAGAAAATGGGTCATGGAATTTTACACCGGTTTTTTTTAAAGATTTGGAGCCTATGCTTTTTCACGCTAGCTATCCATGGCATCGTTAACATGAATGAATCAGGTAGGTAGATAATTTTAGTTTAATATGTTAGCTCAATCTACCAGTTTTTGAAAATGGTCATGAATTCTGCACCGATTTGAATGAAATACCAATGATTTCATAAAATAAATCCTAAACTAGATTTAGAAATTTATTTGACATTATCTTCGAACGTACTCAAAAGAAAACCAAACTTTCCAAGGGTTTTCCCAAGTTTCAGATTGAAAGGTTTAAATGTGCATGGTCATCCTCCAAGGAGCAAACCTAGTGTTTGATATTTGCCTCTTACATGTAAATGTATATGGATTGATTGATTAAGTTCGTAAGAAGATATTTGATGCAACTGTAATTTTATTACCACTGAAAACAGGATGAAATTCGTTACTATGCTCTAAGCTTTGTGGCTTTCCAAGTAAGATTATCCATAACTCTAAAACTATCTGGCTAATCTTGGTGCGATAAATTTATACATTTAAGTTAGCCTGTTTATTTTAAAACGATTGATGATTCATTCAAATCAATGCAAAATTCATGATTGTATGATCTAGCGAAGGCCCATACATCATTTTAGGTCACCCAATAAAGTAGTACTATATTTTGGCGTTTTTAAATCATTAGTGCCCGCATCACTTTCCTCATAAAATATTCATATCACACAATTCCGCATACTAATTAGATATTGACGTTTCTGCACAGTTATAGTTTAGCTTGGACACAGAACTTCATTTACAGAATCGCTCGAACATCAGAAACTCGGTAGCTATTAGGCAGGACAATCAATAAAAATATTACCTTAATTAACAGTGAGTCCATCACAATAGGAATTTACATGGAAGCATCTGTAGTTGACTATCAGAGAGCCTCTTTGCCTCGATTCAATGTTACGTAGTGATGCTACTTGAAAATGTATCATTTTTGTAGCAAGGGCAAATTTTATAAAGCAAAAGGTAGAGGTCTGATTAAGACAAAGTGATTTAGCAACCTCAATAATAGATTTCACACCTTCGGTGTAGCCAACCATAATGCTGTATCTTCTCTATTTACTTTGATATTATTGAGTGCAACAATAGGTGTGAAACTATTCGTCAGAAAGACTAATGGCGTTGTCTCCTCGCAAACCTAATCTTTTGACTTACGAAAGTCGTCTTCGCCGTTTCTCATATTTGCAAAAGCTGTAATCGCCTATATTTTTTAGGTTAATGCACACACACAATCACTTATCACCCTTCGCCTTTAAGGCCAGTTTCCAGTCAGTGGAATTTTCCGTGCGGGCGGAATTTTACACAATGAAAAGTCATTCAACCCTAAAGTTCTATTCAATTACAGAGCGACATTTTCTCTTGTAAACAAAAGAATTTCCGTCCGCTCGGAAAATTCCACTGACTGGAAACTGGCCTTTAAGCCTGGTTTTAGCATAGTCGTAGCACAGTCGTCATACCAATCTCGAGACGCAGCCTGACAAAAGGTGCTAAATAGACTCACGAAATAGTCCCAGTTATAGCAACAACAACAACAACAGCAAAGACAAGAACAACAACAACAACATCTTTTTTGCTCAAACTGACTAGTTATAGTATAGCGTTCTATCAATAGCAATAACTACGAACTTGTAATCAGTCTCGGTGCTAAATAAGTAGACTGACAAAAAGTGCAAAACAAAGACCGTATGGTAGAAAAGTCCAAATACATTTCACTACTGGTGCATAATTATACACACTTGGGACTGTATAATTCAGTGGTTTTTCTCTATTTTTTATTATCATGAGGCTGGCTTGCTATCAGATTGATAAGAGATTTTAGGCCGTTTTTATAGAATTGTGAGATGACGACTCATCCGGTATTTCTGGATATGAGATGCACGATTTTCTCTACAATGTGGAAACCAGACTTAACGTGAAATATCACTATTACATTTGTTATGGAAATAATGTTGGGTTCATTCATGCATTAATATTTATATGTTAACGTTTCGATGCCAGGTGACCAAATGAAGAGCGACACTTTTTGAACAATCACTCAGGTTCGATTTTGTCCAATATTTGAATCATATTATTTTACAATTTCAGGAATTCAAAGCCAGTTAATGACTCCACAGTATACAGGGTGTCCCAAAAAAGTTGTGCCCCGTTTGCCTGAAGATTGCGACAAAACGGCAACAGATTCTTGCCAAACTTTTATATGATGTTGCTCTTCAGATGTTCAAGTAAAGTTTGCTGCCATCCTCGTAAAAATCCGTTGAAAGATGATGGAGCTATGACCTTCAGAAGACCAAATTTGCCTGATGACTGAAACCAGCAGTCGGCCATTTTGTCTTACTATTTTGCAGTGATAAATAGCTTCATGTGATGTAAGAAATAGTTTCTGTGAGGTAAGAAATAGTTGAAGACTCTCTGATGATTATCAGAATTTTAACGAGCGCTATGGTATTGGAGGCTGCTGTTTCATTTCATCCATGAAGCTATTTATCGCTGCAAAATAGTGATACAAAATGGCCGACCGCTGGTTTCAGTCATCAGGCAAATTTGGTCTCCCGAAGTTGATAGCTCCATCATTTGTCAAAGGATTTTTGCGGGGACGGCAACAAATTTTAATTGAATATCTGAAGAGCAACATCATGCAACATTTTTGCGCGAATCTTTTGCCGTTTTGTTGCCAGCTTCAGGCAAGCGGGCACAATGTTTTTGGGACACCCTGTAAATGAAACTGATTTCATCCTTGATACAAATGCGCATAAAATAAATTTATAATTGGCAAGATAAGTGAATTTGGATTATTTTTCAAAATGCTTAATTTTGTTTCGGTCACTTGGTGCGTTCTTAATGTTTCGAGTTGTAATGTTTCATATTTTGCTACGGGATCGTGCTAATGATTTGGTATGCTGCAGTTGTATAACAGAGAGACATCTTGATATGGATATGGCGTATATTGAAATTGTTTTTCATAGATGCAACCCAATCCTGTTCAAATTTTCAAAAAAACATTGCATTGTTAATTTGCTAATAGTCTAGATCAAATTAAATAGACTTAAAGACTTAGGAATGCGAAAAATTGTGTAGCAGTCTTGACTGCAACATTTGTCATAATTCCTCGAAATTCTATCAATTTCGATCTGACATTTTGCTTTTTGCAGTTTATTCTGAGAATTATCCATACGCGAAAACAGGCAGAGATCGGCTCTATTTTATTTATGCCATTTTATGTTATCTATTTTTCGGCCTACCTATTCCATCCAAAAACCCTATAAACAAGAACGGGTTTGGAATGAGATGCTTTGATCTCCACTGTTTCCGTTCGAAAATTACGCCATTTATGTTTCTTTTTCCGTCTCAACAAGGCAAGGCAGTGTCTCATTTAAAGGATGGAAAAGTATCTCATTTAAAAGGTGGATATCCCTGGGCACCCATGCAATGATTTTGATGTTCTCATGTGATAAATTAGAAACACTGTAAGCACCACTTACATTTTATTCGTCCAGAAAATGTCCATGTAAACACTTGATGAAAGAGATATCTCGGCAAGGCTGAAAATCTAGGCCTACGTAAGCAAGTCCTTGTTATACAACTGCATTATACCAATGTAGCGGGTGTCCCTAGAAAGGATCCACATTGTATTGATTCAAGTGACATTTAGAGAGGTATAGATCAGAAATGTCAACATAGATAATTTATACTTTAACTTGGCGAGATCCATGAATTGTATCTTTTTTCCAAATAGAAGATGATAAAAACTTTGATGAATTGCAGTTACGTGCAAGAGATTTTAACGAGAGTTTGCAAGAATAATTTAACAACAAACATTTCCAAAATTTGCATTTGAAGATCAACTGTTACAAAAATCTTTTATCTTCCTGTGTCCGCTTGCACAAAAGTCTGTTACTACAGCTTGAAATCATGGAAATTTGCAAACCTGGGTTTTTCTTACTTATATCATGTAGGATCTCTATGTAGAATGTAGGATCTGTTCATTCTAAATGCAGACTTCAGCATTACGCCTTTCCATAGCAAATAACAAAATCTTAGTCTGATTTTGTGAGAATCTTATCAAATGTGGAGTCGTTTTTAGGGAAACCCAACCAATGGTATATCTTTTGTTGGATTTACATAATTTGCCAGCTGTTGTAACTAATCAAATTTAAGGAATATTCTAAATTAATTTCATCGGTTATATCTACTTTGAAATCGTGATGATGAATATTTTGATACTTATTTCTAATCAAATGTTAACTTTGTAAAAGTTCTTAGTTGGAAATATTTTCGTACGGTTGAACAGTGACTGTTTTTTCTTTATTCTTGACCATGTGAGGGACAAATCACTCAAATTAGGTCTTTTATCTTTGGAAGAAATCCCCCAACATCGGAAAAATTTGCAAAATTAGCAATAATCGGGCAGAAATCGGCCTCAAGTCGGGCAGAATTCTCCCAAACAATGGTTTTTATCGGGCAGCCCCCCCAAATGTTATCTCCCCCTACCCCTATGAGTCTTGCAACATCCTTAAAACTTCCGCAAATTTGTGAACCTGAACTTCTCTGGAATTCTGAAGAATTTCCTGAAGATCGGGGGAAAAGCCTCACATCGTAAGAAACCGTAGAAAGCTCACATATTCATCTCAACTTGTTTGTCATCTTATTTTAATTCAAATACAGTTCTAGCTTCAAAGTGAAAGTAGTCAAAATCAAAAAGCTAACAATGGAGGATGCTGAGATACCCAAACAAGGGCAGATTTGGTAATACAATAGCCACAGTTGCGTTTGATTGACACCTCAATTCAAAGCGATTAGCGCCTGCAAAACAAAGGAAATGCTCTCAACAAGTTATTCAAAACAAACAACGCTGCAAAAGTTTCCCCGAAACTAGTAGGGCAAACTCTCGCCTTGTGCAAGCGAAAGATGGTTTTTAAGAGAATTTGTGCTTTTAACGAAAGAAGAAGGATAAATCTAAAGTTCTGTCTCGCGGATTTTGTTTATTTGATTCAGGAGCTGTTTTGCAATTGTTTCATTTAGGCCCTAAATACGCGAGAATGACAATGCCTTCTGATCGGCTTCTGAATCAAATAAACAAAATCCGCCAAACAGAACTTTAGATTTACCCTTCTTCTTTCGTTATAAGCCCATAACTTCTCTTAGAAACCAACTTTCGCTTGCACAAGGCGAGAGTCTGCCCTACTAGTTTTGGGGAAACTTTTACAGCTTTGTTTGTTTTGAATTACCGGTTGAGAGAATTTCCTTTGTCTGCGATCGCTAATCGCTTTGAATTGAGGTGTCAATCAGATGCAGCTGTTGCTATTGTATTGCAAGATCTGCCCTTGTTTAACAATGCAGGATGCTGAGATACCCAAAAAGATGTCTTTTTTTCGAAATGTAGTGACGTGAATTTTGCCCCAATTCTGTGGATCGAAATTTTTGGCAGTGAAAATACTTTAGTTTTACGAACTGTTCGATCTAGTAGAACTACGGCTTGTATCGCTGCTGTGTACATTCGAAAAGGATTTCTATAAAATATTTATAGACATCGTTCGATTCAGACTCTTTGGTCGAAATATAATTTGGTTTTTCATTTATCAGCAAGGAAGAAATCTTAAAGGCTGTTTAAGTAGTAACATTTTCGGGATTCCTGTAAGTTCCCTTCTTTTTGGGATTCCTGACCCGGTAAATCTGACAACTTGTTTCACCAAAATGTATGAAGTATCACTCGAACCAAGCTCTGTAGCTAGAAGGTTTATTAGACTCTCCCTAAACAGGCCCTACTAGAGCAATAAAACAAAATGTGACAAGGTATCATTGTGAATCAATGATGGGTAGCCCAAAGGTCTAGGTTTTTATCAGCAACAAAAAGTACAGTATACTTGTTAATGCCTTAGTTTTACAGTATATCATTCATGCTCCAATCTAAAAATACGAAGTATACAAATAGCTAACTAAACTACGGGGGATATAAGACACTATTACAGAAAATTTAATACGATGATACAGGAAATTAATACGATCTACAAATACGAAAAGAGAAACAAGATAAATTTTATGTAGGGAATTACTTAAAGGAGGAGTTCTCTCAGTAGGTAAAGTAATCGAGGAGAGAGCCAACACAAGCAACAATAATACGCGAAAGAAAAGTTATGTGCTTATAACGAAGGAAGAAGGGTAAATCTAAAGATGTGCCTGGCGGATTTTGTTTATTTGGTTCAGGAGCTGTGTGGTAATTGTTCCAGTCAAGCCCTAAATACGCGAGAATTAAAATGCCTTCTGCTCGGCTTCGGAATCAAATAGACGTAATCCGCCAGGTAGATCTTTATGCATTGTGCCTATTTTTTAAAACATGGTGCCTATTTATTAAAACATGGTGCCTTTTTATTGAAACATGGTGCCCCGTTTAAAATTTGCAGCAGACTGGGGCGAGAAGCCTGGTGTCTGCTCTCTTCTTTGCACGTGTTTGTGCCAGAGTAGATGGATCTAGGCTCATGGATTGAGCAGCATATGAATCAAATGTTTCCGCCAATTTTTGCTCGTGGCCCATAACCGAAAACCTCCAAAGCCTCATTTTCACGGACCAATCAGATGGCGAAGAAGTGAAGAAGACGAAAGAAACCCGTGAAGATCATTCTAAACTTTACCTACCTTCATAAAACGCAACCAGGAGAAAAAATGGCTTGACATTTCCCGAATTTTTTTGAAGAAATCTGCTTTTCAGATGTTTGGGCCTTTGGATTTACAAGTTTAGATGCCGGTTAAAATGTCTCCAGGCATCGAGGAGTTATGGCCTCGCCAATTCACACACAAATCGAGGAGGTACTGAACTTGAACAATAGAGATTCTGCACGCGAAAGAAAAATTATGTGCTTATAACGAAGGAAGAAGGGTAAATCTAAAGATGTGCCTGGCGGATTTTGTTTATTTGGTTCAGGAGCTGTGTGGTAATTGTTCCAGTCAAGCCCTAAATACGCGAGAATTAAAATGCCTTCTGCTCGGCTTCGGAATCAAATAAACGAAATCCGCCAGGTAGATCTTTAGATTTTCCCTTATTTTTTCGTCATAAACACATAACTTCTCTTAAAAACCACCGTTCGCGTGCACAAGACGAAAGTTTGCCGTACTGGTTTGGGGCAACTTTGCAGCTTTATTTGTTTTGAATTACTGGTTGAAAGAATTTCCTGTGTCTGCAATCGCATTAAAGAATCTGCCCTTGCTCCAAGTTGATGCTACGTGATACATAAAATAACTGTTTTGAAACCAGGTTGTTCAGTGATGAATATAAGGTGCAAGAGCTCGCTCTGCATATGTTCTCTTATGGTACGTACATCATTGTGACTTTCAACTGTGCTTTAGTCCCTGACGTCTGTCCGGTAGCCGAGATGACTACGGACACTGTGTTCCCAATAACTGCATTGATCGGTGGCTGATGTGTGAAGCCGACTGTAGCATTTGTAGCCTTAGCCAACATCACATTTGTCTTGTCAACAGTCGTGTAACCCTTCGTAGAAGACACGCTAAAATGAATATACTCTGTGACACCATTGTTGTAAACATAGATGAGTATCGGTGTTTTTGTGTTGTTGACAGAAGCTGTGAATTCTTCACCGGCATTGATTGGTAACAAAGCCAGAAGAGCTGCATTCATGCTTGATTGTGAAATTCTTGTGAAGTTCTGTCCATCCTTTGTCTTCCCTTTAAATTCAATTTTGAATTTCTCATTTGGTGTTGTGATTAGGCCCTTCATGATTCCATTTCCACCAGCTGTTTGCTCAAGTATCACATCTTGTTCAAGAATATTTCCCGACTCACTAATTACGTCAAGGAGCAATGAACGGTGATCTAATAACTCTGAACCAGATATCTGCAGCATTACGGTTGCATTTTTGCCTAGGAGTAATTAAATTATAAAAGAAAACAGCAGATTGACAGAAGTAACGGGTGTCCCAAAAAAGTATTCCTATTTAACAAATCGCCAAAAATTGATTATCAAACCTTCGATCAAATTTTCTTTTTGAGTTGTTTTGTCAAAGACCCAAAAATATTCATAGATGATAAAGTGTTTGCATTTGATACAAAAAGGTAGAAACATCACACGTTGAAAACCTCATTTCGAGCTATAGTTTTTAAGCAAAATGATTAATCTTGCCAATTTTCAAATTTTTTTATCATAATTGAAGTCTCCAAGCTTTGTTTGTTTTGAATTGCTGGCTGAGAGAATTTCCTCTGTCTGCGATCGGTGATTGCTTTGAATTGCGGTGTCAATCAAATGCAATTCTACAAAATTTGTCCTTGTTGTTTGGATCATTGACAAAAGAGATCAAAGAGAAAATTGTATGACAGTATTGATAATTGACCTTTAGTAGTGATTTTTCAAACTGGAATACTTTTAGGGACAACCAGTACTGTTTCAAATGTGTCATTGACACTGTGCTTCAAATACTGACTTCTATCTATTGCACTTTTTCAATTTACTGTTCCTGATGATGAAAATTGAACCGGAACAATCTGCCATGTATGATAAAAGTATTCGGCTGAAAGAGGATGAATCTCGGCTGAAACGCTTTAGTGGCAAAATAAAAGCCCATTTCACGATTCTTTTGCCGTGTCTATCGACATCCCAAATTGACGAAAATAAGGATTTAGTGAAACCAGACCCGTAACGTAACATCGTCAAAAATAACATCGTAACTAAAGCCTCGTAACATCGTCAAAAATAATGGCTAACTTTTTGGTCACTTTGTAGATAAAACTGATAAACATTGACAGAGAATCTAAACCACTGTCTGTTCTACAAAATTTGTGTCAGGAAGTTTTGAGAAAAACTTTCAAAACTATGATCATTCAAGGTTGTACACAGCACAGGGGCAGCAGGGGCAGTTCGGGCAGTTGCCCTCTAAAACTTGCGCCCTTAAAATACGATATAAAAAGGTGGAAATTGCAGAGATTTTTGGTCACTTTTGAGGAAATTTCTTTTCAATGCCTCGCCCCTTGAAAATTTTGAGCTGTGTATTGTCATGCGATGACTAATTGGCTGTTTTTTAGACAGCTTCTGAGTTAATTATTCTTTCCATTTTAGCCAAAGTAAAGCTGCTGTCAATCTGAAATCTAAGACTAACAACTTTCAGGTAAGGGCTTATGCAGTAATTTCTTCTATTTTAAGATGTCCAGCTCGGCTCGTCCAGAAAATTGACTCGATCTCAACTCAATAAAATGACACTAACTTAATAGAATGACGCTGTTTGCATAAAAGCATAAAAATGGTCAGCAGTTGGTTAGAAGTTTGCAAATGATTGTTTCTGGTTAGTTTTTCAGTGACGGCCAACATTAGTCTTTAAATTGTACAAACTCTGCCGTCTGTGCTGAAAAAACTACCCACTTTTGACACGCCAAGAGAAATCGTACACTTAGCTACCTTCTAACAATTGACTGTCTTTAGTAACAGTCCTATATAATCCTTGAAAATTTTGTCGATTTTCTGCCAACTTACTTCTGGAGTTATAAGCGATTTCTTGATAATTCTGATGTGCAAAAGCCTAACTCGATCGAAAAGATTGATCCAATTCTGTTACGACTTAACTTGAAAAGACAACGAGATCATTATTAATTTTCAATCAAAATGCATTATCTTAATCTCAATGAAGATTTCTCAAACATTAGCATTCATCAGCTTTGTGAACAAACCATTTTCAGTCGTTTTTTGGCATGTCAAGTAATAGGACTTTCAGCTAATTCCTAATTTCAGAATGAATTTATACACCTTGAATGAAAGAAATCTTGAAAATTAAGTTCAAGCCTCAGTAAGATGAAGCATAGGTTCCAAATCTTTAAAAAGGCCTGTGTAAAATTGAGTGACCTATTTCTTTGAACTGAATGACTTCAAACAAACTTTAGCTGATTCTCTATAATTCTACGGTTGAAATTTTCCGAAATCTTCAATGTTTTCATAATTAGAGTGTTTTTCTTCTTTTTCAAGAATTCAAGAAAAATTTTCAAAAAACTTAAAACCATCGTAATTTCTAAACTGTTTGACGTAACATAAAATAATTTCGAAGAAAACCATAGTTTATGAATGCCTACAATATGGTATCAAGCAAAAGTCTGTCACTCATCTGGTTTATGATTTAGAAATTTGATGACGTCACATCCTCAAATGAGTTGAAATGTAAGATACGCTGTAATTTAGAAAAATATTCAAAACTTCTGAAAAGTCCAACGGTAGAATTATAGATAAGTATCTAAAGTTTCTTTCAAGTCATTCAATCACAAGAAATAGGTCATTGAATTTTACACCCACCTTTTTACGCCGAGATAAAGATTTGGAGGCTATACTGTAAGATGGTGAAATTGAAATGTTACAGATTGGTTAGATAAGTAATCCTGTACGATTGTTCAAACAGTGGTTATATTTCTTCTGACTCACCCGGAAGAGATTAGAAATTGGTTTGCAAAATTACCTTTGACAGGGTCACTTAAAGACAAGACTGGTGTTCCCTCCATCTTATTCTCTTGATGTAGAAAATATGGCGTGAAAGCAATCGAATTATTCCCAACAGACTTTGCAATGAATGAGTTACTTCCACTTGAGTTAGGGAATCGAAGGTGCCATTGGCCAGTGGCTGGGTTGGCTATTGTGTAAATGCGACTGTAGGCTGTAGTCTGAGATGCATTTTTGGCTGCTCCAAAAGGATCAATAAGCGCTGCTAATCTTACTGCACTTGATTTAATTGCGTTCAATGAAAGGAGCAGAATGTTGACTTCGCCATCAACGACAAAATGATAATCCTGCTTGTTGCTACCCTCATCAATGATTGTGGAATCTTTCAAACTGTTTCCAACGAAGTCAGTAAACTTCGTAATATCAGCATCACTCTGAAGTGGGAAAATTTGCCCAGACGTGTACGATGCGATTTCACGGAAGGGAGCTATTCCTGTGTGACACAAACTGGCATGGGTGAAAAAATTGATCGTTGCTTGATACTGACTAGCGTATGATTTCACTTGCTCTCTCATGCTATATGTGTCATCTTTAGCTCCAGCATCGGTAAACACAAACATAGGTGAGCCAAGTTTTGGATTTTTATAAAAGGCATCGCGCATGCCTTGCAAAGCCAGCTCTGGACAATCACCACCTCCAGTGGCACTTAGACGTTGTATCGCAGTGACAAATTCTTCCTTTTCTGCTGCACTTTTGTAAGTTGTTGGTCCAGTTCCTTGATGGAAAAATTAGATGAGAGTTTTTGGGCTGTCAGGGGATATTTCGGTTTCAAAATTTTAAAAATTGCAGAAAAGCAAATAGCAAAGAATCAAATTATCTTCAATTAATCGATCAATTAATCGATTGATCAATCAAAAATCATCATTAATTGAATTATTATAGACCAGAAGTGACCCAAAAAACACTTCACAAGCTAGATCGCACATAGTTTGCTGAAAGCAAATGTTGTGAACGCAAACGATGTATTAGCATATAACTGAACGGCTCATCTATCCTTTGAGATATTACTTGGTCAGTTTATGTGATGCCTACCGTCGGAAAAAAACAGTTTCAAAATATGGTAATTCGTTCATTTCTGGGATTATTCCCTCCTATTTCAGTCCATTTTTTCGACGATGTCAAAAAGCCGAATTCAAAATTTGCTTTAAAGCATCAAAATTTGGATGAAGAACAGAAGCCAATCAGTTTGCAAACAAAAAGTTTCAATCATCACGTTGAGTTTTTGCAAAATTTCGATTGGAAAAGGATGGCAATTATTTCACTCTAAATGAGAAACATAGGATTGAAAATTTTTTTGAATCTGGTTTTCGGATGGTAATCATAACTTAAAATGACCATGCAGCATCTTGAAAGATAACCAGGCCTTTCAACTAAACTTTGGTGCACAGAATTTGTCACAGTGGGCTAGTTATGATCTATCATGAAGTGTTTTTTGGTCACCCAGTAGATGATAGCATACAGATCAAAATCATAGAACATAAATTATAAACTGTAAATCATGGATCATTGATCGTGGGTCATAGTTAATGAATTACAGAAAAGAACGAAGAATATAAATCACAATTCATATCGTAGTTCATAAATTATAAATCGTGGAATAAAGATCGTAAGTTATAGGTCATAGCAACTATGGTCATAGGTCATAAATAATCGATCATAAATCATAGAATGTAGATCATAAGTCAAAGGTCATAGTTCATAGATTATAAATCGTGGAATAAGGATCGTAAGTTATAGGTCATAGCAACTATGGTCATAGGTCATAGATTATCGATAATAAATCATAGGTCATGGATAATTGATCATAAATCATAGATCACATGTCACAGATTACAGAATGCGTATCGCAGGGATCAGACAAGACATCATGGATCAAAATTCACTCACCTGGATCATTGAAAGGTGACAAGATATAATCAACCTCGAATTGTCTTTGCATGTTTATGATTGACGTTGCTATGGCTTTGGCAGCATTGATTTCATTGCTCATACTTCCAGTT
Organism: Aurelia coerulea; assembly: GCA_039566865.1. Classification (NCBI taxonomy): domain Eukaryota; kingdom Metazoa; phylum Cnidaria; class Scyphozoa; order Semaeostomeae; family Ulmaridae; genus Aurelia; species Aurelia coerulea. The sequence goes on along the minus strand of CM076947.1, from coordinate 22,758,362 downwards.
GTATCAATAGCAAACATGAGTGTTGCTTCTCCATTATCTAACATCAATTTGCTGAAATTTTTCTCTCCGATATCGGACTTGATCTGTTGCAAAAATCCATCTGCTGCTGCACTTAATTCGTTTACTGGTGTTCCTTTGCGGTTCTCTTTCTGTAAATATGATGGAGTGATTTTTAAAAGGATTTGGTAATACGACCAATGCTCAAAATTTCTCTGAGTGTTCATAATCTATAGGGAGCGCCAAAGTCAACTGCACACGTTTTAAAGTTTGCTGTTCGGAGATTACTTGATAACGTGAAATAAATCAAAGTTTGGTTGATGCCTAAAAGGTTGAAGTATATTTTGTGATATTTTTCATATTTCGGAGCATCGGAAATATCGGTAAAGTTTTGTTATTCCTTCGATTCAAAGGGAATCCGTTTATCTAAGGAAAATCCTTTAATCCAAAAGTCCGCATGTCGAAGGGCGCGGCCCTTGTTGACCAGAGGCAAAATTTCACCTGGTATGGTGCAGTGAATGTTTGCAAGTAAACGAAATACACCGGTGTGGTGCAGTGAATTGGTTTATTCGTTGCTTGTTATTGGTGGATTCGTTCACAAAACACGGAAGCGAGACTTTTCACCACGTCGTCGCCTCTCAGCTTCATGAATTGAAATCCCATATAAACATCGGCTGAAAGTTACCTCGCTTGCCAGCGGCGGCCCTGGCAGGCAATATGTTTTCCTCATATAAACAGGCCCTAAAACAAACCGAAAAAAGAATGAAAAAAGCACTGGAAAAAAGTTGCTTACTTCAATAAAGACAATCAGCGACTTTGCGAATGCAGATCTTGCGAATTTAATGCTGTTACTGGTAACTGCTATTTTCATGAACTTCTTGAGGTTCAGTAGTCGTCGATCAAATAAATTCAAGAGCCAGTTCGCTGTCTTTGTTGGCAAAGAACGCCTCTTTCTGGTTGAGTTCCTGTTGGATTGTCGTACATACTGAAAAGCGAGGTCATTGGCTGCTTCTCTTTGCATTACAAAAATCGCTTTTTGAAATTTTGCTGCGGAGAAGAAAACAATAATATACCTTTGATATACCGAGTGAGTCAAATTTCAAGAAAAGAGCTCGGTGTGCCATAACATTTGTGGCCGTTTTACAGCCCATGGATTCAAACCTACTCTACCCAATTTCAAATTTTTATTATTTTCAAAACAACTAAAGTCTCTCTCAAATTATGCACGTATTTTTTTATAAGAAACTGGCCATAAGAAACTCAACTCTTAGATCGCCAAAAACTTAAGGAACTCAAGTGTTGGGAGAATATAAGTTAATAAACTATTTACTTTGATAAAGGAAATCCTTGACACATTTCACTTTACTTTCACTTCTTTCCTGTATCATATTACTCGTAGGGTACTTCAGTAATTGGAAAGGCTAAAAAATATTGTTTTGAAATGTTCACCTAGGCATAAGTAGTGAACATGAAGATTGTTATGGAACCTTTAAGAAATTCGTAAGAAACTCTGAGTAATCAAAGTCTGATAATTTTAAGAAACGTTCAGTACTGGCCCAAATTCTTAAGTTTCTAATAAAAAGATACGTCTATGTCATTGAAAAATCCTGCGAATGGAAGGGTTATTTTGCTGGGTCTCAGAATCCTGCCTATTTACTGGGATTGGGTCAAGCAGAAATTCTTGAAGCGCACACCCCCATATGACCCAATGGCGAAATGGTCCTCGCCGGGGGGTGCTACTACTCTAGTTATTATGATTATTTTGGCTATGCTTCATTTTCGTATGGATTTTCGTCGGTTTTTTCTGCCCAATAATGAATACAGTCAGTCATACAATACTAACCGGATGGCTGCTTCGATGGGTTCAACTTCTTTTGGAAATCAAGGAGAATATTTTGTACAAGTTGTTGGACTTCTGAATGACCTGACAGACCTGAGAAACCTAAAAGAAGAAGGGAGGTTTCATGAGCAGTTAAATCTAAAAAGAGGGGCAAAATTCGAGGATATCCTGTAGAGTGCTTGTGACGCACAAATGTACTCTAGGGACACGGGACCTGTTGTCCCCTGTGTATTAAATTTGGTTGTTTTTCATCTGTTAAGTTGTTTACGTCGTATAGTTGTTTTGTTCATTTGGTTCAGTAATATAGTGACACGTAGCGTAGTTGTAAGCCTCGGTTCGATGCTCGTAGCTATAAAAGCGAAGCGCGCCTTGCTTTCGGGGCTTCTAGAGACAGTGAAGGTGAACATGATAGAAGACCGGGACACGAAGAAACTTTGGCAGCACGCAGTGGCATTTGCTTTGGATTTTGCTGAGCCTTTATAGCTACGAGGAAATAAAGTTTGTAAGTATAATTGACCCTGTTGTATCGTATTAATTTCTTCGTATTCTTCGTTATTCCTTGTGTATGCATTATTCGCTAGTTTCTTATTCGTTTTGATTATGCTTCGTTTATGCGTATATTTGGTCTATTTGAAGTTGATTTGAGTTTAATTTATTTTAGCAAACCGCATCATTTTAAGCCTAAAGCCAGTGGTTATTATTGCTTTGGTTCTTGGGTTTTGGGCTTTGGATGTGAGTTGGAAAATTCCCCTGTAGCGATGCTTTAGAGATTCGTGGCTACATCAGTTTGAAACTTTCATGATGGATGAGCAAGAAAACTTTGGAATATCAGATGAGTATTTGGTGATGTCAGATTCAGAGTCCCGTAACAGAAGACGAATAGATGCCGAAGAACGAAGAAGGCTGAAACAGACGAGAGCAAATGCGAAGCGTGGGTTTACGAGAGCACTGAACCGAGTGGCAGAAACCATGCTGGCCGAATCGTCCCTCTCTGAAGTGATCACGAGTGAAATCAACTTGAAAACAGCCTTTGACGAATTCTGTCGTGCATGTGAGCTCTATCGCGATTCTCTTGTCGAAGAAGACGATTTGGATGAAAGCCGTGCATATTTTCACGAAGCCGAAGTGAGATTTCTGGCGATGAAAGACCGTATAGCCCTACGTTTTGAGCAAATTCAGCCGCCTGGTCAAGCAGACAGAGAGCATGATATTACCCCTGAAGACTCGGTAAGCCAAATTCATTCTACTAATGATTCTTGTAAGTCTTCTAGATCATCGATGCGTTCCAGTGAGCGACTTCTACAGGAAACACGATTGACAAATGCTACAAGAAGGGCATCGTTGATGGCAGAGGCATCATTTTTGAAGATGAAACAGTCACTTGCAAATCGAGAGATACAGTTGCAACAACAAAGAGAGGATTTGGAAATGGAGATACAGTTGAGGAAACTTGAAGCAGAGGGTGAAGTTTGCAATGATTTTGAGACCGTGATATCGCATGCTCAGTCTGCAACTCAGTATGTTGGACGTGGACAAGTGAACCCCCATGTACACTCCACTCCTCCACAGTTGCAGATGGCTGGTGTGTCGCGCAGTGTCATCTCACGCAGTGCATTCAAGGTCATGTGATTGGTGCTCCTCCCCAGTTGTCAGTGAGTCAGTCCTTTGGTGAGCCAGTGAGTCCCCATGTCCAGTCCGCTCCTCCACAGTTGCAGATGCCTGGTGTGTCGCGCAGTGTCATCTCACGCAGTGGCAGTCAAGGTCATGTGATTGGTGCTCCTCCTCAGTTGTCAGTGAGTCAGTCCTTTGGTGAGCCAGTGAATCCCCATGTCCAGTCCGCTCCTCCACAGTTGCAGATGCCTGGTGTGTCGCGCAGTGTCATCTCACGCAATGGCGTTCAAGGTCATGTGATTGGTGCCCCTCCTCAGTTGTCAGTGAGTCAGTCCTTTGGTGAGCCAGTGAATCCCCATGTCCAGTCCGCTCCTCCACAGTTGCAGATGCCTGGTGTGTCGCGCAGTGTCATCTCACGCAGTGGCGTTCAAGGTCATGTGATTGGTGCTCCTCCTCAGTTGTCAGTGAGTCAGTCCTTTGGTGAGCCAGTGAATCCCCATGTCCAGTCCGCTCCTCCACAGTTGCAGATGCCTGGTGTGTCGCGCAGTGTCATCTCACGCAGTGGCATTCAAGGTCATGTGATTGGTGCTCCTCCTCAGTTGTCAGTGAGTCAGTCCTTTGGTGAGCCAGTGAATCCCCATGTCCAGTCTGCTCCTCCACAGTTGCAGATGCCTGGTGTGTCGCGCAGTGTCATCTCACGCAGTGGCGTTCAAGGTCATGTGATTGGTGCTCCTCCTCAGTTGTCAGTGAGTCAGTCCTTTGGTGAGCCAGTGAATCCCCATGTCCAGTCCGCTCCTCCACAGTTGCAGATGCCTGGTGTGTCACGCAGTGTCATCTCACGCAGTGGCGTTCAAGGTCATGTGATTGGTGCTCCTCCTCAGTTGTCAGTGAGTCAGTCCTTTGGTGAGCCAGTGAATCCCCATGTCCAGTCCGCTCCTCCACAGTTTCCCATGCCTGGTGTGTCGCGCAGTGGTGAACAAGATCATGATTTTGGTGCTCCTTCACAGTTACCATTTCCTTGCATGCAACAAGAATCACTGCAGCACCATGACATGAATGTTTCCCCAGAAGAAAGCATCTCCATGCAAAATGAAATAAATGACTCAGGTATTGAATATCTTGAAACTATGCGTAAATTAGCTGCTGCAACATTGCTACCAAAATCTGAACTGATGACATTTGATGGTGATCCTTTAAAATATTTCTCTTTCATAAAATCCTTTGAAAATAATGTGGAAAAAGATCTTTGTGATTCTAGCAGGCAGCTCCAACTTCTCATTCAATACTGTACTGGAAAGGCAAAGAAGGTGATAGAAAATTGCATTTTGCTGAGCCCATCAGAAGGATACAAGGAGGCCAAGAAGTTGCTGGCAGAAAGATTTGGAAATGTGTACAAAGTGACTAATTCTTGGATATGCAAAGTGACGAATGGACCAATGATCAAACCTGGTGATCGAGAAGCATTGATTGATCTGGCAGATGATTTACACAATTGTGAACTTACACTCAAGGCAACAGGGAGACTGAATCAAGTCAACAATGAAGACTGCTTATTGAAGATTCTGGAGAGATGTCCTGGCTTCGTCAAATCTCGCTGGCAATCAAGGGTTTATGAATTCCGAGAGCGTGGACATAACCCAAACATCGAAGATGTTAGAAAATTGGTGAGAATGGTAGCTGTTGAAAAGAACGACCCTGTATTTGGTGCACTCATGGAAAGGGATGGCAATAAGCAGATAACAAGGGACAAACGCATGAGACGACCTGGACATGTTGCTGATAAGTCAAGCCACAGCAGGCACGTGAACTTCAACATCCAGACAAATGCTGACCTGAAACCAAATGACAATGAAGGCAATGCAAGATGCTATCTTTGTGAAGGCAAGCATAAACTAGAAGTATGTGAAGATTTCAAAGGCAAAACTGGCGTGGAACAACTCCAATTAATTCGTTCTCGCAAACTGTGTGACAACTGTTTGTCTTCGAGTCACTTCTCAGCTGGCTGCAAGCGTCGAAACGAATGCAAAGTGCCTGGTTGTCCTTTGAGAAGAAAACACATGACATCGTTACATGAAGCAGTTATGGCTTTCGAGAAGAAACGTCGAGAGACGACAATATCTGGAGCAGCTACAGATCAGCAGCATTCCAGAAGAACAAATCAAAGTCAGTTTGTTGGATCGAATATGCACACTGGGGCCGGATGTAGCAAAGGATTAACAATTGTGCCAGTAAAGATCAAAGGAAATGGACAGAGCAAGGTGATATGTACATATGCTATGCTAGATACTGGCTCAACTGCTTCATTCTGCACAGAGGACATCTTGAAGAAGCTTGGAATCTCTGGAACACGATGCAAAATGTCTTTGGCTACAGTTAACAATGAAGAGCCACATGAATGTGTCATGGTCAACTTGGATGTCATGGATCTGGACGAGAATGTCATGATTGAAGTCCCAAATGCCTTCTCTGTGAAGAAACTGAATGTGTCATTGGAATCAATCACAAAGCAAGATGATGTAGACAATTGGCCCTACCTGCATGGTGTAACAGTCCCAAGGGCACTTGCGAATCAAGATGTTGGTCTCCTTATTGGTGTGGATGTGCCAGAGGCGTTGCAACCAGAAGAGATTAGAAAAGCACAAAATGGTGGACCTTATGCAGTGAAGACGAAATCCGGTTGGACGCTTAATGGACCACTTTGGAGATATGGTAAAAACCGTAAGCAATGCTATCTCATTTCTTCCTGCGAAAATGATGACACGTTAGAGAAACAATTCAAGCAGTACATCAATCGTGACTTTTGTGAATCAACTGCTGACAACAACTGCAAAGCGATGTCGATGGAAGATAAGAAGGCACTAGCAGTACTCGATGACACAGCCAAACCTATTGATGGGCATTATCAACTTGCTATACCGTGGAGAGACATCCAACCATGTCTGCCAAACAACAAATCAGTGGCGGAACACAGACTGAAACACCTGAAGAGGAAGTTGTCAAGGGATGTTGCCCTCTGTGAGAAGTATACCAACTTTATTGATGATCTCATGGTGAAAGACCACGCAAGAAAGGTTCCTCAAGATCAGATCAGTAGAAATGATGGAGCGGTTTGGTATCTACCACATCACCATGTGCTCCATCCGAAGAAGCCCGAGAAAGTCAGAATAGTTTTCGACTGTGCAGCAACATACCGTGGGAAATCACTGAATGACAATGTACTGCAAGGCCCTGACTTCACGAATTCACTTGTTGGCGTTTTACTCCGATTCCGTCAAGAATCAGTGGCACTGATGGCAGATGTTGAATCCATGTTCCATCAGGTACTTGTTCACCCAAATGATGTTGATGCATTGCGCTTCCTTTGGTTTCCCCATGGTGATTTAAGCAAAGATCCAGAAGAGTATCAGATGCTCGTCCATTTGTTTGGTGGTGTATGGTCGCCATGCTGTGCAAGCTATGCTCTGAGGAAGACAGCTGTCGACAATGCAGACCGATATGCCTTTGAAGTCACTGAAACTGTGCGCAGAAATTTCTACGTGGATGACCTGTTGAAGTCAGTCAAGGATACACAATCTGCAATCAAAATGTACAAAGAAGTTACTGAGCTGCTATCTCATGGAGGATTCCATCTGACGAAGTGGACAAGTAACAAGCGAGAAGTATTGGAGGTCATTCCAGACTCTGAGTTATCAAAGGAACTGAAGAATGTGGATTTTGAAAAGGACACGCTCCCAACTGAAAGAGCCTTGGGTCTCCAATGGAATACAGAAAAAGATAAATTTCAATACAACATTGGTTTCAAGGACAAACCAGACACAAGACGAGGTATATTGAGCATCGTATCATCAGTGTATGACCCCCTTGGATTTGTCTCACCGTTTATCTTTCGAGCAAAGATGATTCTACATCAGTTATGTTGGAAGAAGCTTGCATGGGATGATCCTGCTCTAGAAGAAGAACTTCAATGTTGGAAGCAATGGCTTGCAGAACTACAAACACTTCAAGAATTTTCTGTTGACAGATGCTTCAAGCCAGAAACATTTGGTGAACCAAACATGACAGAGCTACACCATTTCTCAGATGCTTCTGAAGCAGGTTATGGAGCAGTATCATACATCAGAATGACTAACAACAAAGGCGCGGTTCACTGTGCATTCGTAACTGGAAAGTCACGACTATCCCCTTTGAAGTATATGACAATTCCACGTCTTGAGTTATCAGCAACTACAGTGGCAGTGAAATTGGACCAAATGATCAGAAAGGAGCTCGACTGCGAAATCAACAAATCATTCTTTTGGACTGATAGCCAAGCAGTTTTGAGGTACATTTACAATGAAAACAGAAGATTCCAGACATTCGTTGCAGACAGGCTGGCAATCATACACGAAGGCTCTGACCCAGAACAATGGAGGTACATCGACACCGCTTCGAATCCTGCAGACGACGCTTCAAGATTTTGGATAGTGAAGGCAAGAGTTCCAGTTCGTAAGATAATCAATGAATGCTTTGACTGCAAGAAGAGATTACAGAAGCCTGGCCTGCAAAAGATGGCATATTTACCACCAGATCGAGTCAATCCTGGTATGCCTCCGTTTACGTATGTTGGATACCACTGTTTTGGACCGTTCACAGTGAAGAGAAGACGTTGTCAAGAAAAAAGGTATGGTGTACTTTTCACATGTTTGGCAGTTCGTGCTGTGCATATCGAAGTAATTCATGGTATGGATACAGATTCCTTCATTCATGCATTAAGACGCTTCATGTCAAGAAGAGGTCGACCACAAGAAATGAGATCTGACAATGGAACAAACTTTGTTGGTGGCAATCGTGAACTCAAGGGAGCAATAGATCAATGGAATAAAGACAAACTACATCAGCACTTTCTGCAGCAGGAATTCAAATGGATTCCAAACCCTCCAAAAGCTTCTCATATGGGTGGAGTATGGGAACGAATCATCAGATCAACAAGAAAGATAATGCAGGCACTTCTTCGAGAGCAGCTGCTGGATGACGAAGGACTTCAGACCCTCTTCTGCGAGATTGAGTCGATCATCAATGGAAGACCATTAACCAAAGTGTCCGATGACCCAAAAGATGCCAATGCCCTGACACAAAACCATCTTTTGCTTCTGAAATCAAATGAATGTTTTTCACCTGGCATTTTTGTGAAATCTGATAGCTATTCAAGAAGAAGATGGAGACAAGTGCAATATCTTACTGACATTTTTTGGAGAAGATGGACGAGAGAGTACTTACCTATATTGCAGATGAGACAAAAATGGCAAACTGTCAAGCGAAACTTAGCCATCGATGACATTGTTTTGGTCATGGATGAATCATTACCTAGAGGTTCTTGGCCTTTGGGAAGAGTGACTGAGGTGACAAAGGGAAGAGACGGTCTGGTTCGTTCTGTGAAGGGGAAGACAAGCAAATCAGAACTTTTGCGACCTATAGACAAGCTATGCCTTCTTGAAGCAGCGGAAGATAGAGAAAATAGATGAGAAGGATATTTGTGCTTGAGATCAAGAAAAGGAAACAGTTACCGTCTGGTCCACTGTTTGGGGCCGGATGTGACGCACAAATGTACTCTAGGGACACGGGACCTGTTGTCCCCTGTGTATTAAATTTGGTTGTTTTTCATCTGTTAAGTTGTTTACGTCGTATAGTTGTTTTGTTCATTTGGTTCAGTAATATAGTGACACGTAGCGTAGTTGTAAGCCTCGGTTCGATGCTCGTAGCTATAAAAGCGAAGCGCGCCTTGCTTTCGGGGCTTCTAGAGACAGTGAAGGTGAACATGATAGAAGACCGGGACACGAAGAAACTTTGGCAGCACGCAGTGGCATTTGCTTTGGATTTTGCTGAGCCTTTATAGCTACGAGGAAATAAAGTTTGTAAGTATAATTGACCCTGTTGTATCGTATTAATTTCTTCGTATTCTTCGTTATTCCTTGTGTATGCATTATTCGCTAGTTTCTTATTCGTTTTGATTATGCTTCGTTTATGCGTATATTTGGTCTATTTGAAGTTGATTTGAGTTTAATTTATTTTAGCAAACCGCATCATTTTAAGCCTAAAGCCAGTGGTTATTATTGCTTTGGTTCTTGGGTTTTGGGCTTTGGATGTGAGTTGGAAAATTCCCCTGTAGCGATGCTTTAGAGATTCGTGGCTACAGTGCTACCAGCTGCTACCCTGGGTACCAGAGCAGAAGCGCCGGGAGGGGGGCAAGGGAGGGCGGCAAGGGAGGGGGCGGTCGCCCCCCCAATATTCTCCAGGACCACTTTTCTAATTCGTCTAATTCCGGTGTAAATTTTGGTGACCAGAGCCGACAAAAATAAAGAGATGAAAACTAGCAAAAAAATAGAGAAGGAAGGAACGTGTAGCTCTTTGAATTTAGATGAATTTGAATTTATGAATGACTTTTGGAATTTGTATGAATATATCAAATATATGAGGTTTGGTTGGAACTTTTACTCTTGTTGAGAATTCTGCTCATTTATTGAATGAGTGTAGATGCATGGGCCTACGCCATGGTTAAAGATGCATGGCAAAAATATGATTTGCAACAATATTAGAGAGACTGACCCTCTTTGTGTTATTTTGATTGTGAATTATAGCAAATTGCTCTGGGTGACAATTGCTCTTTAAGTTAAGGCCATGGTTAGGCAATGGATTTTAAATGTTTCAAATCGGTTTAGTTGTCTTTGTATCTAGCTTTTTCAAGCAAGTGATGCAATGTTTTGACCCAATAGAAGCAAGTAATGAAATAGCACGAATCCTTATATTAGACTCATTGCAAAAAAGCTCTTATTTCACTCCCCCCCCCCCCCCTCCTGCAGACTTGTCGCTACAACAGAACAATAGTGAAAGTTAGAGGCAAAGTAATGAGTCTATCCTTACATATAAGAGTTGCACAGAACTTTATCTCTACAGATTCTCCTGTACAGTTTTTGCCACCATGTTTTGGTGCAGGACTATTGCATTGCCTCGTTCTCATTTGTGTTCCACCGCCACATGTTTTGCTGCACGGGCTGAATTCAGACCAGCTTGAAAAGGATCCATTATAGCTCTTTTGGATGACTTTGGATCCATCATCTGAAACTAAACGAATCGAAAATCAATCATTTATCTTGAAATGAAAGCCCTCAATACTGTAGGAAATTAACTAGCAGGTACCGGGTGTCCCTAGCCTGCGTGCAGACTCTACTGATTCCCTGAAGAAAAGTGAGGTGGAGGAGGAACCTCACTTCTCTTCAGGCAATCAGCAGAGTCTGCACGCAGGCTAGGTGCCCCAAATATAACGCAACACATTTGAAAAACTCAAATGAAAAATGTTTTCTTACTGATAATGCAACAATTATTTGTATTCAAATCTGCAATAATTGAATTAAATTTTGATATATTTTCCAGTATTTTTGGTGACTTTGTTTGCAAAGTGAAAAATGAGCAAACTTCAAAATTGCCACCAGGTAAAAACCAGAGCCATAAAGTCAAATTGTAAAACATGACAATCCCTGCAATTAGAAAGCATTGCTGACAAACACACAAACACAAAATTTAATTGAACATTGTACACAACTACCTCGCGCATTTCATTTCTTTGGTTCAGAAGCTGAGCAGTAGGTTTTTTAATTTACACCCAAAAATATAAGAGAATTGAATCGCCTACCGACCGGCTTTTGAACCAAACAAATTAAATACCCGAGGCAGATGTGTAGATATAGCCTTCTTTCGATCTAAGTTTAATGTTTGCTCTTAACAACGATTTCTGGAATGCACAACGAGCGAGCTATCGAGCTATCTACCTGGGCTTCAGAGCAACTTTTGCGGCTTGCTTTGTTTTTTGTTCATTCCTTGACGGACCAGACATATAATTTCCTTTGTCTGCAATCGTTAATCACTTTGGTCTAAGAGTCGTGAAATACGCGGGAAAGAGGGTATGTTTGCTAATTTTTTTGGGCAGGGGAGTGCTGCTCTGTTCATTGCTGCTTCATTAAGTTGATGCAAGGACATCCCAGTTAAGTCTTTCAACACATCCAGCCGTCTTGTTCTTTGCCTGCCTCGTCTTCTTTTCCCCTCTACCCTCCTTAACATGATATCTTTTTCCATCCCACTAGTTCGTATCGCATGGCCGAAAAAGGCCAGCGCTTGTTTTCAATAATGCCTTCTTATGAAATTTCTGGCTGTATTTCTTCTAAAACAAACTTATTTGTTCTTCTTGCTGTCCATGGTATTCTCAGTATTCTACGCCAACACTATAGCTCAAACGCATCAATTTTCCTTGTTTCACTTTTCCTGATTGTCCAGCTCTCACAACTGTACATCATTACAGGGAACCATGCCTTCACTAGGCGCACTTTCGTATGCATTGATCTCTTTGTCTTTCGTGACTCTACAAAGACCTGTCATCACCGCCTTGCACATGGTAATTCTTTTGATAATTTCTGATGTGCAATCTCCACCCCTTTTAACTCTAGGACCGAGGAATATAAAGCTATCTACGACTTCAACTGTTTCGTCCTCGTCTCGTCTCCAGTTATAAACTCTTCCAGCTCACTTGATGTTACCATTATTTTCGCTTTCTCAATTTTGAGCCGAAACCCAGCTTTCTCATTTCTTGTTTTACCCTATTTAATAGCATTTTGAGACCTATATCAAATGCGCTGTGTAATTTCAAAAAATATCCAACATTTTTTGAACAGTAGAACGGTAGAATTATAGCTAAGTAGCTAGAGTTTCTTTCAAGCCAATTTACTAGAAGATATAGGTAATCGAATTTTATATTCCACCTTTTTATACCGATTTAAAGATCTGGAACCTATGCTCAGGTCAAAAAGCTGCAACAAGGAAATCAATCTACATTAATATCGAAAACTTTCGGACGATCAAACTTTCGGACAATGTTTTGTCCGAAAGTTTAATTGTCCGAAAGTTTTAAATTCTTTGAAAATAGAAAAAAACATGAATTTTTGCCCATGCAACTATTAACAAATGATAAAATATCATCAGTGATCCTGCTTCCAATGTGAATTTCCACATTGCAGTTGTCAATAGCAATGTTCTTGAGTCGATGAAGGTACCTCTCGTTTTCACTTGTATGTCTGGAGAATCAGATTCAAAATCAGATTCACATTCAGATTCAGATTCAAAATCAGATTGTGAAATCATATTCGAAAAACAGCTCTTACCCTCAAAGAACCCATCGACTCAGAAAACAATTCTTATTACAAGTATCTACAATATCCAAGTAATCAAATGCAACAAATTTCAGCAAAATATCTTTTATGATTTTTCTGGAAAAACGGGGTTTATGAGTGTTGACCTACACAATACGGCAATGGCCTAAATTGTTCTTTGCTAGCCCCCGTCCAAAGAAGAAAAATAATTCAGAAACAATTCTTATTACAAGTATCTACAATACCAAAGTGATCAAATGCAACAAATTTCAGCAAAATATCTTTGGTGGTTTTTCTGGAAAAACGGGGTTTATGACTGTTGACAGACACAATATGGCAATGGCCTAAATTGATCTTTGCTAGCCCCCGTCCAAAGAAGAAAGAGAATTCAAAAACAATTCTTATTACAAGTATCTACAATATCCAAGTAATCAAATGCAACAAATTTCAGCAAAATATCTTTTATGATTTTTCTGGAAAAACGGGGTTTATGAGTGTTGACCTACACAATACGGCAATGGCCTAAATTGTTCTTTGCTAGCCCCCGTCCAAAGAAGAAAAATAATTCAGAAACAATTCTTATTACAAGTATCTACAATACCAAAGTGATCAAATGCAACAAATTTCAGCAAAATATCTTTTGTGGTTTTTTTCTGGAAAAACGGGGTTTATGACTGTTGACAGACACAATATGGCAATGGCCTAAATTGATCTTTGCTAGCCCCCGTCCAAAGAAGAAAAAGAATTCAAAAAAAATTCTTATTACAAGTATCTACAATATCCAAGTAATCAAATGCAACTAATTTCAGCAAAATATCTTTTGTGGTTTTTCTGGAAAAACGGGGTTTATGAGTGTTGACCTACACAATACGGCAATGGCCTAAATTGTTCTTTGCTAGCCCCCGTCCAAAGAAGAAAAATAATTCAGAAACAATTCTTATTACAAGTATCTACAATACCAAAGTGATCAAATGCAACAAATTTCAGCAAAATATCTTTTGTGGTTTTTCTGGAAAAACGGGATTTATGAGTGTCGACCTTCACAATACAGCAATGGCCTAAATTGATCTTTGCTTGCCCCCGTCCAAAGAAGAAAAAGAATTCGAAAACAATTCTTATTACAAGTATCTACAATATCCAAGTAATCAAATGCAACAAATTTCAGCAAAATATCTTTTATGGTTTTTCTGGAAAAACGGGGTTTATGAGTGTTGACCTACACAATACGGCAATGGCCTAAATTGATCTTTGCTTGCCCCCGTCCAAAGAAGAAAAAGAATTAAAAAACAATTCTTATTACAAGTATGAAAGAAAACTTACGTTAATTGCAGTTATGCAAAGTAAATTAAAGTTGCTTTTGAAATGCTATTTCAAGGACTTTGTTTTGTTAAGATTACTTTGCGATCATTTAGTTCAGCTTTTTGAGCTAAAAAGCTTAGTTTGGCTTGTCAAGTTACAGAGAAAAGTAGATATGACTGGATTTAGGAACTCTCTAATAAACCCTGGCTTTGGGAGATATCCCCAGGTCAATTTAGGCCACTGCCGTATTGTGTAGGTCAACACTCATAGACCCCGTTTTTCCAGAAAAACCATAAAAGATATTTTGCTGAAATTTGTTGCATTTGATTACTTGGATATTGTAGATACTTGTAATAAGAATTGTTTTCGAATTCTTTTTCTTCTTTGGACGGGGGCAAGCAAAGATCAATTTAGGCCATTGCTGTATTGTGAAGGTCAACACTCATAAACCCCGTTTTTCCAGAAAAACCACAAAAGATATTTTGCTGAAATTTGTTGCATTTGATCACTTTGGTATTGTAGATACTTGTAATAAGAATTGTTTCTGAATTATTTTTCTTCTTTGGACGGGGGCTAGCAAAGAACAATTTAGGCCATTGCCGTATTGTGTAGGTCAACACTCATAAACCCCGTTTTTCCAGAAAAACCACAAAAGATATTTTGCTGAAATTTGTTGCATTTGATCACTTTGGTATTGTAGATACTTGTAATAAGAATTGTTTCTGAATTATTTTTCTTCTTTGGACGGGGGCTAGCAAAGAACAATTTAGGCCATTGCCGTATTGTGTAGGTCAACACTCATAAACCCCGTTTTTCCAGAAAAATCATAAAAGATATTTTGCTGAAATTTGTTGCATTTGATTACTTGGATATTGTAGATACTTGTAATAAGAATTGTTTTTGAATTCTTTTTCTTCTTTGGACGGGGGCTAGCAAAGATCAATTTAGGCCATTGCCATATTGTGTCTGTCAACAGTCATAAACCCCGTTTTTCCAGAAAAACCACAAAAGATATTTTGCTGAAATTTGTTGCATTTGATCACTTTGGTATTGTAGATACTTGTAATAAGAATTGTTTCTGAATTATTTTTCTTCTTTGGACGGGGGCTAGCAAAGAACAATTTAGGCCATTGCCGTATTGTGTAGGTCAACACTCATAAACCCCGTTTTTCCAGAAAAATCATAAAAGATATTTTGCTGAAATTTGTTGCATTTGATTACTTGGATATTGTAGATACTTGTAATAAGAATTGTTTTTGAATTCTTTTTCTTCTTTGGACGGGGGCTAGCAAAGATCAATTTAGGCCATTGCCATATTGTGTCTGTCAACAGTCATAAACCCCGTTTTTCCAGAAAAACCATAAAAGATATTTTGCTGAAATTTGTTGCATTTGATTACTTGGATATTGTAGATACTTGTAATAAGAATTGTTTCTGAATTATTTTTCTTCTTTGGACGGGGGCTAGCAAGAACAATATTTAGGTCATTGCCGTATTGTGTAGGTCAACACTCATAAACCCCGTTTTTCCAGAAAAACCGCAAAAGATATTTTGCTGAAATTAGTTGCATTTGATTACTTGGATATTGTAGATACTTGTAATAAGAATTGTTTTTTGAGTCGATGGGTTCTTTGAGGGTAAGAACTGTTTTTCGAATCTGATTTCACAATCTGATTTTGAATCTGAATGTGAATCTGATTTTGAATCTGATTCTCCAGACATACAAGTCTCGTTTTCGCCTGCAATCTTGAAAACTGCTTTTCGAATGCTCCTAATGCCTCTATATGTATCTATGTAGTTTGTTTAACTTGCACATGATTAAATAACATACAAATTACAGCTTGTTTTGACATGTAGGTTGGCTTTATGCAAAAATTGTTAGTCCGAAAGTTTTTTGTCCGAAGTTGTTTTTCCAAAACTTTTCCGTCCGAAAGTTTTCGGTTTTAATGTACGTTCTTTTTTGCGTTACGAAATATGATATTCCTATTGTACTTACCAGATTTCGTGAAATGCCAATACAGAACGGCAGCCGCTGCTGCAACTATAGCTACCGCAACAAATGTAAGGATAAGTATATATCTGCAAGATCTTCCTGTACTCATTTTATGATTCTAAAACTAAGTTAGAACTCCAAAACTGTCATCACTTGCGCTCAGGTCTTGATTGAAGCAGACATGGTACATTGGGGGCCGCTTTTGTATGTCGATAATCTAACAGTAGGCTGCTTTCAACAGCCAATGAAGTCTGACTCACGTGAATCGTAATCAAAACCTTGTTATTGAATTTTTTGAATTTCTGAAGCAAGGATTAAAGCATTTTAATTGTTTCTGCACGTTTCTCAAAGTTTCACTTTTATTGGATTATAAAGATAGAATAATGTAATGGGGAGACCTTTGTTAAAGGGTCACATGATGGAGAGTAGTTCGTAGAAATAACTATATTACGTCCTGTTTGATAGTGTAGTTTTATTGACATATGGTGTTCGGCATTCGTTTTTGATTGACATATCCTACAGCGCTTCGATTGTGTGTGAAGGTCGTTGATGGATGGTACGAGGAATTGTGTTTTTCTTCCTGGATCCCAAAAAATATAGAGATCTGGTCGATTCCAGCAATAAGAACTTAACTTTGATTGTTGGCTAATCAGTCTCAAAATGTTCCTTGATAGTTGGCTTTAACATGCATAAAAAGTATACAGATTTGGTTAGGTCCAGCGATAAGAATTTAACTTTGATTGTTGGCTAATCAGTCTCAAAATGTTCCTCGATAGTTGACTTTAACATACATAAAAAGTATACAGATTTGGTTAGGTCCAGCGATAAGAAGTTAACTTTGATTGTTGGCTAATCAATCTCAAAATGTTCCTCAATAGTTGACTTGAACATACTAAAAAATTGTACAGATTTGGTTAGGTCCAGCGATAAGAAGTTAGCTTTGATTATTGGCTGATCAGTCCCAAAATGTTCCTTGATAGTTGACTTTAACATGCATAAAAAAGTCAGATGAATCAGAAACACCATATGTCAATAAAACTTGACCCTTTAACCAAGGTCTGTCCATTACATTATTCTGTCTTTATAATTCAATAAAAGTAAAACTTTGAGAATCGTGCAAAAACAATTAAACATGCATGAATCAGAAATGGTACATTGGGGGCCGCTTTGGTGTGTCGATAATCTACAATCTTGGCCAAAATACTTGGGACAAATCATAAGATTGCACTACTTCGGTCTTTGATTACGTGCCCCCGCATCCCCCGTTTCAAAGTTGCTTGAATCAAACGCCTTTCGACCTTCTCAACATTGAAGTTGGGGGGAAGGGGGATTAGGAGAGTCTAAATGTATGTTTTCTCCTCGATATTTTAGGAAACATCATGAAGACATTGAATTTGCCTGTGTCCCAGCTTCTTTTGGCCAAGATTGTAGCAATAGGCTACTTTCAACAGCCAATTAAATCTGAGTCACGTGAATCATAATCAAAACCTTGTTATTGAATTTTTTGAATTTCTGAAGCAAGGATTAAAGCATTTTAATTTTGTTTGCACTTTTCTCAAAGTTTCACTTTTATTGGATTATAAAGATAGAATAATATAATGGAGGGACCTTGGTTAAAGGGTCAAGTTTTATTGATATATGGTGTTCCGCATTCGTTTTTGATTGACATATCCTACAGCGCTTCGATTGTGTGTGAAGGTCGTTGATGGATGGTACGATGAATTGTGTTTTTCTTCCTGGATCCCAAAAAATATAGAGATTTGGTCGATTCCAGCAATAAGAATTTAACTTTGATTGTTGCCTAATCAGTCTCAAAATGTTCCTCGATAGTTGACTTGAACATAATAAAAAATTATACAGATTTGGTTGGGTCCAGCGATAAGAATTTAGCTTTGATTATTGGCTGATCAGTCTCAAAATTTTCCTTGATAGTTGACTTGAACATAATAAAAAATTATACAGATTTGGTTTGGTCCAGCGATAAGAACTTAACTTTGATTGTTGGCTAATCAGTCTCAAAATGTTCCTTGATAGTTGACTTTAACATACATAAAAAATTATACAGATTTGGTGGGGTCTAGCGATAAGAATTTAGCTTTGATTATTGGCTTATCAGTCTCAAAATGTTCCTTGATAGTTGACTTGAACATAATAAAAAATTATACAGATTTGGTGAGGTCCAGCGATAAGAAGTTAGCTTTGATTATTGGCTGATCAGTCTCAAAATGTTCCTTGATAGTTAACTTGAACATACATGAAAAATTATACAGATTTGGTGGGGTCTAGCGATAAGGATTTAGCTTTGATTATTGGCGTATCAGTCTCAAAATGTTCCTTGATAGTTGACTTGAACATAATAAAAAATTATACAGATTTGGTTAGGTCCAGCGATAAGAACTTAACTTTGATTGTTGGCTAATCAGTCTCAAATGTTCCTCGATAGTTGACTTTAACATACATAAAAAAGTATACAGATTTGGCTGGGTCCAGCGATAAGAAGTTAGCTTTGATCATTTGCTGATCAGTCTCAAAATGTTTCTTGATGGTTGACTTGAACATAATAAAAAATGATACAGATTTGGTGGGGTCCAGCGATAAGAAGTTAGCTTTGATCATTGGCTGATCAGTCTCAAAATGTTCCTTGATAGTTGACTTGAACATACATAAAAAATTATACAGATTTGGCTGGGTCCAGCGATAAGAATTTAGCTTTGATTATTGGCTGATCAGTCTCAAAATGTTCCTTGATAGTTGACTTGAACATAATAAAAAATTATACAGATTTGGTAAGGTCCAGCGATAAGAAGTTAGCTTTGATTGTTGGCTAATCAGTCTCAAAATGTTCCTCGATAGTTGACTTGAACATACATGAAAAAGTGTACAGATTTGGCTGGGTCCAGCGATAAGAAGTCAGCTTCGATCATTTGCTGATCAGTCTCAAAATGTTCCTTGATAGTTGACTTGAACATAATAAAAAAGTATACAGATTTGGTTAGGTCCAGCGATAAGAAGTTAGCTTCGATCATTGGCTTATCACTTTCAAAATGTTCCTCGGTAGTTATCTTTAACTTAATAGAAAGTTATAGAGATTTAGTGGGGTACAGCGATAAGAATTTAGCTTTGATTATTGGCTTATCAGTCTCAAAATGTTCCTTGATAGTTGACTTGAACATACATAAAAAATCATACAGATTTGGCTGGGTCCAGCGATAAGAAGTTAGCTTTGATCATTGGCTGATCAGTCTCAAAATGTTCCTTGATAGTTGACTTGAACATACATAAAAAATTATACAGATTTGGCTGGGTCCAGCGATAAGAATTTAGCTTTGATCATTGGCTGCTCAGTCTCAAAATGTTCCTTGATAGTTGACTTTAACATAATAAAAAGTTATACAGATTTGGTTAGGTCCAGCGATAAGAAGTTAGCTTTGATTATTGGCCGATCAGTCTCAAAATGTTCCTTGATAGTTGACTTGAACATAATAAAAAATTGTACAGATTTGGTTGGGTCCAGCGATAAGAATTTAGCTTTGATTATTGGCTGATCAGTCTCAAAATGTTCCTTGATAGTTGACTTGAACATAATAAAAAATTATACAGATTTGGTTAGGTCCAGCGATAAGAATTTAACTTTGATTGTTGGCTAATTACTTTCAAAATGTTCCTTGATAGTTGACTTGAACATAATAAAAAAGTATACAGATTTGGTTAGGTCCAGCGATAAGAAGTTAGCTTCGATCATTGGCTTATCACTTTCAAAATGTTCCTCGGTAGTTATCTTTAACTTAATAGAAAGTTATAGAGATTTAGTGGGGTACAGCGATAAGAATTTAGCTTTGATTATTGGCTTATCAGTCTCAAAATGTTCCTTGATAGTTGACTTGAACATACATAAAAATTATACAGATTTGGCTGGGTCCAGCGATAAGAATTTAGCTTTGATTATTGGCTGATCAGTCTCAAAATGTTCCTTGATAGTTAACTTGAACATACATGAAAAATTATACAGATTTGGTGGGGTCCAGCGATAAGAAATTAGCTTTGATTGTTGGCTAATCACTTTCAAAATGTTCCTCGATAGTTGACTTGAACATACATGAAAAAGTATACAGATTTGGCTGGGTCCAGCGATAAGAAGTTAGCTTTGATCATTGGCTTATCAGTCTCAAAATGTTCCTTGATAGTTGACTTGAACATACATAAAAAATCATACAGATTTGGCTGGGTCCAGCGATAAGAATTTAGCTTTGATCATTGGCTGCTCAGTCTCAAAATGTTCCTTGATAGTTGACTTTAACATAATAAAAAGTTATACAGATTTGGTTAGGTCCAGCGATAAGAAGTTAGCTTTGATTATTGGCCGATCAGTCTCAAAATGTTCCTTGATAGTTGACTTGAACATAATAAAAATTTTTACAGATTTGGTTAGGTCTAGCGATAAGAATTTAGCTTTGATCATTGGCTTATCACTTTCAAAATGTTCCTTGATAGTTAAAGTTAGTTGACGGAGATAGATAGCTACTCAAGAGCTGCATATGCAAATCAAAAATTAGCCTATTGTTTTTTGATGATTTCGACCCGTGCCTCCATATTGTTTAGCTAGAGGGACAATAGCGTGCATAGGCCTTTTCTTTGCCCTGTTCATAGATGACACGTACTTTTTATAAGAAACTCCTCTAACCAAAAGCATCATATTCGCAAAAGCGGATCTAGCGAACGGTACCAAGTTGAATACGCTCGCAACACTTCCCCGCGCAAAACTTTAGCAAACATCCCCTCCTTTGTCGATATATTTTACGACTCTTAGACCATTTGTCTTCCGGTAATTTGACTGAAGGACTTGCAAATCGGAACACAAACTGAAAGATGTACTCAACAGGTTTACAAAAATCAACTGTCAATTGACAAGGGCAGATTTTGTAATACAATAGCAACAGTTGCGTTTCATTGACACCTCAATTCAAAGCAATTAGCGACTACAGATAAAAGCAATTCTCTCAACCAGTAATTTAAAACAAATAAAGCCGCAAATGTTGCCCCGTAACCAATAGGGCAAACTCTCGCCAATCGCTAATCGCTAATCGCTAATCGCTTTGAATTGAGGTGTCAATCAAACGCAACTGTTCTGTTGCTATTGTATTTCAAAATCTACCCTTGTTCTGTCAATGTGGCTAAGTCCTGTATTGCAGAGTATTGCAGAGATCATAAATATAATCGAACGAGCACGGAGTAAATAAATGATGATTGCAACGACAGAAAACTGACAGAAATCGACCTTCGTCAAATAAAACTAATTGTATATAATATATCATATGTCACATAGCAACTTAACAGCAGAAAAACAAGAGACAGTGAAGATCTTTTAAATGCATTGTTCATGATTAAGTTTCTAAAACAACTTCGCAGTAAATCGACTGCTTTTAACTGAAAGGCTGTTTATATGAAGTAAGCTGACCTCAAGTTTATTTCAAGAGTCTTGGCACTTTGGAAAAATTTCATGGAAATAGATTTGGAATTTGTTACAAATTGGCCTTAGACATAGCCCCCGCCGCATTCAATGAATCATCAGTAGTATGTAGTAATATAAATTGAACTACTTTGAAAATGTCAAGTGTCAAGATAATTGAAACAGACTCCAAATTTGGCCTTTCATCATGATTTCTTCAATTCTTATAAGTAAAGAAACACTATTTGCTCACACTTTAAGGATGTGTTTGAATGGTACCAATCTTGAAATGGTAGACCTGACTTGGTAGACTCGGAATTTGCGTTTGATTAACTCCAAAATTCTCAAAACGGTGGACTTGGCAGGTTTGGAAGGCCTGCTGAACCTTCTGCTCTAAAAGGCAGAAGGTTTGGCAGACTTTGGAGAGATTTTCGTTTTCATTGACGAATTTTCATTTCGCCTTGGTGAATCAGAAGCCTGCTGTTTTAAAGATCTCTGCAAAATCTACTGTTTTCATAATTTGATGGGCTTGAAATTGCCAATCAAACACACCCTATGGACGATAGTAAATGTAGGCAAAACATCTGTCCGTATACGTATGTGATCATCTTCCTATAGAAATGCATGAATGTATGGACAGTACAGCTTATTTCATAAATACAGCCCCTCTACGTACTCAATGTCTGAACTTTCAGCGTTCTTCTTTGGCGAGGAAAAAACCATACCCAAAACGTCCAGTGAGAATTCAGCATGTTCAAAGTAGTCTTTAGCAAAATACGTTCTCAGAAAAATGTTCCTTCTTGCATTGCAAGCATAGTAAACAAAATATTTTTACAAATCTATCATTTTGTTCATCTTTGTTCCGTTTGTAATTGTTCGGTTTTTCATAAGTTTGGTATTGTTCGGTATTTCTTCAGGTCTTGTACAGTTATGCAGTCATATGATTCCTCTGGGATATATTCCTTTGAAGGATTCTCACGTCATTTCATTCTCGTTGTTAAATTGTATTTCTTTTTGTCTAGGATGCCGACGCCGACTGCTGGTCATCTCCTGCAAGGCAAGATTGAAAATATTAAATGGAAGATCTGAGAATTGATGGTGAGTGTTGACCTTTAATTTCTTTTTCTTTTTGAATTATTCTCCATGTGTCTTTAAAGAGAATGTGTTTTTTGTTTTTGTTTTGTTTTTTTATATCATTAAAATTTAAAAGACAAAAAACAAAACTCAAATTTAATTATTGTTGAGGTGGAGGCAAAAAACATAGCGTTATCGAGTTGCCTCCACACATTTTGCTCATGAGTCAATGTTTGGTAAATTTTATCATCACGCAGCTTCGATACATTTACAATAACAAAATCGTTGAGAAAATAACCTTGCAGCAATATTGTTTGCTTGGATGATCGGAGATGTTAATACTAAAATATATGCTTCCGTTTAACTAGAAGGCAAAGTTGAACCAGGTTATACTAAAACATGATGGCTGACTCCCAATTCGTTGTAAAAAGTTCAGTTTAAAATTGAATCACACATTTTTTCATATGTCGTTATTAAGTATCTAAAAGAGTCATCACGAAGTGTCCCTCTGCCAGCGTCGTAAACGTTGACAGATCTATTTCTTCTCAGCCTGTTTTTTGGAGATGCTCTTGAATTAGTTACGAGAAATCCTCAAATACTTTTCAAACAACTAACAGTGTTTCAGCAAAACCAAACATAAAAGAGAATAAGAAATAAGCATTCCAGCCAGACAAACATTTTAAAGTAGAAAATGTAATCGATATTACGCATAGTTTCTTCGTTTCCAATCATTTCCGCTTTTTGTGTCATTATTGAATTGCTTCAATCAAACCTGGATTTAGTAGTATCCATTTTTAGAAATGCTCTATCATTTTAAAGAGAAGGAAATGCCTCATACCAAATTGGGCATTTTCCTTTCTGTTTAGTTAATGCATTTGACAAAAAAACTGTTCCAGCATTCATTTAAGAAGGGAATAACGTCAAGTGAATTTTAGGCTGCGCAGTTTTTAAAGATATATTTCTTAGATGGACGTCGTAGCTATTTTACGAAAGTGTCTGGATCGAGCGACATTTTTGAAAATTTGTGAACGAAATGTTCGATTGAATGACGTTACAGCT
The DNA here is from genome assembly GCA_039566865.1 of Aurelia coerulea. Taxonomy (NCBI): domain Eukaryota; kingdom Metazoa; phylum Cnidaria; class Scyphozoa; order Semaeostomeae; family Ulmaridae; genus Aurelia; species Aurelia coerulea. The sequence continues at coordinate 22,734,870 of CM076947.1, read as the reverse complement.
TCCTCCATCACTGGTTGTGCACTTTCAGAATTCTTTAGATTTCCACAAAATATATCAACAACATCGTTCGATGCAGACTCTTTTGGTAAAATAGCTAAGATATAGTTGGACATAAACTGTTGGTAAGTATCAATCAGTCTGTTATGTTCTTGTATCTCTTACTTTATATCGATTTCTGCCGTGTATCATAGGAAGAAAGATTATTTTGCATCCAGATATTATACGTTGCGTTCGGTCAAATTTCAATATTTCTTGAAAGACTTCTGTATAATATTTTATTGCATATGTGACACCCGGTATGTTTTCGCGGCTTTAAGAGTTAGATTAGTATAGAAATTATTCCCCAAATAGTCCAGAAACAGGTTAGCATTTTGCAATAAACATTAGCCACATTAAAGAAGGAGAGAAGTTAGATATTAACACGAGAAAACAGATTGATTATATTGTTCAAAATCTATGTTAGTAGTCTATGGTATGAAATGTGCTTTTAAAAATAGAAGACGGTTAGATAATACTAAGTTCAGATATTGCAAAGATTTCGTATTACACAGCTTTGATAATAGATTTCACTAATTTTGAAGCAATGAACTCAGATAATTGAATTTTCAGCCAAATCAAGCGAGAATCTCGTTACATCTTAGGAAAATAATCATTTATAGATTTGTTGATTGTTCACCTGCGTTAGTCCCCAGTTTTTGAGAGAGACAATAATGGCTACTACAACCACTGGGTGAGTTAAAAAATTAACATGTTTGGTGGGCTGTGGAATAAAAGGTACGTGGCTGATATTCAAAACTAAAATGTTGATCTATCAGTCAAAGGCTAACTTAGAAGTGAATATTTCGTTTGGTACAATCACTCATCTTTTAAACCCAGAAATAAGGAAAATGCTGGTAAGGGGTATTTATGGGAACGAGAATCCACGTTCGATTCTGGTCCATGATTTATTTGCCATTGAAATTTAAATGTTGCTTCTGAAAATGATAATTGCACTTAATTTAAATTTCGATGGCAAGTAAATCATGGAACAGAATCAATTGTGGAATTCTCGTTCCCATTCAAACCTCTTATCAATATTTGGCTAATGTCCAGGGCAAAAAGATGAGCGATTTTACCAATACGATTTCACATCTAAGTTAGCCTAAGAGTAATAGATTAATAATGAAGTTTGGAATATCGGCCATGTACTTTTTATCCCACAGCCTCCCAAATGTGTTAATATTTTCTTTGACTCACCCGGTATTGGGATGAGGATCTTCGACCAATCTTTTTTTGTGAACCTTTGCAATATCTTTATTTGGATAGCATCTCTATTTACGTCTTTATTTAGCTAGTGTGTTAGAATACTGGAACTTTATACAAAACCTAACAGTAAGGCTGAGAGAGATTTAAATACGTAAAAGAATTGTGCACCAATATGATGGATTAGTTTTGTCAAATTTAACATTCTAGAAGTCTCGTGAAAGATCTTATTCTCTCAGATTCTAATGTCATTCACTTCTTGCTGCGTGAAACAGTTTTTCCCAAAGCAAACAAGTGCTTTCCTGTCATTAACTCGGTCGCAATGTCACTGATGGAACTCTCCTCTGATTTTGTCAGTTTTTATGGTTAGTGGTGGATTTGCGATTTTTTTAGGACAGTGTCCTTGTTGTTATCATTGGCGTTGTTGCTGTTGTTGCTTGATTCCGAGGCTTGCTGTTCCTTTTCCTTCTCTTTCTCCTTCTCGTTTCCTTTAGTTTTTTCGATTGATTTGTTCTCTGCTACAATGTAATTGTTAGTATTATTGAGATTAGTTTGTTAGTAACTGTGTTGATTTTTATTATACAGTGAAGTGATATTAGTTTATGGTCTTTTTGCTAGCAATTTAGAAATATCTAGGTTAAGTGTCTCTTGGGCTGCAATATGTTGTTATGAATAGCATAAAAACTTTCATCCCGAAAATTTTGTGCAAATTTGAAAATAGAAGCTTTAATGAGCAAGTTAAAACATTAGTGTGATTTTCCATGAGCGTATAGAATGCCAATATGCCTGCAATCACTTCTGTCAGCAAGATTTTTTTTAGATATTCATATAAAACCTAAGAATATTTTTAAAAGCAGATGTTTTTGCCAATTCCAATCTCGCATTAATTCATTGATGAAAAGTTTCTGCAAATTCTATTTTGCAAATATTGTTTTGCAAATGTTAATCACAAATTTTGTTCTTATTTTGGTTTTAAAATCCTGGGCTTTAATCTGCTTTTAGTAAGCAACCAACGTTTTATATAATATTGCTCATTTCACTATTCTCCTGTTTATCTGTTCAACATAATTTCTATTTTCAGAACAATTCTGATGACCTGAACAGACTTGATTGCAAGAGAAATGCGGGCTGAAGGTAATGCAAACTTTTCATTTTTCAGTTTAGTAGCAATGAACACGACAGAAATCAGAACGGCATTTTCAATTTCCAAACCACCGTCATCATCTGTTACTAAGTAATCTGATGTTATCAGGGTAATAGATTTTCCTTGTAAACAATGAGTATTAATTTGGAATGAAGTTAGTAACTAAGGTAAAAGTAACATTACAAAATATGAACAACAGAGTTGTTTCATAGCCAGTTTGGCAACGATCTTGTCACCTATTGTCTTAATGCTGAGTAGTATATTGCAGTGTTTTGTCCATTATATTTGCTAACAATTAGCTTAGTCTTCATAATCTTAGTGGAAATACCAGTTAGTCGGGAAAAGATACATTTTTTCATTGAATGCAAGTCTAATCTTTTGTCTTTCATCGATTTTGCAACTCCCATGCTAACATGGGAAATAACTGCTTTTTTCAATTGTAAGCTCCACCCAAAATCAATCTCATGCCATGGTTTTGACTTATTATTTATATTTTTGTGGTCTAAAAGTTTTAATAATTCCTTCAGAGCTCTGGTGTTTTAACGAGAACAAGGTGTTCAGATCTAAATTGTTCTTTCATTCTTGCATTCATAGTTCCAAAGAAGATTACTGCCTCCTTTTTCCAACACTCAAAAAACTGGTACTTTTTACTCGTACTGGTACAAAAAATTGGTACTTTTTGCTGGTACTGGTACAATTGGTACTTTTTCTGACTCTGTCGATACTCTTGGTTTTGATTAAAGTGGTTATTGCAAGATTTTTCATTCCTCGTTAGTAGGTTAATTTTGCGTGAGATTACCTTCTTTGGTACCTTTACTGTCGTTAGCTGTTGCCTTTTCATCCGTCGATGTGTCAGCCCCTGCTGCCCCTGCTGCGCCTTCTCCTGCGATTCCTGCAATACCGTCAGATCTTGAACCTCCAGTCTTCTCATTCAGATTGTTGGCTACGAAAAGAAGAAGCATTTTGGTTATTCAACGTTGTTCTTTATTGCAGTTACTGGTGAGTTACTAACTTATTTCTTTCATTTCAGGTTTTAAGATTAACTCGTTTTTCTCTTGCAGGATTCAACAGTTTTTTCCCTTGTTACAGGTTTGTTTTGGTTGTTCTTTTACAGAGTTAACAGTCTTCTTTCTACAGATTACGGTGTTTTGTTGCGTTAATGAGTTTGATACGATGAGTCCGTTATTTAAGGCTATTTTCGTTTTGAACAACAAAATCAATTCTTGCTAGGTTATGTTTGTATGCAAAAGGCGGTGATGGTGATGGTGGCGGTGATGATGTGATGAAATCGTGGTAGTTAACTATTCTTAATATGACACTTCATTTCGATCTCGTACATATTTGAAAAGTCATTTTGTTTTCGTAATATTTCCACGTTGTTGTCGTATTGATCTTCCATGCTAACTCTAAATTTTATAAGCTAGACTTACCTCCAGACCCAAATTTGCATTTCTCGAAAAGCTGTTTGATTTCTTCTGGGCTAAGAGCATAGTTATATAACCTGAATTCATCGATCAATCCACTAAGTGGTCGGTTCATCTTTGTGTTGCCGATTTTGGCTTCTGCTCCCCAGTCACGTGATAAGTAACCGTTTCCAATGGAGTGGTTCTTGATTTCTCCATTGATGTAAATGTTGGAAAATCCAGTGGAGGCATTGTAGGTTCCAGCGATGTGAGTCCATTCATCTGTAAAGTAAGGAATGGTACTTTTGAATGAATTGAGTGACTCTTACCATTTAATTGTCTTGGTCAAATTATTGTTTGAATAGACCTTTTAGCTACTCTGAAAAGAATCAGAAACGATTTTGCCGATTTTCAGAATGAAATAAATTCATCATTTCTCTTTTTTTCTCTCTTTTTTAGAAAGGTCATGGACCAGACAGAGTGACGAAACCAGAGAAAGAGAGCCCTAGAGAAGTACAGTATGGGATCAACGTTTGCTGTAATCTCAGGAATATACATAGTGAGTCCTCTTTTTCAATCTCAGCTGATCAATTTCATCAATTTTTTTTTATAAATCAATAAAATTTTACAATACATATTACGGTCTACACTACTTACAAAAATTACTTTACAATACTACTGGGACAAATATCCCCGAGGAGCAAAAGACTGTGTCTACCCCAAGGGAATTAACATAGATAAAGGAAAGAAAAACTACAAAAACTTAAAGAACGCTACTAAAACAACACATACGGATAATAAGAACGATTGACACCAAAGTCTGCTGCATATTAGACGTCAGATCTAAGTGATGGCAAGGAAAGGTAACTGGTGGAGAAAACTTATCTTGAAGTTTCTTGAAGTTTCAGCTAAATTTCATCTAATTCGACATTTAAAAACTTTTCACTCTAACTGGACGGTCTGTTTTTAGTGAGCCATTGAGTATCTCACAATTTTGCTGCTTGCTGTTTCATATGGCTCAGTTATTGAATAAACATTCTGTGGCTACTCAGTACCAAACAGTAAAGTCCCACCTTTCAGAAACCATATGTCAGAAACCCATTATTTTTCCTCAGTCTATTGTGTCCCCTTGATTAGCCCATTTTTTCGTATTGTTCTAGCACAAATTAAGGTTCTGAGTTTCATGTGTAGTAGTTTACCATAAGGTTCACCATAAGGTTAAGGTTAAGTGGTTTACCAAAGGTTTACCATATTCCTTGGATAATCTTATAAGAGATAACTTACGTGGCTTGACAGCATGTGCTTCAGTTTCGAAAACAACATTTTGGCTTTCATTTCTGTGGAACCAACGAACATTTCCGTAGTTCACTTCAAAATGATATTGTCCCATTGGATGAGTAGCACCAACAGTATGGAAGATACTGTGTGATCCATCGATCTTTACGAGGTAGACCCAAGCAGCAACAGTAACAGCAAGCTTAGGCTTAGCTTGGAATTCGGTGCTCTGGAAGCTAATGTCTACGCACCACAAATATGCGACATTGCCGCAGTTGCTATCTGGAATCTTTGCAACGAGCGCGCCAGTTGCCATCTGGGCATTGTTATCAAAGCCAGATTCATCTGAAGCGGTTGCACCGTTGAATTTCTCAAAGTCGAGGTATGCGACAAGTCGCTCTGTGGAAGAAATTGAATACCAATGAAAAGAAAGTCACATGCAAAGAACATTTTCATAGTTTATTTTCTTTTTAGTGAGGAACAACAACAAAAGTGCTATAATTTTCTGTCTCAAGAAAAATTTCAAAGAAGAAGGCATTTTATATTGACAATTTGGAGCAAATGTATCGGAGAAAAATAGAAGGTTTAAGATCAACAAAGTGATAATTTCATTTTAGTAAGAGTTAGAACTTTCATTTTACAAAATATAAAAAACATAGAAGGCGAGGGTAAAATTTGGTGAAGCTTGAAGATCAGACTCCGGTTGGATAAAAGTTTGACAGGAGAGCTTTGCATAAGGTCAATATGATGATAAGAGCCACCACTACCTATATCATCTGGTCCTGTCATTGCTACTGAGCCTGCTGACTGCTATCATTAGTAAGATAAAACATAGGGCTCAAATCTTTAAAAAGTTCGGTGTAAATTCTATTACAGTTTTCTTTGAAATGAATGGCTTGGAAGGAACTTAGGGTGTTTTGCTGTAAATCTGCCGTGGGAATTTATTGATATCTTGATTAGTTTCAAAATGGCGGCATTTATTAAATTTGAGGCTGTGACATCATCAAATTTCTAAATCCTAAACTAGAAAAGCAACAGATTTCTGCTTGCCATCATATTGTATCATTTCCTCTCTTGGTTTAGGATGTATGATGATTCAAATTTTTTTCAAAATTTTCCATCAATTTTTTCAAAATAATTAAATTGCCGCCATTTTGAAAAAATCAAGATATCAAAAAATTTCCACGACAGATTTATAGCAAAGTGCCATAAGTTCCTTTCGAGCTATTTAATTAAAAGAAAAATGTCATAGAATTTTACACCCACCTTTTTAAAGATTTGAAAGATTTTAGCCCTATGCTGTAAGACAATGAAAATAGAACAGGAAAATACAAGATGAAAATCATTCCTGTCATGAAGTCCAGTTAAACATTCAAGTATTTATAACTTACTTCTGGTTGTGCCAGATTCACCAGAATCCTTCTCGCTTGTAGCAATTCCAATGATTTCAGCACCGCCACGTTTTTGTAATTTTACTTCTTTTTCTTCTGGAAAATAAAGGCAATAATTTGTGTTTTTACTCAAACTACGACAAATCGGTACAACCAATGGCTAACATAGACGAAACTCTAAATTTGTAGCAATAGATTCTTTGCATGCTTTGAAAATGTGAAGGCTAAAGTTGATCAATCCTGTCATAAAAGTAATGATAAAACAGGAAAAGCTATTTCGTACCTTGATTCATTGCTGGAAATTGTCGCAAAGTTGGGTATTCTTTGCAGCAGAAATTTTGCATGATTCTACGCTATAGTCTGTCTCAATTTGGATGTCACGTGAGATTTTCAATGATGCAAATTTAATGATGCAAAGCACTTGAATTGCCTTTACTCACGAACACGTGACATCTAATCTGAGATAAACTTTAGTTCTTACTTTCATGATGATTTCAAATTTTTGAACAATACATGAATGACAGCCATGGTTTAAGACCATATCGTAAATTTAATGTAAATTAGCAACAACAATGTCCTTTTCAAACTACAGAGGCTAATACTGAGGACAGAGGTTTTTGAATTGAAGGACTAGAGTACTTACCACCGCCTGAGCCTTCTTCAATAAGGACTTTTGCGAATGAAACTGCAATAGAAGATCATTGCATAATTATCTTTACATAGCACAGCATGGCTCGATATAGTGTGAACTTCATAGACTAAAGAGGTTATTCTCTCGCTATGTGGCATCCTGACAGAGCCACAGCTACTTTCGATCGATCTTTCAGCTGCTCTTCAAATAGTCTCGATCAAGCGAAACTTTTGTACATTTTCATTTGAAAGGCTCGATTGAGTTGCAATAGAGCTTGTATCACCATCGTTCACAAGTAAGAATTCGTCAGATTGCTACAAAATTTAGAACAATTCATTCTTTCTTTTTATAAGAATACTATCAATTTTGTCCAGCCTCGATATTCCTAAGAAATTTTCATTTCGAACCTGAATATATTCTTTTATATCAGTCATGCGATTCTCTGTTATGAACATCGCAAAACAGGCAACTGCTGAAAAATGAGACACAAATATGCGAGCTGAGGCTGAAATATTCTTATAATGTTCTGAAAAATTGGATGATTCTGAGCCTTAAACATTATTCTTATAAAAAAAGAGTGTATCATTCTATCCATACTCTTTGTAGTATAGCTAAAATGCCAATCCGATATATGCAGATTTATTCCTTTTGATAAATGATCATTTTTTGCAACTACCTGTAAATATTTGTAGTAATTTTTTATTATGGCTCTAACTAAGAGTCTAAAAGTTCGGCAAAGTCCAACCACCACTCCAATAAATTCAAACATAAACAAAGTTACAAATAACATCATTTTTCTTTGGTTTAGGAGTAAACAAAAAGTTTTAAAACAGGTTTGCTTACCCGAGAGCGCACAGCAAAATATGAGAAGATGTGAAGGCCTCATCTTTGAACGGCCCTAGAAAGAGAAAAATTGATCATTAAATTCAGTATCGATTGACAAAGTTTGGAAAACTTTTGAGTTTAAAAAACTTTTTTGTCATCCATTTAATCATCTAAACATTTCAATCTTTACAGCAGAGACAATCAGAAATTCGCTACAAAATTAACCTGAAGACATGGTTGGCCTATGTGTTTGCAAAGAGATAAAGAGGTAAGTCAATTTATGAATTAGATGCTGTTTCAACGATCTTTATAAGAAATTAAGAACTTTGAAATGGTTGCAAATGGTTTCAAATTTTCGCGATTTTTCTCAATTATCAGCATATTTATATAAACAGTTCATTTTTATCAAAATGTTTGAAACAAATGTTTAAATTCTTTGGTTTATGAAATATCGTTGTTTTTTAGCTGTCGTCAAAAAACGAAGCACTGAAAAAGTGATTGCTTCTTAAAGGTAGCACGGCTTTCCTTTGAAAAACATTTTATAAGATTTTAATTAACTCATAACGATAATTAAAAGCCGTATGAACTGTATAGTGACGTGATCTCTCTTCCATGATAAATGTATGTGGATATACAAATGGCTAACTTGAAATTAGAATCCAGAAGTGCGACTCAGGCCTATTGTTGCGATTTTTTTTTTCATTCAAATATAAAATTTTACAATATATCTTACATTCTACTATACCTATTTAAATTACTATACAACACTACAGGTACGATACCATGGGGAGCGAAAGACAATGACTACCCCATTGCTATTTTCAGGACCATAAGCGAATCTCGCTAGAGTGAGATCAATCTAGCGTTCGTGAAGCGGTACATTCATACTGGCAATGTAGAAGTAATACCGGTAAAATCAATTACTAAATCTTGAAACAGGTTTATGAAACTAATGAAGCATTTCTCTTGAAATATTGCCAACGAAGTTTTATTGATTGTCCTATTCACTATCATATGTATTTAGATTTGGCTTATATGTAACAATTGCTATCTAATCGTTAGCTGCATAGTGGTAATTCAATTTGCAAAATGCATCTTTATGCATTTACTGAAAAGATACTGGTTGCTACCGCTTGATGAAAAAAACATTTTTTAACATTTTTATTTGTGAATATGTTGATAACGGCATCATCAAATCATATAAGCCTTCAGATCTCTTCCATCATTTTTCGTCGATGATACTTTAGTGCTCATGATGCTCCAGTGATTGCCGATTGAAAACTCTGTCAATCTTTGCTATACTACCTCATTTGCAATCAATAACGAGAATTGTAAATCTTGAAAAAGCTTTTCCTGTTTGCTATCATTCTGTTGGAACTTCTTATCATCTTCACCAAATACGTGTCGTGATTCCTTTCATGTGTGCCTGCAACTGCTACTTCTGTTTCCACTATCAATAAAAAGTTTACGAAGGCATGATAACAAGATAGCTTGAGCTCTTCTGTAGCCGTAAGAAAATATCACGCAATAATCCAAATGTTTTTTGCACACTGAGGATGGATAGGTTGTAGGCAAGTTGACGTCTTTTCTCTTGCAGCTTTCTTCTTGTTTTCAATGCTTCGTAAACTCTTTATTTCATCAGTGGAAATCAGATCCTTGGCATGTTTACGCTTCAACCACTTCAAACATTCCATTTTGCATACTTTCTGGGAAATTAACAGCGCTTCTTTCTGCAGCAACTCACAAAATTTGTCTTGCTTCAAAACCAATATAATCACATAAAAACCAGGTCAATAATCATCCATATACTTACTTTTTTGTGTATCCAAAATCTCTTTTAGCCGTTCCAAAATTTAAAAACTATTATACACACAGCAAAGCCGTAGAGGGGTAGCTGTCTGACATTATTTCAGAATCAGTTGAGTGCATGAGCGAATCGCAAGCATTTGACCCCGGCCTAGCCCTCAACCTGTAAACATACCGGTGCCCGTATACAAATCTTCGTGAAATCATCGGAGTCGGTTGCTCTTTCTTGAAACATTGTGCATTGGAGCGTTCAAGTATTGCCCGTTTAGTTTGCTTAGCGATACTGAATGCTTGGTTAGGCATGGCTTGTTTTATGTTCATTGATACTTTTTAATTTACTGCAGTTGGTCATCTAAATTTGATAACCTTCAACCAGGCACCTACAATCTTATATTGCATAGGATAATTTATTTCGCTCCTAGCTAACGGTAAAGGCAGGTACTACAATTGCCAAAGGTGAAGCTATTGCGAAATAAGGAACTGTTTCAGTTAAATCAATCTAGTTCAGTTAATGATGTAGAATGCTCCGATGTGCAGACAGATCTAAAACATAACAGTTTGATACAGTGCATTGAAGAACAAAAAATCAAAGAGGCTGTAACTTTCAAACGATATTCATCATTGATTGGAAAATGCAAGGGAAATTTGAAATTGTTCACAGAAAAGCGTATAGTGAAAGTACATAACATGTCATAGGAAAGTAATCGAATTTCAGGATTAATTCTTTTCGTAGTGTGAGGGCGCGTTGGAGGGCCTTGAACATATGTGGCAAAATTTGCTCTAATAGCTCAGATGGCACATTGAATACACGTATTTTTTATAAGAAACTAAGGTCCGTGGCTGGTAGTCAGTTTCTTAAATTTTTGGGCCATTTCCCTACCAAAAGTTTCTTATGTGTTTCTTATATTTTTAATGCCAAAAGTGTAGAGTTAATTTAGCTTTGTCAAGAGGGCTCCCAACTTACTTAATAAGATCTCAAAACAAGTAAATGACATAATTCGCACTCAAAATAATATCCAAACAGTTGCTATAACTGTACAGTAATCAAAACTACAAATTACAAACATTTCTTAGCTTTTTGAATTCAGGTAGGGTTGTTTCTTAACTTTCGAAAAATTGAGCCTACTGTTTCTTACAAGCTGTTTCTTATAAGAAAAATACGTGCAGATGCATGGAGCATCCTAAAATTTCCCTTGCATTTATTCAATTGCAAATCTTTCCGTCGTTTTGATTTTATGCAATATAAAACTTTATCTTTTCAAATATTTTGAAATTTCATAAACATTAAGCTTTCAGAGATCAAGGTGAAGTAATCTAATTTTTGAGCGATAACACTTGTTACAAACCGACATCATTTTTTCATTTCATTTTTCATTATTTTTACACGGTGGCCCCGTCAATCGAGAGGATTGCTTTACAGGGGGCCGTGCCAAACTTTACAATATTACTAAAAATTACTAACAAATTACCTATATTTACAATCTAAAATAAAAAAATAAATGAAAAACAATGGAGTTAGCCTGAGAGAGGCAAATTACTCTTCAGCATACTTTTAAAAATGCTAAGAGAGGGTGCTTGTTTGACATCCAAAGGCAATTCATTCCAAGTCTTTGCACCCCGGAAAGATATCGCTTTCTGCCCATTGCAAGTTTTCATCCTTGGAACAAGGACATCGGCAATGGCATTCCGCAAGTTCATACTGATATCACGCGCAGAGTTTTTCTTGAAAAGGTTTGAAAGATAGCCGGGTGCAAGACCTGACAATGCTTTGTATGTAATAGTAGCTGTCTCGCATTTTATCATTTCCGTAACCGTTGGCCAATTTAGTTCCTTGATCAAATTTGAGGCGGATACATCATAGCTGCTATTGGTGACAATTCTTGCAGCTCGATTTTGCAATTTTTGTATGGTTTGCAATCTGGTTTCACTGCAGCCTCCCCAAACAGAACAGCAATAACGAAAATGTGGCTCTACGATGCCATGATACATTTTGATTAAGGTATCCTTAGGTACGAATTTTTTGGCATATTTCAAAAATCCTAGAGCACGAGACAGTTTGCTACATAATGATTTCGTGTTCCGATCCCAAACGAGGCTATCATCAAGTTGGACTCCTAAATATTTTACATTTTTAACGATGTCAATTTCAGCGCCATCAATAACAAATCAATAACATCCTTTGTCGCTCCTGCAGGGATTTTTATGATGACAAGATAGGTAGGAAACCAATTGATTATAATAAACAGCTATTTATTGAGTTGGATGCTGTAACAGGTATCTCAGCCTCGTTTCCCTTACCTTCGTTTTCAATTATAGTAGAATTGAAAGGTGCAACGGATTCTTTTGAAGCTTCTCTGGCTCAATTTTGTGTTCCGCTAAAACCTTCGCTACTTTTTGATCTACCAGAACGTTTTTCTAATACCGTTCGGAAATATGAGAAACGTATATAAGATAAAGCTGAATAACCCCTGCTTGATAAAATGTAATATTTGAAAAAGACAACTTACTTGGTGACCTAATAAACTTGAAGATCTTTGAAAAATAACCAAGATTGATCATTTTACCGATATCTAAATATTCTTCTTGAGTATTTTGTCAAGGACCAAACGAAATAGATCTATCACCTGATCATTCTTTATAATTTCCCAAGAGAGACTAGCTGGGATGTATCACCTTGCCGGGATAGGCTGGCTGGCTGCCTATAAAAATTCATAATTTTTCCACTTTACGTTAACGTAGGAACTTCATTCCATCTTGTCTTGCCGAAATGTTTCATCCCGTTCCAGCGAGCCCGTCTAGTTGGATGAATTTACCTTGTGAAATGAAACAGAAGGGACAGCCCTTGTTGGGGAGAGGAGATACGGTTTGTCCCAGGAAACGTATGTGTACCCCCGTGCAGTAGGTTAATGCTCAATTGCTCATGCGCCCGGCAGAGCTCCAACCCAAAATGCTACTGCGCGTGAGCTTTAACCTACTGCACGGGGGGACACATAAATTTCCTCGGACAAACCGTATCTCGTCTCCTCAACTAGCCCGCTTTGCTGAGATAATACTTACGTCACTGCTCATACGATATGATAATCCTTTTGCTATGATAAACATTGAGACCCAACAAGCGTGGATGTTTTTAATTTCATCAGTTTCCCCTTTAAATATGCCTAACTTTTCTCCCATCCACTATTTCACACACACCTACACATTTCCAAAAACTAGAAGCAGTTGTTCTGGAAACTATCTATTCTGGTGAAAGATTTCAATTCTCAGTTCAGAATCTTCTTCAGAAATAAAATTCTTTTCAATTTTCTTATCACTGTTACTTTGCAATCTCTACGATCAAGTTCAGTGATCAAACTTTGCATGATTGGATAGATAACTCTATGGAATCTCTTTAGACATGATTTCAACTTGTCCTCGCTTTCCACACATTATCACTACAAGCGGCAAGCCAAGGAAATTGTTCCCAATGCACGATAGGCTCCAAGCATTTTGTGTTGTCAGATGCTTCCTTTGGAAGGACTTGGAGGCATCTTAGCTACTGGACCGTTCAGAAATTAACGCTTTTGCAAGACAGAAAGGTGCCAAAACTACCAGAACTTGAAGAACGAGTAAAAACTGGGGTGATGCCTTACACAGCCCTTCGATGGGTTCTCCTTGTATTATTATTACGATTTCATCATTCCATGGAAGCCTGGACCCCCGGAAATTGTTGCCTTTGAAGATTAAAGTTGAGCACTGAAAATCTCAGTTGACTTTGGTAGAAATTTGCTTGTTTTCGTAATATTTATGCAGTTTACTGCAAGCATGGTATGGTAGACGAATGTTCACCTTTCGTTGTCACTGAAGCTGCCACAGTCAAAATTGTCTCTTTAATAATGGTAAGATATGCTCGATAGTAAAAGGTCGATGGTCGCATTTCGTAACTACTTCTTTTGGATTGTTCCTTTGGCATTGGAGTAAAAACGTGAGAGAAATTCGTTAGAAAGGAACGCGTTGACAGGAACGTTTCGAAACGATTTTATTCGTGCTGTATTAAAATTCATATTTGACGTCAAATATCCGACGAATATTTCATTATTGCATGCTTATTGCAGCTGATTCGCGTTTTTTATGTCTTAGTGGGAACCAAGCCGACTAGATTGTGACTAAATGTGGAAAAATGGCTGAATCTTTTGATAGTTTATAGAAGGAACTTATGGTTCATAGCAATTCTCATGATATGACTTGGTTAATTCATCATTTGTTAGAGAAATAGCCGTGTTTTCCGTAATTTAGTACCAGAGTTGTCACTGATTACTAACTTCATATTTGCTACCACTTGCATGCGACAGAGCTTTATATTTCAGTAGAACCGAGATTGGCAAGCTCTTTTATGCAAATACTCGTTCCTTTACTTGTATCAATTCAATTAATTGAGCCTGTATTATAAATAGCAAAACGTTATGCCATAATGTTTTCTCTCGATTAGGCCCACTTGTTTTAACATAAGTATTGTAAACATGGCAATTTTGAGAAGGTTCCTGATGAAAAAGTTGTTCCTCTCTGAGTACTGCAAACTTGAAAACATACGAATTCAAAATTGTGGGGAATTGTGATGCGATGCAGTACAGTGCGATAAAGTAATCAAACTTGGTATCCGAAGAGCGTCAAGAACGATGCTAGAAGTGTGAATTAAGCTTAAGAATCCGCTGGTTGATCTTGATTTTGAAGTACGTTTTCTGCGTGCCCGTTGATCTTTTCAAAAGCATATAAACAGTCTCAGTTTAAATCGTAAACAACTTATGTTTCGGCAGGTAAAGACGCACGCTTCCCATCAGCTGTAAAGATGTCTCGAAGTTTGAAGCCAGATTGAAATGTTGTGAAGAGTTTATCTTTTCTTGTGAATTCCCTTGGAAGTATATGGTAAGTCAAATCGATTTTAATTTTGCTCGTAGTTTTGTAACTCACAAGCAAACAAGCTATGTAATTAAACTTGCACTACCCTCCTTATACATTTAAGCGTAGTGGCTAATGGTCTTGCTTAATTCCGTCGGAAACAAAATAACAAGTGTACACGTCATCATGCATCTACTGTAAGGATCCTAACAGCTCAAAGGCTCATAGTTTGGCAAATTTAAGCCCAATGATAACTTCGATCTTGATTCTAAACAGAGACTTAACCAGTATGCAGCTTAAGTCGTATTTATAGTAATCCGGCTATCTTTGGACTGTAAATATTTGCTTTGATGTTATCACAGTTTATATATTTAGTCACTGAACTGTGCTGTTCGGCGTAGTGCTCCCTCGTAAAGAACATTTCGCTAGCTTTTGATCCCTTATCTGCTTAAATCTTCTGCACAGAAGTTTAGATATCCCATGTAAATTAAAACAGTAATTTTCTCCAAGATGTAACAGTTGGCTCTCTAACTTTTTAGTCAAGACCAGATGTAAATTCTGCCGAGTATCTTGAATCGACTTCGAATATTTTGAGCAGCGTGCAAATCTCATTATTGGAACTTCAATCAATATTCTTTCCGGTCTCGTCTAGTAATGAGCTGATTGCTACAAGTTGCAGTACGTATTAACCTTGGAGATAATTGTTGGAATGAAATTCTTTATGGTTGATTGTTCAGTAATAGCTTCTATAGAATAGCTAATTCAAAGCATTTATCTACCAAAAGCAAGCGAAAATTTATAAATCTACTTACCTAATTATTTACTGTTTGCGGTCGGATTTCGGAAGATATTGTTATTACGAGCAATTTTGCACATGCAGTTATATTATCACCCTTTCATTATTGTATCGATCTTTTGAAACTTGCAACAGATGTTGAGCTGTTAATAGTGTCAGATAGGCTGTTCCAGAGGATGCTGTTTTGCATTGGATGTTGGGTAATTTCAGTGTATATAAAATTATTGCGATTGACGTGTAACTCACACTTAAATTAAAAGCCTTCCAATGGTTGCCTGACATCCAATGTGAAACTGACTCCAGTGTGTATCAGTAGAGATTGTTTGCGTGTAATTATAGTAGTAATTGTATTTAATTGTATGTAGGTTTAATTTAGCTTTATGTCAAAGCCATGGGGTAGTCATGGTATTTTGCTCCCCATGGTATCTCGTCCTGGTAGTGTAGTAAAGTAGTTCGAAAGTGTTGTTATAAGTAATCCCGTTTTTGTAAATTTTTATACTGAATATAAAAAAAAGGAGGATGCTGCTTGTAAAGATTGTAGTAAAGAAAGGAAAGGAGGGAAGAGGAACTCTTTAGAGAGTAAGACTATCGGTTTCTCTCCTATTCTTTCTTACCCTCCCCCAGAAGAGGAAACATTCAGTCTTGATCCTTGCTAAACATACTGTCATTAGAATAGAGGCTTAGATTTAAGTCAAGTATCCAAGTCAATTGTTGCAAAGAAGATCAACTTTGAAATCTATTAGAACGATTCTTAAAGGTTCAATCTTTTTCCGATACAGGTAAACAAGGGATTTAGAATCATGAACCATCGAAAAAGTAGCAAACTTCACCAATGAAGATCTAAAGGCATGTACCAAAGATCGAACATATCATGGCAAGTCTATGGAAATTTGGTAAGTTGTCGAAAATGTCGATTTTCTTGTTTATGAAGTAATTATTATGTTTCACATCAAAGGCAGTCAAATATTTAAATGATAATATAATAGATAAATGATTTAAGTACCAAAAATAGCTGAGATATTCAAGAACGAGTTCAAGAACACGACGTTTCGAGCGCATACTCGTTATCAAGTCAAATGTTTACATCTGAATTTTGTTCCTTTGTCAGATTTTTGATCATATTATATGTCATCATTCAGTCATTTCAAATTGTATTCAAGACAAATAAAGAAAGACAAATTCGAGTTCAATTTAGTGACATTTCCATAAGTATTGTAACATTCCGGTATGACAAATCCGATTTTGATGAAATTGTTTTTCAAGACAAGGTAACATTGTGGCTATGTTTGACGTTTCGAAGCAAAACTATGGTTCATCCTCGCAATACTAATTTGCGATTGCTCGAAGCTATATTTATGTGCATAAAGAGACAAATAACTACTAGAAGTGCATGATTACAATCTCTATATGAAATGTAAATAAAGGAGTAGCCCTATGGATAATAACTGAATAGAAAGCTAAGATAGTTCCCGTTATACCAAAGTTTCAATTGAGTGGCGTTAGAGCTTCTGACACAATTGTTCACATTCAAGTATTCTTCAAAATGTAAAAAAAAATCGTTCGATTCAGATTATTTTTCAGAATAGCTAAAAGCTTCAGAATGCTGGGAATTAAGTGAAGGATGATCACGTAACAAAGCAATGGTAGCGATTATTAGATAGGACTCAATGTTCCCTCTCCTGTGTCTGGATTTAAGTTCGTTAGAAATGTTACCGGATAAAATTCACTCCAGATCAAATTTTACAGCAAACTAATATGGTATTCATGCAAATGTTACAGCATTCCAGAAGTCTCATACCCTTAAATAAAAAGGCTACGGTGTTCTCTTCATTCGGTAACTGACCCCGATTTGACGGTTTTTTTTACAAGTTGCTACAATTTGCTATAATCCACGATTACGCGGAGAATGAGGCAAGTGACGACAATCATTGTAAACTTCATTTTATCGACATTCCATGGTGTTATAAATACGACATTCCAAGTATTACGACATTCCAAGTTAAGAAACACAAATCAGGTTAAATATGAATAGTAAAGTTAACTTAAAACATGTTAACTTTCGTACGTTTCGACCCAAACTTGGTTCATCTGCAGCGAATCTAATTAATGATACATGGCAATTTATACTAAGGAACAAACAAGATGAAAAACGCTGTGAACAAGCGTGAGTTACATTTCCTACGCGTAAGGGGACCCAAGACCTGCATCTCGAGTGGGATAAATTGGGAGTAAACCAAAGGAGGACCAAGGGAATAGACGACTGTTGGGAAGAATGAGAACGTCAAACTCATTGTTGGCTCGTCCAAAATAGAGAAATCTTTCAACGACGCTGCGTACTCAAGCATAGGTTTCAAATCTTTAAACAGGTGGGTGTAAAATTGTATGACCTATTTCTTTAAACTGAACGGCTCCAATATAACTTTATCTACTTTGCTATAATTCTACCGTTGGACTTTAAAAAAAATTCAATATTTTCAGAATTAGAGTCTTTTTCTTCTTTTCTAAGAATTCAAGAAAGATGTTGAAAACATCTTAAAACCATCGTAATTTTTAACTTTGTCAATTAAACATGAAGTAATTTTTAAGAAAACCATAGTTTATGAATGTCTACAATGTGGTAGCAACCACAAGTCTGTCACTCTTCTGGTTAACGATTTAGTATGGCATCACATCCTCAAATGAGTTGAAACATAGAATACGCTGTAACTTTGAAAGAATGGAAAATTTCTGAAAAGTCCACGGTAGAATTATAGATAAGTAGCCAAAGTTTCTTTCAAGGCATTCAATTGAAAGAAACAGGTCATAGAATTTTACAGCCACCTTTTTACACCGATTTAAGGATTTGGAACATATGCTGCGTACCCTGGCAGCTATCCACGATTAATTCTTTATTTTGAATTTCCAGCCTCACTCATCTTGGTCGTGATTCACACTGTCAACCCATCACATGATAGGAAAGATAAAACAACACCGGAGAAAACAAACAAATCCAGTTACAAGAAATTACAGCTACAAAACTCCCTGCAAGCGAGACTAAAAATACTCAGTGACTTCATACACAGCAAGGAAAATCACTTGGGACTTACCGAGTACAGCATGAAAGATCTAACTCAAATTATGGATGGTACCAAACGATCATTGAGTCAGAAATCTCTTCATTTTCTGCATGATATTGTACCCACTTTGAATCACCTTAGCTCGGATAAAAACATAACCAGAACATCTTATATCAATAAACTATCACGTCTGATGAATGTCACTGGCCTAAATCGATGGGCATCGAATGATAATAGAGCCTCAACATATAACAGATCTTCATCTCAACCAGTAGCATTACTTAATTACCTTAATTGGTATCTTGATTCGTCTGGAACTGATACAAATTCAGGACGAGGTATTATAACAAACAGCCAAGAAGAAGTCAACAAAACTCTTACAGTGAAGGCTAATTCAACTTTTGTAGATTCGAGGAGCAGATCTAGTTTGGGTAGGCAAATGCAAAATAACTCTGTGCCATTTAGGGCTAAGCCCGCTGCAGATAGACATGATAAACAATTTGAAATGAACCTGCGAAAGCCTATACAAGAGACTAAGCGATTTACTAATATGACTTACAATGGTTCGAAATTGAAGAGTAATGTAAAGTATTCAAAGCATTCTAGCAAGCCATCAAGGCTAAAAGACGTTAAATTACATCGATTGCATCGGTCAAGAACTATTAAAAGAAGTAAAAAGAAATCGAAGCAACGTAAACAGAAATACCGTAATAAAAAGCTGCTTAGAAAAGACAAGACTCTGAAGCAAAGAAGTGAAGTTATTCATGAAAGATTTAGAATCATTACTGCAATCTTCCTCAGATCAAAACTTGATTCGTAGTTTCACAAATGAAATGGAACACAGCGTCAGAAATATTGACACAAAGAACAAAAAAGCGAAGAAGCTCAAATCACATCGCAAATATCAGAGTGGGAGAAGTATACATAAAGCACCAAAAGATATTAATAACAAATCAATTTTTGACATCGCAAGACGATATCATGTCAATAACAGAACATTGCTGAGTTATATCAGAGCACAAAATGTAATAAGAAGTGGCTGGCCATATATTACGGGTATGAGACGTAACTTAACTTTGCACAACTTATTAGATACGCTGAGAATCCGAGTACAGATATCTCCCAATAATTCTTTACTTTTATCGAAACAGAATAATACTGTCAGGAATGCTTCATCTTCAGAAATTAGAACTAACACAAGCTTTGTTAAGGAGAAGCTAAAAAATAGTAGTGCAGGCAGTAGGAAGAACGATACAAAATTATCCGAGCAGCTACCAATGACACATGTTTCACCTTCTTACATGATCGATTCTACTTATGTATTGAAAACTCCGGCATTGATCGGGCCACCTAAAACACTTCAATTATCATCAACTTTGCAAAGCAGTGCAAAAGCTACTTCACGAATCGTGTCAAAACAGTCGTCAACTAGTGCATTCTCTTTACGTAATGATACGCTGTTGCTAGCTCATAAAACTAACTGCTCAGAATCGTCTCTGATGAAGCCAACACAGGTGCAGCCCAGCTCGAACATTCAGAAAGCTGCCTCGCAACTGATCACTGATGGAGATGCTTCTTCAGGAGACAGACTCATATCGGATTTATTAGATGCGTATAAGATAGCATTGAAAGAAAAGATAGTGTATACAAATGCGTCTGATACAAGCCTAACGGTAACACAGATCTCCTCTGTCCGGACTTTAAGCCCCACGAAAATCGTATCTGTCGTGCCATTGACAGCTTCAGTTTCCTTGATCATCAGTAGCCCTTCGTCACAGCTGTTGATTCCGTCAAGCAGTCATACTCGAATACTTGTTCCCATGAAAGCGAATGAAGCAAGCGATCCAAGACATCTAAATGTTGCAGAGAGCATGCCTGCAATTCTTAATGAAGAAGAAATATCCAAGAATCGTTCAACATCGAAAGAAGATCACTCTTTGGTATCAAATAACTCCAGATTATTTGCTAACGCCACTGAAGAAGACAAGGAATTATATTTGCTACAAAATCTCAAAGATTTGTTTACTGGCAAATTAAATGTTTCAGTTCCAATCCTTCAGCCAGAGAGTTCACCAACACTGGAAGATAAAAAGTACAATAATAACCATACGCCAACGCCACCTCTATCAGAAGATGACCCTAACTTGGATATAGTGAATGAAATGGATTTGATAACAGCTTTGGCTGAGAATGATGCAGCTGTAGAGAATCAGGAGAATTCTACTAGCAAAGGTATGATTTGTTTCCTATTCCTATAATTTTGTTCAACTTTTGATTAAGCTCAAACTTTCCGTTGAGTCAAACAGATTTATCCACTGTTTGAAAAAATGATACTTTAAAGGGTCTGTTTCATCCAGCATGCCTTGCACGTGCCATCTCTTGGTTGACCTCATTTTCATGGCCCATGAAAATGGCGACAACAAAGGACAACCAAGAGACGGCACGTGCAAGGCATGCTGGATGAAACAGACCCTTTAAGAGCAATTAAAGAGCCATTGTCACCCAGGGTCTTTTGCGAGCATACTACAATTTCAGATTGTCTGAAAATCAATTTGGCCAGAACAGAAACTATAAATCCAGAGTGCTGTGGTTGAACTAATAGAGCATTTCAAGTAAAGTAAAACGTTCGTTTACTTTCACTCACTGGTTCAACTAGTTCAGTGTTGATATGTTAAATTTGATTTTCATACCGGGTGAGTCAATAAAAATAATCTCCGTTTGAAAGGTCACAGCGCCTTAGATATCACGACGATGAAGATGGGAAGTATAGAGTTTAATGATAGATATGTTCAAATCCATTTTTAAATTTACCTGACTGAAATCAGCCACTCCGTTCTGAAATTATAAGGGATTTTCTCCAGAAAGCACCTTCAAGAAACTTTCAGAACGTGCCCAAAATTGCGAACGAATTTTCATAGTCGTAATTTCTAAAATTTTTTGACGAAACATGGAATAATGTCAAGTAAACAATAGTTTATGGATGTCGAAAATATGGTATCAAGCAAATGTTTGTCATTCTTCTGGTTTACAATTTAGAAACTTGATGGCGTCACGTCCTTAAACTGATTGAAGTATGAATATACGCTGTAATTTCGAAAAGTATTCAAGATTTCTGAAACGTCCAACGTCCGTTCTGAAATTATAAGGGATTTTCTCCAGAAAGCACCTTCAAGTCACGAACAAATTTCCCTGACATTTGTGCGTTACACGGGCCATACAGCAATGACTTCTGCACGCTTCAGTACGTGCTATCCTCTTGGGAGGATGAACAAGTCTTCCCCCTGGTATGAATAACCTATTCATGGGGATTCCATTATTCTCAAGAGGATAAAATACATGAATACATGTGAGTGTCATCAATTTCAGG
Source organism: Aurelia coerulea (assembly GCA_039566865.1). Lineage (NCBI taxonomy): Eukaryota > Metazoa > Cnidaria > Scyphozoa > Semaeostomeae > Ulmaridae > Aurelia > Aurelia coerulea. Next base: position 22,713,062 of record CM076947.1, on the reverse strand, counting down.
AAGGAAAATTTGCTCATTGTTTTCATTCGTTTTTGCAGGTTTTTGGGAAGGGCGCTTTCTGCAGAAAATCTCCCATATCGACGGGAAGGAATGGCCGATTAAAGCTGGGTAAATTACTGAACCTAATTGAGCATATTGGCAATAAAACAAGAAAATTTTCAATATTATTGCTTTGATGTTCAGGGAGCAGTGTCCATCCAAACAGGGATTTTTTTTTTACTCAGTCTGAATTTTCCGCGCGCCCGCAGAGGACCCTGTGTGACAATGATTCTTTAAGTTGATTTAAAAATACAAGATCAATCCACTGACTGAAGCTTTAACTTGATTTTGGCACTTTCTTTATAGATTTATCTCAATTTGACGCCAGCAATAAAGCTACGAAAGAGGGCGTTCGCAATCCAGCTTTTGGGACTGACCATGAAGATAAAACAGCTGGTAAGTTAAACTTCATTTCTTGCTTCAGATGTCGCTCGATGCTCGGTCTTTTAGTTTTTGTTTTGTTTGAGTAAGTCATTGTTTAGCAATATAAATCTTCCTTTTTTCAGATGTAAATTTTGTAGTTTACACTTATTGTCGCAAAGGATCTGAGCTATGCTCTGCGAAATGATTTTGAATTCATGTTTGAAACTAATGATGCGTCTCAGATAAAAGGTGTGACAAACTTCTATTCTCTTTGCTGGTTGTTATTGCATTTTCTTTATATCAGAATGCGTTCAAATTATTTTGATGGCCTTCGATTTTTTGGTATATCAAGGGTTTCAAAACGATTTTGACCAGCCCCCAAGGTCTTAGTTTAAGAATGTTTTAGCTGACATGTATTGAATTGTGCTCTGTCGAAATATTTTTTCAATTAATTAATGATTGTATTTTATTTCTCTTTGTTTATGATTTTCATGATTGCCTCCAATCCATTTTTCGATGCCCTGATGTTATGTTTATGGAGATTTCTCCCTACCTCCAAACCATTTGCTCTGGGCGTATTATTTGAGCGCTTCCCATTGCTACAAAGCCAAACTGTTAAGACTTAAGTTCGGACGTCCTATTTCTAGCCACTACTCAATTGTCTCATTCTTCGTAGTTGTATCCCCGTCTATAAGCAGTATCAAACCTACCCAGGAAGGCTTCCATGACCCAAATGCTGGCACTGAACCACGAGATAAAGCTACAGGTAAGTGGAATAATTGCCTCTCTTGTTTCAGCAATGGGGCTTCTTTTAAGTTAGATTAAGTTTGTTAGAGACGCAACGCGTACTCCTCACCACTGGTCTTTACATGCGTTTATTTTTACTTCTAAACAAGCCAAAATAAAAGCTTTCAAAGGGCCAATCTATTTTTATTGGAGAGCGAAAACTTATCGCAGCGGCTAACGAAAGAAAGCATCGAAAATGAGTGCATCTCTAGCTGATCATATTTCCGGGAGTCTTTTTTCAAAATATCAAAAATCAAAATAATAAAAGCTATTTGATGTGATGTTATCAACTACTAATGCACTGAAATCATTATGAAACAGGATCAGTTAAATCATTGATTTGGAGTCACTAAATGCGAGCGAGTGAGTGAATTTCTTTCCATGCCATGAGGATTTCATAATCCTTTTCGATTTTTTCAGAAACTGCCCTGTTATTTGAAAGCTATTTGACTGTAAACAGAAAAAAGTTAAGGAAGCCTTTCTCCAGAAAAATTTGAATTCTAATTCCTGAATAAGAGTGTGGCAAATTTGATATATTATGTTGATGACTTCATGACCCTATTATTCAAAGGTATCAATTGCTTTTCAATGGTGATAGCAACTATTGTTCCAGGCGTTAGTTTTATAAAGCCGGTTTCAGTCAAATCCTTGGCGGCAAATTGAGAAAGAATCCTAAACATTTCTTCAGAGAAAGTTGAATTCTGAGGCCTGAATAAGAGCGCGACCAAATTTTATACATTATCTTGATGACTTCATAACTTCATAACCCTATATTTCGGGGTTACTTCATAATGAATGTAAAAAATATATGTCTCTAAATATATCGACGGCCCTTGTTGGATCAAATATTAACAGGATGCTTGCAATGATGTAAGTGTAAAATGAATAATCCTATTATTCAAAGGTATCAATTGCTTTTTAATGGTGATAACATCCGTGCTTTACTTCTGAAATATCGTTCCAGAGAATTTGAATTTGAGACCTGAATAAGAGCGCAGAAAATTCGATATATTTTCTTGATGACATCATAACTTCATAATTCTAATATCGAAAGGTATCAATTGCCCTTTAATGATGATCACAACTATTGTTCTGCTTGTTGCAATCAAGTTGAATTTTGAGGCCTGAGCGCTGAAAATTTGATATATTTTCTTAATTAAATCATAAATTCATAACTCTATTATTCAAAGGTATCAAGTGCTTTTTAACTGTGATAACAACTATTATTCCGTGCTTTACTTCTGAAACATTGTTCCAAAGAATTTCAATTTGAGGCCCAAATTTGTTTGAGGCCTAAATAAGAGCGCAGAAAGTTTGATACATTTTCTTAATTACATCATAAATTCATAACTGAACTTCTTCACTCTATTATTCAAAGGTATCAATTGCTTTTTAACGGCGATAACAACTATTGTTCTGCGCGTTACTTCTATCGAGCCGGCTTCAATTAAATCATTGACCACTGTTGGTCGAATACGGCCATGTAGCAACTTTTTGATTAGAAGATTGAAAGATCATAACCCCTTCATTTGTGTTGGACAATGCCAGGCTGGATATTAACAGGTGCAACTGTTACTGGTCTTAAGCAAGTAAGAAGAAAATTTAAATACAGTTTGAAAGATATTTGAGACAGAATTTTATCTGCACAATTGGGCATTTTATAACTTGTGATCGTTGAAGTAAGGACAAGAATATACATGTTAAGGTAAGTAAATTTCCATTTTTGATTGTTGCCTTGATTATTTGATCTATTGGTGTCACGTTGATTTGCCCGCCAAAAACAAATCAAGCTAGGCCCAAATGATAGCTGATAAGAAAACGTCAGATATGCAGTTCGATCTTGAAGAAAACAGTTTTAGACATGAATGAAAGTAAACAAATTGTCTCCAGCTAATGCCAGCCCAATTTCTAAGATTAGATGGTTTTCTCTTTTTACCTACGATAGGCCTATGTTTTTTAAAGTGTGGCAAATCTGTGCCAACAGCATCTGATCACTTTTTAGCATGCCAAGGATCTTGTCATACAACAAGAATCTCATTGCAATCGAGTAATCATCATTGTGATAAAACATAATTCCTGTTATGAGCCAACATTTCTAAAGTTTCACCTATTTTGCCTAAAAACGCTGAATGTCTAAAATGTGGATTTTCCATTTGCGATTTTCTCTTGATAGCAAACATGTGCCAGAAAATTTATATATTTTGCGGTTTCTTTTTTAGTTCTATGTTTTTTTTCATTCCATGCATGAAGACAGAGACTTCTAAATGATAAATATAGATCGTAGAATGTCAAATAGAACCAAAAGATTGTCTCGTGAGACCTGTTTATAGAAAAAGAGTCAGTAGACTGTTTACAAATGACCTGATTGTTTGTGATTTCAAACTAAAACACCAGCAGGCTCTTTAGGCCATATTTGCTAGTAGTTGATCCGGTTTCGCCGCACGAAAAGTGAATCATGGCAATCGATTGATCTTGATTTAAAACATGATAAAGTTCTATCACTGAAGTAAGATGCCATCCAACTAATTGCTTTGCTGAAGAATTTTCGAGTTCTTCGTATATTTACACGTTTCAGGTAACATTTTTCTGTTTAAAAACTGTCTGTTTATATTTTGAGTTTGATCAATTAAAATCCATTTCAATCGCGCTGCTCAAGACAGTTCAATACTGCATGAGTACAGTTTTGTCGACCTACCTATATGAGGCATTTTTATCAACAGAGCAATCACGTCTAATTACTTCATGAGTCTAATTACTTCATGTATAGACAATCTATTCAGCCATTTACTCCTGCACCTGATGAAACTATATGCACACTAGCATAGCTTCCAAATCTTTAATTCGACTTAAAAAGGTGGGTGTAAAATTATGTGATCTATTTCTTCTAACTGAGTGGCTTGAAACAAACTTTAGTTACTAATCTTTAATTCTACCGTTGGACTTTTCAGAAATTTTCAATATTTTTTGAAATTTTAGCGTATGTTACATTTCAACTCTTTTGAGGGTGTGACGTCATCAAATTTCTAAATCATAAACCAGAAAAGTGACAGACTTTTGCTTGATACCATATTGTAGACATTCATAAACTATGGTTTTCTTTGAAATTATTTCATGTTGCTTCAAACACTTTAGAAACTACGATGGTTTTAAGTTTTTTTGAACATTTTTCTTGAATTCTTGAAAAAGAAGAAAAACACTCTGATTCTGAAAATATTGAAGATTTCACTATATTCCAACGGTAGAATTGCAGAGAAATAGCTGAAGTTTCTTTAAAATCATTCAGTTCAAAGAAATAAGTAACTGAATTTTACACCAGGCTTTTTAAAGATTTGGAACCTATGCTATGCACACTCTCATTTGAGCTGTGAATTAGTGAAGTTAGATTTGCTTTGCCTTCAGTACTAATTGGACTAGAATCTTGCAATGCAAAATTCTTGTTAGAACTAAATGTATTTTCTATTTCATTGTCAATCACCATCTGCCGCGTGGTAAAATCGACCGTTTTGAAAAAATATAATTCTCAAATTTTTGTCATAAATGATCAAGCAATTCTTCTTGGAAACATTAATTTTTAGACAAGATTCTTTGTGAAACTTGTTATTTTATTATTATCTTATATTCTATTTCTCTTTCATTGCAGCTGATTCGTATGGATTTATGAAACAAAATAATGGCTAAACTATTACTTGCTGCATTCTTGTGCTCTACACTCTCCATTGTGTATCCTTATGTACTTCGTGTAAATTTACCTTCGGTAGTAGTTCGCCATCAAAAAACTGTTGCAAGCCCTGATGTCGATGCTGAGACGCTCAGGAGGCAAAAGCCTGAGGTGCCGATTGATCTGGCTGAGGAGGCTAAGCGTGAAAGTCTAGCTGCAAAGAGGCAGTTTGATGGAAGCAAGAAATCAAAAGCTGCTGCGAAGGATTATAGTGGTAGCAAACTAAGTAAAGATAAATCTAATCCGTTACATGTACTTAAAAACAAAAAGACACCGGTAAGGGGAGGCATTCCTCAAGATGACAAAACAAGATTAGAGAAATCATTACTTGGAAGTCAAGATAGTGCAGAATTTGCAGATTCTAGTGTTCTAAAGCCCAAGACATTTTGGTTTACACTTGACGGGAACCAGAAATCTGCAGCAAGTAATCGATTACCATTTGTAGACCATGAAGAAGTTGTCGAGAATGAAATAATGCCTGACAATGCAAAGGGAAGCTCTGTACCGCAGAATGATGCGCTTACAAGGAGTATTGTAAATAAGAAGCAGGGAGCGACAAAGGCTGAATTGAATAATTCGAGATCTAGTGTCGAGCAAGCTAAAGCTGATGGAAATTCGAAGGCTGAGAAGGATGATAAGCAGAAAGGAAGCAGCGTACAAACAGGACATTATTTGAATCAGAAAGAACTGGAAGGTGACGTATTGAAAAAATCTGAAAGCAACGCTGGAAACAAACCAGTTTCTACGATTGCTCAGCAGGCTACTTCTATCGTAGATGAAGAAGAAGGTGGCGCGAGTGATACGCAGAAAGCCGCAGAAACTGAGCATATAAGTAGTGGTAATGATATCATGAAATCCCCAAGTAGTGTTGATTCTGGGGAAACAAGGAGCGTTGGACTAAATGACACTGAATCAACAGAGGCTACTCCTAACTTGGATGACGACGAAGATAAAGCTGACCTTGAGGAGGAGCAAAATGAGGATTCCAAAACTTTTAAAGAAACGGGGGTTGATGACAATGAAACAATAGATACCGCTACAGGGGACACTGTGGAGGCTAATATGGAGAATAACTCTGCTGCGAAGCAGATAACTGATGAAGTATCGAAAAGCGAGAGCAGTTTGAGTAGCAGCAAAAATATTGGGAATGATACTGAGGCTGGTTCTAAGAACGAAAATGTTGAATCTTCAGGCAACGATTCTTCGAATTTGGAAGAAAAGGGCCCTGGAGAATTTGCACAGTCAGAGGATAGTGATGGTGATGATACAAATAACGAAAATGATAAAATGGTCGAAGGAAAAACTGCGAAAGAAGACAAGGTTGATGACAATGAATATATTGATACAGACACAGGAGATGAAGTTACGCTTGATAATGATGGTACTGGAAATGCGGAGGGATTTGAAGGAGAAACATCAGATGCAGCAGGTACAGTAGATAGTAATGCGGAGGCGGTTGAGAATGGGCAAGAGGATAAAGTAGATTCAGACGGTACAGTCAGTGCTAATCAAAACAACGAAACGAAAGCAGAGTCCGGGAATGATAAAGTTGAAAGTGCGTTGGGTGAGGTGACTAAAGATAATGACACAACGGTGCAAGATTTCACGGAAAGCAAAGCTGGTAGTAGCCAAGTGAAGGCTTCAGGTGACGAAAATAAGAGCCATGAAACAGAGCTACAAAGTTTTAAGGACAACGAAGCTGGAAATAATCAAGAAAGTGCTTTCGATGGGGAGAACAAAAACAATGAAACCAAGGTTCAAGATTTTAAGAAAGAGGATGCAGACAAAAGTCAAACTTCGGACTTTAATCAGGAAGAACAGAAAGCTATGGAAGCTGCAAAGTCATACAACAAAACTAATTCAGATAAACAGAAATTGAAGGGTGTCGCAAGGCATCAGCTCGAAGGCACTACTGTAAGTGAATTTGCGTCGTCGGGAGCTGGAAAGGGTCAGGCCAAACTTGATCATGAGATCAATGTGCACGCTGAGAATGAGAAAAATGATAATGCTCCTAGCCAAAGTAAACAAAATGACAGTGCTTCTGATGAGAACAAGAAAGGAAAAGGTGTTGCAAGACATCAGCTTGAAGGCATGAATGTCAATGAATTTGCTCCGTCATCAGGTGCAGGAGATAAAACTGACTTGAGTAAAGCCAAGAGCGAAAGGATTGAGAGCAGTGATGTTCAAAATATTGCCAAAAATGTCAAACCGGAGGGTGCTGCTGCGCAAAAAGTTTCTCAAGATGCAAAGTCAAAAGACTTGGAAGTTCAAAAAGTTGCTAAGAACGAAAGTGCAACGATTGCTGAAGCTCAAAAAGTTTTTGAAAACATAAAAGCAGGGAGCACTGAGGCTCAGCAAGTTGCAAAGGATAGTAAGCAAGCAACTGGGGACAGAATTGTTTCATCTTTTGCACATAAGCAACTTGAAGGAATGGAAGTAAATGAGTTTACTTCTACAAACAATCGAGGTCATGTGAGCAAAGCTGCATCTGCTAATCAAGGAGAGAAAGAAAGTGGTTCTGAGGAAAAGACTGAATTTGGTGACGCTGATGTTAGAGATGAATTTGGTTTGAAACCAACTCCCCCTGTTATGCTTGATTCTTTCATGGAAGGTACTGGTAAGCTCAATGACGATAAGGATGCTACTGACGGGGGTAATAGCACAGAAAAGGCAGAATTTGCCGGTGACAAAACTGAATCTGCAGTGAATAGTGCAAAAGAATCAGAGACAAAAGGGGAGAATCAATTTGATAAAGTGGATGGATCAGAGGAACAAGCCTTGAATGAAACAGAGCTGGGAGAGGGTGCTAAATCTGAAAATTTAGATTTAAATGCTTTCAACGAAAAGGGAGAGAAGGACACAGAAAAAGCAGAATTCTTAAGTGAAAATGCGGAATCTGTTTCAAACACCGACCTAGGACAGCAAGGTAGATCTGAGCTGCAATTTGATAGTAAGGATACTGAAACGAAAGAAGAAACATTGAAAGAGAAACAATTAGAGGAAGGAATGAAATCAGAAAAAGATGCAAAGAGCTTTAAAGAAAGTACTAAACTCAAAGTTAACGCTGAAAATGAACCCCTTACCAATGCTAAGCAGGAAATTGCTAACAAGAAAGTTGAGTCAGAGGGAGAAATGTTGAGTGAGGAAAAACTGTCAGGAGAAACTGTGAAATCAGAGAAAGATGAAGCTAAGAGCTTTGACAACGATGAAAATCTTGAAGCTGCTGAAAATGAAACTGACAATACAAAAGAAGAGAATAAAAAAGCCTCGAAGGAATTCAAAAATCAGAAAGTCAAATCACAAGGCGGACTTGAAACTAACAAGGGATATTCTGAAAAAGATAACATGGAATTCATGAATGAGAAGAACGGCAGTGCTGCACAGAAGCCTGCTGGTGATGATACTAATGAAGGCTCGGCCATGACAACTTTTGGGGAGATAGAAAAACAGAAAAATAAAATGTTGAAGCAAGTTGAAGGGATTTTGAGCACTGATACAATGGAAGAAAAGGATTTGGACGCTTTTGTTGACAATGCAACTGCGCAAGCAGAGGGAAAGGGCAGTAGCATGGAAGAGTTTGCTGCGGGGGAGGACGATGTGAAGGAGGATAGCGCAGACAAAGAACTGGGTAGTGCTGAAAATGTTGACAAGGGAATGGAAAAGACGGAGTTTAATGGAAGTGCAGGGAAGAAGGAGAAAGATGGACTTCGTAAAGATCAAAGCAAGGAAGGGAAAGCGGAAGCAGCCGAGGCTTTTCAGTTGAAAACATCAGAAGATTCGAAAGTTGATGAAGCGAAACTGGAGATTAAGAACCTTACCGCCGGGGTTAAAGATTTAGACAAAGAATTTGCTTCAAAAGTTTCAATGAAAAAGGATGCTCATGCAGACCCAGCACCGTTACGGGAAGCAGCTAAGTTTGCTTCTGCAAAAAGTGCGGATATGAAATCCGTTGTCAAAGACCCTGAAACTGGAAACGTTGCTCAAAATAGCAAAGCTTCAAATCATGAAAACATTGCTGATACCGGTTCACTAATATCATCTGGAAATAAACCAGAGACACCTATGACAGTAAGCAATAAAGTAGTTGAAACGTTAAAGCAGTCTTCAGAACCAGCAAAAGAAATTTGGGACCTCGGACCGGATAATAATCCAGTATCAAGATCAGGAAAGAACAATGACAGTAAATCTTACGATAAACCGGCCAAAAAAAGTCCGATAGCAGGAGAGGGTGATGAATTTGGTAACGGACCAGCTATTGACAAACAGATGCTTGCTGAAACTTTTCCAAATCCGGAAATCGCAACGACTACAGAAATTAGCGGCAGTTCAAGCGGTAAGACTATAAACGCAAGATCGGAATTTGGTGACATAAAACCAAAACCTATGAAAGATGAATTCGGAAAGGAAACAACGGACATTGCTAGCAGCGTACCGGAACAGAAGAGTTCTGAAGTGGAAGAATCATCTCGGAAAGATTCAACCAAAGTTGACGAATTCAGGCGAAATTCGATTGCTGCTGATTTGATAAAAGAAAATGCGTTGAAAATAAGGAAGGAATTTGAGGATATTAAAGATACTGTTTTCAAACCAGAAGGACTCTTTGATAAGAGATCAGAATTGAACGTTTTGCAATCCAAGATTGATGCTGCCAAGCGGTTATATAAACATTATAATAGTGAAAAATCAGTATAAATGTTTTGATTAATAGCATAACAGGTACCTGCAAGTGCTCCAAACACATGTGGACACGCTCAAAAGATCACTAAAATGTGATTCCAACATCAATCTTCAAGCCAACTTATGTTTCCACATATTGCTTATCTTTTTGATAAATTCGCATTTGCAATATGGTTTTGAAGTATGCAAAAATGTCTTTGCCACGTTCGGAATTGTACTTGGATGTCAGAAAGTCATGTGAAATTTAATTAGCAATGACAAATCGTAAAGTTGGGACTCTTAGACAAGAATCAAAGTGAAAAAGATGCTGCAAAATAAAGATTTTTGAGATGCCATGTCATACTATTTATATAAAAATTGCATAACTGGTATTGCTTTTAAAAGTAATTTGATAAATTGTAAAATGAGGAAAAGAAATTTTAACGGTAGATTTTAAAGAGGGATTTTGGCAGGCTTCTAAATTTCGAGAAGTGAGTGTTTCATCTAAGCCTTAAATATGCAAGAATTGCAATGCCCTCTGCTTTGCTCCTGAATCAAATAAGCAAAATCCTCTGGGCAGAGCTTTAGATTTGCCCTTCTTGTTTCGTTATAAGCACATAATTTCTCTTAAGAACCACCTTTCGCGTGCACAAGGCGAGAGTTTGCCCTACTGGTTTGCGGCTTTGTTTGTTTTGAATTGCTGGTTGATAGAATTTCCTTTGTCTGTAATCGCTAATCGCTTTGAAATGAGGTGTCAATTAAAGCAACGGATGCTATTGTGTTAGAATTCTGTCCTCGTTCTTAAGGTATCCCTTAACTCAACGTAATAAAACTTTGTCAAACTACAGTTAAAGTAACTAAGTCCTTGCAGATTTCGACATTTTAAGAATAGAATAGTCCAACCTCTGATAAAACAATGGCTTGCTCTTTGATAGTTTTTAGGTAGATTTAGTTGTAAATATTTAGATTTCAAATTATCATGAACTTATTGTCAATTTTAGAAAATTTAATCCATTTTATTCGTTATCTGAATTATTTCTGGGTTGAAATATTTTGTATTTGATGAAAAGAAACTATTCTTTGCCTTTGTCACTTAGATTCTCACTTTTTTTGAAACATTCTGATTTTTGTAGCCATGGTTTGCCCCTCAGTGGCTTAGCATCTCGATTGAGTTTCTTTCCGCAAACCATGACACAGAGACGTAGAAAACGGGGAGTGGGCACTGGGGGCACGTGCCTCACTAGATTTTGCAATTTTAGCGAAAAAGCGCCCCTTCGTTTCAAATCTACGGCGGAAACCCATGTGAAAAGAACCTAGGTTTTCTTGAGGCAGCCTGAGCAAGGTTCTTGATTAACTGATACCATGGTGAAGTCCAGCCCACAAGTTTCTTAAAAAAGGTGCTGATAGTTGGTACAGTGCAAATATAGTTTTATTATTATCTATGGTTTTAAACATGCCAGTGCATTCCCTCTATCACTTGAATAGCTTTTCAATGTATTTCTTTTAATAAAGTTGTTATTTTAGAAGATTTTGCAGTTTAAGGTAGAGTACCATCTTTCAAACTATTACATAAGAACCTGTACAATTTTCAGCCCCTTGCGGGTTCTTGTTTAAAAAGTTCCAAACTAGGTTCTTCTATGTGGGTTTCTACTGTATACAGCATGATTCTAAAACGATAGGTAATTTTTTGGCATAGCCTCAGACAACTATAGGTTTTGACACCTGAACTCATCGGAGCAAATTCCATCCTAACAGATCAGTTGTTTGGTTTTTTCGTTTCTTGAAGAACTGTTTTTTGCTCTTTGGAAAATCTGAGCATAGAGCTCAAATCTTTAAAAAGATGGGTATGAAATTATATAGCTTGACAGGAATTTAGGGTACTGTGCTGTGAATCTGGTGTGGAAATTTTTTGATACGTTGATTAGTTTGAAATGGTACCATTTGTTATATTTGAAGCTGTGACGTCATCAAAATTGTAAATCCTAAACCAGAAGAGATTTCTTGTTGCCACCGTATTGTAGACCTTTATAAACCATCTTTTCCTTGAAGATTGCATAATGTTCCCTCCGTTGATTTTGGATTGCGATAATTTTGATTTTTTCAAAATTGTGAATGAATTCTTTAAGGAAGAATTAAAATGCCACCATTTCGAAACAAATTAAGATATCAAAAAAATTTCCAAGGCATGTTTACATCAATGTACCGTAAGCTCCTTTCGAGCAATTAAATTTGAAGAAAATGTAATCGAATTTTACACCCATCTTTTTAAAGACTTGAAGGATTTTAGCCGAATGCTCTTCATTTACGAGATTGATTTGATTATTTCAATGTCTGAAAAAAATTTTGAAAATTTAGCAGTAAGTTATGAATTCATATATTCCGCTCTGAACAAGTACATAGGTCAGTAAAATTTCTTCTGGGGAATTTTACGAGAAGTAATTCATTTTTCTGCCTTAGAATTAAGGCTATGGAGCAAGAAAACTTTGTGCAAATATTCCGATTCAAACTGAAAAAGATTGATTGTTTATTGATCATTTTGTAAACAAGATATTTCATCCAGAAATGCAAGAAAATTAATGTGCAAAGTTAGAGCTTCAGTGAGATTACAGGTTTTAAAGTTAGCAATAATCAGTGAATAGTTCTGTTACTCAACGCAATTTTGAAATGTTATAGAATTCTCCACGTTATAATTCATTCATGAAGACCTCGATTAGGCTGATTGCAAGTTCGTAGTTATCGCTATTGATAGACAGAAAATATTGTTGTTGTTGTTGTTGTTGTTGTCTTTATTGTTATTGTTGTTGTTGTTGTTGTTGTTGTTATTGTTGTGATAAATGGAATTTTATAAAGTAAGACCGACAGAAAGATATTCCCATAAATCTCGTTGTCAGCATATGGATTAATTTTCCAGCAAACTGTGCTTGTTGCATTTTCTATTGTTTAGACTCCTGGTGAGCTAACCACAAAGCCAGATTGGTATATGCAGGGATGAGAGTTGCCAGTGTTGAAATTTTGAAGAAAGTAGTCAAGAAAGCCTGCAAAAAGAAAAGTTCTCTTACAGCGAATCTAAGCACATATAAGCCTTTGATAAAAATAGCCGTGCAAAGGCAATAGGCTGTGACACGTGCTGTACCATATTTGGGTAACTTATTGAAATCAACAGGAATTACTGATATGTGATTGGCTAGAATTTCATTGCAAGTGCCTTGAGCCGCTCTTTTTTAATGTTCTTTGTGTTTTTCCTTTATAATGAAGTCTTTCTTTTATTGCAGCAAGCACATCTCCAAACGCTGAAGCAAATGATGTTACACAATTGAATTCTAACGTTGTACAAGAAAATCCGACAGTACATGTTAGCAGACAGCCACAACAACCAGCCAATCCGACTTTTTGTAGGCAAGATGCAATGACGGCCCCATTTATCGAAGGTCGGTTTCTCGCCTTTATCTTTCATTATATTCTTGAGGCACTTATCTTGTTGAAAGCCCCAAAGCAAAGCTAGGCAGCAAAAGTATGGCGAGGGGGCGAGGGAATTGTTCTACCATTCCCTTTACAATTCCCTCCCTCGCCACGGTATATTAAGTCACATCATAAGCAATGTAACTGTTTTGATGACTCCTTGTACATTTTTGCAGTGCAGTTGTTAGAATTCGAAGGTTAACGGGAATTGACAGCGTTAAAAATGGTTGAAGATAATTCTATTTTCAGGACAATTCTATTGCCTTCGTTCAAAGAAAGAAAAAATAAGCACGTTTGTGTCTTTCTTTGCTCTATTTAAAGCATGCTCCACTTACCTCATAGATTTGTGACTTTTCGTCCCTTGTTTCCCTGCTTTCTTTGATTTGCTCATATCACTTGGTCAAAAGGGACTCATAATATTACTCTTAAAAAGTGGGCCCTCTTTAGGCCCACGTAGAATGGTTCCGTATTCACCAATCAAATTTCTAAAATTTAGTATTCAACCAATAAGAAGGCTAGAGTTCTCATAGCTGCGATGGATCTATTTTGTTTCTACAGAGGAAGATCATGCTTGAGAGGTATGTATTTTGCGATTAGTAGGTCAGGAAAACATCATTCTTTGTACTAAAAAATTTGATTTTCAGTGTTTAAGCTCTTTAAATCAGACTTTGAAGTGATTTTGTTGGGTGTAAGAGAACTCCCGCTAGTTTAGGCCCTTTTGAAGAAGAGGGTCCACTTTTAAGAGTAATGTTATGAGTCCCTATTGACCAAGTGATATCAGCAAATCAAAGAACGCAGGGAAACAAGAGACGAAAAGGCATAAGTCTACTTACCTCCATCGATTACCTGCAATCTGGTTTGAAGTGAACAATATGTAGGGAGGTTTGGTATAAGCTGAAGGTGCTTCTTTGCTCACACATTGAAATCAGATGCAATAGTTATTGTACTGACAGAATGGATAATAAGACTTTTCATCAGTCTTAACAAGCAATTTTCACTTGATATGTGTTTACGATCTCTTGTAGGAAAGAATTTCTTGGTTAGTTTGGAGATTGTTAATCGACCATTTGACGATTCACTGGATTCAGTCCAAAGTAAAAGATTTCAGAATTTAAGGGAGGCTCTTCAAAGCTCTGTAAGCATTCTTTCATTTTTTCGGTATAAAACCTTGTTTAAAACTTCAGTAATATACAGTAAAGACCTGCGAATAAGAACCTACAAGTTTGCAAGTCAGCCTGGTTTCTTAAACAATGAATACAATGGATTGGTTCTTATAACACAATTGAAGATTGTTTTAAACCAATGGGTTCTGATACGCGGGTTTTTACTGTATTTTCTTTTTATCATCTTTGTATCATGGGATAATGATTGCAGCTTATATAGTAGTAGTAGTCATGATTTTAAATGAAATTTATCTTTCCTTTTCATGTCCTATGAAATTGTTTGTTGGGCTTATGGCTGCCATATTAGTCAAAACCACAATCATGCACAGTTGATTTTTCTCTACAATAGATAACAGATCAATTGTTTCTAAAAATTCAGGCGTCTCACTTAAAGTAAGGCCCTCATCATAATAGTTTTGGACATGTTTGGTGCACACCTCTAATGGCGCATAAATAAAGATCATGTCAGTTCCTTGATATTCTTCATAATTTGATTCTATTTTGATATGATGGTTAAAATCATTTATTTAGCTCCTGAATATATACAAAGATGATGGCAATTATGTAACTACAAAGATAGATGATTTCAGACCAGGTTCAACGTAAGTGATGATTTCATCGATACAGGCTGAAAAAATCAACATATTTGAGTGTTATCAATAGATAAAACTCTTGTGCTGGATATTATTATTATTATCAATTTCTTTACCGTTGGATAAGTACATAACAATATAGCTAAAAGTAATCAGCTAATTAATTCCAACGTTAGTTAAATTTCAAAATAAAAATGTTACATCAGAAAAAAGGGGATAAAATATTTACAATTCATCAAAAGTATACGGTATAAAAGCATAAACGTGTATAAAGGCAGATATTCAAATATTATCATCATAAAAAGCCCAAGTTTGGAATAAAAACGCGGCATAATTTACATGGGCAATTTTCTCCGTTCCAATTTTTTATTTTTGTTTCAAACTGCCAAAGAGATTCTGAATTTCGTATAGTTGGTGGTAACGTTTGCCACAGCTGTGGACCTTTAAATCTTCATAAATCTTAGCTACCGTTAAAAGATTGTTAACAATTCAATTTCTAACAGTTTAATTTTTTTAAGTAGATTGATTCAAAACTGTGCAATTGCAGAAAGAATTATATTGCAGGACAAACAAGCTTTCTTGATGGTTTAAGAACAATTATTTCAGAAGAAAAGTTACTTTTGGAGTGAAAATTAATTGTCTTGATGTGATGATTATCAATATCTCGGAAAGAACTTTTCAGTGGTGACTGCATTCTCGTCCGATCTAAATCATTGAATCTTCCCGTTGATCTGCTTGCGATTTGGCCATCATTTTTCAATGCAGTGTAGTGCCTTTCTGTTCGTTTGGAATTTTGGTCTGTCTGACTTTGTAAAAGCCATAAACAGTAGTTTAGTACACAGTAGTAGTAAACTGTAGTTTAGTGGCCCAACGGACCCTTGTCTGACGAGATCTGACGAATTCATGGCTTCTTTGAGGGTCAGTTGTGTGGAGAGATCACTGTAGATCGGTTCTTTTATTCGTGTAGTTCCTTGTTAGTTTATTTTCTTGTATTTAAATTATTATCCTTAGTATTACTCCCGTGTTAGTGTTTGTATTGTATTTAGGTTAAGTGTAATAGCTGCAGGGTTGCTATGTATATTCATGCTCCTTGAGCTATCATCTCGTAATGTCAATGTTTGCTAGTGAATTGTAAATTTTAGGAGAATTCATAGAAAAAAAAGTAGTTTAATGTTCAATTAGCACAAATGGAAATTATCTCTCCCCCTTAAAACAAGAGGGTATTGTAGCTTTAGCAGTCAATTTTCATGCTTCACATTACCTTTTTCAAGATAATATAATTTTTCTTCTCTCCTTTCAGAAAGCAGTCAGTCTTCGTTGATTTGGTCCTTAAATTTATTGTCATTGGTTCTTCTCATCTCACCTTGTTGAAAGAATATGTCAAAAGTGGAAAGCTTCACAACTTTGATTTGAACAAAGATTATATGCGAGTTGGTAAGTGTGTTTAAATTTCTGTTTGAATTTAAAGAAACAACAAGCAACATAATATACAACTTGAGCTCATTCTTGAGAAATTAGAGAGCTCTGTTTTCTGATGAGATGCCTTGAAATTGACATATATTTGATTGTGAGTTTTTCCTTCTTGCAAGGTTTTGTGTGATTAATGTTTTCATAATTGTTTATATCTCAAATCGTTGTGGGGCAATCAAATCACAAAAATTGATACTGTCGTATGAGGCACCCGTTTTGAGGCTCAGTAAAACGATTTGCAAGCAAGGTTTACTCTTGCTGGTAAGGTCTATGTTCTTCATATTCACCATGTGTTTCCATGTTATACCATGGAAATAGATACTGGTCTAGATAAAATCAAAGATACTAGGTTGTGTCCCTGCTTTCTTTCAAATTCAAACTGAAATCACTACGCTCTACACCTTGGGGTATTTCATCGTTAGAGATACTAGATGTACTCCCTCCAGCCCAAAGTTGAAGGGGGACAACCTGGAAAGAGGGCACCGAAAATATGACATAAGGCGCGCGAAAATTTTTGGGCTCATATTTAAGGAAATTCTTCTGTTTGTCTTCCGAGTAGCGCCTTGATTTACATGTTTCCTCCACATTCAGAACGAAACACCTAACAAAATGCGTTTGGGACAGAATGAGGGGCGCTCGTCTCGCCAAAAAGGAGTGCCAAGCCTAGTTTTCATCCTTAAGGGATGGCAGCTGCCCCCATTTGCCCTCCCCCTAAATCCGCTACTGCCTCTGACGCAAGACTAGCTGCAAAGGAATGAGAAATTGATATTACATACCTAATACTATCAACTCAAAAATAACATTATTTGCCTTGAAGCAAGATACTTTAATTCTTCTCTTTGACTTTATTTAATACAAATGTCATTCTTTTTGTCAAGTCTCGTTTTGTTTAATTATCCAATATCTTTTCGAAATTTTAAAAGTATGCTCTTTTATAGCTCGACTCAACGACAACCTACAAGAAAAGAATTGGTGCATGCAACCATGCAACTACCCATACAAGTGTTATCCTTCATGTAACGCTGAATGTTGCTCAAAGCCAAGAAATATCCCTGTTGTGGACAACGGCCAGTCACCTCCAACGATAAAGCATATGCAACAAATGCCTACTATTCGGAACTCTCCGTATCAAACAGGCAAGCCTTTTATGTATCCTATTTCATACCCAGTATCTTATCCTATGCAAGTTGTCTATAGTTATCCATACACAGGACAGGTACCCTGCTGGCCGGGATGTTCAACTGTTTGTTACCCGCAATGTACATATTTTTGTTGTGTGACAACACGCGGGAAAAAGTGAAGATGAATTTAATAGACCTTTGAGCTATTCTAAAAAAAAGAATATAAATCGAGTGATGTTTGTGCAGGCTTTGTAGAATATTCGAATGCGGAATATAGTGATAGATAGAGGCTTCAACGCTACTCAATAGAAGATTACGCTAAAGATAGCGGCAATGAACTTTTTACCATGATGCATTGCGTTCTTTTCTCGAATTCCTATAGAATCGCTAAAGACTCATAATTAGAACGAAATGCATCTTGGTAAAAAGTTCCTCGCCGCCATCTTTAGCGCAATCGTCTATCTAACCTTGTGCACTTGCGCATAAAGATTATATCGCTCGACCTTGCCTCTTTTGTAGAATAGCTCAAAAAGTTCTTTTCCCTGAACGAATTGAATGAAAGTGGAATGGAATACATAATATTTATGATGGTCTTCGAATTCATTATTAATACGGTGAAATATTGTTTCAAAATGTCCCAATTTACTAAAGTAACAACCATTTTAGAAAGAGTAGATTTAGAATCAATTGATAATTTGGTTTAAAGTGGCTTGAAACACATTTTAAAACACCCAGATGCTAAAGTTTTAATTGACAAATTGTAGATTTTACCTATGTTAGTACTCGGTGACTATAAACATAAACCTATAATCAATAAACATAATTTCCCTAATATTACTTTCGTCGAAAAGTATTCCTTTACCTAGCAATTAAAATTCGAGCTCAAATTCAAGTCATGTGTTTTCCTTATTTGCAGCAAAAATAACATGCAATTGTTACTACCCTCAAAATTCCTTAAACTTTCTTCAAGTATAATGTGCATATGCAGTTTAAATCTTGGAAAAAATAAAAGCGTTGTTTATAAAAATATTTCTCTAGTAAATTAGTTGCTTTATAAATTTATTGATGCAAATAGATCTTTGAATTTAGTTTTGATAGAAGATTTAAAATTGAAGTAAGATGAATGCTTTTAAAAGTTTCTACTTGTAATTCTTGGGCTCTACTCAAATCTTGCAATTAAATTTAAATTCTGTTGGTAAGCTAATGCAATAAAAACTAAATCTTAGCAAGATGATACACAGACATCCAGTATCGTAAACAAGGATGATGCAGTTCGTAAAAGCTTTCTTTAAATCAAATTTATGTACATATCGTGATAGTAAGACCAAAGGCAGATTTTGTAATACAATAGCAACAGTTGCGTTTGATTGACACCTCAAGTCAAAGGGATTAAAGACTGAAGACGAATGAAATTCTCTCAACCAGTAATTCAAAGCAAACAAAGCCTCAAAAGTTTTGCTCAAAAGCGAAAGGTCGTTTTTGAGAGAAGCTACGTGCTCATAACGAAAGAAAAAGGGTAAATCTAAAGTTCTGTCTGGCGGATTTTATTTATTTGATTCAGAAGCCGAGCAGAGGGCATCGTAATTCTAGCGTATTTCAGGCTTAAGCGAGACGATTGCAAAACAGATTTATCCTTTTTCTTTCGTCATAAGCACATAATTTCTCTTAAAAGCCACCTTTTGCGTGCACAAGGCGAGAGTTTGCCCTTTTGCAGCTTTTTTTGTTTTGAATTACTGGTTGAGATAATTTCCTTTGTCTGCAGTTACTAATCGCTTTGAATTGAGGTGTCAATCAAGTGCAATTTGTTGCTATTGTATTTCAAAATCTGCTCTTGTTGATGGTAAGTCATCATGATTTATTGACTTACGACTTACATATTTAAGGAATCTTGAAAGCAATGTTATTGTCTGGCAAAGTTACTGATAGTACTTAAATTTTGATTAACACTTTGATAGATATAATGGTCAATTGTTTTATTTTTCTTTGGGTTTTGGATTCGCTTTTCCCAAATGAAATCAAATGCAAAAATCATTATGTTTGGTACACCCGAAATCTAGAACGTAATCGTAAGCTGAATGTATAAACAAGGGCAGATTTTGTAATAGAATAGCAACAGTTGCGTTGATTGATACCTCAATTCAAAGCGATAAGCGACTGCAGACAAAGGAAATTCTCTCAACCAGTATTTCATAACAAACAAAGCCGCAAAAGTTTCCCCGAAACTAGTAGGGCAAACTCTTGCCTTGTGCAAGCGAAAGGTGGTTTTTAAGAGAAGTTATGTGCTTATAACGAAAGAAGAAGGATAAATCTAAAGTTCTGTCTTGCGGATTTTGTTTATTTGATTCAGGACCTGTTTTGTAATCGTTTCATTTAAGCCCTAAATACGCGAAAATTACAATGCCTTCTGCTCAGCTCCAGAATCAAATAAGCAAAATCCGCCAGATAGAGCTCTAGATTTATCTTTCTTCTTTCGTTATAAGCCCATAACATCTCTTAAAAACCATCTTTCGCTTGCACAGGGCGAGAGTTTGCGGACTTGTTTGTTTTGAATTACTGGTTGAGAGAATTTCCTTTGTCTGCAATCGCTAATCGCTTTGAATTGAGGTGTCAATCAAACGGAACTGTTGCTATTGTCTTACAAAACCTGCCCTTGTTGATGAGAGTCTTGTTGCCATCATGCAGCATGATCATCATTGTAAACTGATATCAGAGAACTGTTTCAGAATAAAGCAATGCATTCTCGAAGTTATACTATTCATTTCTACAAATAAAAGTTATCAGTTCACAAAAATATGTCTAAAATGTACAAAATTCTCTCGAAAATATGGTTCTATCAACACAACTACTTTTTCTAACGCTGTTTCTACTGTTCGACACTTTATCATACGATGTATACTCTAATGAGTTCTTATACTACACAACATTGTTTAATGCTTGCAAATTGCTGCTTTCCTACTGCTCAGTCTACTTTGGTCTATGTTACAAACTTATTTTATAGCAGTGATGTTATAATTTGTAGCGTCAAGTTTTTGTTCTTTATGGTTGCAGGTCATAAGTCTCAAATGCTTGCCCTTGGCAATTTTTTTAAGGGTATCGTCATGCTTGATTCGATTATTTTAGAATAGTTGTTTGGATTCGAGTCCTGGTAAAAATGTATAAAGAACGTGGAGAGCCTTCCCCTTTATGATCTCCGAAGTATTGACTATTTTGGCATCAGTAGCAACAATTTTTGTCGGTTTGGTTCGCTTTCTGACCCATAAATTTACATATGATTTGAAATTTCTACTCATTGCTAGCATGGTTTGCATACGATACGAACCCATAAAGGAGAGCAGCCATTGATCTCGTTTTTATGTTCCAGCAATTTATATGTTATGCCTAGCTATAGCTATTCTTGGTACAAGCATTTCTATCAAGATACTTTTCATTTAAATCATTGCTCTTAAATGTACAAGCAAATCTAACTAGACTATAGTCTACTTTCTCTTCAAGCTCGTCTTTCGCCAGACGAGACTTTGATCATCAAGAAGGATTCCCATTAAAAATACCGGGTGAGTCAAAATATTGTTAAAACATTTGCGAGCCTTCGTTCGCTAGCTATTGATCAGATTCCAGCAAAGGGGAGTGCATTCTGATTGGTCGATGCCATAAATGTCAACAAATGCGCTGATTGGTCAAAAACGAAGTTCCCCCTTGTTTCAGCTTCCTTGAAGGTGATACTTATTTTGTAGCTGACATGTCAGTTTACATGATGGACTTTGGTTGGTTTATATCAGTTATACTGTTTTCATGTTATAAATGATTTTATAAAAGTTTTTCCTGACACAATCTTTCAACACAGGATTAATTTTTGGATAAGAGTTGCTAACATTTAAGCTCCATAAACTGGGGCTTTACTGCTGCATAGACAACCCTTTATATTTTACAGAGCTTAAACTATGATCTTTTACGCTCGGTAATTTTTTCAGTCATTTTTCGGTTGGTTTCATCTTCAGCCTTTACTGAATTCATACACAGATAATCTTCAGTCTGAATCTTTAGCAATTTTATTCAAGAAATGTTAGCCTGTTTTGAAGGATGTTGATATTATACAATTTTATAAAAACCCCTATAATATGAACTACATTTTTAAATATACGCGGACATGTTACCCACACAACAAAAACCAGTTTGGAGGAATCTGTAAATAGATAGCAAATCACACAATCGCAAATATTTTACCCTTTTAACCCATCCGGTAGGTCAATCATAACTAGCCATAAATACTCCTCATTGCTTTGTTGTATCCATATTGATTAAATGGCATAGTGTCTTTGACATATCGGCGTTGTTGTCGTTGTTGAATCAGAAAGCCTGGATAGCTTTGTCTTCTACTCGCAGCATACTGTTGCCTCGCAATCATAGCTCTTCTAGCCTCGTTTTGTTGTCTTGCAGCATTTTGTTGCTTTGCTGTAAGTTCCATTCGTTGCTTCCATATTTTAGATCGGTAATTCCATGCTGCTTTTTCAACATTGTAGCCCGTTGGATTACTGTTGGTAGTCTGAACAAAGCTTGCTTGGTTAGGTAGGCCAGGTACGCCTTGTTGACTGCCTTGTTGTATGCTTTGTTTACAACAGCTAACAGAGCATGCAGGGAGGCAGCTTGATGAACACGGAGAAGGACAAGCAAATCCTTTCGGTATCTGAGCTGCTGGTAGAGGTGGTAATGCGGTCACTTGAGGTATCTTTGGTGGATTGCAACAACCCATCAGACACAATGGTGCACACGATGAACTGCACGGTAACGGACATGATGGATAGTGCCTTTGATCATCCATTGCTTTGCCAGAGAATGTTTGAGCTGGATTTATTGGCTCATAAGGTGCTCTTTGTTGCAAGCCAAGGGTTCCTGGGTATATCTGCTTTGGTGAATTGTAATCTACTCGCTGCGCTGGTGCAACTGCTGTTTGTTGTTGATTGGCAGGTCGCTCTTGTGTTTGCAATTGTTGCTTGTAAAACGCCTCTTGCTGTGGCTGGGGTTGCACCTGCCAGTCTTGTTGTTGATTTGGCCTGCGTTCCTGTGAGGCTCCTGCTTGCGGTAGAGGTAATAAGGATGGTAGAGGTAATCTTGATGGATTTGATTGCTGCTGCTGTTGTGGTTGCTGTGCTGGTGGCGGTGGTGGTGGTGGGGGTGGTGGTGCCGTCGTCGGTGCCGTCGTTGGTGGTGGTGTAGGTGGTGGCGTTGGTGGTGGTGGATTACAGCAATTCTCTTTGCAAAGTGGCCAACAAGAAGTGCTACAATTCTTAGGGCATTCCTCTCTAATCTTTGGATGTTGAGTGCACTTATACACGATTCTTAGATATTTTCTAACCCCAGGGCAGATTTCTTGCCCCTCGTGGCCTAAAAAGTCAACATTTACTGGAACTTTACATTTATTCTCGCCATGACATAAGTCTAGAACTTTCTTTGCAACATCATTTGCAGGTTCTTCGCAAATGGTCTTTGTATCAAGGATGGGATTAGGGCATGTGACTGTATCATCGCGACCATAGAATGTTTTGACTATTTCCATCCTTGTGAATCTGTTGCCACATTTTATTGTTATTTTCTCTTCTTCGCAACCAACAGCAATTTGCTGAAAAATTGAAAAGTGATTTCTGTCAGTGAGATCGTAACTTGAAAGGCAATTCTACCGGGTGCGCCAAAGTAAACTATGCACGTTTGGCAGGACACAGTAAATCGTACACTGGACCGATTTTGAAGATTCATAACTTAATCTCCAGCAAAAAGCCTTAATTATATTCTAGGCTTTTTTGCAATTTTTTTGTTTTCAGTTTTTAGAGCTAGACGCGAGTTTCTTAAAATTCTCGTTCTTGAAAACTCTGAAAACGATAAAAAAGTCCATCAAATTTTCTAAAGAATCGACATGAATGGACAAAGAGAAAATTTGTTCATGGTGCTTTGGGATTTAGAAATCGATTAATTGTATCGACTAATTGCATCGATAATGAAAATGATTTGTTGATATTCGTGCTATGAGAATTAGGGTATGTTTCATTTGTAGTATGATTCCAAACGTACCTTATTCTAAAAACAATATACCTCGCAGAGTCAGAAAGATATTTCCCAATCAAGCACAAAATTGTTAAAACTACAGGCTTCGGATTCACCATTGCGAAAATGAAATTCACTAATAGAAAAACCAGAATCTAGCCGAAATTTATGGGAAATCTGCCAAACGTTCTGCCTTTTGGAGCAGAAGGCTCAGCGGGCCTCCAAACCTACCAAAGGCATCGTTTTGAGAATTTCGAAGTCAATCGTATTTCGAGTCCATCAATTCTAGTTTTCAGAATCAGTACCGATGAAACACAACCTTAAAATATGTATCTTGAAAATAAATTTATCTCCTATTTCAAATCAGAGCTTTGTCATTTTGGCCAAAGCAATTTCTTGAAGCACAGCAAATAAATCAACAGCTAGGTTTCGTAAAGTTTGAAAGAAATGAGAAAAATTGAAAACTGCTCAATGAGTTAGTTTTATCAAATAGAATAACGTCACACTACTGTAATTGTCAAGGGATTTCTGAAATCAGCCTCTTCATATCTCTCACAGCAACAATTGTGAGGATTAGCAAATTCGAGTTTTGTAAAACGAAGGACTTGCGTTTCCGAGAAGACAAAACGATTTTTCTCTCAGATGAATAGATTTCACACCCCCGCGTGAACACCATCAAATCATAATAAACAGAGAGGGCAAAGCATTTTTGCTGGCTTCACAGAAAGTGTAAAGTCTATTCTTGAGACTACCAAATCGCTTTGTCTTATTCACACCTGCATCCTTTGGTTTACAAAATTTGTCCTTGCTGCATGAACAAACTTTACAGTGGAGCTCCCGATGGAGTTCCCGATGGAGCTCCCTTGGTGATGAGTGCCACGTTTATTACTGTCTGTTAAAATTCGTCTATTGTGCCGTTTGTGATCATTTTATAATTCTTGTATCGTTTCAAATTGCTGTTGTTGTTATTGTTGTCAAATTCTATCTAGCCTATGCGCAGCCTCAGAGGCTGCGCGCAGGCTAATTCTATCTTTCGTTTGTTGTTCAAATTTTTGTTGTTATTGTTGTTCAGTTGCTGTTCGAATTGTTGTTGTTACTGTTATCAATTGTATCGTTAAGTTGTTGCTGTGTTTTGAAAATTTGCCTTGGCCAAACTGACGAAGTCCTGGTTTTCAAGCGAAGACAAATTTGAGCTTTCAAGATTGATATTTCAATTCTCAAAGCACCAATATTAGCAAAACAGGTATTTATATTCAAGTTAACTATTTAGAAACGTTTTGAAACGAATTACGGATTGATTCAAGCTGCAATGTTATCGCTATGATCGATTCAGGCTATTCGAAACACTCGCTTTTCGAAACATGGCCTTTCGTAACAGAAAGCCTTTGCAAAGTTTACATTTTAACGAAAAGCCTGATGTTTTGGGGCACCCGGTCTTGGTTGAAACATTTTTTTTAACAATATGGTATAGTGGAGCAGCCAGTGACAGAGCCAGGGGAGGGTGGGGGGGGGGGGGGGGGTTTGGGTAAATACCTGCTCCGCTTCAAAAGAATCAGGTAACGTTGTTAACAGAAACTGCAATAAAGATGTCCTGCTTTAACTTTTTACTTCCAACAGTTAAATGATTTTGGACTTTTACGCTCTTGTGTAATGTGTGCAGTATAGACGTGGATGTAAATGCACCACATCATGACCACATGGATCAACTCATGCCCTTATACCCAAACATAAGGGCAGTATACCCTTGCATATTACCCCCCCCCCCCGCCGACCCTGTTTCTCACCTCGTTATTTTTGATGAGTTGGTCTTTTGCATATGCTGTTGTTTCCCTTGCAATCCAATTTGCAACCATTGATGCTGGTTGTTGGGCCACAATAGCATTTATCAGCACAGCTGACGTAAACATCAATATTATGATATGTGCCATGATCGTTATTGCTCACTGAGAATTTTCCTTTTTATTCACATTGCGAACCTGTTGTTAAAATGAACGAGAAAATAAAACATAAACTTTATTTCAAGCTGCCTGAGATTTAGACTGATTAAATATAATGAATAATAATAATAATAATAACAATAATAATAATAATGATAATAATAATTACTTTCTTTCAGATTAGCGTAGTGTGTATCACTAGGCTAATTAATACCAACCATTATTAACACAAAAATCTATCCTAAATGTAACCTAAATTTACAATAAAATCCTTGCAAAATGGATTCCTTAAAATTCTTACATAAAAAAATTCCAAAAATTAATTTCCCTTTCAGAATACTCTACAGTTCGGGACTCTTTTATATGCAATGGCAAATCTCGCCATTTTGCCTCAGAAAACTCACAGTTTCTAACCCATAGGCTGTAGTCCTACGTTTGCGTGCATAGATGTTGCTCGTAACTCTTAAGTTGTAATGTATTTCTCTCTCTCCCCGAAAATTTCTTTCATAATACAAGCATTTAGATTCATCCTTGTTCAGTAAATTTCAGTGACAAGCAACTGTAGATTTCGTTGATGAATGGAGACTGAATGGTCTGTAATTAATAGTTCTTCAAAACTTGAGGTCCGATCATGATACGCTATTCATAATGCTGTTTCGTGAATGGAGTTAATTTTTGCGTTAACTGTGGCTAACCTTGCTCAACAGCGACTCATAAAGAAACAGGGAAAATATGACCCTGCCTAGGCCCATTCTCAGTTATCACTTCGGAGAAACGAAATCGTCTCAAACATTTGATATGAAATTGTTTATTGAAGGGGAAAAGTATCGTTGGAAAAATTTGATGGAAAATTGATGCATACTTTGGAAAATGATGAAAATTTTCAATTAAAGGTAATGTGTCCATGTAAGTACAGTAGCGTATACGCTCTTGTCAAAATGTGCTGACTCGATGCTGACGAAGAGCCCGAGGAGCGCACTGTGATTGGTAGAATTTAACTGAACACATGCGAAACTAGAATTTAAATTTTACAACGATGCTGCCTGCTGTGAGACTTCGGGTTCAGTTCTGGAATTGCAGCCGCAAACAAGTCATCAGTTTGCAGCAAACTGATGACTTGCTTGCGGCTGCAATTCCAGAACTGAACCCGAAGTCTCACAGCAGGCAGCATCGTTGTAAAATTTGAATTATAGTTTTTGCTTATATTAGACCTGGCTATCTTTTTGGATCTACAGCAAAGTGATCACATAAAATATTACGTGAAAATAGCAACGTCGCTGTACTTACATGGGCACATTGCCTTTAATTAGGAACTTAAGAACTGGACTATGGAACTATGTATTTATAAGGAATTCATTTAGATGTCAGGAACATTTAAGTTTCGATTTGAGTTTTGATAGGAGTGGTCTTACTGATATAACTTATTCTTGATATACAGCTTAGACAGAATGCGAGCATTTCTCTTACCAGTGCTGTTTATCGGTATTTTTCACACTAGATACCAACGCAAAATTGTACGACGATAATAAAAACAAATCTAATGGGACATCTTCCTGAAAGATCTTGGCCTACCATTTATACCATCGACAGAGAGAGGAAAGAACTTTGCTCTCTTTAAACTGAATCACGGGAACCATGAAAAACAAATACTAGCCTATTATATAGGCCTATCTAGTTTGGCCTAATGCCCAAAAATCAACAACCTTCGCAAATACCTCTAGTCCTTAGTTAACTAAAGGATGCTTGGCATCAATTAAATGCTAAAACCATCATGTTTGCTCCTTGTAGATAGATGCTTACAGTGAACTGGACAGTTTCGATTATTTGAGAGGAGATGAACAAAGAAGAAGAGCAAACATAGTGGTTTTATCATTTAATTGATGCCAAGCATGCTTTAGTTAACAAAGGACTGGAGGTATGTTGCGAAGGTTGTTGATTTTTGGGCATTAGGGTAAACTAGAAAGGCCTATCATGCTAACATTTGATCTTCATGGTTCCAGTAGTGATCTCGGTAAGGCTGAAATCCAAACAGACAACCACACCACACCACAACAACCTCTGCAGTGCAGAGTATCAACTGTGTACAGCGTACAAACGAACGGGCTATTTTCTAAGAACGGGAGCTCTACTGTCACATACTGCCAATGACGTACATGTTTTTTATAATGTGAACAGAAAATGTGAACAGAATTTTCAGATAAATGGCAATGCGTAAGGTAATAAATGCGTTAATTTCACCACATTGGTCACTCAGGGCATTGCCTTATTTTTAAGGATGCAGAATGCAACAGAAGTTCACATCAAATATCGTATGTGTAAGAATATTGTGGCGTTTGATTGTTATGTAAGTTCATTCGAATCATACAAGACATTTCATTCATAAAACATGAAATTGCAGACATAAACATCATTTAAAAGAACTGATGAGATAGATGATACTAATTCGTTCGATTTTTTTTGACCGATCAATTTAACTCCAGCGGCTATTATTTTGATTCAGTGCTATTGATGGTCAATGGTGTTCAGTGATTCCATCGAACAATCTTTTGGACTATCTTTTGTGAATTTTATAACATTCCACATAAGATAAAACTTATTACTAATCTTACTTGAAACTGTCAGCATTTCCAATCTATATGCTTGGCTTATAATGATAATAACCGATGTATTTCCAATTAGTTAAGCTAAAATCGGGGCAAATGCATCGTTTTACGTTTTAACAAAATCACGCGGCTATTACACTCCACAAGCAGCTTGAACACGAGTGTAAATACATTGTTAAGAAATTACAAGGAATCTGTCGACTTCTGTCACATCTTTAACAACGGTTCATCCCCTAAAAAACGTAAAAATTGGTCTAAAAATACAAACTTTTCACTTACCATAAAGTCTTGTAAATTTATCGAGATATTTTCATGTAGAAGCGGCCATTTTTTAGAAGCATTGAGCAAGCGCTCAAGAATACATTGACCTTTAATCGGGAAGTGATCTCATGTACCATATTGAATGCAACAAGCACGCACAGACAACGTAATGCATTATTAATGAAGACAACAAAGCTTAGGCCTAATCATTAACTAACTAGATGAAGCACCCGCCATCTCTTCATTTACTCTTTCTCTGTGTTGATTTTGAAGCTCCTATTCCTGGCCTCATAATAGTAATTTCTTTATTCTAGGTTGTTTTCTCGTCTAGCTAATGCTAACCTATGCCAATCAAATCTTAGATATATGTTAATGATAATTAAACCTAGCTTACAGGGATATCAATCTACAATTATAAAACCCTAGATTTTCAACATATCGCTTACACAATCTACAGTTGAGTTGCAATCAAAATCGTGGCTTTTGATGTTTCTTTTGAAACTATTCAATGCCTGCGACTCTTCATAAAGATGGCATTGCATGCCATATCTTAGATCCAAGAAAGTGTGCATTTTCAATACCATACCCTGTCGTGTTTAGTTTTGGTGCCAACATGTTTCTGCCACTGCAAAAGGCGTATGGAGTATCTTTCTCTTCAAAGATTTGATTCATGAAACTTGGATTGAGATTCCTAGCACAATTCCTGGTAGCACCGAACTTTATGAGTTGCCTTGAGAACGGAACGATTGCTTGGTTATTAGTTTGAAACTTGTGACAGCATTTCATCAGCCAATATCCGAGAAAAACAAGCGAGATTATTGTATAAGCAATGCATTTTTTCTTAATTATATGCAGTTCAAATATCGAGGGCCCCTTGTAAACCAGTTTATGCTGAAATGCCCTCCTGAAAGAATTGAAACGATACCTAGAAATACACGTATATATTTAGGTTTCAATGTTCATGCTCCTGTTTTTTCTCTTCTATCTTATCTATGAATTTGCTGTGACAATTTTCAAATAAAATAAATTCACTGGAAATTTGAAAAACATTGTAAGTCGTTCCAAACATCATTTTCAGTTTCATTGGAATAAGTCATTTCATTCAATATCATGACAAAATAATTTCACCGAAAATTCTTACATGTGCTAATTTATCATTTGCATATTTGCCAGCCAGCATGCAAAATAAAACCCTTGATCTGTTTTCGAAAGCTATATTCTCATGCCTCAAGGCCCTGTCATACGATGAGCTTTTACGTGAAACTTGCTTGCAATGGCGTTGCAAGATAAGTTTCACTGGGGGTGTTACACGGAAATTTCGGAGAAAATCCTATACTTTTTTTGATGCAAGCCGTTGCCTGAGTAGAAACAAGTTCTACTCTTCATGAAACTGCCTCGCAGCGCTCGCAACAGAAAATATGGCAACTAATCGTCAAATTGTGGGATGTTACATGGTGCAATGTTTTGTGATGCTTTTCTCGTAAGTTTCACGTAAAGCTCATCGTGTAATAGAGCCTTTAATCATTCTTTTAATTGTAACAAAGTAAAGCAATACGTGTCCAACATGTAGAAAAAGTTACTTTCTGCAATGAATTTCCTACCACATGATCTTTCGCAGTAACTGGAATATCGACCATTCAAATCATTCTAAATTCCATTAGACGCCAAGGACAACAGTAAAAAGTTGCTCAGCTCCATTTTTAGGGTAATCGTGCATTGAAAACATGCCTGCGAGTGTTTAGTAGCAGTCAAGGAAGTAAACATGTTTCAATCATAACATATCTATCAATGGATTCAAACAATTGTGATGGCAAACACACCAAACCTGTAAATAACAACTGAGAACGATAACATATCAAAGTACTACGATACAATATTTACATGTGATACATTAATACTGGCAGTTATGCTCACAGCTCACAGCTCACCATTTTCAGGCAGCAATGAGCTTTGCCCTTTTCAGAGCATTGAAGTAAGGTGCATCGAGCACTTCGGAAAAAGCATTTGAAAAGTTTTTGCTGTCATAATCTTCACTCGCTTCTCTTTTTCTTTTCTTTGCATTCTCATTCGCTGGGCATATTTTCATTTCATTTTCATGCCTCTTTCTCGCAAAGTATTCAGCTACCGTGATTCTTTTCTTTTTATCGATTTTCATTTTTTTCTTAGAATGTAATTCAGTGCTACGCCTTTCCCCTTCAGTTGGTTGGTAAATTTCGTCCATCCGTTTCCTTTTATTGGAAACTTCCTTCTCGATATTAAAATCATCAATCAACTGTCGTTTCTCATGTTTAGAGGTTGTACGGGTATATTTTTCGTTGCTGTTTTTATTCACAGCTAAAATTTGACCACCCCTTAGTACGATCATGGTGGTATTGCTAAGAGAGCTGGATTTTTTATTTTGGCAATTTCTAACATCACTTTTCATTACTATTTCATGGTGCATGGCTGCACTAGGTTCTATCAAAGGGCATTTATGCTTTGTAATCACGGTAGCTTTATTTAAGCGTTCAGTGTTTCTCCCATACCTTAATTTGTTAAGTTGGAATAGGTTCTGATATTGTTTCGTGAGTTTCTCAACTTCTGTCTCTGTTCTCTGTGAGCATTTGGGCAATGAGGACTCGAGTCTCTCTTGCACTTCTTTCAGAAATATGGCACTTCTTCTGGAATCTTCTTTGAACAATTTTTGGAACTCGGACATCTTGGCCAATGTGTATGACAGATTGATTGGCTTCTGAAATAGAGAATAAAACAAAAATTGGTAACTGACCTCCTCAGTCACCTTAAAGGCATTGAGTCCATATAAATAGTTGAGCTGAGTGTTAATGCTGTCCTGAATTTTTGCTGACCAACTGCTGACGGCCCTTTGTTATCGCATAATAGTGCTAAAGCAGTGGAGACTAAAGACTTCTTAATCCTAGCATTATCCTCAGGAATTTCTCTAGTTTAATTTCATTAGTGATTAAATCACAACTTTTGTTTCATGATTGAAAAGAAGTTGATATTGGTCATGAGCGCGCTATTTATGCGGACTCAGTGCCTAGGGTCCTTTGCGGGCACGCTGAAATTTCAGACCTGTCCGAAATCAAATATGCCTAAGCGAAAACCAAGGATCCGCACTGCAGTAGTTGAACTAATGAAAAAGTTTTACTTTCGTTGAACTGTTCTATCAGTTCGACTACTGCACTGTGAATCCATAATTTCTGTTTAGGCCAAATTTTATTTTCAGACAGTGCTGCAAGGGACCCTGGGTATCACAATGACACTTTACGTGTTGAAGATAAAAGGGTAGCCTAACTCAGACATCTACGTGTTGAAGATGAAAGGATAGCCTAACTCAGACATCTATTGCTTAAATCTTGTAAAAAAAGTGCAAGACACAGATACTATATAGCAAAATTATACGTTTCTGAGAAAAATGAACCAGATTCAATCAAAGGGCACTGAGTGGTCTGCTTTTAATCTTATGTTCTCTTGAAGAAGCTTTATTAGCCGATATAAGGTATCAGCACGTGATATCAATACACGATATAAGTAATAGCGACTGTTGATTGATCTAATTCAACATATTATTGCATTTTAGACCGTGCAATTCTCTTTAATGTGATATCATATACTAAGTTAAAAAGCTTTTGACTAAATATCGTGAAAATGATAGTTGCTCAGAACTGCAGCGAAGCTAAATTCAAACTTAAGGTTCCCATGAAAATGGAGACAACAAAAGACAACCAAGAGACGGCACGTGAAAAGCATGCTGGATGAAATGGACCCTTTAAAACTACGCCACTTCCATTTATTGCTTTTCCTCCAAAGAAATTGCTGCAATCTTGCCGCAGCTAATCTTGATGATCATGATAAAATAATTAACACTACAATCAAAGACTGAAGTTCATATTTGTGTACTTACCAGAGAAGACATTCCAAGATAGAATTTATCAACAGATTCGATTATTTCATTGATGCATTTTCCAACAAGGCGTACGTCCATGCTCACCCAGAAATCATCGATCTAAAAATAAACGAATAAGAGTTAGATTGCAAACCCTACTTCGCGACAAAATTCTATGTACCGGGTGAGTCAGATGAATGTATGCAGTCTTTGAAACATCGTAACACAAAAATTATAACATCGATTTTAAAAATTAGAGCTCCTTTGCCTAACGGAGG
The DNA here is from genome assembly GCA_039566865.1 of Aurelia coerulea. Taxonomy (NCBI): domain Eukaryota; kingdom Metazoa; phylum Cnidaria; class Scyphozoa; order Semaeostomeae; family Ulmaridae; genus Aurelia; species Aurelia coerulea. The sequence continues at coordinate 22,680,696 of CM076947.1, read as the reverse complement.
GCTTAACTTAACTCTAATGATTTATTCATGATTTAGAATACATGTTCTTTATCTCAATGAAGAATTGCCGAAATAATTAGCTTCCATTCGATTTTTCTAAAACTATCAGTAATTGGCTGAATTCGATCAATATTTCAACAGTCAAACTGGTAAAATCATGCTTTTTAGCTCAGGCATGGCTTTCGAATGAAGTGGAAACTCTTGAAATGTAATTATGCTTCCCCATCAACACTGGGCATCAAACATTCTATTATATACAAGATTGTGCACAAGCCATTTTTAGTGGTATTTGGGCATATCAAGAAAAAAGGACTTTCTGCTAATTCCTAATTTCGAAAGGAAATGATGCATTTAAAGGGCATTATCGAGAAAAATTGGCTTGAAAATTAAGTTTTTGAGCCAAGCCGTAACATGATAGAATCAAAATTTTACAAATTGGTTTTCACAGGTAATCGTAAACGATTTTCAAACAGCGAATATTTGACTCACCCAGTTGATACCTTAACTGGTATACTAATTTCCTAGTATTTCTATATTGCTGCATTTGTCTGCATTTGTTCAATCATTTTATATCTAAGCTAGAGAACTTCAACCTGTTTAACTGATCTAAATTAACTTTATTAAATTATCTGACTTATACGGGAAGTCACTTCAGTTTAATTTTTGCAGAATTTAAGGAAACTTCAGTTTAATTTCCACAACGAAAATCAAATTCCTTTTATATACAGTATATGTAACTTGACTTTTCTGGAAGTTTTGTATTTGACAACATTTCCTAGTGTAGAGGAACCAGCACATTCGGATCAGTCAAGTTTTCAATAATGATGTGTGGCAAGTAAAGAGCTTTCATTTATGAAACGTTACTTTGATATTTTACTTACCTTCGAGAATAGCTTGAGAAGCTTCGACATTGTTGATTTCGCTGACTGCTTGATCTGCAAAGATAGAATAAGGTTGAAGTTGTTTTCAGATAAACTTCTTTGCAATCTTGTCTTATTCTAAGAGGACGGAATTACGAAAATATTGTTTGTTTTCATTACTTCCTTCAACAGTCATGAAATTATTAACTACACGTTGTTTCTGGGTAATCTATTAAACTAAAACAAGAAAAGAAAGTAAAATAAAAGCATGAACAGTCTTTTTGTAGTTGTTACTAAAATATAAGCACTTATCAATATGAATCAAATTAGCAACAATTAAAATGAGGGGACTCTACTAAAGCCTAAGAAGCCATTTCATTCTTTACATTCTCATACATACAAATTAATAACTAAACAAAATTACACTAAACAGAGTTGAAAATACATTTTAAAAACATTACAAAAAGGAACTACACGGAGACAAAAATTTGTACGTATAAAAATGATTTAAAGGAGGAGCTTTCTAAGTAGGTATACTAATGAGGAGGGAACCCCCTGTCTTGAAATATTAATGTATTAAGCATTGATTGCTTCTTAGAATTCATTTGGAAAAAAATTCAGCAAGTGGTTCTTTAATTTGAATTTGAAGGAATTAGCATACACAGTTTTCTTGGAAAGATTATTTTCTCTTTTGATTCTTATTCTGCCATCCTTACTTTTATTCTTCTATCATTATTATTCTATCCTTCTTCTAGAAACCAACACAACTTTTTTCACCTTCATAAGTCATCAAATCAAACATCAAACAATCTCCATTCTTTCGTTACTTCGTAACTTAAAGTGTATTATATTCTTGCACGATCCTTGAAATCTTCTGTAAAGAGAACAAGCACTTACCTTTTGATAAGAATGGTTTCTTTCGAAGTTGTTTGTAAGATTTTTAGCAATCTCAATGTTTGACACACCTGTGTATCGTTCGATCAATGAAGACAGCTTTCCTGAAAATAGAATTTAGAAAGGTTGCAAATATAAATGTTAAGAGTTTAATCTAAAAACACTCCCAGGTTAAAATGGCATGGATAGCATTAATATGTCAGTGCGACCTTGTTTCCTCCAGAGGAGTAATTGAAAACAAAATTTTCACGAAGGGAAAGAAATAAAAATTTTTGTGTCGAGAGTTGTAAGTAATGCTACATCCTTATGAATTTCAGCAGACAGTTCTGTTTGTACCCTGGGTACCAGACTCTCTATTTTATGTTAGAGAGTCTGGTACCCAGGGTATTGTTTTTGCAGCTTTTAGAATTTCAATAATACATATAGGGGGTGTTTTCTTGATCTTGGAGGTCTCTAATGAATGTGTCTTTGATCTTATGTTTGAACTGTTGACATTCATAGCAGATATTAGGTCTAAGTGTAAACTGTTCCAAATTTAGGTCTTAACCCTAAATTTTACGCCCTGGGCTCTTGCCAGACAAATTGTGTCATCATAAATTGCTTTTTGAAATCATCCCTGAGGAAAAAATTATGAATGAAAAATTTATTTACGATCACTCTCAATAAGAACGCAGCAACCTTACCGATTTCCTTATTGATTTCACTGTAACTGTTTACCATTTGTTTATTTTGTTGTTTTGTCTGTTTATTAAATCTGTTTTCCTGAAAGAAACATTGGATTGAGAAATTCAACAGAGTGATCAAGTTTGCAACACTTGCCAATTTAATAATGATACCAAAAACAAAACAAAAAGTTACTTGAAAACGAGGCTTGTCTCAAAAAGATTAGTCGCCAAGGTAATGCTGCTTAGCAACAATGGTTCCTGAAGAAATTTCCTTTGAGCTTAGGCCGCTTTTCATAACAAACGTTTTCCAAATAAGAGCTAGTTTTTGACAAAGAAATGTGTTTTTACATGTAGCATAGAGACCTTAAATTAATCTTGAAACGTAAATCATACGCTATTTCATTTCATTATCAGTTCATCCTATATTTTCATTGACAGTTTGGTTCGAAGTTTGCAGCTGCTGACTGAGCTTTTAGTTATTATTTTGCAAATTTTCAAATTCACCTTTCCGTTGAAAATTTTTGTATTTGCAGTGGTCTTTTTCGAGTTTTGACAACATAGAGGTTAGTGTACACAGTAGTAGCATGAAAAGAAACGTCTTGCTTATTCATAACAATATGTGATCTTCTAGCAAAATGTATCAAAAAGGCGGCTGTAAGGCGGCAGTTCGACAAAGTGCTTTCATAACGAAAACAAACTTACCATCTTGCGAAACTCGAATTCGACAAAACCAACGAACTTTCTTTCGAATGCAGTCTTTGAAAATAGAGTTCTGCGGTCTTTTCCTTCGATTTCTTGCTTCAGTTTTCTTTGACAGCAGAGTATTCAGCGTTTGAGAGCAGCGATAAAATTTACGTACGTTCACAACATGAGCAAATCGCAACAGGATCGTAAACAATCTTCGCAACGTCAAATGACGTAGTAAATCGAATCCAAATGAATCAATCGAACGTGAACATTGTTTCCAAGTAACCACGTCAATGATTCATTGCGAACTTTTTTTATCGGGAGGAGCAGACGGACGGGGGTTTGCCTTAATTTGTGGCTGGACGGGGGTTGTCCTCGACTTATTACATTGTTGCAATTTCGCTCCTTTACAACTGCAACAAAATTGCCGCTATCTAGGGACTGCTGCTTAGTTCTTAGTTAGCAATCAAGAAACTATCCAGTGTGTGCTTTCAGTCCACCGTTTTGCGTGGAACTTACCCATACTCCCAACCCAAAAAGTTACATCCCTACGTCAATGGGATTCTTCATTGAGCCAAAAATCTCCCTATAACATTGCCAAAGAGACTGTACAACGGTAAATTGGCTTGCTATCCATTGTTCACGGCACATGTGCAACTTCAATTTGAATGGGATAGTTTTAGATTGTTCTGCTTTCTGCAAATGCAAGCTTTGAACCTTGCACAAACACATCAAATCAGAGGGCAAAGAAACTCCTATCTTGGGTATTTTGTGATCCGAGACACAGCTCTAAAGTTTTGACACAAGAAAACAACCTGTATTTCGTTGCAAAATATCGACATGTTTCCTTTATTAACTGCTTCTCATTTCAACAACCAATGACATCTTCAATAGAACTGGTTCTTTGCTTTGAGGGGTTTAGAGCATTCCTTCACTTAGTTTAATTTTTAGCTTGATATTTTGACAAATTTATTGGAGGCAGCTTGAGTTTCAAGCCACTTCGGAGCTTTTTTACCAGATGAGTAAGAAAACGATAAAGTCTTTGTACGCTCCTTTTTCCTGCATATCAAGGCAATAGTATTTAAGAATTTTAGTTAGGTATTTCTTTACATTATTTCAGACATATCTCACGGAAGATTTGCTGATGTTATTGCTTTCATATCCAGAGAACAGCAGTTATCGCAAAAGGGATTGATTTCTACTCCCCCGGTACTGTTCTCGGCAAAGTAGCCTGAAACAGGGTGTGGTGGCTGGTTGCGATGTTAGCATTGATATAAGTTCACTCTACTTATGGCTTTTCGTCCCTTGTTTCCTTGCGTTCTTTGATTTGCTTATTTCATTTGGTCAATAGGGACTCATAATATTACTCTTGAAAGTGGGCCCCCGTTAGGCCCGCGTAAACTGGTTCCGTATTCACCAATCAAATTGCTAGAATTTAGCTTTCAACCAATAGAGAGGTGCTATCTATATTGCATGCAAAGAAAACGGTTGAAACGGTGATACCTATTGACCAAGTGATATCAGCAAATCAAAGAGCGCAGGGAAACAAGGGTTGAAAAGGCATAAATCTAGTAATGACTTAACACGAATGCTTCTAATCGTCCTACCAACCATGTTTGATATGTAATGGGTCATCTTTCTTTTTTCAGATAATGCTGCTTTCTTCCACGGTCAGATGCTTTCGAATTTCGATGTCAAGGTACGTTTTTCACTGCTTATTCATCAATTTTCGACAAAGACAGTAGTGTGTCAAAATTCATAGGTCCGATAACAAAATTTCCATCGAAAATTTGTAACTCAGTCGCGAAATATTGTGCTAGCATTTCATGCGTAAATTGTTGCTACTCGTAATAATTGTAATGCCGATAATGCATTCCTGCAGAACAAGGACAGATTTTGTAACACAATAGTATCAGTTGCTTTAATTGACACCTCAATTCAAAGCGACTGACGATTGCAGACAATGGAAATTCTCTCAACTAGTAATTCAGATCAAACAAACAAACAAAGCCGCAAAAGTTGCCCGGAAACCAGAAGTGCTAACTCTCGCATTGTGCACACGAAAGGTGGCTTTAAGAGAAGTTGTGTGCTTATAATGAACGAAGAAGGGTAAATCTAAAGATTTGCAGTTCGGTTTTTGCTTATTTGATTCATGAGCCGAGCAAAAGGCACTGCAATTCTCGCGCATTTAGTGCTTAAATGAAACGATTACCACACAGCTGTTGAATCAAATGAACAAAATCCGCCAGGCAGACCTTTAGATTTACCCTTCTTCTTTCGTTATAAGCACATAACTTCCCTTAAAAAACACCCTTCACGTGCACATGGCGAGAGTTTGCCCTTCTGGTTTCGGGGCAACTTTTCCGCTTTGTTTGTTTTGAATTATTGGTTGAGAGAATTTCCTTTGTCTGCAGTCGCTTATCGCTTTGAATTGACGTGTCAATCAAAAGCAACTGATGCTGTTGTATTACGAAATCTGCCCTTGTTTTCCTGCAGTGCATCCTGAAACAAATAAATACGTTCAAATGCTTGTTGAGATGTTTCTGAGCTACGATCCACGAAAGGTATGATGGTACACTTTAGAAATATCTTGCTGATACTTCTGAAAGATTATTTCGTTTGGATATTTTGGTAAGAATTGGTCCTGGATAGGACTGTTGATTTAAAATTTCCTTCTCCTCCCTGAATCTGACGATTATATGAACGATATTTGAAACACAGTACCCCATGGGGGGGGGGGTACTCTGGTATATTCAGGATAGGGATGCTCAGGTTACTTTTTTGGGTCTAAAATTTAGGCAAGGATTATTTTTTTGGGTCAATGATTTGTAAAGTTATTTTTTGGGTTCAAGAAATTCTGGCTTCCTTTTTTGGGTCTCGAATATGTGAGAAAATAAAAAATTGGGACAAATATAATTTACAAACAAAATTAGAGCCAAATAACAGTACTAAAATTAAAAAAAAAACACAAATATCCAAACACACTATAAGAAATTTAATCAGTTAGGGCACTTTTATGCAGATTTAAGATACTGACTTCATAATTGTTGGGTATGTAAGGTTGGAAAAATTATTTTTTTGGGTCTATTTTCAAAGCGTTTTGCAAAGCCTGAGTACCTCCCCCCCCTGGGAAGGTCAAAGGATGAAGGTCAATTATCACCTAAGTCGTATTTTGATAAATAAAAAAACTAGATATCTTCACTCACCAGATTCTCCTGTCTTTAATGCTTCACAAGCCAAGATTAAGCTTGGCGAAGTTGATTTTGAGCAAAAATTTCTCATTTAGACCCTCAGAGAATTGATACAAAAAGCAGATGAAAAGTTCAACTGGAAACTAAAAATGTACCAGGCATATATTGAATCGAGCATTATAAGCTATCAATGGTGACTTCGATAATTTCTCTCTTCATGTCTTAATCTACAACATGCAGTTTTAGAGTTGTTGAGTCGTTTCATTTCTAGCTGATCAAAAAGCCCATTGTTTTATATGGCCAGTGGAAAAGGTACAAAGAGTGAACATTGAGATTTTTCTCGACCAAACTGCTGAAAATGATTCTGCTGCTCGATATGATTTTAGAGTTTTTACCACATATAATCTTTTCAAATATAATTTTGGAATGATAGATTAACAAGAAATAATGCAAAGAAATGTTCTAGTCGTCGATTGATAGCTAGTGAAGAGTTCATGTAGAATGCCAAGTGATTTGCAGAGCATTTACTTCATCATTTTCCATGCTTTTTCAATCGACATTAACAGTCTTGTCACTTGTAACATCAATCATACTGGTTTCCCATGGTCGTCTGATGTTGCTAAGCGCAAATTTTGCTTTAAAATTTTCTACTTTAAGACTGAAGTGTATAGTACTTTGCAACTTCCATTCACTTTTATTCTGTTCTGTTAACTACTGGGTGAGTCAAAAAGTTAACCACTGGGTAAGTCAAAAAATGTTTACACAATTGACTGGCTCCTCCTTAGACAAATATTATGCATCCTTTTCATGTAATGTTTCCCCTGTTTATTTGATTGGTATAATTTGTAATTGTGTCCCATGTACCGGGTGAGGCAAAAAAAGTTTACACGTTTAGCGGTCTGCGGAATAAAAAGTATGTGGCCAATATTCAAAACTAAAATTTTAATCAATCAGTCAAAGTTTAACTTAGATAAGAAGAGTTTGCTTGGTAAATCACTCATCTTCAAGACCCAAAAATTAGAAAAGTACCTGCAAGGGGTTTGTATGGGAATCGAGAATTCCACATTCCATGGGAATCTGGCCCATTCCATTCTGGCCCATGATGTATTTGGCATTAAAATTTAAATTCAATTCAACAGTCAGTTTCAGAAATACAATTTTGATTTCAATACCACATAAATCATGGACCAGAATGGAAGGTGGAATTCTCAATTCCCATTCAAATCCCTTACAGGCATTTGTCTAATTTTTGGATCTTAAAGATGAGTGATTTACCTAAAAAGATTTCTCATCTAAATTAACCTTTGTTTGATAGATTAACGTCTTAGTTTTGAATATCGGCCACATACATTTTATTCCACAGCCCTCCAAACGTGTAAACTTTTTTTACTCACCCGGTAGGTAAATCCATACTGCGTTGTTTAGTGCTGCACATCGTGACAATTTTACAAGCTAAGTCTGAAAAAGCTGTTGGTGAACATTATCAGATAATTTCTTCCAGTAAATAAAGAGAAATTGAATAGAGGTTCGTACTGTTTCATTTTAGAGATAAAGAATTCGATTTGATTTGTTAGAAGTTAGCAACAGTCAAGAAAATAGACTTGTTTCAATCATAACGAAGCTATAAATGAATATATTCAAACTATTGCGATGGCAAACGTGCCGAAACGCTTATATAACAATCACAAACAATATATCTAAAATACTACAATACTCTATTTACATATGATACATTAACTACTACTACAAATTATGCTCATAGCTACCATTTTCAGGCAGCACTGAGCTTTGCCTTTTTTATACCGTTGAAGCAAGATGCATCAAGCTCTCCGGCAAGCAAATGGGAGCAGTTTTTATCGTTACTACTCTCATAATCTTCACTCAGTTTTCTCTTTCTTTTATTTGAATTCTCATGCACTGGGCATATTTTCATTTCATTTTCATGCCTCTTTCTTGCAAAGTATTCAGCTACCGTGATTTTCTTCTTTTCAATTTTCATTTTTTTCTCACAGTTTAATTCAGTGCTATGCGTTACCCCTTCGGTTGGCTGATTAATTTCGTCCATTCGTTTCCTTTTCTTGGAAACTTCCTTTTCGACTTTACATTGCACTGGGCATATTTTCATTTCATTTTCATGCCTCTTTCTCGCAAAGTATTCAGCTACCGTGATTTTCTTTTTTTCAATTTTCATTTTTTTCTCACAGTTTAATTCAGTGCTATGCGTTACCCCTTCAGTTGGCTGATTAATTTCGTCCATTCGTTTCCTTTTCTTGGAAACTTTCTTTTCGATTTTACAATCATTAACCAACTTAGGTTTTTCAGTTTTTGATGTTGCATGAGCACATTTTTCGTTATTGTTGTTATTCACAGCCAAAATTTGACCACCTTTTAATATGATCATGGTAGTATTGCTTAGAGCACTTGGGGTTTTATTTTGGCAATTTTTAGCACTGCTTTTCGTCAATGCTTCTTTGTGCATAGATACACTTGGTTTTTTCAAAGTGCTTCTATGCTTAGAAATCACGGTAGCCCTATTTAAGCGTTCAATGTTTCTTCCATACCTTAACTTGTTAAGTTGGAATAAGTTCTGAGATTGTTTCATGAGTTTCTCAACAACTTTTGCTGCTCTCTTTGAGCACTGAGGTAAAGAAGATTCGAGTCTGTCTTGCACTTCTTTAAGAAATGTGACACTTCTTCTGGTATCTTCTTTGAAGATTTTTTGGAATTCCGCCATCTTGGCCATCGTGTATGACATATTGATTGGCTTCTGTAATAGAGAATAGAAATTGGGAATTAATAACAATGACCGTAACCGAAGATCGTAATACATCTAATGCTTCATTTTCCTAAACACAGATTAGACACAGAAAATATATAAGAAAGAGAGTCATAAATGAAGAAAGAATTAAATTCTAATCAATAATCTTCTCTACTTATAGCTCTTCTTCTCTTAAAGAAACCTTGATCTAACTGTTATTCGTTCTATACCCTATTATTTATAACTTCTCTTATCGAATAAGCGATCTAACTTATCATCAAGCTCTAGAGATATATGGCTGCAAGTATCATAGTGAATGGTCCTTCATAACTTGTCACTGAACAGCTAAAATTTCTGAAATATTCTGTAATGATTCAAACTAAGCACATTATGAATTCATGCTGCAATAGCGGAATAATTCCCATTGTAATTTATTGCTTTCTCTAAAGAATTTTATATGGTTCTTCTCGCACGATTGCTATTCTTGGTGTCAAAAGAATAATCAGAAATTACAATTTTTATGTTTTAATTGATATGTCTACTTACCAATGCAGAAATTCCAAGGTAGAATTTATCAACAGATTCGATTATTTCATTGATGCATTTTCCAACAAGGCGTACGTCCATGCTCACCCAGAAATCATCGATCTAGGATTAAGAATGAATAACAAATATAAATCACTGTTTCTTACTTTAATTGCAATCGATATCTGGATTGTAGTGTCAATGTTCCTTGAGACAGTCATATATTTTACAAAAGAGGTAGGGGAATTGTTTGTTGAAAATATTGAAAGCTCTTTTGCCCTGTGTGATGGCAGATTTAACTTACATTGCAAATGTTAAAGATGGACGAAATACTACGTGCTCATCCCTCAGAACCTAACATCAATGTTTTTCTAAATTTATTGGCAACACAGAAACTGTTGATAGCAAAGATCTTTGTTTGATTGTGAATTGTTTATTTAAACGTTTCCTTACCACGGAGAAGAGCTTGAGAAGCTTGGACATTGTTGATTTCGCTGACTGCTTGATCTGAAAGGATAAAATATGATTGGAATTTTTTCTGATGATATTGGTTTGCAATCTCGTCTCGTTCAAAGATGAGACAAGACGATATTGTCTGTTATTATTTCGTATTTTTCGTTTCTCATTCATAATAATTCTAAGCATATGTATTATGTAATGTAATAACGCTTCAAAACGTTTTTAAGATGCAAAATGTCTTGTAAAGATATAGCTATTCTTCTTGTAGAAACCAATATCCTTGAAATTTTCTGCTAATAAGAGAAGAAGCACTTACCTTTTGATACGAATGGTTTCTTTCAAAGTTGTTTGTAAGATTTCTTGCAACCTCGATGTTTGAGACACTTGTGTATTGTTCGATCAATGCAGAGAGCTTTCCTGAAACAAAATTTAGAAAAGTTAATAGGAGTTCTGCTCGCATGTACTTAGCATAGTAACGAAGTAGCTTATCATTTGGAAGAAGGCTGGTTCCTGTGTTCCTATCAGACAAATTAAGTTTTGAAATATTTAATCTCTGAAGGAAACATTCAAAAACGAAAATTTTATTTACAGTCGCTTGATAAGAATGCAATAATCTTACCGATATCCTTGTTGATTTCACTGTAACTGTTTAACAGTTGTTTATTTTGTTGTTTAGTTTGTTTAACAGGTTTGTTTTCCTGAAAAAAACAATAGAAAAAATCAATAAATTGGATCAAAGTTTGCAGCATTGCAACACTTACCAGACCAAAACAAACAAAGGCATTTGAAAACGAGGCATTGTCTCGAAGTGGTTAGTTGTCAAGGCGATGCTGCCTAGCAACAATAACTATTTTGTGAAGTTTCCTTTGAACTTAGGCCGCTTTTAGGCCGCTTTTTGAAAGTAGCATTTTCCGAGTAAAGTGTGTTTTCGCTAAGAAATATGCTTGTTAGATAACGAAGAATGTCCTCAAATGGTCCTTTAAAGGTAGATCATACGCTATTTCATTTGATTAGGGCTAAAGCTGATTATATTGTTAGACTTCCATTCGCAACTCGGCTCGAAAATGTTACAGCAAACTGAGTTGCAACTTCTACTCGGCCAAGCTCTAGATACCTTTTTCCGATGGGAAACTTTTCACTTAACCTTTTGCAATTTTTGGTTAACTGCTATGAGGCTAATTCACAAACGTCTAATTCATAAAACTAAATAGTCTTTTAGCACCAAATATCACACAACCAAGGAAACAGGGAAAGTTGTTGAACCAAAGTTCGACAGAGTGATTTTACAATGATCAAAAAGAACTTACCATCTTGCGAAACTCGAATTCGATAAAACCAACGAACTATCTTTCGAATGCAGTCTTTGGCGATTGAGTTCTTCGGTCTTTTCTTTCGATTTCTTGATTCAGTTTTCTTTGATAGCAGAGTATTCAGCGTTCGAGAGCAGCGATAAAATTTGCGTACGTTCACAACTTGAGCAAATCGCAACAGGATCGTAAACAATCTTTCGAATCCTATTGTTCGTAGCGTCGAGTGACGTAGAAAATCGAATCCCATCCAATCAATCGAACTCGAATGGTTGTTTCCGGGCAACCATGTAAATGATTCATTGCGTGCCTGTCTTAATCCTGGGGGATGCTTGATTGCAACTCGATTTGGGTTTTCCGAATGAAGTAGCACATTCCTTTACCCTGTACTTGTTACGTTTCCAAATTGAAATGGGGTCTTTTTGCAGTCAACCAACCCCCCTATCACGTTTCATTTACAAGAAATTTACCCAACAACAGGATTTTAACGATAAATATTGAAGGACATTTTAGGCTTTTTACATTGTATATTGATGGTTTTACTTTTCTTTAACTTTCAAACAGGGCCATAACAGTACTTGTAGCATTGACCAGGTTTTACCCTGTGTAAATATTTCTCTCTTATTATTATTATTATTACCATCATTATGTTGATGCATCAATCAGGGCAAAGAGACTGATGCAGCAGTTATTTAATAATCTGAGGCACAGCATTTATCCTGCTGGTATCGGGTATCAAAACAGTGATATTTGGCGTTTTAGCCAGGTAATGTTTGAATCTGATTACCAATTGCTCCCTTTAAACGTGAAATTTACTAATATCATTTCTTTGATACCTAGACAACAGTAGCCATTCAAAATGTGTTTGCTTTTTTGACTCACCCGTTATTGTTTCCAATGTGGGTATCGCAAATATGATACACTTTGTTTGTTTGTCCACTTATTTTAAATCGATTATATACATCTAGCTTACCATATAAAATTTCATATGTACATGCAAACTAATCCAAATCGATGAAAAAAAACTAAATAGATAAATTAATTGTATTATGAGACAAATGTACATGAATAAATATTTTTACAATGTTTTACTAATTAATAAGAATACACGAAAACTAACTTTCGGAGGCATATTGGCAAGCATTGCATTCACAGTTTGGGCCATTCCACATTTTTATCATGCGTTTGAAACTACTTAAGTTTTCGGCGGATTTTATTTCATTCGGCAGTCCATTCCAGATTTGAGGTCCCAATGATTGTAGGCTGTTAGAACCAAAGGTGACTTGATTAGGTCTGTAATGTTGTAAATCATTTGGTTTTCGTAAGGAGTATGTAGAGAATCTAATTTTGAAAATATCATGCATGAAAGATGGATTTAGATTGTTTAAAGTCTTATAAATCTCAATGCAGAGAACTCTCAAACGGGAAACATGCATTGTACACCTTTCTGACTTCACTAGTAAGTCGCTGTAAGATGCATGGTGATCATTGTATAAAAATCTAAGGGCACGTTCTTGAATCTTTTCATTTTTTTGCAAAGATTTAGCTGATGAGAAGTACCATACAAGAGGGCAATAATCAAAATTAGAGTATACAAAGCTTTGGACGAGAATTTTCCTTTCTTTAACACTCTTTGCAATCTTTAGCCTTTTATTGAAATGTACTATACCATTGTTTTAGCTGTTATCTTTTCAAACCTTGAGTATCTAAATTCCTTATGTATGCGTTTCTTATTTGTGGGTACCTACTGCAGCTATAGCAAGGTGTGATAATAGCCAAATTCAATTCATTCTACCAAGTAATGATACTGAAAACAGTTTTGCTCTGCACAGATGACTTCATACTGATGTTCTTCCTTATTCTCGCCCTTATTTCGTTTGATATTTTTTGTAAGGATAATATTTCTTTCACAGATAACTCTGCAATAACACTGCTAAAATGGATGATGACTATCAATATTAAGGTATGTTTTTTCATTGTTTCTCCGTCAACATTAGCTATGGTATTTGCCAAAAATAACCTGACATGTTCAAAGCTTCGTTATACGGACAATACCTGATACGCTAAAAGATTGGAATGAATCCAACTTTGGTTGATGTATGAAAAGCTTCAATATTTGTTGTGATTTTTCTTCTAAAGAGTGAGTAAAAACGGTATAGATATTTGCAAGCCTGTGGTTGTCAAATCATTTATCAGATTCCTATAAAACCAGATCATTCCTGTGTTCCTGACATATCCACTCAGATAAGAAAATTTGGTTTGTTAAGACTGGGCATATCGTTCTCAAATTACAAACCTCCGCACTATTAATTGTCATACTATTTAAATTTACTTTGGCACATCCGGTATACCGGGTGAGCCAGAAAAAAGTTCCCACTTTCGAAAATTCGTTGCAACGGAAGTACTTCATGGATGTGAATGATTCAAATTCTAGTTAAAATCTTTTGATTGAAGTACTTTTGTGATTTTTCTCGTTTTCTTGCGAGCACTGCAAATATAAGTAAATTCAACAATACAAAAATTTCATGGTTGCGAAATGACTGACAAAGGCCTAAAACACTTGATCAAATCGTTAGGACTCTCCTTACACAGAACAATGCGCACGGGCATTTCACCTCTTTCATGAGTTATAAGACATAGATTCTCAAACAGATACTAAAGATTTTCAATTCCACGGCAATAAATGTGCAGACGATAGGTCTCACCCATGAGAAATTGCATTTTCTCTGTTGTTCTGAGCGAGGAATCTTTTATGATTTGATCAAGTATTGTAGGCCTTTTTCAGTCCTTTTGCAACGATCAAGGTTTTATAAACTTGAATTTACCAATTTTTCCAGTGATGATAAGAAGGCGGAAAAAATTGAAAAAATACTTTTATCTTTTGGCTGTCAAGCAAATATTGATTTATTCCAATCCATTCAGTACTGTTGATGCCATGAATTTTCAGAATTTGGAACTTTTTTCTGGCTCACCCGGTAGTGTGTCATCAAAAAGATTGGTCCAACAATATACTTGCTCGACAAAAGTTAAATGAATAGAAATGTCTTACATTTTAGAGATAGAAATTTAGACTAGATTTGCCAAAAATTAGCAGGAGTCAAGATAATAGACATGTTTCAATCGTCACGAAGCTATCAATAAATAAATAGATTCAAACTATTGCGATGGCAAACGTGCCAAAACGCTTAATAACAATCACAAACAAGATATAAAAATACTACAATACGCTATTTACATTTGATACATTAACTACTACTATGAATTATGCTCATAACTACAATTTTCAGGCAGCACTGAGCTTTGCCTTTTTTATACCATTGAAGCAAAATGCATTAAGCTGTCCGTCAAGCGAATTAGAACAGTTTTCATCGTTACTACTCTCGTAATCTTCACACAGTTTTCTCTTTCTTTTATTTGAATTCTCATGCATAGGGCATATTTTCATTTCATTATCATGCCTCTTTCTCGCAAGGTATTCAGCTACCGTGATTTTGTTTTCCTCAATTTTCATTTTTTTCTCACAGTTCAATTCAGTGCTATGCGTTACCACTTCGGTTGGCTGATTAATTTCGTCCATTCGTTTCCTTTTCTTGGAAACTTTCTTTTCGATTTTACATTGCACTGGGCATATCTTAATTTCATTTTCATGCCTCTTTCTCGCAAAGTATTCAGCTACCGTGATTTTCTTTTTTTCAATCTTCATTTTTTTCTCACAGTTTAATTCAGTGCTATGCATTACCCCTTCTGTTGGCTGATTAAATTCGTCCCTTCGTTTCCTTTTCTTGGAAACTTTCTTTTCGATTTTACAATCATCAACCAACTTGGGCTTTTCAGTTTTTGATGTTGCATGAGCACATTTTTCGTTATTGTTTTTATTCACAGCCAAAATTTGACCACCTTTTAGTATGATCATGGTAGTATTGCATAGAGCACTTGGGGTTTTATTTTGGCAATTTTTAGCACTGCTTTTCGTCAATGCTGCTTTGTGCATAGATACACTTGGTTTTTTCAAAGTGCTTCTATGCTTAGAAATCACGGTAGCCCTATTTAAGCGTTCAATGTTTCTTCCATACCTTAACTTGTTAAGTTGGAATAAGTTCTGAGATTGTTTCATGAGTTTCTCAACTACTTTTGCTGCTCTCTTTGAGCACTGAGGTAAAGAAGATTCGAGTCTGTCTTGCACTTCTTTGAGAAATGTGACACTTCTTCTGGTATCTTCTTTGAAGATTTTTTGGAATTCCGCCATCTTGGCCATCGTGTATGACATATTGATTGGCTTCTGTAATAGAGAATAGAAATTGGGAATTGATAACAATGACCGTAACCGAAGATCGTAATACATCTAATGCTTCATTTGCCTAAACACAGATTAGATATAGAATATATACCGGGTGCGCCAAAATAAACTATGCACGTTTGGCAGGCCACAATAAATCGTACACTGGACCGATTTTGAAGATGTATGACTTAATCTTTAGTAGAAAGCCTGAATTAGATTCTAGGACTTTTTGCAAATTTTTCCTTTTTCAGTTTGTAGAGGTAGATGCGAGGTTCTTAAAATGCCGTTTTTCGAAAACATTGAAAACGATCAAAAAATGTCGATCAAATTTTAAAAGATTCAACATGAATAAACAAAGAGAAAACGTTTTCTGGGGGATTTGGGGGTTTAGTACGAACTCTCGTACAGCAGATTATAATCCGTCGATTTCTAAAACGCAAATCACCACGAACAAGTTCTCTCTTTGTCCATTCATGTGGATTTTTTAGAAAACTTGATCAATGTTTTTTTATCGTTTTCAGTGTTTTCGAAAACTAGAATTTTAGGAAACTCGCTTCTAGCTCTAAAAACTGGAAATGAAGAAAATTGCAAAAAAATCCCAGTATCTACTTCAGGCTTTCTGCTAACGATTAAGTCATAAATCTTCGAAATCCGTCCAGTGTACGATTTATTGTGGCCTGCCCAACGTGCATAGTTTATTTTGGCGCACCCGGTATAACAATACGAGTCATAAATGGAAATTGCATTAACTTCTTATCAATAACCTACTCTTCTTTCAGCTCTCCTTCTCTTACAGAGACTTTAATATTCAATCTAACTCTAGAGATATATGGCTGCAAGTATCATAGTGAATGGTCCTTCATAACTTGTCACTGAGCAGCTAAAATTTCTGAAATATTCTGTAATGATTCAAACTAAGCACATTATGAATTCATGCTGGAATAACGGAATAATTCCCATTGTAACTTATTGTTTATCTCTCAAGAATTTTATATGGTTCTTCTCGCACGATTGCTATTCTTGGTGTTAAAAGAATAATCAAAAGCTACAAGTTCTATGTTTTAGTTTATATGTGTCTACTTACCAATGCAGAAATTCCAAGATAGAATTTATCAACAGATTCGATTATTTCATTGATGCATTTTCCAACAAGGCGTACGTCCATGCTCACCCAGAAATCATCGATCTATGAATGAATAAAAAATATATATCATTGTTTCTTTCTTGAATTGCAATTTATATCTGGATTGTAGTGTCAATGTTTCTATACATTTTACAAAAGAACTAAAGAAATTATTTGTTGAAGACACTGAAAACTGTTTTGGCCGTTGAGCGTTGACAGAGTTAACTTAGGCCCCGTTCACACTGCTACGTTTTTGTACAACAAATATAACAAATATAGATCACTGTTTCTTACTTGAATTGCAATTGATATCTGGATTGTAGTGTCAATGTTCCTTGAGACATTCATACATTTTACAAAAGAAATTGGGAACTTCTTTGTTTAGCACACTGAGAGCTATGTTGTCATGAGTGGTGGCAGATTTATAACCTATATAGCAAAGGTTAAAGATGGACCAAATATAACTTGCTCATCCCTCAGAACCTAACATCAATTACTTCTAAAATATATGTTTTTCTAAATTTATTGGCAACACAGAAACTGTTGATAGCAAATATCCTTGTTGATTGTGAATTGTTTATTTAAACATTTGCTTACCACGGAGAACAGCTTGAGAAGCTTGGACATTGTTGATTTCGCTGACTGCTTGATCTGAAAGGATAAAATATGATTGGAATTTTTTTCTGATGATATTGGTTTGCAATCTCGTCTCGTTCAAAGATGAGACAAGACGATATTGTCTGTTGATATTTCGTCTTTTCTTCGTTTCTCATTCATAATAATTTTAAGCATATGTTTTATGTGATGTAATAAAACTTCAAAACGTTTTTAAGATGCAAAATTTCTAGGGAAAATATAGCTATTCTTCTTGTAGAAACCAATATCCTTGAAATTTTCTGCTAATAAGAGAAGAAGCACTCACCTTTCGATACGAATGGTTTCTTTCAAAGTTGTTTGTAAGATTTCTTGCAACCTCGATGTTTGAGACACTTGTGTATCGTTCGATCAATGCAGAGAGCTTTCCTGAAACAAAATTTAGAAAAGTTAATAGGAGTTCTGCTCGCATGTACTTAGCATAGTAACGAAGTAGTGTATGACTTGAGAGAGAAAGCTGGTTCCTGGGTTCTTGTCAAAAAGATTGTTATAAGAATTACCTTGTTTCAAATATGTCATCCTTTGAAAAAACTTGTAAACGAAAGTTTTATTCACAATCGCTCAATAAGAACGCAATAATCTTACCGATATCCTTGTTGATGTCGCTGTAACTTTTAAACAGTTGCTTGTTTGGTTGTTTTGTTTGTTTAACAGGTCCGTTTTCCTGAAAGAAACAAAAGAGAAAGTCAATAAATTGGACCAAAAGCCATCAAAAATTTGCAACGCTTAGGAAAACAAAAACAAAAAGTGATTTGAAAACGAGGCATTGTCTCGCAGTGATTAGTCTCCAAGGCAACGCTGCCTAGCAACAATAACTGCTTTGTGATGTGAAGTTCCCTTGAATTTAGGCCGCTTTTAGAAAGTAACATCTTTCCGAGAAAATTTTGCTTTTTGCAAAGTAATATGCTTGTTTGATAATGAAGAATGGCCTTAAATGAATCTTTGAAGGTAAATCATAGGCTGTTTCATTTGATTATGGGCAATTGTTAAACTTTTCATTCGCAGATCGATTTGAAATGGTTTTGCAAAACTTCCGTTCCCCAACTCTACGTTCTTTTTGATGGACAACGTTTTACTCAATGTTATTCAAATTTGGATGAACAAGGAGGACATTTAGTGCACCCTGTCTTATTATGAAAACAAAGGTCCAATTCAGAAACTAGCTGATCTCTTAGCACCAAAATCCCAAGGAAAGCGAAAGGCTGTTGTTAAACCAAAAGTTCGACAGAGTGTGATTTCATAACGATCAAAACGAACTTACCATCTTGCGAAACTCGAATTCGACAAAACCAACGAACTATCTTTCGAATGCAGTCTTTGGCGATTGAGTTCTTCGGTCTTTTCTTTCGATTTCTTGATTCAGTTTTCTTTGATAGCAGAGTATTCAGCGTTTGAGAGCAGCGATAAAATTTGCGTACGTTCACAACTTGAGCAAATCGCAACAGGACCGTAAACAATCTTTCGAACCCTATTGTTCGTAACGTCGAATGACGTAGAAAATCGAATCCCATCGAATCAATCGAACTCGAAGTGTTGTTTCCAGGCGACCATGTCAATGATTCATAGCGTGCCTGTCTTAATCCTGGGGGATGCTTGATTTGCTGCTCGACGGGGGTTTTCCGAATGAAGTAGCACATTCCTGTACCCTGTACTTGTTGCCTTTCCAAATTGAAATAGGGTCTTTTTGCAGTCAAGCAACCCCCCTAGCACGTTTCATTTTCAAGAACTTGCTAGGGGGGTTCTTAGGGACTAAAGCAGTTCTTAGGGACTTTAAGCAGTTCTTAGGGACTGACGGGGCTACCGTGCCTAAATAATTAAAAATGAATGAAATGAATGAATGAATGAACTTTACCCAACAACAGGATTTTAACGATAAATATTGAAGGACATTTTAGGCTTTTTACATTGTATATCGATGGTTTTATAGGTTATTTATTGGTTTTACTGGTATGGTTTTTCAAACAGGGCCATACCAGTACTTGTAGCATTGACAAGGTTTTACCCTGTGTAAATATTAGTCTCTTATCATTACTATTATTATTAGCATTATTATATTGATGCATCAATCAAGGGGCAAAGAAACTGATGTAGCAGTTATTTAATAATCTTGATTATCAATTGTTCCCTTTATAAAACGGGACATTTACTAAGATCGTATCTTTTATACCAATGCAACAGTAGCCATGCATAATGTGTTTGCTCTTTTGACTCACCCGTTATTTTTACCAATCTGTATCATTCTTAGCAGAAAAACGTAGGTATTGCAAATATGATACACTCTTTGCAATCTTTAGCCTTTTGTTGAAAATACTATACCATTGTTTTAGCTGTTATCTTTTCAAACCCGGAGTATCTAAATTCCTTATGTATACGTTTCATATTGATGGGTACCTACTGTAGCTACAGCAAGGTGTGATATTAGCCAAATTCAATTCATTCTACCAGGTACTGATACTGAAAACAGTTTTGCTCTATACAGAGATTTCATACTTATGTTCCTTATTTTTTGCGCCCTTATTTTGTTTGATATTTTTTGTACTAATAATATTTCTTTCACAGATAACTCTGCAATAAAAGATTGTGGCTATAACACTGCTAAAATGGATGATGACTATCAGTACCATGGTATGTTTTTTCATTGTTTCTTCGTCAACATTAGCATCCGTACTAGCCAAAAATAACCTGACGTGTTCAAAGCTTCGTTATACGGACAATACCTAATACGCTAAAAGATTGGAATGAATCCAACTTTGGTTGATGTATGAAAAGCTTCAATATTTTTCAACCATCGACATAATTTTGATCATGTTCCAACTTATTAGATATCCTCCGCATAATTCATTGTCATGGGATTTAAATTTACTTTGGCACATCCGGTATACCGGGTGAGCCAGAAAAAAGTTCCCACTTTCGAAAATTCGTTGCAACGGAAGTACTTCATGGATGTGAATGATTCAAATTCTAGTTAAAATCTTTTGATTGAAGTACTTTTGTGATTTTTCTCGTTTTCTTGCGAGCACTGCAAATATAAGTAAATTCAACAATACAAAAATTTCATGGTTGCGAAATGACTGACAAAGGCCTAAAACACTTGATCAAATCGTTAGGACTCTCCTTACACAGAACAATGCGCACGGGCATTTCACCTCTCTCAAGAGTTATAAGACATAGATTATCAAACCGATACTAAAGATTTTCAATTCCATGGCAATAAATGTGCAGACGAATTCTCTCACCAATGAAAAATTGCATTTTCTCTGTTGTTCTGAGCGAGGAATCTTTTATGATTTGATCAAGTATTTTAGGCCTTTTTCAGTCATTTTGCAACAATCAAGTTTTTGTAAACTTGAATAATTTATCAGTTTTTCCAGTGCTAATAAAAAGGCGAGAAAAATTACAAAAAAACTTCTATCTTTTGGCTGTCAACAAATATTGATTTATTCCAATCCATTCAGTACTGTTGATGCCATGAATTTTCAGAATTGGGAACTTTTTTCTGGCTCACCCGGTAGTGTGTCATCAAAAAGATTGGTCCAACAATATACTTGCTCGAAAAAGGTTAAATTAATAGAAATGTCTTACATCTTAGAGATAGAAATTTAGCCTAGATTTGCCAAAAATTAGCAGGAATCAAAATAATAGACATGTTTCAAATCGTCACGAAGCTATCAATAAATAAATAGATTCAAACTATTGCGATGGCAAACTTGCCAAAACGCTTAATAACAATCACAAACAAGATATAAAAAATACTACTATACGCTATTTACATTTGATACATTAACTGCTACTATAAATTATGCTCATAACTACAATTTTCAGGCAGCACTGAGCTTTGCCTTTTTTATACCATTGAAGCAAAATGCATTAAGCTGTCCGTCAAGCGAATTAGAACAGTTTTCATCGTTACTACTCTCGTAATCTTCACACAGTTTTCTTTTTCTTTTATTTGAATTCTCATGCATTGGGCATGTTTTCATTTCAATTTCATGCCTCTTTCTTGCAAAGTATTCCGCTACCGTGATTTTCTCATTTTCAATTTTTATTTTTTTCTCAAAGTTTAATTCAGTGCCATGCGTTACCCCTTCGGTTGGCTGATTAATTTCGTCCATTCGTTTCCTTTTCTTGGAAACTTTCTTTTCGATTTTACATTGCACTGGGCATATTTTAATTTCATTTTCATGCCTCTTTCTTGCAAAGTATTCAGCTACCGTGATTTTCTTTTTTTCAATTTTCATTTTTTTCTCACAATTTAACCCAATGCAACGT
This sequence comes from Aurelia coerulea, assembly GCA_039566865.1. Lineage (NCBI taxonomy): Eukaryota > Metazoa > Cnidaria > Scyphozoa > Semaeostomeae > Ulmaridae > Aurelia > Aurelia coerulea. The sequence goes on along the minus strand of CM076947.1, from coordinate 22,659,025 downwards.
GTTACCCCTCCTGTTGGTTGATTAATTTCGTCCATTCGTCTCCTTTTCTTGGAAACTTTCTTTTCGATTTTACAATCATTAACCAACTTAGGTTTTTCAGTTTTTGTCGTTGCATGAGCACATTTTTCGTTATTGTTGTTATTAACAGCCAAAATTTGACCACCTTTTAGTATGATCATGGTAGTATTGCTTAGAGCACTTGCGGTTTTATTTTGGCAATTTTTAGCACTGCTTTTCATCAGTGCTTCTTTGTGCATAGATACACTTGGTTTTTGCAAAGTGCTTCTATGCTTAGAAATCACGGTAGCCCTATTTAAGCGTTCAATGTTTCTTCCATACCTTAACTTGTTAAGTTGGAATAAGTTCTGATATTGCTTCATGAGTTTCTCAACTACTTCTGCTGCTCTCTTTGAGCACTGAGGTAAAGAAGATTCGAGTCTGTCTTGCACTTCTTTAAGAAATGTGACACTTGTTCTTGAATCCTCTTTGAAGATTTTTTGGAATTCCGCCATCTTGGCCATCGTGTATGACATGTTGATTGGCTTCTGTAATAGAGAATAGAAATTGGGAATTTATAGCAATGACTGTTGCCGAATATCGTAATACATCTAATGCTTCATTTGCCTAAACACAGATTAGACACAGAAAATATATAACAATGCGAGTCATAAATGAAAATAGAATCAAATTCTTATCAATAATCTACTCTCCTTTCAGTTCTTCTTCTCTTATAGAAACTTTAATATTCGATCTAACTGATTATCAAGCTCGAGAGATATATGGCTGTAAGTATTATTGTGAACGGTTCTTGTCACTGAACAGCTAAAATTTTTGAAAATGTTCTTTAATGTTTCACAATATTCAGTAAACACAATATGAATTCATGCTGGAATAACAGAACATTTCCCATTGTAATTTATTGCTTTTCTCTAAAGATATGTAAATAGTTCTTCTCGCACGATTGCTATTCTTGGTGTTAAAAGAATAATCAAAAGCTACAAGTTCTATGTTTTAGTTTATATGTGTCTACTTACCAATGCAGAAATTCCAAGATAGAATTTATCGACAGATTCGATTATTTCATTGATGCATTTCCCAACAAGGCGTACGTCCATGCTCACCCAGAAATCATCGATCTACGATTAAGAATGAATAACATATATAAACACTGTTTCTTACTTTAATAGCAATTGATATCTGGGTTGTAGTGGTGTCAATGTTCCTTGAGACAGTCATATATTTTACAAAAGAAGTAGGGGAATTGTTTGTTGAAAATATTGAAAGCTTTTTTGCCCTGTGTGATGGCAGATTTAACTTATATTGCAAATGTTAAAGATGGACCAAATACTACGTGCTCATCCCTCAGAACCTAACATCAATTACTTCTAAAATATATGTTTTTCTAAATTTATTGGCAACACAGAAACTGTTGATAGCAAATATCCTTGTTGATTGTGAATTGTTTATTTAAACATCTGCTTACCACGGAGAACAGCTTGAGAAGCTTGGACATTATTGATTTCGC